>CM060976.1:192372176-193766176 GCA_030765065.1 Deroplatys truncata | reverse complement strand
ATGTGTTACACTCACATGACTTTCTCTACTCTTGTACAAACTATTTTTACAAACGCTTAATCTCCGTCTACTTCGTGTTAATCGAGATAAACATTTGCAGACTCTATCTTATTGCTAATTTTCTTGTAGATGTAAGGGGAATATATATTTACAAGGGCAGTATCGAAATACAGTAGCCTTTAAGCACATACATATCTCCTAATAGCTGGTTGCTAGGTGCAGCACCATTTCCTTTCCCACAGATTAATACTCTTTGCATATCCAAGACAAAAAAATGAATAACGAATTCCCATTTGAGAAGATAAGTATTGAAAAATTTAAGGGAATAACAAGCAATATCTCGAAAATGGTTCATTCAACAACAAAAATATATATGACATAAATTGTGTATTTTAACGCGATCTACATTTTTTGTGTAGTAAAATTTTATCTACCTCTTATGGTTTACCAGTTTACCAAAAGTCGTTCACAATGAAGAATACTTTTGGAGACATTCCCAGAAAATTCAAGATATACATTTTATTTGTCATGAAAATATCTTAAGCATATGATATTTTAATCAAAATCGTTAGAGCCATTTTTGAGAAAATTAAAATTTTCGAAAAATTTTCCATGTAAAGGGTAATCTGGGGTGGGGGGTTTTCCTTGAAAACCTTCGTGTCGCATCCCTGGAAGACACTGAACCTAAATACCAAGTTTGGTGTTTATCCGACAGTTCGTTTCTGAGTTATTTTGTTCACAGACAGACACACAGACAGACAGACAGACACCCACACGGACATGTTTCCAAAAATGCCTTTTTTGGATTCAGGGGATCTCAAAACATGTATTTCCGGTGAAATCTCGGTATCGAATTTTTGGGTGGAATACAATAGGTACTTCCCCTGCTTACTATACGTAGTAGAGAAAGTAAAAACAGTTTAATAAATAAATATTTCAGAGAGATAAAAAGTATTTTACTTTGAATAAGAGTCATTTAATAGGTTAAGGTACTATGGTGTTAGTATTATTATTATTATTATTATTATTATTATTATTATTATTATTATTATCTTCTAATAATAATTGTTTGCAAAGCTATAAGAGTAACAGATATATATTGATTCGGAATTATAAAATATCAGAAACAAGTATGGTAAGGAACTGAGTTATACGAAATGAACCACGTAGAACCAAAAGGCATTACAAACAGGCCCTAAAAGTAGCATTTTCGCATTAGGTACTTGAAAAGCTTTTCAACTGTCTTTATATTCCTTTTCGTGCAAAACTCTTTTATTATAGATAATACTAATTCTTAATTAACTATGTAAAACTAAAAAATAAAGTAATTAAAAAATTTCAATGCCATAATCGGAATAAGAACCATATGACCATATGACTTCAATTTCCCGGTAAAATAAGATATTGTTAACCTCTCTTGACATAACACCCCAATGACGCCTTACATATCTTTTCCTTCCGATTCTACTTTCCACCCTTCAGTTTTATTAACTGAAGGGTGGAAAGTAGAATGTTTTCTCAATGAATCTAAAAGTGCTTTGCACATCTCTGGTGCACATCTACCATCGCGAAAAAGGGCTATGAAAAAGCTGCCAATCAATTTGGGTTGCTAGAACTAATAAGAAGTGGCTGGAGCCACGAATAGGGAGGAACGCCTTGCCAAATTAATACTCAGTTCATTATATCGGCAAACGTTTTTGACCCCACGTTTACGCGCCTGCTCTTCTGTTCCTATGGACCCAACACCCCTCACAGAAGATAAATTGACTTGTCCAGCTACTGCGCATACAGATGAGCGTGTCACGACGAAAAAATCGACCTGCAAATAAAAATACGACGTTGTTAGAGGAAGGCGGAGTGGAACGGAATACGAAATTAAAAATGAATCATATATAATTATTTAGTACAAGTGGAGTCAGGTCATGGTATCAATGAGCAGTTTAGTGCCCATAGAACATATAATACAAACACGCAATAATTGTTATTAATAATGTTGTTTTTGAATGTTTCAAAATGTATGAATGGATACATTGGATTCAATGAAAAATTTTCAACGAAAAAGAGTTATGGAGCCATTTCAGACAACTGCGGCACGAACCCAGCCTTCATTTGATGTGAACTAAAAATCTCCATAGTAAGAACAGTCAGCATCTTCTCTTCATTGTCGGTGTCTTTGGCAAAGTTATCTTACCCTTTTCTTATCTTGTCTGACTTTTTTTTTTTACTTGTTCTTGCCTTCTGTATTAGTCTTGATTTCCTGGTTGTTATTAGTTCGGCATTTTTCTTTTTTTTCTCTTTTTCCTTTCTCTTTTATCTTTCCTTTATTTACACTCTTTCTGATAGCAATTTATAGTTCATTCTTATATGAAGATTCGGTCAAAAGAGCAGTTTTCTCCTTTTTTCGTTTACTCCTCTCTACATTTTGTTTAATCGGTAGAATTGGCATTAAATCCTCTGGTGATTCCATTTGAAATGCTGAGATACTATTCTAGGAAAATGTTCGTTCGACATCCAGATATTTATTTATATCATCATTTATCTTGGTTTTCTTGCCAGGAGGTTCAGTAAAGTTGGTGGGCAGTCACTAGGGCTAGGTGTAGGGTTTATTGTAGGGAACTCACGTCATGTAACTGAATGTCCGTAATAGCTGCTGTTAGGTAGTCTAGATCTGAAAACATGTTGGGATCAGGAGGCCAAATCCCTGTTTTCTTAAAACCTTGATTGCATTTGTCATTATGGCAGCATGTAAAAACGCTGCTACAAAGATCGAAGACACCTGGAAAAGAGAAAGCACCTTACCTTAATTGTATCTAAGCCATTTTCTCATTTCATCTGCATTGTAAAGACTTAGAGAATTAAAAGATGCACTCCATTCTCCCTGGCCATATCGATCAGTTGGAGGTATTTTGTTTGGGTCGAACGACCGTCTAGAATGAGAAGAGGAGATCTTTCTTTGCTTGAGAAAAGTGTATAAACTTTTTAAATCACACAATTAACTCTTTAGTCATCCAGCCCGATGAAAGTGTCTCGGATCAACCTCCTGGAGATAGACCAAGCTCAAATTCTTGCTTGTTCTTCCTTTGTAAGATAAGCATGGGAGACATGAATGACCCTGCCGCAGACATGTACACAGATGCTCGTTCTGCAGAAATTAGTCCCCTACCTGATGCTTTTCTTTTAGAGCTATGATTTTAGATTACCTTTTACTGATATGCCACTTTCATCCAAATTAAATAAAAGTTCAACTGTAGGTATGTACTGGTTAATAATTTGAATAAACAGTGAAAAAACTGCGAAACGACTACTTTGTTAAACCCCATAGCTCCTAAAACCGATGCATTTTCTGGGGTTCGAATGCTCAATGTAGGATGCCTTACAAGTAACTCATTAACCCAGTCCTGATTTGCCATACAAGTGTTGCTATTAAATCTATGGCTTAGGCCATTTCTACAGCCTAATTGATAGACTAATGATGAAAATCTTTCATTGTAAGGCCAATAAGCTTACTTTTCATGAATGTTAAATACGCTACCAATTCTTCCTCTTGTTCTGGAGTAAATATCTCATTAAGCTCTGCTTCTGACTTATCTATTATGTAATAAACGTCCTTCTTTCTCATTTTACGTATATTTTCAAAGTAGATTTCGGCACGTTAAACTGCTGAAATGCCTTTAAAATTGCATTTCATGTGGCATAACAACCTGTATTTCCAACTCCATCGAAGCTACAATCCATTGTTCTTTCTTTTTCTTTATTGTTGCTCCAACTATAAAGTCATATCGCGGCTACTATAGAATACAGAACATGATTATAATGAAAATAAAACCTTTTAAATTGTTGTCTGACCGTCTTTTGTAGTTTATCATCATCTGAAATCCGAAAAAAGAAAATTTCTTAGCGCTTTATAGTAAAGGAATATATAATGGAGCGGAACCTTATTACTTTCCCTACTACATTAACAATAAGTAGAGGAAGTATTGTATTCCACTAAACAATTCAACACCGAGATTTTACGGGAAATACGTTTGAGGTCCATGGACACCCCCCCAAAAAAATTCGCTTTAGAGAAGGACGTGCGCGCGTGTGTTGTCCGTGAACAGCATAACTAAAAAAAGGAAAAGTAAGTTAAATACCAACTGAAATATACATCTATAACGGTTCAACTTTCTAAATCACTTTAGTCATTAATAAATGCAATAATCAAATGACAAAGCAACGCACAGTATTTCATATTAATTCAGTTATATTTATTACTGATTTCAATTTCCTATCCCTGTAGCACTTAATTACAACATTAATTGTTAATGTGTGATTTTGTTCTATACGATGTTCATTTCAGTAATTAAAATAAGCTTATGAAGTGTTAATATCATTAAACTAAATTATACGGATGAAACAGTTTGTAAATGAGCAAATCTCTAAACCTTATGGTTTCATGACCTTTCTGTGTTTTCAACCTCCTCCACATAAATTCCCTTCAGTGTAAAGGGACTTTAATTCCACTTTTGTGGGAAACTACTCTTTTAGCAATTTCCAGCATGCAAATGTTCCGCGGATGGAGTTTTCATCCTCTGTGTTTAAAATATTCAGTCGACTTCTTGATAGTTGAAAACAAAGAATTCTAGGACTGTTTTTGGGTATTCAAACAATTCCGTGGCTATAACTTTATTTACAAAAATGTATTTGTAGTTTTGTTTAAAACTGTAATAACATACCTGCTTTATACTTTCTTTCTGGCAACTATACGAAATGAAAATCTCGGTTCTTATGTTTGTAATTGAAATTTTTCATAATTTTCATCGCGGAAGTTCTATCAAAAGGAGTCCAAAATGTTTTTCTTAACTTAATTTCTCGAAAAATTTTAAAAGATATTCTTTACAATTTAAAAACTTCTTATATATATATATATATATATATATATATATATTGTACATTCTGTGATTTTTCAAAATGAACTGTGTGATAGAAAATCTCGCCAGTTGGGAGGTGAGAGATATTCGAGTTTTGAATGTTCGGAAGTTGAAACCTATAGCAGTTTATCAGCTAAAAGTAGTGCTGGATGATACAGAAATGAATGAAAAAAATGTGAGAAAGTGGTATGAAATCTTCAATAATGGACGAATAAATTTGCACGACCAAACTCGACCCGAAATCCTTCACTCATCACAGATGTTTTGAAGAATCAAGCAAACGATAAAATCGTGCAAGACAGACGTGGAGGACTAGGACTAACTGCAGAGGGGGACATAGAACCTCGACCTACAAGATCTTTTATGCCTGAAGTCCCTGACGGGGTGCCCCCCGGAGGGAGGGGTGAGGTGAGAGGAGAGAGAGGGCGGACGAACCAGGAGGCAGGAAAGGGCAGATTGAAACTCCCCAGATGGCAGCTGGTGTAACCGGCTCCCCGACCCCCTGCGGGCTTACAATCCGGGGGACGAAGAGTTACATAGAACATCTTTTCCCCTACCATGCGTAGACGAGACACCCGCCGACACTTTCAACCCTGAAACAGACCAAGCAGATGAAAGGTGAAGTCAAATGAGAATGTAGGTGAAATGGAGGGACAGGGGGGGATATAATGAACCTTCCCAGCATTCGTCTAGCGGCCCGGAGAAATCCAACAAAAATAACTCATGGATCAGGAAGGTCGGGCTGCGGGAATCGAACCCATGACCTCCAGAATGCGCGTTACAGACGTTACCGCCTGAGCCACTCCGCTCGATAGACAGATAGGGTAACTCTAGATGAGTTACAGATTCTTTCCAAAGCATTTCTAGTTCTTTGCTTGGCGAAACTGCCAACATTTTGGCTTAATAGACTGGCAGCAACCGACTACAACACAGCAATTCTAAAGCTCGACAAATGCTAATACAGAATGTTAATGAAAAAGTATTCCATATTTAATAGGTGATAGTATGGACAAAAAAGGTCCATTAAACATGGGCTCTAAAATGCACACCTTAAGATTTATGAGCACCTGTTCATCTTCGCTACTGTGAAGTATCTCTTCTACTGCAAGCTCTTTGCTATTACGTATGACCTACAGATTGCAGTAAACAAATGGGGACACATTACTCTGTCACTGTAAAATAGCATAGCTTCTAATGTAATCTGCTTGCAATTACATACCACTTCCATTTTTTAATCATCGTTAAAGGAGGTGCTCATTATGGTGCCCATTTATGGTGAGGCATACTTTTGTCCGACGTCTTAGGGAATCACAGTCTCAGCGCTCCAGGTTGGTCACGGATGCTCTGGCAGGCATTGACGACGCCTTCTCGTAGTGTTTGTACATCATTAATGAGGATTGCATACACAAGATTTCAAAATAAAGTTACAATGTAAAAGAATATCACAAACTTATCAAAACACAAACTGATTCCATCAGAACTAATAAAAATATGCGTTGCACTTACCCAGAACTGTGGATATGGTTTACAGTATAGTAACAACAACAACAGTACAATAACAACACAGTAATTAACATTAACTGCATGCTGTATCCATGGACAATAACAGAATGTGTTCTCATTTGTTTACTGCCTTCTGTAGGTCTATGTAATAGCAAAGAGCTTGCAAAGAGATGTTTCACAGTAGCGAAGATAAATAAGTGTTCATAGCTCTTAAGGTATGCATTTTAGAGCCCAAACTTACTGGAAATCTTTTTCTTGTTTTCTTCCACACTACCACCTCTCAAAACATGGAAAACTTTTTTAACACCTGGTATAACAGAGGTCATTATGTGCAGGAATACAAGTTTCAATTTTGTAGTGATTTATTTTAATAAAATAATTATTTCTGAATATATTAAAGCCAACTGGTCGTTAATTCACGGTTTACCCTCGTACATCGAATAAAGCAACAATGTGAATTACAATTAAATTCACTGAAAATCATAGAATTTAAGATATTAATTGGAACTATTCCATAAGAATGCACCATATATAAATTGAGGCCCCCTGAACCCATAAAGCGTACTTCTAGAAAAGGTCCATGCGTGTGCGTCTGTGAACAGCATAACTCAAAAACGTAAAGTCGGTTAAATGAAGCATGTTAATTAAATTCAGGACACTCCAAGTATGCGACACGAAGGTTTTGAAGAAAAATCCCCGCTCCAAACTAGCTTTACATGAAACATTTGTCCTTATTTTTTTATTTTTTCAAAAATAGTTAAAGTTTTTGATTAAAATATATGTTTAAGCTATTTTCATGACAAACAAAATGTGATTTGAATTTTCTAGGAATAGCCGTAGGTCCCCTCTATTTTACTGAATTACTTGGTAACCTTAAGAGATAAACAACATCTTACTAAAAAGAGGGGAGCTGGTCCCATGGCTCAGTCGGTAGATCGCCTGTCTGTTGTGCAAGGGGTCCCGGGTTGGAATCCGGATGGGGATCGGAATTTTTCTCTAGCGAAAATTATTCCCTATTTTCTCCAGATTCTGGAAGTATGAACGAGAGTGTGTGTGTTTGTGTGATATTATGTATAAAACTCAAAGAGAAGCCAGAAATCCAACGATAACTTATACGAGCTGCCATTGCTGACAGGCAATATGTTCCACGGTAAAAGGCCACCGATATGACCATTGTAGTTAAAGGCAGGTTATACATCGTGGAATAATAAACAAAAAGGACATGTAGATCTCGATAAAAAACACAGTTTATGTCAAATAAAACCTCTGTGGCATTAACCATTTCCGAGATATTCTTTCTTATTAGTTCGAATTTTCAAATACTTAATATGTTATACGGTCACTGCGCCCGCCTCTGTGGTGTCGGGATAGAGTATCTACCTCATATTCAAGCGGTTCCGAGTTCGAATCTCTTGTTAGGGTGAGTTATCCGGTAAGGTTTTGTGTCGGGTAACTTTAAGCTCAATGGACTCTGGACTCATTTGAGCATTATTTCACCCATTTCATGCATCGTCTGATATGATATTACGGTTAAAGGACACTAAACTAAAAAAGAAGTGCTCCTTTTTCATTTCTCTACCACGTATATAGTAGGCAGAGAAAGTATTGTATTCCATCCAAAAATTCGATATCGATATTTCACTGGAAATACATATTTTGAGGTCCCCTAAAGAAAAAGAAATTTCATTTATCACATAGCGCTCCACTTTTAAATATCTGTCTATCAGTTAAGCCCATTATTATTCCCCTTGTACCTACAACGAAATGTGCAATAAAACTATTTCTGCAAACGTTTACTCGATTAAAATGAAGCACATAGAACAAGCTTTCGTAACAATAGTTTATAGAAGAGTGTGTAGAGAATGCCATGTGTGTTGACGCCATTTCTTTCCCTTACACAATTCAAATTTGATGTCAAGCGAAACCGGAATTTACAGCAGGTAGCCTGCCAATGTATAGGGAAGCATGCGTGCAGAATTTAGTATATAGATTATTGTTTCCATGCTTCCTAATTCAGTAGGTACTGATATCAGTGTTTATCTGCGCTTTCGAAAAAAAGCAAATTATTCGATATTGAGACTATATTGGAATTGCATGTTTTCAGAACTTACTACTGGGGAAAAAATAATTTTATACAAGTATTGTGTATATGTGGGGGGGGGCGGCAAATCAAAACGGCAAATTCTTATATCTACTAAATGTCATACTTAAGCGAGAGACCGAAAGGTCAACATTTTGGAAAATGTCTCTCTTATAAGCAACTTTTTGCATGGAGAAATAATTTATACTTTCTGAAAATAGCTCTATTTCATTTAAAACCTCCTAACCTTTGAGATATTCCAATGAAAAGGTATACGAGTGTTATATTAAAATTTCTGTAAATGAACTGGGAGGTATAACTGGCGCAACAGTTCTAGACACGTGAAAATCTTAATGACAGCTATGAACCGAGTTACATACCAGATCAGGTGGTGACCGGTCGTCTGCATGCTGCAGGAGTGCGTGGGACAGTCATTGTCAAATATACGCACACCGGTTATGCACTGCTCTACACGATAAACTTATAGTTATATACAGTATATTTAAATCCACCGCTGTAAAATGCCCTTAATATAAAAACACTGTCAACCATCTGCCTCCAGTTCTTCCGCACCTGACAGCCCTTCCTCTTCTGCGGAATCACTCACATCATTGCCGCCATCACTGCTGTCGCTACTTTCTGCACCATTATCCTGGATGAGAATTTTTTCTAATTGATTTTCTGCAATTCCGTATTTTTTGAAATAATGATTCTCAATTTATTCAACATGTCGATATACATTTTCTCATTCTGGCCTTCCAATTTCTGCAAATCGCTGGCGACATAACTGCTCCACATCTTATAGTTTAAAAGTGATATTTCTGCTGGCCACCCAGTTTTTGACATCAGCCCAGGTTAATTCGATTGGGTTTAGATCTGGGTGATACGTGGCAGTCTAAGTACATTATGGCGATGTTGTATTAATATCTGGCGAAGTATTATGAGTTATGACTTCTGAAGGGATTTGTTGGCTTTAACTAAGTTATATTTGTTTTACTCATGCTTTCATCAAAAGTTATATTATGCCTAAGCAACCAGATTTTTATTTCTTCTTTCAAGGATTTTGAGGTAGGTTGTTTGTCAATTTGAGTGTTACCACATTGTGAAGCATTGTCGATAACCAGAATAGACCCAACAGGCATATTAGGTATCAACATGGTGTTGATCCACTTCATGTAATTTTCTGTATGCATTTCTTGATGAAAATCTCCTGTTTTTTGTTGCGACTTGTAAAAGAAGGGCATTTGGAACGAACAGAATGAACGATAATAAGTATTTGCCCTTTGGCAACAGGTGCCTGAAAACCTAATTCGCTATCGTCACTTCAACTTTTAGATGTATGACTGCTGTGTATGTACGACTCATCTTCATACACTATAGTTTGACCCTCTAATTTGTACCTCTGAGTAAGGTACTCTTCCAGCTGAGATCGTATGTCGTGCTTTTCTATTAGAACTCTATTTGGTTTCGTTTTCTTCCACTTAAACCCTATATCTTTTATAATTTTTCTGAGATTTGTAGCAGCATCTTGAAAATGTATGCTGATATAAATACATATAAAATAATAGTCATTTGGAAAGTTAGAATCAGATTGCAAAATTCAGTGCCGTAGCCGGGATTTGAGACTTATAGCACCACTTGAACATTTATGACATCTTCCAGATTGATGAGCAATCTGCTTATTGTTGGCACAGTTTTTTCTTCCAAATAGAAATTGTGAATCGTACGCCGAATGACGCATTTGTCGAAATCGTTATTTCTGTAATAGGTTTAGGGACCTTATGTTTCTTCACAGGTGTGTCAAATGGTACTCTTTCATCCATATGGTTTTTCTTATCTTTGAGAAATCTGGAATCGGAACTCAGCGAAACAACAGTTGCTTTGGCTACTCGTTCTTTCACTTTCTTAAGGCTTTTATGGAAAACATATATTTTCTTCCTTCATCTCTGCTTCTTGCTTCATGAAGTCGAGGACATTTGCAATTATTTCCCTGCTTTGAATACGTAATATCTTAGCATTTAACTTTGAAAACGTAGGAGCCATGGTTATAAATATCACAAATATAAAATAAACACTATTTACGTACTGATCTCTTTGAAATTACAAGATGCGGACACTTTCTATGCAGACTGTATGTGTTACGCACTGTGAGTAAGCAAAGCTATTATATCGCTTTCGTTGATTAAGCTAAACATAAACCATTCCTAGGCTCGGCAGCTGGGGTGGCAATCAAGGTCACGATTCCAGAAGTTTTGCGCCAGTTATACGGATCATTTTAATTTAGTTTAATGTTATAGAACTGGAAAACCCTGGGAGGTGAACAAAATCTTTCTACAGTAATTCGTCACAGCTCCTTAAAATCTTCGCTAGAGAAAATTTACATCTCTCATCCGGGAATCGAACCCGGGATCCCTCGCACAGCAGGCAGGTGATCTACAGACTGAGCTACGGGCCCCACTAAGGTTTTGAAGAAAATTCCCCTGCTCAAATTACGCTTTACATGAAAAATGTTTCGTTGTTTTTTATTTTTTTCAAAAACAGCTAACGATTTTTATTAACATGCCATATATTTAAGGTGTTTTCATGAAAAATAAAATGTGTATCCTGCATATTCTGCGAATAGCCATTAAAGTCCCCGTTCTCCATGACCATTTTTGCTCTATTAAAATAGTAAATCACGATATGAGTTTGGGAGGTGCATTATTAAGGAATTTTGCTTCCCACCCTATAGTATATGTATGTTACTACATCTACCAAATTTGTGTTGGAGACATGGATTTCTTTAGAAACGGATTCATCTGTTAGAATTCTAAATTCCTTTCTGTGTGTAAATGTCATCGAGAAGACGTAAAAAGTACACGATGATGGACGTTTACTACAAAAAGAAATTTTATTTTTATAACTTGTAGAACAACTATTAAAATATCGAAACTTATAGATAAACATCTGATGTGATACATTCACATAACTTTCTCTACCCTTTATCGTTTATTCATACGAAAGCTTATTTTTATATCCACTTCTATTTCCATGTAATCGCGAGAAACAACTGAATGTTGACAGGACTTCAAAAGAATAGCTAAGTATCGAACAATTCGAACCATTAATAACGGATATCTCGAAAATGGCTTATACTTAAAAAAATTTTATTTGAAATAAATTGTGTATTTTTAAAGAGATCTACACTTCTTGTGCAATACGTTTACGTGTATCGCTTAATGTTTATGAGTTATACAAATTTATATAAAATTGCTTCTGAATGAAAAGGACTATAAAGGCTATTTCCAGAAAATTCAAGAAACACACTTTTTGTATGTAAATATCTTTAACATATGGTATTTTAATCAAAATCATTAGAACTATTTTTAGAAAATAAATCATTTCGAAAAATGTTCCATGTGAAGGGTAGTTTAGGGTAGGGGAATTTTCTTGAAAATCTTTGTGTCGCATCTTTGGAAGATACGAACTTAAATATCAAGTTTGATGTAGATTCAACTTTTGTTTTTGAGTTATAGTGTTCACAGACACACACACACACACACACACACACACACACACACACGGACCGTTTACTAAAAATGCTGCCTTTTTATTTAAGGGGCCTCAAAACTCGTATATCCGGTGAAATCTGGGTATCGAAATTTTGGGTGGAATGTAATACCTTCTCTTCTTACCAAGTACGTGGTAGAGAAAGTAAAAATATCCTACTATTAATAACAATAAGAAGACTGGCATCCTGAAAAATTCCTACACCATATGGTAAATATTTGCTTATTATTTCTGAGAACATGCGTTTCAGGGTGTATGCTTGTGAACGGCTAAAGGTTAAAGTGCCTTGTACCCCTCCAAATGTGTAGAAGAGTCTCTGCAGTTCATTACCACAGCATTATGTGACCGAGCTATGCAATTATTAAAGTTGAGAGAGCAGAAATGTGACCGCATGTGGTTGTGACAGGCATTCCTGACCGGTCCACAAACTTGCGGCATACCCGTCTCAGATTGTGTCGGTTCTTTGTGGCAAATAATGTTTAGTATTTAGTGGTTGAAACTGTGGTTACCGACACCACAATCAAGTTTGTTTCCTCAAAGGCTCAGAGCAGTATTTTTACTTAATTTACCATAGAGGTAAAGAGAGGTACTATATTCCACAACGAACATTCGCCGTAAATACTGTTTAGAGGCTCCTGAATCGAAAAAGAAGCACTTGTCGAAAAAAGGTCTGCGCGCGCGCGCTCGTGTGTGTGTGTGTCTGTGTGTTGAAAAAAATTGAGTTTTATTTATGGACGCTCTTTAACTACTGTGGTTCTTAGCGTCCCATTCTATATTGGGCGCGAACGACCGGAAATCTTGCTCACAGGCCTCTTTATCAGGCCTACAGCATAACACACGAAAACTGATAAATACCAAAGTTGGCATTTAAGTTCACTAGCTTTAGGCAGTATTTTTAACACTTAAATGATATCAGTCTAATTATATAATATAATAACAGTCCGCCTTAGAGCAATATGTATAACATATAAAATGTATGTAACAGTCATTGCATTATGTTTATTTTTATTATGTACATGTATAATAATTTTATGTGAATGCATTACGTAATTTAACAATGTAGGAGCTGTGAGAAAAGAAGCAAACTACCTTTCGTAGCAAACAGAATTATAAAGTAGAAGGCGAAAGTTGCTAACAATGAGGTAACCTTGAGGCAACAATAAATTAGAAAGTTTAATACTGCTACTAATAATTCTTGGAACAATAATGTAATATTTAAAACAGCTTATAAATAGCCAATCAACAACTAGTAAAGCTAAAAGTTGAATAAAAGTATTCTATTGGAGTAGGCTTAGCTAATTAGAGACTTGAAATAGAGAAAAAGTACAAATTCAGGCGGGAGACGCTACAATATAGCGTACCCAAGCAAACGCTACATGATTGCGTACCCGATCGGTACGATACGTGTTCAGTGTGAGACATAAAACTTCATTGCGGTGAGAATGATATAAAGTTTACGTGTTTAAAAGTATAATTAACAATAATCTCACAGCTCTACAGTAGGATACATCAGTGAAGTGTTATTTATATCGTGTGAAGAATTAATAAACAAAGTACAATACAATTATAATTTACGTAAGCCTTCATTCTTTAGCCACACCACCCCTGCTAAGAGATACGTGTTCTAAAAAAATACTGACGCAGCCGAGGCACATCTATATATATACAATATTTAAATAAACAGTAAAATACAAAGTTGATTTTTAAACGTGAGGCGAAGGCCAGCGGAAAAGTGAACGTGGGGGCGAAGGCCACCAGAAAGTTTGTATCGTGCGTGGGGCGAACACTCCAAGAAACATATCTCCCAACAGTGGGGCTGCAAGTTAGGGCTCACATACGTGGGGCAACACAACAACAAACTTCGAAAGGTGCGGTAGCAATATTTTAAAGAAAATCCCTTTACATCAAACTATACTCTACATGGAACATTTTTCGTAAATTTTGATTTTCTCAAAAATTCGGTCTTTACTGCCAGTCGGTTTAAATGAATTACATCATTATTAGTTCAGCAAGCCCCTTGTCTCAAATAGGAGTGCGGAACAGAACCTGGGTTCGTATCGTTTCTGACTTCGTAAACAAGTTGCTGTACTATGGCGGTGCAGAACTGCTTTTCATTAGGACATTTTGTGCGTTCTTTACACGTGAGATGGAACTGGCCACCGGTCACAGATTTGTGGACTTGAGTGTTACTTCCAAACCGGAAGAATACGAGAGGGAGTCTGTCGTTATAATAGTGGCTGCTATGTGAATGCTTTTCTCCGTTCTTGCCCAGAATTTTCGAGACATAACATGTTTAAAACCATGACGAAACTTCTTTACGGCTTTAAAGAGTATGAACAAACTTTTTTTTGTGATGGAAAATTTGTGCCATTAAAGCCGAGACACACTATCCTGCAAAAACCGTCAAACATATATAGCATACATGCGAGATTACGAGACGCAAGCGAAAGAAGTTCCAAATGTAAATTTGGAAGGGTGCAAGACCCATTTCATTAAGTTGAGCTTGAAATTGTTGACATACTCCCCTTCCACTCATCTTTCGCTAGTTCTCTTGAGACAGGTACTGCTAATAAACTCGCTTCAAAGTAATGACGTCATTCGTAAATAATTGACTGGCGGCATAAGGCCGAATAATATATTTACATGGCAAAAATGTGTATCTTGAAGTTTCTGGGTATAGGCTGTGAAATCCTCTCCAATAAAATGGGCTGTTTAGAGGATTATCGCCTTTTGCATAACTGGTGAGAGATAGAGAAAGGTTATTATACAAAGATGTAGATATATTTAAAACTCAGAGTTTATTTCAAATAACTTTCTTGTGGCATCAGCTATTTCGGAGATATCTCCAAAACTTGTCTGCCGTTTTCAATACTATTTTATCTTTGGGTCTCTTAATGCTGTCGCCATTCAGTTGTTTCTGGCGATATAATGGAAAGGTTACAGAATTTCAAGGCCGGGATACTGCCACTTGTTTTTAAATATCCAACTATCGATTTGGCTTCCTCTATTCACTTTGTATTTACAACGGAATGTGCAATGAGACTATTTCTGCAAACGTTTATCTCGAATAACTTTAGTAGATAAAGAATAAGCTTGTAAGAATAGTTTGTAGAAGTCACATACATAAAAATAAACGACAGCGTGTGAAGAAAGTCGTGTAAATGTAACACATCAGATATCTTTTTTATTTATAATCTATATTTGGTAATGGGTACCAAGAAAACCTACAAGAGACAAGCCAGAGATTGAGTATAAGTGGAAAAGAAGAGTTTTGAAGAAAGTCAACTAAAATAGTAGTTGAAGAGGGTGAGACATTGAGAACACCCAAGATAATGAAACTGACTATGGACAGAATGCATTTGATATCAACATATTTTACTCTTTAGACTACATAAACAGGAACTTTTAGACTGCTTTTGAAACTCTACGAATATCACTGTTGCGCGAAGTTTTCCGAAGTTTAGCTTTATTTCGGCAATACAATACGTTTTACATTATCTGCCACCTAATTATGATTGGTAGAGGAAGTATTGGATTCCATCCAAAACTTTCGATTTTGATATTCATGAAAATTTATGTTTTGAGGTTAGCTGAACCCTCCCCGGAAAAAAAAAGAATTTTTACAGGAAGTTCTTGTCTGTGGACAGCATAACTCAAAACTGAATATTTAGAAAAATACAGAATTTCTTGTGAATGTAACATGTAAACGACGGAGAGAACGAGAGAGAGAGAGAGAGATACCTAAACAGCACGAGAAGCAGTTAGTTGAAATACACTATTCGTGTCATTCTTTTTGTTGCTTTAGTCTTTTTCTGGATATTCCATGTCGTATGTTTGCATTTTTCCAAGTTTAAGTGCATTATCTGTTGGAAAGTTTGGAAATTTAGTACTCTAGGGTTTTCTTTTGCTTTCAAAGAGCTCGACACCACCACTACCACCATTATAATTTCATGTTTTAGACATTAACATCTAAATGATGGGTATTTATTAAACCAAGGCGTAGAAAATGCACACACAACATTTTGTTATTGTCGCTGAGTGAAATACACTATCAGAGATTTAAGAGCACCTCGAAGTCAAATGCACTCGTTTACTCGTGTGCATGAAAAATACATGAGTATTTTGAAGTGAATATCACCTGAACCATCAAAGCTGAAGATGTTTGTTTTGTGGTATTGTTATTTGCCTCAGGCTTTGGGAGCCAATTTGAAGAAGGTTTGTTGCTGCTACGTATGCAAAGTCAGTTTGAAGATGTATTATATTTCAATTGTTGGGGAGCCGAACTTGAAGTAGTTGCAACCACACGTATGGTAAAAAGTTTCCGGTAGCCTTCGCCCCAAATGTACTTTCCGGTGGCCTTTGCCGCAAGTTTAAAAATATTAACTTTGTAATTTTGTCTGTTTCTTTAAATATTATATATTTATGTTTGCCTCGGCTGCGTCAGTATTTATATTTTTGGAGACATGAATGTCTTGGCAGGGAGTGCTGCGACTGAAGAATGTAGGTTTACAGAGATTATAATTTTACTTCACTCCTTTTATTAATGCTTGACACGATTTAAATAACACTTCACTGATATAGAGAACTGTGAGATTTTTTTTAATTACTTGCACTTTTTAACATGTAAACTATTTTTGTCTCACACAAAATATGTATGAAATTTCTCGAGGACACATCTCGCGTCTGGTTAGTTACGCTGTCTGCTAGCAACTGACTTCTGAATTTGTAAATTTTGCTCCATTTTATTTTCTGATTGGTTAATTCTAGTCCAATAGAATACCTTCATTTAACTGAAGCTTTTTCTGGTTGTTGATTGGCTATTTTATAAACTGTCTCAAAAATTACATTATTGTTGCTCCAAGAATTACCAGCAGCATTTAAACTTTCTAATTCATTATTGCCTCAAGATTACCTCATTGTTAGCAACTTTTAACCTATTATTCTCACAGCTCCTACATTATTAAATTACGTAATACATTCACATAACGTTATTAAACATGTATACAATAATATAAACACATACAATTACGGTAATATACACTTTTTATATCTTGCTACATACACATATTGCTTTAAGGCGGGCTGTTATTGAATTTATATATTATATAATTAGACTGAAATCATTTAAGTGTTAAAAATGCTACCTCAAATCTACAGCCATTATTTTCTCGCTGCAGATTTTATGCTACTTGGGGATGAAAATATGTTAAAATGAATGTAGTAAGCGCAAAGAAATGCACATGACAATAATATAAGCTAATTTACAGAAATACAAATTTAAGGTTGCCGAAGTTCATTTAGATATCCTTATTTTAGCACCCATCTGTTGTAATGAGTAAACTTGTGTTGCACCAACAAAAGAGTATTTCTGATAAAATGAGTAGAATAGCTTTTCACTATTCTAATTTGTTAGTAAAAATCACAGCGAATGTATGATTTAAAAATGTTACTCAATTTTTAATGCATAAAATTGTTTCTAAATTATTTGAAACTTATGGAAAAACTGTTCCATTAATTTTAAATGCATTAGCATCTACGAAATTTTCAGCTTCCTGGATGCAATAGTTTTGGAGATAATGATACTCAAGTGTAGAAATGTTCTTCCGAAAAAAATACAAGAAACCTCTTATCAATGCGTATTTAGTATTTAAACATGACATGCATTTAATGGCGATTTTGACAACTGCAAAATATGCAAATGCCTATGAATTAAGTATTAATGGATTCAGAAAAGAATGTAAATTTTAATAGTGAATAGAAAAATTAATTCTTTTTAACTGATTGACTGCAAGCTGCCCTCAAGTCTTCCGCGTGCTACATCGTCAAATGTCAAAATATTACACAGTAAAATAAATTGTACCGTTTTGAGAAAGCCAAACATGGTTCTGTGGGAAATGTCAGCCAATTTAAATTTATTTTAAGGTTATAATATTTTAATACTTGACGCAGTAATACCCAGAAGCTTTTAGTAACTAAGATGCACCTTGCTTTTAAAGTCGAGTGTTACGTAAAGTGATCATGATAATTTATATGAAGTTAAAAGCTATAACATGAGATTATCTCTGTCATATCTAATGCCATTGCAATTTTGGTATTAATGCTTTATTTTATGAAATAGCGCATGTTGATTTCTTTGGTATTTATTGAATATTTTGGCGATTTGACAAAATGACCCTGTTAACGTTGCTGCAGCGGCTTGGTGTGAACGAGCTTGTTTTCTCCCGGTCATAGTAAAACAGTGAGTGGTTAATACTTAAGGCGCGATTAAAAGTTATCTCCTGGAAATGTTAAATTTGCTGAATTTATGACCCATTATCTAGGAAACTATTTAAGGCATCGGACTGAAAGGTTTATGTGCAGGATGTACAGGGCGTGCTATTTAAGTTGAGAGTGTATAATATCGCCAAAGCTAAGCGTTGTAGAAACAAATGCCTTAAATAAACGTTGCTTGATTATTATGAGGGGAAGTACATGTCATTAGTCATGTTTTGTTTGGATGACTTATTGTGGTCATTTTAGGGCGAGTTTAATTGTTTTAAATAGGAACCTACAATTAGGGTCAATTTAAATTCACCCTAAAATGACCACCACAGCTTCCTCTAAATCACCATATTAATTATTTTAACAACCATATTATTAACAAATTTATTATCAAAAAAAAAATTGAAGATCGAGAAAAAAAATTCATAAAACACGACTAACGCCATTTACTTCCCCTCCCCAATATCGAGCAACTTTCATTCAAGACACTTCTTTCTACAACGCTTAGTTTTGGAGATATTGTACAGTCTCGACTTAAATGGTCCACCCTTAGGTATATGCACAGCTTCTAGGTACATCTACGTGCTTTTATCCAAAAACCTTATTTTCTTAACCCTACAATCTTGTGATTAAAATTTACCTATCAGCAATTTTTTTTAAAAAAAGGCAACCAACCACATTCACACCACAGTAGATCTACAATGACACTTAGAGGTATTTTTATAATTCTAAAACTTAACTTAGCTATCCATAATAGTTTCCGAGAAACCGAGCGAGGTGGCGCCGTGGTAACGCCTACGTGGGTTTTTCGTGATTTCACCAGGCTCGACAGGCGAATGCTGGGGTGGTTTACTCTCTACCACGATTTCGTTTCCATTACTTTTCTTTCATTCCATTTCCTTCTCATTTTTCAAGTATCCTTCTAGGTTTCGTAGTGTCGGACAGATCGGGCAAATGCATGTTCAATGGAAAGAGTATTCCCCTTGGACACCAGAACTGCTTGATTGGTGGGTCGTTTATCGCCCTGTGTCGGCTGGTACAGCAGTGAAACGAGTCTGCAAGCTTGGAAATGTTAGGAGCTTCCGCGCGTCTATGTGGCATGTCTCCTGTAGTTCCTTCACCTCAACCCTTCCTTCTGGAAAGTAGGCGCAATAGGTCTGTTCAGGTCGCAATGCGCGAGGTGTCAACTCTTTGAATCATCCTATACCTAATATTTCTGAGAAAACTTGTCATTTATACCAGAAAACGTCATTCACAGAAAGAGCTGTTCAACGCTGAAATGGAGAAAACAAATTGGCATATATTTCCAAAGCAATAAACGACATGACTTGAGCAGATATAAACCGCCATACTTAACTTGAGTACCAATTTGTAGAGCAAAACTTCCCTTAAAAGACGAGCTAAAGAATACCCCGCCTACTACAAGTTGTGTAGGATTTATTTTTGTGTGAAGTGGTTCACAATTCACATTAGAAAAAATCTGATGTGTTACACTCATATGACTTTCTCTACTCTTGTGCAATCTAATTTTACAAACGCCTATTCTCCATATGCTTCATGTTAATCGAGATATCGAGATGTCAATCTTATTGCTAATTTTCTTGTAGATGCAAGGGGAATATGGTAGGTTTTAAGCGATAGTCAAATATTTTAACGCTGGTTGCTATGTGACGCATTCCATTCTCTTTGTATGTCCAGGACATAAAAAAAATCTGATGTGTTACACTCACATGACTTTCTCTACTCTTGTACAATCTATTTTTACAAACGCCTATTCTCCATATGCTTTATGTTAATCGAGATATCGAGATGTCAATCTTATTGCTAATTTTCTTGTAGATGCAAGGGGAATATGGTAGCTTTTAAGCGATGGTCAAATATTTTAACGCTGGTTGCTATGTGTCGCATTCCATTCTCTTTGCAAGTCCAGGACATAAAAAAATGAATAACGAATTTGAGAAAAAGTATAAGTATTGGAAAATTTAAGGGAATAACAAGCAATATCTCGAAAACGGTTCACTCAACAAAAGAAATGTATATAACATAAGTTGTGTATTTTAACGAGATCTACATTTTTTGTGTAGTAAAATTTTGTCTATCTCTTATGGTTTACCAGTTATGCAAAAGTCGTTCACAATGAAGAATATTTTTGGAGACATTCCCAGAAAATTCGAGATATACATTTCATTTCTCATGACATTGTCTTAAACATATGATATTTTAATCAAAATCGTTAGAGCCATTTTTGAGAAAATTAAAATTTTCGAAAAATGTTCCATGTAAAGGGTAGTCTGGGGTGGGGGGATTTTCTTGAAAACCTTCCTGTCGCATCTCTGGAAGATACTGAACCTAAATACCAAGTTTGGTGTTTATCCGACTGTTCGTTTTTGAGTTATGCTGTTCACAGACACACACACACACACAGACACACACACACACACAGACACACACACGGACATGTTTCCAAAAATGCTTTTTTTGGATTCAGGAGGTCTCAAAACATGTATTTCCGGTGAAATCTCGGTATCGAATTTTTGGGTGGAATGCAATACTTCCCCTACTTACTATACGTAGTAGAGAAAGTAAAAATAGATACAGTAGGCACCACATTTAAAATGTATTTAAAATATAAATATTATGACCACAATGATAAAAATATATATTAAATTAAAGAGGAAATTCCATTTAATAAGAGCGCACAAAAAAACTAAAAATATTTTTTTCCTTTGCCTCCCCTTAACACCCCGACTATACTGACAATTCTTCGTTATTTCCACGCTCTAGAATGAAAGACGTGGTCTCTGGAATGAGAGTACGCGGGTCGGGAAACACTCCACTTGGATCAGTGGGTTGTGGTAGGTTGCAGTAATGATGCGGATTCCTTTCATTCTTAGCCAGACGTTGACAACATCCCTCGCTCCATACCCTCTCCCTTTGTACACTACCGTGCATAGAATTCGCGAGTTTAATACAGACATGTTAATAATTATACGTAACTTTTTGCGATAATGATAAACGTTGTATCACAATTGAATTTTAAAGGGATTAAGATTTTATATTATTAATTGTTAACACGATATAAATAGGTTTTGAAGAACATATTAGAAAGCAACAAGCCAGTATTACATTTTACTCTTTACTCCAAGGGAAGATTAAAAGCCCTATCTCGCCTGTATTAAATCTGCTAAATGCCTGACCCATGTTGCAGCTGGGGACGGCGGTGGATCGTTTACTTTCTTTTTACCACTGCTGCACCTGCCCGGCGTCAGCCACATTTCACCCAACTCATGACAGCTAGAAGCAAATACACTTTGGATGGGAAAGACCCTAACTGAAATTACTAAGATGTATTCTCAAGTACAAGAGTAAACATTTTGTAAAACTGAATTTATTGAGTAACAGAAATATTGGAAATGGAAAATGTTAAGTTTTATGTTCATTAACAATTTTTAATCATTGTAATGGGATTTGTGAAGCAAAGAGAACTATGTATATAATTCGTTCCCCAAGCGCTTTCTGCACATTAAAAGCTGTCTAGTTGCATGAAACATTACTATAATATAACAATTTAGTGAAAAACCTGGATCTATGGACTGCACGAGTATTCAGGAGGGATAAATCGCCCCCACTCTACTTGTCTTTTGCCTTTAGCTACTGAGTTATCCAAAGAGTTGTCTTAAAGAGGAAGTGGGCTGATACGCGGGGAAAAAAGTGTCACCTCACTGTTGTGAACACAGCAATTTTATAGTGTAGAAAAATGTAATAGGATCTGTGATAACTCAAAAACTAAGATCCTTATTCCAGTTCTGTAAGTGGTTTGCTAGAGAGCACAGTTTTGAATTATGTGTTATTGGTCTCCCTGTAAAAATTACAGCCGCTAGTTTTCTTTGTAAAACGTCAATTGCAATACATCAAATAGAATACATTATTAAGATCAATCAGCGAGGTACCTCTTTCCTTCAAGAGATAGATGGGGGAGTGAAGGATATGAAGCACCCTAAAAAGTGTGAATTATATTTTGGAAGATATCTCATGATATACCGCATGTGTGTGAAATGCTATCGCTAGTTATATGCAAATATTAGTTTTCACACTCGCTGCACCTTGCTCTTTGCGTGGCCTGTCACAGCAGTCTACAAACACAGCATTTTTGTTGCAATGCTCTTGTGTCTTTAGTCCTGCCTCAACAGTTGGATAGTTATAACAGTAGTGTGATTAAGTGGTAAAGGGGAAATTATGGCGTGAGAATACATGAGAGGGGGAATACATGACCAGGTGAGTTATCTCCTCTCCCAAGGATTTTTTCTAAGTTGATGAACTATAGTAAAGTGACCGCTCCTCAAAATGTCTTTGAAGTCCCTTTTGACTCGTACACTGGTAATCCCATTATAGTCAGTTGTCTAAACAGCCTTTAAAACTGGGAAATTACGTTTCGCTAAAATTCTTGACCTTAACTTGACATCAGTCATAGCTAAGCTCTCACAAAATAAATAAGTGAAAACAAATCAAATGGATATTACCCATTGTATGAAAGTTCTCTGCTCTTTCCTTCACGGGATGTATATTGGAGATTCCCTGTTGTGCTGATAATGCTGGTCCAGATTAAGTAGATGATGCATTTTCTAGAGCTGGCTTAGTGAGCGAACATGGGAGAGACATGGTCCCATTCTTCCGCGTTTGTTCATATGCGAAGAGCTTGTTCCAACTGACAAATGTTCCAGCAATCGGGAGCAGGTCGGCCAGTCTTACCTGGGTGGAATGATAATCGCCACAATACCTAGCCGCTTATCGCGGCTTTACCTTTGCGATGTTCCTTTTTGGGAGGGTCAGAAAAATGAAGCATAGGAAAAACAAGGGGCTTGGGTAAGGAACGAGATATTGGGTTGAGAAAGGATCTTATGCTGTTGTGGTGCTGTTTATCTTACTTAATGTGGATGTAATTTGTGTCCGGTACCGCATTAAGCATCCGGAGGTTTTGAGCATATCTTAAAGTGAACGGCTGAGCCGAACGATGTAAGCTTAGAAGTGTAATAACGTGGCCTCGGGCCCTGACATTTATTTCCGCGATGATGGTGTGTAGTTTGTTAGTTGGCGTGACTGGCATGCGTGGGGACTATTGTAGGTCAAAGCTAGTGCCTCATCGGTGACTTGATCTGAGGCCTGCATTTGAGGCGACTACTGTTACTGGTTGTTAACTCGGCTTATAGGGAGGTATTACCACTTGTTTTCCAATGTCGACGAGGTGATCTAGTATAAGTCGAGTGCGGCAGTGTATCAGTTTGTTATCTGCTTGTGCAGTTTGGCCATTCCGGGTTCGTTGATGTTCACTATCTTTTCAAGCTTCTTCCTGATGTATTCTTGAAATCTGGCGTTATCTACATGGATGGCTAGCGGCAGAGTGCTCTGCAAAAGGTGGTCGGTTTTGACGACCTCTAGGGATCGGCTAAGCGTTGTCCTTAAGTCCTGGAGGGCTGAAGTGTTAGCTGCTATGTATTCTTGAAGGTCTGCGTTCTAAGCGTGAGTACGCTCCTGAAGATTCAACCTTAGGTCCTGAAGGGCTGTTGTGTTGGCTGAATCTTATGTAAGGTCTTGAAGGTCTCGTTGTGCAGGTGTGGATTGTAGTGTCAGCGATGGCTGTGTTGTGTGTGTGTGTGTGTGTGTGTGTGTGTGTGTGTGTGTGTACACGCGATGTGGCGTTGAGCGTGCGAGGTAAATCTGTGGTTGTCCGGCCTTCCAGCTCTTTCTGGGGTTTCTTGGACACACCACTTGCCTCGTGTAGTGGCCCCTGGATTGCAGGTTGCACAGTACACGGGGCGGTGTGACAGGTAATGGAGGCATACTGAGCCACAATAGTGGCAGCCTGCGGTGGAAGTGCAGGCATGGCCGGAATGACAGCCGCGTCGGCAGGATATGTGGTGGGTCCTCCGGCTAGCCTTAGCCGTGAGTACCTGCCTAAGGGCAGGCAATCCGTCGGCCAATGCTGCTCGGTAATCCACCTCGTCCCAGAATTCGAGCCTGACCAGGTCCTCGACGGTCTCGTGCAGTATGGATGCTCATGGCCCTGGTCAATTAGGGCCAGCGGTGCTGGGCGCAGCGGTAGATCAGTGTGTTTGGTAGATGCCGGTGAACTCGACGCACTACAGCGCCGAAGCATAGCAGCGTTGCGAGGAACTGGACCGGCTTTTATACTCTGCCAGGCCACAAGCGAAGGAGGAAAGATAGGGGAGGCACGCTTATTAAAATCTCTCCACTCTTAGAACCAGCTTGATGTAAACATTGACGTCATTAATCAGTATATGAATCAAACGTAGTTTGAAACTTTTTACTTTCTCTACTACGTATAGTAAGTAGGGGAAGTATTGTATTCCACCCAAAAATTCGATACCGAGATTTCACCGGAAATACATGTTTTGAGACCCCCTGAATCCAAAAAAAACATTTTTGGAAACATGTCCGTGTGTGTCTGTGTGTCTGTCTATGTGTGTGTGCGTGTGTGTGTCTGTGAACAGCATAACTCAGAAACGAACAGTCGGATAAACACCAAACTTGGTATTTAGGTTCAGTATCTTCCAAGGATGCGACACAAAGGTTTTCAAGAAAATCCCTCTACCTCAGAGTACCCTTTACATGGAAGATTTTTCGAAAATTTTAATTTTCTCAAAAATGGCTCTAACGATTTTGATTAAAATATCATATGTTTAAGATATTTTTATGACACATAAAATTTATATCTTGAATTTCCTGGGAATGTCTCCAAAAGTATTCTTTATTGTGAACGACTTTTACATAACTCGTAAACCATAAGAGATAGACAAAATTTTACTACACAAAAAATGTAGATCGCGTTAAAATACACAATTTATGTCATATACATTTTTTTTGTTGTGTGAACCATTTTCGAGATATTACTTGTTATTCCCTTAAATTTTTCAATACTTATTTTCTCAAATGGGAATTTGTTATTCATTTTATTGTCTTGGATATGCAAAGAGTATTAATCTGTGGTAAAGGGAATGGTACTCCACCTAGCAACCAGCTATTAAGAGAGGTGTATGTGCTTAAAGGCAATATTTCCAAATTGCCCTTGTAAATATACATTCCCCTTACATCTACAAGGAAATTAGCAATAAGATAGAGTCTGCAAATGTTTATTTCGATTAACATGAAGTAGATGGAGAATAAGCGTTTGTAAAAATAGTTTGTACAAGAGTAGAGAAAGTCATGTGAGTGTAACACATCAGATTTTTATTAATATGGGATTCATGCGACAATGATGAACAGTCGGTTTTGGGGATAAGCATGGTTGCTTCTACTAGTGTTGAACGCAAGGCTAACGGAAGGTACATATACAAAATGTTTTGTTTAAATCAAGTCCAGTTCTAAGCCTGGATCGATTTTAGTTGGCCTTCGTCACTGAAGTTGCCATCACTCTGTATAAGCCAGGCCGCTTATTAATGAACCAACCATGAAACTTAGAACCTCTGCCGGCCGCTACTGCTCTCTTACAACCGCGACATAAAATAATGCCACACACATTATCTCAAACTATTTAAAATATGAGACTGAGGTGTGTACAGGGTGAATACGCACATCTTCTAAGTATGCTCATCTACTTTTATACAAACAGTTTGTTCATTAAGGAAGAGTGGATAATATTATTAATTATACCAACTTTTGATTAAAGTTTGGGAATATACCATTCTTTTAAATAACCACCCATGTTATTAACAACAAAGTATATCCGAAATAACATTTACAGTTTGTCATATCCTAAAATTTAATCTAACCATCTTAAACGGTTTCAGAGAAAACGGGTCGTTTATACCAATGTCATTCACAGATAAAGCTGTTCAAAGCAAAAATGGAGAATCTGACATACATAACATTACTGCCAATTTGTAAAGCAAAATGTCGCCAAATGTCCCCAATTTGTCCATATACTGTTTGAGATATATTTTGTATATAGGCGATACATATACATAGGCGAAGGCGATACAGAAAATTTTTAGAATGCCATGTTTCAAAACACAATTAAATTTCTTTGTTTTTGAGAGGTACTTTCTAATGCTTTGCGAGTTAACTGCTGTGTAGTGTGTTCGATTTGCTCTAATAGTTTGTTAATTATCATCATTTAAAGATTTTTTTATTCATCCAATAATGAAGTTGACTAGAGAACATCTCCGGGCTATGATTTTTTACTACTTTATATATCCCTATTAACATATAAACAATATAAAGATCGGCTTAGAAATACATTTGGCAAAGAAGCTCCATCTAAGGCAACAATTTATGATTAGTATCTACAGCGAATTCAAAAAAAAATTCTCTCTCTCCCCCTCCCACTCCCCCTCTCTCCCTCCGCCTCTCTCTCTTTCTTTCTCTTTTAGCGCTGAATTTCGTGAAGGACATCCAAGAACTGATGACAATATTGCCGCTGTACGAGCAATGCTTGAAGAAGGTCGACGAACATTTTATGAATTTATTCGGACGACATTGCGCATTGGTGCGAGTCAAAATTCAAAACATTTTATAGTTAGACATAAAAATTTTTGCCGATGGATTGCACATAAACTGAAAAATTCTGGAAAAATTCTTAGGCGGCACTTCAAATTTGGTTTGGAATATGGTTACTGGTAATGAATCTTGGGTTTATTGTTATGATTCTGAAAAGAAAAGTCAATCAGCTCAATGTGACTTTCGAAAGAACGTAAGCCTACAGAAGTACGACGAATTCTCAGTGCTGGTAAGAGGGTTGCTAGTTTTTTTTTAAAGCAGGCCATACTGCTAAAATAGCATTAAGATAGACATACCGCTACTGCCAATTTGTACACAGAAATGTTTGTTTAGAGCAATTTTATGAAAAAGCTTGTGAAAAACGCCCAAAAGGAAAAATAATTACATCATGACAACACATCATCACATACAGCAAAAGCAACAACTGATTGTCTGGATGACGTAAAGGTCAGCACCATGGACCCTGTACCATAGAGTCCTGACCTAGCAGCTTCTGGCTTCTTTTTGTTATCAAAAATTAAAAAATGTGTGGAATCACTTTTTCTCACCAAGTGAAGTGGTGGAACATTACAAAAACCTGGTTTCTGAAGTGCCTCAGGAAGAGTAGTGTCATGTTTCATATTAAAGGGGAATATTTTGTAAAAGAATTAGAATTTTTTAAAAGTAATCCTGGTTTGATTTTCTGAATATTTTTAGTGTCGCCCTCAGATACATACTATGAAGTGGTACAGAATTCACAGTGCAAAACCGTAGGTTCAAAACAGTTTTAAAATGATTCAAAATATAAATATTCTGCCCAGCATGATCAAATATGTATAAAATTAAACAGTAAATTCCATAACACTCCACAAAAAATAATTTTTGGCAATTTTTGCGATTTTGTCTCCCCATAAGTGGAAGTATCTGGGAAATGACGACTGGAAATTTAAAAAAAAAGCACTTTAATGTCTGAAACCTTTATTTTCATACTCCATGCCCAATTTTTGTTATGAGTGTTAAATATATAAAATATAGTTGTTGAAGCCATAAAAACTCACATTCAAAAATTTTCACGGTATACAAATGACATTGTAAGTTTTTTTTTTTCAATGAAATAATTTTAATACGTTCGACACCAAAATGAGAAGTATTAAATAATTTGTTGAAGACCTAAATGTTCATTAAGCTTTCTTGAAAGTATAATCTGACTCAAACGCAAAGGCACATTTTCTCAAAAATATTGTGTATTAGAGAAAAATATATAAGGATTATGCAGTCTCAAAAGATCTGTATGTGCCTGTAATATTTTTAAGAAATAATGCTAAATTCTTCATTGCATGGAGCATTTTATAAGAGCAGGAAATTTCATTAGTTTTTTTTAAGAGGGACGAAATGGTGGAACTAAGGATCTTCAAATTCTTCTTTGGAAAAATAATGAAGCAACAATGCACGGAAAGCCTAAAACGCTGAAAAAGTTTCATAACTTAAAAAAATGGTTTCTTTCTTACATTGAATACGATGGTATACGAATAGTGTTAGCTTGCGTTGGCAGTACTGCGTCTTTTCTTCAGAGATCTGTCAACACGTGGATACCTAATGCAACTGCTCACAGTGTAAATTGCTGACAGAATGATCTTTTTGGTCAGCATTATAAGTACACGATTTTAAAGACAGGTTATAAAAAGTTCCAGGAAACAGTAAAAATACATAGTCAAAATGAAATAGTGTCTATAGGTTCAAATATTCTTCAACTGCACATGAAACGGTTACACAAGATCAGTCCAGTCTTTTAGGTGTATTAAAACAGGAATTTCAGGGAAGTTACGAGCTGCAGACTGTATTACAATAACAACGGGGGTACCCTAAGCAACTTCCAAGACAAAGGGTCTTACTTGAAACCATCTTTGTTTATGTTTTGATAATTATTATCACTAGCCGAATGTAGCTACTAATTTGGAAAGTTAAATCGGAATGAAGGGTCTCGAACCACTAATCTTCGGCACCTCGTATCGATGATCTTTTCGCTGAGCTGATATGCCAAGATACTGTAAGCGATTAAACCTCATCTGATTCAAATATTGCGGTAAACCTCCAAGACATCTCAAATACTCCAGAGATCATAGCTCGAACACTACTTGCAATATTTTAAGTCTGATACAACTTTCCAAGTTAGTGCTTAAACGCTATTTTGGAAGTATAATTATTAATAATAAATTAGCCCTGGTAACGCCTGACTAAAGACCGGAGACTGAGAGTATTCGTAAAATTTAAAGCCGCCTTTAAAGTATGACATTTCTAATACTTGAGATACTTTGAACTGTATAATTTGTGTACGGTTATTTTGAAATGACACCTCAAGTGGTAAGAACACCGGCACGGAGAGCTGAAGACCCGTGGTTCGAGTTCTGATCTTAGCATTGAATTTTTATTTTCTCTGCTATGTATAATAAGTAGGGGAAGTATTGCATTCCACCCAAAACTTCGATACCAAGATTTCACCGGAAATACATGTTTTGAGGCCTCCTGAATCAAAAAAAAAGTATTTTTGGAAACCTGTCTGTGTTTGTCTCTGTGAACAGCATAACTCAAAAACAGTTGGATAAACATCAAACTTGGTATTTAGGTTCAATATCTTCCAGAGATGCGACACGAAGGTTTTCAAAAAAATCCCCCACTCCAGATTACCCTTTACATGGAACATTTTTCGAAAATTTTAATTTTCTCAAAAATTGTTCTAACGATTTTGATTAAAATATCATATATTTAAGATACTTTCATGAGAAATAAAATGTATATCTTGAATTTTCTGGGAATGTCTCCAAAAGTATTCTTCATTGTGAACGATTTTTGCATAACTATTAAACATTAAGAGATAGACAAAATTTTACAATACAAAAATGTAGATCACGTTAAAATACACAATTTATGTCATATACATTTGTTTTGTTGAGTGAACCATTTTTGAGATATTGCTTGTTATTTCCTTAAAATTTTCAGTACTTATATACTTTTTTCAAATTCGTTATTCATTTTCTTTGTCCTGGTAAAGCAAAGAAAATGAAATACTCGACGTAGCAACCAGCTCTTAAAATATTTGACTATAGCTTAAAACCTAGCAATTCCCCTTGCATCTGCAAGAAAATTAGCAATAAGATTAACATCTCGATATCTCGATTAACATGAAACATTTGGAGAATAAGCGTTTGTAAAAATAGTTTGTACAAGAGTAGAGAAAGTCATATGAGGTAACATATCAGATTTTTTAATTTTATTGTGTCTATGTAGCTACAGCTCTGCTTTGGTAATTTAGTAATATTAGAGGTTTATTATACATCGAGTTACTGAATCGATACCCTCCAGAGAAGTCTACTACTAAGTCTACCCCGTCTGCTATCTACTTTATTTAATAGAGTGAATAGTTTCAAAGTTGGCATTAAGTTAATTTACCTCAGTGTCAGCTTACCAGGGGATCTGTATTGTCATTCAACTCTCTGAGAGAAAATCGTCGAGAAGTGCACGACAGGTGAGGCAAGAGGAAAGCTAAGTTATATATGAGGTTTCATTTATGCAAGCGCGTTCGTGTCGCGCAATATACAATGACGCGACGCGACAGAATTTTTAGTGGTCTATTTATATCTACATGCAACGTGACTGTCATAGTCATGCTGTGTATTGTTTGGAATATCAGTTCAATATTGCTTTGACAGCAATTATGGACCCTTTTTTATTATTATTCCGCTTTTTTGGAGGGAGGGGTCGGGAATAGTAGAGGATTAAACGTGGAGTAGAAAGGAGAAGTTAGGAGAGGTACTGGGGTTTCGCTGTTGCACCCCCGTTAGTACGCGGTAAGATAGATGCCAGGTTATTGCGCTGGCAGTGGAGTAAGGTAATGTCCGGGTGACGACCATGACCGAGGCTCTGGTCGTCACACACGAGGAGTTTCGTGGAAAGGAATTGGAAGGGATTGTGGGGTGATTCTTTATTACACTGATTCAAATGTTGAGTGCCCCTCGAGAGGTGCGCTCAGTTTTGCCGTGGGTACGTGGATCTTGAAGTAGGACAGAAGCGAGCGGCTTCTTGTGCCATCATGTAGGCGTTCGATCGTTCCTGACAACTCTTCAGGCCGGAGAGTACAAATGTCCACTATGCCATCATCGTGTGCAGGGACTTTACTAGGTCAGTAAGACCTGATGTCGTGTACCTAACCTCCTCCAGGCAATCTGTCGGAGCTGGCGGTGCTGATGTCGGTGACAGACTGGCGATAGATTCCCCCAGGCCGCTGATGGCTGTGTCGGTCCTTTCGAACCGCCGCAGGCAGCGGGCGGTGAAGCTTTGGAACGCAGTTGAGAAGGCAGTGGTGATGGTGTGAAGGTCCTGGATGGCGGATTCCATTGCGGCAAGGTGGCTGAGTTGTTCCGTGTTGGTAGAGTGAGCGGCGGTGATGAGTGAAGCGAGGATTTCGTCCGTTGCGAGATGCTGGATCCGATGTTCAGGACCTCTGAATGTAGATCCTGGATTGTATCTCGCAGGGTGGTGTCTGTTGCTGCAGGTGTGGCGGTGATGGTGTCGGAAGAGCTGTGGGTGCAGGTACAGTTGAAGCCGGAGTGGATCGACGGCTTCTCGGGTATAGGGGGTACTGCGCCTGCCCGGTGAAGTGGCCGTGGCCGTTGTAGTATGCGCAGTACCTACGACGTCGGCGGAGGTCATGGTTGGTGCACTCGGAGGTCCAGAACAGGTGGTGGAGTCGTACCCATAACAGCTGCATCGGCGGCATGGCTGGTGGACTCAGCTGACGTCGACATGAAGAACCTGCCCTAGCAAGGGCAGCCCGGACCTCAATGCGGCCTCACGGCCGGCCGGATGGGCGAATACCAGGCGAATCAGCGTTGTAGGTCCCCGGGATGTGATGATCCTTGTGGCCTTCAAGGCTGAAGGCCACCGGTGTTGAGCGGCCGTGAAGGTAAATCTTGATGGCAGATCGCGGGTTACTCCGGAGATCACCGCGCTGCATCGAGATGACAGCGGCGGTGGTGAAGTAGGTGTTGAAGCTGGCTGCTGCGTGTGTTGCTGAGCTGCGGTTGTGTGTTGTGATGCTGGTGAAGTCGACTGCTGCGGCGGAATATGAGGTGCGGTGTTGACTGGGTGTGTGTTGTTCCATTGTGACAAACTCTTAACTAAAGAAGAAGAAGAAAACGACGATAAACAGTACAAGATTCGTGGATAGTTAGTTTAGGAATCCATATGGGAAATTGCTGCTTCTTGTCACGGTCCTCGTAATTTTCTGAGCGACATTCCATTTAGCTCTTAATACAAATTTCATCTATAAAATGTTCCACATCCGTACACCGAAAAAAGCCCGAACGACGATAATCAGATCAGTTTCGCAAACACGAAAGTAAAAACTACACAAACCCCAGCTCTGGGATTCCCAAATTGCCTCAACGTCTGTTCACAATGCAGCAGTGCGACCTGCATAAACAGGCCCGTATACTGAGGTCATGCGACTGCCGCGTGTGTCGCGCGAACTGAAAGCCACACGATGTGTTTTTGAATTCGTACGACACAAAATCTTAAGCGGCTCTTTTATCGTATCGTATAGATACCTCCATTAAACTCAATGTACTTCCAGATCCTGCCGTAATTGTCGCACAACAGGAAACCGCCTGCTTAAATGGTATCTAAGAGGAAAGCTGGAGAACAAGGGGGGAGGGGCTTCTTGTATTTTGTACATGTGTAATCTGCGTATTCCTGATCAAAACTTTTAAAACCATTGTAGGGTTATTTCTTCACACAATCCCTACTACGTCACAGAAAAAAGAAAGAAAAAATTTGTTGTGTTACACTCACTTGACTTTCTCTACTCTTGTACAAACTATTTTTACAAACGCTTATTCTCCATATGCTTCATGTTAATCGAGATATTGAGATGCTAATCTTATTGCTAATTTTCTTGTAGATGCAAGGGGAATTGCTAGCCTTTAAGCCATAGTCAAATGTTTTAAGAGCTGGTTCTATGTGGAGTATTCCATTCTCTTTGTATGTCCAGGACAAAAAAAAATGAATATCGAATTTGAGAAAAAGTATAAGTATTGGAAAATTTAAGGAAATAACAAGCAATATCCCGAAAATGGTTCACTCAACAAAACAAATGTATATGATATAAATTGTGTATTTTAAGGCGATCTACATTTTTGTGTAGTAAAATTTTGTCTATCTTTTATGGTTTACCAGTTATGCAAAAGTCGTTCACAATAAAGAATACTTTTGGAGACATTCCCAGAAAATTCGAGATATACATTTCATTTTTCATGAAAATATCTTAAACATGTGATTGTTTAATCAAAATCGTTAGACATTTTTGAGAAAATTAAAATTTTCGAAAAATGTTCCATGTAAAGGGTAATCTGGGGTAGGGGTATTTTCTTGAAAATCTTCGTGTCGCATCTCTGGAAGATACTGAACCTAAATACTGTGGCAGTAATTTATATCACAATAATGTAAATGCCAGAGTGATTGTAGTGTAAATAAGCATTATTGTATGACATTGATTTGAGATGTTTGTTAATTATAAACATTGTTAGGAAATAAGTTTACACGGCGTCACTGAAACTGACAATAGGAGCGGATAACAATGTGCGAGGGGGTGAGTTGAATATTAATTAGAAGAGACAAACAAATGACGTCAGATTGGCGCGCTTTTCTTAGAAATAGCGGGAATATTTTCCCTAGAGCATATGTTTTCGTAATTTTTGATTGGATATAAAAATAGACGCTAATGTTGCCGCGTTTTATTAACCAATAGCAGCTCGGTTATAATCTTTAGGCATATCGGGGTGTGGGAGTATAAAAAGCTAAAGTCAGAGGCAGATTTCGTCAGTCCAACAGAAGCATTCGCGTGTAATACGTCGATCAGTTCAACATAAGTATTCGTGAGTTATACGTCGCGTAGTTCAACGGAAGCATACATAAAGTACACGTTACGCAATTCTACAGAATCTCTCGTCTTAAAGTTTGTTATAAATGTGAAACACGCGAATTAATAATGTGAAGTAAATAAGTGATTATAGTGATATTATAAAATATAACAGTTTCAGTCTGGCGTGTATCACGAGTCAATATGTGAATTTAATTAATTGTGACGGTAATAAAAGTGTAAAAACAAATTCTTTTATCAGTGTTATCTTTCAGTAAAAACTCCTTTCCGTTTACACATCTTGATTAAGAGATATGCTCGACTGAATAATAATAATAATAGCTAACCGGAGGACAATGAACCCAACATTCAAAGTAGTAATACAATAACAGGCGCCCAGCAATAAGATAACACGAAGTGACTGCGACAAATTGGCTTCCATACGTAGGGCATATAAACATGAAGCATTTTCCAACTAACAAAAAAATATTCCACTCCAATACCAAGTTTGGTGTTTATCCGACTGTTCGTTTCTGAGTTATGCTGTTCACAGACAGACACACATACACACACACTCACACACTGACACACATACGGACATGTTTCCAAAAATGCTCTTTTTTTTATTCAGGGGTCTCAAAACATATATTTCCGGTGAAATCTCCGTATCGAATTTTTGGGTGGAATACAATACTTCCCCTACTTACTATACGTAGTAGAGAGGGTAAAAAACGTGAAAATATAGAATCATAAACAGAAAATAAATCGCTATTACTCAGGAAAAACCTTAGCTACAGGGCCTTTGTTAAATTATCTCCGCTACACAGGAATAAACTTAGCTTCAGAATCTTTGTTTAATTATTATTAATTAGCTCTTACGACAGAACGTTTGACAAAGATGTAATTCTGCAGTGTCTAGACGGAGCAAAAATAGACAGTAAAGCAATTAACTTCACTAGCAAAACTTTCAACGGTCTCTTGGATGCTTTAGAACGTCTACATTAATGGAAACTTCCTAGATGAATATTAAAAGGAAATCATTCTTGCGAGAGAAGCAGAGCGCTTTCTTGAGCATAATTGCCTGAACAATTTTATCAAAGAGAACTGAAAAGCTAAGTGGAATAACATTACGCTCCTCGAGCAACGCATTTGTGTTCTTTTAAAATTAAGTAACTGAAGTACCTTCTTCCCAAAGTCTCAACATGTGTTAAAATAACCTTGTGTGGTAGTAAATCATCTCTCTTTATCCGAACGTAGGCAATAACATGCTAGTTTTATGTACGAAAAACAGCATATTACAGATTAGCTTTCGAAAGGTACTGGACGGGTAGCTTTTCTACATGATATGCCAAAAGTTACGAGCGCATGCGTAGCAAGGGAAAGGCCGTTGAACAAAGCCTGAAGGAAAAAGGTGTTAATGACTTATGTAACTTAAATATGTATTTTAACATACAGGGATTATTAAGGGCGTGTATATTAGTATAGTGGGTTGGGAATAAAATAAGTCCGTTAAGTAATGAATATCATTGGGAGTTTTCGGCAAACACGTGATTCCTCTCTTGACAAATCATCGTGCAGAAAGAAGTCACGTATCAACTGTTGGATAAAAGTAGACGGTTGGACTACTGCTTATTGTCCGTGGCAATCTGGGCTTTGCGCCTCAAGAGGAAATAACGTTCTGATCAGAGCTCAGTTATGTGACGCGAACAACGCCTCTCCCTTGCCAAGCGGGGATTCTTACAATATCATATTTTAGGCATTTTGTAGAAATGCTATGCCTTGTAACTTGTCTCTTACGAGGGGGTGCCTTACAATATTTCTTCCTTTACATACCTTACATCCAATAGTTTATGTTATTAAAGTCCCGGAGGAGAAAATACAGTAAAACCTGTCTTCAGCGGAATTGAACGGGGCTCTCGAACATTTCGTTAAAGATACTTTTCCGTTTAACGAAGGTAGGTCTAGGCTATTAACAAAATTAAACCTAAACATACACCTATTCTCATTTTTTAAACACAATGATTTATTCGGTAGGGCACGAAAGTATAGTCCCGTCTGGTCGCCGTTTGCTATGTTTTCAGGTTCGTATCCTTCGATTATTGGAGGTAGTTGGTTAAAACTATCTGATGTCTTTTGCGGAAACTCTCCAACCATCCACTATACACTTTGAATTCTGTCTTACCCAATTTTTCAGCTACCTTTTTAGCAGTGATTTTTTGCTTAACACTAACAAACCACTTCTACACTATTTCATTAATGTCCTGATTTTCAGTTTCCTTAAGTTCTCTCTCTCTCTCTCTTTATTTTTCCATTAGCATAGTCTTCCCACCTCTTTAAAATTTCTGTTTTTTTCTTTAGAATCTCGTAAATTTGAGTTTTTCCTACGTTGAACAGCTTATGATCTGCTTTACACTCAATTTATCACATTCACTAGCATAAACAACTTTCACTCTCGTGTTAAGATCTAGCACAACTCTTGTTTTGGAAGTCATGGTGACTACTGCTAAACTAAATCATCACCTATGTAAGCTTAGAGATGTACTGTTAATAGCTGTATTCTATGCTGGCTAACAGGTCATTAGATCAGGAAACGGAAAGGGAAGAGACAACAATAAAAGACAATCAGCCGTGCTTATTGTTAATAATGCAGTGAAGGATGAGTGTGACAGGTTTCTCAATATGCGGACCGTCATTAGCACACCCCACCTCCCAGACTGGTCAGGTAGCAGCAAAATGGTCAGGTTTCAACTTAAACATTACGTACTTAGAGCAAACTTTCATAGGATGCCTAAAAATGTTCTAAACTCTGCATTCCGGAACTGGAAAGTTTCCGTTAAAAGTTGCACTCTGATTTCCGTTGTCCGCGTAAGACAGTTTCCGTTTAATAAAGGGAATTTAGCATGTTTTAACCCGAAATTCATGATACCATGAAATATTTCATTTAAAACAGATTTCCGTTTAACAAGGGGTTCGTTGAAGGCAGGTTTTACTGTATATGCATTCCCTGTGCTTTTAGTTTACCAACTTCGCATCAATTGACACTTACGTTTCCCATTGTACTCCCGAACGACTGCACTAATGACCGCAGTCAGTCCACACATCCTTTTCTCTAGCCTTCGTCCAAAATTCACCTGATGCGTTCTGAACTACTAGTCCGTCCAGTGAGGCATCACGTCACATTTCTCCAATATTTTATCTAACACGAGTATTACATTATACTAACGAATATTACCTAAACTTAGAGTATTAATTATGTGTCAAAAATTAATAATCCTTATACGTTACAATATGTTAAGACGATATCTCCGGTCCTTCTCGTGTTCTTTCGCACGTAAAGCGGATCCGGTGAGTTACCTCTCTACGCACCGATAGCCAAGGGGATGTACTGCCGCAAATTAGACGGTTAGTACGCATTAAGGTTCGGGACAGGTACTTAACTATCATGCTTTGGGACAGATGTGTCAGTGACAGCATCATCGTCATGAATGATAACTAGTACATCCTCTTGGCAAGACTTCTGGTTTGGCGTTGGATCGAAGCGTACTACGATGACAGTGTCGAGAATATGGGCTATGCTGAAATGCAGTGTTCTGCGTGTTCAGTTTTATCGCATCATAGACACTAGTATTTGAAAGTATAGCAAACAACGTATTAAAATATGTCTACTTTGTTTATTACCCATTTAAATAATGTCTATGATGCTATAGAGCTGAACGGACAAAACACAACATTCCTACATAGACATAGTAAAGGGGTTAAATAGACTAATGAAATATACAGAAAGGGCCAAAAGAAGATTCAGACATCAGCCTATAGGAAAATGAATCGGGTCGTAAAATTATACCTTCTCTAAAACCACCTCTAGCAAATGAAAAGGACTGAATTGGGACAAAGAGGCATATTTGCCTCTTTTAGGAATAAAGTGAGGGTCAGAAATAGCTTGGTTTAGATTGGGAGGCTCGAGGGCACGATTCTGTCAAGAGGAATCTGTACATTGTGTGGAGGGGATGAGGTACATATTTTGGCGAAATGTGAACAGTGAGAGAACCAGAGAAAAGTTAAATTGAGAAATTTCTTAAGCCCAGACAGAAGCAGAGTGGTATGTTGGGATTACTGGTAGACCAGAGGAACTGGTAAAATATGGGCAATTTCCTGGCTAAAGTACGTAAAGCCAGACACAATGTGTTCAGCTAATCAGAGGCAATTTATCTGTCCTTTTCTTTCTTTTCTTCATATTTAACTTTTATCTTTTAAGCATGAATGCATGGTCAATGACCCATGCACTAAGCCTTTGTGTAATGATTTTAATAATTTGACACCAATAAATTTACCTTATCTATTTTGTTTAACTCCGCTCTGTGTTTTGTTGTGCCTCAGTGTACTACTGGTTCTTTCAGAAATCATAAATGGAAAACAAACTGCTTCTGCATTAAAAATTGGAGGTGACTTTTCTACCCACTGTTCTACCAAACATTCTTACAAAAGCTTATTAGCCATTCTACTTCATGTTAATTGAGACAAACGTTTGCAGAAATGTTTCATTTCGCATTTCTTTGCAGAGCGAAGTAGGATGCAGCAGACTCAAGCAAATGGCTTTGAAATTTTATTCTACTCTTTGCATGACTACGAGAAACAAACAACTGGTGACTTTAGTACTTCAGAAACAGCATAAAGAATTTGAAAATTCAACCAATAGAGAAAATATCTCAGAAATGGATAATAGCACAAGAAACTGGTATAAACAGATCTATTATTTTTGTGTCGTGTTTTAACACTTCACGCTTATAAAAAAAAGATACAGATAATACAAAATTCATTCAGAATGAAGATGGTTTCACAGACCAGAAAATTCAAGATATATATTTCATTTTTCATACAAATATCTTAAACATTTGGTTGCTTTAATAAAAACCACTATTTTTTTGGAAAAAAATATAGAAAATTTCCATGCAAAGCAAAATCTTCTTGTCGCATGCTTGGAAGATGCTGTACCAAAATGCCAATGTTGCATTTATCTGAGCTTTTACTTATGAATTATACCACACACACACACACACACACACTCACACACACACACGCACACACACACACACTCACACACACACAAACGGACGTTATTTTAAAAATACTTCTATTTTATTCCGCGATCCTCAAAACATATATGAAATCTCAATATCGAATTTTTAGGTGAAATAAAATACTTTATTTATCTACTTTAGGTAGGAGCTGGAAAAGGTAACCAAATAGTAAAAGTCACTTTTAATGGAAAAACGAACAACATGCAAAGATAATGTATGTTTCAGAAGTAATATTAATATTACTTTGATTAAACCGCTTTGATTGGTTTACACTCTCATTTGTTCATACCACTAATATTGACACAAAAGCCCTTCTTCCGAGTTTGCACTCTTGAGCAGTCATTTTTACAGAGTAACAGAGTATACGTTCAGGAGACGCGCTGAGCTCATAGCTTGCTATTGTGGTATAACTTGTGAAGCCCCTTGCAAGAGTTCTTGACATACCTAGTTTACGAGCTGAGAAGAGATACTAATTATTATCTAATAATTACTTTCGTACTCAGAGAACGAATATCTAAGCGGTATTAGAGTACAATTGTCATTAATAGGGTATTTCGGCTTGTTGCGGGCCTCTTTTCTTTTTTTTATTTTTTATAAATTGAAGCTGCTGACATTACATTCCCAAACCAAATATAGTAGAATCCCGACAACTCGACCTAATGTGGAGTGAGAGGGTGTCGGGTTACCGAAATGTCTAGTTTTACAAAATAAGGGGTCTGCTATTTACAACTCATAACATAACATGTACTGCAAGTTTCATAAATGCTGCATATATAAAGCAGGAAAGTATAACATATCTTAAAAACTATTATTATTATTATTATTATTATTATTATTATTATTATTATTATTAAGAAATTGATAGTTCTTTTTAAAAAAATCTGACGTGTTACACTAACACGACTTTCTCTACTGTTGTACAAACTATTTTTACAAACGCTTATTCTCCATCCCCATCCTGGATGCTCTGTCTGATCCATGAGTGTCTGCTCCTTGACGGGCCTCTGACCCCAGGCACCCGCTTTTAAGTCCTGGGAGGTGTAAGTCCTACATGAGAGGAGGGTAAACAGATAATGAATGAATGACTGAATGAATTATTCTCCATATGCTTCATGTTAACCGAGATATCGAGATGTTAATCTTATTGCTAATTTTCTTGTAGATGCAATGGGAATTGGTAGGCTTTAAGCGATAGTCAAATATTTTAAGAGCTGGTTGCTATGTGGAGTATTTCATTTTCTTTGCATTAACAGGACAAAAAAATGAATAACGAATTAGAGAAAAAGTATAAGTATTGGAAAATTTAAGGGAATAACAAGCAATATCTCGAAAATGGTTCACTCAACAAAAAACATGTATATGACATAAATTCTGTATTTTAACGCGATCTACATTTTTTGTGTAGTAAAAGTTTGTCTATCTCTTATGGTTTACCAGTTATGCAAAAGTCGTTCACAATGAAGAATACTTTTGGAGACATTCTCAGAAAATTCGAGATATACATTTCATTTGTCATGAAAATATCTTAAATATGATATTTTAATCAAAATCGTTAGAGCCATTTTTAAGAAAATTAAAATTTTCGAAAAATGTTCCATGTAAAGTGTAATCTGGGGTGGGGGGATTTTCTTGAAAACCTTCGTGTCGCATCTCTGGAAGATACTGAACCTAAATACCAAGATTGGTGTTTATCCGACTGCTGGTTTCTGAGTTATGCTGTTCACACACGGACATGTTTTCAAAAATGTTTTCTTTGGATTCAGGGTGTCTCAAAACATGTATTTTCGGTGAAATCTCGGTATCGAATTTTTGGGTGGAATGCAATACTTCCCCTACTTACTATACGTAGTAGAGAAAGTAAAAAGTCTTGTGATGCGACTGTCTCTCATACTCATTTCGTCGCTGTGCAGTTTCATGAGGTAGGCCATTTTCACTGGTACAAACACAACACAACACTTAACAGTAAGCCTGAAGTCTGAGAAACTATACTGTAACCATAAATAACTGAACGTTTAGCTTACCACGTATGTACTGTGTAAAGCAATAAACCTTCAAATCTTCCATAGAAGTGTTTGTGCTACACACACTATTAGCGGCAAACTTTTGAATTTCGTGACAGTGGTCTGCCGCTGCTTATGTTCGACTCAGGTATCTAAGGCCAACCCATGGTCAGCCCTTTTTTCAGTGAGGGAGAGTGCGGTAGGTTGTATTTCCACAAAAATAACGAAACCTGTCACCAAATTAGTGTCATAAATAAATTGCAAAATCTGAAAACACCATACCATACTAAACACCTGAAGGTATCAGGAAAACACATTCACATTTATATGTATGGATGTTTTATTATTTTTATTTTTTTTAATGGACGCTCTTTAACTGCTGTGGTCCTTAGCGTCTTTTTCTTGTTGGGCATGAGAGAAAAAAATTTTGCTCAGAGGTCTCTTTATCAAGCTTGAGGCTCTTTTGCGTGCCGTAAATCTACGACACGGAACCACCGGCTTTTCTTCCCTTCCGAAGGAAGCCATTCTAAGGATTTTTACGCCGAAAATAAAACATCCACCTCCACCGGTTTTGAACCCACGACCTCGGGAACTATAGGCTGGCATAGTAACTACTAGACCACGGAGGACGACTATGCACGAATGTGAACATTAATACGTACACTAATTAAAATTTGGCTATACTGTTTATTCCACATAGTGGATTCTAGAAATTATTACAGTCAAATTTAACGATAAAAATTTAAAAAAAAGTCGTCGAGTTAAACGGAATGTCGAGTTTTGGGGATTCTAATGCATTTCATAGATTCCATTTCCATTGCATTTTGTAGATAAACGACAATATATGATCCTGAATTTCAGATTGACAATGTCAAGAAATTCAGTCACAAATCACTTCCATTCCTACTGTACATCATACAGCCTTCTAGCCTTCATCACACAATAGGATTGGCTTCAGTCACAAAGAATTTCCGGGATAGCATTCAGTGTAAAAGAAAAGTAAGCTGTTGTTTCTAGGAACACAATTCTAAGATTAGCTTTAACCTGTTGCTTTACTGACAAATAACCTCAATTGTTTGTATCGATTATCATCGTGGTCGATATCACCATACTCTATTTCTGTATATAAATACTTTTATTTCTTGGCTATTTCCTGTGTTTATTAGTAATATTGTGTTGACTGACAGTTTGGAAAATAAGGCCTTATGCCTCTTGTAAATATGAAATAAATATGAAAATAAAAATTCACTGCAGATATACAGAAAATAAAAAAAAATCTTTCCTCATAGCGATATCTCAGACTGGTGATGTTTTAATAACAGCAATAACAGCTACTGTGGTCAAAGGGTCAAAGGTAAACATTTATAAGACCGGGATAACGATACAGCTACAATATGCTATATTTTCAACGTATTGGGGAATACAAACAAGGGCTAAAGCTCTCAATTAAACACATCGAGAAGGTTTGATATCTCTCATAATCTATTCATTTGTAAAACTGTTGTTTTGAATCGCAGCTCATAAAATTTAATGGATTCTAATGCATAAAATTAGCATGGAAAGCAGAAATCTCCGTGCTAGTTTGAGTCATTAATATTAAACTGTTGTTTCATCATAAAAAGAAGCGTGCTGCTGCAAAATTCCCGATCGCTGAGCAAACAAGGCGATGGGTACAGCCTTATCATGCACCGGGCCGCATCGACCGCCTCATTTACGTACAATCTCTCCATAATTAGGCTCCAAAATGTTTCTAATCTTGTTCCACACCGTGCGTTATTCTCATAACGAGACAAAAGCCACACAAGCGTGAGAACGATTAGCACCTCTTGTGAACGTATTAATCTGCTACACTGCTCTAACAAAAGGGTCCACTCCTTCAGTCAATGTAGCAGGCATCGCTTGTGAAAAACTGTTTCTCTAACACTTGATCTATCAGATTACCAGAATAGTAATGGCATCCAATTTCAGTTAGCATATCGATATTGGTTATTTGGTTATTTTCATATATTAACCCTTTTTGGCAGGTGAGGCAGTGTTTTTAACACTTAATTGATTTCAGTCAAATTATATAATATGTAAATTCAATAACAGCCCGCCTTGAAGCAATATGTGTACGTAATAATTTGTAAAATGTATGTAACAGACATTGCATATGCTTATATTATTGTATCCATGTGTAATAATGTTATATGAATGTATTAGATAATTTAATAATGTAGGAGCTATGAGAATAATAAGTTAAACGTTGCTAACAATGAGGTAACCTTGAGGCAATAATGAGTTTGAGAGTTTAAATGTTATTTGTGATTCTTAGAAGCATTAATGTAATTTTAGTGACAGTTTATAAAAAATAGCCAATCAACAAGCAGAAAAAGCTTTAGTTAAATGCAGGTATTCTATTGGAGTAAAACTAGCCAAATCAGAGACTTGTAATACAGAAATTTGCAAGTTTAGACCGTTTAGTTGCCTGCAGACAGTGATAGTAACCGGATGCATGATGCGTCCTCGAGAAATTAAATACGTATTCGTGTGAGACGAAAATAGTATATGTATTAAAAAGCGCAAATATTAAATAAAAGAATCTCACAGCTCTCGATATCAGTGTAGTGCTATTTAATTTGTGTCAAGGATTAATAAAAAGGAGTGAATTAAAACTTAAAATCTGTGTAAGCCTACATTCTTGTCGCATCACGCCCTGCCAAGACTTCCATGTCTCTAACAATAATACTGACGCAGCCGAGGCAAACATAAATATTTAATACTTAAAGGAAAAGTTTAATTACAAAGTTAATATTATTTTTAAACTTGGGGCAAAGGCCACATGAAACTGTTTACTACACGTGTGGTTGCAACTACTACAAGTTCGGCTCCCCAACAGTTGAAATACGATACAACTCCTTCAATACAAACTACTTCAAATCGGCTATTCATACGTAGCAGCAAACAACGTAAAGAACAATTCTACTTCAAATTGGCGTCTATACGTGGAGCTAAATAAATAAACAACTCCAACAAACATTATCTTCACAGGTAGAGGAAATATACACAGTGGAAATTAATGTATGTTACAAGGCTCAGTGTTAGATGGTAGGCTTGGTGGTGTAAAACACCTGCCTTACTCTAACAATTACATAGCAAATTTTAATTAGCATGTATTGGGAAACTATTTCTAAACTTTCGCTGTAATAACTTATAAAAATTGATGTGATACATTCACTTTACTTTCTCTAGGGGTATAAAAACTATTTTTACTAAAGCTTATTTTTCTATCTACTACATTTTATTCCAAATAAGCCTTTGTAGAAATAGCTACATTACACATTTCTTATAGATACAAAGGGAACAGCTATAGTCAAATGTTTAAAGAACTGGACGCTATATGAAGGCCTTAAATTGCATACTGTTTCTATGCAATCGTGAGAAACGACTGAAATTCGAAGAGACTTGAAAAGAATGACAAGTATTGAACAATTCCAACCTTAATAATGGATATCTCATAAACAGCTTATGCCACAGAAAAACTTATTTCAAGTAAATTGTGTGTTTTAAACAGATCTGCATAATTGGAATGGTGCGTCTTTGTCTGTCGCTTAACGTTTACCAGTTATACAAGGTTATACAAAATTCATCCCGAATTAAGAGAACTTTGACGCTGACCTCTGACTCATCAGCTGTGGTGTTCCTGGCAGTTGCTTCAAGTGGACTCAGAGTCCTGGGTTCGATGGTTGGATGGCGGGGATTTGGAATTTGTTTCGATAGAGCTGAGGTTCTTGTTTTTCAGGGGTGATGACACTGCCTTGATGATATTAATAATACTGCCGGAGAAGTTTGGGTTATATCTTTATTTTGTTACGTAGATTCCTATCTGGTCAACCCGCCACCTTCGTCGTCGAAGCCACAGTTATTCTTATTACTCTCGAAGTCGCTACTTATGTGTTTCTCCGACTAGCCCTCGAATTGCCTAGATTTCACAACTTCACTTTTTACGCTATAAATCTTCTGATTATTTTGTTCTAATTCTGTTTCGTCGCGTCCTCGTGGTTAATTTGTACCGGAATGTGCCTCGGCCGTTGTCATGGTTAGTTTGTACTCGACTGTCTCGGCGTGTCTTTCCTCCTTCACGCCCTTCGCCAAACTCTGGAATTTTCCCCTCTCCCTTTCTTAAGTTTCGTTCTGTTTTAAGTTCAAACGTATCATGTGATGCCTACGCGATCTTTCGATTGGCTATAATTTTTGTTTCATGATTTTTTTTGTTATTGGCTACCCCCACATGACAACTTTCACATCTGCTTCTCACAGCTTATTTTGAGTTTTAAAATCTTCTCCCGAACATTCTTAGATCGTAGATAAGGCACGTCTACTTCCTCACCCTTTTAAGCCTTGAAAACCGTTGTAAACCCTGTCCGAGCCAAAAGTATAAAGGCGAGACTTCCGGTATGCAGGTTCGTTGACCATCGCAGGTAAAATACCTCTGCTTCGAGGAAGCAAACCTTGTTTCTCTGCCTTTCCTCCAAAACCCATTCCTAATATGAATTCAGCACATTTTCGTCGCTATGTTCGATCGTATAGTATCATTATTATTATTATTATTATTATTATTATTATTATTATTATTATTATTATTATTTCTCCTGGGTCTCGATAACCAGCTTCATATGCCCTGACGGTAAACTTATCATCGGACCTTTAGGTTGGATGATGGGTTTATCGTTAATGTCCCATCTAAGCTAATCTAAAGTCCCTCTCTCCCTCTATTCCTTTCATTTATCATTTTATTTATTTATTCATTCATTTATTTAGTCAGTGGCTTACGACGATTTGATGGCGAGCCCACCGTTACACATTTATTCTGTTCACAATACATTTCAATCACTGTACACAATACAATTTCAAATTTACACAAGTATTTTCACCAAGTAAAAGAAAAACAATCTACATAATATCTGGCCGTCAACAACCAGGCTACAAAACATTTACATTTAAGAAATCTGTTTATACACACAATACATTCTTCAAACAATAATTTTTTTTTTTTTAATTACACATCTTAGTTCCATCTTTCTCTCTCTCTCTCTCTCTCTTGCACATTACATACAATACTGGTTTTCTTGAAGCTATTAGCAGCCTCCACACTCAAGACACCTTTTGGTACCCTTTTTTTTGCCAGGTATACATTCTGTCTGGTTTTCTTACTCTATGTCATTAACATCGTGAATGTCAAGCACACTGTTTTAACAGGACATTGCTATCCCGAAGCTACCAATTTGTTTGTAAACAATGTTCGCATATTTGACTTTCCTTACTCGTGTTCCGAGTGCGTTTGTACATTTTCCCTATCCGACTCTACTAAATTTCATTGACCCTGCTTAAATGGACGATTGGAGTTGATATACCCTGTCCCCGAAGGTTTGTGATATCCGATAAGGACCTTTCCAATACATATGCATTCGTCTGTATTCCTTCTTTCTCTTGATGGTTTAAGCAGTCTGTTGATGCTACATATTCGCGTATACCTGATAGGGACATGTTTTGTTTACCCCCTACCTGCGAGTCGTCCGGTCTCTCACCGAAATAAACATTTTCATTTTCTGTGTTTAACTCACAATACTGGGGTGCTTGACCTACTTCTGGCTCATCAGCTGACGGCAGTGGCGTGTCGTTAAGATCTCTCCCTTCGCACAGTTGTTGCGTGAAAATTCTTACCACGTTAATGCCTTTTCCCAATGTGCAAATATTCAATAAAAATGGTTCTTCTGGTATTCTTGTTCTCGTTCCCTGTGTAATGCGAGAACCTGCGCGCATTCTCTGAGGTTGAGCCTGGGAACGCTACAATTCTTCCTGTCTCCAGTTTTCCGACCGTCGTGGCCACGATCCTTGACTGGGGCCTGTCCCTTGGCCTATGCTTCGTCCTGCCATTGCCCCGCTTCGGTGACCTATCGCGTCATCCATTTCGCGGTGGACATTTTGCGGCTGTCGTGTCTGTGATAGATACGCGCTCGGCGTCCATGCGTAGCTGTACGTAGGCATGCTTGAGAGCTCATGGTCCTCATCTCTACGTCGTGGGGTCGCTGGCCGGCTTGGAGGTGTTCTTGGCCTGTTCGGAGGTGTCCTTGGCCTATTCCGGGGAGTTTCTGGGCAATTCGGAGGCGTTCTTGGCCTGTTCGGAGGTGTCCTAGGCCTGCCCGGGGTGTTTCCATGTCGGTTCGGGGGAGTTTCTGGGCGGTTCGGAGGCGTTCTTGGCCTATCCGCTGTTCCACCGTGGAGGTTATTTCCCCGGTGTTGCCTACTATTCGCCGGGTACCTGGAGAATCTCATGTAGTGAACGGGATACTCCTCATGTTGCCTCGGTGGCCTACCCGTGCCCGTTTGGTTCCAGGGCCTATAGCTTCTCTCCCGATTTCTTGCAAATGGCTCTTGATAACGCTGTCGGACTGTGGAGTAGTTGTTCAACGCACCTTGTGCCCTCGTCCCATCATTACGATGCGAATTTATCCGATCAATGTGTCTGCCTTCAGTCCTGATTCTGGGCCTATCTTCTTCCCGCGTTCCGTACCCCTGCAGAGCGGTAAGTAGTTCAATGGCTTCGCTCAGCGTCCTCGGACGTGCTACCACGAGGTGATGACGTATAACGTCTGGGAAGTGTCGTGTCAGGAGGGATACAAATTCACCTTCGGGCATCGGTGGGTCCAGGAGTTGGCTTAATTGGCCGAGTCGCAAGAAGTAGTCAACCATCGACTCACGCTTCTCTTCCCTGTATCGGCCATTATTTATTTCTGCGCGCACTCTGTACTGTGCAACGCCACTCCAATATTTTTCCAAAAATGCAGACCTAAAATGTTCATATTGTGCATGCTCGCCTACCGTCAATCGAAACCAACTCAGGGACGGGCCTATCAAGCTCCTTTTTATAATTACCATTTTAAAACGGTCGGGAATTCCCCTAAGCGCGAAATAAGATTCGAGGTCATTAATGAACTGCTTCGCATTATCGACTTCACTGTTGAACTTGGGGATTGGCAGTTCATTCAAAAATTGTATAGGTATATTGCATTGTTGCAGGGGCCCTACGGTGCTTGACATTTCACTTGCCGGGTGCGGTGAGGCCGAAGGAGTGCAGGCAGGTTCGTTCGACCTCGGTTCGCTACTTGGGTTGTTACACTGGAACGACGAAAGCGCGGAAACCTGAGAGGTAATTCGCGCGTCCGTGGCTCCTTGAGATCGCGGTTCGATTTGTTCTACCGCGTCCCTGCGAGCATTGACGGTCTGTGTCAGTTCCTCCCTTAATTTGTTAATTTCATCATTAACCCCTGCTTCAAGTGCCTGCTGCTTATTCTGTAATGATACACAGACTGTCATTGCTTCTTCCCTTGCCTTATCACTAATTGTACATATTAAGTTTTCATTGTTTACAATTTGTTGGGCCCTGATGGCGTCCATTTCCACGACAAGTTCCTTCCTCACTACTTCTACACTATTCTGTGTTGCTTTTAGTTCGTTTCTTATATATTCTACATCCTCGTAGATTACATTTTGACTTGCTCTAATTTCTGACAAGACACCCTGTATTTTATTTTCTAAGCCCTGACTGATTTCCTTCTGTTGGATGCTTAATTGCTGCAATGTTTGTTCCTGGGTGGACAATTGTTGTTTTAGTGTTTGCTCCTGTACTGTTAATCGTTGGGTTAGTGTTTGCCCTATTGTTTGCTCTTGTTCTGATAATCGTTGAGTTAGTGTTTGCTCTTGTTCTGATAATCGTTGAGTCAGTGTTTGCCCAAGTGTTTGCTCTTGTTCTGATATTTTAGTGTTTAGGAGGCTCAATTGAGCCAACATTTGTTGCAGCATTTCGCTCGCGTTAAGTGATCCGGTAACTTGGTGATCTAATGTTTCGCTATCTCCATTTTCTACACCTACCCGCGTGCTATTGTTAGTGAAAATTTCCCCTTGTTCATTGCTATTACCTTCCATAACGTTGCCGGTTAATTTCTTGCTTCTTAACAGCATTTACAAACATACATACCCCAGTTTACTTATATCTATTGCATATACACTCCCTTCCAAAATTTCATTAACTTATGTATCATGCAGTTAACACTTACTCGGTGCTGGGTTGAGCTGCTGCGAAGTGTTGTAGTAGTTCACAAAACACTTCACTACACTTACACACTTTTTTGGACACTGATGATGTCTGCGCCGAATGTCTGCTTCCTTGTTGTAATGGAGCGGCGTCGATGTCGCTTGTTGCCCCACGTCTATCGGTACACTCTGCTGCTGGTGGTTGCTGATGTCGTCATCGGCGTCGTCTTCCTTCCGTTGTCGGTTCTCCGGGTGCGTTATCCGCTGGCAGTATTTCGAGCCCCAACGTAGTGGGCGCCAAATGACGCTGACCTCTGACTCATCAGCTGTGGTGTTCCTGGCAGTTGCTTCAAGTGGACTCAGAGTCCTGGGTTCGATGGTTGGATGGCGGGGATTTGGAATTTGTTTCGATAGAGCTGAGGTTCTTGTTTTTCAGGGGTGATGACACTGCCTTGATGATATTAATAATACTGCCGGAGAAGTTTGGGTTATATCTTTATTTTGTTACGTAGATTCCTATCTGGTCAACCCGCCACCTTCGTCGTCGAAGCCACAGTTATTCTTATTACTCTCGAAGTCGCTACTTATGTGTTTCTCCGACTAGCCCTCGAATTGCCTAGATTTCACAACTTCACTTTTTACGCTATAAATCTTCTGATTATTTTGTTCTAATTCTGTTTCGTCGCGTCCTCGTGGTTAATTTGTACCGGAATGTGCCTCGGCCGTTGTCATGGTTAGTTTGTACTCGACTGTCTCGGCGTGTCTTTCCTCCTTCACGCCCTTCGCCAAACTCTGGAATTTTCCCCTCTCCCTTTCTTAAGTTTCGTTCTGTTTTAAGTTCAAACGTATCATGTGATGCCTACGCGATCTTTCGATTGGCTATAATTTTTGTTTCATGATTTTTTTTGTTATTGGCTACCCCCACATGACAACTTTCACATCTGCTTCTCACAGCTTATTTTGAGTTTTAAAATCTTCTCCCGAACATTCTTAGATCGTAGATAAGGCACGTCTACTTCCTCACCCTTTTAAGCCTTGAAAACCGTTGTAAACCCTGTCCGAGCCAAAAGTATAAAGGCGAGACTTCCGGTATGCAGGTTCGTTGACCATCGCAGGTAAAATACCTCTGCTTCGAGGAAGCAAACCTTGTTTCTCTGCCTTTCCTCCAAAACCCATTCCTAATATGAATTCAGCACATTTTCGTCGCTATGTTCGATCGTATAGTATCATTATTATTATTATTATTATTATTATTATTATTATTATTATTATTATTATTATTATTTCTCCTGGGTCTCGATAACCAGCTTCATATGCCCTGACGGTAAACTTATCATCGGACCTTTAGGTTGGATGATGGGTTTATCGTTAATGTCCCATCTAAGCTAATCTAAAGTCCCTCTCTCCCTCTATTCCTTTCATTTATCATTTTATTTATTTATTCATTCATTTATTTAGTCAGTGGCTTACGACGATTTGATGGCGAGCCCACCGTTACACATTTATTCTGTTCACAATACATTTCAATCACTGTACACAATACAATTTCAAATTTACACAAGTATTTTCACCAAGTAAAAGAAAAACAATCTACATAATATCTGGCCGTCAACAACCAGGCTACAAAACATTTACATTTAAGAAATCTGTTTATACACACAATACATTCTTCAAACAATAATTTTTTTTTTTTTAATTACACATCTTAGTTCCATCTTTCTCTCTCTCTCTCTCTCTCTCTTGCACATTACATACAATACTGGTTTTCTTGAAGCTATTAGCAGCCTCCACACTCAAGACACCTTTTGGTACCCTTTTTTTTTGCCAGGTATACATTCTGTCTGGTTTTCTTACTCTATGTCATTAACATCGTGAATGTCAAGCACACTGTTTTAACAGGACATTGCTATCCCGAAGCTACCAATTTGTTTGTAAACAATGTTCGCATATTTGACTTTCCTTACTCGTGTTCCGAGTGCGTTTGTACATTTTCCCTATCCGACTCTACTAAATTTCATTGACCCTGCTTAAATGGACGATTGGAGTTGATATACCCTGTCCCCGAAGGTTTGTGATATCCGATAAGGACCTTTCCAATACATATGCATTCGTCTGTATTCCTTCTTTCTCTTGATGGTTTAAGCAGTCTGTTGATGCTACATATTCGCGTATACCTGATAGGGACATGTTTTGTTTACCCCCTACCTGCGAGTCGTCCGGTCTCTCACCGAAATAAACATTTTCATTTTCTGTGTTTAACTCACAATACTGGGGTGCTTGACCTACTTCTGGCTCATCAGCTGACGGCAGTGGCGTGTCGTTAAGATCTCTCCCTTCGCACAGTTGTTGCGTGAAAATTCTTACCACGTTAATGCCTTTTCCCAATGTGCAAATATTCAATAAAAATGGTTCTTCTGGTATTCTTGTTCTCGTTCCCTGTGTAATGCGAGAACCTGCGCGCATTCTCTGAGGTTGAGCCTGGGAACGCTACAATTCTTCCTGTCTCCAGTTTTCCGACCGTCGTGGCCACGATCCTTGACTGGGGCCTGTCCCTTGGCCTATGCTTCGTCCTGCCATTGCCCCGCTTCGGTGACCTATCGCGTCATCCATTTCGCGGTGGACATTTTGCGGCTGTCGTGTCTGTGATAGATACGCGCTCGGCGTCCATGCGTAGCTGTACGTAGGCATGCTTGAGAGCTCATGGTCCTCATCTCTACGTCGTGGGGTCGCTGGCCGGCTTGGAGGTGTTCTTGGCCTGTTCGGAGGTGTCCTTGGCCTATTCCGGGGAGTTTCTGGGCAATTCGGAGGCGTTCTTGGCCTGTTCGGAGGTGTCCTAGGCCTGCCCGGGGTGTTTCCATGTCGGTTCGGGGGAGTTTCTGGGCGGTTCGGAGGCGTTCTTGGCCTATCCGCTGTTCCACCGTGGAGGTTATTTCCCCGGTGTTGCCTACTATTCGCCGGGTACCTGGAGAATCTCATGTAGTGAACGGGATACTCCTCATGTTGCCTCGGTGGCCTACCCGTGCCCGTTTGGTTCCAGGGCCTATAGCTTCTCTCCCGATTTCTTGCAAATGGCTCTTGATAACGCTGTCGGACTGTGGAGTAGTTGTTCAACGCACCTTGTGCCCTCGTCCCATCATTACGATGCGAATTTATCCGATCAATGTGTCTGCCTTCAGTCCTGATTCTGGGCCTATCTTCTTCCCGCGTTCCGTACCCCTGCAGAGCGGTAAGTAGTTCAATGGCTTCGCTCAGCGTCCTCGGACGTGCTACCACGAGGTGATGACGTATAACGTCTGGGAAGTGTCGTGTCAGGAGGGATACAAATTCACCTTCGGGCATCGGTGGGTCCAGGAGTTGGCTTAATTGGCCGAGTCGCAAGAAGTAGTCAACCATCGACTCACGCTTCTCTTCCCTGTATCGGCCATTATTTATTTCTGCGCGCACTCTGTACTGTGCAACGCCACTCCAATATTTTTCCAAAAATGCAGACCTAAAATGTTCATATTGTGCATGCTCGCCTACCGTCAATCGAAACCAACTCAGGGACGGGCCTATCAAGCTCCTTTTTATAATTACCATTTTAAAACGGTCGGGAATTCCCCTAAGCGCGAAATAAGATTCGAGGTCATTAATGAACTGCTTCGCATTATCGACTTCACTGTTGAACTTGGGGATTGGCAGTTCATTCAAAAATTGTATAGGTATATTGCATTGTTGCAGGGGCCCTACGGTGCTTGACATTTCACTTGCCGGGTGCGGTGAGGCCGAAGGAGTGCAGGCAGGTTCGTTCGACCTCGGTTCGCTACTTGGGTTGTTACACTGGAACGACGAAAGCGCGGAAACCTGAGAGGTAATTCGCGCGTCCGTGGCTCCTTGAGATCGCGGTTCGATTTGTTCTACCGCGTCCCTGCGAGCATTGACGGTCTGTGTCAGTTCCTCCCTTAATTTGTTAATTTCATCATTAACCCCTGCTTCAAGTGCCTGCTGCTTATTCTGTAATGATACACAGACTGTCATTGCTTCTTCCCTTGCCTTATCACTAATTGTACATATTAAGTTTTCATTGTTTACAATTTGTTGGGCCCTGATGGCGTCCATTTCCACGACAAGTTCCTTCCTCACTACTTCTACACTATTCTGTGTTGCTTTTAGTTCGTTTCTTATATATTCTACATCCTCGTAGATTACATTTTGACTTGCTCTAATTTCTGACAAGACACCCTGTATTTTATTTTCTAAGCCCTGACTGATTTCCTTCTGTTGGATGCTTAATTGCTGCAATGTTTGTTCCTGGGTGGACAATTGTTGTTTTAGTGTTTGCTCCTGTACTGTTAATCGTTGGGTTAGTGTTTGCCCTATTGTTTGCTCTTGTTCTGATAATCGTTGAGTTAGTGTTTGCTCTTGTTCTGATAATCGTTGAGTCAGTGTTTGCCCAAGTGTTTGCTCTTGTTCTGATATTTTAGTGTTTAGGAGGCTCAATTGAGCCAACATTTGTTGCAGCATTTCGCTCGCGTTAAGTGATCCGGTAACTTGGTGATCTAATGTTTCGCTATCTCCATTTTCTACACCTACCCGCGTGCTATTGTTAGTGAAAATTTCCCCTTGTTCATTGCTATTACCTTCCATAACGTTGCCGGTTAATTTCTTGCTTCTTAACAGCATTTACAAACATACATACCCCAGTTTACTTATATCTATTGCATATACACTCCCTTCCAAAATTTCATTAACTTATGTATCATGCAGTTAACACTTACTCGGTGCTGGGTTGAGCTGCTGCGAAGTGTTGTAGTAGTTCACAAAACACTTCACTACACTTACACACTTTTTTGGACACTGATGATGTCTGCGCCGAATGTCTGCTTCCTTGTTGTAATGGAGCGGCGTCGATGTCGCTTGTTGCCCCACGTCTATCGGTACACTCTGCTGCTGGTGGTTGCTGATGTCGTCATCGGCGTCGTCTTCCTTCCGTTGTCGGTTCTCCGGGTGCGTTATCCGCTGGCAGTATTTCGAGCCCCAACGTAGTGGGCGCCAAATGACGCTGACCTCTGACTCATCAGCTGTGGTGTTCCTGGCAGTTGCTTCAAGTGGACTCAGAGTCCTGGGTTCGATGGTTGGATGGCGGGGATTTGGAATTTGTTTCGATAGAGCTGAGGTTCTTGTTTTTCAGGGGTGATGACACTGCCTTGATGATATTAATAATACTGCCGGAGAAGTTTGGGTTATATCTTTATTTTGTTACGTAGATTCCTATCTGGTCAACCCGCCACCTTCGTCGTCGAAGCCACAGTTATTCTTATTACTCTCGAAGTCGCTACTTATGTGTTTCTCCGACTAGCCCTCGAATTGCCTAGATTTCACAACTTCACTTTTTACGCTATAAATCTTCTGATTATTTTGTTCTAATTCTGTTTCGTCGCGTCCTCGTGGTTAATTTGTACCGGAATGTGCCTCGGCCGTTGTCATGGTTAGTTTGTACTCGACTGTCTCGGCGTGTCTTTCCTCCTTCACGCCCTTCGCCAAACTCTGGAATTTTCCCCTCTCCCTTTCTTAAGTTTCGTTCTGTTTTAAGTTCAAACGTATCATGTGATGCCTACGCGATCTTTCGATTGGCTATAATTTTTGTTTCATGATTTTTTTTGTTATTGGCTACCCCCACATGACAACTTTCACATCTGCTTCTCACAGCTTATTTTGAGTTTTAAAATCTTCTCCCGAACATTCTTAGATCGTAGATAAGGCACGTCTACTTCCTCACCCTTTTAAGCCTTGAAAACCGTTGTAAACCCTGTCCGAGCCAAAAGTATAAAGGCGAGACTTCCGGTATGCAGGTTCGTTGACCATCGCAGGTAAAATACCTCTGCTTCGAGGAAGCAAACCTTGTTTCTCTGCCTTTCCTCCAAAACCCATTCCTAATATGAATTCAGCACATTTTCGTCGCTATGTTCGATCGTATAGTATCATTATTATTATTATTATTATTATTATTATTATTATTATTATTATTATTTCTCCTGGGTCTCGATAACCAGCTTCAACTTCAGAGGCTACTCAAGATGTACGTTTTATTTGTCATATAAATATCTTTAATATGTGATATTTTAGTCAAAATCATTAGAGCCAATTTTCAAAAAATCAAAATTGTCGAAAAATGTTCCATGTAAGGCGTAACTGGGGTGGGAGTATTTTCCTGAAAATACTAGAACCTTAGAAGGCATGAGCCTAAACAGCAAATGTGATATTTATCTGACTTTTAGTTTTGAGTTATTCTATTCACACACACACCTTTTTCTAAAACTGATTTATTTGTATTCAGGGGCCTCAAAATATGCGTTTCCCGTGAAATATCAGCATCAATTTTTTTAGTCGAATGCAATATCTTCTCTGCCTGCTACATACGTGGTATAGAAAGTAAAAATGTATGGTAAGGAGCATTTTAAACCTCTAAAATATTACAACCTCGAAAATGCACTGATAAAGTCGCTCTCGTAATAACCAGCTTATGTATTTTTCATAGCGTAAGTTTATACTTAAAAATCATAATTTAGGAACTATTAATGCATGTATAGGTGCACCAAATTTTACAAAAACACCAAGAAAATTTGGTCAAAATGTTGAAAATATCCACAAAAACTAAGCGTCAAATGCGATACCATGCTCAGCGTTATTTAATGTGTCACCTAACTACCCCATTTAAAGATTTTTTTAGAGGTTTCGGAGGAAAAAGCTTTTTTTTTGGTTTGTTCCTTTTATATTGGTTTTCATTTATTTCCATACCGGACTTCACACAAACCACCATAATTTGTACTTTTGGGCAGTATTTTTGGTCCATATAAACATAACAATAAACATTACACACATTAATAGCTACTAACTTATAATATGTTATTTAAACATCCTTTTAATTGTTATTAATATGTGATTTTAGAGCCGCTGTAAAGTATAAATAAGCAATCCGGTTATGGGAAACATATTTGTGTATTCTGTCATATACCCATTGCAGCTAAGTATGTAATGTTAGTATGGCAGTTTATGTAAGTTCAGTATTTTAGCGTTTACGAGGTGTGATCAAAAAGTTTCCGAATGACGTCATAAATACTACACAACAGTTTGTTTTGTCTAATCTGCACTGTCACCCTGGAAGTAGTCTCCTTGGGAGTTGATACACTTGTCCCAGCGCTTCTGCCACTGCTGGAAGCACCTCTGGAAGTCCTCTTCTTTCAACATGTTCAGAGCCTTCTGCGATTTGCGATGGATGACATCAGTGTACTCAAAACGGTGTCCTCGGAGCCGCATTTTAAGTCGCGGGAAATGAAAAAAGTCCGCTAGTGTCAAATCTGGAGAATAGATGGGATGGGGAACAGTATTCATTCTATTTTTATCCAAAAATTTGCGAACAAAAAGGGCTTTATGCATGGGCGCATTGTCATGATGCAGGAACATGACCAAATTGTCTTTCAAAATGCTTTGAACACTTCCAAAGGAGAGTCCTAATGAGTCAGAAAGTTCTCTTATTGTAATGCGCCTATCATTTAAGACCATTTCCCTTACCTGATTGATACGAGCAGTTTTGCTGGAACAGGGTCGCCCCGAACGATCTGCATCTTTAACTGATGCTACACCGCTTTTAAATTTCGAAAACCACACAAATGCTCGAGTTTTGCCCATAACTTCCTCCACATAAGCTGTTCTTATCATTTCGTAGGTTCTGTTGCAGTTTTACCGAGTTTAGAGCAAAATTTTATCTTCGTTCTTTGTTCTTCGTAATCTGACATTTTTGCTACGCGGAAAATCGCAGCACATGTAAACCCGTGTTCACTTCAGAGCGTCTGCCTCGTTACCAGAACGAGGAGACAGGATCATAATCCTGGGGTAAAGAGATTTCTAAAATGACGTCCTTGAAACAGTATTGTAAAGAGAGAACTGAGGGTAAATTCAACCTTACAAATAAGAAATACAAGGCAAGCTAAAGGCTAACAGGAGATGGTAAAGCATTGCGTTTTTCCCTTAGTGTAAATATGAAAATTTAATCATGTGTCTGTAAATAACAAATAGGAGTAATAGATAGAAATTTAAAATGTAGCCGGTTAACTTACTGTAGCTAATCAGCATGGAGTGTGCATGGCCATTTGAAAACTTCTGTGAGAAGACAAGCAAAGCTCCCAATACTGAAACCTGTTAGCATCAGTAGCTCTTCTGCCGCGACTGTAGATGTAAGTCTACGTTAAAAGTAACCTTAAGACGGGAATAGGTAGAAACCACTAATAATGCACTAATCACATCCAAAATGTAATATCTTTTGAGGCAATGTGTTATATCATAACATGCTGTGAATGTCAAAGTGATTGTAGTGTAAATTAATATTATTGCATGTACAGGATTTTAGATGTTTGTTAGCCATAAGTATTGTTAGGAAATAAGTTTACACGGCCTAACTGAAACTAACAATAGAAGTGGGTAACAATAAACCGAGGGGGTGAGTTGTTTATCACTAAGAAGAGACAAACAAATGACGTCAGGGTAGCGTGCTTTTATTAGAAATGGAGGGAATATCTTCCCTAGAGTATATATGTTAGTAGTAGTGATTGGTTGACCAAAACAGACGCTAAAGTAGGCGCGATTTGGTAATAAATAGCAGTTTTATTACAATGTTTAGGCAATTCGAGGTGAAGGAGTACATATTCTCGAATCATAAGGAAGTTTCGCACAGTTCGGAAGAGTCTCTCACGAGGTACACGTCGCACAGTTCTGAAGAATCTCTCACGAGTTGCAAGTCGCAGAGTTCTGAAGAATCTCTCACGAGGTGCAAGTCGCAGGGTTCTGAAGAATCTCTCACGAGGTGCAAGTCGCAGGGTTCTGAAGAATCTCTCACGAGGTGCAAGTTGCAGGGTTCTGAAGAATCTCTCACGAGGTGCAAGTCGCACAGTTCTGAAGAATCTCTCACGAGGTGCAAGTCGCACAGTTCTGAAGAATCTCTCACGAGGTGCAAGTCGCAGAGTTAGTTACAATACTGTAAAGTACGCGAAGTAATTGGTGCGCGGCAACTATAACGACTGCAGTTACATTCAGAAATATCATAGTTTCAGTCAGGCGTGTATAAAGATTAAATATGTAAATTATTAATTAAGTGTAACGGCAATAAAAGTGTAGAAACAATTTTTTTATCAGTGTTATCTTTTAGCACAAACTCCTTTCCGTTTACACGCCCTGTTTAGAGATACTTGCTCGACTGAGTTATAATAGCTAGCCGGAGGACAATGAACCCAAATTTAAAATAATGAATAACACGAGTAAATAAGATAACACGAGCCATGAAAACTGCGACACTTTAAAGAAGATATCAATGCAAGTTGATAGGTATAATTTTTATGTGAGGGTGCTTTTTAAAAACAAAGCTACAGGAACTTAGAATATTCTAACAGCTTCATCGAAGTTACATTATATTCACTTGTAAATGTTTTACATATATATCAGCGTCAAGTATGAAAAGTGCATTGTAAAGGCATGATATACAAAAAACTGACTTCCAAATGTTCTATCCTGTTACGATGAAAACCCTGCTTACCTATGTCGTCCTCTGTGGTCTATTGGCACCATGCTAGTCTTTAGTTCCAAGGTCGCGTGTTCAAACCCGGCGAGGGCGATGGATTCTTTGGGCTTAAAAATTCTTAGCACGGCTTCCTTCCGAAGGAGCGTAAAGCCGGTGGTCCCGTGTCTAGATTTACGGGACATAAAAGAACCTCAAGCCTGATAAAGAGGCCTCTGAACAAAATTTCCAGTCCTTCACCTCCCCAATGCGAGTAGCACACGTTACCGTGCGCCACTTCGTTTGATGAAGTCTCATTTCATGACCATAAATGTCAAAACAATCGAATGGCTTACATTCACATGAACTTCTCAACCCATTCTTCTATCTACTTCAGTTAATCGAGTTAAACATTTGTTGAAATGCTTTTATTACATATTTCCTTGTAAGTACATGGGCATAGAGGAATACAGTAGGCTAAGGCGATGGTCAAATCTTAGAAGCTGAACTCTAGGTGATGGCATTGAAATTCCGTTTTCTCTGCATGGCCACGGGGGGTGGGGGAGAGAGAGAGAGAGAGAGAGCGAGAGCGAATAACGACTTTTCATTTGAGAAAAGTGTAAGTATTTGGAAGTTCAAACCAACAACAAGGAATATCTCGGAAATGGTTAACTCCACAAAAAATAATTGTTTGACAAATTGTGTACTGTGACATCTACATTTTTCGGCAGATTTTGCCTATATCTTAGGGTTTACTATTTATGCAAAAAGTAATTCAAAATAAAGAGGATTTCGAAGGCTAGTCCCAGAAATTTCAAGATATAATTTAATTTGTCATGAAAATATATTAAAAATTCTGTTATTTTAATTAAAATCGTTAAAGTCATTTTTGAGAAAATAAAAATTGTTTGTGTAAAAGGTAGTTTGGGTGGGGACTTTTTAAAATCTTTGTGTCGCAGCCTTGGAAGATGCTGAACTTAAAATATCAAATTTGGTATTTAACCGACTTTTCGTTATTGAGTTTTGTTCGTAATCACGCGGACACATGCGCGCGGATCTTTTTCTAAAAATGTTTTTTTGGGGGCTTCAGGGGAGCTAAAAACCTGTATTCTTCTTCTTAAATGGATTACTCCTGCTTTGCAGAACTTAAAACACCCTAGAACTCGCAAGCCTTGGGCCAGTAGCATGTCGAGGAGCAAGCAAACTCCGGATCATAGCATACTCAGGTTGGGTGATCAGCCCTATGCCTGGTATGGCGATGAAGAAAAAGGAAATAAAACTAGTGATGTAAGGTATGATAGGAAAATTTGCGGCTAAAAGTATCCAACCCAATATTTGCATGGCAACCGAGGAAAACCAGGAGAAAACCTTCCGCCAGGTTGGTCGGCCCCGGCAACCTGGAACCTTACGAATTTGAGTTGCATATTTTACCGCTGCGCCACCTTGCTCGGTACAAAGGTATATTACCAGTGAAATTTTGTTTCGAATTTTTGGGTAGAATGCAATACTTTCCTCTACCTACTATAAATAAGCAATAGAAAAAGTAATAAAAAGTATAGTTAATAGTTCAGTCGAGTTGCAGATAATTAAAAATACATTTAAAGCATTTAATATATAACTAAATAAATTAAAAACCAGTATCCAGTAGGAAATCGAAACCGGTCACTAGCATTGCAAACTCGAGCACAAAGCATTAGGTACATTGCGCAGCAGCTGTTGCAAATAGGAGTCTATAAGCACATTAACAAGGTATCAGCCACTGCCTTGGATTCCATTATGGTTGCATTCCACTTCTAATCGTTGTAAAAGTAATGTAACATTGACGGCTAGTATATCCTGTTTGCAGTCTTGTATATAATTTTTCTCAACAATAATCTCGATGCCATGGTTCGTTATTTTTACTACCTTTAATTCTGTACCGATTATGAACAAATTTAAAAATCTGTCGTCATTTTTTTTTAAATCGTTGTATACAAACTTTCAACTGCGTCTGTGCAATGTTTCTCAAAAGATTGAAACTTTCTAGCGGGCTGTTAATATAAGATAAGCTTAATTATACGATATACTGGTTTCAGCCAAAGTTCTGTAGACAAATTTTCTTCAAACACATAAAATCTCAAGTCCTATTTTCATTGTTAGCGAGTTGTTTCACAGGTGCGGACGGACGCAGGAATGCTAGTAGGTTTCACAGTAGTGTATGTCTATAAAGTACCTCGGCTCTATATACTATTTAAGGAAATATTGTTTAAGCCAGGAGTAGGGAGAATGCCTTCGTTCACCTCCTCACAAAATATGTAACACGCATTCACCATACTGTTTTCGACCTCTCTCTGTTGTGCAACAAAGGAGCTGTAAAACAATTTTTCTTTTATTAAGCATTTGGGTGAGAAAAAGTTGGTATTTTGAGATTTTAGAGCAAGTCTTTTACATACAGACTCTTAAGATGTTTATAAGAGATATCGCATAAAACAAAAATTTGCTTAACATAGACCAAGGATTTGCATACAAATACCTACATGTCATATTTCAAAAATATTTATAATTAAAGTTTTGCGTTTAGAAGAAAATATAAGAGAAATTTTAATTTATACACTTTGAGAATTTGATGGAGGTGCATACATTCATTTAATGTTACATATCGTGACATATTAATTTTATTGTCATTACCAATCGCACTATTGTACAGTATTATTGCTGCCAGGCGTAGCATTATTGGGTCTGCTTAAGCTAGATTTCGCTTTGATTGTTTTTCCTTTTGGCGCGGACCACGCCAAAGGGAAGGATTTGTTTAAAATTTTCTGGTATGATGTCAGTTCTGTCTGGCTCTAGCTAGACATGGTTGGTGGGGACAAGTTAGCGTCACTCGAGAGTAAATGGTCGTTGGGACCAGTTGCGTATGGCCGGCCTACGGTCCGTGGCATCTCCCTTCATCCTGTTTCCTTTGTTAACTATGTAGAGAAGCCAAACGTTTATGTGAATAAATCACAGGTAATGTGTTTTATGTAATCTTTCAATGTAATATAAAAAACCATGCCTTCCTCTTAATTCTACGTACAAGGTCCCCGTCTTTTTGCTGCCAGCGAGTTGTGCCCAGTCCCCAATGTGCGTGTTGGGGTGACCTACGTTAATCATTGTTTGGTAACCTTTTCGGCCTTCACCACAACATGTAAGAATATAATTGCATATTTTGGCACTTTTCACTTTCTCTGCCAAGTATCCAGTAGGTAGAGGAAGTATTGCGTTCCATTCAAAAATTGTATATAAGGATTTCATCGGAAATACGTGTTTTGAGCTTAACTAAATCAAAAAATGAAGAATTTTAGAAAAAGGTTTGAGGGCGCGCGCGTGCGTGCGTGTGCGTGTGCGTGTGTGTGTGTGTGTGTGTATGGGAGGCTGAGCAGCATAGCTCAAAATCACAATGTCGGATAGATACCAAGCTTGATTTTTTAAGCTCAGTATTTTTCGAATATAAAATGTACATCTTGAGTTATCTGGGGATAGCCTGTAAAGTCATCCGGTGTGTTATAATCATATGACATTCTCTACCCGCTATCGTTTGTTACATTGTCAAATCATAGCCTATTTTAGAGCGGGAAATAAATGTATGGGTGTATTAAACCTGGGTGCGGAACGTGCCCAAATTTGTTTCGCGAAAGCCGATTGATTATCCATCAAGATACTAAAATATCTTCTAGTTTAGTAGAGATAGTCTCACAAACTTGCCAGACAGGCAAGTCTGATGACCCTAATAGATGTTCCACAGTAGAATACAGCTAAAATTCGCCTTCATACATTTCAAATTGCCTAAGTTAGGAATTTAGCGTCGAGTGTTGGGAATGTAACGGAAGTGAACCATGCACTCTGAAGGAAGTTGTTCACGACAATGGTTTGCAAAACATTACCTGCATGTAGTAGCAGTGTTTCAAGCAATGTTTTGGCGAATAACTTTCTCCAACAACTGCTTCAACTGGAGTACAATTTTGACAACGAGAGTCAGGAAGCGGAACAGCATAAAACCAACATGGCGGATCTAAAGTTTCCGCCACTCGCGTGTCAGCAGTTGCAGCCTGTCAGGAAAGGAAAGCAAAGAAAAGTGAAGCTTTTAGAACTTTCGGAAGATGCTTTGTTGGTTGCGTTTTATTTTGGAGAACCTTAAAAAGGAAGTCAGAGACGACACCAAAAGCAGATGGATAAAGTTAACATAACGAGATACTTGGAGAAGGTGCATCATTTCGTGCTTCTCGAAATGGTAAACCTAAAATGGAAATTCACAGAAGTGTAAGCGAAATAGTTTAGTTACCTTTTGCTTTGCAGTAACATAAGTTGTGGTGGTACTTGTTTATAATAGTTCGTTTTGTTACACATGTTTATTGTTGCATTATGTTGAAGTTGATGGGTTAAATTGTTGATAATGTTGCTATTGTTATTCTCGTTGCCCTCGTTACTATTATTGCACTGGTTATCTCAGTTATTAGTCGGTCGAACATTCTCTCTGGCTCAAAGGAAGGTAAAGGTAAGGGAAAAAATTGATTTTTATTTATGGACGCTCTTTAACCTATGGTTCTTAGCGTCCCATTCATGCGAAAGACCGAAACTTTTGCTCAGATATCCCTTTATCAAGCTTGAAACTCTTTTACGTGCCGTAAATCTGCGACACGGGACCACCAGCTTTACTTCCCTTCCGTAGGAAGCCATGCTAAGGATTTTTACGCCCGAAGAAAATCCAAAATCCATCGCCCTCCACCGAGTTTGAAGCCGCGATCTCGGGAACTAGATCCACGGTTAAAGGGCTTTAGAGTTACTGGAAGCATAGATAACCAATATTTCAGATTTTACCCCACCACATCTGGGGTTGTATAATTGAAACTGGATATTGTAATTAATTCCCATGAATACTAATCGAAATAATTATTGTTTTAATATTCAACAGTGATCGGTATAGAAGCAAGAGTTTCTCGTTACGGTTCACAAAGTACCATTAAAACCCATTATTACGCAAACAAAACTAATTTATCTAACCAGTAATCACATGTGGTGATTCATGGCTTTCAACAGCCATTCTTAGAGCAATGTTCTAACAGTTCGCTAGTCAATATAATACAAAAGTATTGTTACTGGTTGCTACTAAGCTATGCTATTTTTGTATACCTAGTAGCCTTACATTTGCTTTTGGGAAGCCAAACCATCATGTCTAGTTATTAAACTGAACAGGATTTTGATAAAACTAAATAAAAAGCATCATATAAATTTTCAGTTAACACAGCATGAATTAATTTACTAAATTAAAACACTTAGAAGCATACGAATTTTGTGTCAAGTCTGATTTTGATAAGATGAAAAGTAAAAAGAGAAATATCCAATTTATTTATTCAGTTTTATTACCTGAATCCATAAACCTAGTGTCACACCATAATTGAACAATTATGAGAAATATATTCAACCACTTTTCCATGCATTCCTAGCAGAGTTCGGAATCTGCACCGCCTAACTACCTATTCTTAATGAAGGAGATTCAAAATAGTGGACGATTCTGCCCGTAATATACAACAAGTAATCTTCAACGCAAAACCAACCTCCTTATTTCTCCCTCTTTCCGCTTCTCTCTTCCTCAAATATTCTTCTAGCATTTACTATTACGTCCTGTACATATCTTTGTAACATGTTTCTTTGTTCCAGTAACTCGGTCACTTTGTTGTCCCTTCTTGAACAGCTTTAGCATGTTCTTCCCTCGCTATCTGTTTATAAGCGGAATCATTACCTTCAAGTTTCCACGTCACACGAAGTATGTAACTCATCTGTTTCTAATTCTTTCACAGTCCACAAAAATACTGTTTTTTCCATTATCTGTTACATTAGATAACGATCTGTAGGTCACGGAAACTTAACTTCCCCTCAGGCGGCAAGTGAACATGAGACTGGGCAAAGGGTTGGTCGGTCAAGTCCCTCAGGGCTGTCATGTTACAGACAGCCAACTTCCTGACAACAGGAGGTTACTGCTTATGTTAGACCCCCAAGTATCTAAACCTGTTCACTTGCTCCATTACCTCATCTGAATTTGCAAGCGAGTCGTTTCTTTTCCTCCAATAATCATAGCCTTTTCTCTGCATCTACCTTCCTCTTATCATCTCTATATTCCTTAGGATACTTTCCCACTCTGCTAAGAATACCATCCCATCAGAAAATCTTGCGAATCTTATTACTTTCTCTGCCACATACATAGTAAGTAGAGGAAGTATTTTATTTCACCCAAGCATTTAATATAGAAATTTCAACGGAAATGCATGTTACAATTGAGGCATAATTTTTAACACTTGAATGATTTCAGTCAAATTATATAGTATGTAAATTCAATAACAGCCCGCCTTAAAGCAATATGCGTAAGTAACAATGTATAAAAAGTGTATATTACAGTCATTGTAAATATTTATATTATTGTATACATGTTCAATAATGTTATGTGAATGTATTACGTAATTTAATAATATAGGAGCTGTGAGAATAATAAGTTAAAAGTTGCTAACAATAAGCTAACAATGAGGTAACCTTGAGGAAATAAAGAGTAAGAAAGTAAGTAATGCTACTAGTCATTATTGGAGCAACAATAATGCTTGTAGACAGCGCTCATAACTGGACGCGTTGGTTATTGACAGTGTTCCTAATCGGACGCGAGATGTGTCCTCGAGAAATTTAATATATATTCAGTGTGAGTTGACGTGTTAAAAGGTGCAAGTAATTAACAAAAGAATCTCACAGCTCTCTATATCAGTGAAGTGTTATTAAAATCCTGTCAAGAATTAATAAAAATGAGTGAATTAAAAATTATAATCTGTGTAAGCCTACATCCGCCAGTCGCACCACGCCCTGCTAAGAAAGCCATGTCTCTAACAAATACTGACGCAGCTGACGCAGCCAAGGCAAACGTAAATATATAATATTTAAAGAAACAGTCAAATTACAAAGTTAATATCTTTAAATTTGGGACGAAGTGTACCGGGTAGCATACGTGCGGTTGCAACCACTTCAAATTCGGCTCCCCAACAGTCGAAATATAATACATCTGCTTCAAACTTTTTACATACGTAGCAGCAACACAAATTCTTCACGATGTCCCCTAAATAAAACATATCTATAAAATGTCCTGTGTATGTCTGTCTGTGAACGGAATAACTCAAAAACAAAATGTCGAATAAATACCAAACTTGGTATTTAAATTCAGTATGCTTCAAAGCTGCGGATGAAGATTGTAAAGAAGACTCCTCGCTCCAAATTACCACTTTCATGGAACATTTTTCAATTTTTTATATTTTTTTCACAACGGTATTTAACAATTTCGATTAAAGTATTTAAGATATTTATATAACAGATAAAACGTATATTTTTAACTTTCTGGGAAAAGCCTATGAAATCCTCTTCGTTTAGAAGAAGTTTAGGAAAATGTTATTTAGCTCATCAACTTAAAATTCGCATTTATTTCAAATAATTTTTGTTTAGTAGCAGCCATTTCTGAGACATACATAATTATTAGTTAGAATTTTTCAAAATGTTTAAAGTGTTATTTCTATTCAGTTATTTCTCGCGATATCAAGGAAAGAATATGAAATTTCAAGGCCAGAATATAGTTTCCACTTTTAAACAACTCACTATAGATTCGATTTTCTCTATCCCCTTTATGCCTACAACGAAATATGTAATGCAACTATTTATGAAAATATTTATCTGGATTAATATGAAGTAGATAAACTTGTTTTTTTTAGAGTAGTATGTAGAAGTTGCATTAAAAGCATTTGTGTTACATTCATATGACTTTCTATCCTCTATCCTTTATTAGTGGCTATACCAGTTGTTCTTAAGAAAGTTATTTTAATCGATATAAACCTTTACGCAAATAGCTAGATTACACAATTGGTTAGATACAAAGAGAACAGCGATGGTCAATATAACTGGACGCTATATGCTGGTCTTAAAATCCCATATTCTTTCTTTATAATCGTAAGAAGGAACTAAAAATTGACATAACTTAAAAGAATGACAAAGGATTGAACAAATCGAACCTATGATAACGGATATCTCGGAAGTAGTAATAGTCCCGGATGAGCCAATTGTTTTAACGATAATCCTGCCGCTAGGGGCGCTAGTGTCGCTAGTGTCGCTGCGTGCGACGGCGGCGGCGGTAAGTTTGAAAAGCGCCGTGAGCGTTAGGATTATCGTTAAATCGGTTGGCTCATCCGGGACGAGTTGAAAGAATTGAGGAAGTGACGTGGAGTGTTTTGATTGGTTCGTTAATTTGGGGTGGGAGATGGAGGAAGGAAGATGGAGGAGTATGGAGGTCGCGTGATGGAGAGGAGCTGGGTGGCGAGGTGTTGTCTGTGCGGAGGTCGGTACTGAAATGGGGGAAAAGATGGGGAGCGAGGGATAAAAAGTGTAAAGGAAAGTGACGTGTGAAGTTGTGATTGGTGGGAATAAGAAGTGATTTTATTGGTGGAAAGGAGCAAATGAGAGTTGTTGATTGGTAAGAATAAGAGGGATTATGATTGGTGGAAAGAAAAAGGTGTGGGAGTGGGGTATGTTGGAGGTGATGGGAAAGGTGAGTTTTGCTAGCAGCAAGATTTGCAAAAGCCTGTCTTGAACTGATCAGCAATTTTTGAACGTCGGATGGTAGTTTTCTTGAGTGGATAGAGAGATGGGGGCGATATGAGATGCGGTGGCGAAAATGGGAACTAGACAAGGTTGTTGAGACAAGAGGTTTAAGGACGAGGAAATTTGGAGGTTAGTGGTGAACACGGCGGTCGCAAGAGGTGGGGGTAAGGAGACGCAGTGGTGAGAATGGGAACTAAAAGAAGATGGGGGTAGCAAGAGTTTTAGAAGAGTAGATTTTGAGGTTAAAATAGTGGGAACTAAAAATGGCGGAGGGTCTGCGACAAGGAGATGCGGTGAGAACTAAACAAGATGGCGGTCGCAAGAGGAGGGTAAGGAGATTTGAGGTTACAGTACGAAAACACGAAAGGATATATTCCTACGCCAAGCAGGTCCGAAAAATAATTATGCGTGTGGTACTTACCTGTTACCGGTGTGGATGCGTCACCAAAAGCGCGGCACGCGAGGCGGAAAAATAAAAGCAAACTGTTTTTGAAAATGCTTAACCAGCTTTAAGATCAACCAACATCACTACGCACTGATATACCTAGGTTTTTAAAGCGGTACAGACACCCTTTGCAGAGGCGTAATTTAACTATACCAAAAACCTGGTACTGGACCATCGTGATGGTCGCTAGCGTACGTAGGAGCAGGGTTCTCATAGCCGGTCGAAAGCGGTCAAAAACGTGTACGACGTAGGTGTTGACAGTAGCTGCTGTCGAGTGAACGGTCGAGGTGTGAATAAACAAGATCTGTTCTCGCCGGCAATTTGGTTCGGAGATGTGAGCAGCGGCGAGGTGTTGTCTGTGCGGAGGTCGGAACTGAAAGAGGGAAAAGATGGGGAGCGAGGGATAAAAAGTGTAACAGAAAGTGACGTGTGAAGTTGTGATTGGTGGGAATAAGAAGTGATTTTATTGGTGGAAAGGAGCAAATGAAAGTTGTTGATTGGTAAGAATAAGAGAGGTTATGATTGGTGGAAAGAAAAAGGAGTGGGGTATGTTGGAGGTGATGAGAAAGGTAAGTTTTGCTAGCAACAAGATTTGCAAAAGCCTGTCGTGAACTGATCAGCAATTTTTTGAACGTTGGATGGTAGTTTTCTTGAGTGGATAGAGAGATGGGGCGATATGAGATGCGGTGGCGAAAATGGGAACTAAACAAGGTGGTTGAGACAAGAGGTTTAAGGACGAGGAAATTTGGAGGTTAGTGGTGAACATGGCGGTCGCAAGAGGTGGGGGTAAGGAGACGCGGTGGTGAGAATGGGAACTAAAAGAAGATGGCGGTAGCAAGAGGTTAGAAGAGTAGATTTTGAGGTTAAAATAGCGGGAACTAAAAATGGCGGAGGGTCTGCGACAAGGAGATGCGGTGAGAACTAAACAAGATGGCGGACGCAAGAGGTGGGTAAGGAGGTTTGAGGTTACAGTACCAAAACACGAAAGGATATATTCCTACGCCAAGCAGGTCCGAAAAATAATTATGCGTGTGTTACTTACCTGTTACCGGTGTGGATGCGTCACCAAAAGCGCGGCACGCGAGACGGAAAAATAAAAGCAAACTGTTTTTGAAAATGCTTAACCAGCTTTAAGATCAACCAACATCACTACGCACTGATATACCTAGGTTTTTAAAGCGGTACAGACACCCTTTGCAGAGGCGTAATTTAACTATACCAAAAACCTGGTACTGGACCATCGTGATGGTCGCTAGCGTACGTAGGAGCAGGGTTCTCATAGCCGGTCGAAAGCGGTCAAAAACGTGTACGACGTAGGTGTTGGCAGTAGCTGCTGCCGAGGCAACCGTCGAGGTGCGAATGAACGAGATCTGTTCTTGCAGGCAATCTGGTTGAGAGATGAGAGGCGCGGTGGTAAAAATGTGAACTAAATAAGATGGCGGAGGCACGAAGTTGAGGTTAAGGAGCGGCGAGGTGTTGACTGTGCGGCGGTTGGGGTCTGAAAGAGGGGGAAAGATGGCGAACGAGGGATAAAAAGTATAACAGAAAGTGACGTGTGAAGTTGTCATTGGTGGGAATAAGAAGTGATGTTATTGGTGGAAAGGAACAAATGAAAGTTGCTGATTGGCGAGAATAAGAGAGATTATGATTGGTGGAAAGAAAAAAAGGTGTGGGAGTGGGGTATGTTGGAGGTGATGGAAAAGGCAAGTTTTGCTACCAACAACATTTGCAAAAGCCTATCCAGAACTCATCAGCAATTTTAAATAACTAGTGTTTCGGGGGTTTTCTCTGGTTGGTAGACGAATGCAAGCTGTTTCTACCATACTTATATTATTCGTCTTTTTCCTTTTTTTTTTTAAAATGACTAGTTTTTTTTTTTTTTTTGGGAGTTTTCTGCGGATGGTAAACAAATGCAAGCTCTTTCTGCTTTTTCATAGGTTTTCCCTGGTTGGTAGGCGTTTTCTGTACTGGTTGACGAAGGCGTTTCTAATTTTGGAGGTTTTCTCAGGTTTTTAGCGGTTGTCCCTGCCCGGTAGGCAAATGATGAAGTTTTACCTTGTCGGCGCACGGATACTAGACACGTACTGGCGCGCACACACACACACACAGAGAGACAGACAGACACACAGACAGGCACACACACACGGACATGTTTCCAAAAATGCTTTTTTTTTTTTGATTCAGGAGGTCTCAAAACGTGTATTTCCGGTGAAATCTCGGTATCGAATTTTTGGGCGGAATGCAATACTTCCCCTACTTACTATACGTAGTAGAGAAAGTAAAAAAGTATTGAAAAATTTAAGGAAATAACAAGCAATACCTCAAAAGTGTACTATCTTGTTTTCACGGGTTTTCCAGATCGGTAAGCGTTAGAATACTCTTAGAGCTTTTTTCAGGTTTTTTAGCGGTTGTCCCTGGCCGGTAGGCAAATGATAAAGTTTTTCTATAACGTCGTCGTTTTGGCTTGTGGCGCACGGATACTAGGCACGTACTCGCGCGCGCGCGCACACACACACACACACACACACTAAAATAGTAGCGTATAAAAAAAACTGATGTGTTACACTCACATGACTTTCTCTACTCTTGTACAATCTAATTGGTAGCTTTTAAGCGATAGTCAAATATTTTAACGCTGGTTGCTATGTGGCGAATTCCATTCTGTTTGCATGTTCAGGACATAAAAAAAATGAATAAACGAATTTGAGAAAAAGTATAAGTATTGGAAAATTTAAGGAAATAACAAGCAATATCTCGAAAACGGTTCACTCAACAAAAGAAACGTATATGACATAAGTTGTGTATTTTAACGCGATCTACATTTTTTGTGTAGTAAAATTTTGTCTATCTCTTATGGTTTACCAGTTATGCAAAAAAGTCGTTCACAATGAAGAATATTTTTGGAGACATTCCCAGAAAATTCGAGATATACATTTTATTTGACATGACAATATCTTAAACATATGATGTTTTAATCAAAATCGTTAGAGCCGTTTTTGAGAAAATTAAAATTTTCGAAAAATGTTCCATGTAAAGGGTAGTCTGGGGTGGGGGGGATTTTCTTGAAAACCTTCGTGTCGCATCTCTGGAAGATACTGAACCTAAATACCAAGTTTGGTGTTTATCCGACTGTTCGTTTTGGAGTTATGCTGTTCAGAGACACACAGACACACAGACACACAGACAGACACACACACGGACATGTTTCCAAAAATGCTTTTTTTTTTTGGATTCAGAGATTCTCAAAACATGTATTTCCAGTGAAATCTCGGTAACGAATTTTTGGGTGGAATGCAATACTTCCCCTACTTACTATACGTAGTAGAGAAAGTAAAAATGAATAACGCATTTGAGAAAAAGTATAAGTATTGGAAAATTTAAAGGAAATAACAAGCAATATCTCGAAAAACGGTTCACTCAACAAAATAAATGTATATGGCATAAGTTGTGTATTTTAACGCGATCTACATTTTTTGTGTAGTAAAATTTTGGCTATCTCTTATGGTTTACCAGTTATGCATACTGAACCTAAATACCAAGTTTGGTGTTTATCCGACTGTTCGTTTTTGAGTTATGCTGTTCACAGACACACAGACGCACAGACAGACAGACACACAGACACACAGACACACAGACAGACACACACACGGACATGTTTCCAAAAATGCTTTTTTTTTCTGGATTCAGTGATTCTCAAAACATGTATTTCCAGTGAAATCTCGGTATCGAATTTTTGGGTGGAATGCAATACTTCCCCTACTTACTATACGTAGAAGAGAAAGTAAAAATGAATAACGCATTTGAGAAAAAGTATAAGTATTGGAAAATTTAAAGGAAATAACAAGCAATATCTCGAAAAACGGTTCACTCAACAAAATAAATGTATATGGCATAAGTTGTGTATTTTAACGCGATCTACATTTTTTGTGTAGCAAACTTTTGTCTATCTCTTACGGTTTATCAGTTATGAAAAAGTCGTTCACAATGAAGAATTCTTTTGGAGACATTCCCAGAAAATTCGAGATATACATTTCATTTCTCTCGACATTATCTTAAATATATGATATTTTCATCAAAATCGTTAGAGCCATTTTTTAATACAAAGAGAACGGGATTTCACAAGTGAAACAGTACTGTGATAACGATACCACTGAAACAAAAAAAAAAAATCTGATGTGTAACACTCACATGACTTTCTCAACTCTTGTACAAAGTATTTTTACAAACGCTTATTCCCCATCTAGTTCATGTTAATCGAGATAAACATTTGCAAAATCTATTTTATTGCTAATTTTCTTGTATAAAAAAAATATCTGATGTGTAACACTCACATGACGTTCTCTACTCTTGTACAAAGTATTTTTACAAACGCTTATGCTCCATCTAGTTCATGTTAATCGAGATAAACATTTGCAAACTCTATTTTATTGCTAATTTTCTTGTAGATGTAGGGGAAAATATATTTACAAGGGGAATATAGAAAAACAGTAGCCTTTAAGCACATACATATCTCTTAATAGCTGGTTGCTATGTGCAACACCATTCTTTTTGCCACAGATTAATACTGTTTGCATATCAAAGACAAAAAAAAATGAATAACGAAGTCCCATTTGAGAAAATAAATATTGGAAAATTAACAAACAATATCTCGAAAACGGTTCACTCAACAACAAAAATGTATATTACATAAGATGTGTATTTTAACGCGATCTACATTTTTTGTGTAGTAAAATTTTGTCTATCTCTTACGGTTTTTCAGTTATGAAAAAGACGTTCACAATGAAGAATACTTTTGGAGACATTCCCAGAAAATTCGAGATATACATTTCATTTCTCACGACATTATATTAAACATACGATATTTTTCATCAAAATCGTTAGAGCCATTTTTTTTAATACAAAGAGAACGGGATTTCACAAGTGAAACAGTACTGTGATAACGATACCAACAAAACTAATTATTATTCACCCACTGAAACACATAAAAAAAATCTGATGTGTAACACTCACATGACTTTTCTCATCTCTTGTACAAAGTATTTTTACAAACGCTTATTCCCCATCTAGTTCATGTTAATCGAGATAAACATTTGCAAACTCTATTTTATTGCTAATTTTGTTGTAGATGTAGGGAAAATATATTTACAAGGGGAATATAGAAAAACAGTAGCCTTTAAGCACATACATATCTCTTAATAGCTGGTTGCTATGTGCAGTACCATTCTTTTTGCCACAGATTAATACTCTTTGCATATCAAAGACAAAAAAAAAATGAATAACGAATTCCCATTTGAGAAAATAACTATTGGAAAATTTAAGTAAATAACAAGCAATATCTCGAAAACGGTTCACTCAACAATAAAGATGTATATGACATAAGTTGTGTATTTTAACGCGATCTACATACTTTCGTACTCACCTATAAGATATAGAGGGTAGAGGTCGTACGAACGTAGCACTTTGAGAATTTATATTCAACAGTTGGTGTTACTCCTTAGAAAGGAAGTATCTGCTGATTTTTATTTAATTCTTTACATTTTACATAACACGTATGCACTGGCACAACACAAAAGCACTACACACGATACTCAGTTTTAATATTTGCACTAATAACATCAGGAATAACTGAAGTCTGCAAACAGTCATTTCCCATGTGCAGCCTTACGTACAGAGAACGTGTGTGGCTGATCTATGTGTAAAAAGAGCCTGAGAGCGGATGTACGTCAGCGGTAAAATCTTTTAAATGCATTTTTATTGGCGATGGTAGAAATCGTGCAGTGGTGGATCGTGAAAATTCATATAAATGGATGTATCACCTCATAATAAGCCTCTATATACCAAGAATATTGAGTTTTTAAAAAGTCAGCAACTGTACCTGTGTTTCTATACGTGAACGTCAGATGGCAGCTTCGATACGTGTCCACGGAGACCTTAGTGCTAGGCAACTGTACCTCTGTTTCTATACGTGAACGGCAGATTGCAGCTTCGATACGTGTCCACGGAGACCTTAGTGCTAGGCAACTGTACCTCTGTTTCTATACGTGAACGGCAGATTGCAGCTTCGATACGTGTCCACGGAGACCTTAGTGCTAGGCAACTGCACCTCTGTTTCTATACGTGAACGGCAGATTGCAGCTTCGATACGTGTCCACGGAGACCTTAGCGCTAGGCAACTGCACCTCTGTTTCTATACGTGAACGGCAGATTGCAGCTTCGATACGTGTCCACGGAGACCTTAGTGCTAGGCAACTGTACCTCTGTTTCTATACGTGAACGGCAGATTGCAGCTTCGATACGTGTCCACGGAGACCTTAGTGCTAGGCAACTGTACCTCTGTTTCTATACGTGAACGGCAGATTGCAGCTTCGATACGTGTCCACGGAGACCTTAGTGCTAGGCAACTGCACCTCTGTTTCTATACGTGAACGGCAGATTGCAGCTTCGATACGTATCCACGGAGACCTTAGTGCTAGGCAACTGCACCTCTGTTTCTATACGTGAACGGCAGATTGCAGCTTCAATACGTGTCCACGGAGACCTTAGTGCTAGGCAACTGTACCTCTGTTTCTATACGTGAACGGGAGATTGCAGCTTCGATACGTGTCCACGGAGACCTTAGTGCTAGGCAACTGCACCTCTGTTTCTATACGTGAACGTCAGATTGCAGCTTCGATACGTGTCCACGGAGACCTTAGTGCTAGGCAACTGCACCTCTGTTTCTATACGTGAACGGCAGATTGCAGCTTCGATACGTATCCACGGGGACCTTAGTGCTAGGGAACTGCACCTCTGTTTCTATACGTGAACGGCAGATTGCAGCTTCAATACGTGTCCACGGAGACCTTAGTGCTAGGCAGCTGTACCTCTGTTTCTATACGTGAACGGCAGATTGCAGCTTCGATACGTGTCCACGGAGATCTTAGTGCTAGGCAGCTATACCTGTTTCTATACGTCAACGGCAGATTGCAGCTTCGATACGTGTTCACGGAGACCTTAGTGCTAGGCAACTGTACCTGTGTTTCTATACGTGTCCACGGAGACCTTAGTGCTAGACAACTGTACCTCTGTTTCTATACGTGAACGGCAGATTGCAGCTTCAATACGTGTCCACGGAGACCTTAGTGCTAGTGCTAGGCAACTATACCTCTGTTTCTATACGTGAACGGCAGATTGCAGGTTCGATACGTGTCCACGGAGATCTTAGTGCTAGGCAACTATACCTGTTTCTATACGTGAACGGCAGATTGCAGCTTCGATACGTGTCCACGGAGACCTTAGTGCTAGGCAACTGTACCTGTGTTTCTATACGTGAACGTCAGATGGCAGCTTCGATACGTGTCCACGGAGACCTTAGTGTTAGGCAACTGTACCTCTGTTTCTATACGTGAACGGCAGATTGCAGCTTCGATACGTGTCCACGGAGACCTTTCGCTTCAGGTGACAAAATAACACTAGGCACTTGTGTGCCGTGGTGTAAGCCGCAATCACGGTATTGGTAGCGTGGATCTCCTTGGGGCTCTCCTCGGAGTTACCTCAACACCACGTACATGACCTGGTTCGTCACGGGTACGCAGGTCTGCACTACCACTTCCTCGGCGTTGAGCAGGCCCAGGAGGCGATCGTACCGGTACACCAGCTAGCACGTGGACATGTTATCGCGCTGTGGTGTTGCGTGTGCGAGGTATGGAAACTCAAGGACGCAAAACATGCACGACCGAGGGTTAAAAAGCAGAACAAGTAGTGACGTGGAGCGTTGTGATTGGTGTAAATAAGACGATCTCTGATAGGTGGACAAATTGAAATAACGTGATGTGATAGGCGAAAATAAAATCAAAGGTGATTGGATGAAAAATGACGAGAAGGAATTAGCGGTGAATTTGTGAACTAAGATGGCGAAGATTTTTTTTTTAAAAAAAAGGATAATATAAGTACGGCAACTGTAACGGTTTACGGCAAACGCGCGCCGCGCAATGCGTCACGCCCGGGCAATAAAACAAAAATCATATTGAGCAAGATGCCCGGCGTGACGCATTGCGCGGCGCGCGTTTGCCGTAAACCGTTACAGTTGCCGTACTTATATTATCCTTTTTTTTAAAAAAAAAAATCTTCGCCATCTTAGTTCACAAATTCACCGCTAATTCCTTCTCGTCATTTTTCATCCAATCACCTTTGATTTTATTTTCGCCTATCACATCACGTTATTTCAATTTGTCCACCTATCAGAGATCGTCTTATTTACACCAATCACAACGCTCCACGTCACTACTTGTTCTGCTTTTTAACCCTCGGTCGTGCATGTTTTGCGTCCTTGAGTTTCCATACCTCGCACACGCAACACCACAGCGCGATAACATGTCCACGTGCTAGCTGGTGTACCGGTACGATCGCCTCCTGGGCCTGCTCAACGCCGAGGAAGTGGTAGTGCAGACCTGCGTACCCGTGACGAACCAGGTCATGTACGTGGTGTTGAGGTAACTCCGAGGAGAGCCCCAAGGAGATCCACGCTACCAATACCGTGATTGCGGCTTACACCACGGCACACAAGTGCCTAGTGTTATTTTGTCACCTGAAGCGAAAGGTCTCCGTGGACACGTATCGAAGCTGCAATCTGCCGTTCACGTATAGAAACAGAGGTACAGTTGCCTAACACTAAGGTCTCCGTGGACACGTATCGAAGCTGCCATCTGACGTTCACGTATAGAAACACAGGTACAGTTGCCTAGCACTAAGGTCTCCGTGGACACGTATCGAAGCTGCAATCTGCCGTTCACGTATAGAAACAGGTATAGTTGCCTAGCACTAAGATCTCCGTGGACACGTATCGAACCTGCAATCTGCCGTTCACGTATAGAAACAGAGGTATAGTTGCCTAGCACTAGCACTAAGGTCTCCGTGGACACGTATTGAAGCTGCAATCTGCCGTTCACGTATAGAAACAGAGGTACAGTTGTCTAGCACTAAGGTCTCCGTGGACACGTATAGAAACACAGGTACAGTTGCCTAGCACTAAGGTCTCCGTGAACACGTATCGAAGCTGCAATCTGCCGTTGACGTATAGAAACAGGTATAGCTGCCTAGCACTAAGATCTCCGTGGACACGTATCGAAGCTGCAATCTGCCGTTCACGTATAGAAACAGAGGTACAGCTGCCTAGCACTAAGGTCTCCGTGGACACGTATTGAAGCTGCAATCTGCCGTTCACGTATAGAAACAGAGGTGCAGTTCCCTAGCACTAAGGTCCCCGTGGATACGTATCGAAGCTGCAATCTGCCGTTCACGTATAGAAACAGAGGTGCAGTTGCCTAGCACTAAGGTCTCCGTGGACACGTATCGAAGCTGCAATCTGACGTTCACGTATAGAAACAGAGGTGCAGTTGCCTAGCACTAAGGTCTCCGTGGACACGTATCGAAGCTGCAATCTCCCGTTCACGTATAGAAACAGAGGTACAGTTGCCTAGCACTAAGGTCTCCGTGGACACGTATTGAAGCTGCAATCTGCCGTTCACGTATAGAAACAGAGGTGCAGTTGCCTAGCACTAAGGTCTCCGTGGATACGTATCGAAGCTGCAATCTGCCGTTCACGTATAGAAACAGAGGTGCAGTTGCCTAGCACTAAGGTCTCCGTGGACACGTATCGAAGCTGCAATCTGCCGTTCACGTATAGAAACAGAGGTACAGTTGCCTAGCACTAAGGTCTCCGTGGACACGTATCGAAGCTGCAATCTGCCGTTCACGTATAGAAACAGAGGTACAGTTGCCTAGCACTAAGGTCTCCGTGGACACGTATCAAAGCTGCAATCTGCCGTTCACGTATAGAAACAGAGGTGCAGTTGCCTAGCGCTAAGGTCTCCGTGGACACGTATCGAAGCTGCAATCTGCCGTTCACGTATAGAAACAGAGGTGCAGTTGCCTAGCACTAAGGTCTCCGTGGACACGTATCGAAGCTGCAATCTGCCGTTCACGTATAGAAACAGAGGTACAGTTGCCTAGCACTAAGGTCTCCGTGGACACGTATCGAAGCTGCAATCTGCCGTTCACGTATAGAAACAGAGGTACAGTTGCCTAGCACTAAGGTCTCCGTGGACACGTATCGAAGCTGCCATCTGACGTTCACGTATAGAAACACAGGTACAGTTGCTGACTTTTTAAAAACTCAATATTCTTGGTATATAGAGGCTTATTATGAGGTGATACATCCATTTATATGAATTTTCACGATCCACCACTGCACGATTTCTACCATCGCCAATAAAAATGCATTTAAAAGATTTTACCGCTGACGTACATCCGCTCTCAGGCTCTTTTTACACATAGATCAGCCACACACGTTCTCTGTACGTAAGGCTGCACATGGGAAATGACTGTTTGCAGACTTCAGTTATTCCTGATGTTATTAGTGCAAATATTAAAACTGAGTATCGTGTGTAGTGCTTTTGTGTTGTGCCAGTGCATACGTGTTATGTAAAATGTAAAGAATTAAATAAAAATCAGCAGATACTTCCTTTCTAAGGAGTAACACCAACTGTTGAATATAAATTCTCAAAGTGCTACGTTCGTACGACCTCTACCCTCTATATCTTATAGGTGAGTACGAAAGTATGTAGATCGCGTTAAAATACACAACTTATGTCATATACATCTTTATTGTTGAGTGAACCGTTTTCGAGATATTGCTTGTTATTTACTTAAATTTTCCAATAGTTATTTTCTCAAATGGGAATTCGTTATTCATTTTTTTTTTGTCTTTGATATGCAAAGAGTATTAATCTGTGGCAAAAAGAATGGTACTGCACATAGCAACCAGCTATTAAGAGATATGTATGTGCTTAAAGGCTACTGTTTTTCTATATTCCCCTTGTAAATATATTTTCCCTACATCTACAACAAAATTAGCAATAAAATAGAGTTTGCAAATGTTTATCTCGATTAACATGAACTAGATGGGGAATAAGCGTTTGTAAAAATACTTTGTACAAGAGATGAGAAAAGTCATGTGAGTGTTACACATCAGATTTTTTTTATGTGTTTCAGTGGGTGAATAATAATTAGTTTTGTTGGTATCGTTATCACAGTACTGTTTCACTTGTGAAATCCCGTTCTCTTTGTATTAAAAAAAATGGCTCTAACGATTTTGATGAAAAATATCGTATGTTTAATATAATGTCGTGAGAAATGAAATGTATATCTCGAATTTTCTGGGAATGTCTCCAAAAGTATTCTTCATTGTGAACGTCTTTTTCATAACTGAAAAACCGTAAGAGATAGACAAAATTTTACTACACAAAAAATGTAGATCGCGTTAAAATACACATCTTATGTAATATACATTTTTGTTGTTGAGTGAACCGTTTTCGAGATATTGTTTGTTAATTTTCCAATATTTATTTTCTCAAATGGGACTTCGTTATTCATTTTTTTTTGTCTTTGATATGCAAACAGTATTAATCTGTGGCAAAAAGAATGGTGTTGCACATAGCAACCAGCTATTAAGAGATATGTATGTGCTTAAAGGCTACTGTTTTTCTATATTCCCCTTGTAAATATATTTTCCCCTACATCTACAAGAAAATTAGCAATAAAATAGAGTTTGCAAATGTTTATCTCGATTAACATGAACTAGATGGAGCATAAGCGTTTGTAAAAATACTTTGTACAAGAGTAGAGAACGTCATGTGAGTGTTACACATCAGATATTTTTTTTATACAAGAAAATTAGCAATAAAATAGATTTTGCAAATGTTTATCTCGATTAACATGAACTAGATGGGGAATAAGCGTTTGTAAAAATACTTTGTACAAGAGTTGAGAAAGTCATGTGAGTGTTACACATCAGATTTTTTTTTTTTGTTTCAGTGGTATCGTTATCACAGTACTGTTTCACTTGTGAAATCCCGTTCTCTTTGTATTAAAAAATGGCTCTAACGATTTTGATGAAAATATCATATATTTAAGATAATGTCGAGAGAAATGAAATGTATATCTCGAATTTTCTGGGAATGTCTCCAAAAGAATTCTTCATTGTGAACGACTTTTTCATAACTGATAAACCGTAAGAGATAGACAAAAGTTTGCTACACAAAAAATGTAGATCGCGTTAAAATACACAACTTATGCCATATACATTTATTTTGTTGAGTGAACCGTTTTTCGAGATATTGCTTGTTATTTCCTTTAAATTTTCCAATACTTATACTTTTTCTCAAATGCGTTATTCATTTTTACTTTCTCTTCTACGTATAGTAAGTAGGGGAAGTATTGCATTCCACCCAAAAATTCGATACCGAGATTTCACTGGAAATACATGTTTTGAGAATCACTGAATCCAGAAAAAAAAAGCATTTTTGGAAACATGTCCGTGTGTGTGTCTGTCTGTGTGTCTGTGTGTCTGTGTGTCTGTCTGTCTGTGCGTCTGTGTGTCTGTGAACAGCATAACTCAAAAACGAACAGTCGGATAAACACCAAACTTGGTATTTAGGTTCAGTATGCATAACTGGTAAACCATAAGAGATAGCCAAAATTTTACTACACAAAAAATGTAGATCGCGTTAAAATACACAACTTATGCCATATACATTTATTTTGTTGAGTGAACCGTTTTTCGAGATATTGCTTGTTATTTCCTTTAAATTTTCCAATACTTATACTTTTTCTCAAATGCGTTATTCATTTTTACTTTCTCTACTACGTATAGTAAGTAGGGGAAGTATTGCATTCCACCCAAAAATTCGTTACCGAGATTTCACTGGAAATACATGTTTTGAGAATCTCTGAATCCAAAAAAAAAAAGCATTTTTGGAAACATGTCCGTGTGTGTGTCTGTCTGTGTGTCTGTGTGTCTGTGTGTCTCTGAACAGCATAACTCCAAAACGAACAGTCGGATAAACACCAAACTTGGTATTTAGGTTCAGTATCTTCCAGAGATGCGACACGAAGGTTTTCAAGAAAATCCCCCCCACCCCAGACTACCCTTTACATGGAACATTTTTCGAAAATTTTAATTTTCTCAAAAACGGCTCTAACGATTTTGATTAAAACATCATATGTTTAAGATATTGTCATGTCAAATAAAATGTATATCTCGAATTTTCTGGGAATGTCTCCAAAAATATTCTTCATTGTGAACGACTTTTTTGCATAACTGGTAAACCATAAGAGATAGACAAAATTTTACTACACAAAAAATGTAGATCGCGTTAAAATACACAACTTATGTCATATACGTTTCTTTTGTTGAGTGAACCGTTTTCGAGATATTGCTTGTTATTTCCTTAAATTTTCCAATACTTATACTTTTTCTCAAATTCGTTTATTCATTTTTTTTATGTCCTGAACATGCAAACAGAATGGAATTCGCCACATAGCAACCAGCGTTAAAATATTTGACTATCGCTTAAAAGCTACCAATTAGATTGTACAAGAGTAGAGAAAGTCATGTGAGTGTAACACATCAGTTTTTTTTATACGCTACTATTTTAGTGTGTGTGTGTGTGTGTGTGTGCGCGCGCGCGCGAGTACGTGCCTAGTATCCGTGCGCCACAAGCCAAAACGACGACGTTATAGAAAAACTTTATCATTTGCCTACCGGCCAGGGACAACCGCTAAAAAACCTGAAAAAAGCTCTAAGAGTATTCTAACGCTTACCGATCTGGAAAACCCGTGAAAACAAGATAGTACACTTTTGAGGTATTGCTTGTTATTTCCTTAAATTTTTCAATACTTTTTTACTTTCTCTACTACGTATAGTAAGTAGGGGAAGTATTGCATTCCGCCCAAAAATTCGATACCGAGATTTCACCGGAAATACACGTTTTGAGACCTCCTGAATCAAAAAAAAAAAAAAAAAAAGCATTTTTGGAAACATGTCCGTGTGTGTGTGCCTGTCTGTGTGTCTGTCTGTCTCTCTCTGTGTGTGTGTGTGTGTGCGCGCCAGTACGTGTCTAGTATCCGTGCGCCGACAAGGTAAAACTTCATCATTTGCCTACCGGGCAGGGACAACCGCTAAAAACCTGAGAAAACCTCCAAAATTAGAAACGCCTTCGTCAACCAGTACAGAAAACGCCTACCAACCAGGGAAAACCTATGAAAAAGCAGAAAGAGCTTGCATTTGTTTACCATCCGCAGAAAACTCCCAAAAAAAAAAAAAAAAAAACTAGTCATTTTAAAAAAAAAAAAGGAAAAAGACGAATAATATAAGTATGGTAGAAACAGGTTGCATTCGTCTACCAACCAGAGAAAACCCCCGAAACACTAGTTATTTAAAATTGCTGATGAGTTCTGGATAGGCTTTTGCAAATGTTGTTGGTAGCAAAACTTGCCTTTTCCATCACCTCCAACATACCCCACTCCCACACCTTTTTTTCTTTCCACCAATCATAATCTCTCTTATTCTCGCCAATCAGCAACTTTCATTTGTTCCTTTCCACCAATAACATCACTTCTTATTCCCACCAATGACAACTTCACACGTCACTTTCTGTTATACTTTTTATCCCTCGTTCGCCATCTTTCCCCCTCTTTCAGACCCCAACCGCCGCACAGTCAACACCTCGCCGCTCCTTAACCTCAACTTCGTGCCTCCGCCATCTTATTTAGTTCACATTTTTACCACCGCGCCTCTCATCTCTCAACCAGATTGCCTGCAAGAACAGATCTCGTTCATTCGCACCTCGACGGTTGCCTCGGCAGCAGCTACTGCCAACACCTACGTCGTACACGTTTTTGACCGCTTTCGACCGGCTATGAGAACCCTGCTCCTACGTACGCTAGCGACCATCACGATGGTCCAGTACCAGGTTTTTGGTATAGTTAAATTACGCCTCTGCAAAGGGTGTCTGTACCGCTTTAAAAACCTAGGTATATCAGTGCGTAGTGATGTTGGTTGATCTTAAAGCTGGTTAAGCATTTTCAAAAACAGTTTGCTTTTATTTTTCCGTCTCGCGTGCCGCGCTTTTGGTGACGCATCCACACCGGTAACAGGTAAGTAACACACGCATAATTATTTTTCGGACCTGCTTGGCGTAGGAATATATCCTTTCGTGTTTTGGTACTGTAACCTCAAACCTCCTTACCCACCTCTTGCGTCCGCCATCTTGTTTAGTTCTCACCGCATCTCCTTGTCGCAGACCCTCCGCCATTTTTAGTTCCCGCTATTTTAACCTCAAAATCTACTCTTCTAACCTCTTGCTACCGCCATCTTCTTTTAGTTCCCATTCTCACCACCGCGTCTCCTTACCCCCACCTCTTGCGACCGCCATGTTCACCACTAACCTCCAAATTTCCTCGTCCTTAAACCTCTTGTCTCAACCACCTTGTTTAGTTCCCATTTTCGCCACCGCATCTCATATCGCCCCATCTCTCATTCCACTCAAGAAAACTACCATCCAACGTTCAAAAAATTGCTGATCAGTTCACGACAGGCTTTTGCAAATCTTGTTGCTAGCAAAACTTACCTTTCCCATCACCTCCAACATACCCCACTCCTTTTTCTTTCCACCAATCATAACCTCTCTTATTCTTACCAATCAACAACTTTCATTTGCTCCTTTCCACCAATAAAATCACTTCTTATTCCCACCAATCACAACTTCACACGTCACTTTCTGTTACACTTTTTATCCCTCGCTCCCCATCTTTTCCCTCTTTCAGTCCCGACCTCCGCACAGACAACACCTCGCCGCTGCTCACATCTCCGAACCAAATTGCCGGCGAGAACAGATCTTGTTTATTCACACCTCGACCGTTCACTCGACAGCAGCTACTGTCAACACCTACGTCGTACACGTTTTTGACCGCTTTCGACCGGCTATGAGAACCCTGCTCCTACGTACGCTAGCGACCATCACGATGGTCCAGTACCAGGTTTTTGGTATAGTTAAATTACGCCTCTGCAAAGGGTGTCTGTACCGCTTTAAAAACCTAGGTATATCAGTGCGTAGTGATGTTGGTTGATCTTAAAGCTGGTTAAGCATTTTCAAAAACAGTTTGCTTTTATTTTTCCGCCTCGCGTGCCGCGCTTTTGGTGACGCATCCACACCGGTAACAGGTAAGTACCACACGCATAATTATTTTTCGGACCTGCTTGGCGTAGGAATATATCCTTTCGTGTTTTCGTACTGTAACCTCAAATCTCCTTACCCTCCTCTTGCGACCGCCATCTTGTTTAGTTCTCACCGCATCTCCTTGTCGCAGACCCTCCGCCATTTTTAGTTCCCACTATTTTAACCTCAAAATCTACTCTTCTAAAACTCTTGCTACCCCCATCTTCTTTTAGTTCCCATTCTCACCACTGCGTCTCCTTACCCCCACCTCTTGCGACCGCCGTGTTCACCACTAACCTCCAAATTTCCTCGTCCTTAAACCTCTTGTCTCAACAACCTTGTCTAGTTCCCATTTTCGCCACCGCATCTCATATCGCCCCCATCTCTCTATCCACTCAAGAAAACTACCATCCGACGTTCAAAAATTGCTGATCAGTTCAAGACAGGCTTTTGCAAATCTTGCTGCTAGCAAAACTCACCTTTCCCATCACCTCCAACATACCCCACTCCCACACCTTTTTCTTTTCCACCAATCATAATCCCTCTTATTCCTACCAATCAACAACTCTCATTTGTTCCTTTCCACCAATAAAATCACTTCTTATTCCCACCAATCACAACTTCACACGTCACTTTCCTTTACACTTTTTATCCCTCGCTCCCCATCTTTTCCCCCATTTCAGTACCGACCTCCGCACAGACAACACCTCGCCACCCAACTACTCTCCATCACGCCAACTCCATACTCTTCCATCTTCCTTCCTTCATCTCCCACCCCAAATTAACGAACCAATCAAAACACTACACGTCACTTCCTCAATTCTTTCAACTCGTCCCGGATGAGCCAACCGATTTAACGATAATCCTAACGCTCAGGGCGCTTTTCAAACTTACCGCCGCCGCCGTCGCACGCAGCGACACTAGCGACACTAGCGCCCCTAGCGGCAGGATTATCGTTAAAACAATTGGCTCATCCGGGACTATTACTACTCTCGGAAAACTTTATTTCAAATAAATTGTGTGTTTTAAAGAGATGTACATTTTTGGTGTAGCACCTTTTTTTGTCTATTGCTTAACGTTTACCATTCATAGAAGATTCTACAAAATTCCTTTCGAATGAAGAGGACTTCAAAGGCTCTTCCCAGAAAATTCAAGATATTAGTTTTGTCATATAAATATCTTTAATACCGAGCGGGATGGTCCAGGCGGCAATGTTGTGGCCCATTCGGGAGCTCCCGGGTTCGATTCCTGGCAACCGCCCACTCTGGCCCATGGGTATTTCGTGGTTTCCCTGGGTCGCCAGGCGAATGCTGTGTGGTTTATCTTCTACCACGACTCTCCTTCCTTTCATTTCCTATACCCATCATCTTTCTTGTCATCCGTTTCGGGGTTGTAGGACCAGACGATGGTGTTCGGCGGGTTGCGGCTGGGCGGTGGCTTGCGCTCTAAAAAGGTTTCTACCGCGGAACTGCCCACCGAGGTCTCTATCTGGAAACGTTGGGGACCCCGCCTATCCTTGCGCCCGTAGGCATCCGGATCTGGCCACCCTTCAGGTCTCTCCCTCATTCTACCTTCCCAGGGGTTACATTGGAAGCATAAAGGGCAATCTGTCCTGCGTGCAGTGCTCTACCTTGGTTCCGGGACACCTCCGTGATACGTACCTTTACCTTTAAATATATTTAATATGTGTATTTTAATCAAAATTACTAGTGCAATTTATGGAAAATAAACAATTTCGAAAAAGGATAGTTTGGGGTAAGGAATTTTCTTAAAAACCTTAATGTCGCGTCTTTAAAAGGCACTGAACTTAAAATACCAAGTTGAATACCTTCTCTACCTACAAGTTACGTAGCAAAGAAAATAATAAACGTAGTGAGCAGAGAAAGTCTTGTGTAGGTAACAAATTTATAGTGGAAACAGCTCATTAATTCAATGAGTGGGCGTTGAACACGGAGGATGATATGGGGCATTTCTATTCCATGCCTCTTATCTATTCTACCTCTTCCCTTTAACTATCCTGAATCTGATTTGCTGCTGCGAATCTCCACTAGTATCTTACAATCTACTTTGTCAGACGCCTTCTTTAGATCCACGTACCTAGTAGGTAGAGAAGGCATTGCATTCCACTAAAAAAAATTTACCGGAAATAGAAGTCACTGCCCCCTGAATATAATAAACATTTTTAGAAAAAGATCCATGTGTGTGAGTGTACGTGACTGTGAACGCATAACTCAAAATGAAAACGTCGGATAAGTACCAAACTTGGTGTTTAAATTCAGCAATTTCCAAAGATACGACACAAAGATTTTCAAGAAAATTCCTCTATACCAAACTATCTATTACATGGAACATTTTTCGAATTTTTTAATTTTTTAAAAGGTGGCTCTAGCGATTTTGATTATAATATCATACATTAAAGTTATTTAAATGACAAATACAATGTCTATTTTGAAATTTCTGGAAATAGCCTGTGAAGTCATCTTTATTCAGAGGAATTTTGTATAATCTTGTATAACTGGTAAACGTTAAGCGATAAACGAAAACGGACTACACAAAAATGTAGATTTTTTTAAAACACACAATTTATTTCAAATAAGTTTTTTTGTGGCATCAGTCATTCCCGAGATAAATGTCATTAATGGTTAGATTATATCATTAATAATTTGTCATTCTTTTTAAGTATCTTCGATGTTCAGTTGTTTCTGGCCATTGTATGAAAACAGTATGGAATTTCAATTCCAGCGTATAGCGTCCAGTTCTTAAACATTTGACTATCACGCTCTCTTTGTATCCTCGAAATTAGTAATGTAGCTATTTCTGCAAATGTTTGTCTGGATTAAAATGAAATAGATAGAAATATAAACTTTCGTAAGAACAATTTGTATAGCTACTAATAAACGACAGAAGGTATAAAAAGTCATGTGAATGTGACACTAGATATTTTTATTACTTTCTCTACCATGTATCTAGTAGTTAGAGAAGTTTTTCCATTTCATCCAAAAATTCGATACTGAGATTTCACCGTAAATACATATTTTGAGGCCCTCTGAATCTAAAATAAAGCATTATTAGACAAAGTTCCGTATGTTGTTAAAATACCAAATTTTATATTTATGTTCAGTACATTCCAAAGATGCCACACGAAGATTTTCAAGAAAGTTCGCACACCCAAAACTACCCTTTACATGGAACATTTTTCGAAATGTTTGATTTTCTAACAAATGGCTCTAACGATTTTGATTAAAATGTCATATATTAAAGATATTAAATGACAAATAAAATGTATTTTTGAATTTTATGGGAATAACCTGTGAATATTCGGAAGTAATTTTGTATTATCTTGTACAAATGGTAAACGTTAACCGATAGATCAAAAGGTACTACACAAAATATGTATATCCCTTTAAAACACCAATTTATTTTAAATACATTTTTTGTAACATCAACCATTTCCGAGATATCCGTTATTAATGGTTCAATTTGTTCAATACTTTGTCATTCTTTTTGAGTCCTATCGACAATGGTGATTGCATGGAAATAGTATGTAATTTTCAGGCCAACGTCCAGTTCTTAAACATTTGACAATTGCTGTTCTCGTTGTATGCTAATTAAATGTGTGATTTCTGCAAAGGTTTATCTGGATTAAAATGAAGTAGATAGAAAAATAAACTTTCTTAAGAATAAATTAGCAATAGAGTGTAGAGAAAGTTATGTGAATGTAACACATAATATTATTTCATTTCAAGATTATGTCGTAGTATTTTTAATACTCAGGTACTTCAAAATTACGTTAGAGCTTAAACCAGAGGATCACTAAAGCGTAATAGGAGGTATTCTTGTTGAAACGTTTGTGTTGCAGTTAGGAAGAATACGCGCGATTTCTCGGTTTTTAATTACACTCATTGCTAGTAAATGGGGATATTAGTATTTCTGTCGGCGAGATAAAGGTTGACCCAGTTCATTAAGCAAACGAGCTTGGGCCGAAAGCCAGGGCTGTCTTCCTCTCGCTGTGCATAAGAAGGCAAATGGTAACCTAGGAAATAGCACGTCGTTAATGACGACTCTCCAATTCTAACACACCAAAAACCACTACCTCTTCAAGTATAAATTACTTTATGGTTTCAGGATAATGCTGCCAATTCTGCAGATTAGGGCATTTTAGTATATTAAGAAACTACTATACGAATAATAAACTGACAGAAATACATTCAAAAAAATTTTAAATTATGATAAGTTGGCCTTTCAAGTTTTTCTCATAATGTTATACAAAATATAAAGAAAAATTTGTGTCACATTTACATAGCTTTATCTACCGTCTCTCTTACAAACCATTCTTACAAGAGTATATTTTTCTCTGTACTTCATGTTGAGATAAATCTTTGCATAAAGTTTCATTACACATTTCAAGGGAGCGCAGGAGGCTGAACCGATTCTCAAATCTGCGGCAGTATTTATGTTTATTTATTTATTGAGCCCCACGTTTGGGAGCCAATTTGTGACGGTATTAATGTATATTTATGTTTACTTGTGTTTTGCCCCACGTATGAAAGACAATTTGGTCGCGGTCACTTTGTGTTATCATTTACTGAGCGCCTATTATTGTATTTAATTTTGGGTTCACTGTCCTCCGGCTAGCTATGATCTCTCGGTCAAGCAAATCTCTTAATCAAGGTGTGTAAACGGAAAGGAGTTTTTATCCAAAGATAACACTGATGAAGAATTTGTTTTACACTTTTATTGTCGTAACATATTATGCACTTTCACATATTAATCTTGACACTCGCCAAACTGAAACTGTTATAATAACTTATTTGCTGCTCATTCTTAATTCGCGTACTTCAACTTTTTGTGTAATTAACTTCACAACACTTGAGATTTTTCATAACTCTGCTACGCGTAACTTGCGAATCGATAAACTGTGCGATGTATTCAGTGACATGTAATGCACAAATGTTTCTGATGGACTGGACGAATTTGACTCTGACCTAGCCCTTTTTATACTCCTATACCCCGATATGCCTAAAGATTATAACCGAGCTGCTATTGGTTAATAAAACGCCAACATTAGCGTCTATTTTTATATCCAATGAAAATTACGAAAGCATATGTTCTAGGGAAAATGTTCCAGCAAAGTCTAAGAAAAAAACGCGCCAACATTACGTCATTTGCTCGTCTCTAATAATGATAAACAGCTCACCCCCTCGCTACATTATTGCACGCTATTATTGTCAGTTTCAGTAAGGCTGTATAAGCTTATTTCTCGACAATGCTTACAATCAACAAACATCTCAAATTAATGTCACACAAAAATGCATATTTACACTACAATCACTCTTTACATTTACATAATTTGTGATACAAATTACTGCGTCAAATCTTTGAAAAGTGAGTGGCTACATGATGGTCCTGAAATGTCATAGTGTTTTCACGACATCGCGAGAAACAACTGAATAGCAGCAAAACTGCAAAAAAATAGAATATTGAAAAATTAAAACCAAAACACGGATACCTCGGAAGTTGCTGGTGGTACAAAATTTATTTCAGTTAATTGTGTATCTTAAAAATACCTATATTTTGTGTGAGTTAAGATTTTGTCTATCTTTTTGCTTTACCAGTTACGCAAAATTATACAAAATTAATTGCGAATGAAAAGGACTCTACAACATTACCAGAAAATTGAAAATGTGCATTTTATTTGCCACGTAAATGTCTAAAATAGATGCAGGTAGAATAAAAATTGTAGAGGAGTTTTATGAGAAAATGAAAAATAACAAAACATTTTCCATGTAACGGGTAGTTTGGGGTGAGGCAATTTTCTTGAAAATCTTCGTGTGGCGTCTTTGGAAGACGTCAAGCTTAAATACCAGGTTTGGTATTTTCCGACGTTTCTTTTTTCAGTTGTTCAGAAACATAAGCCCCTATTCTAAAAGTAGTTATTTTTTATTCAGCGGCGTCAAAACTGTGTTTCCGGTGACATTTCTGTGTTGAATTTTTGTGTGGAACGCAGTAACACCTCTACCTGCTTGGTACGTGATATAGAAAGTAAAAACTGGTAGACTTTGAAGAATATGGTTTGTTAACGTTATTTGCACCACGCTTTGGGCGTCAATTTAAAATAGTTTGTATTGAAGGAGCTGTATTATATTTCAACTGTTGGGGAGCCGAACTTGTGGTAGTTGCAACCGCACGTATAGTAAACAGTTTCCGGTAGCCTTCGCCCTAAATGTACTTTCAGGCGGTCTTTGCCGCAAGTTTAAAAATATATTAACTTTGTAATTAAACTGTTTCTTTAAATATTTAATATTTATGTTTGCCTCGGCTGCGTCAGTATTTATTTTAGAGACTTGGGTTTCTCTTAGCAGGGTTGTGGTGCAACAAGAATGTAGGCTTACACAGACTATAATTTTACTTCACTCGTTTTATTAATGCTTGATACGATTTTAATACACTTCACTGATATAGAGAGCTGTGAGATTCGTTTTATTAATTAATTACACTTTTTTAACACGTAAACTATTTTTCGTCTCACAGGAATACGTATTTAAATCTCTCAAGGATGTGTCTCGCGTCCGGTTAGGAACAGTGTTTGCAGGCAAGTGAATCCTAGATTTGTTTCTCCTTTTCAGTTTCTGATTAGCTAATCCTACTCCAATAGAATACCTTCATTTAATTAAAGCTTTTTCTGGTTGTTGATTGGCTATTTTATAACTGTCACTAAAATTACATTACTGTTACTCCAAAAATCACAAGTAGTACTGTTAAAACTTTGAGGCAGTATTTTATATCACAACACTGTAAATGTCAGAGTGATTGTAGTGTAAATTAGCATTATTGTATGCCAATGATTTGAGATATTTGTTAATTATAAGCATTGTTAGGAAATAATTTTACACGGTCTCACTGAAACTGACAATAGGAGCGGGTTACAATGAAACGAGGGGGTGAGTTGTTTATCAGTTAGAAGAGACAAACAAATGACGTCAGTGTAGCGTTGCCTTTCTTTAGAAATGGAGGGAATATCTTCCCTAGAGAATATGTGTTCGTAATTTTGATTGGATAAAAGAATAGACGCTAATGTTGCCGCACTTTATTAACCAATAGCAGCTCTGTTATAATGTTTAGGCATATCGGGGTGAGGGAGTATAAATTCTGAAGCCAAAGTATGAAGTTGCGGCGGAGGAGAATCCCTTCATTCATTCATTCGTTATCTGTTTACCCTCCTCTTATGTAGGACTTACACCCCCCAGGACTTACAGGCGGGTGCTTGGGGTCAGAGACCCGTCGAGGAGCAGACACTCATGGATCAGACAGAACATCCAGGATGGGTGATCAGCCCTATGCCTGGTATGGGATGAAGGAAGCAGATGAAACGAAATGTTGGTGAAATGGATGAAAGGAAAGGTGATGATGGAGCAGTTGGTGGAATGAGTGGCGGGGGAAACCGGAGAACCCGGAGAAAACCCGCCCAGACGCCGTTTCGTCCACCACAAATTCCACATGCAGGTCCCTGGGATTGAACCCGGTCCGCCTCGGTGGGAGGCGAGCGGTCTAGCCACTCGGCCACGGCGCCGCCAATCCCCTGGGTTACCTCTGACAAATACCTCGGAGTCATCCTCAACCGCGGACTCACTTTCGCACCACATGTCAGGGCAAAGGTCGGCCTCGGCCACTCCGCGCTCAGGCAGCTGTACCCTGTATTCCGCTCCACAATGCCCATACGCCTCAAACTACGCCTGTATCAGGAGATTATCCCGCCCCTGATTCTGTATGGCTGCGAGGTCTGGGGATCGGCGGCAGCGACCACCATCCGCAGGTTGCAAACCGTCCAGAACAGGGCGCTTCGGATGATCTATGATACCGGGCGTAGATTCCCGTCATACAGCTTAAACACCCATTCCGGTCTCCCATACATCGTGGACGTGGTGCGGGAGAGAACCCGTACCATGTACACGAAACTCACTTACCACACCAACCAGCTGATGAACTCTTTGGGCCGCTACGACCACAAGGCGCCAAGGCGGAGAAAGAGCTACCGGTTGCCGAAGGACGGCTTGGGCCCCCGAGGCTGAGGTCTGCCAATCCCTCATTCCACAAACTTCCCCAAGTAAAGCAGCATTGGGCTCGGTCGCTGGCTGGATTATGACCATCTAGCAGCGATCCGCCCTGCTGCCAACTTGAATAACCCCATCCCATTACCTAGTATTCCCATCTTGCTTTGCTGTCATTCCGGCCTGCTTAACTTGACGACCAAACAAGCGGTCGCCCAAGTTAAGCAGCATTGGGCTTGGTCACCACATGGTCGCTAGTCCGTCCATGTGGGAACACCGAGACCCAGCCAATAGTAGCGCAGAAAGCTAAACCCCGCCCAAGACAGATTGACAGAAAATCAAAAGCTTGTGTAAATTCTTTTAACCTTCGTTATCACACAGGTAAAGCGCGTACGCGGCTAGGTACCGTGGCGATCACATTCCGCCCAGGTGAACCTGGGCGACCTGTTCTCGATTGCTGGATTGCTGGAGGTATCGCGCAGTTCAACAGAATCATTCACGGGTTACACGTCGCACAGTTCAACAGAATCATTCACGAGTTATACGTTACGCAATTCTACAGAATCTCTCGCGTCGTAAAGTTAGTTACAAAATGTGAAATACGCGAATTAATAATGTGCGGCAAATAAGTGATTATAGTTACATTCGAAAATATAGCAGTGTCAGTCAGGCGTGTATCAAGAGTAATTATGTGAAATTAATAAAGTGTGACGGCAATAAAAGTGTAAAAACAAATTCTTTTATCAGTGTTATCTTTTAGTAACAACTCCTTTCGGTTTACATCCTCTGTTCAAGAGATTTGCTCGACTGAGTAATAATAGCTAGCCGGAGGACAAAGAACCCAAAATTCAAAATAGTAAAATAATAACAGGCGCTCAGCAAATAAGATAACACGAACGATGCCGCGACAACTTTCTTACTCATTATTGACTCAAGATTACCTCATTGTTAGCAACTTTTAACTTATTATTCTTACAGCTCCTACATTATTAAATTATGTAATACACTCATACAACATTATTGAACATGTTTACAATAATATAAGCATATGCAATGACTGTTACATACATTTTACAAATTATTACATACACGTATTGCTTCAAGGCGGACTGTTATTGAATTTACGTATTATATAATTAGACTGAAATTATTTAAGTGTAAAAAATACTTCCTCAACTTTCATGAGAAAATATTTTGAACTACGAAACATGTATCTTGTAGCCTATATTATCTTTCGCGTAATGTTTATACAAAATATTAATAAAAACTAAACGAAACGGGCCATGTGAATAAATTGTTCTGTTTTAACCAAGGCACTGATATAAGACGGTGAATGAATAAATGAATTAATGAGGTTAGCTGAACTAAAATGAGTGAGGGGAAAGCTCGAGCAGGTAGTTTGACCTAACTGGGATTCGAAACTGTCTCTAAATTAAATTAAATTAAATTGAGTTTTATTTATGGACGCTCTTTAACTCCTATGGTCCTTAGCGTCTCATTCTATATTGGGCGTGAAAGACCGGTAATTTTGCCCAGAGGCCTCCTTATCAGGCTTGAGGTTCTTTTACGCGCCGTGACACGGGACTACCGGCTTTACTTCCCTTCCGAAGGAAGCCATGCCAAGGGTTTTTACGCCCGAAAAATCCCATCGCCCTCCGCCGAGTTTGAACCTGCGACCTCGGGAACAAGAGGCTAGTATGATAACCACTACAACACAGAGGTAGACAGAAACTGTACTCCCTGTATAAGAGACAAGGTCTGTAACCCTGCAGAGATGGCTTAAAATGCATTATAACAATATGGTTTAATGCTTATGCAAACTTATGTTGCTGATAACTAACCTGTTATTACATTTTGTTTTCTTTCTTCTTTCCCTCACTTTACCGTTGTAGGCTGGAAAAGCCTCGTCAAACGATAAACGAATTTAATGAAGTAAAGGTCGAAAAGGGTTCGAGGGCGTAACCACCAAGGTTATACGATCTTCCAAAGGACTTAATACAAATATTAACCAGCTTACTTAACTCATTCAGGATTCTTATTTTACTGTGTTTTAAGATCATCTTTATGCTTTTGTAAGCATAGGTAGTTCTTAGCAACTGCTGGGCGTAGTAGTGTGTATGAGATTAAGACTGTGATAGACGATACGATCATTTCAATGCAACTACTGTAAATATTTAAGCGTTTCTTATACATGACATTGTTTCAAATACATTTTCAATGTGTTATAAGCAATTTAAATAGAATTTCACGCTTATTTCCTTTTAGTTGGCAAATTTAGAAGCCTTTAATCCTCTGTTTGGATACACTCGCCTAAGAATAAGTAGTCAAATTATCATGTATTTTCCTAATAATCAAACTGTACCAAACGTGCATTCTCTTTTGAATTTAACCAGTAATAATGCTCTCAAAGCAACGGTGTTATTTCGAAAGCTGAGGATTTTATTCATTTTATTCCATATTTGCGACTGATCTCCACATATTAACCTCACGTTTTAATCATCTGTGCAGCTACATTCATTTTTCTGATATCTTGAAAGCAACACGTTTTCAAGAAACCATTTTATGGTAAATGTTTTGTGCATTTGAGGGAAAAACAAGATTAATTACACTTTATTTAGTGCATAGTTTTGGTCAGGTTAGTTTTTAAATGTGTACCCCAATACTTTTTATTAGATTTTATCTTTACGCATAAAAGCAAACAGATTTTGTCTAAAAATTTTCATTAACTCAAGTATTAGTCTTTAATACATTTAAGTAGTCTGAAAAAACTATTAATATAAATATATTGAAAGACTGTTTTTATTTGTTTAAATTTAACAAAGGCGGCGCCGTGGCCGAGTGGTTAGACCGCTCGCCTCCCACCGAGGAGGCCCGGGTTCAATACCAGGGACCTGCATGTGGGATTTGTGGTGGACGAAGCGGTCTGGGCGGGTTTTCTCCGGGTTCTCCGGTTTCCCCCGCCATTCATTCCACCAACTGCTCCATCATTCAACAACATTTCGTTTCATCTACTTCCTTCATCCCATACCAGGCATCGGGCTGATCACGCATCCTGGATGCTCTGTCTGATCCATGAGTGTCTGCTCCTCGACGGGCCTCTGACCCCAGGCACCTGCTTGTAAGTCCTGGGGGGTGTAAATCCTACATAAGAGGAGGGTAAACAGATAATGAGAATGAATGAATAAATAAATTTAACAAAGTACAAATGCAGTTTAAATTGTCGCGGTAACTTCGTGTTAATTTACACTACAATCACTCTGGCATTTACAGTGTTGTGATATAAAATACTGCCACAAAATATAGAAATTAGGTTCATTTTAAAACTACCTGAATATTTTATAATATAGTGATTGCTTTAATAAAAAGCTATTAACAAATCAAAATATGTTTAAAATTTGATGTCATTTAAATAAATGGAGCTGATCATGAAATGACCTTTAAAATATGCACAAAATAAAATGTATCTAATACAATGGATATTCTCTTATGTTGATAGTAAATTAATAGAAATAGATTCATAAGGTTTCTGAAACAATACACTCACCGATTACATTTGATTGTTTGTTACAGTGACGTCATTAGCAGCAGCGATTGGAATGCCGCATCTATATTAGCGGTGAGTAGAATTTGCATTATCTAACTTCACTGTCATCCAGCCAGGAGAGTGTGTATTTCTTTTTCTTTTCTTAAATTTCAAGCTACACCTAGGATAGCTGAAATCTCTCAATATCTGAAAATATAGTCGTTCTTTTTTCATTCCAGTTTCGCGTTTAAGAATCTACCTTTATATAAGCATGAAAGAGTATCCGATTCTAGTTTTTAACAAAATACATGAATTATATCACTAGCCCAAAAATCATGCAAAAGTTCAGTAAAATAGTCTGAAGTCTGATTAAACAATTTCTGCTTGGAGGGGTTCATATAAACTGTAGACATGTTGTAAAATGTGGACTAACTCAATTTTTAGTATACCAAATTTTATTAGAAAGGCAATAATTGAACCTTATGACCTTTAACTGGCATATATTAACACCTACGAGGGGCACTATATTTTGAGCCTTGGCAACCCTGAATGTTGTAGTTGCCATCTGATGTTTCCAATGGAAAGTTTGACATTTTTGACCATAATTTACTTCAAATATTTTGTCAATAGAGTGTCATTTGTTTTGTTTACACTAACTTGAAAATTGTGGGTCAACAAAAGCATGGCATTAACTCCTGAAAATGTTTGTGCAATGATTTATTACGACTTTTGACGTGGATTATCAAGACAAGAGTGCATCGATCAACTAACTTCTACATTTGGCGACGAAGCTCCATCCTTTGCCACTGTGAAACGCTGGTATAACGAATTTAATCGTGGGTGCCGTTCGCTCAATAATGAAGTTCGTGAAGGTCGTCCAAAATCAGTTGTTATGCCAGAAAACATTGATGCTCTGCAAAACCTAATAAAGAAAGATCGTCATGCGACATATTGTGAGATTGAGGCAACCCTAGGCATTAGTTCCACTAGCATATATATAAAATATTGCATGATTGTTTAGCCGTGAAAAAGGTTTGCTCTCGTTGTATCCCACATAATTTGATGGAATCTTAAAAAGATGCTTCTGTCGATTGGTGTACAAAAATACTCAAGAAATACAATGGCGGTGCCTCTAAGGACGTATATAAGATTGTAGCAGCTGACGAATCATGGATCTATGCGTATGAGCCGGAACGTAAACAGCAGTCGACTGTATGGGTGTTTCAAGATGAAGCAAATCCAACAAAAGTTGTTCGCAATCGAAACACTTCGAACCAAATGGTCACCTGCTTTTCAGCAAAACTGGCCATGTGGCAACAGTGCCTTTAGAGGAACGTAAAACGGTCAATACGGAATGGTACACAACCATTTGTTTGCCGGAAGTGTTCGGTGAAGTAAGGAAAACCAACAAGAACCGTAGGATCATTCTTCATCAAGACAATGGAGCGCGAACACATCTTCTAACAACAAAGTATTTGAAGGCTCAAAAATAGAATTGATGGGTCATCCGCCATACAGTCCTGATTTTGCATCGAATGACTTGTTTTTGTTTCAGAACATCAAGAATAAATTGCGTGATCAACCATTTTCGTTGGCCTTCAAAAATCATGTTTTGGAGTTGTCTCAAGAAGACCGGAATAAATGATTTGACAAATGGTTCAAACGGATGCAAAAGTGCATTGATCATAAAGGAGAATATTTTGAAAAACAATAAAGTAGTTTTCAATCAGAAATTACTTTGTTTTAATTATTAGCCTCAAAATATAAATAGTGCCCCTCGTAACTAATTTCTTCAACCAATTATCACAATGGTTGCTAAGGATAAGCCCTCAGGAAATTCAAGCGAGAGATAGGGTGGAACTTTTAGCAAAATAATTTTAATAACACAATATAAACTTTAATAGGATTTTAAAAACAGTTATAAATCTTGAACATTAAATAAAGTACTACAGTGCGGATAGTTTCAAACTTACTGGCGCTCCAGCGAGCCGAACGGCACGCGTTTACTGGGAAGAACCGCTCCTCACGGGAAAAAATTGAAAAAATTGAGTTTTATTTATGAACGCTCTTTAACTACTATGGTTCTTAGCGTCCCATTCTATATTGGGCGTGAAACACCTGTAATTTTGCTCAGAGGCCTCTTTATCAGGCTTGAGGTTCTTTTACGTGCCGTAAATCTACGACACGGGACCACCGGCTTTACTTCCCTTCCGAAGGAAGCCGTGCTAACGATTTTTACGCCCGAAAAAATCCATCGCCCTCCGCCGGGTTTGAACCCGCGACCTTGGGAACTAGAGGCTAGCACGGTACCACTAGTCCACGGAGGACGACTCCTCACGGGAAGAAAATCAATTGCCCCACGCACGCCGTACCGGCTGGCCGGGCGACTGACCGCTCAGTGGCACTATCTTTTTTGAAAACACATAAGTTTAGTACGTACTTGGTTACAATGCTGCGGTATGTGTCGAGCAACGAATAATGTGGTGTTTTATTTGTTGGAGGATTTAAAACTAAAAGCGTATGTAAACAAACCATACATTCTTCGAGAAATTGAGAATGAAATCAAGACGATTGCTTGGGGAAATTAGAGAGAGAGAGAGAGAGAGAGAGAGAGAGAGTGTGTTGTACAGAATATGTTTCAGAATTTTATAGGCCTTGTGTTATTTGCATAAAAAAGGACATAATTCTCAACATATGCTATGATAAAAGTTAAGATGAACGTTATGTTTCCTTATTACCCCAACTTGCATATTATTTGTACGGGAAAGTAGGTCCAAACTTCACCATTTACCACACATGGGTTTTCGCATCGTGTGGGAGTGCGCTCGCATCTCCCCAGTCAACGCGCGCAGTACGGCCTGCCAGAACGCCCGCAGGTTTGTAATGGTCCGCAGTGTACTAGGGTAATAGGTTCACACTTAATTTTACTTTATACTGTTCTCTTTTAAAATTACCCACTTATACCAATCTATTTCTGAATGTCAAAAGAATAAGGATTCTGTATTATTACATCTCTCGGATTTAAGCGTATCGCTTTACGCTCCAAACAACTAATCATTAATGCAGAAAACAATATAGGCTAAGAATAATAATGCAAACTTTAAGGCTAGTATGAAAGAGTAAAATAGCAAAATTAACAAATAATCAGAAATAAAAGCAGCATCTGAGTTACCATTATAAATAAAATCATGCTTACTTAATATTCGAAGATGGGATGTCGTTGTGATCTCCACTATCTGTTGCTGCAGTGAAGGATCTTGACAACTTAGTCCACGAAGTTCTACCAGTAGAACCCTTCTGTATGACCAAGTAAGTAACCATCATATAGAGGAGAGGAGATGCAGAAAAATCTGCAATAAGGAAAAGATACCAACTTAATAACTTAAACATTTATAATTGCATTGTAATAAGCATAAATTGTAACGACACAGCATGTGAGACTTTTATTTTCACTTCCGCAACTGCTTTCTCAATATTATCAACAATTCTAATTAATTCTAAGACTAGTAAACAATTATCAATAAGTACCTATTTCAAGTTAACGCTAAACTCTAGAAATTCTAAAATAACGGTTAATTAATGAAAAAAATCTTATGTGTTGCATTCACATTGACTTTCCCTACTCTTGTACAAATTATTTTTATAACCGCTTATTCTCCGTCTACATCATGTTAATCCAGATAAACATTTGCAGAAACTTTCATATTGCTAATTTTCTTGTAGGTGCAAGGGGAATATCGTAGGCTTTAAGAGCTGGTTGTTATGTTTGATGTCCATTCCCTTTGATCTCCAGCACATAGAAAAAAAAACCGAAAAACGAATTGCCATTTGAGAAAAAGTACAAGTATTGGAAAATTCAAACAAATAACACGGAATGATACAGTCGACAAAAAAAACATGACATAAATTATGCGTTTTAACGAGGCCTACATATTTTGTGTAGTAAACTTATGTCTGTCTCTTACGGTTTACCAGTTATGCATGAGCCATTCAGAATGAAGAGGAATTTTGGGGACATTCCCAGAAAATCCAAGATATAAATTTCATTTGCCATAAAAATACCTTAAACACATGATATTTTAATCGAGATAGTTAGAGCCATTTTTTTAGAAAATCAAAAGTTTCGAAATGTTCCATGTAAAGGGTAGTCTGGGGTAGGGAGATTTTCTTTAAAATCTTCATGTCGCAGCTTTGAAAGATACTGAACCTAAATACCAGATTAAGTATTTATCCGACATTTCGTTTTTGAGTTATGCTGTTCACATACATATAAGATACACGGACAGACACACACGGACCGTACTCTAAAAATTCTTTATTTTATTCAGGGGCTCTCAAAGCATATATTGCCGGTGAAATCTCGGTATCCAATTTTTGGGTGGAATGCAATACTTCCCCGACTTACTATATGTAGTAGAGAAAGCAAAAATCATTGGAAGAGTTAACATTTTGCAACAAAATATATTATCAGATACATAAAATCACTGCATGTGAACATAAGATAATAGCCTTTTCAAGTCAAGTTTTGAGACTGGTGGAGTAACTCGAAGTCTTAGAAGTTCAGCTGCGAAACAGATCCCATTTGATCACTTCCTAAAGAAAACGCGAAGCTTTCACCCAAATTACAAGCTGGAAGTTCCTTTTCTTCAGTAGTGCACGCTGTCCAATTGCTTGCCATTTACATCAATGACCCCTTGATCTGATCCGAATACACTCCGAAATTCATCCTTTAAAGTTTGTAGTGGAGTCTTACTAAAGAAACTGAATTACTAATCAGCAGCATATAAAGAATGAATTAAATAAAAAAAATCTGATGTGTTACACTCACATGACTTTCTCTACTCTTGTACAAACTATTTTTACAAACTCTTATTCTCCATATATTTTGCATTAATCGAGATAAACATTTGCAGAAACGATCTTTTGACATGCAAAGAGAATTACACTTCACACATAGCGACCAGTTCTAAAAAAATCTGATGTGTTACACTCACATGACTTTCTCTACTCTTGTACAAACTATTTTTACAAACGCTTATTCCCCATATGCTTCATGATAATCGAGATATCGAGATGTTAATCTTATTGCTAATTTTCTTGTAGATGCAAGGGGAATATGGTAGATTTTAAGCGATAGTCAAATATTTTAAGCGCTGGTTGCTATGTGGCGCATTCCATTCTCTTTGGCAGTCCAGGACATAAAAAAATCTGATGTGTTGCACTCACATGACTTTCTCTACTCTTGTACAATCTATTTTTACAAACGCCTATTCTCCATATGTTTCATGTTAATCGAGATATCGAAATGTCAATCTTATTGGTAATTTTCTTGTAGATGCAAGGGGAATATAGTAGCTTTTAAGCGATAGTCAAATATTTTAACGCTGGTTGCTATGTGGCGCATTCCATTCTCTTTGCATGTCCAGGACATAAAAAAAATGAATAACGAATTTGAGAAAAAGTATAAGTATGGGAAAATTTAAGAAAATAACAAGCAATATCTCGAAAACGGTTCACTCAACAAAAGAAATGTATATGACATAAGTTGTGTATTTTAACGCGATCTACATTTTTTGTGTAGTAAAATTTTGTCTATCTCTTATGGTTTACCAGTTATGCAAAAGTCTTTCACAATGAAGAATACTTTTGGAGACATTCCCAGAACATTCGAGATATACATTTCATTTCTCATGACATTATCTTAAACATATGATATTTTCATCAAAATCGTTAGAGCCATTTTTGAGAAAATTAAAATTTTCGAAAAATGTTCCATGTAAAGGGTAGTCTGGGGTGGGGGGATTTTCTTGAAAACCTTCGTGTCGCATCTCTGGAAGATACTGAACCTAAATACCAAGTTTGGTGTTTATCCGACTGTACGTTTTTGAGTTATGCTGTTCACAGACACACAGACACACACACACGGACATGTTTCCAAAAATGCTTTTTTTTGGATTCAGAAGGTCTCAAAACATGTATTTCCGGCGAAATCTCGGTATCGAATTTTTGGGTGGAATGCAATACTTCCCCTACTTACTATACGTAGTAGAGAAAGTAAAAAAATCTGATGTGTTACACTCACATGACTTTCTCTACTCTTGTACAATCTGATTATACAAACGCTTATTCTCCATATGCTTCATGTTAATCGAGATATCGAGATGCCAATCTTATTGGTAATATTCATGTAGATGCAAGGGGAATATGGTAGCTTTTAAGCGATAGTCAAATATTTTAACGCTGGTTGCTATGTGGGGCATTCCATTCTCTTTGCATGTCCAGGACATAAAACAAATGAATAAAGAATTTCAGAAAAAGTATAAGTATTGGAAAATTTAAGGAAATAACAAGCAATATCTCGAAAACGGTTCACTCTATAAAAGAATAGTATATGACATAAGTTGTGTATTTTAATGCGATCTACATTTTTTGTGTAGTAACATTTTGTCTATCTCTTATGGTTTACCAGTTATGCAAAAGTCGTTCACAGTGAAGAATACTTTTGGAGACATTCCCAGAAAATTCGAGATATACATTTCATTTCTCATGACATTATCTTAAACGTATGATATTTTTATCAAAATCGTTAGAGCCATTTTTGAGAAAATTAAAATTTTCGAAAAATCTTCCATGTAAAGGGTAGTCTGGGGTGGGGGGATTTTCTTGAAAACCTTCGTGTCGCGTCTCTGGAAGATATTGAACCTAAATACCAAGTTTGGTGTTTATCCGACATTTCGTTTCTGAGTTATGCTGTTCACAGGCACACAGACACACATACACACACACACACACGGACATGTTTCCTAAAATGCTTTTTTTGGATTCAGGGGGTCTCAAAACATGTATTTCCGGTAAAATCTCGGTATCGAATTTTTGGGTGGAATACAATACTTCCCCTACTTACTATACGTAGTAGAGAAAGTAATATTTGACTGTCGATTAAAGCGTACTATGTTCCCCTTGTTTTGTATTTCCAAGGGCAATATATACAGTAGCCTTTAAACATAGACATATCTCTTAATAGTTGGATGCTAGGTGCAGCACCATTCTCTTTGCCACAGATTAATACTCTTTGCATATCCAAGACAAAAAAAAATCAATAACGAATTCCCATTTGCGAAAAAGTACACTGGAAAATTTAAGGGAATAACAAGCAATATCTCGAAAATGGTTCACTCAACAAAAAAAATGTATATGACATAAATTGTGTATTTTAACGCGATCTACATTTTTTGTGTAGTAACATTTTGTATATCTCTTATGTTTTACCAGTTATGCAAAAGTCGTTCACAATGAAGAATACTTTTGGAGACATTCCCAGGAAATTCAAGATATACATTTTATTTGTCATAAAAATGTCTTAAACATATGATATTTTAATCAAAATCGTTAGAGCCATTTTTGAGAAAATTAAAGTTTTCGAAAACTCTTCCATGTAAAGGGTAATCTGGGATGGGGGAATTTTCTTGAAAACCTTCGTGTCGCATCTCTGGAAGATGCTGAACCTAAATACCAAGTTTGGTGTTTATCCGACTGTTCGTTTTTGAGTTATGCTGTTCAAAGACACACACACACACGGACATGTTTCCAAAAATGCTTTTTATGGATTCAGGGGGTCTCAAAACATGTATTTCCAGTGAAATCTCTGTATCGAATTTTTGGGTGGAATACAATACTTTCCATACTTTACGTAGTAGAGAACGTAAAAAGGAAACTGGAATTGTGTTACAATTTTAGTACTATTTAAGTTATAAGGTTTAACATTTGTACATGCAGTGATAACTAGTGTTAAAAACTTCAATTTGGTATCAATTGCTTCACAGCATATTACATAGTCTATAATCTTTTTGTAAAATACGAGGCGCTTTTTTAGTAAATACCGATAATTTTTAAAAAATAACACACCATTATTTTCCAAATTATCATTCATTACCTTACACCTACCACTACGTTTCCACATAGTCGCCGTCGTTATTCAGGCAGTGGTAACGGGAAACCAGTTTTTATATTCCTTCCTCAAAGAATGATGTCGCCTGTGATGAAAGCCATAGTTGCACTTCCTATTTCACAACATCGTCATCGTTGAAATGTTTACCACCGAGGAATTTCTTCAGATGAAAATCGCTTGGTGCCAAATCCGGACTGTAGATAGGGTGGGCAAATTGTTCCCAAGCAAATGATGTGATCAGCTCATAAGTTTGTTGGGCTGTGTGTGGCCCGGCATTGTCACTCACTATTGTTTGTTCTTAAACTTCACACATTTGTTGATGGATGTTTGCTGGCTAACATTTCTCGCATCTAAAAAACGAATGACTGAACTGACTTCACTGTCGGTGGGTCGTTTGATTGTTCTGAGCGTTTCAAAACCATTTAGCAACAGGAAAACACGAAGGGACGATCGCTCACAGCTGCGACTGGCATGATAATGAATGGAGGAAGTGGTTACGCATGTTCAGAATCGCGACTGCAGCGCCAAAATATTAAAACGGTATTTGCTTTAAAAACACATCTCGTATATTGGTAATATTTGAAGATTCCTTGGAACACAAAAATTGGAGTAGAGCAAAAAAATACTTTTTTAAATTAATTTTTAGGATTAAAAGAACTACTGATTAATTTCTAAATCACACATTTGCATATTATTTTGTATTTCTTTACATCTTTAATTTCTCTGCCACGTACCTACTAGGTGGAGAAGTATTGCATTCCACCTACAAATTCGATATGAGATTTCACTGAAAATACAACCTTTGAAGCCCCCTTAAAAATAAAAAACGCACTTTCATAAAAAAAATATCTGTATGTGTGTACGTGTGTGTATGTGACCAGCGTAATTCAAAAATGAAATGTTGGATAAATACCAAACTTTTTATTTAAGTTTAATACCTTTCAAAGATGCACACCAAGGTTTCCAAGAAAATCCCCCTCCCCCGCCTCATACTTCTGTTTACATGAAAAATGATTTGGTATTTTTTATTTTTGCAAAAGTGACTAACGATTTTCATCATAATACATAATACATTTTTAAATCATACATTTATTTATGGATATATTAATTATTCTTTCTTTACCCGTCTTTACTAAAACGTATGTAACTTTGTATAATATTACTTTTGTCAAACCAGTAGAAATAGAAAATTGTGACCAATTTTGTGGACATGCTTTTTTAGCGAATACGTGTATGACTTTAACATTAAACATTTCATATCAACTCCGCATGTAATCACGAGTACGTTTTCCTCGCACTACTTGATTACACAGTCCGTTTCCTTGCGGCGAGAGCAGAATCAAACATGGCAAAGGTTACTAGCCAAGCGGGTGAAAAAAGAAGCAAGCTTGAGATACAACAGCAAGCCTCAAGAATGAGCAACAGAAGAATCTCCCATTTAGAATATTACAGAAAAGAAAGGAAATATCTAACAAAATATAGTAAGACCAATGAAAGGATGAAAGAAAAGTTAAACTTAAGGAAGAAAAGCTGAATATGAGCTACAACGAATTTGAAAGCCTTTACCTAAGTGCTACAAAGTATCGGGTTAATATTGCTGTCCCAGATGGTATCATACAACAGTGCTAAGCTATCTTTAGCAGCAGTGCACTGCGTACTGTGTTGCCTCGCGAGAACGTGTCTGTGAGGAATGTGTTGACATCAACAATTCTATCACTATTTGATAAACATTACGGCTCTACTTTCAACGTATCAACGAGACTTCAGGCATATTAGAAAACTTTTACTTTTGCTGAATGATCAGTTGCTTTTGTTTGCTTTCCTCGTCACAGATTTTAACAACGGCAACTGTTTCGGAGGCTTGACTGTGTAGACTTCTTCCTTTCTTATTGGACATTTTAAACAACTTTATAAATCACTAGAAAACACTTACACACTGCTCCAAGTGAAACATCCGGGTTACTAAGGTTGCGCGATGTTTTTAATGTAGATAGACCCATTTATGACGTGAGCTACCACGTGGTACTACTCCCCTCACTCTTCCGGAGAGCAGAACACCCCGCAAACGTTTTCTCGTCAGAGGCCTACAGTAATGAGGTTTAGTTAGTGAGTTATAGCGAAAATGTTCATAGTAGATCTATGCAGTTAATGTACAGTACGTGAGGTTTAAGTTGAAACATGACCATTTTGACGCTACCTGACCGGTCTACGAAAAGGGGGTGCCTAATGACGGTTCAAGTTCTGAGAAACTCTGTCATAGTCACCCTTCCATGCCTATTCTCTCAGTACAGTTGTAGTTGCTATTGCCAGTTGAACTTTTGGCAGTGAAATATAGAAAATATCCTGATATCTTGGCCGTCCTTCCTTCGCTGGCTCTCGTATTGTTACAAGCTATATTAGTTGTTCTCTTCAGAATTTCGTGTTTCAACCTAACTCAAATTTTAAATAGTAAGTTTCAATAATAAAGATTTTTATATTAGGCCGTTAAGAATTACCAACTGTTGTGTGGAATATAGTACTATCTCTTTCTACTTGTCATGTTTTAACTTAAAGCAAACGCACTATAGTTACTGTCCCTGTTAAGTTTGTATTTGTTACTGAGTGACTAGTTATTTTCTTTTCGATTACTTTAGTAATCGTTATAATAGTAATATAATCGTAATATTATTTTTGGCAATTCCTACCGCTCAAACGCTGAAGCTATGGAATAGGCAGTAATGTAAATATTGCAAAAATACTAAAGTACATATTTGCAAAGGAGGCGAAATTTTGAACTACTGCTCCTTTTAGCTCCTTCACTGAAAAACGGCACACCTAACAATCCAGTTTGTCTCTGTTTGGGCTCCAGGATTTAAAATCCCAAAACGAAGCCGCATAATTGAGTCCTATAATTAAGCCCAATTTTTTAAAAAATTATATACCTATACATAAACAATATTAAGTTACAAGTAGTGTAGTTAAAAGTGCACTATGTTCGTTCGTACGTGCGTGCTTTTTAAAAGCAGACGTGGCAGAGTTTGTTTACCAAAACAAGCTCGATATGCTAAGAGGTAGTTAGACGGCAACGTTGTTGTAGAAGCTAGTGGTGTAATAGAAAACAACCCTCTAACTCATGCTAGTTAAGCTAAATGAACTGCGCTCTGCTTTATCGCACATCGGCATAGAAACAAACTGTAGCATTACGTATTGGTGTCCATAAACAGACCAGGTGCTCTGTTCATTCCAAGAAGGTAAATGTTCTGGAAGTTCCTTGTTACCTGGCGCTACTATTTATTGTCCTAAACTCTCCAGAAGAGAATATTCTAAAGAGGGGCCTATGAAGTTTCGCTGCAGCAATAGCAGTAAACAAGAGAAAACAGAGGAGGAGGAGGAGGAGGAGGAGGAGGAGGAGGAGGAGGAGGGGAAGGAGGAAAGCCAGAATCCGTTCCGTGGACGAAGGTACTACATTACTAACTGACATTGTAACCAGCTACTTTTACTTCTGATTATGAATTGTAATCAAGCAAAGTTTGTAACGAGCAAAGCTTTTATAACCAACTAAAATTAATAAAGGTAGATATACTATTTACATTACTCGAGAATTTAAAACGCGTTCTGTATTTGGTTTGCAACAAAGTGTAATCATGTAATTCGTAGGTGCTGAATTTGGTGGCAAAGTAAGACCAGCTCTATCACATCACATCTCTTAGATACGCAACACTATTTCAAACATAATAGAACAGAAACAATGATTATAGCTTCAAACTAACATTGAGAAACTGATAATAGTTTCGTGATGATGTATATGCAGGTATGTGACTAACAAATGTACTAGCACTTAATCCACAATACACTTGCATACCTTATAATTACTTTTGTTTCGACAAAATGCAATAACCCACTTTTCTGATAAGATTTTTATGAGTCCCCCCCCCAATTAGAAACCAACAATAATTTTCCATCAGCGAAATGCTCTAGATCCTTGTTAAGGTTGCTCCACTAAAGGCACCCAAAGTTTCCAGAAATAAATCAGTATGTGCATTTTAGGAGCTCCAAATCCCATGAATTTGCGGTTGTTTGACTTGGTTAGTGATTTAATCTCATATACGTTAAAAGGTATAAAAATACTTCCAAATTAATGTAAATGGTCTACAAAACTACATGGTAAGAGACCTGAATTCTACACTAAACATTCTAAGATTTTAAAAATTAAAAGCCAGATCCAAAAATCTGTTCATTTAAGTAGTAAATATATCTAATTTTAATTCGAGAAACCAATGCATAATTCAAATTCTACCTTGTATACAAATTCGATTCCTTGTTTGTAGGTATTGACACGCGTGATTTTCTAGTGAATTATCTTAAATTTATACATATATAAATTATAATATATATATATATATTATATACACAGGGTGGACCTTTAAGTTGATACTGTACAATATCTCCAAAACTGATCGTTGTAGAAAGAAATGTCTTGAATAAAAGTTGCTTGATATTATGGGGGAAAGTAAATGCCATTAGTCGTGTTTTATTTGGAGAATGCTGTGGTGGTCATTTTAGAATCAATTTAAATTGACCCTAATTGTAGGTTCTCACTTAAAAAAATAAATTGACCCTAAAATGGCCACCATAACGTTCTCCATACAAAACATTACTAATGACATTTATTTTCCCCCATAATATCCAGCAACTTTTATTCAAAACATTTATTCTTACAACGCTTAGTTTTGGAGATATTGTACAGTCTCAATTTAAATGGCCGAATCTGTGTATCTATGTGTGAGTATGTGTGCGTGCGTGTGTATGTATTGCTTTAGGTTATGTTACATTGCTTTTATGTGTCATATTTAGCAGTGTTTTATGGTGGCGTTGGCATTTAAAGGATTTAAAAATAGGAAGTTGACCTTCCTGCATAAGCCAAATTGGTGTATTCAACGTATTTCTTTAGCTTCCGGCTACTGAATCGCTGATGTTTTTCATAAGCTGTACAAAAGTGCAATAAATTTAGAAAAAGTTAGTATGACGAGGTATGTTCTACAAATAAAGATTCTAGCAGCTGATTCAAGTTATTATACCTATAGCAGGTTTGACAACTAATTTCGTACTGCTTATTTTCAGTCTTACGCTTATAAAAATGTAATCTTCACAGTAGGCTAGAATTGAGACGTTTTCAAAGCTTTAAGCAAATAGAAGAGGTATCGACACGGGTAGCAGGGGTCGTTTCGGCACGAAATTGTGAACGAGAGATCTGCGATTCAAATTGGGTCAGGCCCGCCCTTCCTGACTGAGGCTTTTTCCGGGTTTCATCAGTTCTCATAACTTAGGCCTCATTTGATATCATGCATCATCAGTGTCACCACCATCGGTGCTGCGTATAGCAAGAACGGATGTTAAATAAAAAATCTAATGTATTACACTCACATGACTTTCTCTACTCTTGTACAAACTATTTTTACAAACGCTTATTCTCCATATGCTTCATGTCAATCGAGATATCGAGATGTTAATCTTATTGCCAATTTTCTTGTAGGTGCAAGGGGAATTGCGAGCCTTTAAGGGATAGTCAAATATTTTAAGAGCTGGTTGCTATGTGGAGTACTCCATTCTCTTTGCATTACCAGGACAAAAAAAATGAATAACGAATTTGAGAAAAAGTATAAGTATTGGAACATTTAAGAGAATAACAAGCAATATCTCTAAAATGGTTCACTCAAAAAAATTTATGTGACATAAATTGTGTATTTTAACGCGATCTACATTTTTTGTGTAGTAAAATTTTGTTTATCTCTTATGGTTTACCAGTTATGCAAAAGTCGTTCACAATGAAGTATACTTTTGGAGACATTCCCAGAAAATTCGAGATATACATTTCATTTGTCATGAAAATATCTTAAACATATGATATTTTAATCAAAATCTTTAGAGCCATTTTTGAGAAAATTAAAATTTTCGATAAATGTTCCATGTAAAGGGTAATCTGGGTGGGAGGATTTTCTTGAAAACCTCCGTGTCGCATCTCTGGAAGATACTGAACCCAAATATCAAGTTTTGTGTTTATCCGACTGTTCGTTTCTGAGTTATGCTGTTCACAGACGGACATGTTTCCAAAAATGCTTTTTTTGGATTCAGGGGGTCTCAAAACATGTATTTCCGGTGAAATCTCGGTATCGGAATTTTGGGTGGAATACAATACTTTCTCTACTACGTATAGTAAGTAGGGGAAGTAAAAATGGGATAGGATCTGTGCATTTAATGGTAATAAATGCATTATCTTTCTGTTAATAATATCAAAAGCTGCTGTTTTGGTTCTCACAAAATAACTCAAAACACAAAAACCGATGATAGGCGTCAGAAAATTTAAAAGAGCTTGACAACGTTTAAAAATGTTATATAAAGAAGGAGAGGGGAGGAGGTGAGAGAGAGAAACTCCAGTATCTCTAGAATTTGTAAAACATATTAAACACTTCATCACGATTTAGCGTGCAATGCATCAAATACACTTTCTGCATTTATATTTAAACTGCGTTCCAGAGCTGCAGAGATGAATCACATGATGAGACATTCCATTACAAATTTGGAGACTGGAAGCAGTTGCTATAGCCTTAGCTGCCGTATACCGGAGTCTAACAAAACATTGTCCATGTTTCATAAAAGGTGACTATGAAGTTAAAACGTTTTTAACTGTGATCTGTGCTTGTATCTCTGTTTCGTTATAGATTGTTATCAGATCGTTGATAATCATTAAGTCGTGTTCAATGGTAAATAAGTGAAACTACAGGGAAAAAAGCATAAGTTAAATATACTAAGATTCCCCATTTCAAACATCCAAGAATGGATCTCAGTTCAGTTCAAAACCGTCTTTAAGAACCTCAACTTTGTAATGGTATTTTAAAAGTGTTTCGTAGCCGAGTATAAATATTAATTACAAATAAAATGTTCTTTGGTTTATTTAAAAGAAACTGATGCGAACGCTCGCATGACCTCTACCCGGAAAAATTCACATATACAGGGATGGGCAAAAGTAGTTGTTCACCAATGGCATTAGGGATTAATTGAGCTGCATCATTTTCCCTCTGGCTTCGCAATATAAAGTCTGTAAGTTATCGCTTTAAAGGCCTTTGCATTTGGCGAGATGTTGTTTGTTCAGGATGACATCTTGTTCACAGAGAGTGCACTTGGGTGTAGGTAGGCATCGTATCTTGTAGAGGTGTTCTGCGAGGCAATCGTGGCCAGTTACCATCCTAAATAAGGCCACTGCAGTCTTCCTTAGATGGGCAAAAGTAGGATACAACATACGGTAATGAAATATGAAGTACGTAAAGAAATACTAATATCTAGATTTAAGAATCAATGCGAGATTATAACATTCCCTTGTGAATTACATTAGAATATTCATTTCAGAATTTACACATTAGTATGGTCTAGATTTAACATTCAGCAATTTTACTACTGAGTTCTTTATTTGTATGAATATCTTGGCATGTCTTCCTAATCAACTGAATCATATCATTAACATTACATGGTCTTTGTACAAAAAACATACCTATTTAAGAACATTCCTAAGAAAGAAATCCATAGGGGTAATTTCTGGAGGTATTGGTGACCATTAAGTTAATTCCCTTCGTCCTATTCATAGAGTTGGAAATTCTTCAGCTAAGAAGTTCCGTACTCCTTAATTCAGTATTAGTGAGCAGGAACACTATATTGGTTAGCATAGAATTCAACATCATTGTATTGCACTCCATAACATCACATGTATAAATGTAGACCTACTATACTCGAACCCTGTATTATGCATATAAAAAGCGATTCCTCTATCACGTTACGTTACTCGCTATATATTTATGCCTAATTATGATTTAAAATTAAGAAATAAGGGCTTAGACATATAGGTACAAATGCAGAAATAGCATTCAAATGTTTAACTGAAATGAACTTTTTAATGGGAATATAAAAGAAGAATCGCGAACTTTCAGACACGTCCGTCAGACGCGGGAACATGTAATAATTTGAACGCTAGGAGCATGTTTACAAAAACTGTATATTTTAATGAGCTATATATTTTTCCTTAGTAGGTTTTTGACCCTTTCATTTTCCATTACAAAAACTTGTACAAATTGTCTTTATGAAGAGTACTTCACAGGCTATTTACTGAAAATTCAAAATAAACATTTTATTATTGAAGCAAATACCTTAAACATTTTTAATCGAAATAGTTACAGCTATTTTTTTGATAAAATAAAAACAAAAACATGTCCCTGTTTGGGAAGAAGGTTGATGAAAATCTTGGTGCTGCACATCCTTTGAAAATGTACAACTTTTCGATTTCGGTTTATGCTGCAACGCATACAAATATGCATTTCTGTGAAATATCCATATTGAATTATGTGTGCCTGATATAGGTAGGTGGTACAGAAGGTAAAAATCAAAAACGATTTTAAAGAAATCTTAATTAACCTTCATTACTATCTCTCTGTAACACCCACTGTTATGCTGAAGTTTTACTGAATATAATCCCTTCCTGCCTGCCTCCCTCCCACCCTCCTCTCTCGCTGTGTATGTCATGTGAGGATTAATTTTAGAAAGCAAGTTGAACGTGCAGCAAAGTAAATCTCATTACCCAAAACTCACTTTTGCTAGTATCAAATTAGGTAATCAAGCCAAAGTGTGGGCAGAAAAGCAGTTTTCCGAAATTTACTCCGTCGACACAGAGGTGCAAACAGACGGAATTAAGTAACTTGGGAGAAAACAAATTAACTACTCCCACGCAGCAAGACGCCCGTCGTTTTATCAGCCCAGAGAAGGGCACTTTTCATTACCATGCCAATATCCCTTATACAGCCAACTGAGGTCATCTCGCACAATGTGGTACACAGTTTATTCTAAATCATTCATCAGAGTATAATGTATCAAAGGAGAGTACCTAAATGCTGAAGACACGTGACCGACTTTCTGAGTAAGCAATAAACTTATTCTAACATAAACCGCTTAGCGATGACACTATGGTTTTTCATTTACAATAACCAAGTTTACGAGAGTAATAGAGGCTAACACTGCTGGGCCTAATTGGGTGGTCGTGAGTCAGAGCAGGACTGCTGTAATACGGCAGCAAAGCATGAACTTTCGATTAATAGCCATCCTATAATGTACCCCGCGGAAGGGTGGTTATTTAAATTTGATACAGATCTCAATGAGTAAAGTGTAAACGTTTATGAACACTTTTTCTCAGTCTTTCATGGATTTTTAGAAAACGCTTTGAAATACAGAGACTTAACGATGACTTGTTTCTCCTTGCAAGTGGAAAAATAAAACTTGACGGGAAAGGTTACGGCTGCCGCAGAGTAGAATGCGCGCAATTTTTCCCATGTCGCTGCGAAGTTGTTGGTGCATTACGAGAAGGATATTAACGCTATCATGTTTATATTTCAAGAAAATTCTGTCGTATATTTTCGGCAAAATACTTAATTTTTATTTCACCACAACGTACTTAAGTACTTTTAGCTTAAGTTAAGACTCTTAAACGTCAAGACTAGCAGACATTCCCTGCACATACAACAATTAGAAAATAAGCAATTAAACATCCACAACATTAACGCACTGGCATTGTTCAGGTTTCATGGACAATCCCAGTAACTAACCATTGACGTGCTCGCGTGTAACGCATGCCAGCAACCTAGCCACACATATACTAACCGGGATGCTATGCTGGACCCGACTAATGCAGGAATTCACGTAATTGCACAACAATATACGACTAACACGTGGAGGGGTTTTTAGTAGGTATTCCGCGATTGAGCGGCGAGTCCCAAATATCCCTCAGCCATTACACATCTGCTGGGGGTTGAATGTAGTAATGCATTTTTTCCTCACGGAAAGAAAAACCTAGGTAGAGGAAGTACTGCATTCCACCCAAAAATTTGATGTGGAGATTTCTTCAGAAATACGTATTTTGAGGCCCCCTGAATCAAAAAGCTTCTTAGAAAAAGGGGTGGTGTGTGTATAGGTGTGTCAACAGCAAAACTAAAAAACGAAATGCGACACGAAGCATCCCATCCATCCCAAACCTCCTTTACGTGAAGAAATTTTCAATTGTTTATTTCTCAAAAATGGCTAAAATGACTTTGATTACACCATATACTTATATTCACATGACAAATGTATACAGTGCTAATTTTTCTGGGAATAGCTTGTATAGTCCTCCTCATTCGGAGCGTACGTAGGGGAAGTAAATGTTTTTTCCACCCAAAATTGTCGAGATTTCACCAAACATACCAGTTTTGAGGCTCACGAATAAAAAAAACAGATTTTCATAAAAACGTCTGTAGGCGCGCCTGTATGCGTGCGTATGTGTGTGTGAGCAGTATAACTGGAAAACAAAAACTGGTTTAAATACCCACTGATATTTTAAGTTCAGCATGCTTCGGGGATGCGACACGAAGATTCTCAAGAAAATCCCCCACCCCAAACGACGCCTTACTTGGAAGATTTTTTGGAAATTTTGACTTTCTCAAAAATGGTTCTAACCATGTGTCTAAGATATTTTCGTAACAATTGAAAATATGTGTTCTTGAATTTTCTGGGAATAGCACTGAAGGCCTCTACATTCAAAGACTTTTGTATAACTGGTAAACCGTAAGAGAGAGAGAAAATCTTACTATACAAAAAATATAGATCTCGTTAAAGCACACATTTATGTATAATAAATACTTTGTGGAGTTATGAGATATTTCTTTTTATTGGTTTGAATTTTCAAAAACTTCTGTTTTTCTCAAATGGGAAGCCTTTATTCGCATGCAGGCAGAACGGTATTTTAAAGCAACAATCACCTAGATACCAGCTCTAAAACGTGAGACAGTATTTTTAACACTTGAATTATATAATATGTAAATTCAATAACAGCCCGCCTTGAAGCAGTGTGTATGTAATAATTTATAAAAATGTATGTAACAGTCATTGCAAATGCTTATATTATTGTAAAACATGTTTAATAATGTTATGTGAGTGCATTATGTAGTTTAATAATGTAAGAGCTGTGAGAGTAATAAGTTTAAAGTTGCTAACAATGAGGTAACCTTGAGGCAATAATGAGTTTGAGAGTTTAAATGTTACTAGTCATGATTAGAGAAACGATAATGTAAATTTTGTGAAAGTTTTTAAAATAGTCAATCAACAGCTAGAAAAAGCTTTAGTAAAATGCAGGTATTCTATTGGACTAGGATTAGCCAATCACAGACTTGAAATACAGAGGTTTACGGGTTTTGACGGTTGAAATATGTTCAGTTGCCTGTCCACCTTGGTAGTGACCGGATGGAAGATGTGTTCTCCAAAGAAATATTACGTATTCGTGTGAAACGAAAATTATGTATACGCATTAACAATGTGCAAGTATTAAATTAGAGAATCTTACAGCTCTTAATATCAGTGTAGTGCTATTTAATTTGTGTCAAGGATAAATAAAAAGAAGTGAATTTAAACTTAAAATCCGTGTAAGCCACATTCTTCTCGCACCACGCCCTGCCTAAGAGATACGTGACTCTAAAATAATACTGAAGCAGCCGAGGCAAACACAAACATAAAAAATATCTATAGAACCAGTTTAATAATAAAGTTAATATAATATTTATAAACTGGAAGCGCAACAACAAAAATACATCTTCAAATCAGCTTCTCATACGTAACAGCATATTACGTAACAAACAAGCTTCTTCAAATTAACGTCTATACGTGGAGATAAATAAATAAACTCCTAAAGACAATAACCTCTTCAAGTTGGCTTCCCAAGAGTGTGGCTAATAAATTACGTAAACAAAATAACATCTTCAAACGATTTTACTATCGCTTATGCATATTGTATTCACCTGTTCCCATTGCATCTACAAGGAAATATGAAACCAATTCTACAAATGTTTATCTCGATTAATATCAAGTAGATAGAAGAATAAATGTTTGTAAGAATAGTATATTGAGAATGCTTAGAGAATATACGTGAATGTAACACATCAGATTTTTTATAATTTTGCATTTTGGGTAACATCAGAGAGAGGCAGAGAGAGAGAGAGAGAGAGAGAGAGAGAGAGAGAGAGGCAGTCAGAGTCAGGATCCACTACACAGAAAATGCGAATTTTTAAACAAAATGTATTTCAAATAACTTTTTTGTGGCATCTGTATGGAATTTAAAGGCCAGCATATATAGCGACCCAATTTTAAACACTTTACTATCAATTCGTTTTCCTCTGTCTCCCTTTTACTTACAAAGACATGTTTAATAAAACTATTGCTGCAAAGATTAACCGATTAACATAAAGTAAGTAGGAAAATAAGCTTTTGTAAGAATAACATATAGAAGTTAGTCTGGAACAGCGCATCTTTGCCACACGTCTCTGTATTTCAAAGCGTTTTTTAAATCTCTGACAAACTCTAAAATATTACATTCACATGACTTTCAATGCCCATTTTATTTAACTTTTATATACCTTCTACAAACTGAATTATTCTATCTTCCTAATGTTAATGGATATTAACCTTTGTAGAACTAATTTCATTACAGATTTCGTTATAGATGAATACAGGAATGGATAAACAACAGATCTCAAAAATGCCTAATGCCATAAAAAGTAATAAAGTTATATTTTGTAGAGATTTACATATTTTGTGGAGTAGGTGTTGTCTGTTAGGTTAGCTGTTATACAAATTATAATAAAACACCTTTTGAATGATGAGTACTTAACAGATTATTCCCATAAAATTCAAGATATATTTTTTTTCTCAAATAAATATCTTAAACTTATGGTGTGTTAATAAACATTATTAAAGGTATATTTGAAAAATGAGAAATTTTGAAAAATATTTCAAGTGAAGTGTAGTTTGGGGTGGTGGGATTCTTAGTGTTTAACATACATTTTATTTCTGAGTTAGGCTGTTCGCAGACTCACTCTCACTCACGCGTTCACTTTTTCCATAAAATGCTTTTTTGAGGGGATTTGGGGAGCCTCAGAGCATGTATTTCCGACGAAATCTCGAAATCGAATTTTCAAGTGGAATACACATACTTTTTCTATCCGACAGGTACATGGTACAGAAAGTAAAAATTCGCTCTGAATGACTAAGGAGGTGCTACTTCATAGACGCTCTTCTTCATACTAATACTGGGCCTGACCTGACCGCACCGCTCGCAAAGGAATGTGCGTTAGAGACAATGCTGGCTGGTGTATTCACACCCCGCACTCATGACAGGCTCTCTGTCCTTCATTTACTATGAACTCATTATTTTTTTTTGAGTGGGGGAGAAAATGATTTAATCACTAACCTCGTAATTCATTCTTGAAAAATCCCGAGAATTGGAGTTAAAGCCGATGCTACCCCAGGACGATTGAATCAAGCAACATTTTGATTCAATCGTCAGTTAATATCCCAGCATTATAAGATTTAATATTTTGATAATAAATTACAAGACAATAAGAAATTGTATTGGTCGAAGGACCTATGTATTGGTCGGCAGGCATGGGTGAAGGAAGGTGCCAGGACGCAAGCATGACCAAGGACCTGCTTGCGCCCTTGGGAATTTAGGGTGAGGAGGTGTAACAAGTTTGAGTGGATGTATGTTAGGATTGTAGGGTGGTTACTTGGGCTTCCGACGTGCTCGGTAGTCGATAGTCGGAGCGTTCTGTTTGGGCCCCCACGGGGGCTCATGTAGTTGCTGTGGAAGTCGTTTGGTTATAACAGCATCCAGCATCGTCTGGAGGGCTGATAACTCATCCTTAATGAGCAGTCTGACGTTCTCATAGTGTTCCTCGAAGTAGGTTGGTATTGTGATTCGGCTAGGAAGCGTTGGTATTATTTTTGCTGCTAGTACTATGGTGCCGTGGTCCTCTTGAAGTTCGGTGAGTACCTCCTCCAAGGAGGCCAGTTTGGTGGTGATGTTGAGAAGTTCCGCCTGTACATCCTCCAGCTTCTGGAGGATCTTGGTTGAAGCTTGCGTGCAGTTGGTTGAGACAGTTTCAGGCATGTCGTCTACTGCAGGAGGCCCTTTCTTCAAGGCGCGGTCAAGCTGCGGTGACAACTGCTGCTGCCGCGCAGGCACCTTGGCCTTCTGCTGTAACGGTGTTGAGTGGCTGTGCAGGCGTAGCGGACAACAAGCTGTCCGGTGAAGTGGTCGTGTCTCCAGCAGGTTGCACGGAAGTGGCGTCGACGCGTCAAATCGTGTTGCTGGCAGACCGACGTCAAGTTAGGTGCCCACTAGTAGTGGCACCGTGGCTGAGCGGTACAGCCTAACTCACACTGCCCATAAAGGCAGCAGTGTCGGCAGTCGGCGTCCATGTGGAGCGGCTTGGTTCAACTCTTAGGTTCTTGCCCAAGAACTGCAGGCCGTCGGAGAGGGCAGCGTCGTAGTGTGCCTTATCCTGAAAGAAAAGGCGCAGGAGCGGTGTTGGGCCCTTCCGAGATTGGAACCTCGTGGCCTTCAAGGCTGATGGCCACAGCTGCTTTACGCAGCTTAGAATGGTCTGCGTCCGTAGATGCTGGTGAACACCCATGACCACAGCGCTGAAGGGAAGATAGCGCTGGGTTTGGCCTTCACCAAGCGAAGCGGCGTCCGATACACTGCCATCCGGGACATCAGTGTGATGCGGCGTTGGCGGCGAGCTGGCAGAACCAGCTGCGGCGGCTGTTTCGTCGACCGGCGAGTCGGATTCGTCGGCGGAAGTCTCTGCTGCTACTGCAGCCCTGTGTTGTCTCCTCCTTCCCATGGTGCTAGAAGGTCCTTCGACTCGAAGGATCCAGGCGAAGGCGTCAGTAGTCCACGTTTATTTGCAAAGGTGGGAAAGCAGTTATCTTTAGAACAAAATTTGTACTTAAATGTTATTTTAAATACGAATCATCTCGCCGCGCTCGTGAAGAATTCATCCTGAAGTTTCCTGCACAAATGCCTCCTTGCAGAACTTTCGAATAAATTTGAGACCACTGGTTCAATGCAAAACAATCACATGCAAGGTTTTGCGGTGTTAATAGAAGCATTAGACGAAATTGGCGAAAATATTGAACATTCGCCATGAAAATTACTATCGAAGTTAGCACAAGTCTTAGTGACTTCTGCACATACAGCATTTGTGATGAGGTAAGAGTTAATTTTGTTATATGTTATGTACAGGTTTACAGAAATAAAGACTTAAGAAGCGAAGAAAGAGTGCTGGCACGGCCGGTTGTGGTATGTCGTGTTGCCAAGACGCAAAACTCCGTGCGAGCAGTCAGATATTATACCTGTGCTTTACGTTTAATGCAGTGAACATAGTAAGAAAAAAAATTATTGATTTTACTGAATAAGCTTACAGCATGAGGACGCCCTAACCTAATTCCAAGACCAGAGGTACATTGTCGCTGTTTCTTCATAATGGATATCCATTTGTTTAGCTCGTGTAAATTGTAGACAATATAATATGTCAACTTATTGTTTTTAAAAACCTAATTTACCATTTTGCGAGACTAACGAATGACAGGTGGACGATAAAAGCAGCCAAGTGGGACCCACACACAGGCCCAAGACACCGCGGAAGACCAAGTTACAGATGGGCGGACCTTTTCAAAGAAAATGCAGGGGCACAGTGGTCCAGATGCAGGAAGAATTGGAAAGTCAGCTGTGCACTACATTGTAACAGACAGATATAAGACAGAGTAACAGTGCATTACATAACACCACAACAGACAGTGCAACAGACAGTTACCAGTATAACAGACAAATGTCAATGACTCACGATTACTTCTTACGGAGTAGTAGTAGTGGTATTTATTAAGTATTTAGTATTACATTAATTGCATAACACAGTCACATGGGTCATAAGACCGTACATGCTCTCTAGAAAAATACCTGGACTGTATACGTGGGTTGCAGTATCAACCAGAAAACAACCATTTTTTTATAATCACCGCACTATATACATACATATAAAATTGAAAAAACACTCTGAATCACACACTCAAACACACACGCACAGTCGCGCACAAGTACTCAAGCACCACATATGTTACACCTTATCTCTTAGTACACGTATTTCCATTAAGTATGTGCCCAAGCTTGGCCAGTTTTGGCTGTTTAGAATCAAGCCCCAGCATGCTGTCCTCCGTCTGTTGGAAGCCAAAAATACTTCTGGTAATAGTTTATTCCTAATACTCTCCGTCTGCACGCATGCTGCCAAAATATGCGTTCAGTCTTCTTGTTCCCCGCATAATGAACAAATCCTCCTGCCATCGTCATCAACAATCTTGCGAGCTTTCCACCCTCCCAACCTAAGCCATGCTATTCCAGTCCTCTGTTTTATCCCTAATTCCAAAATATATGTTTCCTTACCCCACCTAGTTTTTATTTCATTTTGTAGCTCCAATGTTGATCTTTGTCTACATTCAGATTCTATTTTCTGCCTGTTTATATCACATAGTCGTCTTTTGACTTTTCTCACGGCACTGTGTGTATTTTCATTACACCTTTGCCAGATATCATTTAAGCCAATTTTTGATAATTAGTAGCTCACCTGAGATAGATGTAAAAGAGTTTTGCCGCTCTACAGGGAGGCCTTTGCCCTTAAAGGGACACAGCAGGCTTCATTCATTCAATTTAAATGCATAATTAATTTCACTTTATAAACTGTTACTGCAGAAACCTATGGTAGGAATCATGTGGCACACCGACAGGGTTAGCCGAAGTCGTTAAGGCATTGTCTTATGAACTTTAGTTCTGCGGTTCAAATCCCGTTAGGACTGTCCTCTCTCATTGAGGGTTATTAAGGTTTTCTACAGTCCTCGTAACTAGCAAATGTCGGGGAGGTACCTTAATCTTAGGCCTGGAACGTTTGCTTCCTAAAATAATCTTCCCAATTATTCCATTGCATGCATCATCGGTGTTCACGATCTGTGATGACGTATGTATTAAGAACCGGCATTAGACACTGCTCAAAAAAACAACAACATTGGCACACGTCGTGCCCAATACTCTAAATTTTATTGAAAGTCGTGTTTGAAACTGTGTGGCGATATTATTTCCAGGTAAGACTGCCTCCTGATGTTTTAATTGCGTTTTAGGTTAGCAACTTCAGCAACGAGGTGCTGCAATTTTCCACCGTGACTTCTCCAGACTATTCCACGAAATAAAGAAGCAGCGCTTTTGGGGCGCTTCCAATGAGAAGGATACTGCGAGGGTGGCAAGACAAAGAAATTAGTTTCACCTCCAGGCGAGAAGGGACGCTCTTTGAATTCAATTCTTTGATAAAAACCAAGTGAAATATTTCTCGCTCGTTTTCTTTCTTTCATGCCCTAATTCCTTGTCAACGTGCATTTTATTGAAGCTCGACTCCAAGTAAAAAGCGAAATCTTATTTCGTGTTAAAGGGGGAGACACAAGAATGTCAAAGGAATCGAAAATTGAATGCAGGAAATGGAATTAGAACACCTACAAGCTTAGTTATGTAGTGGCTTTTCCTGGAATGTTTGGAAAATGTAAAATATATTACTTGATATAATTCAGTCATGTTGTACTTAAACGCTTATCTACTCAAAACCTGCCGGAATAGATGAAACTTGAAAGCAAAACCAATAATTAAGTGGGTAATCGAAGGATACTACTACTACTACTACTACTACTAATAATAATAATAATAATAATAATAATAATAATAATAATACCTTTTACATCGAGGTGTAATAGAGTTTTTCCGATTTAAAGAAAACTGAAAATTTGATTCGCCATTTAAGACTTCCACCCCTGTTTCACACAGCTTTGGGATTGGTTCATAATTGAGAAGTGTTTTTGGAAATCTGTGATTTGGAATTTTCATTATATAGTAATAGGTCCAGTGAACGGAATCTTATGGCAATAATAGTGATAGTGCGTCAGCATGAAAAGCCGAATATCATTTGTTGGATTCCGCGGCCGGAACATTAGATTTTACAAAGATAATTCAACTTTGCAAATAATTATTATTTATATCGCTGAGACTGTGCAGCCAATGTCCCTTTAAATATAAACAGATATTCCTTCAGCGTAGCTTAGTTATAATAAGTCTATTATGTGCAACCAAGAGGCCGCCAGTCTCAAGGCATTCCTAGCTTATTCTAGCCGTGCATTACCAGATGAGTAGCCCGGCCTTCCTCCCCTGAATAACCCGGATAAATATGTCGTGTTTCCAAAACATTATCTTTACCGCCTGGTCTTATGACCTCGGCCAAGGCAGACTGTTACCCACTTACAGTGGCCCGCCTGTCTTTCTTTTGAGTGATGTCTACGTCTCTATCATTCCCTAACAGTCCGTGCTTTTTATTTGTGGGATAGCTTGAAAGACAGAAATTTTGCGCTATTTAATGCGTGTTAAGTAATTTTATAAACACGTTAAACGTCAACTTGAAAAATAGATGCTAATTTTAAACATGATAGTATTAATAAACTGAAAATACTAGAATACTTAAACTGTAATACCATTTGATCTTTCTGCATATTAAACATTAAAATACGCTCTCTGTTAATTCCGCTGGTAGAATATTCTTAAAGCAGAGACGAATGCTTTCTGTGGTGAGTGTGGAGTAAGTGATTTTAGAACTGTCGAGTGAGCAATTCATATACTGTAATCAGTAACAGTATTGAAATTCTGTACAAGAATTATTTACTGCACTGCTCTTTATTAGGTAAACACAATTCCGTTCTTGAGGTGAAAGTTCTGTGAAGTACCGGCAACATATGCAGAGTTGACCCACAGGTGAGGTCACGGTACCCGTCAATGCACTTTGAAAGTTAAGTCATATCAATGGTTTGAAGTTGGGGTTGTCTTTACGTTATTTGCACCTTTATTTGCACCACACGTTTTGGTCAATTTGAAGTAAGGTTATGTTATGGTGGTGTTGTATCGTATTTTGACTGTTGGGGAGCCGAACTTGAAGTAGTTGCAACCGCACGTATGGTAAAAAGTTTCTGGTAGTCTTCGCCCCAAATGTACTTTCCGGTGGCCTTTGTCCCAAATGTTCAAAAAATATTAACTTTGTAATTTTGACTGTTTCTTTAAATATTATATATTTATGTTTGCCTCGACTGCAACAGTATTTATTTTTTTAGAGACATGAATGTCTTAACAAGGCGTGGTGCGGCTGAAGAATGTAGGCTTACACAAATTATAATTTGTACTTCACTCCATTTATTAATTCTTTAAACGATTAAAATAACACTTCACTGATATAGAGAGTTGTGAGATTCTTTTATTAATTACTTGCACTTTTTAACACGTAAACTATTTTCGTCTCACACTGAATACGTATTAAACTTCTCGAGGACACATTTCGCGTCTGATTAGTAACACTGTCTGCTAGCAACACGTCCAGTTATGAGCACTGTCTACAAGCAACTGACTTGATTTCTACCGCCTAAATTTGTAAATTTCTGTATTTCAAGTTTCTGATTGGCTATTCATACTCCAATAGAATACTTTCATTTAAGTTAAGCTTCTTTCTGGTTGTTGATTGGCTATTTTATAAACTGTCTAAAAAATTACATTTTTGTTTCTAAGAATGACTAGTAGCATTATTAAACCTTCTTACTCATTATTTCTTCAAGGTTACCTCATTGTTACCTCATTGTTAGCAACTTTTGACCCATTTATCACAGCTCCTACATTATTAAATTACGTAATACCTTCACATAACATTACACCTGTATACAATAATATAACATATACAATGCCTGTAATATACACTTTTTATATATTGTTACATACACATATGGCTTTAAGGCGGGCTGCTATTGTATTTATATATTATATAATTAGACTGAAATCATTTAAGTCTTAAAAATACTGCCTCAAGTTGCATCATAGAAGATTAATCCGGTGTTTAACTTGGGCTGCATAAACAAATGAAAATCACGCTTTAACGCTGATGCTAAACAGAGTTAAACTAAGATGAAAATCTCAGAGCAAAGGCTTCCTTATCGTAACAGAATTCGAAATTGGATGCTCCAAAGGAACTTAAGGATCCAGTTTCCTCCGAGACCGCAAATTCTGTTTATCCAAGTGACATGCTGCTTGCTTGTCAGGTGAAATTTTACGCTACAGCTTCAACCTAAGTCCACAACTTTTAATAGGGTTACTTCGGATTATGGCATAAAAGGATACTACAGACTTTTCTAACTTGTTAGCGTGCAAGAACCTCGTGTTACCAGGAGTGGGGAAGTGTTGAAATAGAGTTCTGAAAGTTTTCCTCACATTTGTTACGTTACTTTAGCTATCCTTTCGTCTTCTTAAGAGGAAGAACGGGTTTTATCCTTATTTCTCAATTAGTGCCTTTCTGAGACACTTGAAATTTATATAATTTTCTACATCGATGAGCGAAAATGTATTTCCTTATTATTTTAGTAGTTAATTTATCATTTTACTGAACTTTTAGGGTTTACAACGAGTAAGTTATGGGATCTATTTGTCCTTCAATTAAAACACAAACGATTCTGAGGAAAAATCTTACTAGTATCTTCTAAACTCTCCATAGTTTTATATTCAAAGTCATGGTTTCATAATGAAGTGAGTTTCAAAGGTGTCTATAATGCTCCTTTTGCCTTGCACATAGGCATGGAATGCCCCTGGATTCAACCTCAACCATGGGGGTAGAGCTCGAATCATGCCGCTCGGTGGCCACTCAGCCGAAGAACATGCGCTATAATTGATAGGGATTTCTGAGTCACGAAACTCTATATTCTGGCTGGTAGAAGCGTGGAGCTGATCATATGAATTCCCCATACCGATTCAGTGATCGTTCATGGCTGTGCATAGGGCATGAGGCCGGCAGTGGGGCCTGGCCTTTATGAGCTGTGTGCCACAGATTATTACTTTACGTGCCTTTTAAGAACTCTTATATACGTACGATATGGAATGTTGCTCAGTTGAGCAAAAATTTACCAAACATTTATGAAGTTAAGGGAAAACCACGGAAAAAAACAAAAGACTTATCCAGGAAACTGATCCCAAAGGAGATTCGTATTCGAGGCCTGTAGATTGGGGGACTAACTAACCCCACAGTTTAAAAATGTGTATGAACACGTAAACAAATGCAAGATACATTTTTGAAAAAAGAAAAAGGATTTGTTTTCACACAAAAAATCCTCAAATACAGTAGAATCAGAATTCAACTGGGATTCCACCTTTTTGAAAATTTAAATGCAAAATCCTGAAGTTTAAACGTACCTGCGCATTTTGGTGTAAATTTTAAACTTGATTTCCTCTTAATATTGTTTGCATATTTTTTCACTTTAAAATGCTCTTCGTCGTGCAATTTTTTTCAGTACATGTTCCCTATAAGTATATGGAATCTAAAGAACCTGGTTTGAATTTATGTTTTGCTAATTTAATACACAATTTATTTTTACAAAATTAAACATGTTAGTACTTTATTATTCTTTTCGGATGTATAAAGCTTCATCTTTGATTTGTAAAAAACTATATTCGATAAATAATGTGCTGAATTTAATATTTCACCACGTGGGGCGTTTCACATAAGACTCCATTTCAGATTTTTGAAAAGTTTTTTTTTTAGAAAATTGGGTACATACATAGATAGCATACATAAAACCTGCTGGAATTATAAAAAAAACTGTGTAAAGTATCAACTAAATTGGTACAAATTCTGTACGAGTATCCTTAAGCCAAGCGTGACCTCTTCTCCTTCTGTAAAAACTATAAACAAATTTCTGAAAATCTTAGCAAACGCTATACCTATTCAAACTCGACGCTATTCCTATTCCCTTGTAAAATGCGAAAGGTAGCATGAACGGTGTTTTTTCTCATGACAATAAACCTAATATATATTGAAAAACCTTGCATATTAAGACAAAATTGCATAAACCAGTCCGTTAAAGGCGCAATTGAAGTATGGGAAGAAAACGAGCCCGTTTTGAATATATTCCAGTGGTTCCCTCACCAATGTTCTAGTCTGCTATACCCCATGAACTTTCTCAACCGTCTTCAGCGTTTCCATGGCAACCTCACGCACCAATAGCAAATTGATGGCTTGCACTTAAGCTGAATTTATATCCAAACGAAAGGAAAACTTTTCTAAAATCATAAAAGTACGTTCATTAAAAGTTTTGTTATTTATGTACTATTTGTCCCAATATTTACATTTCATCCGCAGAAATGGTCTTTCTTTATACAACCAAATGTTTGAAAGAATTAAACAAACAGTTCGAACTTAAATGTCGAAAAATATCTGGCACTTGTTTCATTAATGAAATATTTTATTAATTAGGAGTATTCAAAAAAACTGAATTATAACGGCAGATCCCCCGTTGCTATATTATCCTTAATGTAGCACCTCATCTCGTATTTTCAAACTATTCCTCGTTCTCCAATAATGCACTTATCGCTCTTATATTGCAATACACGATTGTTGTTACGCCCTATCACACCTTTGTTCTGGAAAAACTTCCTCTATCATTCTTAATTTGTCAATCTCAATTGGTGTAAAGTTTTAAGATTTGATTTACTTGGATTATAATTGTTTGTGTAAAAGGAAAAATGCTCCTGTATTTTAAAGTTATTGTTGTTTGCATGATGTAATAAATATTCAAACACTTATTTAAACATATACATACAATAGTATGTAAGAAAAATGTAAATGTGTTAAATCAAATTTTATTTGTATGAGCTTTGCCAGAATTGAAGTTTGAAGCTCAACCTACACACATAGGCGACAATCAGGGTAAGGATTCGGATAACTTAAAAGTGAAGTAAAATATACTGTGCATCGAGTAGGGTAACGTATTAGGATGTTGTTTACCTGTGAGGCCGTGTACAATCCGCTTCGTGACTATATGTATTGTTTGTTAACGACGCTGTCAATTGCCAGGATCATATCAGCGCCGCCAGTGTACCGGAAATTCGTCCCACAAGAGTTGTTTAACTTGTTAGTAAATCTACTGACATAGAGCTGTCGCTATTAATCTCACTTTAAAACCGTATGTCTGGACCGGGACACAAACATTTCACAGTTACTTTGGCACACAATCGGAATACAACACAACTGATCGGTCCAATCAAATCACAACTGAATTGCTGGACTGCACGACTCACAACTGACTGTTGAGTTACAACTCTCAATTAAACTGCTCTGTCCACATGCACTGTCACTTCTAACGGAACTCGACACTCGACTCAATTCAACACTGCTCGTCCTGGCGACAGCAGTCCCTTATACAGGGTGTTTCAAAAATAGGGGGCATAAATTCAGTATGCATTTCCCATATGTAGACAATAAAAATGTCCATTACAATAGGAAATTGTCCGGAAATGATAGATTTCTGAGTTATGGTCTTCAAAACTGTGGAACGTTTTCCTTCCCGCAGGTAGTTGCCGTGACAAGATATTAACAGGACACACTGACAGTTTATTCCGAGGCAAAGGGTACATTGAGTTGTGATTGGCATTCACTGAGAGACTCGAATAAAGAGCTGGTAGAAGTGCACTTCATGTACGGTAAGGCGAATGGCAAGGCTGCACTGGCTCGTCGTTTGTAGCAAGAGAGGTACCCACAGCGAAGATGTCCGATCCGAAGACATTTGAACGTCTCCATCGCCGTCTGTGCACTAATGGGAAGTTTACATCTCCTGGTTTGGGAAGGGGACGACCAGATCTGCAACTCCAGATGTGGAGGAGGAAGACACTTCACTGAGCATTAGTCAACGAGCTCACTTCTTGCATGATAGTGCCCCTGCACACTTCAGTTGCACGCTCGCCGGTACTTAGATCGAAGGTTTCCTGATCGATGGATAGATAGAGGTGGTCCAATTTCTTGGCCACCACACTCACCTGTTTTGAAACCTGTTGATTTCAACTTGCTGGGTCATTTAAAAGTGTTGCCGTATTGTCTCCGGTGCCTGGCATGGAATCCCTTTAGAATCGAATTGTGGCAGATTGTGAGGAAATACGCAATACTTCTAGAACTTAGGGTCGTGTTCATACGGCCATGAGACGTCGATGTGAGGCCTGTATTCAAGCAGGAGGAGCTGGACGCTTTGAACATTTTCTGCAAAGAAAACTACTGCGATAAGAAATACTCCGGTGAATATCATTGTTTTGAAGGTCAAACTCAGAAAGCGAGCATTTCCGTACACATGTTGTAATGGAATTTTTTATTGTCTATATATGGGGAATGCATACCTGAAATTAGTCCCTCAATTGTTTAAACATCCTGTATAGGCTACGCATACAAGGTGGAACTTTCAAGAATAAGAACTCACTAGAACATGTCGAAACGAAGATTCCGGAACAAGTAAGCGGCACATGAAGTTTCTATTCCAAAATAGCTATTATTATGTTGTTCCCGCGCTGGCTATTGTTCCGATGACCCATCACAGGCTACACCCAGGTCCGGGCTGGGAAGCATTTACCGGCGACCGCAATTAGCGCCGTGTGCGCGGTAATACCAGTAAGGTGCCACATATATTGGTTGCTAAATTATCCCGGATCCTTAGCCTGTTGACAATGCTTCGCAAAAAAGACTATATTCAAAGGAAGTAAACACTCGGATAAATAAAAGGTGGTGAAAATAATTATTATAGAACATTTTGTAAGTTCTTAATAGCAGCACAATAATCAGAAACACTAAATAAAAAAAAGTATAAGCAAATGTAAAAAGAGCAAATATTAAAGCGTTTGAGATTTCGGAAGATTTTAAAGTGTTGAACTTCAAATTCCACGAACAATAAAATTGTTTTAAAGTGATTATTCTATTCATAGTCGACATATTTTATATTGACCAATAACGTTTAGTAATGCTTCAGATATCGAGCATTCATTTGTCTTCTATCACGTTTGCAAGAACGCGACCCTATTCGATAAAACACCAGCTCGTTACTGAACCTTAACAGTATCTCTGTATTTCAGTCTAATCCACTTCATTTTCAATTGCCTAAAATGAGCGGATTCCTTCAACTTTCAACGTTGAAAACTGTGTTTTAATGAATGCACTGTCAATTTCCAAATAAACCTGTGTCTTTATTGCGTTCTTATTTTAATTAAAAATTATGGGAGAGTGATCTAACGATAACTTTGGTGGCTTCTTCAATCCTCCTAGTACTTCTGCAAAGGTGTATGGCACATGTAACGGAGAAGTTGCCTGTGAAGCAGGCGTTCAGTCTGAATGGAGAAGCTTCCGCGTCATAACAACAGAAGGCGGTTTGTACGATATGTGTCTACCAAATTCTCTTTCGCACTGTGTTTCGTTTGATCGATTTACGAGTAGTAGAAGGTCCGTGAAAGCTGCAAGCAGGTTACTTGTTACCGTAAGGCAACATGAATTTGTCAACAGAGTTGTTGCGGCTCCTTACTGCAACTGGAAATGAAAACATCAGTGTGGAATGTGTGGATGTTGGTAGGATTATCCAAGAAAAATTTATATGTTTGATTGATTGTTTTATTTTATGCTTTTGCGTGTGACATTGCGAGGCATATTACTTGGTTTTATGGCTAATGTTACCGTATTAGTACTCTTTGGATTGAAGCTATGCTTACTAGGAAACTATTCCGCCACACGTGTGCTACATTACGTCCTTCCCCTTAGGGCTAACACTCGTTTAAAAAATCTGATGTGTTACACTCACATGACTTTCTCTACTCTTGTACAAACTATTTTTACAAACTCTTATTCTCCATCTATTTCATATTAATCGAGATAAACATTTGCAGAAACGATCTTTTGACATGCAAAGAGAATTACATTTTGCACATAGCGACAAGTTCTAAAAATATTTGACTATCGCTTAACGCGTACTATGTTCCCCTTGTTTTGTATTTGCAAGGGCAATATAGAAATACAGTAGCCTTTAATCATCGACATATATCTTAATAGCTGGTTGCTAGGTGCAGCACCATTCCCTTGGCCACAAATTATTACTCTTTGCATATTCAAGACAAAAAATGAATAACGTATTCCCATTTGAGAAAACAAGTTTTGAAAAATTTAAGGGAATAACAAGTAATATCTCGAAAATGGTTCACTCAACAAAAAACATGTATATGACATAAATTCTGTATTTTAACGCGATCTACATTTTTAGTGTAGTAAAATTTTGTCTATCTCTTATGGTTTACCAGTTATGCAAAAGTCGTTCACAATGAACAATACTTTTAGAGCCATTCCCAGAAAATTCAAGATATACATTTTATTTATCATAAAAATATCTTAAACATATGATATTTGAATCAAAATCGTTATAGCCCTTTTTGAGAAAATTAAAATTCTCGAAAAACGTTCAATGTAAAGGGTAATCTGGGGTGGGGGGATTTTCTTGAAAACCTTCGTGTCGCATCTCTGGAAGATACTGAACCTAAATACCAAGTTTGGTGTTTATCTGACTGTTTGTTTCTGAGTTATACTGTTCACAGACACACACACACCGACATACACATTATCCAAAAATGCTTTATTTGAATTCAGGGGGTCTCAAAACATGTATTTCCGGTGAAATCTCGGTATCGAATTTTTGGGTGGAATACAATACTTCTACTTACTATATGTAGTAAAGAAAGTAAAAATAGGACTCAAAACAATGTCATTGACACTCTTTAAATGAACAGTTGGTATTTACGATATTTGTCTGAAAATATTGAACTTTCTTTGAATAGTCTGCGAAGTTCTCTTCATTCTGCATGGACTTTGTATATTTTATAACCGTTAAACCATAATGTAGACGAAGGCTAACTACAGAAATATCTAAATCTCGTTAAAACACACAACTTAAATGTTTGTAGCATCAAACATTTCCTAGATATTCGTTGTTCTTGGTTTGAAATTTACCGTACTTTACATTTTCTGAAGTGCTCTCTCTTTTGCTTCTTTGATGTTATGGAAAGATTATAGGATTTCAAAGCCAGCAAATAGCGACCCACATTAAAGATTTCACTGTCGTTTCAGCTGATTGTATTCCCCGTTTAGTGACAACGAAGCGTAATTAAACTCTTTCCGCAAACGTCTATCTCGATTACCATGAAGTAGATAGAAAAATAAGGTTTTGCTAGCTTAGTTTGCAGAAGAGATATAAAAAAGATAGTGGATAGAGAAAATAATGTGAATATTGGATGTTTCACAAATAGTTGTTACCTTTCTTCACAGAAGAACGCTGAGTGGGAAAATGGTAATAAATAAATGCAATTTAGTGCCGAAGCATAAAGTGACCACGACCAAACAGAAAACCAATCTGTCCACTTCAAACCGATTTTTGCATGTGCCAGTAATTAAAGACTGAACAGCGCGGATCTCAGCACTCGCTAGAAACTTGAATGGCAAATAAATAGGGAGACGGAATGTAGACTGACAAATGAACAATGGCTTTATTGATTTCCAATGGCTTTGAAAACAAAAACATCAGTCGGATACAGCTAACTCTAATGTCAGAGGCCTCTATACAAAATTAAACTACAATGGAAATATACACTATAGCTTTAATTATTGACGATACTGTTCTCTGCAATTTGGTTAACGTAAAACCCCTAATACACGACTCTAGTAAAAAAATATACTAGGTTGTAAATTGATGAACTCCTAAAATATGCAGATTCCTGTTATTTAAACCACAGGAATCTGTAATTTAAAACTCCTACATCACCTGAGTATCCTTCAAGTTTTTCTAAATAACCGCGCTTAAAATTGATTATAGCGAGTTGACACTTTTTCTGGTTTTATCAGAAGTGGCCCCCAACACTAGAAGTCTAAACATAATCTAATTTTTATGTAACCGTATAACAAAATGCAGGCTCTGTTAATAATTAATGTTATCTTCTGAAAAAGTATGTTTCTTCCTAAAATAAAAGAACACATATTATATAAACCCATTTTAAACACATTTCTCTACTTCCCTGAGATAACGAATTATTGCTTACTAGCCAAAAACTCACGTCGGATAGAATTTACAATAGTTAAAATTCCAGGAGAGATTGCAAGTTTATTTGATCGAACTATTACTTCGAATGGAATTTGTTAAGACATATTCCATTATATAAATATCAATTACTTTCCTACTTGTGTTTTGTAAAATTAAATCATTGTGTCAGCTGTCCAATTACGGAATGAACAATCGAAAGTTACGGAATACCAGTGCTACCAACAGTGGGAATGTGAAAATGATTAAACTCAAAATTAAGATAAGCTACAATCAGAACACAATAAAACACACACGTTTTTCCAGAACATCATTTATTTCCAAGTTGACACTGTTTGAATGGGCATTGCTTAAAAACACTAGCTTTAATGTCGAGAGTTGAAGAAATCTCCTGGTTTTCAATAATGAAAACTGAAGTGAATATTGAGGTAGTAGGATTTGATAAGCTTCCAGAATGAAGAATGACGAGAAGACGTAGCCTTCGATTATTGTGTACTGATACTATTAAGGTTCAGTTACGAGCTGGCGGATTATCTGATCTGCATCCTTGCAAGCATATTGTTACTGAGCTATGTGCCGAGGTTATCACGTGGATGGCGCCGACCGACTGGCCGAATGAAGAGATGAGGAGCGCCCTTCCCACGATGTAAATTCCAGAAGCATTAACGAGAGACAACGATATTCTTCTGGGCGTTTATCCTATTCCCTTCCATGAAAATACTCGCACTTGTGTACAAGCTCGTCACTGGTTAATATTGAGACAGCCAGTTGTTCTTGATGCGAACATACAGTGCTGTGCTCGTTATTCAGAGCGTTCTCTGAGTGAGGTTGCGATGATAGTTGTGACGTACAGCGAGTGCTGTTACCGCGAGAGATTAGAGAGACCTTATGTTCGATATCCCAGCAAGTGAAGCGAAAGGAAGAAAAGGCTGCTTCGCGAGTGATTTATACCACGGCTACTCGGGAGGAAAGACAAAGTCACAGTGAAAATTGAACTACATTTCATTAATGAAGTGACAGTGAGAACTAAATTAAATCGCATCAGTAAAGGAGAGTGTAAACTGAACAAAAAAAAACCATTATTATAAAATAATAGACCGTGATTGGTCCATATAGGGGAGATAGGTAAATGGTCAATAAGAAATACATTCTCAAACCGAAAGCCGTTAGTGCCATTTCCAATAAAATAAAGGAGTAACAAAAACTAGCGTTTACATACCCTTATTTGGAATGGAGATGATTTCCTAAGAACAAATCTCTCTCTCTCTTTCTTTCTTCCTCTCGCACACACAATTTGCTAACAATGCTCGTTTTTTAGGTTTCATTGGACCTTCAATAAAACCCTTTTATTTAAGGTAAACTTTTGATATCAAGTTTCTAGTGTAGTAAAGTCGTGTCACTACCTACTGTAAGTAGATGATAGGAGAGGAAAGTAAAAACGAAGTAAATTTAGTCGTTAGTAATTTTAAATAACTGGGAAACCCAAATAAAAATGCATACTTCTGGAAGTAAGTGTATAAGGGATAAGTGCATAAGTTTTTATGTACTAAGCCACCCTGCTTTCGTTTGTATTTGTGTCAACTCAAGGGTATATAGGAATTTGCTTTTTAAAGCTTGGACTATCGCTTCAAGCTCTTGCATTCCCCTTTGTACCTAAAACGAAATGTTTAAGAAACCATTTATTCAAACTTTATATCGATTAACACGAAGAGGCAAAAAAATAAGATTTATTCGTATAACACCTGTAAAATGCGGATAGAGAAAGTTGTGGGAATGTAACGTATGAGATCTTTCTAAAATAAGTGGCGATAATTTGTTAAAAAATAACACAACATTAATTTCCAAATACTTTATTAGCATACATTACCTTATACCTTGTACTTCTATACATAGTCACAGCCGTTATTCAGGCACTTTTAACAGGAAACCAGTTTTTGCATGTCTTCGTCAAAGAATGATGCCGCCTGTGATGAAAGCCAAGTCTGCATTTCTTGTCTCCGTTGAAATATTTTCCACCAAGGAATTTCTTCAGATGAAGAAAATCGCTTGATGCCAAATCCGGACAGTATGGAGGGTGATCGAATCGTTGGCAACCAAATGATGCAATCAGATCTTGAATTTGTTTGGCTCTGTGTAGCCGGGCATTGTCATGAACCAAAACGATTCCACGCCTTTTGTTCTGTATTGTACGACGGAGCTATTGTAGTGTCTGACAATAGGCATGTTCGTTGATTGTCGCATTGCTGGGCAAGAATTCAACCAAAAAAACTCCTGGTAGACGATACTCAGATTACCCTGACCCCTACACATCATGAAATATTTATCAGCTATAGGATGGTCTGTCCCAGGAAACCGTGCAAATGATCTTGCAAGTCCTTGCAGCTATGTCTCATCACTTGCAACGATGTGCGTCAGCAAATAAGCGCATATTGCGTGAGAAAACTCAGTGCAGCGGCAGATCGCTTGTTGTTTCGCTCATCAGTTAGATTTTTGGACACCCATTTTGAGCACAATTTCCGAAACCCTAAGCGCTTTGTCACAATATTGTAGAGAGCTGACCATGACATTTGTGGAAAGTACGAAGACAACACCGATATGGTGAAACGTCTGTCCTCGCAAATGTTTTATTTCACAGCTTGCACCAAATCGTCTGTGATCATAGGCGGTCGGCCACTCCTCGGTTCATCATGCAATTTTCACGACCTTCGTTAAACTGTCTAACCCACTCCATCAGATTCCATCACTCATTATTTTCCCATAAACCTCACACAATTGGCAAGGAATGTTGCTAGCATAACATCTCTCAAATTCAAAAAACCAAATCAATTATCTGACTTTACAATCAGTTGGATTGTTTTGAACATTTCAAAACGCTCTAACAACAGAAAACATAAAATGACGATCGTTCACAGCTGCATCTGTGCATGTTCAAAACCCCGAATGAAGTGCTGCAGTGGCAAAATACTAAAACTATATTTACTTTAAAAACACGCCTGGTAGTTATACCAATAATAATCATGCTATTAGTAGTACACTTGCGTTAGATCGGTTATATACGCAGCGAGTACAAGGAGACTTGTTATTCTTTATAAAAGAGGGAACAACTTTGTAACTTTTATGTTGTTTGCGGTCATAATGCAATGCTTGAAAAGAGGAAATAAACTCAGTTCAATATTTCAATGGATTATAGAGCCTATACCTCATTCTTGCGAATTGAGCTGTCAGACAAAAGCAATAGCATTAGAGATTTAGAAACCTCTCGGGAAACATCTTTTGATCAACACAGTGTGTCTGTTAATTTGTAGATCGAGGCAGTGTTTTTTAACACTTAAATGATTTCAGTCTAATTATATAATATGTAAATTCAATAACAGCTCGCCTTGAAGCAATATGTACGTAATAATTTGTAAAATGTATGTAACAGTCATTTCATACGCTTATATTATTGTATCCATGTGTAATAATGTTATGTGAATGTATTACGTAATTTAATAATGTAGGAGCTGTGAGAATAATAAGTTAAAAGTTGATAACAATGAGGTAACCTTGAGTCAATAATGAGTAAGAAAGTTTAACAGTACTGCTTGTGATCCTTGGAGTAACAATAATGTAAATTTTGAAGACAGTTTAAAAATAGCCAATCAACAACTATAAATCGATTTAGTTAAATGAAAGTATTCTATTGGAGTAGGATTAGCCAATCAGAGACTTCAAATACAGAAATTTACAAGTTTAGACGGTTGAAATCAACTCAGTTGCCTGCAGACAGTGATTGTAATCGGATGCAAGATGCGTCCTCGAGAGATTTAATATGTATTCGTGTGAGACGAAAATAGTTTACGTATTAAAAAGTGCAAGTATTTAATAAAAACATCTCACAACTCTCTCTCTCTCTATATATCAGTGAAGTGTTATTTAAATCGTGTCAAGTATTAATAAAAGGAGTGAAGTAAAATTATAATCTGTGTAAGCCTTCATTCTTGTCGCACCAAAACCCTGCTAAGAGAAACGTGTCTCTAACAAATACTGACGCAGCCGAGGCAAATATAAATATATTATATTTAAAGAAACAGTTAAATTACAAAGTTAATATTTTTTTAAACTTGGGGCAAAGGCCACCTGAAAGTACATTTGGGGCGAAGGCTACCGGCAAGCGGGTACTATACGTGTGGTTGCAACTCTACAAGTTTGGCTCCCCAACATTTGACATACGGTACAACTCCCTTCTAAAACATACTTTCTCAAGATAAATGCCGCTTTACTAGAAAATGTCTTTTCAGGAACTGGCTCCCGAAATACACAGTTTTAACATATGTTTGGAACATGCGGACAAACACAAGGAACACTCTGAAGGCATTCTGTTTCACGCAGAAACCCCCGGAGCGGATGGCGCCTGTGGTGATATCTGCAGCTGAACTAGGTTTGTAACCCAACAGCGTCTCAGTTGTTTATCACACTACGGGGGAGGGAGTTCTCTGTCATTAGGGAGTACCGCCCGTCGATCGACAGAAATTCGATTTGTCAACTACTTCCAACTTCATCCCACGTCGTTTGTAGCCAGCAGCGTGCCAGACATATGGACCAGAAAACAAGATAGCAAATCTAGAACTGTGTTTAGAATCCGTTACATTTCGAAAAGTATTTACCTACTATGTAACCGCAAATTGGTTTCAAAATAGAGAGAAGGCAATTACAAAACGTGTATCTTACTTTCTTTTGTTAGTTTTCTACCATGAAAATTCCATTGAACAGAACATAATAAAACTGATATATCCTTCCATCGACATTATCTCCTTCAAGACTATTTCTGTCCCCCACTGTCTCTTCTGCCAGTATTATCGTTTTCATTTTATCGACTCTGTATTATCACTGGATTTTCTAGTTTCGCCAATTGTACTATAATTCAAATTGCTATAATATCGAGCTTTATCTGTGCGATTGTTAGCATAAATTCAAATGTAAGATTGGAAATTCATAACTGTACGAGTAAGTACATCTTCGTATTACCAATGCTAATCCCAATACTGAAAAATGGTTTCATATGATGTTGAATTTCTTTTTCAATCCGAGGAATATGAGTTATGCAAACCAACGTTAATTGCAAATGAACTAATTAACTACACAACAATATTTAATTGGTTAACATATGAAGCTCTCCTGAGAATTTGATGTTTGTATGTCTATTAATAGGCTGTGGTACGCAGAGAATGTTGAATACTGAAAACTGATGAAGAAAAATGAAGTTACAATTTAACCTTCCTAAATGACTGATATCAAGAAGCAACAGTGTAGCATGTAAGTACGAGATATAAGAATAATAAAAGGAGCAAAAATGTTTATCGAATGATGCAGTGCCTTAACATTCAAGAGCTCCATGCTGAATACAAGAGTAAGTAAACATTAGCATAAACAAATTCAACAAAGCACCACGTAGCGCTGTTGTAACGTTTGAAATTTAAGGGCTACCGCTAGCATAACATGAGCAGAATATAGGTATTGCCAAGACATGATGGCTAGACAAGGCAAAAAAGACACAAGAGCGTCCTTTGCCAGGAATCACGCCTCATTTGTGGAAACGCGGCACGTAGAGACCAAGAACTGTTAGTCCTTTTGTCGAGCATAAATTTTCTGCTTGGCCTGTTTATTTCCGTGATGCACTCATGTAGGTAGCGCATTCATCTTTCGCGTTTGGGCTACGTGACGTGGATGTTCATGTCAGAGAAACATTGCAAGGAAGCACGAACAATTACCTCATGCTTAAATTGAGCTAAACAAGCCACTCAGCGCCATAAAACAGAAGCGGCAACTCCCAAAACGTAACCTGTTGTTTTATTTGGGTAGCCATTACCTAGGGCACGATTTTTCATCTCTGTGAGGTTTATGGTAGAGGAAGTTGGCATTTTCCGTTTCATCCCACAACATTAGTTACGTTCATCCAATTGATTAATTGGACATTGCTGAAGCACGAGAGATGTGCTTGCTACTCTGGGTTTCTCTCGAGGCTAACGAGATAGACAGGCTACGGCGCGATACTTCTAGTCCAGTCTCGACCCTATGAAGTTAAATTAAATTGAGTTTTATTTATTGGACGCTCTTTAACTACTATGGTCCTTAGCGTCCCATTCTATATGGGCGTGAAAGACCGGTAATTTTGCTCAGAGGCCTCTTTACCAGGCTTGAGGTTCTTTTACGTGCCGTAAATCTACGACACGCACCGGCTTTACTTCCCTTCCGAAGGAAGCCATCCCTCTCCACCGGGTTTGAACCCGCGACCTCGAGAACTAGAGGCTAGCATGGTAACCACTACTCCACGGAGGACGACGCCCGATGAAGTGAAATTACAGTCGCCTAACATATCCATATTCTAAACAAAGAAATAAATTGCTTGTTAAAGTCGCGGAAAACGCACAGTTATATCATGAAGCTATTCAACGTTAGCCATGTTTCAGACTACCATTGCTACCTAACTCTAATTCACTCCGTATCCTGTCTATCTCGTTAGCCATGGTTTCTCTTGAATTACGCGACTGATATTCCGCGATATTGCTTTACGAGTAGTGACCAATTCTCTCCTAGATCATGCTAACCATGTATAGCATTATGTTCTGCTTAACGTTCTTCGTAAAAGATGTTCCAAAATGATGCCCCTCTATGTCTATAAAGCCTGGCAACTGCCGAGTACATTACTGAACGCTCAATGAATTTTCAGAAATATTGGAAAATGCATGACGGATGCTGTGTTATAATTCGTCGAGCGTATTGGGATTAATTACATATTCTTTAACTTTAAGCGTTCTCCAGGTATAATAACAACACGCCTGGATTCAAATCTGGAGCGTGTGCAGGCCAGTCAATTATTCTGTCATCATGAAACACTGTGCAGCGAGACAGTGATTTTCTTAGACTTCATTCCACAGGAGCCCTATCTGGACAATTTTTTCTCGTTGTAACTATTGGCTATATATGCTTCATTTTCTGTAGTATAGAAACATTTTCTTAGGCTTTTATAATGCCTTATAAATAGAGAAACGGTTACGGATAATTTCAGTATAAATTCAAACGGCAGTCCGCATGTGACTCCATATCAAATAACGTTATCCATAGTATACACCTTGCCAAAAAAAACAGTACCGATACCCTCTGAAGTGCGCGAGTGATCATACAACCCGATGCCTATTACGAGTTGGATCCGATGGTCGCCAGTCGCGTCCTTCAAAATAAATACGGTACTTCCACTTGACAAGTTTTGGATCAACTGGTTTCTTCCGGCCTCAGGGATAAATCTGCCCTTCTGGTAGGAAGGTTATAGCTTAAGCATTAGCATCACTGCGTCCTGAATTTGCAGTAAAAGTAGTTTGTGTCATAATTTCATCACTTAATTAGCTGATAACTTTGGGTATAAAAATGCCATGGAGGCTGTGGCTAGTTAAAAGAGAGAGAGAACAGGTTTTTCCTCTATATGTTAAACGAAAGCGTTTAGCAGGATTTCCCACTGAAATTCCCTGATAATCTTAATTTTCGTGCGTAATGCCTCTGATAACTTATCTCTTGTGCCGCAGGTAGGTCAAAAGTAGGTCGGAGTTGATAAGAGCAAGAAGAAAATTTTACACTATACAACCTGTCACAAATTAGCACTAATTAAATTTTGATTTAATGCAAACTTGGACCAAATAATAGGCAGGTGGAATTTATCAAAGTTGAATCTGCTGGCAAAAACCTTCAGATCTTCCGAGCGCCACTGCTGCCATTCATCAGAATCTCAAAAGTGCATTACCTTAAGCAATATAGTCAAAGCGATAGCAATAAAATATAGAATCAGTGACATGCTGATATACCGAATTATCAGGACAAGCTCTTTCTGTTAGTTCTTATTCATCAAAGAAAACATGCACATTTCAAGAGAGTATTTCTATTAATATCAGCTGTTTAAAGAATGTGGTATGTTTCTGATACGGTCATTTTGATTGTATATCCCAGGATACAAAACAAAGGATATTTTACACCAGGAAAAGTTAGTTACAGCAGTGGTAACTTTCACAAACTCTATGGGTAACATGAGTTCAAAAGTCAGCAGTGGCAATTTGGATAACGCTGCTATTGTACATCAAGGAAATTAATTTTACGATAACAACTGTTTGGGAATATTGGGCTGGAATGAATATCCGACGATCTATTATTTTTATTTTATTTTCAAAATACTTATGGTAGATAGTACCGTATTCCACCCAAAAATTCAGTATTCAGATTTCAGTAGGATACCTTTTTACGAGGTTCACTGAACCTCCCAAAAAAGCAATTTCAGAAAAAGGCCTTGAGTGTGCATTTCTGAACAGTTTAACTAAAAATTAAAAGTAGGATAAATACTAAACTTGATATTTAAATTCAGCATATTGCAAAGATATGATAAGAAAATTTCCAAGAAAATTCCCCTTTACCCTTTAAATAGAATAGTTTTCTTTATTTTTACTCTATAATAAACTCAACGATTTTGATTAAAACAAAATAACATATTAAAGATACATGCATGAGTAATTAAATGAATACATTGAATTTTACGTGAATAGCTCATAACGTTTTCTTTATTGGATTGAAATTTATGTAATTCTGTGTAACTAGGAAATATTATAAATGCACAGAATTTTTCCACAGAAAGAAATATACAGGTTATTTAAATGCACAATTTATCCCAATATTGCAAGAGTCAGTGTTTCCCGAGATTCATTAACAGACATGTTTGAAAGTCTGCGATTCTTGTTCCTTCCCCTTTTATTTTGCTTCTATTGCAAGAATTTGTTACCATGAATAAAACACTTGCATGCTCTTTCCACATGTTTTAATCGTAGTAACATATGTGGTTATAACTGTGCACTTATTGCTTCTTTTGAAATAAACTTGGGGGAAAATTGTCATGAATAGGATAACGTGGATAGAAAAATAATCATTAATATGAACACTTTACAGGATGTTTCAGAAATACCTTTATAAACTTCGGGTATGGGTTCCTTACACCACAAGAAGTAAAAAAGTTCATATGAACGTATGTCCCATAATCCTTTGTTTTCTCGTTAGGTGTTCAACACAGTGGTACACTTACAACACACAAAACTGGTAATAAATGATCGAAATGTCCTCCTCTTGCTTCTGTGCATGCCTGTACTCGTCGAATTATGGAATGTCGCACCCTGTCAAAAACTCCGGGATGGTGTCGAATGGTTTCGCAGGCTTCCATGCCACGTCGATGAAACGTTTCTGCATCCGGGATGGCTTCTCCATAAACCAATGATTTTAGATGTCCCCAGAGGTAAAAATCCACCGGATTGAGGTCGGGAGACCTCACACCATGCAGGCCATGGAACTGGTTCCCCTCTGCCTATCCCTCCATGCTGTCACGTGTGATGTACCAGATGCCACAGCCAATTGTCCTGTACTGATACCTTGATCGACACACTTTAACATCCGCTCTTCGCGTTCCGGCGTACGAACAACTCTTGGTCTTCCTCGATCAATAGTACGTGGTGCAACGGTTCCTGTCTCAGCAAGGCGACGATAAACAGTGACAAAGGTTGGATGACTCGGTTGTCTTCGGTCTGGAAACTCCATCTGATAGAGCCGTGCAGCCTCGCGTCCATTACCATTCGCGCGACCATACATAAAAATCATGTCTGCCTGTTCAAGAAATGAATATCCAGCCATGGTGGAACGAAACACGTGCAGTTAATTCATTACATGTATACAATTGAAACGTTGAAGACAGACTAATGACAAACGTAAACAGGTCTCCATGGCAACACTTCGCCATCTACCGTATGTAGTACAATGGGTCAATGCCTTCTATGAATGCATATAGAAATGAAGTTTTGAGGTTGGACCCCGAAGGCCGTTGAACTCACACTTTCATTGTGACAGGAATAACGCGAAAACCAAGGATTATGGGACATATGTTCATATGAACATTTTTTTCTTCTTTTGGTGTGAGGAACCCATACCCGAAATTTGTAAAAGTATTTCTGAAACAGCCTGTATATAACAGATATATGTGAAAATGACATCAGTAGGGAAAGATGTGTAAATGTGTCACACGGACTTTTACTTTTTCTCCACGTACCTAGGAGACAGAGGAAGTATCACATTCCACCCAAAAATTCGATGTCGAAATTTCACGGAATTATATGTTTTGTGTTCCCCTGAAACGAAAAAGATCCCTGTGTGTGGGGGGGGGGGGGTTGCGGGCGTGCGTGCGTGCACGCGCGCGCATGTGAACGCATAACCCATAAACGAAAAGTAAGAAATGCCAAACTTTCTATTTAAATTCAGTATATTCCAAACATGTGACACGAAGATTTTCAAAGAAATTCCTCACCCCTAACTACGGTTTATATGGAAAAATTTTGATATTTTTGAGTATCTCAAAAATGGCTAACAATTTTTATTAAAGTACCATACCTTTAACACATTTACCTGACAACTAAAATGTATATCTTAAATTTTCTGGGAGTAACCTTGGAAGTCCACTTAATTAGGAAGGAAGTTTGTAATTACTTTCTAAAACAGGTAAACTATAATAGACAGGCGAAAATTAATACACAATGTGGATATATTTTAGACACAATCAATTCAAAACAAATTTGTATTTTTGAGCCATTGCCAGATATTACTTTGTTATTGGTTTGAAGTTTTCAATTGAGGCAGTATTTTTAACACGGTCTACTTATATAATACTAAAAAATAATAACAGCCCGCCTTGAACAATATGTGTGTGTAATAACATATAAACTGTATGTTACAATCATTGTATTATGTTTATATTATTATGTACGCGCACATAAACATTATGTGAATGTATTACGTAGTTTAACAATGTAGGAGTTGTGAGAATAGAAGCAAGCTGCTTTCTATAGCCAACAGAATTACAAAGTAGAAGCCGAAGGTTCCTAATAATGAGGTAACCTTGAGAAAATAATAAATTAGAATGTTTAATAAGGCTACTAATAATTCTTGGAACAATAATAATGTAACATTTAAAACAGTTTATAAATAGCCAATCAACAACTAGAAAGGCTAAAAGTTGAATAAAGGTATTCTATTGGAGTAGGCTTAGCCAATCAGACACTTGAAATAGAGTAAATGTGCAAATTCAAGGGGGGACGCTACAAGATTGCGTACCCAAGTTAGATACGGTACGTGTTCAGTGTGAGACATAAAAATTTATTGCGATGAGAATAATATAAAGTTTGTGTGTTAAAAAGTGCAATTAATAATCTTACAGCTCTATAGTAGGATATATCAGTGAAGTGTTATTTAATCGGGTGAAGGATTAATAAGAAAGTACAACACAATTATAATTTGTGTAAGCCTTGTTCTTTAGCCGTACCAGCCTTGCTAAGAGATTTGTGTTCTGCAAATTACTACTGAGACATACATACATAAAGTAAAAATATTTAAATAAACATTAAAAATAAAAAGTTGATTCTTAAACGTGGGGCGAAGGCCACCGGAAACTTTGTACCGTACGTGGGGCTAACACGTAAATTGGCATCCTTTACGTGCGTAGTCTAAAACAGTTTCAAGTTGGTATACTATACGTGGTGCAACCACTACAACAATTAAACCCCCATCAAGTTTGGCTCCTAAACGTGGGGCTACAACGACTGCAAGTTTGGCTCCCATACGTGGGGCTGCAACGACTGCACAGTACTTTATCATTTTTAGTGCTGTCAAAATTCAGCTGTTTCTTGCGATGTCATGGAAGGAGTAATTTCAAGACCATCATAGCCACCCACTTTTAACATTTGACCATTTCTTTCTGTTACCTATCTCTCTTGTGCCTAAAACGAATAGCATAATACCACTATTTCTGCAACGGCTAATGGTTAACACGAGGAATAGTCTATATAAGGTGTATAAGAATAAACATAGTTGATTGACAAAGTCATTTGAAAATATCACATCACATTTTTACTTTCTTTACCACGTATATACATTCCACCCAAAAATTCGATAGTGAGATTTGACCGGAAATACATGCTTTAAGGCCCCTTAAATTAAAAAAGAACATTTTTGGAAAAATATCCGTGTGTCTGTGTCTATGAACAGGATAACTCAAAATCGAAAAGTCGGATAAATACCAAAGTTAATACTTAGAATTAGCATCTTCCAAATACACGACACGGAGATTTTCAAGCAAATCCGTCCACTCCAAACAACCCTTTACATGGAACATTTTTAGAAATTTTTTATTTTATAAAAAATGGCTGTAACGATTTTGATTAAAATACCTTATATTAAAGATATTTAAATGACAAATAACACGTATATCTTGAATTTTCTAGAAATAGCCTTTAAATCTCTCTTCATTCGGAAGGAATTTTGTATAATCTTGTAGAACTGGTAAACGTTAAACGATAGACGAAAGCGTGCTACACAAGAAATGTAGATCTCTTTTACGAGTAAATACCTAATTTATTTCAAATAAGGTATTTTTGTTGACATAAGCCATTTCTGAGATATCCGATATTAAAGTTCGGATTGTTCATTTCTTGGCTCATTCTCTTAAAGTTCTATCAACATTCGGTTATTTTTCGCGACTGCAAGGAAGTAGTATGAAGTTTTAAGGCCAGCATAATTAAAGTGCCCAGTTTTTAAGTACTCGACTACCGCCGTTTTCTTTGTATAACGAAAATGCCGCTATTTCTGCAAAGGTTCGTTTGGATTAAAATGTAATAGATAGAAAAATAAGCTATTTATAGGAATTGCTTGTACACTCACTAATAAACATAGAGAGTAGAGAAAGTCGTGTGAATGCGTCACATCAGAACTTTTAGTCAATGATGGATAGCACAGAGAAAGGAACAAAATGTAAAGAAAAGCGAAATGTTTTATAACACAGCATAACAGCATAAAACCGTCGTTGTTTAATAGCATAACACCTTCATACCCTTATCAGATTGTACAACATTCGTGGTTCATCACTGTTGACAAACGGACTTGTATCAACAAAAGATAAATAACTATGCCACCAGGAAAACATAAAACACGGCATGGCGAGAAGCTTTCTTAACAGTTGGAAACATCAGAGATCGATAGGAGGGTTGCATGTAGTAGGCAATGATAATAGCACTGGTAACATGTTTATTAATTATCTCATTACTGCGAGCGATACAAGCGATAAACAAGCGTTAATATTATTCCACCAATAATACAGCAGCGAGCCTATCACTTTCATCTACCATGTGTCACATAAATACCTCCCAGTAACAAAACACACGCGAGCGAGAGGGCGGAGACAGTGTTGTGGTAAAATAACTCTGGTTTTCAGGAATATCGTATATCCAGTGAAATCTCATTTCTTAGGCAGCGATGGATCCCTCAAGAGAAACGAATTAATTGCTGCCGGAATATGCATATTAATTTTCTTGCTATCAAGGGCGGCACAAAACACTCTAAAGTGAGATATGTAAGCGAGAGTATCGCACTTTAAGAATTTAATTTTCGATATATCAGCTTATCTTTTCGTTTTCTCGTGTGCGTAACAAAAATGGAGGCACAATACTTAAATTTCTTTAACTTTTACTTTCTCCGACTAATGCTTACGGTAGATGGGGTACTACATTAGATGCAAACATTGTATATCTAGGTTTCACAGAAAATGTGTGTATTTAGGGGCCCCTGAACCCAGGAAACAATAAATAAAGTATGTAATACACCTTCAGGCATTTAGTTTGCTATATCGGATCGTATGTTGTAGAGTTTCACAGCTGCTATAATATGTAATTTTACAGATGTTACTTATATACTAATAAAATAAAATAAAATTAATAGTGATAAATACACTAAACCTATATTAATTACGGTTACGAAGCCAGCAGGACACACAACCGGTAACCAGTTATTTATCTACTAACTCCTATACTACCTAAAAATATCAAATTCTGTGTAAACTATAAAAAGTTAATAATAATTAATGGGATTCTGTGTGCACGAAGAACATGGTTTAAAAACCAAACGTAGAATAAACATGAAATGTTTATTTAAATTGGACATCTTTCGATGATGAAAATGAGACGTTTGGCTATTTAACTATTCTAAAATAGTTTAGAAAAGAAAAATCTAGGAGCGATAATAGCCGAAAAGGAACCAAATTAAGTGCAAAACCTAATTTTGTATTCATAGACTTTACAAAAGCATTTGATAAGCTACATTTAGTTAATATGATACACAGAAGTGGATACCGTAACCGTCTATCAGAAGTAATTAAAAGTCTATATAATTTAAGAGATGCGAATAAAAGCAAAGCTTTCAGAGTATCTTTAAATAAACTTGTGAGTTAACAGGTATTCACCTTAGAAAAGTAGCGATAAAAAAGTGGAAAATGGAACGCCCACAAAAGATTAAACCTAGGTAAAGTGTTTTATCTTAATACTGTAACGTGTGTATACACGATCATGTTATCACTTAATATAATTAAACAGTTTTTGTTTATGGCAGTAAAAGTCAGCCAACCAGTTACGTGTCCTGTAACAGCATTTCGAAGATACGTAGGCAAGGGGTAAGGAGGGAAGCGAAGGGCAAGTTTTGTGCTTTACGACCACAATAACTATAACTTGCACAGTCGGTCATTCCGTACTTCTTCCTTCCTCTTGCCTAACTTATGAGTTTCTACCCTGAGAGCCACAGGAAACTTCCTTGCTGACGTCACAGAACATGCGGTTGCCTGACACTGATCTAGAGGGCTGTCCCAGAAGTGTCTGACCTAACGAAGAAAACACAAAAATTTTGTGGAAAAACATACTTATTTCTCTACATAGTCTTTCAGCTAGATACACTTTTCCCAGTGGTGTTCAATAGCTTCGATACCCTGTTTATACTGAGAACCATCGAGTTCTGCAAAATAGCCTGCATCTACAGACTCCAGCTTTTCACTGATGGCAAATCTTTTAGCACCAAGCTATTTCTTCAACTTTGGAAATAGAAAATAATTAGAGGGGGCTAAATCTGGCGAACAGGATGCATGAGGAAGCAATTCAAACTTTAACTCATTGATTTTGACCATGGCAATAATGGATGTGTGAACTGGTACATTGTCTTGATGAAACAAAAGTTTCTTTTCCACTAAATGCCGCCGTATTTGTTTGATTTCATCATTCAAACGCTGCAATTAGTTTGCATAATACTCGCCATTGATTGCTTTACCTTTTTAAAGATAATGAAAATGATTCTATACACATTCCAAAAAACTGACGCCATGACCTTGCCTGCAAATGGGACTGTCTCACCTTCTTTGGAACCGATTCTCCTCTTTCAATCCACTGTTTTGACTATTACTTCCTCTCAGGTGTAAAGTGGTGGACCCATGTTTCATCCATGGTTATGAATCGACACAAAAACTCGGCTTTATTGCAGCAAAACATCGACAAACACTGGAGTGAAACATCTTCACGATGCTGCTTTTGTTCCATTGTGAGTAAACGCTGCACCCATCTTGCGGACAGCTTTCTCATTTCTAAATTTTCAGTCACTATGCGATGTACAGCACTTTTTGAAATGTCCACGATGTCTGCTAGCTCGCGCACTCAATCGATGGTCATCCAATACCATTTTGTGGATTTTCTTCATAATTTCTGGCGTGGTCATCTCATTTGGACGACCACTGCGATGTTCGTTTGGCAGCTCCTACGGCCTCGCTTAAACTCTGCCACCCAATATTTTACTGTTGTAAACGAAGGAGCAGACTCCCTCAGAGTAGATGTAATCTAGCTCAGCTTTAATATTAGTTGGATTAAGCCCTTTCAAATTTAAGTATTGTATCAGATAGCGATGAACAACTTTATCCATGTTTACAAATTTGCTGAGAGCATTTACTACTTATGGCTGCCAAACAATTACTAAACGACATAGCATCATCAAACTTCAGACTTAAGCTTTATAAGGTTGGTACTTTCTACCACAGTCATTTGTTTGAAACAACAACCACTATATATACGCCAGGTCGGGTATTCTGGGACTGCCCCCGTAGAACGACGTTCCTGTACTCCGCTACACAACACAATCTATTTCAAAATTAAGAGTAGTTCAAAATCATGCGTAGGAAGTACGGGAAGAGAGAAGGCCAAATATTTTATAATCAACTTTTATAATCCCTTGAAAGGGATTTGGAAAGTTAAAATCACTATTGAAAAATTCCGAGTGATCACTACTACTCGAAACCACTGGTATTCAAATTTCTGCAAAGATGTTCATCCCTGAGTTACCATGGCAAGATACTCGAAAGCACACTGAACTTTTTTCATGTGATTCATGCCTCCCGGCAGATCGCCTTGCATCGGCACGGTATCTTGCGGGAAGAAAGTGTCTGTTACATTCACATGGCTTTCTCTAGCCACTATCATTTTTTATTTTTATATAGGTTCTACTAACTGTTCTTGCAAAAGCTTATTTTTCTAATGTATCCTATTCGAGTTAAACTTTGCAGGAATTGTTTCATAGGTATTTCGTTGTAGCTACAAAGGGAATAAAGGGGGCTGAAGCGATACTCAAATAGAGAATTAAGTTAAAATTTCATACTCTTTCCACGACATTGCGGAAAATAACTGAAAACAAAACTTCAAAAAAGTCAAACCAACAGCAACAAATGCATTGAAAATAGCTGATAAAAAGGCACTTTAAATGGATTGTGTATTTTAAAGATACACACACACACACACACACACACACACACACACACACACACACACACACACACACACACAGCAAGTTTATGTACCTCTAATGGTTTACCAGTTATAGGAAATAATACAAAATGTATTCCGAATGGAATGGACTTCAAAGCCTACTCACAGAAAATTCAAATTATATATTTTATTCGCATGTAATATCTTTAACATTTGGTATGTTAATCAAAATCGTTAGAGCCATTTTTGGGGAAATCAAAATCATGAATATTTTTCTATCTGAAGGGTAGTTTGTTCTACGAGTATCCTTTTTAATATTCATACTTCATTCTTGGAAGATGCCTAACTTAAATACGAAGTTTGGTATTTATCCAAAGTCTCTCTCTCTCTCTCTCACACACACACACACACGCACGCACGCTCGCACACGTGCTTTCTTGAATACAGGAATCTCAAAACATGAATTTGAAATCTCGTTATTTGAATTTTTTGGGTCAAATGTGATACTTCCTTTATCCGCTTCAGTGTCTTCGTTTCGACGCGTAGGCGTATTACGGGGAAATGGTTGCCCTGCAATGCGCTGCGCTGTTGCTGACTGGTTATGTTCCCCCTCAACTTTTCCTCCTCTTTGTGCCGGCTAATCAGTTGAGGTAAGTCTGTGCTGTACAGAGGCTGTTGCGGGACCACCTGTTTCAGTGTTATATAGTGCGTTAGTGTTAATGTAATGCCAAAATATCCGTATACTTTTAGCACACAGTTGCATTTTTTTTTCTATGTGACAACAAACTCTTTTAAATAAGTGAGGCCGCTGTTTATAGACGAATTCCTGCTCTTCAATGGCCTCACAGAGAATTGGTTCGTAATCTTGTGAATGGAAACTGACCTCTTCTTGATAAGAAACTGAATTAAACCCCGTGTTTTTACGGAGGTAAAACTCATGACATCGGAGTAAAGTTGGAACGAAGTGCAAAGAAACCTCTGAGAAATCTTGCACTGGAATTAGGAATTTCACAACCCTCGGCTCGAAAGGTCATTAAAGTTTTAAAATTAAGCCCCTATAAGATAACTGTAGTTTAGGAATTGCAACCAAGCAATAGTGGGCGTAAAGTTAATTTCTGCACTTGGGTGTCTGCTAATGCTAATTATCTCTCTACTGATGCACGCTTAATTTTTCTTTAGACGAAACATGATTGGCTATGGATAGCTATGAAGAGTGAACGTATATTAATACATATTTTCTTAAAATGGGTGAGAGATACCTAGCAGGAAAAGGATTTCCAACATATCTATGACCAAGGAAAGTGATTATTGTAGTTAATATTTGAAAGCGAAGTTTATGCGCATTTGAATTTAAGGGGCTATGTATGTCCGACTCAACCGGCAAATAGCGTGCTTCTAAGTGCCAACAAAATTTTCGTTGCGCCGGCCAAGCATGCAAAAGAAGGCTCTGTTTACGTAAATTATTGAGAAAGTAAAGATTACATGACGAGTTTCAATGACCCATAACAGTTAAACCCAGAAAGTAATTTTCCCTAAAACACGATATTTCTGGAGTTTATACAAAAAAGAGATTTAATGCACCAAGTTTTTTCTTTTAAAAATTAACATTTCAAGAGTTTTTTATTTTCAACAACCTCTTGTTTATTACTGTTGTAATTTACTTTGTGTATAAAACTCTGAATTACTCTCAGTAGAGATGCAAAAGTTTAAACAATGAAACTTCGTCTTTAGTAAACAACATTCAACTGTTCAGCAAAATCCTGCCATGAAAAACTCTCGAAACCTTGGAGCTATCAGCTGAAAGACGGCAAATTGCAAACGAGATTATTAAACTCTGGTTAGATTACAATTCGGAACGGATCACCAAGATACTATCTTATTTCCTGCAGCCCCCGGCATCAGACTAATGGAGATGGGTACTTGATTACAGAAACCAGCGGAAATTGCTTCCACAAGTCAAATAACTTCCTAGATTTTTTTTCAGGAATAAAATATAACACAGCGTGATACATCGACGGCTGACTTGTGAGATGCAAATATTTTGACTCAAACGCATCTCATGAAGTTTGTAGGGAGAAAATAAATAATCCCTTAAGAGGCTTCGTATATAATTTATACTACTATGTATGTAAACATGTACGAATTTATATAGTCGTTTATTATTCTGTAGACGAGTGTATGGATACAGTAGACCACAATGGTGGGTAATTCTTCTACATAATTGACAATGATTTCAACGTAAACAAATATATAAATTTTAACCCTTAAATGCGCTGCTTTGCAGATATGCAAAGTGTGTATTAAGAATTTATTTTCAGAATGTTTGAAGTGCTTTTTTATTATTTTCATTTTATAGCAGCCTTTAACAATAAATTGCAAATATTTGTGGCATTTTATATCAAATATATTTCTAACACTCAATACTATTGGAACGTTTTTTTTGCAACAAAAAGCATAATACATGCAACTGCAGTCAAATTAAGCCCGTCATCATCCATGCGTGTCATCACACCGGTTATTTTACGTGGGCCATCCCCATTCTTTACCACAGACACATTTGACTTTAGTTGCTAAGCTTTGAACTCACGATGATGTTTTGTCTCGCCTTAACGATTATGGCTATTCGAATCGCGTACATTAAGGTGTCTGTGACAGGGATATAAAATCCGGTTTAGGTATTATAGTAAGAGCGACATATGTAGCAAAATAATTTGAGCCCTTAAGTTAGAACCAGGTGAAAAATTCAATGCCATAGTCGGGATTTGAACACAGATTCCCGCTTTTCGTGTGGTTGTTCTCACCATTGAACCACCATTCCAACATGCAGGTAGGACATTAAATTCACAACTCGCCGAGTTTTTCCCAGTAGATTACTAAGCGTCTCACCGCAGAAATAAGCCTCAATGACGACTTAAAATTAGTCAGTACATATTTCCGGGCACATAGATGGTTTAAACTAACTAGATTCAAGTTTATAGATATTATTCATTTTATTATTATTTTTTAATAATGGCATATGGGCGTTTTACCATGATAGTCCAGTTGATTAGAACAACCAGACGGAAACCGGAAGATCCGTGGTTTAAATCCCCGCTATGGCACTGAATATTTGTCTTAATTTACGTTTACAACCTTGTCCTACACACGGCTTGTGTGAAAGAACAATCAATTACCTTGATTGACCTAACTCGAACTATAAAACCCAGGACTTAAAAGTACTTACGACAATGTAAGTCGCCATTGACGTATGTCATCTCAAAATGAATTTGAGATATCCTTGTGGTTTACCGGAGAAAATGCGTATCAATTGGGGAATATAATGTCGTGCTGGCATGTTGCCTTGGTAGCCCATTGTTTGAAGCAACCGGACGGAAGCCGAAAGATAGTGGTTGAAACTGAAACTGAGTTTTATTTATGGACGCTCTTTAACTGCTGGGGTCCTTAGCGTCCCATTCTATACTGGGCATGAAAGACCGGTAATTTTGCTCAGAGGCCTCTTTATAAAACTTGAGGTTCTTTTACGTGCCAAAAATCTACGACATGGGACCACCGTCTTTACTTCCCTTCCGAAGTAAGCCATGCTAAGGATTTTTACGCCTGAAAAAAAAAACTCATCGCCCTCCGCCGAATTTGAACCACTACACCACTGAGGACGAAGAGATAGTGGTTCAAAACCCGCTTAGCATCTAATTTTTCAGTCTGATTCTACCTTTATTCTTACGAAAGAGTATTTTTGTGTCTACTTCATGCTAATCGAGATAAGCTTTTGCAGAAATAGTTTCATTACACTTTTTGGGGGGGGATGAATGGATAATCATGGATAGAAATTCCATATTATTTCCAAGACATCGCGAGAAGCAACTGAAATGTGACAGCACTTTAAAAGATAACAAAAGTATTGAAAAATTCAAACTAATAAAAAAGAATATCTTAAAAAATGGGTGGTACCACAAAAAAGCTATTTCACACGAAGTGTGTGCTTTGGAAAGGTTCACATTTTTTGTTTATCCATAATTAAAAAATTCTGAGAAACGTATAGTGAGCAATAATGTTGATCAACAATTATTTTATAAGTGCCATTTCTAAAATGTTTATTTTGGTGGCCCCCTGGACAGGTATTTATCCAACTCTAATGGTTTACCAGTTATACAACACTGCAAAATTCTTATCAAATGAAGAGAGCTTCACAAGGTAGGTATTCCCAGAACATTCAAGATATATATTTTATTGGCCATGTAAATATCTCAAACATATAATATTTTAACAAAATCGTTAAAGTTATTCATTCATTATCTGTTTACCCTCTTATGTAGGACTTACACCCCCCAGGACTTACAAGCGGATGCCTGGGGTCAGAGGGCCGTCGAGGAGCAGACACTCATGGATCAGACAGAACATCCAGGATGGGTGATCAGCCCGATGCCTGGTATGGGATGAAGGAAGTAGATGAAACGAAATGTTGGTGAAATGGATGAAAGGAAAGGTGATGATGGAGCAGTTGGTGGAATGAATGGCGGGGAAACCGGAGAACCCGGAGAAAACCCGCCCAGACCCCGCTTCGTCCACCACAAATCCCACATGCAGGTCCCTGGGATTGAACCCGGGCCGCCTCGGTGGAAGGCGAGCGGTCTAGCCACTCGGCCACGGCGCCGCCCGTTAAAGTTATTTTTTTTATAAAATCCAAAATTTCCAAAAATCTTCCATGTAAGGGATACTTTCTGCTGGTGAATTTCCTTGAGGATCTTCGTGTCGCACTTTTGGAAGATGCTGAGCCTCAATACCAAATTTGGTATTCATCAGAGTTCTTGTTTTGGTTATGTTGTTCAAAACACATATACAGATATTTTTCTTTGGATTCAGAGGAACTAAAAACATGTATTTACGGTGAAATCTCTATATCGAATGTTTGGGTGGAGTGGCAGTTAGAAGTAGGCAGGTAGAGGGCCTCTAGTCACTGGAGCACAACACCGCATGTAGGCCCTTTTTGCTTTCCACGTGACTCCAAGGACGATGATGTGCGCTAGCAAGGAGGGGTCCCTAACGATTCCAAAGTGTCACCAATATTTTCGCCGGCTAATTCTGCCTAAGTCAATCACAACCTGGAGGTCTCGTGGCAATCAAGACAGTTCTAAGAAATGGAGCCCCAGCAATCTCACCAAAAATCAGGGAGAAATGCTTCCAGAGCCAAATTCCACCGTCCTGCCGAACATATAACCGTCGTCGCCTGGTCCTCAACCTTGAAACAGATAAAGCGAATTGATAGGGGCAGGAAATGATGAACAGGAAATTCATGGCGGAAGAGAAACCATGTCGGCATTCGCCTACCGACCCGTGAAAACCACAAAAAAACATTGCCATAGTGACCTCCCTGATGGGAATCGAACCCTGGACCTCCCGAAACTTCGCACGTTAATTTTTGGGTGGAATTTAATACTTTATCTACTAGGCACGTAGTAGACAAAGTAAAAATCTGATGTGATATACTCACACGACTTTCTCTGCCCTCTATCGTATATTAATGGATGTAAAAATATTCTTACATTTTTTCCCCTATCTACTTCATTTTAAAAGAGATAAACCAATCCGAAAATAGCTGCATTACACATTTCGTTATAGATTCAAAGCAAATAGCGATAGTCAAATGTTTTAGAACTGGACGATATACACTGGCCTTAAAATTCCACACTGTTTAATAACATCGAGAAAAACAAATGAAAATCGACAGGACTTTAAAAAGTGACTAAATATTGGGCAGTTCAAACCATTACGGATATCTCAGAAGTGGCTGATGCCACAAAATAAAAGTTATTTGAAATAAATTGTGTGTTTTAAACAGATGTACGTGCATTTCTTGTGTAGTACGTTTTCGTCTATCGCTTAACGTTTACCAATTACTATATAAGGTTATACAAAATTCTTTCCGAATGAAGAGACCTACAAAGGCCATTCACAGAAAATGCAAGATATACATTTTGTCATGTAAATATCTTTAATGTATGCTATTTTAACCAAAATCGTTAGAGCCATTTTTAAAAAAAAACAATTTTTTGAAACATCTTCCATGTAAGGGTAATTTGGGGTGAGGGGATTTTCTTGAAAATCTTCGTAACACATCTTTGGAATGTACCGAACCTAAATACCAAGTTTGGCGTTTGAGTTTTCGTTTTCGAGATACGCTGTTCACGGGCATACACACACGGAACTTTTTCTAAGTAAAAATGTAATTTTTTACATTCACAATTCATTTCTCTACTCTCTATCGTGTATTACATTTTTCTTACTAAACTTATCCTTCTATCGACTTCTTTTTAATCGAGATAAACCTTTGCAAAAACAGCTGTATTACAATTTCGTTATAGATACAAAGGGGACAGCGATAGTCAAATGTTTAAGAACTGGACCTATATGCTGGCCTTAAAATTCCATAGCTTTTCCACGCAATCGCGAGAAATAGCTGAAAATCGACGGCACTTAAAACGAATGACAAAAGTATTTAACAAATCGAAGCATTAATCACGGATATCTCGGAATTGGCTGATGCCATAAAAATGTCATTTGAAATAAATTGTGTGTTTTAAAGAGATCTACATTTTTGTGTGGTACATTTTCGTATATCACTAAGCGTTTACCAGTTGTACAAGATAATGCAAAATTCTTTCAGAATGAAAAGGTCTTAATAGGCTATTCTCAGAGAATTCTTTAATGTATGGTATTTTAATCAAAATCGTTTAGAGCAATTTTTTAGAAAACAAAAATGTTTAGTTACATGTAAAGAGAGGGATTTTTTTTAAAATAATCTTTGGAAGGTACTGAACCTAAATACCAAGCTGGTTTTCGTTTTTGAGGTATGCTGTTCAAAAAAAAAACACACACACACAGTTTTTCTAAAAATGCTTTTTATTTAGATTTGAGGTGCCTCAAAAGAGTATTTCTGGTGAAATCTTGGTATCGAATGTTTGGGTAGAATGCAATACCTGCTCTACCTGCTAGATACGTAGTAGAGAAAGTAAAAAGTCACTTGCTTTTGTGAGGACAAACTATTTACTGTTTTCGTGTGCCACACGGTGTGAAATCCGACAGAATGAGCATGACAAGCCGTGAATTCATCTAGAATGTATCTGGTTTTATTAGTACAAGCCGAGATCTTTTTTCATACTCATCGTTTGTGTAACACGAAGTACCAGGCAGAAACAAAAAACTTGCGTGAGGTAACAAAAAATTCCTGACGGATATATGAATACTGGACCAGAACGGTGTGCGGCGGGAATTTTAATTAACTGGGGCCACTGTCATGTAGGGGTAGAATGAAAAAAAAAGACGCGTGCTGTATGAAATAAATTACTGTACATAGAATCTTGTTTGTGCAGTGCTGGTGACACAGAGAACATTCACACTGCACCGGCAACCTCTTCAGGCTAGCAGTTATTGCTCCATTCCTCGCTCTCCTCTGCATATACAACAATAAGAGTTTACAACTTTATTGTCGGCGGGGTAATATAAAAAGGTTTGCTATACACTTTTCTTGGTGTTGTTATTCTTCTTCCACTACAAGGTTAACCATAAAGCCTGTTCCGCCTATCTTCTCATCTGATTCTTGGTCGTCCGGCCGAAGTAGGCCTTCTGATTCGTAATGAAGTGCTTGTTTGGTGATCCTATGGTTACGATTATCAGGAAGCGGAGTACGATTTCGTCACATAAGCGCACTATTGTGTTTCTAGAAACCGCCAGGAGGAAGGGGTGAAACTGACACAGAGGCTGACCAGATCTAGGTTGTCATGCTCGGATACAGGCGGGATCTCTGACTTCTTGAGATCTTACATCTGACACGATTGGAACCTCATACCAGATCTACCTCACGGAAGGGTCTCTCTCTTTGGGACCCTTCACAAACAGAACGACAACGCCAGGTTAGACAGTTCCACTGCCACATGTCTCGCCCGCCGTCTGAACCTTCGATCCTAAAATACAAGGAAATGAAATAACAGGAAAATTCGTGACATTATACAATCCCCCTCAACATTCGCCTACCAACTAGGAAAACCGAGAAAAATTAAGGTCAGAGTGATCGACCCATGGGAATCAAACCCGTGAAGAAGTAAATATTTATTAGCTCCAGTATGGACGCCAATTTGAGAAGTAAATTGTTTTTACGAATTTTTTAGCACCACGCTTTGGGCGTGTGACTAAGAATGTAGGCTTATACAGATTATAATTTTACTTCACTCCTTTTATTAATGCTTGATATGATTTATATAACACTTCACCGATAGAGAGCTGTGAGATTCTTTTATTAATTATTTGCACTTTTTAACACGTAAACTATTTTTCGTCTCACACAAATACGTATTAAATCTCTTGAGGACACTTTTTGCGTCTGGTTAGTAACGCTGTCTGCAACCAACTGAACTGATTTCAACCGCCTAAACTTGTAAATTTCTGTATTTCAAGTCTCTGATTGGCTATTCCTAACCAATAGAATACCTTCTTTTAACTCAAGCTTTTTCTGGTTGTTGATTGGCTATTTTATAAACTATCACTAAAATTACATTATTGCTTCCAAGAATCACAAGTAACATTTAAACTCTCAAACGCATTATTGCCTTAAGGCTACCTCATTGTTGCCTAATTGTTAGCAACTTTTGACCTATTTCTCACAGTTCCTACATTATTAAATTACGTAATACATTCACATAACATTATTACACATGAATACAATAATATACACATATACACTGACTGTAATATACACTTTTTATATATTGTTACATACACATATTGCTTTAAGGCGGGCTATTATTGAATTTATATATTTATATAATTAAACTGAAATCATTTAAGTGTTAAAAATACTGCCTCACCCGGTGCCTCCCGAATGCGTGCCTTGCACGTTACCATGGAGCCATCTCCCACGGATTATATTATCTGGAATACAAGTACCTTCTCTCTTCTTTTCTTCTTGTTCATATTTGCATTTATCTTTGTTTTAAAGTAATCACCGTCGTCGTTTAGCTCCTTAGGATTTTTTCTCTTCTGCTTGCAATATCATACCATATAAGTAGATATCGTGCACTATACTCTTATTCTTGGCCCAACTATAATTCTATTGTAGATCAAAATTTAGGGATTAATCAAAGAGCAATAGGGTTATTCCGCAGCCAGGATTTGTTAATCTTTCTGGAATTGAGATCACAAGCGTTTATGAATAAGACAAAACGGCTTTGTAAACATATATTAATAACACAAGATTGAAGACAATGCTCCATGATCCACTGAAAATGGAGGACATCTGTGTAAACAATCACACAACTTCCAATTAATTAGTAATAAAAACTTGCCGATAATTGCTCTCAGACTCAAGACGGGAGAGCGAAAGCTGGGAAACTGCCAGAGGGAAAACATCTGTCGAAACAGTAGCTATTTTAACAAACGAAATAAACAACAGTGAATCCAAACGAAGCTAAGTGATTAGCAAGAGAAAACATGGTTAGTCATTCTAACCCGTTATAGTGCAGAAGAGGCCACCAAAGTAAATTATTTAGAATCCATTTTATATAGCTTGGGAATGCTCAGAGAGAACAAAGCCTCTATATAAACAGCTTAGTTACTTATTCTTTGCAAAATAGCACATCTGCATTTTGTTAATTTTATAGAGAAGAAAGAGATAGAAAAGGTGTCTAATGTACCACAATTTTGGTAATGGCATTACGGGGGTTAAGCTCCTGGGATTAAGAGCAACACTCGCTTGATTATTCCATTATTATCATCATCCTATAGAAAGAAAGGATTTTCTCTTAGCTTAGAGAGAAATGAACGGTGATTCTGGTGTGGATTTCCCAATTTTGGCACCGAGAGAGAAAGGAATATCTTTGCACATGCTTTTATACCCAAAAACACATCTGCCCAAATTTGCCTAATTAGGTAGTATCCTCTTGGTTACCTTTGCCATCGTAATGTGCTACTGAACTTAAAGTCAAAAACATTAATATTTAGCAAACTGTGTTCTTTTCTTTCCGCATTTGTAGGTATTAGATAGCGCAGCGATGTTGTACTTGTTAATCTTATAAAAATAGCGATAAACCTCCATATTCCAAAAAATTGAGAGTTTTTAATGCAAATTTCAAGCACCGAACTCAACATTCGTTTTCTTATTGCTATTAAATTCGACACGTCACAATATATCTCCATTTGTTTTCACTGTTGGTTTATAATGACGAATGAAATTGTGAAATTTATAAATAAAATGTTAGTAACAAAATTTGTAGCAATTATTGCATTCGAAGTAAATATATTTTTACCCCATTTGTCCAAGTTAGAGCTAGTTTTGCACATTTAGAGCTATTTGAATCCCAAAAAGTGTTTAATACCTAAACAATACGCATTGGCATAAATATCAGATAATTTAAGACACAAACAGAAGCTTTCCAAGGAGTTATCCAAGCTTTATATAGAAAAAAATAGCTTTTTAATATGGTTTTGAACGATTGCAATTAAGGGGTCATGCCCTTATTACACGAGAGACAAAAGTTTGGGTAATTTCTTTTGTTAAATATGCTATTATGTCATCGTATTATTGAGGTTTGTATATTTGAGGAAAACTAAGATGCTAGGGGCAGCAAAAATGTTTACTTTAAAACGCAATTATGTGAAACCTTTTGTGACAAGAAACAAAATTTCTCTGTTCGTTAGAATGTTTCCACATTTTACGGTTTGAAACACTAATTGGTTGTTATTTGTTTCTCATTACTAGTGAAGAGAGTTTGTAATGTAATGACTAACATTTAACATTTCCTGGCGCTCTCCCATAGATATGCTACCATCGGATTACATAACAGGAATACTTAAGTATTTCCAATATTCATCAAGGTTAAAACAAAGTTCCCAATGTAATATGTTACATTCATATGACCTTTTTTCCAAGCTATCGTTTATTTTTGTATAACGTCTACAAGAGAATACTTTTCTGTTTGCTTCATGTTAATCGAGATTCAACAATTGCAGAAATAGCTGCATTACACATTTCGTTGAAGGTACATCGATGGTCACATGATTAAACGCGGTTCACTATGTGCTTGCCTTGAAGTTCCATATCCTTGTATGGCATTGCGAGAAAGAACTAAATAGTAACAGCACTTTACAAAATGACAAAAGCATTGAAAAATTCAAACCAATAATAACGATATCAGGGAAATAGCGATTACATAAAGTTATTTGAAATACATGTGTTTTTAAAGAAATCTAGTAGTACACTTTTGTCTATATTGCTTACTAGTTACACAAAATTGTATAGACTGTAGAGACCTTCGCAGGATGTTCCCAAAAATTCTATATTTGTCATGTAAATGGTTTAAATGTATAGTGTAATAATCAAAATCGTTAGAGCCATTCAGAGGAAATCAAAAATATAGAAAATTTTTCCATGTAAAAGGTAGTTTTGGGTGGGGGATTTTCTTAAATATCTTCGTGTCGCATTTTTGGAAGACTGCTTCTTCTTTCTCTATTTACCCTCCCCGTATGTAGAACTTACATCCCCAAGACTTACAAGCGGGTGCCTGAGGTCAGAGGCATGTCGAGGAGCAGACACCTTGGATCAGATGGGTGATCAACCCGATGCCTGGTATAAGAGCGAGGAAGGAGATGATATGAAATTATGGTGAAATGGATGAAAGGAGAGGCGATGATAGAGCAGTTGGTGGAATGAAACCGGAGAACCCGCCCATACGCCGCTTTGTCCACCGCATGCGTGTTACTGGGATCAAATCTTGGATCACCTCGGCTACGGCACCGCCATCTTTAGAAAGCACTAAACTTAAGTATCGAGTTTGGTATTTATTCTACTTTTTATTTTTGAGTTGCGCTGTTCACACATTCTACTTTTTATTTTTCACTTGCGCTGTTCACAGACACACACGGACCTTTTCTTAAACATGTCTTTTTTATTCACGGGCCTCAAAACATGTATTTCTGGTGAAATATCGGTATAGAATTTGTTTTATAAAATACAATACTTCCCCTAGCTACTATGTACGTGGTAAAGAAAGTAGCAATTAAGCATTAGTATGCACGCTTTGTAGAACAGTTAACAAAATCACTGAGTAAGAGAAATTTACTGGCTGTGACAACAGGTGTGTTTATTGAGATTACATAATGACTATTATCCGGATAACAGTTTTGGAAGCTCGGTAATGATTAGTTGTTGACTTTCTGCTGCATTAACCTGAATGGAATAACCTCAATAGCGCACAGCGTGATATAGCTTAAAGCGACTATTACCTCAGATCGTATTAATGCGGTAGACAATCAGCTGTGGGAAACCACATTCAAGCATATGCATCAGCTAATGAATATTTAGCTCCAGCACATGATGCATTCACACAAACACTACGTAGTATGTCGTCCGCCGTTTATCTACGCCAGCATAAACGTTGCCAAGCAGCGCTGACATTGTCTGGAATAACATACCTCATTTGTTCGTTTTTGAGCTCCTCCAATTGTTTTTCAGGCCAGTCACTGATACCGGCTGGGTGAGTCAAACGTTGGTTACCTAGAGGTGGAAACCTTACGGAAGGAAAAACACTATGGCGAGTTAGATAAATGAGCCATTTTTATGCACGTTAGTGTGCGTCTAAGCATTTTGGATATTAATGAACAAAGCAATATAGTCCGTTGAGAAACTGGAAGTTGGGTTGTAATGGCTGTAGTGGTAAATTGTTCAGATTCAACCGGATGCACAATATATTGTCCTTATTAAACTCGTTAACTACGTTAACTGAGAAATAACGGGGTAGATATAAAAATCTGGTGTGTTACACTCACATAACATTCTCTAATGTTGTACAAACTATTTTTACAAACGCTTATTCTCCCTCTACTTCATATTAATCGAGATAAACATTTGTAGAATCTATCTTATTGATATTTCCTTCTAGGTGTAAGGGGAATATGGTAGGCTTTAAGCGATAGTCAAATCTTGTTAGAGCTGGTTGCTATTTCGAGCATTTCATTCGCTTTACATGCTCAGGGGGAAAAAGGCGAATAATGAATTCCCATTTGAGAAACAGTATAAGTATTGGAAAATTCAAATAAATAACAAGGAATAGGTATCTCGTAAATGGCTCACTTTACAAAAAATATGTATGACATAAATTGTGTGTTTAAACGAGGTCTACATTCTTTGTGTAGCAAAATGTTGTCTATCTCTTACGGTTTACCAGTTGTGCAAAAGTTATTCAGAATGAAGTGGACTTTTGGGGACATTCCCAGAAAATTCAAGATGTACATTTCATTTGTCATTAAAATGTATTAAATATATCATATGTAATCAAAATTTTTAGCCATTTTTGAGAAAGTCAAAACTTTCGAAAAATTTTCCATATAAACTGCAGTCTGGGGTGAGGGGATTTTTTTGAAAATCTTCGTGTCGCATCTTTGAAAGATACTGAACCTAAATTCCAAGTTCGATATTTATCCGACTATGCGTTTTTGAGTTAGGCTGTTCACAGACACACACACACGGACGTTTTTCTAAAAATGCTTTTTTTATTCAGGGGGCCTCATATATGTATTCTTATTATACTTAGTAGAGAAAGTAAAAACGCATTAGAAGAAAACGCAGATTGCTGCCACTTTGTATATGTAAGAACGGTTCTCCATTTCCATATAATAAAATATTTGGCTAGTCAATATATATTCTACTTTACAATTTATTTTTAGGAAAACTATTCGTAGTTCTGTAATTGGTTTCTTATATAGTTTAAGTAATTTTCCGACAGATGACTTAGGTTTAATAATTTATTTCTTAAAACATATATTTTATTTTCATTTATTTGTTTTTTGAGTGTCTTGAAATATCGAATCCGGTATTTACGTGCAGACGAGGGAAATCACAAAATCGCAAAGCATCAAATTAAATCTCATCACCTTTAAAATATCAGCATCACATACTACAGCGTGATGTGACAAAACATCATTTAAAATAATCTATATTTTAAACGAGATTTGTATTTCACCAGAGCAATACCTTTTGTGTGCTTGTGTTCGTTTTTCTTTCTTTTCTTGAGCTAGGATACAGTTTAAGCATGTCAAGCTAAGATTTGCAAGAAAATTTCCTCAATCCAAACTACCCTTTACATGGAAAAAATTTCCTTATTTTTCATTGTCTTCTTCCAGGATATTCATGCCCATCCTCAAAAGATGGCTACGACAGCCTCAATTATAGATTGCCTCTGGCTATATAACAGGACCTTTCTGGCTATATTGCTTTCAGGTCCCCTGTGTAAATGCTCTTTCCATTTTATTCTGCATTGAGATATATTTTTATTTGCTGAAATAACGCCCAACTCGGTTTTAATATCTTAATTTTCTGCTTATCGTTTAGCTCAGAGCCTGTCACGGATCTACGAGATGTCATTTCTGCTGCCTAGATACACTTGCAATATATATTTATTACAGTCTAAGTTTCGAATCCGCGGAGCAAAAGAAGAACATCCATAACTTAGTAAATTTAAGAAGGGTGTCCTTCCTTGTTTCAGTGACCTTATTATAGAGCCACTCAATGTTTGAAATCCACATATGTTCTTTTCTATTTCGTAGCTAAAATTATAAGCTTATAAGCACGTTATGAATAGTTAAAGCTTCCCCTTATTGGGAATTTTGCATTAAAAGTAATTAATTATTTATTTTCTAAAAAATAGCTAACATTTCAATGTTTAAATATTTAAGGTATTTACATTCCTAATAAAATCTATATCTTCAATTTTCTGCGAATAATCCAGTGAAGTCTTCTTTATTTTTTCACGCAGAGTTGGTTATCACAGCCAAAATTTTAATTCCTTTTCCATATAGTTTACATAAGTAAGTCTCGTTTTGGTGCTTTATCTCATCCTCGTGAACAATTTAACATGCACAATTAACGGGATAGAAGTAGAAACTGTATACCATATAAAGGTAGAGTAGAGCAGAGTGGTGTATTTATTGGTCTTAAACGCTTCACATGTACAAATTCATACATCGTGCGAGTCAGATAGACCGTACGTGCTTATATAATACACTATAGTTCATATTTACAGACTATAATTTTAAAGTTAATGACATTTACAAGAAAAGAAGAAAACTAACGACAAAAATCACACAAACAGAGCAGAAGAAGAAGAAGGAAAAAACTTATTCACAAGCAAACGCTATTGTTTACAAAACAAACACCCAGACCTAAGCCACTATCCCTCCCCCTCCCTCCCTTGACCCTCTTCCTTACACTCCGATCTGAGCTGCATAACATTTGTAAAAATTTACCAATTGCTTCTCCCTCCCCCTCCCAACCAGCAAGGTCCAACAAGCTTGTAACCCTCTCGTTGAGTTAACAAAGGAACCTGGCAGATGCTTTCTCCTCAACTGTTTATAACGAATATATGACAGCTTATATGAACAGCTTTTCGCAAGAACACAGGTAATAAAGAGACGTTTTGCAGAAAATTCAATACATTTGGGTTAGCATTATCTGACATTTATAATAAAAACTGTTTAAAGGTTTGAAAAAATGAACAATAACGAAGCTGCTTTAAGTAAAGCAGTTATTGTGGAAAAGGAAATTTATTGAAAAGGTTTGCCTTTGATCTACAGAAAATATATTTGTTTACTATTTGATATTTATAGAACTTTCGTTTTGTTTTAGCTATGCTGTTATTAAACACACATACAAGCAATAATGAAATATCCATACTGAGAGAAACAATTCCTGTAGGTGGGTAGAGGAAGTAAAAGGATAAAGTAAATTGGCAGATTGTACAATGAGATGTGGGGGATCCAAACAGGATGTCGGTGAACTGCACTAAGTCAATATCTGCGGTCGGAGATGTGCAAACTCAACAGCATACAATCGCGATCATTTTCTGCGCGTTTACAATCAGTGCTGCCCCCTGGGGAGAAATTGTGCACCCGCGGTAAATTACATTTCCCTGCTACCCGCGGCGTTACTCTGTATTTCTTTTTGTCGGTGAACTACCTTGTTTCCCCTTTTTCTCTTTGCTTTCGAAAACCTAAAGCAATTTATAGATGTAAAAAGAGTGCAGTACAACGTATGACCTCTGAATGCACCATCTGTGTAGCGAGAATCACGTTTTTGTCTAAGTGATAGAGCAAAAAGATAAAAGAATAGCGCTTCTTCACAGTATGTTTTACATATACATTTTGACAACTTTCGAAGACCGGGGTACAATAGATCAAATCAAAACATACTAAATTAAAATACAAAAGATTCTTGCAATTTATATATGGGTTTAAACTCACAACAACTCCCACAAAACCTCTTCGAAAATCCAAAATTTTCAAATTTCCGTTTTCTCACTCTCAGTAATACGGATGCAACGTGCCCATAATCAATATTTTAAAAATACAGAGGTCTAATAATTCCACGCTAGTAATATACTGTTATTTTATAGCTGAAATAACCTTTATTACACACTGGCTGTTAGTATTCAGTGCACTGGATAAAATACAAGAGGTCAGGCTATGTAGTATGTTGGCCGGGGGAGCGCGGGAGTGGTAGGCAGCATGGCTCCGCCTGGCTCCTGGAAGAGTTAGTTGGAAACATCCTAGTCATCTTTACTCGTGTCCAAACAATGTTTCAAATTGTAGGTTTAGTTGATCTTTAGAAAGGATTACTTCAAGACAGGCGACGAACGAATTTTCTTGCAGAGTGTTCTAAAACTCTTCCAATTTCATCCAGTTTTCTAATGTTAAAACCGTTCTTTTTAGCTTACATTCTAGCGTCTAACGAACTAGTTTCTCTAAATCTATACAGTCGCCTAACTGTTTGGAATTTCAAAGTAAAACATGTTGATTTCAGTAAGTTCTTACTTATGTATCGTGCATTAAAATTCTTTGTTCTGGTGTGAACTTTTTGACTAGCATTCTAATGAGATAATAATCCAATATCAATGAACAAAATAGACATTGTAATAAATAACGAAGAACAACAATAACGGTTAAATTTTGTGAAATATGATATGAACTGTTTGATCATGAAAAGTCGTGTATACATATGCAGAAATATGAGCCCTGAATTTGCTGTATCAGTTCCTGCGTTCTACCTGTCGAAGAGTGATATGAAGTGGCTGAGGAGCTCCCGTATCTGTCCCCGCACTCTGCCGGCCGAAACATAACCTGCCCGCTCAGTATTACAACAACAGATAGCTAAGGAGTAGGCGTAAAACAGTTCTCTGGTCTACAGAGAGATATAACAGTTCTAATTATAAGTCCCAGGGTCATAATCTGTGATATTTACAGAATCTAGGAAAGCTCTTAAAAAAACTAAGCAAAAATTTGTGAAGAACTCCACAAAAGTGCATTGCAGAATACTAAAAGGTGGAACGATTTTCGATCAGGTTTTGTACCTATCGTAAAAGGCGTAATATGGACACAACTTCTCTTCCTTGGTTCAAGTATCCAAGGCGAGCTTTAAAGCGACTTCTGATGCTGCAAGGACACACACACACACACACATTGGTTTCGTTTTTCATTTGGAGGCATAGTTAAGCTTCTGAATCCGTTGTAGCAACTGCCGAGTCTATTTAATGATACTATCGACTGCCGGAGTTATATCAGCTTCCCTGATGTGCCGGAATTTTATCCCATAGGAGCTCCTTGACTCTGCAAATACTATGAGGCTGTCGCACTTACTTTACCAGCTCAACTGAAGCTCCACTGGGCATCACTGTGACTCCACATTGTTTTAGCTGTGTGCATGATGCCAGATGACAGATACACGAGCTGCTCACCGCAGAATTTCTGCTATGGCAACTTCGTTGAAAATGTGCATATGAAATCACTGGGCCTAAAGATGTACTGCTGCCGAGGCCCTAATATCCCCTGTGACAAACAAAGAGTTGATTGGAGCCTATGTTCGCAAACAATGAGCCTCGCAGGAAACGAGTTGACAGACTGGTTATGGAAAGTCACCCAACCGCAGAATGTGTGTGTAGGTCACATCACTAATTTGAATGTGATAAGATTAGTATGCAGTAGATTCTTCGGAAGCAGATGCATCTAGCCCCACACTACAGCTAAATAGTCGAATTGGGTAATTCGTTTTCCGCGGGAAGAAAGAAACTTTGGAAGATTTTAGTGATGGACTGAATTTGGCCATCAATGTTTCTCAATCAATCTTTACAGTCCTAATTAAGAGAAAAACAGCTTTGCTTCTGCATCTCGCGAATAGGATTTACATATAGTTAAATCTTTTGCTGTCTCCTTTATTTATTTTTGCTTTTTAGCTATACCTCTTTTGCTTTCTTGAAGCAACATAAAGTACTAGCCACAGACAAACTAATACGATAACTCATTAATGTAATAAGATATCTAATTTACAGTTCCTCAGCATCAACATATTAATAATTTTTTTAAAATATTTTTTTTTGTTCTAAGTTTTAGTGTTATGTACTTTTTTTTTCTAATATTATAGTATATAATTAAGAGGATGTTAAACTGTTATTGGATAGTAGCACCAATTAGGCACATTCATACATGCCTATAATTCAAATACGTACGTTAAGAAAACGGTTGAAGGGAACGCTAACAGAAGCTTGTCAGCGTTCGAGCAGGAAGGTAGTGTATAAGCTCGTCTCTAAATAGACGCTAAAACTACGTATTTAACGTCTACCAGCTATTCATATTTTAATAAAACAAAGGTGATAGTGAATTGTGAATATTTACATGTGGTTTATCTAAAATACAAGTGAAATAGTTAACAGAATACGTGTGTGCAAAATATTTTAACCTTCCCCATACCTAACTCTGACAAGACACAAGTGCTCTCCGAAACAAAATACAGCAGCCGTGGCACAATTATAAAATAATAATTACAACATAGTAACACATACAAGAATATAGATACATTATCATCAGATTTCAGTCTACTAGAACCTCAAGATAAATCACAGGAGTACGGGCAGGAACGTAACACCGCATCCATCATCATCAACGAAGTGGGAGCCTACCAAGGAGGAACCGTTACATTCTGTACTGCTTGCCTATGAAGTATTGTATTTCGTCCAAAATTCTATACCGAAATTTCACTGCAAATACACGTTATGAGGTCCCCTGAATCCAAAATAATTAGAAAAGTTCCATGTGTTTGCGTGTGTGTGTGTGTGTGTGTGTGTATGTGTGTTTGTACGTGTGCCTGTAAATAGCATAATCCAATAAGAAAAGTCGGCTAGATACCAAGTTCAGCGTCCTTAAAGATGCAACACGAAGATTTTAAAGAAACACCTTTACCCCCAAACTATCTTGACACACAAATTTTCGTTATTTTTTATTTTCTCAAAAATGGCTAACGATTTTTATTAAAATACCACATGTTTAAGGATTTGCTTTATAAATAAAATTAATATCTTGGATTTTCTGCAAATAACCTGTGAAAGCAAATTCATTCTGAACGACTTTTGTATAACTGGTAAAACGTAAAAGATAGATAAAGTCTTACTATACAAAAACTTAGATCTTGTTAAAGCATGCAATTCATGTCAAATATTTGTTTTTTCTGGAGTTAACCATTTTCGAAGCATTCTTTAGTGTTTCTTTGAGGTTTCAAATACTTATAATTTTTACTTTCTCTACCATGTACGTAGTAGGTAGAGGTGGTATATTACATTCCACCCAAAAATTCGATATTGAGATTTCACCGAAAATATATGTTTTGAATCCCCCTGAATCCAAATATCTATTTTGTGAACAGCATAACTAAAATACGATAAGTCGAATAAATACCATACTTGGTATATAAGTTTATTATGTTCCAAAAATGCGACATGAAGGTTTTCAGGAAAATCTCCCACTGCAAATTACCCTTTATATGGAACATTTTTCGAATTTCTTTTATTTTCTCAAAAATGGCTCTAATGATTTTTATTAAAATTGAATTTTCAGAGAGTAGCCTGTGAAGTCTTGTTTATTCGGAAACAATTTTATATAATCTGTATAATTGATAAACGTTGAGGTGATACAAGAAAACGTACCGCACAAAAAACGTATATTTGTTTAAAACACCGATTTATTTCAAATATTGTTTGTGCATAAATCATTTCCGAGACTTCTGTTATTAATGATTCGCGTTGTTCAATACTTTGTGATTCTTTTCAAGTCCTGTCGACATTCAGTTGTTTTTCGCGATTGCATGGAAACATTATAGAAGTCAGAGTCATTATAGAGTCTTGTTCTTAAACATTTTGAATATTGCTGTTCTTTTTGTATGTACAATTAAATTTATAATGCAGCTATTTTTGCAAAGATTTATCTCTATTAAATTGAAGTAGAAAGAAAAATAAGCTTTCGTAAGAATAATTTGTATACCCATTAATAAATGATAGAGGCTAGAAAGCGTCAGAATTTTTCGAGTGGTAAGTCGCTATTCATTTTTTCTCCTGGTCGTGTAAAGACCATTGGAATTTCAAAACCATCACATAGCAACCCATGTGTGTATGTTGTATCATGAATTTCTCAAAAATTCCTCTTAAGAAATTGGTGCCCGTGCGCTTTTGCATAAGCCGTCTAACTCAAAAACTAAAATTTAAATAAATAGAAATTTATAAAGGAGATCAAATGGTTTTTAAGAATGTACATCAAATGTCCATCGAATTCTTCGCATCCCAAATGAACCAATAATTTTATTTACTCAGAAATGGCTCTTAAGGATTTTGATAAAAATAGTATGCGGTTTATATAATACCATAGTAAATACAATCCATAATTTGAATTTACTGTAAATTAGTAGATTTTCGGTAAATTTCTCATCAACACTCGAAGTTTTGAAATTCCGAAATAATAAGACTGGGTAGAAAAAGAGGCGTTTGCATATAGGGTTCGATTTAGTCGACCACTACAATACGATGATTACATGTGACGTAACTGAACTGTTACGGCTTCCATAATGCTTCAGCGACTCGTTATGATCTTACTCGGCGGCGAGCGCAGCTCCCCTAGCTCTGGAATCAAATAAGCATTAACCCAACATCAAACATTTCATTGGGATCCATTCCCAGATAAAGAATGAAATACCGGGGCTCAGAAAATACTCGTTCAAATTAATACAGGTGATAGAGAACATCAAAACAAATATATTTCGATAAGAAATTTATGGTCTCTGAAGTCAACTTGTAATGTTGGCGAACTGTTTTTGAGTGGTGCTGGCGTAAGCTGTTGTGTCGGTGAATGTGTACTGAGCTTCAAACGGTTGACTCTGAGGCTTGCTTGAAAACACGGCATTCTCGGTGATAGATTGATTGGACCATGCATCCTTCCATTCCGCAACTATCGCATTTTCGTGGAACGTGTGTTGCCAAGCTGCACCTGGCCACCCAGGTCACTTGACCTCACGTACCTGGATATCTTCGTCTGGGGCATATGAAGCACTGGTGTATGAAACCGATGTGGAAACAGAAAAAGACCTCGTCGCTGCTGGTACCAACATCCAAGAGTCTTCGAACAGACACAACAATCAATGGTCGGATGTTGTACTGCGTGCACACACGCCGATGGTTGCGCATTCGAGCAGTTCCTGTGAATGCCACTGCTGTAATCATCATGCTAAACTACCTTCTGTGTAAATCGTCCGTAGCATCAGAAATTGCCATCAGGGACCATATTGTAGCGGACCAGGTTGAACGCCGAGGATTACATCAGATGAGGTAACCAGGCAGAAAGGGTCGAAACGAGGTTACCTCAACACGACCGCGCTAAGGAACGCAGAGTCAGCACTTCTGTATGTATTTATACTATGGGGGTTTGACTCGAGGGGAGCAATTGTCAGGAGCAATTGTCGGGACCATTGTCTGAATGATTGTCTGAATCATTGTGGGAATCGACGTAGTAATCAGTTGAAGGGAGAGTTGTACCATCGACGACCTGAGGTCCGCTTACCTTACACGAGTCGCCAACGCAACACCAGGCGAACAGGTAAGGATGTATCTCCTCTAAGTTCTGCTTGGTTGCCGGGCTTAACCCCAGTCTGAGTGGCTCAGCTACAGGCCCTAATGTATTCACACTAACGCAATAATATAATTTATTGGCCCAATGCATCCCCTGTGCATCATTTAAATACCGCTATCCTAGAACGCCACCCTGGCCTACCTACCACCCCAGTACCGACGCATTCCCTACCTCTGAGCTATCACCCCCTAGTGTCCCCAACTACTGTGGGGTAACCACCCCCGGTAGGGGTGTTACAATTTGGGTTCGTGTTGAGGTAACCTCGTTTCGACACATTCTGCCTGGTTACCTCATCTGATGTAATCCTCGGCGCTCAACCTGTTCCGCTACAATATGTTCCTTGTCGAAATATATTTGTTTTGATACCACCCGTATTAATTTGAACGAGTAGTTTCGGAGCACCCTGTATATGTATGAAAAATAAATTCTGTTCATAATAATGTTAATATTTTAATAAATTGAGTTCATTTCCTTTGCTTCGATATATGTTGCTTTCATGTTACCCAGAAAATATCAATAAATATGGCGTGGACTCAGCAGCGCTGTGATCTGTTGCACTAGAAAACATGCTAAGGTCCTACCATCAGTGCTGCCACACGAGCAGCATTTAATTACACACAATTAATAAGATAAAATCGAGGTAAGAACTCAAAATTTTAAAATTACAGTGTTTTAAACAAAACGCAGTGGTATGCAACTTGAATATGATAGTAATTAAAACGCTCTCATTATAGTTGTCGCGGTAATCTGCCGTGTTACCTTATTTGCTGAGCGTCTGTTATTGTTTTACTATTTGGAATTTTGGGTTATTTGTCCTCCGGCTAGCTATTATTACTCAATCAGCAAATATCTCTAAACAGGGTGTGTAAACGGAAAGTAGTTGTTATTAAAGGATAACATTGATAAAAGAATTTATTTTCACACTTTTATTGCCGTCACACTTAATTAATTTCACATCTTCATCACTTAATCTTGATACACTCCTGACTGAAACGGTTATATTTTCGAATGTAATTACTATCGTAATAGTTGTCGCGTACCTACTTCACATTTTGTAACTAACTTTACGACGCGAGAGATTCTGTAGAACTGCGTAATGAGTACCTCGCGAGAGATTGCTGAGAACTGCGTGATGTGTACCTCGTGAATGATTCTGTAGAACTGCGCGATGTTTACCTCGTGAATGATTCTGTAGAACTGCGTGATGTGTACCTCGCGAGAGATTTCTTAGAACTGCGCAATGTTTACCTCGTGAATGATTCTGTAGAACTGCGTAATTTGTACCTCGCGAGAGATTGCTGAGAACTGCGTAATGTGTAACTCGCGAATGATTCTTTAGAACTGCCTGACGTGTACCTCGCGAGAGAGATTTCTTAGAACTGCGCGACACTTGCTTTTGGCTCAAGAATTTATACTCCCTCACCCCAATATGCCTAAACATTACAATAGAGCTGCTATTGGTTACTAAATCGCGTCAACATTAGCGTCTGTTTTGTAAGCCAATAATAATTAGTAAAATATATGCTCTAGGGAAGATATTCCCTCCATTTCTAAACAAAGGCACCATACCCTGACGTCATTTGTTTGTCTCTTCTAAGTGATAAACAACTCACCCCATCGCTTAAGTGTTACCCACTCCTATTGTCAGTTTCAGTGAGGCCGTGTAAACTTATTTCCTAACAATGCTTATAGCTAACAAACATCTAAAATCGTCATATAATAATGTTAATTTACACTACAATCACCCTGACATTCACAGTGTTGTGATATAAAATACTGCCTCATAGTCAGGTTGTATAACATCTATTTTAAGCTACGTGAACGTTTTAATGCAAGTTCAAGGTTATTTCAGTACATTATATTTTACACCTAATTTTAGTATGTATTCGTAACTGATATCTTAAGCCCCTTTTTATCCAATTCAAGATATAACAAGAAAAATTGCCAAACATTTTGCAATGTGTGACAATATTGGACAAAACTTGACAATATCATAAATGTGTATTTACAAGTTGTCTTTTTTTCAAACGGAAACCCTTCAGAACTCATTAATAAATAATTTATCGCGCATAAAGCAATTTACTATTTGCGTCACGGTATAACAGTTTGCAATGAAATACTGTTCTATAATAATATAATGTAGCACTTTCACGTGTTATATCCAATGAAATCACACTAAGATTATGGAATACAATGAAAATAACAGCAACTGATATGTTAACCACACTATATAACATTGCATTAATGTAATGTAATTATTTCTTCATCTGCTTCATCTTGTGGTAATCCACAGAGTCCTAGACATACGGACATGACCAGCTTATATATAACCTAATCAGTTCGCACACAACATACCTTGGCCGGGTAGCCATTTTTGTTTACTTTTCGCTTTCCGGCATGTTGCCGATTTCGTGACGTACTGTAAATACTTGTATTTCATTGGCTAAAGCCGTCAAATCATTGCCAAATCTTTGATCGTTTAGAGCATGTCCTAATTTGCTTTCAAGACTTTCAAAGAATTTAAAAGTATTGGAAGCAATTTGACAAGAAAAGCTGTAAAGTTGTGACAACTCTTGAAAGGTCTTGTAAAGTATTGAATTTTACAAAAATTTGATCGTGTACAAGGGGCTTTAGAAGTTGAACAGAAGTAGCAGCTACATTCCCTTTAACGTTATTATGGCAACAACAAGGAAGAGTGAAAGCAAAAGAAAGTTGAAAGAGAAAGGGTTCACGCTACTCCCTTCAGAAATAGTGGAGTGGATCTTTGGAGCGGAACCCCAAAATCTCTGCAGCGAACTCTTGACAAATGTAAACTTGTTGAGATGAGAAGCCTCGGACCACTCAAACTCGATGTAAATCGCTAGGCAATAAAAGATTTTCTTCCTTCCACTCAGCCTGTGCATCAAAGCCCACTCTTGTCAGTTATCGATCTGTGTGACGAATAGCGATTAATATCGATTATGTAGTGCTCGTCCTCTCCATGTTTGTTCCGGAGCAGGAAGGGATTTGATTTACGACCGGTTGGGAAAAGAAGATGCCACTTGCCAAACTCCGCAACCCTCCTTGTTCCTTTTCAAACCTCAAAGGAAATTCTTTTGTCTTACGATCTCCTCATTCGACTTACAATCGTTTTATAACGCACCCTGGTCTGGTACCACAGTACACTGTTGAAAATGGATACCCCCTTTCTGCCCCTACTACGAATGCCTTTACGCAACACTTGGTGTCACCTCCTTCCACCTTCGAATCTTGCGGGTACCCGTACTGTGAAGCGACGCTATGCAAATACACTGAGAACTTGCTGGAAGGCAGGGAAACTGAGGACAAAACAGAGGGACAAGTAAATAATGTGTTGTCATACAAGGTCGAGAAGTGACCTTTGCCAAATAGCGACAAAGTTTTAAAAATCTCATGTGTTACATTACATGGCTTTCTCTACCCAGTCCTTATTAATGGGTATACAAATTATTATTATGAAAGTTTATTTTCCTGTCTATTTCATGTTTATCGAGATAAAGATTTCCGAAAATAGCTGCATTACTCATTTCTGTTACAAAGGAAATAGTGATAGTCAAATACTTTAGAAGTTGTCGCCATACGCTGGTCTTAGCATTCCATACTCTCGCCATGACATCGCGAGAAACAACTGAAAATCGAAGATCTTTAAAAGATTGACTTAGTATTGTACAATTCGAACCGTTAATAATGGATATCTTGGAAATAGCTGATGCCATAAAAAGATTATTAAAATAAGTTGTGTGTTTTAAAGAGATCTGCACTTTTGGTGTATTACGTTTGCATCTGTCGCTTAACTTTTACCAGTTATACAAGGTATTACAAAATTCTTTCCGAATGAAGAGGACTTCACAGGCTTAGCTGAAAAACTTTAAGATATACATTTTATTTTTCATGTAAATGTCTTCAATGTGTTATTTGAGGTTAGATCCCTATTGTTACCTTTGGGGTAGGTTGCGTCGAAGAAATGGGCTGGCTCGGCACGTGGGAGTCTCCGGTTCGCTGCCCGCTGTTGCAGCCAATCTCCGTCGTATTATTGTGTTCTCGTGAAATAAAGGTTACCCTGGGCTAGGTTATTTTTAGTGTAGAGGTATGGATCTTTGCTAACGGTATGCCAGCGGTAACGAAGATATAGGATCGTAGACAGGTGACTGTCACTGAATGAGGTTATAAAACAACACGTATAAAATTTGAATTTAGACTGTAATTGAACTTCTGGTGACACACTACTGTACAGATCCGTGCAATATTCCCCTTGTTTACGCTTTCACAAAACACGTGGCACTGTTAAAAATATTCCTGGTGTTGTGAAATTTTGTCTGTTATATCGCACAACGAACTCTTAGTATCTTAATTCTCGCGCAACTTTCCGATTTACTCAACAACACTTATTTAAAAACAACGTGTAATCACTATCAGCAGCTTCGCGGTATTAACCCTAATCTCACAGGAATATAAGCATCGCACTTTCATTATCCGCGGAATGTTTGCGCGCGTATTTTCTATCACTTACTAGCGTGGATTCGGCGTAGCTTACATGTCGAGACTCGGGTACTGACAATATTTCTCACTATGTTTATACTATGTTATCCCACGATTGGAGCATAGCTAAACTAATTTCTTATTAGTCACAATTTCACGCCATTGTGTCAATGACGCTCTCTCTGATGTTAACAGAAGAATAGACTTTTCCCTTACGCTTCAATACGAAAGACCTGCAAGCTAGCTACACTAAAAAATTTCACTTCTATCCTCACAAGACACATTTTTAAGACATCCGAGCTTGAAAAACTAGGAACCTTTAAATATGGGTGTTATTTACAATGAGGAAAATTGACAAATATTGCTATTCATTTAACAATAATACGAGGTACGTCCAGAAAGTAAGTTCCGTTTCAATTTCTCTCCGCTGCAGCGCTGCGATCGCAGTTCCGCACATGCGCGGTAGACGCTCTGTATCAAGGAGAAGAAACGTGCGCCATTTTGAGATCGCTGTCAGCCACGTATGCTTTGTTGTGCTTGTTTACAATGTCGGTGTTGATTGAAAATCCCGCCGCTTGTGAAATCAGATCTGTGATTCGTTTTCTGAATGCTAGGAAAGTGAAACCAATTGAAATTTATCGGCAAATTTGCGAAGTTTACGGACAAAATGCGATGAGTGATTCAATGGTGAGAAGATGGGTCCGACAGTTCAATGAAGGACGTAGTGAAGTGCACGATGAAGAACGAAGTGGGTGTCCATCTTTGGTTACAGAAGAACTGGTTCACGCGATTGATGACAAGATCCAGGAAAACCGCAAGTTTACAATCAGTGCTCTCGCTATGGAATTTCCCCAAATCTCACGATCACTAATTCATGAAATGGTTACCGAAAAACTGAAATTTCGTAAACTTTGCTCTCGTAGGGTACCAAAGATTCTTACTGAGCAACACAAAACAAACCGGATGGGTAGTGCACTTCAGTTTTTGACCTGTTATGTTGAAGGCGGCGAAGAATTTCTGACACAGATAGTCACAGGAGATGAAACTTGGGTTTCTTACCCTGAAAGTAAGCCGCAATCAATGGAATGGAGGCACACTTCATCCCCAGCAAAGGTTAAGCAGAAACAAATCTTGACACCTCGAAAAATGATGTGCACAGTGTTCTGGGACTGGAAAGGCATCTTACTCATTGATTTCTTACCGCGTGGTCAAACAATCAAGGAAGAAGTTTATTGCGAGACACTTAGGAAATTGCGCCGCGCAATACAGAATAAGCGCCGAGGATTGCTGTCAAAAGGTGTTGTTTTTCTTCACGACAACGCATGACCACACACTGCAAATGTGACGCAAAACCTCCTACAGGGATTTGGCTGGGACGTGTTTGACCATCTTCTGTACAGCCCTGACCTCGCTCCTAGCGACTTTCATCTGTTCTTACATCTCAAGTCTTTCCTTGGCGGTCAACACTTCAACAATGACGAAGAGCTGAAAGAAAATGTTTCCAACTGGTTGAAGACACATGCGGCAAACTTCTATGAAGAAGGTAAACAAAAACTTGCGCTACGCTATGACAAATGCCTGCAAAATTTTGGCAGTTATGTGGAAAAGTAGTTTAAGAGTTGTAGAATTTTGTGCAATAAATAAGTTTTTTGTATCTGTACACAATTTAATTTTATTACCAAACGGAACTTACTTTCTGGACGTACCTCGTATATTACATGTATTTTTAAATGATCCTAATAATACATAACAGAGAATTAGCAATATACTGTCACATTTTAATCAACATTAGAGCCATATTTAGAAAACCAAACATTCCATGTAAAGGGTAGTTTGGACTGGGGGGATTTTCTTGAAGGGATTTATATCGATTTTTCGTGTTTGAGTTATGCTATTCACAGACACACACACGCATGCGCAGACACACCATTTCTAAAAATGCTTCTTTAGGATTCAGAGGTCCTTAAAACTTCAATTTCCGGTGACATCTGGTATTGAATTTTTGGGTGGAATGCAATATCTTCTCCACCTACTATGTACGTGGTAGAGAATGTTAAAATACAAGCATATATATTCTACTCCACAAATATTTATTATACCTTTTAAACACAAATTTTCGTTTTTAATTAACTTTAACGGGACTAGCTTATTTACAAGAAGACTCCTTTACTAAAAAGCACACTCGATGTGAGAGTGGGGAGTGCATTATTACAGTATCGAGGAATAGTTTGAAAAGACGATACGAATTTCACACACGTTTTACACCATCTGTGCTTTATTATTTTGAATGAATTATTATTAAAATTAATGAATATCTAATGAAGTTTCCCATCCTTAACATGGATTTCCAATAACGCAATGCTGCCAATCCAAAAGCTACAACAAATACAATGGCTTAGTAAGATACTATAAAAGAAGATTTCGGTCAAACTGGTTAATGATTGATGCAGGTTGCTTGAAAATAATATGGATGATATTAAAGATTCAATATTTCAAGAAGAATTTGAAGACGGAGATGTGGATTATAAAGACGTAGATATTTTAAAGGAATGGAACATTGGGCGCACGTCTTTGTTTCCTGAAAAATCTAGAATGAGGTATGAAATGTTTATTCACCTTTAATTGAAGTTAATTAGTTGTCCATTATGTTTAAAATAACATAAGTCGCTCTGTTCGAAGTGTGTCATTCAATATAATGTGTTATTAACTGATAATTAAAAGATGTAAAATTAAGGCTTCAGTATATTTTTATTTCCTGCCCTAGTGAATATTGTATAGGCACCAAATTTATATTGGCAGTACTCGGCGTACACAGAATACGCAATTTCACGTATAACACGAATCAAGTAATTCGTATTTCTTTATGTAAACTGAATTCCTGATAATCCACTTCCAGTCCTGTTGACTAAAGAGAAGGTTTAGAAAAGATGTCAGTTCACACCTTAAGTACCCGATATTGTGTTCCTGGCCCTAAGTAACAACTAGACGGCAAGTATGGATCAGATAAGGAAGGGGAATTAACATTTATCAATAGTAATGGAGGAAGTGTTATAGATTATGTAATTTGTTCACAGGAAATAATACCATTAATAGAGGACTTTCAAATTTTAAATAGAGTTGAATCACACCACTCACCCATCTTACTCACTCTAAAAAGACACTCAAACAACGTCGGGGAAACACATGAAAAAAAAATTGCTTTGTCATCTATGGTGAGATATCGATGGACCCCAGGGGGAAGCGAGGAATTTCTTGCCGTTTTGCGTGATCGGACAGATAAAACTGAAGTGGGGGAAAGAAGCGGGGAATATGTTATTAAAACAATAACAAATAATTTACAAATAGCTGGTAGAAGCATGAGAATACGAAATAACAAAAGAATCTCGAAAGCTACAGGCTGGTACAACGGTAGATGTAAAGAAGCGAAGAAAAAAGCTGAAACAGCCCTTAAGGTGTATAGAAGAGAAGGTTCCGAGGAAAAGCGTCTTTCGTATACCCAAATTAGAAAGCAGTATAAAGATGTATTAGTAAGTGTAAAGACGGAATGGCAAAACAAAATGGCGACAGATTTAAGAATAGCGACAGAACGGAGAGATTCGATATACATGTGGAAGGTAATTAAGAAAATTAAAGTGCGAAGACGGGATAACGTAAGCATCAAACCAGGAACATGGTTAGCGTATTTTAATAGTGTGTACGCTGAAGTTGGTGGGGATGAGTGGGAGGGACCCCGGATGTCTTTCGCTGAACTATGCTTAAATCCTACAGTACCAATTCTAGATGGGGAATTAACTGACGGGGAAATTGTTCGGGCAATAAAAAGCCTAAAGAATCACAAAGCACCGGGAATAGAAGGAATTCCGAGTGAATTTGTTAAATGCTCCATAGAAGTCCCTAAAATATTATACCTTCTGCGGGTGGCATTTAACAAATTATTTAACGGAGAGAAGTATCCTGAAGCTTGGACAACAGCAATTATTCAGCCAATATTTAAGGGTAAGGGCAGCAGTCAGCAACCAGAAAATTATAGAGGAATTGCGTTGTTATCTATACTGGGTAAGGTATATTGCAAAATTATCTATGACCGGTTAAGGGGTTGGGTAAAAGAGTTCGATATGATTTCTAAATTTCAGGCGGGTTTCAGGGAAGGGTTCTCTACTGCAGATAATATTTTCATATTAAAAACATTAATTGATTCAAATTTGAATAGAAAGAGGGGGAAACTTTATTGTGCTTTTGTTGATTTCAAAATGGCTTTTGATAGTGTGCAGAGGAATGCCCTTTGGGCGAAACTTCACCACAAAGGACTCTCTGGTAAAATGATGAAAGCTCTAATGCAAATTTACAACAGTGTGAATTTCAGCATCAAAATAGACCAAAACACAACAACTGAATCTAAATCGGCCAGTAGAGGAGTTCGTCAAGGATGTATTTTATCGCCCCTATTGTTCAATTTATTCATAGACGATATAACAGACGTGTTAATAGCAGAGGAAATGAATGGCCCAAAAGTAGACGATGTCTGCATTCCTGTACTTTTATACGCGGATGACATGACAATTTTGTCAGTGACGACAGAAGGCTTACAGAAAGGTATTAATAGGTTGGAACAATATTGTAAACAATGGGGTCTGGTGGTAAACATTAACAAAACAAAAACAATGGCTTTCAAAAATGGCTATGTGTATGGCAGGGATGAGAAATGGTATTACAAGGGGCTAGAACTACAAAACGTTAAACATTTCTCCTATTTAGGAGTAATGTTTAATATGAGAGGAAAATGGAACAAACATCTATCTGTAACTAACTACAAAGCACGAGGGCAGTTAAATGAATTATTACGTACCCTCTCGCGGATACCGGATGTACCTGTAGATACATTAGAAAAGATGTATAACTCCATGATAAGGCCTGTTCTGTTATACGGCAGTGAAATCTGGGGATGGGAAAGAGCAGAGCATGTAAATAAAACACAGGTAGCATTTTGGAAAAGAGTTCTTGGAGTTTCACAAGGCACATCAAATTCGGGGGTATTGAGGGAGGTAGGATGCTATGAAGACACAATACACTGCAAAATAAGAGCAGTGAAGTACTGGCTAAGGCTGATGCATGGGGATAACTCCACACTACGATCCAAATGTTATAAATACCAGCGAGAAAACCTGTCTCCTAAGTTTTGGGCAGCTGATTTGGAAAGGGGTTTGAGGAGAATAGGAATGGGATCAGTATGGCTAAGAGCTGAAACAAATGACAAAAACATATGGAAAGGTGTTAAAAGAAGACTAAGAGACATCAACCAACAGGAAATAGAATCGGACTGTAAAATTAAACCTTCTCTAAGTCTAGCAAATGAAATAAAATTGAACTGGGGTAAAGAGGCATATATACTTAATTTAGGAAGAAAGGAAAGATCAGGAATGGCATGGTTTAGACTGGGGGGCTGGAGAGCACAGAAAATGACCGACGATTCTGGCAGGAGAATCTGCCCATTCTGTGAATTGGATGAGGACTGGGTACATATTTTGGCGGAATGTGCACAGTGGGAGAACCAGCGAACGATTAAACTCAAAGAAAAATTCTTAAGTCCCTTAAGAAAGAGATTGGCATGTTGGGATCTACTGGCTGACCAGAGGAACTGGCAAAACATGGGCAATTTTCTGGCTAAAGTGCGCGAAGCTAGGTCAAATTTGTTCAGTTAGACAAAGGTAATTTATTTCTATTTCCCTTTTTCTTGTTCCTTTTGTTGTGTTTTCTTTATCTGTTGTTTATTTTGTCACCCTATTGTATCTTAAATATGCATGTACGGTCAATGACCCATGCACTAAATACTTGTGTAATAACTTCAATAATTTGAAACCAATAAAGATACCTTATCTATCTATCTACTTCTACAAGCTGCAGCTGAATGCCCCCCTTATTTTCCACAGTTGTCGTCCTTCGCATCTTGGCATTATATTTTCATTCCTTTCGATTATTATCTCATTGTGTTGGTTGCGTTAATGTAGTAAGAGATGTTGCATTAATTGCCTTAAATATCTCACGAACTAATATAAGCTTTGAATAAAATTTGGATGTGACAAACCACGACAAGAGTACTTAATACGTGTAATCTGAAACTGGATCGAGTATGTAGGTGGCCCTGACAGAACAGTAACAGTATAATTCTTGAATAAGAATGGATCAAGAGGAGATTTTCTGATTAATATCTGCTGATATCTCAAAATTCAGACGTAGCACTGTAATGTAAGTTAGTAAAGAAAACACGGTAAAAAATGAGGTAGTCTGAGAAAGAGGAATTGGATAGAAGAATTTTCAGTAAACAAAATTAGAAAGACCGCCTCTAGTCGATTGATCAGCATTCTAGCTTCTCAATCCAGAGGCCCCGGGTTACATTTCCGGCTGGAGCGAAGGAAATTCTCTTTACCTAGAATCTTTCCTGTTCTCCACAGGGTCCGGAAGTATGCTAATGGGAGTGAATGAATAGCGTATTTAACGTTAAAACAATTAAAAACGAATATTAAAGGAAACTACCGTCGGAAAGTTGTTTCTCAGGTCAAAGCCTTGGATATGGCCATAGATGTTAAAGGGGACTATACAATTGAAACAACCAAAAAACAACTAGGAAAGTTTATTTCAGAAATAGGAGTATACAGGATTGGGCAAATATATACACTGCCGTTTGTGAAAATTGCAACACCAAGAAGAAAATGCATGAATTCAAGGAATTTAATACCACATGACAAGCAACAAATGATAACATTTTCAACTCTATACATGACCTTTGAGCCCTAATATTCGGTATTTGGTGTGGCCCCCATGCGCTGCAATTATAGCTGCTATACGCCGTGGCATTGAATCAAAAATGTTCTGAATAAGTGAGGGATTTCCCTCCACGCAGTTTGTATTCGAGCCCACAAATCCCTGACACTAGTTATTGGAGGATCGTGACGCACCAGGTGCCGATCAATCATATGCCAGACATGTTCGATGGGCGACATGTTAGGCGAAAGTGCAGGTCAGGGAAGTAATGGTACCCGTCGCTCTTCGAAGAAGGCTTGTACATTCCTCGCAATATGTGGCCGGGCATTGTCCTGTTGAAATGTGGCCTGTGGAGATGCCTGAAGCAGGGGGAGTACCACTGGCTCTACAATCACGTTAGATACCAGTTGCTGTTCAAAACTGCCCCCAATTCGTAGGAGACGAGATCGGTTGTTGTAACCAATGCCGCCCCAAACCATCACAGCTGGTGTCTGTCCGCTATGCCGCTCAACAATGCAGTCCGCCGGACACGTATGCGGCCATCACTGTAGGACACGTTGAAGTGGTACTCGTCCGAAAAGACTACATTTTGCCACTCAGCACCCCAGTGACGGTGTTCACGTGCCCATTGCAGTCGGAGGAGCTTGTGGTTTCTGGACATTGGAAGCCGAAGTAATGGCATGCACGCAACCAGTCCAACCTGCAACAGACGGCGACGAACATTTGATGCAGAGAAGTTCACACCTATTGCATGCTCCAGTGTCGATCCAACACTGTGGATGAAGCTGTACGGTCCATTATGGCCATGCGGAGATGATGACGGTCATCCCGTGCTGTGGTCATGTTCCGTGGTCCAGGACCCGCTCTTCGTTGCGTACGACCTTCATCTATCACTGCTTCCGCACACGCATCACTGTCATAGCATATGCCCTGTACGAGCCGAAATGTCACGATATGACAAACCCGTTTCCCGGAGACCGATCATTCTGCCCCGATCGAACTTACTCACATGCCAATATGGCTCCCTTTGACGTCGATGAGGCATACTGTCACTCACTTTATTGTTTCCACCTTGTTTGGCACCTCTGAACTGACTACATTGGAAGCAAACTGACCTTGTCGGATAGACACGAGAGGGCTGTTCTCGGTCTGCATGTACCCCATCTCCCTGCAAACGTAATCACTTATTGCTTGCACACTCTTCTACACTTCCATCAAGTTTGGAGCTATTCGGGAAATTCTTTCTTGGTGTTGCAATTTTCACAAACGGCAGTATATGTGTGTGTGTATATATACACATACATAAATACTGTAGGTATATCATTGGACACCTCACCTTTTAGATCCACTTAGATCAGTTGTAGCTACCACCCCAGGAGGAAGGGATGAAGTGAGGAAACCATAGGAGACTACACGTCGCAGGCAGACGGGTGACAGAGACGCGCAGAGGTTTAACAATCCCAAGCTTAAATAAACCCGTCCCATTGCTGGAGCTACCAAGAGAGAGCGATTAACGACCCGTCAACAAGCAGCCCTACAGAATCCAGTGCCTCCTTCTTTTGAGCAAGCGTCGTCTATCCGGCACACCATACATCACGAAACATAGAAGCAAAACTGAAAGATAAGGAAACGAAATAAAGTAGAAATGGTGGAAAGGAAATCGTGGTAGATAAGAAACCATCCCAGCATTCGCCTACCGACTTGGGGAAATCACAAGAAAACCATGGACATAGAGGACGGTCGTTGGAAATCGAACCCTAGACCTCCCGAATACGAGCCTCACACGTAACCGCGATGCCATCTTGCTGGGAATTAGGTATGTGGTAACGAAATATGGTATAATATTATATAATTTTAATGTAATGTAATATACAGATTTATGAAGTAACCCATAATAGATTACTTAATCAACATTTACAATGTTGTAGTCTAGATTTGACACTCAAGCACATTTAGTACTCGGTTTTCTTAGTATGGTCCATTCCTTGGCATGCCTCTCTAGTGAACTGAATCATAAATTCATAATGTGCATAATATAAGATGTTATAAAAACCCTGAGCAGAACTGCTTTCTTCTGAGCAGTAAACACAAATTACAATACAATTAAATGCATAAACGTTTAACGCAGGCAACTTATGTCGGTTCCAAATGTTTCTTATGGAATCGGAACTATGCTGTTTTCCACGGTAACTCGTTTACAAACATAATGGTTGTAATATTTATGCAACTTCTTAGTCCAATCCGAAAGTTTTAACCATAAAATTAATCGACACATTTTTGTATGTAGCCTATCACAAAACTCAATAATATGCAAGATACTGAGCGTTTTTAAAGTACCGATAATTATTTAAAAACTGCAGAACATTATTTTGCAAATATTTTATTATCACTCATTATCCTACATCTTACAATACTTCTCTAAATAGTAGTCGCCGTTATTTAGACACTTGTAAGTTTTGTATGCCTTCGTCAAAGAATGATGCCGTCTGAATGAAAGCCATGTCTGCACTTCTTGTTTTATAACATCATCGTCGTTGAAATGCTTTCCACAAGGAATTTCTTGAGATGAAGAAACAGATGAAAATCGCTAGGTGCCAAATCCGGACTGTAGGTAGGATGGTTGAGTTGTCCCCAACTAAATGATGCGATCAGGTCTTGAGTTTGTTTGGCTGTGTTTGTGAGGCCGGAGATTGCCACTCATTATTGTTTCCCCATAAACCTCACACAACTGTCGAATGTTTATGGCATTCTCGCATTCAAGAAGTCGTCCTCCGTGGCGTAGTGGTTACATGCTAGCCTCTAGTTCCCGAAGTTGCGGGTCCAATCCCGGTGGAGGGCGATGGATTTTTTTCGGGCGTAAAAACCTTAACATGGCTTCCTTTGGAAGGGAAGTAAAGCCGGTGGTCCCATAGCGTAGATTTACGGCACGTAAAAGAACCTTAAGCCTGATTAAGAGGCCTCTGATCAAAATTACTGGTCTTTCACACCCAATATAGCATGGGACGCTAAGGACCACAGCAGTTAAAGAGCGTCCATAAATAAGAAAGAACTCGCATTCAAGAAACGAATCACTGATCCGACTTCATAGTCGGCGGGTCTTTGGATGGTTTTGAACATTTAAAACTCTCTAACAACAGGAAAACATAAAATGACGAACTCTCACAGCTGCGTCCGCCTTTCTAATGAATGTAAGAGGTGATCGTGCATGCTCAAAATCGCGCAGCAAAATTTTAAAACGGTATTTTATTTTGTTTTCACATTGTACCTTATTATAAGCCCCCTCCTTTTTTTAGAACGTTATTAATATTCCATATACTATCATATTCTCTAAATAGTATTTGAATTACAGTACTTCACGCGTTCAGTCCTTACCGCTCATATATTGCGTCTCGGTAGTTGGCATGATTTCGTCCGGCCAGTGCAATGTTTGTTTTGATTTCGTATGCTTTCCTTGAGGGTTCCAGACGTAACCAGATTTCTGTTGTATACTTTGTGCTTCAGGCTGCCCCACAAATAATCAGACTGTTTGATCTGAGTAGCGAGAAGGCCACTTACCAATACTGATCATATCTTTAAATACTTCCCTAAGTTTACCAACGGACTACTCTGCTGTCGAGCAGTGGCGAAATCTTAGGCAAAACCACACCTAAGTCTTGTTTCTTCGCGAGTTGATTATAAATAGGGTTAGAATCCTATTTCGCTCTCTCTCTCTCTCCGCCCCATCTACTGTCTGCTCATGAATATTTGGACCAATGAGTTCTACATTAATGGCACCCAATTCACCCGTCAAAGAGAGGGGGGTTTGGTGCCCTGGCAGGCGGCCATGAGTAGGGAGGAGTGTCTACCTTGGTCAAGACAGGAGTGGTAAAGATACACCTATTCAGGCTGCCCGATATTTTAAATGTCGAGTTACATATCAATTGATTCAACCATTTTAGTATAAAACTGACACGAGCATACGAGTAAAGTTTTAAAATTTTATTTCCGGCCATTATATATGCAAAATTTAATTATTTGACCGAAATTGAAAATTTCCAGAACCTTTTTTAGATAAGACAAAGTAAATGAGCAATAGATAAGAGAGGAGTTATATTCGGAAAACATCGGAAGCATTCGCATTCATTTCAAAGCTATGTGATAAATAGGAAGGTGCCTTTTGGTTGGATTGTAGAACTCCAAGACCATGAGGTGCGCGCGCATGATCACGCCAGCGCCATTTATAGCTGAAGAATAAGACAGGGAGTTTGCAAATCCAGTGTTAGGTCATACTGGCTCTGGCTAAGCTCACACATAAAGACGAAGCTACAAGGAGATCTCTCCTTACGTTAGTGAACGTTGCTGGGTACTCTGTCTCTCAGACTGTAAGATCACTTGAAATCCCTATATCCAAAGCGACGAGGTGGGTGCGGTTAACCAGGGAAGGGATTATTTGTGATCGACCTGGTTCGGGTCGAAAACGTTTGTCCGCCCCTCAACAGGGCCCTGTACTTATGAAAGAGACATACGATAATTCCTTCCAGCATATGTCTAAAATTAGAAGTAATTCGGTCTAACCCCACAAACTTGCTCCTTTGACTATAGCAGGGCTCTTTTCTCGACCGCCAGCTACGAAGCAGCGTCTTACAGACGATCACAGATTATGTTACCTCGCATTTGCAGAAGAAAATTCCAACCTAACTTGAATAAGGTAACATTCACAGGCGAGGTGACATTTTCATCTACAAATGGGGGGTTAGGAGTAATTGTCTACCGCCCCAGAGAAAAACGTTACGACGTAAAATCGTGACAGAAATGGATCACCCAGGTCGCGTGTCGTGTTGGGGATAGATGTCACGAGATGGTGTAGGTGGTTGTGGCAGTTTGATGGCACATTAAATAGCTAGCAGTATAAAGACATCCTCCTAAACGCTATGGTTCCTTTTTAAGGAATACATATCCCAAAGGAATATTGAATTCCAGTAGGATAACCAACCTGTTCACACAAGGCAGCAGATTTCAAACTGGTTCTCATAAAGGCAAGATAACACATTGATTGATTAGCCTTCTTGCTCACTAGATTTGAATCCTATTGAAAATGTGTGGGCAGAGGTGAAGAAAGTTTTGGAGTTAAATTGGCCTGCAAGACAACGCAATGCAAAAGAGGCTTAGGAGGAAGGTGCTTAGGAGGAAGTATGCTCTTGTGAAAATTTGACTAATCTTGGTATCATCCATGACTCGAAGCATGAGGGTAGTAAGAAAAGCAGTGGGTTTACACACCCGATTTTAAGTTAATTTCCATTTTTATTTTCTCATTCATTTATAAAAGTATTTACTTATTTCACATTTAGTTTGACAAAAAGGAGAGTGTTTTTATATGTGAGCATAAATGCCTTGGAATCAAGGTCTTATCAATTGGGAATTATGTTACAATATGCGTAATAAGCATTCCGTTGTGCAATGATTTGCACCAAAAAAATTATAATACAATATGCTCAGTTACGAACCTTGATATGCCTCATTATTACATACCTGCTTATAGCCGCTCGGCTGTCAGCACATATTCAGAAGCTGGGACTCAATATGAAAGAGGACAATAGAAGGAAGCTAAAGGCACGTGTTCCGAGACATGATTGTGAACCGGCTGCGGAAACGATTTTGACTTCGACAAATATACGCTTTGAGAGTCTGCTCTTTTTTTTTGACTTAAGGTGTGCATGTCTTAACAAAAACACCATTATTTATTTATTTTTTTGGAATTGAATGGTTCCACACTACACACATCCTTTCACTTGCTTCAGCAGAACACATACGATAGCAATTGTCAACTGCTCTTCATATTTTTCGTAACAAAAGAAGGGCTTCAGTTGGACGCCGGTAGAGTTTGAGGTGACAGGGATGGTGTTTATCCCCACAGCCAAGCCAATTTCACAGGCTGTACGCACAGCTCTATACAGAGTACATTCCCAAGAGACTGTGGGATCGATATGTCCCAGACAACTTGGGATTCGATTTTGTCTACTTTGCTATGAGGTGTTTTATTTTCACATCTGCCTTAAAGAGCGTTCTCACAAATTGTGTTTATGCTTCATCGACAATGGCTTTATATATTTAAGACCCATATTTAATCGTAATGATGTTTTTTCTTTTATAAATTATACATAATGTGCTGTACTGCCCAGCTGGTTTACTGGCTTAAGTGATGAACTAGTCTACCCGTGCGTCCGTCTATGAGGCATCGAGTAATTTTATTCTTACTCGTGCTATGTTACTTCTTAGTAACAGATGAAAATTAAGAGATGATAAAGAATGTTGTTATACATCTAAAATTTATAATGCATTCCAACCTTATTAGCAGCTGTCGTTAGATTATAGCGGTAAAATTAAAATATAATAAAGAGTTCTGTATTCTTTATAACGGAAAAAAAACCATTAAAGTAAAATATATCGTTCATTATTAGATGTAAGGAACATCTATCAGCAGACAATAAATACAATTTCACAGAGCACATAGCATACAGAGAAGCAGAAGCTTAAAACATTTGAAGAATTCGAAGTATACAAACACATATTAGTTATTTTTGATTCCATACTGAATAGCCATATCAGTTTCAAATCCCACACCTTATTCCATACCATAATACCCACAATAAACCTTTCCCCTCTTACATCCCATCACAGCCCCGCCATACTAAAATGAACTTAAAGACCTCAGTTGACTAGTAATCGCTAAAGCTTTCTGGATAACCCCGCGAAACGGCCACCCGGTGATTGCCAAAAGTATAAACTTGCATATGAAAGTTTCTCCCTTGAGTTATTTTCCCCAAGTCCGTTGGGGTTGATGAAATTAAATCGTCATTTGAGGTTTAAAAAGCCGTGTAACATCGGGTAAGCCAGGTAGTCTAATATATAGGGAAAGGTCTCAACAGTTTAAAAGTATGAAGTATATAAAATGGCGCCATGATTAAGCGAATAATATTTAACTTTGAATCAATCTACTGAAGCAAATGAAATGGTAACCAAACCTGAAAGCATGTTACGTTTAGTAAAATTGTATTTTTTGCATATGTTGAACTCGCAGCTTATAAGATAGAAAAAAAAATCCATAATATACAATTTAATTCCCGTATAAATTGGCATATCGTATGAAAGCCATTAATTGTTTCTGCTGTAATTGAAAATATGTAAATAACTGCACGCAGTCTAAAATGGCTTAATTATTACACCGCAGTGCATTTTATTGATAAATTTATTTTTAACAGCAACTCGCATGGTTTTCTGCCTTAATAAACCACTCCTCGAAAACGGACTCCACATTTTGCCGTTTAAATGGCAATTCTTTTATCATTTTCTTTAAAAACTGGAACATTTTCTGACTGGCGCTTTATATTTGCAGAACCAGGAGCTTTTATCATCATTTAAGCCTTCTCAATCTTCTGCTTCTCCTTCCCTTGCCGCTTCTGCTCATCCATCTTAGCCTGCCTTTACATTCCTTATCTCACTCTCTTAAGCGGTGAATAAATAGCTGTTTCGTGTTCTTTATCGCAGTTTAATAAATCACACTTAACGTAAAGAAGTTATTTCAAAACTTACCGAGAAGGGCCGTTTACTAGTATTTAGAAGTAGACGTCTATGGCTAGTGTATCAAAATCAGAGGACATTTGTGCGGAATGTTTTTTATCTATAACGAAATGATTGTGAAAGTAATTTTTACTTTCTCACAGAGATGTATTGTATTTCGCCCAAAAATTTGTTGTCCAAATTAAATGTTTTGAATTCACTAGATCTAAAAATGCAAATGTATATCTCAAAAACGAAATGCGATGAACATCAAACTTGGTTTTTAATTTCACTATCTTCCAAACATGCAACAGAAGATTTTCAAGAACCCCCCCTAACCTCTAAGCTATCCTTTATAATGAATGTATTTCAATACTTTTGATTAAAAAAATATATATTTAAAATATTAACATAGCAAAATATATAAATTCTGTGACGTAGTATTTATGGCCCAAGATTATTGGGATTGCTAAGAGTAGCAGTCAGAGATAAAAAATAAGTCGCTCTCGTGCCCACGTAAAAACCAGAAGTGCAATCGGCAGATAACCATTATATTCTGGAAATTTCTTTCCGCCTTCTCCAGAACGTGTGTTCAGATAGTTATAGAATATTCTGTGGAAGATTCCATTGCCTAAATAAACGAGCGTTCTCGCGAGAATGAGTTAGTGAAGGAATTAGTGAGTGCTATTCTGGTACGACATCAAGTGCGGTTCTACAAGTGAGTTTGTTACAACTGTGATGCACAGCGAGTGCTGCTGAAGTAGGAGGGATTAAAGAAGAATTGCCTACGTCATGTGTGTTGCATTACACCGCTATATCAAGAAGGAAATTGAAGGGACGGGAAAAATCATCTAGTTCACATCAGTGAAATAACAGAAGAAAAATACTGAGTTTTATTTATGGACGCCCATTAACTACTATGGTCCTTAGCGTCCAATTCTATATTGGGTGTGAAAAAACAACGGAAATTTTTCTCAGAGGCCTCTTTATCAGACTTGAGGTTCTTTTACGTGCCGAAAACTACACCACGCGGCCACCGGCTTTACTTCCCTTCCGAAAGAAGCCACGCAAAGGATTTCTACGCCCGAAGAAATCCATTGCCCTCCGCCGGGTTTGGATCCACGACCTCGGGAACTAGAGGCTAGCATGGTACCCCTAGACCATGGAGGATGACGGTGTAAAGTGACAGTGTAAACTAAATGAACTCCCAGTGAAGTTGAACCAGATAAAAACAGTGGAGTGACAATGAGAACTTTAAGAAATGCCAGCTGAAAAACTGAGCGGTCACAATATCTTTATTTTTGGGGGGATAGTCTGAAGTCCTGTTTATTTGGAAGGAATTTTATCTAATTTTGTATAACTGGTAAACGTTAAGAGAGAGACAAAAACGTACTACACAAAAGAATTAGAACTCTAAAACACATAATTTATTTCAAACTACTTTCTGTGGCATAGGCCATTTCTGGGATATTCGTCATTATGGGTTTGAATGTTTTAATACTTTTGTCCTTTTTAAAGTTCTGTCGCTAGTTTATTATTTTTCGCGATGTCATGGGAAGAGTATGGAATGACGATGACCCGCTTTTCAACTTTTGGCTATCGTATTCCCTTTTCATTTATAACGAAATGTGTGATAAAGCTATTTATGCAAACGTTTCTCCCAATTAACTTGACGCAGATAGGATCTGCAAGAAGATCTGATAGACACTATATAAAAAAAATCTGATGTGTTACACTCGCATGACTTTCTCTACTCTTCTACAAACTATTTTTACAAACGCTTATTCTCCATATGTTTCATGTTAATCGAGATGTTAATCTTATTGCTAATTTTCTTGTAGGTGCAAGGGGAATATGTTAGTATTTAAGCGATAGTCAAATCTTTTAAGAGCTGGTTGCTATGTGGCGCATTCCATTCTTTTTGTATGTCCAGGATATAAAAAAAATGAATAACGAATTTCCATTTGAGAAAAAGTATTGAGAAATTTAAGGGAATAACAAGCAATATCTTGAAAATGGTTCACTCAACAAAAGAAATGTATATGACATAAATTGTGTAGTTTAACGCGATCTACATTTTTTGTATAGTAAAATTTTGTCTCTCTCTTATGGTTCACCGGTTATGCAAAAGTCGTTCACAATGAAGAATACTTTTGGAGACTTTCCCAGAAAATTTGAGATATAGATTTCATTTTTCATGAAAATATCTTAAACATATGACATTTTAATCAAAATAGTTGGAACGATTTTTGAGAAAATTAAAATTTTCGAAAAGTGTTCCATATTAAGAGTAATCTGGGGTGGGGGATTTTCTTGAAAACCTTTGTGTCGCATCTCTGGAAGATACTGAACCTAAATACCAAGTTTGGTGTTTATCCGACTGATCGTTTCTGAGTTACGCTGTTTCACAGACACAGACACACACACACACGGACATGTTTCCAAAAATGCTTTTTTTTTTTTAATTCAGGGGGTCTCAAAACATATATTTCCGGTGAAATCTCGGTATCGAATTTTTGGGTGGAATACAGTACTTCTCCTTCTTACTACACGTAGTAGAGAAAGTAATAAACGATAGGCGGCTACATGTTAATGTTAATTGTGTTAATTCACATGCGTTAAAAATTTAAATTACGGTAATGCTCACGTTAATTACATGTTAAACTTGGTTATTTTGTAGTGGTGTAGGGAAAAAAATTAAATTAGGTTATATTCATGGTCGCTCTTTAACTGCTGTCGTCCTTAGTGTCCCATTATACATATATTGGGCGTGAAAGACCGACAATTTTGCACTTGAGCTTCTTTTACATGCCATAAATCTACAACAATGGACCACAGCCTTTATCTCCCTTCCGAAGGAAGCCATGCTAAAACTTTTACGCCCGAAAAAATCCATCGCCCTCCTCCGGGTTTGAACCTACGACCTCGGGAACTACAGGCTAAGCATGGGAACCACTACACCACGGAGGGCGACCTAGTATAGGAAAGTTTAAGACAGGGGGATGAATAGGAAGCAGAGAGTAGTTCATTCTGAAGTAAAGACTGGCATACAACCGAGATGTAAAAGTAGTGGTGAGGGGAAAACCCGCCTTCTCCCTCTCTGTTTTACAGTCACTGTTCACTTTGTGCGACATCACTCCAAATATAAATAAAACAAAAATAGACGCTTTATCGCCTTGATCACCAGGGCGTGTAATAATAAAAATCTGATGTTATATTCACACGTTTTCTCTACCCTCGTTTATTTTATAGCTTTTACCAACTGATCTTGCAAAAAAAAAAAAAAAAAAAAAAAAAAAAAAGCTTATTCATCCTCCTACTTCAGGTTAAATCGTTTGCATAAATAGTTTCCATTACACATTTCGCTATAGATAGAAAGGGAATGGCGGTAGTCAAACGTTTATATACTAACATTGAAATTCCATCGCGAGAAACAACTGAAGGTTGGCAGTACTGCAATAAAGGAAATAAGTATTGAAAAATTCAAACCAATAACAAAGCATTTCTCGGAAATAGCTGATGCCACAAAAAAGTTACTCTGAATAAATTTTGTGCTTTAAAGAGATTGCATGTTTTGTACAGTACGTTTTGTCAATTTCTTGTGGTTTACTAGTTATACAGAAGTTCTTGCTTTGATGTACATATAGTGCAACTGCTAAACTAATTACTAATTCTTATCATGTGTTAATCTTATTACTACGCGCCAATGTTACCTTATTAGTGTTAAATAACCGTATTTTTGTTTGCTTGTATTGTTACTTGTTCTTATGAATTATTTGTATGAGATATTGTGGCGAGCACATGGAAGTTTAGTTGTTCGGCTTGATTTGGGACTGATAATCCATGTTGAATCTTACTTATATAAATTCTTGTATACCACTGTTTGAGAATATATTTTGGCTACCTTCCCGGAACAGGTGAAAAAGGATATTTATTAGCTCCGCGTATGGAAGCCTATTTGAAGTACATATTGCCTTTACGTATTGAAAGCCAGTTTGAAGAAGATGTTTTCTTTACGTTGTTTGCACCACGTATGGACGTCAATTTGAAGTAGGTCGTAATGAAGGAGTTGGATTATATTTCAACTGTTGGGGAGCCGAACTTGAAATTCGTTGCACTGGCACGTATAGCTTTGTAATTTGACTGTTTCTTTAGGTATTATATTTATGTTTGCCTCGCCTGCGTCAGTATTATTGTTAGAGACATATTTCTCTTGGTAGGGTTGTGGTACGACTAAAGAATCTAGGCTTACACAGATTTTTAGTTTTAATTCACTCCTTTTTATTAATACTTGACACAAGTTAAATAGCACCTCACTGATATAGAGAGCTGTGAGATTCGTTTATTTAATACTTGCACTTTATAACACGTAAACTATTTTCGTCTCACACGAATACGTATTTAATTTCTCGAGGACACATCTCGCGTCTGGTTATGAGCACTGTCTAGAAGCAACACGTCTGGTTATGAGCACTGTTTGGAGGCAACTGAACTGTTTTCCACCTCTTTAATTTGTAAATTTCTGTATTTCAAGTCTCTGATTGGCTAATCCTAGTCCAATAGAATACCTTCATTTAACTAAAGCTTTTTTTTTAGTTGTTGATTGGCTATTTTTAAACTGTCTCAAAATTTACATTATTGTTGCTCTAATAATGAATAGTAGCATTTAAACTTCCTTACTCATTATTGCCGCAAGGTTACCACATTGTTACCTCATTGTTAGCAATTTTAAACCTATTTCTCACAGCTCCTATATTATTAAATTACGTAATATACTCACATAACATTATTACACATAGATACAATAACATAAGCATATGCAACGACTGTTACATACATTTTACAAATTATTACATACACATATTGCTTCAAGGCTTATTGCTAGACGCACATCAATCTTGGACTTATTGTGCTACTGCATCGTTTTAAAGACAATTCATTATGCCGAACCCTTTACCAAGGAATACAGTTTCATAACAGATATTGTTTGAGAGGGTATGCGGCAAGGAGGTGATGAGCATCAATTTGGCGGCACGGGATTCGTAGGAATGGTTCCGGGCTCGATGCTAGCTCAGGTTCTTGCATGAATCCTGGACCTAGGGTTCGTCTGTGCGTGTCGTGTTGCATAACACGACTTGTTCGTTTTACTGTCCATTTATTTTTCGTCACTTTTATATCTGATTCCTACCAGAGCCTCACCACACACACGCATTTCTTTGGGCGCTGCATTTGCGCTGTACTTCCACGCTCACCCGCCGACACTTTTGTATCAATTTGCTTTGAACTCCATTCACATTTGTTTCTAGAACGACCTCCAAGAGAATATCATGAATAAGTGAATTTCAAAGTTCTCGAATTTCATTACTTCGAATTTTTCTATCCGCCATTTCGCTATCACGTGATTTCTATCTTCTTTCCTATTGGTTGTCTACTTTAAGTTTCCACATGAACTCGTATGTCTGCGACTATCAGAGACTGATCTTCGTTTCTACGCACCTGTTTTTCAAGTAACCTAACGGTACATGAACAAAAGCGTCTTCTGTCTTTCGGCTACAACGGGGGAATACTAACCCCGTTTCCTGCCTGCTGCTTGCACTTGTTCCTCCAACCCATACTCATCTTTACCAGTAATATTTCTTTTCCAGTCTTATTTAATAATATTATTCCTACTGTTACTAATATATACCATCACATTATTATGGCTCTCATTTTATATTTCTAGCTGTGCAGAACGCACTCTCCCAGGTTGCAAATTCTTCTGGTTCTCGAAATATTTTCCCGAAAGCAATACATCTCCTATAAGCCAAGGTCCCTGCCTAAAACACTTCTTCTCTGAGCATACTTATGGGGCAATGCTCATCATTTGTATCACGAATGTCTATGAAGCATCTTAAGAGAATGTTCCAGTGAAAATCGTAGTTTCTGAAGCTTTCAGTCAGCAGATATACACTACGTGATCAAAAGTATCCGAATACCTGGCTGAAAATGACGTACAAGTTCGTGGCGCCCTCCATCGGTAATGCTGGAAGTCAATATGGTGTTGGCCCACCCTTGGCCTTGATGACAGCGTTCACTCTCGCAGGCATACTTTCAATCAGGTGCTGGAAGGTTTCTTGGTTGAATGACAGCCCAATCTTCACGGAGTGCGGAACTAAGGATAGGTATCGATGTAGGTCGGTGAGGCCTGGCACGAAATCGGCGTTCCAAAACATCCCAAAGGTGTTCTATAGGATTCAAGTCAGGACTCTGTGCAGACCAGTCCATTACAGGGATGTTATTGTCGTGTAACCACTCCGCCACAACCCATGCAGTATGAACAGGTGCTCGATCGTGTTGAAAGATGCAATCGCCATCCCCGAATTGCTCTTTAACAGTGGGAAACAAGAAGGTGCTTAAAATATCAATGTAGGTCTGCACTGAGATCGTGCCACGCAAAACAACAAGGGGTGCAAGCCCCCTCCAGGAAAAACACGACCGCACCATAACACCATCACCTCCGAATTTAACTGTTGGCACTACACAAGCTGGCAGATGACGTTCACCGGGCATTCACCATACCCACACCCTGCCTTCGGATCGCCACATTGTGTATCGTGATTCGTCACTCCATATAACGTTTTGCCACTGTTCAATCGTGTAATGTTGGCGCTCCTTACACCAAGCGAGGCGTCGTTTGGCATTTTCCTGCGTGATTTGTGGCTTATGAGCAGCCGCACGACCATGGAATCCAAGGTTTCTCACCTCACGCCCAACTGTCATAGTACTTGGAGTGGATCCTGATGCAGTTTGGAATTCCTGTGTGATGGTCTAGATATATGTCTGCCTATTACTCTTTATGACCCTCTCCAAATGTCGGCGGTCTCTGTCAGTCAACAGACGTGGTCGGCCTGTACGCTTTTGTGCTGTACATGTCCCTTCACTTTTCCGCTTCACTATCACATCAGAAACAGTGGACCTAGGGATGTTTAGGAGTGTGGAAATCTCGCGTACCGACTTCTGACACAAGTGACACCCAATCAACTGACCACATTCGAAGTCCGTGAGTTCCACGGAGCGTCCCATTCTGCTGCTTCACGATGTCTAATGACTACTGAGGTCGCGGATAATGAGTACTAGGCAGCACAAAGCACCTAAGATGAAAAACGTATTCTTTGTGGGGATGTCCGGATACTTTTGATCACATAGTGTATATATAGCTCAAAATTTAATCATTAAGTGATAATTGGATTAGTTTGTCATTTCGAAAATACAATTCAAAAATTAACTGTATTGTCTTATGCAAAAAGTTAATTTTTATTTTAAATGGCCCATGTCATTTATGCTATAGAATACGTTAAGTTAGGTCACAATTTTTCACACAATTAGTATACTGAATTGAGCATAAGAGGACAACTTTAAAAGTCACACTCATGAATTATAGTTTTTAAGTGTTCTTGTTGCTTTAAAATCAACAAATCCAAAATTATTCGTAAAACAGAAAATGCATTTTTTAAAGTTCTCTAAATGTAACAGGGGAAATTTCAGAGGACCTGGATGGAGACTCCACGAGAAATATTTTGATGAGGATAAGTGCTGCGAAAAACACTTGAGGAAAACTCAAATTTTAATTAAAGAAATGTTGATTTGAGATTAGCTAATTCGAAAAATAAGGGTACACGTTCATAGTTTCCTTTAAAAAATGAAAAGGCCAATTGAAATAATAATTGACTAAGCATTCCCAATGTACAGTTATCCGAGATTTGGAACAAAACTCAATGATGCATTCTCTTTATATTTGCACAAAAAAGGTATTGGTTTTAATTTGTAAACATAAATTTCTTTGTTGTATTCAGCTTTAATTATGTATTTTTTCCAATTTTCTCAAGCTTTTGTAAAAATTTTCTTCACATACTTTACCGATCCCATGAAACGCAAAACATTTTCTTCACTTTTTACTTTCTGTACTACTTTCTTACTACTTTCTATATCAAGATTTCACCAGAAACACATTTTGAGGCCACCTGAATCCAAAAAATGCATTTTTATAAAAAAAGGTCCGTGGGTGTGTGTTACGTGTGTATCTGTCCATCTTTCAGTTTGTGCACATGTGTGTGAACAGCATAACTCAAAAACGAAAGTACCAAACTCCGCATTTGAGTTTAGTATCTACCAAGGATGCGAACAAAGATTTTCAAGAAAATCCCCTACCCCCAGCTACCCTTGACATGGATCACTTTTCAAAAATTCTGATTTTCTAAAAATTAGCTCTAACGATTTTGATTAAAGTACCATATACTAAATATATTTACATGACAAGTAAAATGTATGTCTTGAATTTTCTGGGAATAGCCTAGGAAGTCGTCTTCATTCCGAAGGAATTTGGTATAATCATGTATAACTTGTAAACGTTAAGCTATAGACGAAAACATACCACATAAAGAGGTAGATCTCTTTAAAACACGCAATTTACTTAATATAAGTTTTTATGGCATAAGCTGTTTCGGAGATATCTCTTATTAATGGTTCGAATTGTTCATTTCTTTCAGCATTCAGTTGTTTCTCGCGATTGCATGGAAACAGTATGAAATTTTAAGGCCAACATATAGCGTCCAGTTCTTAAACATTTGAGATAGAGAGTAGAGAAAGTCATGTGAATGTATCACATCAGATTGTTTCTGTAGTCAACTCAATGGTTTTTTTGATTGATCCGAGATAAATCTTTAAAAGGAGAATTAGAGAAACTAAATATGGTAATTATAGACTGGGCCAAGTTGAAATGGTTTAGATGCGTGTATGGTCTCGGAGTGGAGATGAAAACTGTGCAAATTATTTCATTAAATTATTTGGTTTAATAAATGGTGATTATTATAACGCCATATAACATTAAAAAAACTGTAATTGGAAGTTTGCTTATAGCGTAGCTGCTGCTTTTTGCTACTTATATATATTTCAGGAAACAGATTGACGAGGAATGGTTGTTGCAATAGGAACTGAAACTGCTGCACTCTACTTTAGCAATTTTGTATTAATGTAAATGTACACTTTACATAACTGAGTACGCTCCTGTATTCCTTTTAAGGTACAAAACAGATATTTCCTCGCAGCAATTCTAAGCTTATACGATGTGAACTAAAAATGAAAACACACATTCTCATTAACTGCAATTCTGTGTTTTATTGGCAGGTTTTGCTTAACTGGAGGATAAATAAAACAAAATAACGAAGATCAAAGTCAGTAGGTTAAGTGTTTACTAAAATCAAACAGAAATGAGTAATTGTAATTTCAGAATGTCGCTGCCATTTGCACAAAGTCTACTCCAAGGTAAAAAGGATATCTAACAACGGACTTCAAACAGCAAACTACTTTTCCAAATAATAAAATAGCTTCTGGAGATTCAGAGTTTCAAACCTGATTTGCGTAACGGGTGTGTAAACGATCAGGATGGCTTTCACAAGATGCTCTTTCGTGAAGAGCAGTCGAGAGTGTACTGTGAAAGAACGATAAATAAAAATATTCCTGTATATTAGGGATGGGACCTCAATACCGTCGATATCTCGGTACTCTCGATACTCGGTGGTATCGAAGTGTGTTCCAATACTTTGGGATAAACCTTCGATACTTCTCGATACCTTTAAAATTTTAAGTTTTGCATTATTGAAGGTTGTTGCGTTTAACTTTATGCTAGACAAGGAATTAATGGAATCAAGACCACGTTATTCCCTCCCACGTGTCCCTAAAGACTGGCTAGACTACAGTTCTTGATAGACCTTGACTGAGTTTACTGTGGGTAAATCAAGCAACATTTCATAGGCTCTTGTGTCTAAATGAAAACATGCAAAATAATGGGGGATGGATTAGAGGTGCTGATGTAATGCAGCGTCAACTGAGTTGTGAATGAAGCTGATTTAGCTGATGCACTACATCATGTTACTGTGAGAAGATGGTATCTTTAGCTCCTTTACGTTGTTTGCACCACGTATGGACGCCAATTTGAGAAGATGGTTTGTTACGTTATTTGCACCACGCTTTGGGCGTCAATTTGAAGTAGTTTGTATTGAAGGAGTTGTATTATATTTCAACTGTTGGGGAACCACACTTGAAATTCGTTGCAACCACACGTATAGTACCCGCCTTCGCCCCAAATGTAAAAAAAGAAATTAACTTTGTAATTTGACTGTTTCTTTAGATAGTATATATTTATGTTTGCCTCGGCTGCGTTAGTATTATTGTTAGAGACACGCTTCTCTTAGCAAGGTTTTGATGCGACTAAGAATGTAGGCTTACACAGATTATAATTTTCTTCACTCGTTTTATTAATGCTTGACACGATTTAAATAACACTTCACTGATATAGAGAGCTGTGTGATTCTTTTTATTAATTAATTACACTTTTTAACACGTAAACTTACTTTTCGTCTCACACAAATACATATTATATTTATTGAGGACACTTTTTTGCGTCTGGTTAGTAACGCTGTCTGCAGGCAACTGAACTCTAAATTTGTAAATTTTGCTATATTTCAGTTTCTGATTGGCTAATCCTAGTCCAATAGAATACCTTCATTTAACTAAAGCTTTTTCTGGTTGCTGATTGGCTATTATTTTTAAACTATCACAAATTACATTATTGTTGCTCCAATAATGACTAATAGCATTATTAAACTATCCTATTCATTATTGCCCCAAGGTTACCTCCTTGTTACCTCATTGTTAGCAACTTTTAGCCTATTATTCTCACAGCTACTGCATTACTAAATTACGTAATATATTCATATAACATTATTACACATGGATGCAATAATATAAACATATACATCGACTGTAATATACCTACTTATATATTGTTACATACACAAATTGCTTTAAGGCGGGCTGTTATTGAATTTATATATTATATAATTAGACTGAAATCATTTAAGTGTTAAAAATACTGTCTCAAATGACATACCTTGGCTTGGCGACTCACTCTCAACCATTACATTTACCTACTCCGGCGATCAGAATCTGTGAATCCAGCAGAACTTAAGACGTGAGATAATATCTGTTCTTTCCTTCTATCTGTTAGTTTGTGTTTCCGCAAGTCGAACTCGGGTCACGAGCGTAACTTACCGTATACTGTATGTCTAATTTCTTATAATATGGATAGAAAATCGTTTAAAAGAAAGTTTTCAGCTGCACACCCCTCTTCCCCTACATCAGTTACGAGATACGTTCCAGACCGATAATAATTTGCGCAAGTGGTGGGAGCATGGTTTATTATGTCTTCTCTACGAGTCACCATTTTGCACCGGATTGGCAGCCTAATGGAACCTAGCGACAGCGCCAACATCCAGTGGCGGCTCTGGTAGCCTCCCGGGACAGAGGGATGAGTCGGTGCACTCTACGTCGCGGTGAGGCAACTGCACTTTTAGTCCACGAGTTCTGCACGGCCAGACGACATAAGCTGCATTCCTCGTCCATTGCATATTTAGCCTGTGGCATTATTAAGATAAAAAGAATTGCTGACAATTGTAGAATGTTCAAATAGGAACAAATTCGAAAGTAGCCTACAATTCAAAATTGGTTACACAGAAAATTATAATTCAGTGAAAAAGATATCGCATTTATAGCTTTTATAGGGTGAGTATCGAGTATCGGTGCTCAAAAACCAGTATCAGTATCAGTATTGACTTCGAGAAATAGTGGTTATCATCCAATCACTACTCTACTTAAAACATTAACCGAGTCTAAAATCACACACCTTTTATAATGTGAAATATAAAGCTCTGTAATAATTTTTTATTTTTCTACCACTCATTTAGGGTAACTAGAAAAGGTATTTCATTCATAAAATCGATATCGGGATTTCACCAGAAATACACGTTTTGAGATCCTCGAAACTAAAGAAGGGTAGTTTTAGAAAAAGGTTCCTCTGTGTGTGCTTACATGTGAACAACATAATCTAAAATACAGAGCCTACGTTTGGATGCTATGCCCAGCTTTTCTTGGTACCGGAAGCACTGGCGGATTCGGATATTCATAGCCCCTTAAATTAAAGTTTATAGATTTCTCACGCAAATTATAATACCATAACCACAAATCTTTAACATAAGAAACTTTGGAAATTATGTCCTAGTACCGCTCTATATCTCATGTCCTTTAAGAAAATTTGCATTAACACTCATTAATTCTTTATGGCCATGTCAATAAAACCATGCTTCATGCATAAAAAATTAAACACTGATAAATAGACCATCATTAACATTAGTCAACGCCCAATTGGAGAAATTAACTCTTCTCGCATTATAGCGTGATCGCAATTTCTGAACTACAGCTTTATTATAGGATTTTAGTTTTGTAAGCTTAGCGGCATTCCAAGCTGGGGTTTACGAAATTCTTGATTCTTGTACAGGCTTTCTCAGAGATTTCTGTGGACTTCGTTCTATCTTTTCTCCGAGGTCATTAAGTATTTATTGTATAAGAATATAACGATTTACTTTCTTGATAAGAAACCCTTTCCCTAAATCTGTAAAGTAGTTTACGAATCGTTTCTCTGTGAGGTGTATGAACAGTAGAGAATCTGTATACAAATCGTCTCACATCACTACAAGAGTTTGTCGTCACGTACAATTCATATATAAACATTCTGTATGCTAAAGAATAAGGACATTTTGGCATTACAGCACTAACATACTACAACAGTAAAACACGTGGTATGACAGCGTATCATCTCTGTGCAGTAGAGCTGTCAAGGACAGGCGTTTTACTCGTTCGTTTCATATTGGACATGAGAGAATCGCTCGTTTCTTCCAGCCCAACTCGTTCGAAAAGCAGCAATGAACATACCGAACTATGGTCGAGCTTCTGGTTCACACGCCCTCTCGTGGGAAGTGGGTATTTACATGTCCGAGTATTCGCTCGTTCGAGATGTGTCGTCAGGCGTATTACCTCAGGCAAAGGAACGCAATAGCCTATGCCTGTCATTGCGTTTTCGACTTTGTTTCTGCCTACTGTACGATCAAGATTTATTTTACTACATTATGATACACAAATTCAATTTTCATGTTTTGTTTTATCATTACAACTATGAAAAACATGTATGAAGGTATGTACCAAAATAAATATCATAAAGGCTTCATATATAGTTTCATTCAGAATTTCTCCTACAGGAAAAAACAACTGAATCATCTGTATAAACACTTAGTTAAATAAACATAAATATTATGATGCAACAAATGAAATAATAATTACTCTTTAAAGTCAAGAAGGACACGCTTGTCCTATTCTTTACACTGACGAAACTCGAGTAATCCAAATCCATCCATGCTAGAAGTTTTATTTTGCAGAATTCTAAATGCTGGTCTAAACTTTTCATTAGGCAAAGGATCTTTTCTAATAGTTTGCCGTGCCAGATAGGCCGAATATGGTTTCACAGAAGGTGCAGCTTTGGTGTTTCAGTGAAAAAGTGGTGGTGATTATCATAAAGAGATTAGTAATGTAGTGTTTAGGAAATGGTTTACCGATCTCCTTCAGAGACTGGAAGAGTGTAATGGGCAATGCGAGCTTTCACTCTATGCTTAAAGAAAAAATCCTCAATATAAATTCTAGGAAAGTTGAAATTTTGTCATAGCTTCAAAGCAAGAATATATCTCATAATCTACATACACAGTAGCCGAATATTAAACTAATTATTATAAAACAGCCGACAAGGCTTATTGTTAGCAATTCATTGTTCGTGAATACATTGCGCTTGCATTTCATTTGTATCATTCGACTCCATTTATCACGCGAACTTTAAGGAAGGCAACTCTAGTGAAATAAACACAGTGAGCCTTCTCCTTGGGTTTGGTCACTCTGGACTTTCGAACAAGAAATGAGATATACTCGTTCGATACCAAACGAAATGATCCGAGAGAGGGACACCGCCGCTCGGAATCCAGTTCACCCTACTCGCCCGTATGCAAGAGCTGGTGGTGAGTGATACAAAATAGTGACCAAAAAAAACAAACTCTTTGGATGCACAGCTCTACTGTGCAGCACAGACTTCACATCAACTACTTGTAATTAGACGGCACATGGAGGGGGCATGGAACCGATTAGAAACAACGGCAGTGTAGGACAAGCAATTCCCCGTAGAATGGCCATGCGTCGAAATGAAGGCTTTGTAGAGCATTTGGATGAATTGGAAACAATTAAGTTTAAGTGCAGCATATTTCAAACATACCACACGATTTCAATTACTCTTTACATGAAAAACTATTAAGTTTTTTTATTTTCAAAACAACATGTATGGCAATTTTGGTAATATCATACATTGTCTCTGTGGTCTTGTGATAAGTTATGGCTTGGTATGGTTTCCGGTTGGTGCAGGGGAATTTTTCTTTAGTTGTAATCATTCTCTACTCTCAGCAGTGTCTGAAGATATGATTGTGGAATGTAAAAAAACAACGATAACCTACAGCTGAATGAGATCCTAACGTTTTATACTTCAGTAGCCAACAAAATCAGAACGAAAAGAAATATAAAAGATACTAGAACTCGTGAAGTGACTTCAGAGCATAAATGAAGAGGAAAGAGATATCGGTAGACTGGAAAAAAATACATGGAATTATGGCCGAAGTAGGACTTTAGGCTTAACGTAAAGGAAGAGGAATAACATTCTTAATTTTTGAAATATAACACTTGTATGGTTTAAGTCAAATACGTGAGAAATATGATGCATTCAAGTGGTTTATTCACTCCAAATTTAATATATTATATTTGAAGGTACCTATACGTGAATTTTGTGATCTATTGATGTTGAAGAGTACACATTAAGGTGTAAATATCAATGTCACGAATATAGCTTTCGTATAGGGGACGCAGCCTAATTCAGGTTATTAAAATCAAAGATATCGATGCCAATGCCAGGGTGATCAACCTTCTAACTTGAGTACTAGATAGGTATATAGCCAGACAAATCATCCGAAATCTTATTTACAAAAGACGCACTATTTCGGTCTTTTGCTAATACTAGCCGGCCCTCGTAACTGTGGTCGCTGGGGCGTATAGCTTCGGCGCTATGCGAAGCTGAGGGTCGCGGGTTCGAGTCTCGCCATGGGAAATGAGTGTTTGTGCCTTGTATATGTGTAACAGTAATAGTGGTAAAAAGCGGTAAAGTAAACAGAAATAAACAGTAATAATAATCTGGGAAAATCAGGGAACGTTTACAAATTACTATGAGTCATTGTCATCATATACAGGTCGCACCATTTAAGTTGAGACTGTACACTATCTCCAAAAAAAGCGTTGTACAAAGAAATGTCTTTAATAAAGGTTGCTTGATATTACGGGGAAAACAAAAGCAAATTGATCCTAAAATGACCATCACAACATCCTTCAAACAAAATACGACTACTTTACTTTCCCCCATAATATGAAGTAACTTTTATTAAAGACTTTCTACAACTTTATACAACGCTTAGTTGTGGAAATACTGTATGTATACAATATATGTTAGATACTGCTATATTATATACTATATTATATACTGTCGTGCGATATTCTTTTCTTCAATGCAAAGGTTTGGTCACCATCTTCCTTCTCCGCCATAAATGCTGATTACCTGTAACATATAATCTGGGCGCACCTTAAGTTTTAAACTAAGCACTTATTCGTACTATGGACTTAATTCCTATAAAATGCACATATTATTAAACGTTGCAAATTACTGTACTGTAATAGTATGAAGAAGATATTATAGTAACGTTTTAATATGACTTAGGCGTACTTAGGTAAACCAAAAAATTAAGTTTATTGGTTTTATTTTACGCTGATCTTTCTGTAAAAATAGAATCCCACACAAGCAAAAAACGCTTACACAAAAAATTGTAAAAACAATTCAAATTTCTAGTTAACTGCAAAGGTAAGACCTAATAATTAACAATAACCTAGTCTAATAAGAATTAGATTCTGTATAATTAGCCTAATTAATATAAGTAATTTAATAAAAATGGTAATATAATTAATATTATAGTCAGTGCGTCAGTTGCTGATTAAATGGTCGACGTGCAAAGTTTGCACTCTTACGAATATAAATACAGGACGCCAACGTAACGAATACAATATAAGTAACCTTCCCAATACATGTAATAGGAACAAATGAGAGCGCATTTTTGAACCAAACAGTGCGCGGTAGTATGCACCTCCAGCAGAGGGAGCGAGTGTCCTGTTAAAATTAAATTGAGATAATTTATGGACACTCTTTGACTACTATAGTTCCGAGCGTCCCATTCTATATTGGGCGTGAAAGACCGGTAATTTTGTTTAGAGGCCTTTTTTATCAGGCTTGAGGTTCTTTTACGTGCCGTAAATCTACCAACGGGATCGCCAGCTTTACTTCCCTTTCGAAAAAAAACCATGATAAGGGTTTTTTGCCCTCCGCCGGGTTTAAAACCGCGACCTCGGGAACTAGAGGCTAGCATGGTACCACTAGATCACGGAGGACGAGTGTCTCTTGCAGTTACGTTACTGTGACAGAGACTGTGCTACTGTCATGAACATGTAAACGCATGCGCTCTCTCTCTCTCTCTCTCTCTCTCTCTCTCTCTCTCTGTGCGGTGGGTCTCCTGCCACGATCAGAGCAACTGCAGTGTACACGCTCGTAACTTCATGTTTTTTGGGTCGTGGTGATGAAATAATTAGTATTAAGTAGTTTCCCAGATTATAGACCCACAAACATACAAATTCAGCTTTAAATGAATGCAGGTATTTTAACTGAACCTATATGGTAACTTATTTTATTTTTCTGTTTTGTGGCTCACCTGATGTTTATTACCCGGAAATTTAGTTCATTGTTCTCCAACTTCTAAATTACAGCAGGTTGAGAAAAGTTTACAATGCCTTTAGGATCGCGTGAAGTTGAAAGTTGCATACATAAACAGAGCTTAACAAATATCCGGGATTTTTCTCCCGTTAATTCAAAGCCCGAGACCGGATCGCTGTTCAATTTCCTCGGTTATTATATAATCCGAGAAGATAACACTGCCTGGCGATGGAGCGTGTTCCGGTAAATTATCTGTGTAGAGGAATCTGTGCAGGGAGCAGTTGCCGTTTCATAGAGAAATAAAACTCTGCCGACTCAATCCTAGTAAAAGCTTCTTGTTCTAACATCCTTGCTGCGTGCCCTAAGGTAATATACGGCTGGTGGCGTGACCTCGCGGATAACTTTCATGTGAGAGCGCGTTGGCCAAACTTCAGCGCAAGTATTTCAATTCATCAAGTGCTTGGTACGGCATCTAGCAATTTACACTGCCATGTTTGCAATAACGCAACTTTCGCCCCTCAATAATAGTTTCCAAATTGGTCTTAATGCGCTATTACAACCCTTGCTATTCTAGCTTAACAAATTTAGGTTCGTGTTAAAGGTCTAATTTCCGGTTTCAATTTCCTTCTTCCATTTTAAATTGAAGATATTAATCTTCCTGGTTAATATATGATTAAAGATGTTTATGATATACCTAAACATTCCGTGTTAGTGTGTTTTTCTCTAATGAACCATTAATAGCATTTAGCCCAACAGGGTTCATTATACTTTTAATACATTTTCCTCTTCACATTAAAGGACAAAGTATTTTATTTATAAGATTAACATTATAAGAGAGAATAGTGTTCAAAGTAAGCCGCTTCTGTATGAAGCAGATAAAAACAAAGCGATTGGGAGTAATTTATAAAATTACTAAGTAATGACAAAAAAATTTAAATCCAATGGAGTGGATAAGAAAAATTAATGTGCTACGTTTATATATGGATTATGAATCATATTGTTAATTATTATTTGAAATGCCATTTATGTCATAATATTTGCATAAATCAATTGTGTGTTTTAAAATAAGAAATTATAATTTGTTTAGGGCTAACAAAAAGAAAGAATTAGAAAACGGAATTACGTTAAAAAACTGCGTTAAAGAAAATGGATGAAAAGGATAGAATTCATAGTAAATAAATATTGTGAAAATATAAACAAGCAATAAGAACAGAAAATTCATAACATAAAATGCTGTGTATGAATTACAATTGTAAACATGTTAACATATTATTTGTTCAAAAATTTGTTCAAAACCAGCATTATTAAATTAAATATACTTGTTTTACTGTCGTTTACAAGCAAGGCTTATATAAACTACAATTGTTCAAAATTCTTACAAAAATGTTCATTGGAGAAGTAGAAGCTTACTTGAAAAGTTAAAGATCCATGTCGTTTCGGCAAGCGATTAATTAATTATAACAAACAGGAGATAACGAAGAAGAAATTACTGTACGACAAAGAAAGTCAAGAGGTATCATTAAATATGTAAGTAAATTATTTGGTTTAGAAGTACATGTATTGTTCGTCATAAACACAAAGTCATACGTGAAATAAAAGACATTCTAATCAAACCTAATTTATTAGACGTATCATTTAAATAATTATATTACGTTCCCAAACACGGATGGATCTTGGGAAAAGAATTTATCATTGCTACGAAGTGAGATAGCAGTATTTTAAAATCTTAAAACAACGGGTCAGAATAAACATTTAACAAAGTTATTACGCGTAGCATACGCTTCCTCAACAATCGCCGAATAAGAATTTATCCGCCAAAAAAATTCGCTTCTGCCACGCCAGAAATAAGTTTATGAGAAACTGCGCATGCTTAACAAAGCTAGATCGTGTTATATATACATACATATTGTGGCGAGCACATGCAGATTTGTTTGGTGGCCCTGAAGTTTATCCTCCGGAATGGGTTGGTGGGCCTGTTCCGGAAGTATTAGCTTAATGTTGGCAGCATTGTATTTGTTCTAGATTGGTCTGGAAACATCCAGAATAAGTCGAGTAGCTTGAAGTGGTGTATTAACCGGAAGTTGTGGTGCGGATAATTAATTATAAAAATCATGGGATTGCTCGATTCGCTCTCTTTAGCTATGAGACCTTAGTAATGTAAAGTACTCCGGGAAACTTCCACGGTCAAGGGGATTGTTGGATTGGGGATGTTCTTGTAAATAATTTAATATGTGATTTATAAAGAAAGAGATTTTGTGCTACAAAAATTGTTAAAATTGAAATAACTTTGTCTTTTGTATTTCTCTATAATAATCCCGGTTATTCTCTTGAGTTCAATTCCGTAGTTTTGCATGCCAAGCCAGTACGCGTTCCCCATTCGCTATGACCCAAAATAAGGAAAGTTTAGTAAAGTTGTTAAATTAATCTAGGATGGTGACAATATAGTGTGTATGTATAAGCTTTTCAAGCATATAAATTGTTTAAAAAAACTGGAGTATGAAGAAGTATGTATTGTAGTTCCACGTATGGACGCCAATTGGAAGAACGTGTTTTCTTTTACGTCGTTTGCAACACGCTTCGGGCGTCAATTTGAAGTCGTTTGTATTGAAGGAGTTGTATTATAGTTTAACTGTTGGGAGCCGAACTTGAAGTAGTTGCAACCGCACGTATGGTACCCGATAGCCTTTGCCCCAATTTTTAAAAATAATAACTCTGTATTTTTACTGTTTCTTTAAATATTATATTTATGTTTGCCTCGGCTCGTCAGTATTTATTTTAGAGACATGGATGTCTTGGAAGGGTTTTGGTGCGACTTAAGAATGTAGGCTTACACAGATTATAATTTTACTTCACTTCTTTTATTAATGCTTGATACGATTTATATAACACTTCACTGATAGAGAGCTGTGAGATTATTTTATTAATTACTTGCACTTTTTAACATGTAAACTATTTTCGTCTCACAGAATACGTATTAAATTTCTCGAGGGCACATCTCGCGTCTGGTTAGTAACGTTGTCTGCTAGCAACTGAACTCTAAATTTGTAAATTTTGCTATATTTAAGTTTCCGATTGGCTAATCCTACTCCAATAGAATACCTTCATTTTACTAAAGTTTTTTCTGGTTGTTGATTGTCTATTTTATAAACTGTCACTAAAATTACATTATTGCTTCCAAGAATCACAAGTAACATTTAAACTTTCTAATTCATTATTGCCTCAAGGTTACCTCATTGTTAGCAACTCTTAACCTATTTCTCACAGCTCCTACATTATTAAATTACGTAATACTTTCACATGACATTAATAAACATGGATAATATAAACATATACAATGACTGTAATATACTCGTTTTTATATATTGTTACATACACATATTGCTTTAAGGCGGGCTGTTATTGAATTTATATTTATACAATTAGACTGAAATCATTTAAGTGTTAAAAATACTGCCTCAAGGATTAGCTTTATTTGTGTGCGAGTGTTAGTGCTTACAAACTATGTACCTTTATATTTTCCTCCAGCCCTTTGGGAGTTTGGATATGGCAAGTAATGGCCGTTCAGATAACTTAATAATGCCAGGTGACTGCTCAGTCGATGAATCACCGCATATAAATCATAATTCAAAAACCTACGATATTTCTCAATACTGGATCAATAAAACTGTGAGTAATAATTTGTTAACCTGTAATACCGATATGTGTGCAGCAACAACAGATTCTAGCCCTAACCTAAAAGGAAAACCAAGTATGTTAAATACTAATATTGCGAATAAGGATATGTCTAATGCCATAATACCCCTGAATGGCAGTAATCTCGCTGTAAGAAGCGTAAACTAATTCACACACCCTCTGTAGTTCAAACTGCAAAAATACTGTAGAGCCAATATCGATTCATAATCGTTTTCAGGCATTAGAGTACATTACTGCGGACTTAAAATGGCACCCAGGCATCTTCAAAAGTGACTGTGACACAAAAACCACCTCAAATTTTTGTCCCTGCTGCAGTTAATGTTCCAGAATTTATCATTTGCCTCAATGAACATATTTCTGAGCTAGACTTTTCATATAAGATGTATAAAGATGAAATGAAATTGCTACCAAACACCGTGGACTGGTAAAGCTACTAAACAATAAAAATCTAATGTATCACAACTACCAACTGAAACCTGAAAGAGCTTTTAGAGTAGTTTTCCGCAACATGCACCATTCTTAAAGATGAAGAAAGCATTGTTGCAGAATTGCGTAATCAGCGCCATAGGGTACGCTATGTACATAATATTCTTCATAGAGTTTCAAAAGAAACATTGTCCTTGTTCTATCTGGACCTTGAATCCCAAGCTAATAACATAGATATCTATACAATTGACTCACTGTTGCATGCGAAGATAACCTTTGACCCTCCTTATAAAAAAGAGAAGTGGTACAGCGTGTATGTTGTCAGATATATGGTCATACAAGGACAAATTATAAGCGATCACCTCGATGTGTTAAATTTGGGGAAAATCATATCTCCGATACATGTAGTAAGAACAGAACGACTCCTGCAACCTCTGCCCTCTGCTCTGGAAAAAAAATTGAGTTTTATTTATGGACGCTCTTGAACTCCTATGGTTCTTAGCGTCCCATTCTATATTGGATGTGAAAGACTGGAAATTTGGCTCAGAGGCCTCTTATTAGGCTTGAGGTTCTTTTACGTGCCGTAAATCTACGACACGGACCACCGGCTTTACTTCCCTTCCGAAGGAAGCCATGCTAAGGATTTTTACGCCCGAAAAAATCCATCGCCCTCCGCTCTGCTCTGGAAACCATCCAGCTAACTATAAGGGTTGTGCAGTGTATCGAGCCATTGTAAGCCGGCGTTGTCCTGCTATTCCTAAAATCTCCACCTGCTCTAAACGCGACAGATTTTCCACCGATAAACTCTTCTCCAGCTCCTGAAGGACCTACTCCTAACTATACTCAAGCAGCCAAATATAATGAATCTGACATCAGCCACTTTATAAAGGAATCCTTTCTCAGATTTGAAAACACCCTGACACAGCAACCAGAACAGATCGCTTCACTACTCAATATCCTGTCATTCTATCTAAGCTCAAGTACTTTAAGTATATAATAGCTCTCTGGAACGCTAATGGTTTATTTCACCATAGACAAGAACTAATGTTATTTCTACATGTACATAATATAGATGTAATGTTCATCTCAGAGTCACATTACACAGAAAGAAGCCGCTTAAACTTACTTGGCTTGGCTATTTATAATACTCTGTATCCTCAGTACTCATTGAGGAAGTGCAGTCACTATACATAATAAAACCAAACATCTCAGTTTGCCTGAATTCAAAACAGAACACATTCAAGCCACATCAGTTACGCTAACAGATATTTGGGGTCAATTAGTATTATCTGCAGTTTCTTTATCCACCTAAATATAAAATAACTCAGGAATTGTTTTCTGGCTTCTTTAAATCTATTAGTACAAGATTTATTGCGGGTGTAGATTAAATGCAAAACATCAACAATGGTGTGTCAATATATACACTAAAACGCCCAGATCTTATAGACTTTTTCATTATAAAGGGAGTGCCCTTGGAAAAAAAGGTATTTAAGCAGCAGTCCAGATTTATCATCAGATCACTCTCCTGTTGTTCTTGACTACGAGCTTCTCTGTGATTAAATATTGCCCACCACCAAAAATTTATAATAATCTGACCATCTGGGATCATTTTCGTCTTGGAGTTCAGGAAAATCTATCAGTGAATTTGCCTCTGAAAAGAGGTTGGAGCATAGATGATGTCGTTGGGCATTTAACATCTACTTTACAGCAAACTGCATGGGATTCTACCCTCCAATAATACATTAAAACAATATCCACATGACATTATAAGAGAGAAAACAAAGCTACGACAAGTATGGCAATGCAGCCGAAAGCCTGAAGACAAAAATGATTTTAACAAGCTGCCCGGCGATTACGAAGACAATTACTGTTGAACAAACATGAAACAGTTGCAAAGTAGTTTCAGTCTTTGACCGCAAATGCAACACTGACTGTAAGCCCTCGCTTTGGAAAGCAACAAGATTGCAACAACCTAAATCACATATTCCACCAATAAGAAATAGCGACAATACTTAGTCTCGAAGTGATAAGGAGAAGGTTGAGCGATTTTCAGAACCGACAACTCAGAGAAGCACTTCTGAAGAAGAAATTAGCGCTTACCTCTCCCCCCATTCCTTCTATTCAACCATTATGCTAAGATGAAGTCAAAATGATAATAAGACATACTAACCCCACAAAAAGTCCCGGTTATGATCTTGTTACTGGCAAAGTTCTATCGGAACCTCCTAAACAGGCTTGTGCATTTGTTACATCTATGTTAATGCTATTGTTGGTTGTGGCCATTTCCGTAGTCACTGGAAAGCGGCGCAAATAATTAATAATCTCAACCCGGGGAAAGCCAAGCAGCATCGTACCGACCAATTAGTTTATTGCCTGTTTTGTCAAAGTATTTGAGAAACTCTTTTTTCAACGACTAAAACCCTACTTTCTACAATACCCGATATACAATTTAGTTTTCGTGAACATCATTCGACAATTGTACAAGCCCACCGAATAGTAAACCATTACAATAGAATCCTTCAAATCACGCCGCTACTATACTGAAGCCTTCCTTGATATACAGCAGGAATTTGACAAGATATAGAATACCGGTCTTCTACACAAAATAAAGTTGCAACTTCCTCATCCTTATTATATTCTGTTACAATCTTACTTCAGCGATAGATATTCTCTGGTCAAATACAAAGTTGAACTTTTCACCTTCCATCAATCCCAGAGTACGCGAAGGTAGTTTTCTTGGGCCGATGTTATGCCTTATTTATACTTATGATCTACCAACAACTGAACATACCAGGACAGCAAGTTTTGCACATGACACGGCCATTCTCGCCTCATATGAAAATCAGGCTGAGAATATCTCCAACACGATCTATACCTGCTTCAAAAATGTCTAAAAAAACGGAATACAAGCAAACCCCAGTAAATCTCACCATGTTATATTGTTTTATGTCGATGAAAATGCACTAAGGTATATCTATATTATGTAGAAATTCCCATGACATCAACTTAAAATACCTTGGAGGAACACCTAACATGGAAACACCACATTATCACGAAAGAATCATAACTAAAACTCCAGAAGTTATATTGATTACTCAACAAGCATTCTCACCTGTCTCTGTACAACAGAATATTAATATATAAGACCATCATTAGACCCGCATGGACATATGATATCCAGCTTTGGGAAACTGCCAGCAACTCCAATACTGACATCTTACGAAGATTTGATTCTAGAACACTTCGTTGTCTGGCAAGCGCACCATGGTACATCTCCAAGGCCACGTTACATAAGGATCTTCACATCGCTACAATAGAAGAAGAAATCACTTCCCAAAGTCTTTGTTATCGCAGCACTGAAGTAACCATCCGAACTCTCTTTCCATCAATCTACTAAACAGCAGTACTACGATTGACCATCTACAGCGCTGTAAGATTTTGGACGTGCCATTCCACTTTAGCTATCTTTAGTGTCCCAGATACTACTTGTAACCCATTTGCAAATGTTCTGTTGAAAAGTGATTGTAAATTGGCAGTTAATTGATAAAAAAGAAAAACAAATAAGTTTGTATGTCCAACTGCGTAGGTGCTGGTAAATTCAAATCCAGCAATTCAAAGTTTACAGCACGAGTGTCTTCAGGACCATCGTGAGCATACAGAACATCGTGAGACGACCCCTCAGCATACCAAACAAACCGTGACGTCACCCACACCAACCCTAAGCAAAACCGTTATGTATTGAAACGGCAACTCTAGGCCGAGCCCAAGAACTGTAATTATAGATAATTTATTAATTAATTTTTATTGACGTTAAATCATACTATGTACATATATTTTTCTTATATTGCTTGTATAGTTTAAGAAGGGTGATTTAACGTTATGTATGTATCTAGGTTACTAATATTAGAAGAGTTATAAATGGTTTAATGTAAATAATTTAAGCGCTATGTTAAAATACTGTCCACGACAAAATGTTTTAGCTACAGGAATAGTGCCTTCGAAGGCAGAAAATCTAGTTTATGACGTCTCTCTGGTCGCAGGGCCATTATTCCTACAGCGAGGGTGTAGCGCTTTTGTCCCTTTATTTGATAATTCGCCGTGACCAAGTGAGAGAGACAGATAGCTTAACGGTAAATTTAGGAAAAGCCGCGATTTATATTAAACTTGGACCAATGAGATCCCTGGAGGTTTATACGAAATAGTGAGACGCGTCGAGTGGCGCTAAAAAATGGACCAATAGGAAAGGAAGCAGCCCCAGAAGCCTGCGACTATAAATGGATCTGCTAGGAACAAATCAGGGGCAGTTAGGCATTTCATTTCAGTTTGGCATTTTGTCATGTGTGGTGAGGGAGAGATGCTGCAGGATGTGTGAGATATAGCGCCAAAAAGGGAATAAAGATAGTTTCAGAAACACACCTAAGAACCGCTACTCGTAAAGAGATAATAAGCATATTTAAACTTCGTGTCATATCCGCGCCGTAGTTTAACAGCGGTGGACAGTATTTTAACGGCGGCAATACCAGTATTGTATACTACGTGGGTTAGTTAAATAAAAAGAAACGGCAGTGTCATCTTTTCATAACCAAAGCACGTCTATGTCTTCTTATATCACCACCCGAGATCGACGCTTCCTTTACCAAGCTCCCATATAGTTTAAAGAAAATTACTGCAGCTAGCCGAGGATAAAATTGCAGAGAACCAGCACACTGCGAACTTCTGGAACCAACATGGGAGATGCATCAAGGTAAGCCTACGAGCAACGGACAGGAGGAGGTGACTGCCGCAGTATTTAAAGAAAAAAACGTATATTGTATAAAGCAGGAATTATAATAGATTGAAACAGATCTAAAATGTGTACCTATAAGTTCAAAACGCCCCGGAAATTATTTAAATAAGATAACCTGAATGAATTAAAGAAATTAACACCATTATAATATAAATGACGGGATATAATGGAATGTGCAATGTCACTGATTAGGAAATAATATTTTGTATTTAATATTATAACTCGTATAGGATAAATGTAGTATATATTGTAAATTGAGTAGGAAAAGGAATCGAGCTTGGGAAACCACCTGCAATACAGCGGATGGCCGGTATTGGAACACAATGGCGACTGAGCAATACCGAAGGTGCATGGACAATGCGCTCGGAGTGTTGCAATTCCTTTCAAAATTAGAAAGTGGTGCCCTATGCGACACATAAGGGGATTATCGTCATAAAAGGATTGACGCGACACGGCTTATTCAACACATTTTCAATTGGGTTCGTAGAAAAGAGAACGCTAAGAAGCCAACGAAAAGGCCAAATATTAGCCAATAATTTTAAAGTAACATATATGAAACACAAATGGCAAACTAGGAAACAGTAAATGATTTAAAAATGAGCAAATTAATTGCGTAACATATACGGAGTAGGAAAGAAATCGGACATGGCGAGATTTAATTGCAAGTAAGTTAAGTTTTCTAAATTCTTTGCTCGCGTAAGGAAGAGCCGCGGCTCTGCGCTCTACGAAAGGTTCCGGTATTTAAACAATTCGTCGCCTCAGAAAACAACGCGAAGTGTAACGAATGACTAACGGGTTGGTGATGCGGGTTCCGGAATGTGTAAAATCACTGGATAGTGAAGTTAATGTTTGATGCACTGGAGCCACAGATAGTTTACCCGCCCCTGTTGACCTTACAGAGTCAACAATGCTCTATTCTAGCCAACAAACAGAAGGATGAGGACACCGGAAGAGCAATCTAGCTCATGCGAGTGTTTCTGACTTCGTAATAATATATCCAGAACCTCAGCTAGCCTCAGCACCCGAATGGGCCGGCAGATTTCCTATCTATATTGCAACCAGGTGTTCAGCGAGTGCAAAGACTTAATACATCTTGGTTTGCACATGACCCCAATTTTTCACAGGTGTGCATTAACACTGTTTCCTTAGCAAAAACCTTACAGGAGAATCTTATTTGTGGTAAACATAGGAAGTGAGGAAGTTCCTCAAAGAAGGATACTGCTGATTCAAAGATTCTCGCAACTGAGTACAAAGTGGCGTGCGAGGTTAAACTCATACCAAACTGTAGATGCACACGATTCAAACATAGTGTCAACCGGTGTAAAAATATGGAATACTTTGTGTCGCTGCGCCCACGTAGCCATCTTTACACGCTCGTCATACCCGTGTTACAGTATGGTATTTTTAGTTTCTCTGCCTTACCTATAGTAAGCGTGCAGGTGTGTCTGTTAACAGCATAACTCAGAAAGGAAAAGTTGCTTATCAAGTTCAATGTCTTCGAGGGATACGACACGAAGATTTTCAAGAAAACTTCCCCTGACAAACTGTTCTTCACATGGAGAAATATTCGCTATTTTTATTTTTCTCAAACATGGCTCTTGCGTTTTTTACTAAGATACCATAAGCTTAAGATATTTGCATCAATAAATAAAATGTATATCTTGAATTTTCTGAATGACTTTTGTATAACTGGTATTCTGTAAGAGATGGAAAAAATCGTACTACACAAAAAAATGTATATCTGTTAAACTTATTGTTAAGTCTATTGTATACTTCTTGTATCTAAATCAAATGTATAAATATGTTACGAAAGTTAATCTGGATTATCAAGAAATAAATACAAAAATAAGCGTTTGTAAGAATAGTTTGTAGAAGAGTGAGTAAAGAAAGTCACATAAATGCAACAGTTTTTCATAAATTGTTAAAATGTTAATTTAGCAAATATTCTTAATCGGATGATAATACAAAGATATAAGCATTCTTGAAGTAAAAATGAACTTAAATTATCTCACGCCTACAGAGGATAAATACATTTGCAATTCAGTCTAATGCTGTTTGGCAGGGTATATAGTGGTAATAACGTTATATGAAGCTGTTCATTGTATGCAGTTGCCATGATATACACTACAGAACAGCGTGTGTTATCGTTTCTGCTCGGAGTCACATGCGGATTGTAAACCTGAATTTATAAAGGAATTCGTTCCTAACAAATTCATAAAGGTTGATAGACAAATTTAAGCACACTGGGCCCGTGTAAGACAAAAAGAAGCCAATAGTTCCAACCGGGGAGAATTTTGACGAGATAGGGGCTCTCGTGGAAACTTTCCAAGGAAATCGCTGCCTCGCATAACACTTCAAACCGGCGTTTCAGTTTAAACTGCTCACACAACTGTTCGGAAACTAAAATAAAAGTCATATGGAGCAACGGTAGCACAAAGACTCGCAAATGTGGATAATGTTGCAGGACTTCATTATTGTTTGCAGTCTCTGTATGGTGGTTGTGTCTCTGGTCTGCTATATTTTTCCAATTGCATCTATTGCACCGTGTGAACACAGAGCAACAGACACTGAAGTTCTGAAAATCTACAATAATTACATAATGAAAAGAAGGGAACGTAGAATGTCCATCTTCTTTTACGAAACCATAAACTCTAATGGATATGTGAACAATTTACTGACTCCTTTCTTCAGTAAGGACACCTGTACTGTGGAATGTAATTATGTTACTTTACACAGAATAATGAAAATCACATACAGCACGCAATCTATGGATGCAATACAACGTGTTTTTTTATGATGGAACAATTGTCTGGCCTGCTCACTCTCCAGACCTAAATCATCATTTGTTGGGAATGCCTAAAGATAAAGCTTGTGCAACAAATCCCCATTTGCACGACGAATTAGAACAGTGTCCGACGTACGTCTACTAATATTTTAGCTATATTTCTGCGAGTGTTAAATAACATATTCAACAGGTGGAAAACTTGAGAGGTGCATCATTTCGAGCTCGTTTATACCTAAAGGTAAGTGTAATACATCCATATTGTTTTGGATAGCTAGCATCATCTAGGAGAGAAATGGCGGGACGGTCCAGCGGTTCTTCTTATTGCTTTACTTGAATAGCCTCCTTTAACTCCTCTCATATCGTGGGCTTTGACTTGAGAAACAATTTTACTGATGTGGTTTTTGCTCACCAAAGTTTATGTTGGTTTATTCATTAACTTTTACATTGAGCATACTAACACACACTCCTGCATTCGTACTACCAAACTCTACGGAAGATAGGGAATTATTCTGGATAAAGAAAACTTCCGCGCTCAACCGCGAATAAAACCTGGGACCTCTGATTTGAAAGATGAACTTATAGCGACATCTGGTTGCTATAAATCCTGATGCAATTTTCATTGTTAAAGCAACGAGCAACAGATTACGAGCTAATGTAGCGGTGGATATGGTAAGGCTTTTACCTCTCGAGCAAGGTCCCAGTTTCTATTCCCTGAATTTTTATCAAGTAAATAAATATTACTAAGGGATAGAGCAATAAAAATTAAAAGTATCTATATCATAAGTATTCTGACCATACCTGTCTGTTTACATTATATTAAACTTATTAGCTTTTCAAAAATGAGAATTACAATTATGTGACTTTCTACAGTCTTTATGATTTCCTCAGCTATTGTCCAAATGATCCATACAACTTATTTGTGTATTTACTTCCTATTATGAGCTCGTTGGTACACAAAAGGCATATATGAAGCTAAAAACATATCAAGATAAAACTCGTTAATATATGCTAGAGTCATGGTATTGCGGACTATTTTCACGGCTGGTGAGAAACAACAGAGCCACCACTTAACATTTTCAAAGTGCACTGCTTAAAATAATGGAAAAATAACAGCCAATCCTTTGAAAACAGTTTATTCTATGTAAATTTAACGAGATGTGCATCTTTTCTGAAGTAAGTTATGTGTCTCTTACGGAAGTTCACAGGTATTACTCTTTATGTTATATCAAATATAGCGTTTTACTAGTCATAGCCAGTTAAAAAGGATAAACATTATTCTGCATTAAGCTTGAATGCAGCGAGGATTTTTTGTTGTTGTTGTAAATACCGACCTTATTCAAACGTTTAGTTATTAATTCGTCTTTATATACAGCGTTATTCAAAAAGAAGGAACAGACTTTAAATATTTATTTCTGATGAACGACAATAGATGGCGACACATCGCTGAATGGAGAAAAGTTCAAAATGAGCACAATTTGTTATGCGAGGACGACCAGTGCTTTTCCGTCTGCATACGCAACCATCTTCTACGAATTTATTGCATCAGATGTAAATATTTTATAACGAGGCGGCTTGTTGAACTTACAACGAAATACACGCTGCAATTGAAACAATGAATTCATTTTTTTGCATAACGCAGCAGACAAAACGACTTTACCTGTGGCGTCGCCATTTTCTCGTAAACAAACACAGCGCCACTGTAGGCACTGAATGAAGCTAATAGGCGGGGATTAACACTTTGAACGTTTCTCTATTCAATGATGTGTCGTATGTGTCGCTATCTATTGTCGTTCATTAAAAATGAATATTTAAAATCTGTTCCTTCTTTTTGAATAACCCTGCTGCGTGCGTGCGTGTGTGTGTGTGTGCACATCCCTTCGTCTGAGCTCTTTCTAAAATAAGCTTTTTGTTAAGGTTACCTCAAATAGAGATTTCCTCTATAATCCTATATCTAGCCTTTCGCAGGTATAAACACTCTACAATTTGAAGCGCAACTTTAACGACACAAATTTTGTATATTGATTTCTGGAACGGAAGATTTGATTCTGTTGTAAAGCAACTCCAAATTTAAACCCTCATCCCCCAGAAATGTGTTTGCTACCGACTCGCCAATGCTTGCTTCAATAAAACAATGTGCGTACATAAATCATTTCCGTACACGCACATCAAGGAAATTAGCGTGCATTATGTTGGCAATACATGACGATTTGTAACGAACACTCTCCCCGGGATTGTTATTACTCATGATGGTGGTGATATATTTCGCCAAAATGAATTGCAGTTTAATCTACTTATTCCGTTCCGTCAAATTTATTAAAGCCTTTGCCTGAGTCACATCTTCGCGTTGTGGGGAAGAAGCAGTAAAGTGACCATGTGTATGTGTGTGTAGCAATTTAATTAAACTGAGGCGGAAGTGCGCTAGCGGATTACTCTTTCTCTGCGGTTAACCGACCACCTTGCTCTAGGAAGGGCAAAGGGCAACCGGAACAAGAAAATAGGGTGCTGCTGGGGGAATTCGGAGAGTAGCGATTCGCCAACACAGTTTGTTAATGTGTCAAAAAAACTTTATGTACTACTGGGTGCGGAAAAATAATGTGCAGAAAATTATAGACCAGAAAGGCAGTACCAAAATAAATATTTTGAGGATAGAGACAAGGGGACGCAGAAACCTTTTGCCACGCTACATGCGTCAACACTAAATCCTCGTGTTAGTCTCCGATTATGAAACCTGTTTCTGGCTCGTCAGACGTAAACAAAACGCACTCTTGTACTACCTGTCTGAGAAATGTGTGCATTCAGAAGGTAGACGAAGCTCGCGCAGAAACAGACGTATTACGTCACCATTCCCGGTGTGTAGCATGTTCCGTATTCTCATTCGGGCGTTATACCTCCTACCTAAACCTACCCATGGCACACAAACGACCTCGCCTGAAAACTGAACTCTTTCGTCGGACAGGTAGTTAAGCCCCTGTTCCTAGGTGATTCTGATGTTCAATTTGAAGCCAACTGAATAACACGATAATACCGGACGCTCATCTTGTTCAGTACAAAGTGTACATTACAGTACGCTCGTGTAATGGTTGGCTGCTCATTGTATACCAGCACTCATTAACTCAGACAGTACATACACACTTGTTGTGTGAGCTACATTTTATTCTGACTGGCAACTAAAGATGTTCCTAAAGTTAGATTTCAATTATGTGCATGCAGCGCTCCTATTATTAAACTGCATTTGCGACCCCGTGGTCCTTTTCACTCTACAATTTTCTGCACACTGCTTTTCCGTATCCTGTATATCCACATTTGTATTCGACACATAGAAATTGTGACTCTACATCCCTGTGTGCATGTAGGATATACAAAAGCCTGCGTACGTTGTATATAAACAAAGCTGAATGGCAGGCTGATCTATTTCAAACATTCAGTAGAAACGCATGTTTCTAGGTCTCCCTAAGCGCAATAAAATCAATTATATAAAATGTCTGCACGTGCGATTGTGTATGAATAATGTCCTATCGAAAAATGCAAACATTGCATGGCCTTCAAGATCCCCAGATTCCCCCGCCTGAGATTAGTTTATCTGGGGGTATTTGAAGAACAACTTTATTCAACTCGTCTATAAGCCAGCCATTATGGAACTCAACCGAATATTCAAAGATAATGTTATTTCAACTGAAATGTTACAAAAATCATTTGACGATGTACTTGTTTATCGTAGCCTGAAAGATTGTAGTCGCAAAAAATGGAACATAGTTTTCAAGAAGTGAAATGCCTTCCTCGCATAAAATGATGAATTATTGCAGTTATACAATTGTTGACTACATAAATAGTATATTAAGATTTGCTATATGTAAAAAATTTGCTTAATTAAACCACCCAAATACCACACTCCGTTATTTAAGCCCCACATTTTTTGAGGATACAAGCCAAAGCTTTTTTTGTACATTCCATAACTCCAAAACCATACTAATTGGAAAATGTTTCATTTGTATTCACTTTTCAGGAATTAGTACAAAGGTTTCATTAAGGTGTTATGTAACGAATTTCTAGTCAAGCATTTTGTAATAATCTTTCAAAAACTGCGGTTACAGTAATATTTGTATTTCCTAAAGCAATGTAAAATATAAGAGATAATAGGGAAGGAACTGCTAATGGCCAAAAACAGGATCATCCATTGCTTTATTTACAAAGACCTATAATGGGTCCCCGATAAGCCGGGGCTTCCACCGCCACTGCACAGGGACGTATAAAGATGATAAAGCTACTGAGTAACATTTTCCGACCACTAGGTGCTTTCTTAGTAAGTGTATGGTGGTTTATGCTAGCCAAGGCACAGAATTAGTGTTACAACATCCAATATGATTCATAGATTTTAGGTTGATTTAATGCTCAGTTCGCGTTGCTGTGTTAACATGGAGGTCCTCTTTCTATCTTTCCCAACCCCTTTCTTTCTCTCTATCCCTCCCCATGGCCTTCTCTTTCATCTTCTCTGTAAACGTTACATCCTAAGAGGAAAAAAGGAGCAACAGCCAGAAAGCGAGTCTTCGGAAAACATCCGACGCATTCGCTGACGCCGTATATCCATTACTCGATTTCAGGATGTGAACAGAAAATGTATTCTGATCGTATACTCTGTGAGGTCAAACATATACTGACCCCCATAAAATGTGGCCCATAATGGAACGCACCTGATTATATTGGTACTGACAACATAGCCCCTCCTCTGTCAACGTCACTCAACTCCCGAGCATAATTCTAGACACTTCTATATCAGAGATTACAAGCTATCACTGATGCACTGATGCGAGGGTAGTCTCAGAAGTTCCCGACCTGACGTATGTATGGCGGTTGTTGCTTCAAAAAAATGACTATAGTAGTAACTACTACCCTAATAAAGTTTAAGTTTGAAGTTTGACGATGCTACGTTGGTTGGTAATTGTTTGGCAGCCTGAACACACTCAGCGAATTTGTAAACATGGATAAAACTGGCCATCGTTATGTGATAAAATACTTTCATTTGAAAGGTCTCAGTCCAACTAATACTAAAGCAGAGCTAGATTCTACTGGGGAAGTCTGCTCCTTCGTTTACAACAGTAAAATATTGGGTGGCAGAATTTAAGCGAGACCGTACGAGCTGCCAAGACAAACATCGCAGTGGTTGACCAAATGAGGTAACCACGCCAGAAATTCTGAAGAAATTCCACAAAATGGTATTGGATGACCGTCGACTGAAAGTGCACGAGCTAGCAGACATCATAGGCATTTCAAAAAGTGCTTTACTCGCACACTAACTGAAAATTTAGACGTGGGGGTGCCGGGTTTACTCACAATGGAACAAAAGTAGCGTCATGAGGATGTTTCAGTCGAGCGTTTGGCAATGTTTCGCTGCAATAATACCGAGTTTTTGCATCGATTCATAACCATGGATGAAACATGGGTCCAGCAATTCACACCTGAGACGAAGCAACAGTCAAAACAGTGAATTGAAAGGGAAGAATCGGCTCCAAAGAAGGCGAAGACAGTTCCATCTGCAGGCAAGGTCATGGCGTCAGATTTTTGGATGCGCGTGTGATAATTTTCATTGATTATCTTCAAACAGGAAAAGCTATCAATGGCGAGTATTATTCAAACTTACTGCAGCATTTTAATGATGAAATAAAGCAAAAATGGTTGCATTTAGCGAAAAAGAAAGTTCTGCTGCATTAAGAAAATGCACCAGTTCACACATCCATTATCGCCATGGTCAAAATCAATGAGTTAAAGTTTGAATTGCTTCCTCAAGCACTCTATTCGCCAGGATTAGACCCTCTGATTATTTTCTGTTTCCAAGGTTGAAGAAATGGCTTGGTGGTAAAAGATTTGCCAACAATGAAGAGGTAGAGTTTGCAGTTGATGGCTATTTTGCACAACTCGACTGTTCTCACTACAAACAGGTTATCGAAGCTATTGAACATCGCTGGGAAAGGTGTATGGAGCTGAAAGGAAACTATGTAGTGAAATAAAGATGCCTTTTCCTAAAATGTTTGTGTTTTCTTTGTTAGTTCGGGTACTTCTGAGACAGCTATTGTATTAGAAGAACAGTCGGGCTTTAGAAAGGACGTTCATCTAGCGATAATGTCTTTATAATCCGGAAAATTCTTGAAAAACGTCGTGAATTTAATTCAGAAATCCTCATACTATGAGAAAGCTTTTGATAAGGTAAACTTTTATGGAACATTTTAGAGACAAGAGGATTTCCTAAGCATCTTATTAATGCTATCAAAAACTTGTATACATACGAAAATAAGAATAAATTCTGGTTTTAAAAACTCAGCTGAAATCTTAACAAATCAAGGTGTTCGACAAGAGTGTAGCATATCCCCAATTTATTTAATTCATATATTGACGATCTAGTTTTTAAAGTATAAAGTTGATGTACAGTTCAGGATCAAAATATAATTATACACGCCTTAAACACTTTACTATATGCTGATGATCAAATAGTTATTTGGGAAACACAAGGTAATCTACAAAGCGCAGTATAAAGATTAAGCCAAAATTCAATGCATTATAATTTAACTATATCTACAAATAAAACAGTGGCTTTTAAAGGGAAGAATCCCGTTAGATCAAAGATACTTACAAATGGTAAAATATTCGAAAATTATTCTAGGATGTGACATTGGTTTGAAATTTGACAAAGACAATGAGATGAAAGTTAATAGGTTTCAAACCATTTGTGGAACGATCAGAAGAACTCTAGGAAGAAAAACTACAAACGAAACACAAACTAAGTTCTATAAGATTATAGCTTAACTACCGTATTATATGGTTCTGAGTCGTGGACAATAACAAAAAGAGAAATATCACGTATTGAGTCCGCCGAAATGAAATTTTTGAGGGATGTAAAGGGATGTACTAGACCTGACAAAATAAGAAATGAATCAATAAGACCACATTTGAACATTGTATCAGTAAACGATAAGATTGATGAAAAATAAAATAAATTGGAAAGAACGTGTTGATAGAATGGCAGACGATAGAATAACAAATATAATGAATTACCAACCGACAGGGAGGAGAAGTTTAGGAAGACCACGCAAGAGATGGATAGAGACCGGAACAAGTGATATTACCTAATCCTTGAAAGGAGGAGGAGAAGAAGAAGAAGAAGAATTCTGGTCACTGGATTGGTAGGGTTATTTACCTCCCCAAAATATGGCCCAACTGCCAAAAGTAACATTTCAACTTAATCCTTGTATTTTCATTGATAGTGGCAATGACTTTAACCTTCATGTCGATGATGAAAGCTCTCACATAAATGTCGTAAGCTATAGTCCAAATTAACGACACATCCAAATAATTTTTCACCCCTTCCTCAAGTAGGCAGAACTATGTTGAAATTGGTATACCCTTTCCTTGCGTACCAATCGCAGTGAAATTTTTTCATTGGTGCGGTATCTGAACCACCCCTTCATTTCACATCGATGACATGATTAATTGGTTCGCTTTGTTATCCGAAATAGTTTTCAGACCAGTCACATGAAAGAAGCTGGGTGGAGTCAAAGGTAGGCTACCTGAAGGTGGATACATTACGGAGGGAAAATCACCTATGGGTCACTTTTTATGCACGTCAGGTACATGCCTAATAATTATAATTATCCCAGTTCGAATGTTCGTTATGCATTTGAATGCTAAGGCATTCACGCAAACCTAAATTATTAATATTCGTTTACACATCCGATATTATGGGTTCATATAAGAATATGTATTTATTTCATATTTATTTTAAAATAACGAAGAGCACTCCGGTTTTTGCATGCGAGTGGAAACACATTAAAACTAAATAAGAATTTATTAATTAAAAGTATATTGTGTATTCAATAAATATTGCGGTTATTTTAAAACTATACTCATGGGTGGTATACGAACCTCGATAGTTATTATTACTGAATACTGCTTGAAAACCGTTAGGCTATGAGAGCTAGTTTCATGTGTAAAAGTCCCTATGACTACTGATGTTGACTGAAGCTGAAAGCTTGCACGAATGTTGGTATGAATCCAACGCAAAAACGAGAAACTTGGACAAATTTACTCAAGTAAAAGGTTTCACGAGATAAAAACTTATCCTGTTCTATGTGATCGGAGCTATGTTGATTCCTATGGTCCCTGACTAATGTGCTCGAATAATAGTAAAGAAAAATTGTTATAGGTAACTTCATAAATATACATCCTATCAAAATTCTCTAAACAACAAAACTTGTGAGAAAAATATCCTCATCAACATTTTGCACACAATTCAATACTAAACGAAGTGTTTCTAGTTCTTACATTATAGTGCTTTAGATCCCCCCTTTAGGGGAAAATAACTAACTATAATACAGTTTATGCTTTAAGTGGTATTTAAGATATGTGATACAAAGTTCGGAATCCGTTCTGCCATTCTTGAATGAAAGCGCAAGCGCACACACGCACATTGGCACCTTAAATATGCTAATTTTGACTTCAGAGTAACCGCTTGTACACGCTACTATCAATTATTCATAAAAATTGATCAAAAATTTAAAGTTATAGTTTTATTAGATGTACAAATATAGTAGAAATAGGAATTTTTTGTTAAACAATTTCACACTACACTTGAAAATACAACAACCTATGGACCACATGGTTACAGCATCATAGTAGATACTTTTTTTTACATAATGGAGAGAACAAATGTGTTTTATTCACATGACTTTCTCTAACCACTCTTCTACACACTATTCCTAGAAAAGCTTATTCTTCTATCCACTTCTTGTTAATTTAGAAGCTTTTATTACGCATTTATTGATTTCGTTGTAGGTATAAGAAAAATCTGATGTGTTACACTCACATGACTTTCTCTACTCTTGTACAAACTATTTTTACAAACGCTTATTCTCAATATGCTTCATGTTAATCGAGATGTTAATCTTATTGCTAATTTTCTTGTATGTGCAAGGGGAATATGGTAGTATTTAAGCGATAGTCAAATCTTTTTAGAGCTGGTTGCTATGTGGAATATTCCATTTTCTTTGTATGTCCAGGACATAAAAAAATAAATAACGAAATCCCATTTGAGAAAAAGTAAAAGTATTGGAAAATTTAAGGGAATAACAAGCAATGTCTCGAAGATACTTCACTCAATAAAAAATGCATATGACATAAATTGTGTATTTTAACGCGATCTACATTTTTTGTGTAGTAAAATTTTGTCTCTCTCTTATGGTTTACCAGTTATGCAAAAGTCGTTCACAATGAAGAATACTTTTGGAGAAATTCCCAGAAAATTAGAGATATACATTTTATTTATCATGAAAGTAAAATAAATATATATTTTAATCAAAATCGTTAGAGCCATTTCTGAGAAAATTAAAATTTCGAAAAATGTTCCATGTAAAGGGTAATCTGGGATGGAGGAGATTTTCTTGAAAACCTTCGTGTCGCATCTCTGGAAGATACTGAACCTAAATACCAAGTTTGGTGTTTATCCGACTGTTCGTTTCTGAATTATGCTGTTCACAGACACACACACACGGACATGTTTCCAAAAATGCTTTTTTTTTATTCAGGGGGCCTCAAAACATATATTTCCGGTGATATCTCGGTATCGAATTTTAGGGTGGAATACAATACTTCCCTACTTACTATACGTAGTAGAGAAAGTAAAAATATAGAGCAATAGTCAGGTTTTTAAAAGGCGGGTCGCTGTGCGATTCTTTGAAATTCCATGAACTGTGTAAAAACGAATAGCGACTTACCACGTGAAAAAGTATAAGTATTTGTAATTTCGAAACAATAACAAAAAATATGTTTAGCGTCACAACAAAAGAATTCGATATAAATTGTGTGCTTCAACGAAATCTACATCTTTGGCGTAATAATTTCTGTGCATCTCTTACGGTTAAGAATTTGCAAAAAGTGCATCCGGAATGAAAAGGACTTCATACGCTATTTGCAGAAAATTCAAGATATACGTTTCATTTGTGATATAAATGTCTTAAATATATGAAATTTCAATCAAAATCGTTAAAGCCATTTTTGGGAAAATCAAAAATAAGAAAACAATTTCCTCCTACGAGGAAGTCTTTGTCGAAAACCTTTGCAATATTTGGTATGTATTATACAATTCATTGAGATTGTACTGTTCACAGACACACTCAGACAGACCTCCTTCTAAATATGTTTTTTTGGGTTCAGATATATCTTGAAGCAGATATTTCCTCTAAAATCTTTACATGTTGGGTGGAATACAATGCTCCCTCTACATATTGTGACGTATGTAAGAATTGTTGTACGTGACCTTGGCCGCCTGGATCGGGTATTACGTAAGAGAGTGGTGGGGTAAGCAAGCTTAGATAGCGTCCCACGCCGAAGTTGCGTGGCTTGGCAGTCAGTGAGTAGAGTCGCAGCTAGCAGGCAGGTGGCGTTGTTACGCGCTCCCCATACAGACATGTATGGCGTCCTCGCCGACGGGCATGAAGCTAAGGAGGTAATGTAATGTAATCCCCTTTTATTTAATAAACCCCCTTGCCATCCATTTCTATTCTGTTTAATCTATCATAGTAGAGAGATCCTTTCGTCCATCCGAACCATGTAGGAATCCTTTTAGTAGATATTCTATATTTCTCATTTTCATTTACCTGCGTCCCTTGTCATGGCCTCGCCTTATTTAAATTGTTAACTTCCTGGTACCTTATTAGCGAGTCGCCCTACCTCCCATTGAGTATTTGTTTAGAGGTCACGACAATATTGTAAGTAGTAGTAGTAGTAGTAGTAGTAGTAGTAGTAGTAGTAGTAGTAGTAGTAGTAGTACCGAAAGTAAAAAAAGACAGTGAATTAAGAGGAAATTATTAATATTACACATACAGAAATAATAATAATACATTAGATTAAAATAAAATCGTAAACTTAAGATTAAATAGGTACACACAATGTTCTGACCCTCGCCCTATTTACCTCCTATTCTCCATTAACCTCCTTTGCCAAATTTTAGCTAGAAATGGCTCCAGTATGTGATATCTATCTTTCGACTTTACATCCAATGAAGCCTTCACTACTCCCCTAGATTCTAGAAACTGTGGTAGTAAACATTGCTTTCTTAATAGTTCTATTTCTTTGCGCTCAGACAGAATATGATTTCATGTTTCTCCTTGACCACAGAGTGGATGTATTCCCACCCCGGCTGTCATTAAATTGATATGTTGCCTTTCCAGGCACCCAGTCGTAGCCACGCCAAAACCCCTTCTTTGTTCTCATCTAAATACGCCTCCTTCCCCAACCCCGCGCTTTTTGACACTGAGGTCCGGCTTCACCAACCGGTGTTAAAAGTACTCTAACATCTTGTTTGTTATTTAGATGTTCAAAGTTTAACGTAAGCTTAAAACTTTTGCGTTTCATCCAGCTTTTACAGCAAATTGTTAGCTAATATTTTGTTAAGATCAAAGACAACTGCGAACGCTAGCTTTCGAGAAGGCAGTGGCCGAACTGCACTGCTGCTGAATGTCTGCGATGCACTTTTGTCTACGTATCGCTGCGGTCTCTGTGTCAGTAGCAGACAACTATTTACATTCATGGCAATTGACATGTGATGTGCCCGACTGTTTGAGGTTAGAATCGCAATGTCAACTGTTATAAATGTTTCACCGTTTGAAAAGCGTTAATGAGCATGTGGTTAATAAGTATAGACGTACTATAAGGTGCGAAAAAGCCTACGGTATGTATTAAAGGATAAGATTGCAGCCTGGGACAAAATTCGCGAGTAATTGGAATGAATGCATTTCTCCTAAGTCCAGTAAGCAACTGCGGCAGTATTATGCTAACAAAGTGCAGAAACCTTAGATGCGAAGAGGTGGACGAAAATGTGTTATCCTTGATTAATCAAGTAGACCTGAAAAAATACTGTTTACTTCTTGAAGCAATTGCTTTGGAAACCTTACGGATAAATCCACAAACGATAGCTTTGGAAATACCAACATTATCACCCAACAAGTAAATGAAAAATGTTAGCGGCATAAAATCTAAAGTACCTAATTAACACTTTTAGCATAGGATAAATAGGCATGCTTCTGTTAGTAGTATTCTAACCTCTCGTATTTCCCATAAAACCATGCTCATGACCCTGGACGTATATCGCTTTAAATATTCCTGCATTTGCAGGTTTTCAAATTTATTATGACATACGACTGTTTTATTAGGAATGGCATTCAAAAATGCCAGTTAACATTTAGCATCTGTTGGTGAAACGGGTTCTATATTGAGTGAAACTTTAACCGCACACTGTGATTCGTCTCTGAATTATCTTCCATTCACTACATCGCATGTCCCACCCACGCTGTTAAATGTACCCCATTCCAATTTTTACTTTCTCTACTACATAAAGTAGGGGAAGTATTGTATTCCACCCAAAAATTCGATACCGAGATTTCACCGGAAATACTTGTTTTGAGACCCTCTGAATCCAAAAAAATAATTTTTGGAAACATGTCCGTGTGTGTGTCTGTGAACAGCATAACTCAGAAACGAACATTGGATAAACACCAAACTTGATATTTAGGTTCAGTATCTTCCAGAGATGCGACATTAAGGTTTTCAAGAAAATTCCCCACCCCAGATTACCTTTTACATGGAACATTTTTCGAAAATTCTAATTTTCTCAAAAATGGCTCTAACGATTTTGATTAAAATATCATATGTTTAAGATACTTTCATGACGATTAAAACGTATATCTCGAATTCTCTGGGAATGTCTCCAAAGTATTCTTCATTGCTAACGACTTTTGCATAACTGGTAAGCCATAAGAGATAAACAAAATTTTACTACACAAAAAATGTAGATCGCGTTAAAATACACAATTTATGTCATATACATTTTTTTGTTGAGTAAACCATTTTGGAGATATTGCTTGTTATTTCCTTAAATTTTTCAATACTTATTTTATCAAATGGGAATTCGTTATTCATTTTTTTGTCTTGGATATGCAAAGAGTATTAATCTGTGGCAAAGAGAATGGTGCTGCACATAGCAACCAGCTATTAAGAGATATGTCTATGCTTAAAGGCTGCTGTATTTCTATATTTCCCTTGCAAATACAAAACAAGGGGAACATAGTACGCCTTAAGCGATAGTTAAATATTTTTAGAACTGGTCGCTATGTGTAAAATGCAATTCTCTTTGCATGTCAAAAGATCGTTTCTGCAAATGTTTATCTCGATTAATATGAAATAGATGGAGAATAAGAATTTGTAAAAATAGTTTGTACAAGAGTAGAGAAAGTCATGCGAGTGTAACACATCAGATTTTTTCTAAATCCTTGCTCAATTTGGTTGCTCAGGATAAAATACACGTGTAAAGCTCCTTGTGCACTTCGCTATTCTAACATACTTATTACGTAATATGTAAGAATATAACTTACTCTGACTTGTGCAGACAGATACGTGCAAATTTCCAATTCATTCTCTTGCGAGCGAGGTGCGAACTGAAGGTAGCGTTTCTGCACCGGTAAAATACAAATAATTTGGAGTGGTTACAGATACGTCTGATCAAAGAACACCACTTCCCCTACAGTCTTTTGACGCCCAATAAGGTGAAAGTTCAATTTATCTCTACCTACCTTATTCCATATTTCGCTTCCAGGGCTTTGAAAGGAAACATTAGTAAGATTAGTTGGAATAAAACCCCACGTGAAGCTGAAGTTTGAATTCACTTTAATCAATCTTCTGCACGCTATTGTTGTGTGATGAAAGGTTCACGTCTATCATCTGGTCTACGGGGAAATTGGAGCGTCCTTTCTTCCTTACAAAAGGAACGGAATATTAGCCAATTCTTACTATGTGCATTTGCAGCATTGGCCCAGTAAACTCTGTGGGTTTGCTGAGGCATTAACCTCTTTATGTTTCAATGGACGAGCTTTTCACTGCGTCCTGACAAGTCGACATATAAGTAGGACACAGAAAAAACTTGATTCGGGGTCATTAACATTCATTTCCAGCTTTCCATCTTAAAAACACTGTTACACAGAGTGATTACTTGGGAATACATAAACTATAAAGGCAATATGTGAATCACTTTTATTTATTTATATACCCTTTAACAGTATTTAAAGGGAAAATATAATATCGATTTTTTGGAAGGGGTCTGATAATACAGGATGTACCATTTAAGTTGAGACTGTACAATATCTCCAAAACTAACCATTGTAGAAAGAAATGCCTTACATAAACGTTACTTGATACTATGAGGGAAATAAATGCCATTAGTCGTGTTTTATTTGGAGGACGTTGTGATGGTCATTTTAGGGTTAATTTAAATTTATTCTTATTTTAGGTTCCCATTTAAAAAATTAAACTGACCCTAAAATGACATCATAACGTCCTCCAAACAAAACACGACTAATAACATTTACTTTCCCCCATAATATCAAGCAACGTTTATTAAAGACATATCTTTCTACAATGTTTAGTTTTTGGAGATATTGCACAGTCTCAATTTATATGGTACACCCTGTATATAAATAAAACGCAATATTAATGCATATGTTGCGGTTATGAGCATCTGTCCAATACTAAACACAAGGTTCCACGTCCTTCCTGATCTTCATGATCTGTTAACATTGTTAAGTTCGGTTTATTTGAGGTGGTTAATACGGCTGTAACCACGGCATTGCAATATAAACACACTAATTTGATCCTTAAAATTAAAACTTTTTTTTCATTCGAGATACCTCGTATATGTCTGATTAAACCTGAATTATAACAACATTTTGCAAAATCGCAAGTAAACACACGACTTTTTTTTTTTTGATCAACGGCAAATTCAAGATTTTCGGTTACTTATTATACCTAATCTCTTCCATCCACTTTGTTGTCCACAATGTATATTTATCTAGGAATAATTTCAAATAAAGTCGTAAGCTTTTAATTACATACAACATTCGAACAGCATTTAAACGTTCAGTTTGGAAGCGAGTTCTTACGGTGGAAAGTAATAATAATAATTCCAGATTTTTAGGCATATCCATCAGATGACACAATTGGGAAATTGTAAAAATGCAACAAAGAGTACTTGGAACACGCCATACCTTACAAAGAAAAGTGACAAATTTTGTATTTTAATGAACTTTGCATTTTTTCGGTTAAAAGTGTTTGTACAGTTTTGTAAAACTGGGAAATCTAGGAAACCGGCAGAGAGTAATCGGTGTAAAGGGAACTTCCTAAGATATTTACATAAAAGTCAAGACATGCTTTAATTTTTCACTGATAATTTTGGGTTCATTGAACCCCCAAAACATGTATTTGTAGCGAAATCTCGATATCGAATTTTAGGTTCGTATGCAATAGGTACTTCCTCCACCTTAACTGGTAGATGTTAAATAAAATAAGCTTATTCTATATTAATAATATTCGAACACACTGCATACTAATTCTAAGCTCTCGTGTTTAAAAACGACTATAACGACCTTATTGTATAGTGCTAGCACCTCAAAGTAAAGCAAAATTGCGTTGGAGAATCAAGCTCCATAAATGTTCATACATCAGATTTAAGTGCGAAACCTAACCTGCTGTACCGGACTCTGCTACAGAATTGGGGGAATCACAAACACTCAGTACTCTCAAAGAGAACCAGCAAAACGCAGAGTGATGAACAGCAGTCTACTGGGGATAACACGTCCGCCTTTCATTACACTCCTGGTATTATTGATTACACCAATCAAAGTATGTACAAATCGCTACCATAATAAAATGTGACCAAAAATGGAGCGAGAATAATAAATGCGCCTTCGAGAGATACATGAAGAACCCCTACAGGCTGGCCCCATAGCTCAGTCGGTAGAGCAACTGCCTGCTGCGCGAGGGGTCCCGGGTTTGATTCCCGGCTGGGATGTGGGAATTTTTCTCTAGCCAAGATTGATTTCTATTCTCCCCAGAGTCTGGAAGTATGAATGAGAGTGCGAATGTGTGTATGATCTAATGATTAAAAAACCAAAGTGCAAGAAACCAAACGACAATAGTTACACGAGTTAACACCATTGCCAGTAGGCAACAAGTTCCAAAGAAAAGGCCGCCGATAAGACCAATGCAGTTAAAGGCGTGGTATAAATGGAACTAAAAAAAAAGAAAAAGCCTCCTCAAGATACCCAGCCATCTGCTATTATTGACAAATTTCCTATCCAGCTTTAGAACATACAAACCATTATTTCATATGATGTCATTCGGAAGCAATCAGGTTTGCGATTCCAACTTTTAAAAATCTGATGTGTTTCATTCACATGACCTTCTCTACTCCTCTTCTACAAACTATTCTTACAGAAACTTATTATTCTATCTACTTCTTTGTAACCCAGATAAACTTTTATTATAATTTACATGTTTCGTTTTAGAAATACGAAGTATACAGGAAGGCAAAGCGATATTCAGATATTTTTAAAAAGCATGTCGCTATGTGTGACTTTGAAACTCCATGCTTCTTGTATGACGAGATAAAATAAATGACTTACCCGCTTGAAAACAAAACTATTACATTCCCATGACTTCCTCTACTCAGTCTTCTGCAAACTATTCTTATAAAGTTGGAAAGGTAGAATCAGACGACTGAAGGATTCAATGCAATACCCGTGATTTGAACCACGTATCTCCCTCCGGTTGCTCTAACCACTGAGCTACCATCCCGCTATGCCATTAAATTTTTCAGTCGTCTGATTCTACCTTTCCATGTCCAACTCACGGCTTGTGTGGAAAAACAATTAATTCCATCTTCTTACAAAGCTTACTATTCTAGTTACTTCTTGTTATCCCAAATAAGTTTTCAATTCACATTTACACATTACATGCACGAAACTCTAGGTAAACCGGTAGTCAGATTTTTAAAGATCGTGTCGATATGCGATGGCTTTGAATTTCCAAGATCTTTGCATGACCATAAAAAAGTAACATCTTCCCATTTCAGAAAAGCATAAATATTTGAAAATTCAAACCAGTGACACTTACATTGTGTACGTTAACGAGATCTACATTTTTCATTCAGTATGAGCAGGATTTCACAGGCTATTCTCAGGAAATCAAGACATACTTCATTTGTCATGAAAATATCTTGAAACTTAAGGTATTTTAACAAAAACATTAGAGCCATTTTTAGTACAAACGAACATCTTTCCATGTAAAGTAGTTTTGGGTAGCGGGATTTTCTTGAAAAATCTTCGTTTCGCATCCTTGGAAGATGCTGAATTAAACAAGAATTTAAAGATGTCGCAGTTATCAATGACTAGTGTTGTCTTATTTGTTGGGCGCTTATTGTTTAATTATTTTTTAAATTTGGATTCTTTGTCCTCCGGCTAGCTATTGTAACTCAGTCGAGCACGTGTCTCTAAGCAAGGTGTGTAAACGGAAAGGAGTTGTTGCTAAAATATAACACTGAAAAAAAAATCTGAATCTAGATTTTTATTGCCGTCACGCTTAATTAATAATTGACATATTTAATTTTTATACACGCCTGACTGAAACTGTGATATTTCCGAATGTAACTACAGTCGTTTTAGTTGCCGCGCACCAATTACTTTGCGTACTTTATATTTTTGTAACTAACTCTGCGACGTGCACCTCGTGAGAGATTCTTCAGAACTGTGCGACACTTGCTTATGGCTTGAGAATATATACTTCTTCACCTCGAATTGCCTAAACATTATAATATAGCTCCTATTGGTTACCAAATTGCGCCAACATTAGCGTCTGTTTTGGTCAGCCAATCACTGCTACTAATGTATATGCTCTAGGGAAGGTATTCTCTCCATTTCTAAAAAACGGCACGCTACCCTGTCGTCAATTTCGGCTTTCTCTTCTGAGTGACAAACAACTCACCCTCTCGGTTTATTGTTACCCACTTCTATTGTCAGTTTCAGTCAGGCCGTGCAAACTTATTTCCTAATAAGCCTTATGGCTAACAAACATCTAAAATCATGTACATACAATAATATTAATTTACACTACAATCATTCTGGCATTCACAGCATGTTATAATATAAAATATTGCCTCAAAGATGAATTTTTTGGATTCAGGGAGACTCAAAAGATGTATTTACGGTGTTTGAAATTTTGAGTGAAATGCAATACTTCCTCCACTTATTATAGGTAAGTCGTAGAGAAGATAAAAATTGAATGTAATTAAAGATTAATTTATCATAATTGTCAATTTTATTTATGTTATTATTGTTATTATTTGCTTCAAGTAACCGTGCTCTAAAGTTTATCCATTTGTAGTCTCCAGCTTTTTAAAAGAGAGATTACCTGGGCTATCAATAGTGAACATACGTATGAGGGAGGGAACGTTCACTTCGATAACGGCCAAGTAGTAAAACAGGAACTGCCAGCCGTGCTCTTTGTGATGATAGGTTAACTCATATGGAACACATTTTACAACGTCGTACATCTCTGCCATTGCCTACACTCGTGTCAGAACAGCTTCATCACTGAAAAGACATTTAGCTCATTCGATCACATTACTGTATCTTGTATATCGACAGATATTCAGCCACTTCTGTTGCTATTCCCATCAGTCCTTAGTTGTGTGTTTAAAAAATCTTGACTTTTACCAGGAAGTACATTTTACTTTCGCATGACATTCTCTACTACTTCCTCCAAAAACTCTTCTTACAAAACTGTATTATCTTTTGTTAATCAATATAAACTTTCATTACACATTGAAGTATGTTGTTGCTTCACGTATGGAAAGCCAATTTGAAGTAGGAGTTGTATTGTAGTTCACTGTTGGGAAGCGAGCTTGAAGTAGTTGCAACCGCACGTATGGTAAAAAGTCTCCGATAGTCTTCGCCCCAAATGTACTTTCCGGTGGCCTTTGCCCCAAAAATGTTTAAAAAAATATTAACTTTTTAATTGTTGACTGTTTCTTTAAATACTATATATTTATGTTTGCCTCGGCTGCGTCAGTATTATTGTTAGAGACATGGATTTCTTTGCAGAGAGTAGTGCTGCTAAGAATGTAGGCTTACACAGATTATAATTCACTACATTCATTAATCCTTGACACAATTTAAATAACACTTCACTGATATAGAGAGCTGTGAGATACTTTTATTAATTACTTGCACTTTTTAACACGTAAACCATTTCCGTCTCTCACGAATACGTATTAAATTTCTCGAGGGCGCATCTCGCGTCCGTTAGGAACACTGTCTACAGCCAACTCGTCCAATTATGAGCGCTGTCTACAAGCAACTGACTTCTGTATTTGTAAATTTTGCTATATTTTAGTTTCTGATTGGCTAATCCTAGTCCAATAGAATACCTTCATTTATCTAAAGCTTTTTTTCTGGTTGTTGATTTACTATTTCTTAATCTGTTTCAAAAATTACATTATTGTTGCTCCAAGAATTACCAGTACTATAAAACTTTCAAATTCATTATTGCCTCAAGACTACCTCATTCTTACCACTTTTAACCAATTATTTTTACAGCTCCTACATTATTAAATTACTAATACATTCAGATAATATTATTACATGTATACAATAATATAAACCTATACAATGACTGTAATATGCACTTTTTATATATTGTTACATATACATATTGCTTTAAGGCGGGCTATTATATTTTTATTATATAATTTGACTAAAATCATTTAAGTGTTAAAAATACTGCCTCAACATTTAGTTATGGATATAATAAAGAACAGCAGGGTAAAGGGATAGTCAGGTATATAAAAAGCCAATCACTATGTCATGCGTTGGAGTTCCATGCTGCTTGCATGACCACGAGAAAAAATATAAATTTGCTAATTGAAGCCAATAACACAGAATATCTCGAAAATTGTTAATGCCACGAACATTTTTATTTACATAAACTGTGCCCCTTAAAGGGATCCAGATTTTTTGGTATCAAGATGAACTCTTACGGTTATACAAAAATCATTCAGAATATAGAGGACTTCAGAGATTGTTCCCAGAAAACTTTTAAGATATACATTTAATTTATAGTGTAATTGGCTTAAATATATGGCATTTTAATCAAAATGATAAGATCCATTTGTGAGAAAATGCAAAATCAAGAAAATGCTTCCATGTAAACGATAGTTTGGGCTGGGGAAATTTTCTTGCTAAATCTTCGTTTGCATCCCCGGATGCTATAACAAATTTGGTATTTAACCGAGTTTTGGTCTTTTAGTTGTGACACCAGTTTTTTCTAAAAATGTGGTTTTTTATTCTGGGAGCGGTATTTCTGGTGAAATCTTGCTAACGAATTTTTGGGGAATGCAACATTTTCTTTATTACTTGCCTATAGTAAGCAGAGGAGGTAAAAGAACTGAACTGTTTATATCAGACCTCAATTGTTGATAACGAGCTCGTGCAGATAAAGGAAGCACCGAGCATTCATAAATGTATATTTTAACGAATCCTGCACCACAATTTCGTCTCTCTCTTTCCTGTTATACAATATTCAACAAAAATGAACAGGATGTTAGTGGTAGTAAGATGTACGTTTTGTTTCTCACGCCAAAATGCAATAAATAATGCGATTATTTTGACTAATATCAGCACCACTTGCCTGAGTTAGAATTTTATTCCAACCTAAAATTTATTATCGAGGTACTAAAGCGAATATGCATTTTGAGGTGTGCAAGCGTGCGTAGCATAATTCAAAAACTAAAAGACTAATACCAAGCTTGGTATTCCAGTTCAGAAGCTTTTAAGAAGATTTTTTCACAAAGTTCACCTAATATACCCTGTAAATGGAAAATGTTCCCTTATTTTTAAATTTTTTTCAATTTCCTGCCGCAATCTAAATTAAAACATCATATATCTGGGATAAGGAAAATAAATACCATTAAAGAGACTTAAATTCTCTGTAAATAATCTGTAGAGTCCTCTTCATTCGACTAATCTATGCACAACTTTGAGTAATTGGGAAATGGTAACAAATAAACAAATACTTAAAACTGGAAGATTTCAGATCCCGTAAAAAGCCTAGAACTCAGTAACTAAGTATTCGTCTCCACTTTAAAAAGTTCTAGAAGCTAAATAAACGAGGGCAGATCCACAGTTCACTTAATACACAGAAAAAATGGATATTACAGTGTATGCATTTTTCCAGATTTATTTTATTAGTTTGATAGCTTTTCGTAAAAAGCTCACCGATTTTTTACATCTTTCATGTGTGTTATTGTAAAATTACTTTATATTTACATAATAGAGCAATGATTTATATAATACCTGACATTATCACCGACATTTGGTTTAAATTGGTAGAGAAATAAATTTGGGAAGTCGTAAAAACCGAGGCGTTAATGAGAAAGTTCAGTAAAGACGTTAGTAATTCCTGATAATGTTGATTCGTTGGATGAAACGCTATTTTCACATAATTTATATAAATATATATTATATATATATATACACACACCTACAAAAAAGTTGCTCCACTAAATGTAAGTACTACACTAGAATAATTTGAAAAATCGATTTGGTTTTCAACAAATTGCAAATCTATAAAACGAAAAGCTTTGAAAAGCACCAGAGCATCTAAAGAGTAATATCGTTTATTATTTATGCATATTAAAATTGAAAATTTTCACTCCGTTAATCTGAATGCTAGAAATTTTTAAGTGCAGACCAAAACTGTTTAGACTCACGTAGGCATGTTCAAATGAAAACTTCTGCGACTATAACAATTTTCATTTATTTATTTATTTGGTTTGGTTTTTCAGTATTTTAATATATGCATGTTTGGAAGTGCTTAGTCGCTATTCTGTGTTTCTCGTTAATGCAATGCGTATGGAATTTTAAAGACTGGTATTGTTTATAAGCATAGAGCTTATAGCGACCTGAGTTTTAAACTTTTCGATATATTCTTAAGTCATCTGTATGCTCTTAAGAGTTCTTATTTAAAGAAACCTTTGCTTGTAATATTCTCTCAAGAGGGTTTATATAAGAAGAAAATCTTACATATTGCATTCACTTGGTCCACTACCTATTATCGTTTATTATCTACCTTGTTTTTGTCTGCTTCATTTTAATCAAGACAACTCAGAAACAGTTTCATCATGTACTTAAATTGAAATTGAGTTTTATGTATGGACGCCCTTTAACTGCTACGGTCCTTAGCGTCCCATTCTAAATTGGGCGTGAAAGAACAGAACTTTTGCTCAGATGCTTCTTTATCAGGCTTGAGGTTCTTTCATGCGACGTAAGTCTACCACACAGGACCACCGGCTTTACTTCCCTTCCGAAGAAAGCCATGCTAAGGACTTTTACGCCCGAAAAAAATCCATCGTCCTTCGCCGGGTTAGAAGCCGCGATCTCGGGAACTAGAGGCTAGCATGGTAAGCACTACACCACGGAGGGCGACATCATGCATTTAGTTGTAGGTACAAGGGGATAGAGGAAACTGAATGTTTAAAAACCTAGTCATTATATGCTGGCCTAGAGAACAACTAAATAGCAACAGCACTTTAAAGAAATGTCAAAAGTGTTGAAAAATTTAATAGAATTACAAAAATTATTGACTTATTCGATATAAATTGTGTGTTTTAAAGAGATCTAAATTTTGTGTAGTAAGTTTTGTTGTCTATCTGTTATAGCTTACCAGTTATAGCAAATTATGCAAAGGTTCCTTTCCAGTGAGGAGGGCTTTACAGGCTATTTCCAGAAAATTCAAGATACACAGCTTATTTGTCAATTAAATATCTTAAATACGTACTTTAATCAAAATCGTTAGAGCCATTTTTATGAAGAGAAGGGGAGATTTTCATGAAAATATTCGTGTCAAATTTCTGGGAGCTGTTTAGGTTTGCATTTATTGAACATTTCACTTTTGAGTGATGCTCAACGTAGAGATATTTTTATAAAATGCCTTTTGGATTCAGGGCGCCTCAAAACATGTATTTCCAGTGAATTCTCGATATCGAATTTCTGAGCCATAGTTTCCCTGCCTACTAAGTACGTGGAATTAGTACGTTTCGGTATGAATTTGTGGAATAAACTGTAGACAGTTAGGTATAATATTTTGTTTCATGCTGTATCAAAATATATATTGTACTACATGTTAAATTGGACATGGTCGCAGTCATATGTGCATTTTAGTTGAAATGAGTTGATGTAATACATGTTGGTAACCTTGGAGCTTGTCATGCAGTGACGTCGGAGTATCAACTATTTCAAAGTACTGTTGTGCATCGGTCTGCAGAAGTAAATCAACTAAGGTGAGATACTGTAATATTGAAATTTTGAAATTAATATAGAAACGTAAAATTATGCAAAGTGGAAGAAAAATAAAATACTTATGAAGAGTTATTCTAGTAGGAAGTTTATAATTATATATTTCTATGTAGGTGTTGGAGTATGGAAACTAAGTGAACCGGAAACTTCGATTTAACTCCTGAAGAACATGAAATTCAGGATGGTATGAAATAAAATAACTTAAAGCGTGCAATTCGTGAGACGCATCAGATCTAACACTAGCAAAGCCATAAATCAAGTTTTTAGATAGTATGAAATACACTACGTGATCAAAAGTATCCGGACACCTGATTGAAAATGAGCACAAGTTCGTGGCGCCCTCCATTGGTAATGCTGGAAGTCAATCTGGTGTTGGCCCACCCTTAGCCTTGATGACAGCGTTCACTCTTACAGGCATATCTTCAATCAGGTGCTGGAAGGTTTTTTTGGGGAATGGCAGACCATTCTTCACGGAGTGTAGAACTGAGGAGAGGTACCGATGTAGGTCGGTGAGACCCAGCAAGAAGTCGGCGTTCCAAAACATTCCAAAGGAGTTCTATAGGATGCAAGTCAGACTCTGTGCAGGCCAGTCATGACAGGGATGTTATTGTCGTGTAACCACTCCGCCACAACCCGTGCAGCATGAACATGTGCTCGATCATGTTGAAAGATGCAATCGCCATCCCCGATTTGCTCTTCAACAGTGGGAAGCAAGAAGGTGCTAAGAAATATCAATGTAGATCTGCGCTGTGATCGTGCCACGCAAAACAAGGGTGCAAGCAAGCTCCAAGAAAAACACGACCACACCATAATACCACCACCTCCGAATTTCACTGTTGGCACTATACACGCTGGCAGACGACATTCACCGGGCATTTGCCATACCCACACCCAGGCATCGGATCGCCACATTCTGTTCCATGATTCGTCACTCCACACAACGTTTTGCCATGGTCAATCGTGTAATGTTGATTGACGCTCCTTACACCAAGCGAGACGTCGTTTGGCATTTTCCTGCGTGATGCGTGGCTTATGAGCAGCCGCTCGACCATGGAATCCAAGGTTTCTCACCTCACGCCTACCTGTCATAGTACTTGGAGTGAATCCTGATGCAGTTTGGAATTCCAGTGTGATGGTCTGGATAGATGTCTGACTATTACTCTTTACGACCCTCTTCAAATGTAGACGGTCTCTGTCAGTCAACAGACGAGGTCGGCCTGTACGCCTTTGTGCTGTACATGTCTCTTCACGTTTCCACTTCACTATCACATCAGAAACAGTGGACCTAGGGATGTTTAGGAGTGTGGAAATCTCGCGTACAGACTTCTGACACAAGTGACAACCAATCACATGACCACGTTCGAAGTCCGTGAGTTCACGGAGCGTCCCATTCTGCAGTTTCACGATGTCTAATGACTACTGATGTCGCGGATAATGAGTACCAGGCAGTAGGTGGCAGCACAATGCAGCTAAGATGAAAAACGTATGCTTGTGGGGGTGTCCGTATACTTTTGATCACATAGTGTATGTGCTTCCTCTATCCTTGAGGTAAGCGGTAAAGAATGCAAAACGATGTTTAAAACAAATTTAAATCAATTATTGACATTTAATTGGAACACAGAGGTGTGTAGCATCAGAAGAAAGGGGAGAAATAAATGTAATGTCGGTCTTCTGCCATTTGCCTTTTATCTGGCAACTTGTGATGCGTCCTGTGTCAGAGAAAAAGTATGAGTAATGTTATCAGCCGTGATCGATACAAGCATCGCTTCATGTTTTTACAAGCTAACAAGAAACAAACACAACCTTGTTATAGTTTCATCCCTTTGTTAGTCAAACAACACGGAACCTTGTAATCCTCTTTTCGTCACCTGAGTTTACGTCATTAGCTGAAAATTGCCACAACGCCATCCAAGAGGTTTTTGTACAGTTAATATTTTTACGCTGTTTCCAAATATTTGAGTGATAAAAACGCCTTCTCCAATACTCAACTATGGTAGGGAGAAGATTGGAAGATTGTATTCCACCTATTACCACTTTCACTGGAATACCATCCCAAGATTTCGTGAACCCCACCTCAACTAAAAAACATTGGATGTGTTACACTCACGTGACTTTTGCTACTCTTGTACAAACTATTTTTACAAACTCTTATTCTCCATATGCTTCATGTTAATCAGATATCGAGATGTTAATCTTATTGCTAATTTTCTTGTAGATGCAAGGGGAATTGTAGGCTTTAAGCTATAGTCAAATATTTTAAGAGCTGGTTTCTATGTGGAGTATTCCATTCTCTTTGCATTGCCAGGACAAAAAAAAATGAATAACGAATTCCCATTTGAGAAAAAGTATAAGTATTGGAAAATTTAAGGAATAACAAGAAATATATCGAAAATCGTTCACTCAACGACAAAACATGTATGACATAAATTGTTTACTTTAACGCGATCTTCATTTTTGTGTAGTAAAATTTTGTCTATCTCTTATGGTTTACCAGTTTACCAAAAGTCGTTCACAATGAAGAATACTTTTGGAGACATTCGCAGAAAATTCAAGATAAACATTTTGTTTGTCATAAAAGTATCTTAAATATACGATATTTTAATCAAAATCGTTAGAGCCATTTTTGAGAAAATTAAAATTTTCGAAAAATGTTCTATGTAAAGGGTAATCTGGGGTGGGGGATTTTCTTGAAAACCTTCCTGTCCATCTTTGGTAGATACTGAACCTAAATTCCAAGTTTGGTGTTTATCCGACTGTTCCTTTCTGACTTATGCTGTACACAGGCAGAAAACACACACACACACACACACACACACACACACACACACACAGATATGTTTCCAAAAATATTTTTACTTTCTCTACTGCGTATAGTAAGTAGGGGAAGTATTGTATTCCACCCAGAAATTTTATACCGAAATTTCATCGGAAATATATGTTTTGAGACCTCCTGAATCCAAAAAAAGCATTTTTGGAAACATCTCCGTGTGTGTGTGTGTGAACAGCATAACTCAGAAAACCATACACAATCTATGTCATATACATTTTTTGTTGTTGTTGAGTGAACCATTTTCGAGATAATGCTTGTTATTCCCTTAACGTTTCCAATATTTATACGTTTTGTCAAATTCGTTATTCATTTTTACTTTCTCTACTACGTATAGTAAGTAGGGGAAGTATTGTATTCCACTAAAAAATTGGATACCGAGATTTCACCGGATATGCATGTTTTGAGACACCCTGAATCCAAAAAAAAGCATTTTTGGAAACATGTCCGTGTGTGTGTGTGTCTTTGTGTCTGTCTGTGTGTCTTTCTGTGAACAGCTTAACTCAGAAACGAACAGTCGGATAAACGCCAAACTTGGTATTTAGGTTCAGAATCTTCCAGAGATGCGACACGAAGGTTTTCAATAAAATCCCCCCCATCCCAGGCTACCCTTTACATGGAACATTTTTCAAAAAATTTAATTTTCTCAATAATGGCTAACGATTTTTATTAAAATATCATATGTTTAAGATATTTTTATAGCAAATAAAATGTATATCTTGAATTTTCTGGGAATGTGTCCAAAAGTATTTTTCACTGTGAACGACTTTTGGTAAACTGATAAACCTTAAGAGATAGACAAAATTTTACTACACAAAAATGTAGATCGCCTTAAAATACATAATTTATGTCGTATACATTTTTTTGTTGAGTCAACCATTTTCGATATATTGCTTGTTATTACCTTAAATTTTTCAATACTTGTTATCTCAAATGAGAATTCGTTATTCATTTTTTGCCTTGGATATGCAAAGAGTATTAATCTGTGGCAAAGGGAATGGTGCTGCACCTAGCAACCAGCTATTAAGAGATATGTATGTGCTTAAAGGCTACTGTATTTCTATAGTCCCCTTACATATACAAGAAAATTAGCAATAAAATAGAGTCTGAAAATGTTTATTTGGATTAACATGAAGTAGATGGAGAATAAGCGTTTGTAAAAATAGTTTGTACAAGAGTAGAGAAAGTCATGTGAGTGTAACACATCAGATTTTTTTGTCCTGGTAATACAAAAAGAATGGAATACTCCAAATAGCAACTAGCTCTTAAAATATTTGATAATTGCTTAAAGCCTACCAATTTCCATTGCATTAACAAGACATTAGCAATAAGATTAAGATCTCGATATCTCGATTAACATGAAGCATATGGAGAATAAGCGTTTGTAAAAATAGTTTGTACAAGAGTAGAGAAAGTCATGTGAGTGTAACACATCAGATTTTTTTTGTCCTGGTAATACAAAAAGAATGGAATACTCCAAATAGCAACTAGCTCTTAAAATATTTGATAATTGCTTAAAGCCTACCAATTTCCATTGCATTAACAAGACATTAGCAATAAGATTAAGATCTCGATATCTCGATTAACATGAAGCATATGGAAAATAAGCGTTTGTAAAAATATTTTGTACAAGGGTAGAGAAAGTCATGTGAGTGAAACACATCAGAACTTTTTTATTATTTTCATAGAAACAGCTCTAATGTTTTTCACTAAAAGGTATTGGCATGGCAAATAAAATGTATTTATACTTCCTATGTAAAACTCCAGTAATTCTTATTGTATTTCATAAAACTGGGAAAATTTAGATAATGGGAATAACTATAGGAAGAATAAATCTAGTTAAATTAAATGCATATAGAAAATTAAAGAGACTCATTCAAGTATGCAGTTAGTGTCAACTGTTTTGTAGCATTAGTCCTATGCGATATTTTGCCATTGTTCGTTTGAATTATTCAATATTTTAAGCAATGCACTTAGTTTAAGTTTACAGCATTTACGAACTTTTTCACAGCGGACTGTCACCGAACGCCGCGGTAACTGTAAGTCCCGCATTTGGCAAGTTTCGGGTTCGATCCCCGGCGACTGCCCACTCCGACTCGTGGAATTTTCGTCTTTTCCCCGGGTCTGCACGCAAATGCTGGGGTGATTCATTGTTTACCACGACTTTCCTCCCTCTCATTTCCCGTACACGTCTCATCTATTTCACGGTTATAGGACCAGGCGACGGTGTTCAGAGGGTTGCGGATGGGCGTTGGATGTGCGCTCTGTAGAGGTTTCTTCCCGTCGTTGCGGGACTGCTCAGTAGGTCCCCCTCCGAGTGGACCCCAACCTGGGGGCCCCCGGGCGTTAGGAGGCTTAGGCTGGGCCCGGGCGGCGTGGATGCGTTCGATCTAGTAACGTTAGGGACGCCGTCCATGCTTGCGTCCGCTATCATCCGGATCTGGTCGCCCTTGTGTCTCTCCCTCATCCCTCTTTCCTAGGGGCCACGGTAGAAGCAAAAAAAGGGCCGTTGGGCCCTCTGGCGATGCTGTGTCACTGTTATAGAGGCCCCTCCGCTCGTCGCTACCTTTTACTGTCACCTCAGCCTCCTCTATGTGCCAATAACAAGATACAGAAAAAGTTTAATAACGAAAATCTATCAGGATTAATAGATGCAGGAGTGTAATTATAAATCGTTTGTAGAATAGATATATTTTTTCTGGTGTTACATTCACATTACTTTATCTACCCGTTCTTCTACAGACTATTCTTAAAAAAACGTATATTCTCCTAGTTAATTGAAAACTTTCATTATACATACTTTGTATTTGTTGTAGGTATAAGGAGGATACGCTATGCTAAAACCGACAGTCACATTTTTAAAAAGCTTGTCGCTATGTGATGGCTTTGAAGGTAAATCTCTTTAAATTAAATTAAATTGAGTTTTATTTATGGATGCTCTTTAACTTCTGTGGTCCTTAGCGTCCCATTCCATATTGGGTGTGAAAGACCGCTAATTTTGTTCAGAGGCCTCTTTATCAGGCTTGAGGTTCCTTTACGTGCTGTAAATCTACGACACGGGACCACCGGCTTTACTGTACATCTCTTTGCATAACCACGAGAAAAACGAATAGCGACTTACCACTTGAAAAAGTATAAGTATTTCAAAACCAAAGTCAATAACAAAGAATACTTCGGAAATGTTTAATGGCACAAATTATTCATTCAACATAAATTGTGTGTTTTAACGAGATCTACATTTTGTATAGTAGGATTTTGTCTATCACTTGTCAATTATATAAAAGTATCTCAGAATGAAGACGACTTCAAAGGATATTTTTAGGAAATTCAAGATATATATAGTTTTATTTGATATGAAAATATTTTACACATGATAATTTAGCCAAAATCGTTAAAATGCATTTTGAGTGTATAAAAACTGATGAACACTTTTCCATCTAAAGTGTAGATTAAAGTGGAATTTCTTTTAAAGTATTCGTGTCGCATCCTTGGAAAACACTGAACTTAAAATACTAAATATGCTATTTAACGGATACATTTACCTTTCTGAAAACGCTTTCTTTTTTCAGAGAGCATCTGCGTACCTACAATAGTTAAGCAGTAGAGATAGTAATAACTTTTAACTGTTGAAGAATGACGTTTAAATATCAGATTGTTTACTTTGCATAAAATGTAACTAAACTTTTTCTACGTAAACTCTGCATCTAGCGTTTGTGAATAGTGTTACATAGTGGCATATTTAAAGAATGCAAGCCAAATAATGAAGGAATACATCTAACCCTAAATAATACTCTATATGGAAATAATTTTCCTCAAAAATTAAAATGTCATGATTTAGAGGTGACATGACAAATATAATGTAAATTTTACCAAATATCCTGTACAACGTTCCTCATTCCTACCGATTTGCATTTAATCCTGAAATCATTAAAGATGGACAACAATGCCCATGCATTTTACGTCACTGACTTGACTGACTCTAAAATAATATAAAATTATGGGATACTCATAAATCAGTAATTGGTTAGAAAAGGCAAAACCGGATGTAATATCTGTATAAACTCATTTTTTGGGTTGAATGTAAGCCCACACGTTCTGTAACATGAATGAGTTTTAAAGCTATAAGCTACAAGCTACAACATTTAGGCAGTATTCCCTACTATAGATATCATAATTAAACAATTTAAGTAATTTCCAGCCATAACTAGTATAACTGTATTGACATATTTCTTACTCCTTATTATAAGTACTAATAGCTGCAAATGATTATAGGGTATATAATTTAAGCTGTAATAATATGTAGACAAAGCCAATGGTATTTCGTTGTTGCAGCTAAAGATTCTCTATTAAACATTTATAACTGAGAAATTTCAAGGAAAAGCACTTTACACATAGTAAGTCTATAATAATGGTCAAGAACTTCTAGAACATTCTATATCCGTTAAGGACTAGCTAGCTAGAGGAACCTTTTTAAACCAAATATATAAATATTATATGATAGGCTAGCCAGCAAACCACGTCATTGTAATCACCAATAAACTTAATGCATTATTGTACATCGCAGAAGGAAGCGACGCAAAGAGTTCGCTACAAATCATTCTCGACTTAGAACTTACAAGCAGCGGACAGCCATGAAACGCGTACTTCCCAATATTTCCGCGTTTGAATGTTAAAATACTGGAGAAATACAGCTTAAGTGTTAGGATATTAACAAGCTTAACATTTTCTCATACATTGAACTATTATTTAAGCATTTCTATCAAAAGTAGAGAAATTGTGAAAGTTTGCAATCTTATGTAAAAGGCGCAATACTCTGGCTGACCCTGAAAGTTTACTACGAGGCAGTATTTTTAACACTTAAATGATTTCAGTCAAATTATATAATAAAAAATATAATAACAGCGTCTTAAAGCAATATGTGTGTTTAACAATATATAAAAAGTGTATATTACAGTCATTGTAAATGTATTATTGTATACATGTGTAGCAATGTTATGTGAATGTATTACGTAATTTAATAATGTAAGAGCTGTGAGAATAATAGGTTAAAAGTTGCTAACAATGAGGTAGCATTCAGGCAATAATACATTTGAAAATTTAACAATGCTACTTGTAATTCTTGGAAGCAATAATGAAATTTTTGTGACAGCTTATAAAATAGCCAATCAACAACCAGAAAAAAGCTTAAGTTAAATAAAAGTATTCTATTGGACTAGGATTAGCGCATCAGAGACTTTAAATACAGAAATTTACAAATTTAGGCGGTTGAAACCAAGTCAGTTGCTTGTAAACATCGCTCATAACTGGACGCGTTGTTTGTAGACAGTGTTGCTAACCGGACACGATATGCGTCCTCGAGAAATTTAATACGTATTCGTGTGAGACGAAAATAGTTTCCGTGTTAAAAAGTGCAAGTAATTAGCAAAAGAATCTCACAGCTCTCTATATCAGAGAAGTGTTATTAAAATCGTGTCAAGAATTAATAAAAAAGGAGTGAATTAAAAAAAATTATAATCTGTGTAAGCCTACATTCTTCAGCCGCATCACGCCCTGTTAAGAAATTCATGTCTCTAAAAATAATACTGACGCTGCCAAGGCAAAGACAAATATATAATACTTAAAGAAACAGTCAAAATTGCAAAGCTAATATTTTTTTAAAACATGTTTTGGGGACGAAGGCTACCGGAAACATTTTACCATACATGCGGTTGCAACTACTTCAAGTTCGGCTCCGCAACAGTTGAACTACAATACAACTCCTACTTCAACTAAATTTGTAATGAATGTGTGTAAAAGCTGTGACATTTTGAATTGTTAATATATTCGTATACCAGTGAAACATACGTATAATCATTTAAGTAGTTAATCCTTGTTCGTCGTTCCAACCCTGATAAGTGCTGATCCATGCAGAGCTGGCCGTGGTGTATAAAACATCTACACTAAACTGAGCAATTACAATATACACATAAACAATAACACACACACACACACACACACACACAGAACATCGTCGTGCAGAGGCCAGCATCATCTACAAGACGCTGCCAACAGATAGTAACGCAGAGTGGAGTATATTTTATACGCAGGTAATACCGGCGTAACATACTAAAATGGATATTAGCTAATTACAGGCTCCAATAGTTTCGAATTTTATTCCCCAACATAAAATGTCAAATGCAGTGGAATGTGCATACTGTAGCCTTTCCCCAGCTAACAAAAATGAATATAAAAACGTCCCATGTTGTATCGTTATGTCAACAGTGCAGTGATAAAACATCCGGAACAATAAAAAATCTTCCAATTAATTAGGACGTAATTATAAAAATACAATACAAACATGATATATAATGTTCATGGAGCGTAAAGGAATAACAACGCTTTGTAATAGAATGGGAGGGTTCGATGGCGCGGAAGTTGCCTGTTGTTGGCTCGGAAGAATACGCTCCTCTCTGCTAAAGATAACCTATTTTATCACACTCTCTCTCCCTCCCTCCCTAGGAATTAAGTGCTTTTTCTTAATGCTAACAAGCCAAAATTTACAGCATTTTAAACCCAGGCAATTAATTCACTGCCAACGCCTGCTTTATAGTATAATATTGCTTAACTACTAAACAAAACGCTAACCATGGAAGATACCAAACTTACTATAAGGTTCTAAACAAGTCAATAAAGACGAAATTGAATCAGAAGATGCAAAAAGTAATTTTTTTTTTTTTTTGGCCATTTTCACTTTAAACTGAATATCAGTTCTACAAAGGAAATGAACAACACTGTGCTAAAGGAGGTACATGTGGCACAGTAAGTGGACGAAAAGCAATCCTGAATCCTTGGAAAGGTGAGACATGTGAAGTTGAGTAGTACATATACCATCCTTATTTTAAAAAAGCATTTTTAGAAAAAGGTCCATGTGTGTGTGGGGGAAACTGATAATTCAAAAACGAAATGCCGAGAAATTTATATATTTTAATTGCTATTCAAGTTCAGCATCTTCCGAAGATGCAACACGAACATTTTCCGAAAATTCCCTCACCCAAAGCTATACTTTAAATGGAAAAGTTTCTAAAATAATTATTTTCTCAAAAATAACTAACGATTTCGATTCAAATGCTGTATTTTTAAGAGATTTACATGACAAACAAAATTTAATTATATCTTGAATTTTCTGTAAAGTCCTCTTCATTCGGAAGGAGATTTATTTAATGTCATATAACACGTTCAACTATGAGACGTAAAAATGCTCTCTTTAAAACGCAGAACTTATTTCAAATAACTTTTTCTGTGGCAACACTCACTTCAGAGATATGTGTTATTATTAGTTTGAATTTCTAAGTACCTTGTCTTTTTTTAAATGTTATGGAAAGAATATGGAATTTCAAGGCAGCATATAGAGACAAATGAATAATATTCCTCTTGTACTTGAACGAAATGTGTAATAAAACTATTTTTGAAAAGGTTTATTTCGAATAAGATGACATAGGCAGAAAAGTAAGTTCTCGTATGAATAGTTTGTGGAAGCCATATTTAAAAAAATCTTATGTGTAACCTTCACATTACTTTCTCTACGCACATTCTAAAAACCGTTCTTAAAAAACTTATTCTTGATTCTAATTCTTGTCAACTGAGACAAACGTTTGCAGAAATGATTCAAATAAACATTTCGTTATACATACAACTTACAAGGATGATACAGATGGCTGAAGTGATAGTCAAATGTTTAAAAACTTAGTCACTATATGCTGGCTTTTAAATTCCATCCTCTTTGCTTCAGTACCAGAGAAACATTAATAGCAACTTAGCACTTCTAAAAAATCTGGTGTGTTACTTTTACATGATTTCCTGTCCTTTTCTCAACAAAGTATTCTTACAAAACTTTATCTGGATTAACATGAAGTAGATAGAAGAATAAACACTTGTAGAAACAGTTTTATTACATATTTCCTTGTAGGCAAATGGGAATAGAGGAATACATTAGGCTTAAGCGATAGGCAAACCTTTTTAAGAGCTGGTCATTGTGCGATGGCTTTGAAATTCCGTTCTCTTTGCAAATGACCAGGGAAAAAAAATAGAAAAAAACTGACCCCATTATTGGTTAATACGGTTCACCATTTATGCAAAAGTCATTCCAGATTGAAGAGGACTTTAGTCTATTTCCAGAAAATTCAAGATGTACATTTCATTTGTTATGAACACATCTTTAACATATTGCGACTTTGTCCAGTTTTTCAACTGTCACTGTTTTGTTTTTCAATGTCACTGTTTCGTTCACCTTTACTGGAAGTTCACTTCACCAATGCCACTTCACTAAGGTGAAGTAGTTCAATTATCCGTCACTTCACTTCCTTCGTTACTCAGTCTCTTCACGCCAGACGGTTCACTTCACTCAGGAGTAGAACACAAGACCTCCACAACAGTCGTCACCAATTCTCTCTCTCCCTGACCGACGCAACTCAACTCCTCACCTCGCACTGACTGACGCAATTCACTCTACTGTCGCTACTGGCTCAACTTCTCACCTCGTACTGACTCTTAACTCGACATGCACTGAGCGATGACTGACTGTCCGCGAGACTGCTCGCTTATATTAGCAGTGAAATATTGCACAAAAGGTTTTCGAATGCTCTAGAACTATTTCGACACACTTTCTGGGGGAGGGAGGGAGATAAACTTCTAGAAAATTCTAGTTATCTCCTCTTAACCGCTCGACGTTTACGCTGGCAAGCGGCGTTATGTGTTTACTCGGATCGCTCGGCGCCGACCTCCCGATATCCTTGGGTCATTCACCGCTGTGTTACAATGTAGTATTTTAACCAAAATCGTTAGAGCGATTTTTGAGGAAATCAAAATTTACGAAACATTTTATATTTGAAGGGTAGTTTGAATTAGGGGAATTTTCTTGAACATCTTTGTGTCGCGAACTGGGAAGCTGGATAACTTAACTACCAAGTTTGGTATTTAACCCACTTTTCGGTTTTGATTATGCTGTTCTCACACACGCGCAAAAACATACGCGGACCTTTTTTAAAAACGATTTTTGGGTAGTGGTTCTGGGGGTCTCAAAGCATGTATTTCCAATGAAATCTCGACAAGCAATTTTTGTGTAGAATACAGTATTTCCCGTACTTACTAGAGCAAAAATTGAAATCATTGCCGCGTTTGTCATGTATTTGTCCTAAGAACAAACCCACTAAAAGTTACATTTTTTGCGCAATATGATATATTACAGACTATTCTTGTTAAAGTTTGTTTTCCTAACTACAACGTATCAATCCAAATAAGCTATTTCAGAGATAGCTTTATTACACATTTCGTTATAGATACAATCAGAGCAGCGATAGTCAAATGCTTAAGAACTAGACGCTATATGCTGGCCTTAAAATTCCATACGTTTGTATGCAATCGCGAGAAACAGCTGAAAGTTGAGAAAATTTCAAGAGAATAATCAAGTAACGAAAATTCGAACCATTAATAACGATATCTAAGAAATGGTTTATGCCACAAAAAAATCTTCTGTGTTTTTTTACATTTGTGTACTGTGTTTTCGTCCATCGCTTAATGTTTACCAATTATACAAGAATATACAAAATTCTTTCCGAATGAAGAGGATTTCATAGGCTATTCCTAGAAGATTCTATATATAAATTTGATTTATCATGTAAATATCTTTAATATATGGAATTTTAATCAAAATCGTTAGCCATTTTTTAGAAAATCAAAATTTTCGAAAAATGTTCCATGTAAAGTGTAGTCGAGGTTGCGGCATTTTTACTTTCTCTAACACGTATAGTAAGTAGGGGAGTTATTGTATTCCGCCCAAAAATTCGATACCGAGATTTCACCGGAAATTTATGTTTTGAGGCCCCCTGAATCCAAAAAAAGCATTTTTGGAAATATGTCCGCGTGTGTGTGTCTGTCTGTCTGTCTGTGAACAGCATAACTCAGAAACGTCGGATAAACATCAAACTTGGTATTTAGGTTCAGTATCTTCCAGAGATGCGACACGAAGGTTTTTAAGAAAATCCCCCCACCTCAGATTACCCTTTACATGGAACATTTTTCGAAAATTTTAATTTTCTCAAAAACGGCTCTAACGATTTTGATTAAAATATCATATGTTTAACATATTTTCATGACAAATGAAATGTATATCTGGAATTTTCTGGGAATGTCTCCAAAAGTATTTTTCATTGTGAACGACTTTTGTATAATTGGTAAACCATCCGAGATAGACAAAACTTTACTGCACAAATATGTAGATCGCGTTAAAATACATAATTTATGTCATATACATGGTTTTTGTTGAGTTCATTTTCGACATGTTGCTGGTTATTCCCTTAAATTTTCCAATATTTATAATTTTTCTCAAATGGAAATTAGTTATTCTTTTTATTTTTGTCCTGGTAAAGCAAAGAGAATGGAATTCTCAACATAGCAACCAGCTGTTAAAATATTTGATTATCGCTTAAAGCCTAACAATTCCCCTTGCAACTACAAGAAAATTAGCAATAAGATTAACATCTCGATATCTCAGTTAACATGAAGCATATGGAGAATAAGCGTTTGTAAAAATAGTTTGTACAAGAGTAGAGAAAATCATGTGAGTGTAACACATTAGATTTTTTTTTTAAATCTTCGTGTCGCATCTTTGGAAGACACTGAATTTAAGTATCAAGTTTGATACTTATGCTACTTTTCGTCTCTGAGTTATGCTGTTCATAAACACAGCACGGATATTTTTCTAAAAATAGTTTTGTTTTGGATTCGGGGGCTTCAAAACAGGTATTTTCGTTGAAATTTAGGAATCGAATTTTTAGGTGGAATGCAGTTCCTTCTCTGCCTACTATGGACGTGCTAGAGAAAGTTAAAAACGAAATACAGAAATATTTAGTTGCGAGTTTCAGCAATTCAGTTTTCAACTTTAACCGTTACGTCATCTCTTTTGGCAACAACGGTGAAACAGTTACCGAATCAAATCTCCTACTATCTGCATTACTCTTTACTACCAAAGGGTTGCTATTTAAATGTTTGCCATATTATAATGCAACACTAAAGCACCAAGGTAACATTTAGTAATACATTTCTGCGTGTATTACCTCGCCATGCAAGGCAAGGACAAACTTGAAGACCAACAGAAAAACCAGATAACATTTATTGCAGCCAGGATCCCTCTACTCTCGTGTAGCAGGTGGGAAGTATTTTTTCTGTACTACGGCCTGATTTAAGTTGGAGCATTTTATCGTGACGTAATGATTCTACTCTCGTTTCCACTGCTTGTTTTGAATTTTCTTTTAATGCCAAGGTCCTGCAATTTACTCTCATTTCATAATTGGAGCGGGGTCTCATTAAAACTCGCATGTATTTTATACTAGAGAAATACCGGAGCGTTGATGCGTTTAGTTAAACTTTAATTTTCTAAATTACTGTTTATCTGCACTAAATACTTTAAAGCAATTGCAATATTGCTTGATTGACTCTATGGTCAAGTGGTCAGCATTCTGGCTTCTCAACCCAGAGGTTTCGATTTCCGGTTGGAGCGGGTATATTTTTTTTTAAGTAGAATAAATTCCTACCCTCCCGGGTCTGAAAATATGATTGTGGGAGTGAATGTGGCTTGCTTGTTAAAAGTGTTAAAAAAACTCAACGTAAAGAAACATGAAGTTCAGAATCTAAGAACAAACACCATCAGTTGTTTCTCAAGTCGAAGTATTGCCAAAGAAGAAAAATTAATGTATATGAAACAATTAAAAAAATTCTGTGATACACTCACATGACGTTCTCTACCCTCTCTTTATTAGTGGGTATACAAACTATTCTTACTAAAGCTTATTTTTATATTTACTATATTTTAATACAAATAAACGTTTGCAGAAATAGCTACATTACACATTTCGTTATAGATACAAAGAGAACAGTGATAGTCAAAGGTTTAAGAACTGGACGCTATATGCTGGCCTTAAAATACCATACTGTTTCCATGCAATCGGGAGAAACAACTGAACGTTGAAAGGAGTTAAAGAGAATGACTAATGAAGAATTTGAACCTTTAATAACGGATATCTCAAATATCTTATGCCACAAAAGCTTATTTAACACAAATTTTGTGTTATCAAAATATCAAAATGTTTTGTAGTATGTTTTCGTCTATGGGTTAACGTTTACCAGTTATATAAGATTATACAAAGTTTCTGTCGAATGAAGAGGACTTCATAGGCTACCCATAGAAAATTTAAACTATACATTTGGTTTGTAATGTACGTATCTTTAATATATATATATATATATATATATATATATATATATATATATATATATATTGTATTTTAATCAAAATCGTTAGCCATTTTTTAGAAAATCCAAATTGTTTAAGCATGCTCCATGTAAAAGTAGTTGGGGTGAGGGAATTTTCTTAAACATCTTTGGGCCGCACCTTTGGAAGGTACTGGTATTCATAACTTTTAATTTGATCACCTCGCCTTCATTAAGTCAAATTTCCCATTCGATTTGAAAATCCCCTAAATTGCCTCCCATCCACATTAGGGGAGGGTTTTCGTATGACCAGTCCTAAAAGAATGAAGGGAGCAACGCTTTTGCTTTTATTATTAAGAAAATTGTCCTTTTGGGAATGGTTTTTGTTATATTATCCCTAAAATAATTACTTATATCATTATTTCACAAAGGTATTGAGAAAGCAGGCCTCGTTCTTGCTGGAAACCTTAAAATTTGTATCCTCCAAACGCTTTGCACCGTATTTCACGTCATTTTTTTGTTTTTTTGTTTTTTTGGTTTTGATGTCCATAGTATTTTTACTTCTGTGCTAAAGAATATTTGTGCCAAATTAGGTAAAATTGTTGCAAGGATGTAGAAGCTAATAAGTAACACACAGACACACACAGCACACACACATCATCTAATGTATTGGTGTTGTATTAGTCCTTTCCAAAATTCGTCATCCTATGCACTATTCATTTTCAGATGGAAGAAATTTTGAAATGCTTATTTTAGGTGCATTCACTACTGATCAGGGTCTATTAGCATAGCTTTGCCCGTTTATCTGTATGTATGAAATCATACAGAAAAGGTTACATATGCAGAATAGAAATCTTGCATTTAAAACTAGAAGAGCAATAAATTCTTTATATATTGTTTGCAATTAGTGCAAAATAAGTTTTAGTTTAGGTGGAGTATCACCACAAAATTTGAATTTAGGTGAAATGTTGCATGGCGCAAAATGACTTACGTGACATCAGTTCAAATCCTCTGTGGCTACCCCACCCGACTGTAACTTTTCGCGGTTATACTCTATTTTTAAATGCCATTCACGCCCTTCTTCACCATCACCTGGTGTAGGGCTCCTGTATGAGCCACATTTCAACCCAGGCATTGGAAGTCCTTCACAGAGAGAGTCAACGCAGAAAAAAGGAGAGATGGTCTACCAGATTGAAATTTTATATAGTTTTTATAAGTGTTTGTACACACATTTTAATTTAGTTAAAATTTAAACTTCATTATTAATTGCAGTGCGGTGCTTACCATGGCAGCCTTTAGCTTCCACGGAGTGGATTCAAAACTGGCGCACGGTGATGGAATTTCAAGAATTCCACGCGCAACCCTTTAAATGGGATATATTTCACTATTTTATTTTCTGGAAAATACTTCTATATTTGAAACAGTGGCATGAAAAATAACATTTATATCTTAAATTTTCTCCAAATTTTCAGTGAACTCCTCTTAGACAATAAGAAACAGAGCAAAACTAACTACAGGAAACATATTAATCCCGTGTATACCTCATGTAAATTCTCTGGCGTTTACCATTTTATAAATACTCGCTGTTATTGGTTTAGATTATAAGATATTTTAAGGAACACTTTGGAGTATGAATTTGCGGTTTCTTTGTTTCATAAACAAATTGCAAATATTGGAGCTAGTGCAAGTATCGGACTAGCATCATATAAACCTATTCTTTAAACAGCTGACTATCCTATCAGTCACCAGTATGCAATATATCCTGAAACAAATTTTAATAAACATTTATTATGTTAAAAAGGAGAAAGAGCAAAAATAATGAATTCTGCATAACTTCTATAATGGCCACGTAAAATTTAACTCGTAGGAAAAGCGTCTCATTTTTGGCTTCTTTCCTGCTTACGTAGAGGAAGCAGTATTGTATTCCACCCAAAAAATCGACATAGAGATTACACCCGAAATACATGTGTGTTGCCCGCGCGCGTGTGTGTGTGTTGCTTATAGGCTACATCCTTGCAGCAATTTTACCTAATTTAGCCACATATTCCTTAGGGCAAAGATAAAAATGCTGCGCAGCATAACTCAGAAAGCAAAGTCGAATATACACCGAACTTATACTTAAGTTTAGGATCTTCCAGAGATGTGGCATGAAGATTTTCAAGTTAATCTTTCATGCATAAAATTTCGTTATTCTTTATTTTCTTGAACATATTTTTGTTAAAATATCGTATGTTTAAGATATTTGTGTGGAAAATAAAATGTATATCTTGAATTTTCTAGCAATGGCTTTTGAAGTCCTCTTCATTCTGAAAGCCTTTTGTGTAATTGGTAAACCATAAGAGATAGACAAAATCTCACAGCACAACAAATGTATATCTCGTTAAATCACACAATTTCTAAATCCAATTGTTGTTCCATTAACAATAATTTCCCAATATTTTTTATTGGTATGTATTTCAAATCGTTATGCTTTCTTGAAATAGTAAGTTACTATTCGCCTTTTCTCGTTGCATACAAAGAGCACAGAGTTTCATAGTCATCACAAAGCGATCCGTTTTTTAAAAATCTGACTATCACTGTAGCTTAATGTAGCTTTCTTATACAGGAAAATATGTGTAAATGTGCAATGCAGGTTTATTCGTTTACTAGGAAGCTTTTCTAAGAAGAGTTTGTAGAAGAATGGACAAAGTCATGTGAATGCAACACATCAGATTTCTCTATATTTTCCATTCTATCCTGAAAAGGAAACGGATTCTTCGGTACCACAGGTGTTCTAATGTTAGTAGTATTTATTCTGAAACTTTCATCAATCATTCCGAAAGACGTTATGCCAGATGCGGACGCATTAATCGATAGTGAAGTTGAAATACAGCTGGCTCGGAATTATAGCAGCCATTAATGTGCTAAAGACACTCGCGCTATAACCGCGAGAGTAAATGATAGCGCAATAAACGAATGCACTTAAAAGCACTTAGGAGCCAGCCCTCATTAAATATTAACAGTTGTGTGTAGATATAACATGAAATGCGGGGAAAGGCTCAATTGTAGAGAGCATTTTGTTTCAAAGATATGAGCAACGTTCTAATATACGAGAAAGTTCTGAAATTTAAACGTTAGGCTCCTGTAGCTTTGTGAGATATTCTGAGTAGTAAACAATAACAGTTATTTTAACTTAAAGGCATTAGAGATATAATTGACGAATCCAGATGCAAATAAATTCTTTTGACTATATAGCAGAACCCACAGCTTGCATTTACTGCGGAGATTCTACTTTTAGTATCCCTGTCCCTTTTCCTCTTCCTCACGCGTTTTCCCTCTTCTCTCCCCGTTTCGTCCTATCTACACTTCCCCTCTGTTGCCTTCTCATCATTTCTCTTTCTGCGAGGCATGTTTTTAAAGTACCGATAATTTAAAAAAAAACAAATATTTTCCCATTTTTTTTAATCATCATTAATTACCTTACACCTTACAGTACTTCTCCACCTAGTCACCGGCGTTATTCAGGCACTTTACGTAACGGGAAACCAGTTTTTATATGTCTTCATCAAAAAATGATGCCGCCTGTGGTGAAAGCCAAGTCGGCAATTCTTGAAACACAACATCATCGTCGTTGAAATGTTTTCCACCAAGGAATTTCTTCGGATGAAGAAACATGTGAAAATTACTTGGTGCCAAATCCGGACTGTAGGGAGGGTGGTCGACCAAATTATTGCTTTCAACCAAATTATTCGATCAGATCTCGACTTTGTTTGGCTGTGTTTGCGAGGCCGAGGCTTATCACTCATTATTGTTTTCCATAAATGTCATACAATTGGCAATGAGTATTTGCTGGGTAACAATTCTCGCATTCAAAAAACAAATCCCTGATCTGACTTCACAGTAGGCGGGTTGTTCCATGTTTTGAACACCTCGAAGGTTCTAACAACAGGAAAACGCAAAGTGACGATCGCTTACAGCTGCGTCTGGCTTCGTAATGAATGGAAGAAGTGATTGCGCATGCTCAAAATCGCTATTGCAGCGCTGAAATATTAAAACGGCACTTACTTTAAAAACACCTCGTGTATCTCCCTCTCTGTGCTAAAGTACATGTTCATGTAATGTTTTAAAAATCGATCATAGTTAAAACTGTTGGCTTTTTTTGTGTCAATAACAAAGAGCAAATATGAGATTTTAAAAGCTCACAAAACTATACCTCTTCCCAATGCCTTGCAATACACTCAGAAGTATATTACTTATCGTGGTAAGTAGTTTACGTATACAATAGAGAATGGAATACCCAGTTTAAAGGGCGGAAAGAAGGAGAAATGGAGGAGTGAGAGAGGGAGCGACAAAAATAGAAATCTCTGCATTTAACGCAATAACGGAAGCAGAGCTGTGAATTTTGCTTGTTAGTAACAACTCTTATAACAAAATAAACAGCTTTCACTTTTGAATGAATATAAACTGCCATAAATAGTAAGCCACGAGTATCATATACGGGATTATAACATGTAACAAAACATTTGAATTATAATGCTATTGACAAATAAATTACTAAATATATGTATACATTAAAACGGATGTTCACCTGAAGCTGAGATTGTTCAAATGGGCATTCAGCTAAACTAATTAATTTGGTGGTTCATTATCACCATTTATAAAACTGATTTTCTCTGTTGTGTCGGAAGTTGGAGCCACCAAAGGTCTGCAAACTGTACAGTATAGTCACATACTTTCACACGGGAATTTTAAAGTTTGCAAAAACGTTGCTATGTTTCAATTCACAACAAAGAGCACTTCGGAATTTTCAAGTATAGAGATTTGTCTTCCTAAATAGAACATCAACACTGGAGACTGTAAAAGTAATTTCTACCTTTAACCATTCTAAAATAGAGTAATAACTTCTTGAGTTTAACACTCCAAGTGAACTTTACTAACTTGGAAAATTAATAAATTAGATAATTTAGGCAAGAGAAGGGTCGGTAAATATAATATTAGAAAAAATATTCGAATTATGTGTCAATTGGTTTATGCTGCATTATCACTTTGTAATATTCAAGCACATATTTACATACTACGTAGAAGTAATGTTATGGAACACTACCTATTAAAGTATACCAATAGTGCATTCTTATTAGACATATGAAGCTGTCTCTGCTATTGGTGGAATGATTACTAGGAGAAAAGAGTAGATAAAATTTCCAAAACCCACTCATTACTTATGTCGAGTCAGTAATTTATAGGTTCTGGACTTCACTTTCAAAAAAGCAACAAGCTTGCAATATCTGTAGTATATTACATACATGAGCATTACAAAGTGAATATGATAGAAGTTTACATTTACGAGAATATTAGGACAAAGTTATTGTGATGTATCAACATTTCCATGTACCTTTCAAGTTGACTTTAACAGTGAGTATTTACTACTTAAGGAAGACGCCTTGGCAGTCTTCATATCAGAGAAGCTAGCTAGTAATAAATCTTAATTAACACTAGCAACATTATTCTGATTTCTTAAGTTAAATGCTCGTAATTCCCTCTCAAATATTTAACTTGGCTGGCAATAAAGTGCTAGCAGCCACCTTAGCGTCTTCTAAAACAATATTAGGAATATTGTGACGCATCGGTTATGGCCCAAGGTTATCGGGAGATCGGTGCCGAGCAGTCCAAGTAAACAACGATAACACCTCTTGCCAGCGTAAACACTGGGTGCGCTATTGGGAAATAACTAGAACTTGCAGGAAGCTTTATCTCCCCTCCTTAGAAAGTGTGTCGAAATAATTCTAGAAAGTTCTAGATCCTTCTGTGGAAGATTCCACCCTATATAAGCGAGCGCTCTAGCGGCTTCGGTCATGCTTGCGTCCTGGCACCATACATTCACCTGGCTTAGACCCTCGTGGCCGGCCAATATATCGTCACCACTACTGTGCTGCTGCAATAGCGGTACAGCCGCACTATCCCTCATGAATTCCTCTTTTTTCTTCTTCCCTTTTCCTTCCGGGGAGGAGTTTTTAGTGGGTATGCCGACTATTGGTGAGTACCACTCTCTCAGTCCCGACTCCCATCGGGCAGTCAAGGTAGTTGAGAGCGAGTCGAGTGCGACAGAGTGGAGCTATTACGGGGCGAGTACGTGTCGAGGGAGTCGACTGTGAGTTGAGCAGGCGAGTTGGCGGGTGAGTTTCCCATGCGACTCTCCGAGCGAGATGGTGACGGCTTCTGTGATATACAGCGAAATATCGCGGAGCGATATGAACTTGAACTAGATAGAACTTAAAATAGTGACATTTGGAAGAACCGGACAAAGCCACAAGTGTGTTTGCTTCAGTACCTGTATTACAATTAGTTATCTCCTAACAAAAAACAAGCTTTATTTACGCTCTCTGATGCAGTAATTTGTATCACAAATTACTTAAATGTAAATAATGATTGTAATATGAATATGCATTTTTATGTGACATTGATTTCAGAAGTTTATTAATTGTAATTATTATTTGGAAATAAGTTTATACGGCCTTACTGAAACTGTCAATAATAGCGCGCAATAATGCAGCAAGGGGGTGAGCTGTTTATCATTATTGGAAACGAGGAAGTTACGTAATGTTGGCGCGTTTTCGGTAGAAACTTCTGGAATGTGTTCTCCCTAAAGCATATGTATTCATAATTTTAATTGGATATTAAAATGGACGCTAATGTTGGCGCGTTTTATTAGCCAATTGCAGTTCAGTTATAATCTTTAGGCGTATCTGGATGAAGGCGTATAAATAGGGTAGGTTGGAGGTAAAGTCAGTCAGTCCTTTAGTTCGCCGAAAGCATTCATACATTACACGTCGTATTCAGTTGCTCAGTTCATCGAAAATCTGTGTACACTACACGTCGTCTTCAGTCAGTCAGTTCGTCGAAAGTATTAGTACGGCATACATCGGATATAAATTCACAAGTTACGCGCAGCAGAATTATGAAAGATCTAAAATATGGTAAAGTTAATTATACAAAAGGTTGAAGTACGTTGATTAAAAGTGATCAGTAAGAAGTTATTATAACAGTTTCAGTTTGGCGAGTATCTAGATCAATATGTAAAAGTGATAGTGAACGTGTTCAACAATAAAAATTATAGAACAAATTTCTTCATCAGTGTTCTTTTTGGATAAAAGATTCCTTTCCGTTTACACAACCCTGATCAAGACACATGTTCGACCCAAGATAAGATAATAGCTAGCCGGAGGACAGTAAACAAAACTTAAAATTCTTTCAAACACTGATATTAGGTACCACAAATTGCTAACACTAGATGGAGCTACAAACCGAACAAATGAATGACGTCACAAGATGGCTTCAACACACGTGATGTAAACAAACATTTATAAGTAATACACTCGCAAATTGGCACCCAGAACGTGGGGCATAGTGACCAGGAAAGGAAAACGATGACCAGGAAAGGATCAGCATAACCAGGAAGGAGCAGAGTGACCAGGAAAGGAACCAGGACGTGGAACGAATGCAGCAGTGAAATGATCTACAAGACGCAGATTCCAGAAAGAACAGGGACGACAGACTACGATCGTAATTCCGAGATTACAAGGCAACAGGGAAATTCAAACTACAGGACAACAAAACGACGAAGATTCATCGAAGCGACATATAACCTAGGAGAGAGGGGCAGGAAGCTGGACATCAATGTAACAGCAACAGACAGCATCACAAAGGTCAGAGTATCGTAATTTTTTTTAGAAAACAAAATTGTAACCTTCAAATGTACTTAAGGAGTGGTAGGATAAAGAAAACAATGGCTACTAATAATACAGAAGAAATAATTATGGAGGGAGATAATGTAACAGTTAGCTGTAATTCAATACAGGTTACAGAAAATAGCCCAAACTTTTTAGGATTTGAGGGTGGAAATGTTAGTGCAGAAAGTGAGAATAGAATAGCAGGAAATGTTAATTTTGATGCTAGTATATGATGGAAATGCTGAAAGATATTGTTAAGAGTATGAGGGAAAATAATGGTAAGACTAATGAGAAACTAGAAAAACTAGATCAGAATAATAGAGAATTAAGGGAAGAAATTTGTAAGAATAATGAGAAATTAGAAAAGAAAATAGATCAAAACAGGGAAGATATGCAAAAGAATAATAGAGAATTAAGAGAAGATATTGATAGGAGTTTAGAACAAAAACTAGATCAGAATAAGAGAGAATTGAGGGAAGATATTGGTAAAAGCTTAGAACAAAACAGGGAAGAAATTGAAAAGAAATTCATGGAGCTAGATAGTAGTATGATGAGAATGAGAAATGAAAATCAGGAAATGATAGCAAATGAGATAGGCGAGGTTTCAAAGAAAATGTCAGAAATGAGCAGGGAAATATCAAACCAAAAAAGTGAGGTTAATACTAAGTTTGAACATGTTGATGTAAAATGTACAGAGTTAGGTAGCCGAATGATTAGCATTTCAAGTGAGTTAAGAGAAATGATGGAGGCTACAAATGCAGATTTAATACAGGTGCAAGTTAATTTCAGGGGGGAAATATCTGAAATTCAGAAGGAATCAGAAACACAGAGAAATAAATTGTCTGAAGAAGTTAAAGATTTGAATCAAAAGCTAACTTCTGAAATTAACAAACACCAAGCTGTTCAAAATGAGAATAATAAAAAATTGGAACAGACAATAGAAAATCTGCAAGGTACTGTAAATAGGTTAGAATTGAATTCAAGGGCAAATATATGTGATGTGAATGTATCTGATGTACAAAATAATGATAGAGGTAGATCCTCAGGTATGACAAATAATGTGAGTGATGCGGCAGCTTCATCTATAGCTAATGCTGAAACTCAGAGTGCACAAGTAACACTAGAGAATTTAAATATGGGAGTAGGGAATTTTCAAAATTACAATCATATCTTAAGTGATTTTCCACTTCCAAAATTTAATGAAAACTCCAGTCCAGTACAGTTCATTGCAGAATTATCAGAGTACTTTCAAATTAAAAAAATACCTGAAGCATTGAAAATGATAGTTGTCAAAAGATGTTTGGACCAGAAAACTTTAGATTGGTTACAAAAGGTATCAGGGGGTGAAATTTCATATGAATCCTTTAAGAGGTTATTCATGAACAGATTTTGGAATGTTACGGTACAGCACAGAATTCGAGCAATGCTTAGGCATGGTCAATTTAATCCACGAGAGGGAATATCAATGACTGATTACTTACTGAAACATGCAAGTCAGGTTAGAAACTTGTCACCTCCAATCAATGAGGAAGATTTTGTGAGTTTGCTTGCAAGGCATTATCCTTTAGGGATACAAAATTACTTATTAATTGCAAAACCACGCAGCATCTATGAGATGACAGAATTAATCACAGCTTTGGAACAACAGGAAGAAGATATATCTCGGGAGTGGGAGCATAGATTTTTAGATGTGCGAGATAGACGAAATTACCAAGGTAGTTATCAGCAAAGTAGAGGACAAGACAGACGTCATGAAAATAATACCAGACAACGGTATCAATCATACGTTCCACAATTTGAAAGATCAAGGACAGATGGGAGACCAGGTCGACAGGAACAAATAAATTATGTCAGGACAGAAAGATTGCCTGAAAGAGGGCAAAATTATGGAAGGCGGTATATTAGACAAAGGGGAAATTTCACTCACTGGAGGGAAAACAATAACCGGGAAAGATCTGAGGAACGGCAAGAAAATTACGTGCCAAGGGGACATAATGTCAGAAATCGAGGATTTCGAACTCGAGGAAGGGGAACTCAAAACAATGGTAGCGATAATGAGATAGATTTAGCGCCTGTTAGGAATGGCAGTCCCGTACGTGAACATGGAAATAACCAGGAAAACTGTTAATAGACTCCTGTGTAGTAGGTTCTCAGGACGTCTTTAATAATTCAGTATCCATTACCAATACAAATAATATGCCTACACACATCCTGTAATAAGATTACAGCAACAAAAGATAAGGGAGAAAATTTTGAGTCACCTCATGTTAGGATGGAAATTGCGAAGAAAGAGATCATTGCAACTATAGATTCTGGTTCGTCAGCTTCAATTTGCTCACAGAAATTTTACATAAATTTGATTAATGAAGGTAACAAAATTATGGCTCTTCCCACTAGTAATTTAGTTTGTCGTGTTACAATCGGAAGAACGACACAGGTCATAAAAACACAAGCTCTACTTAGCATACTTATCGGCGGAGAGAATTTTGAGGTTATGTTTCTAATTGTAAACCATCTGATTTGTGACATAATTATAGGATGTGACTTCCTACATGAATATGAAGCATGTATAGATTTTAAACATGAAGAGTTAAGAATGACAAAAGACGATAGAGAAATAAGGGTACCATTTATAAAAGAGAAAGTTTCTGTAATCGAGATGACGAAGGATGAGAAAAATCTTTGTGACCAAGAGTTTTTTGTACAAATAACAAAAACTGATAGAAATAGTCAGATAAAGCAGGTAGTCACAGAATATGAAGGAAATACCACGCCATATTTTCAACAGCTAGCAGAAATGCCAGAGAAAGTAGAGGAATTTACAATCCAAACAAAAGACGACCATGTGAGCGAGACAGACAACAGCTGGAAAGAGAAGAGAAATGAGGAAATAATACACAAGTGTGAAGAAGCTTATAATATTACGATAATGCAAAAACAAATCCTTCATGATGTTTTGATGAACAATAGTTCAGTATTTAGTAATATCCCAGGCAGATGTAATGTATATCAGCATACATTTCAAGTAGAAGACGTACCACCATATAGGCACAAGTATGACAATTTACCTATAAGTCTTCGAGACAAAGCTAGACAATTAATAAATAGCATGTTAGAAAATGGGATTATTGAGCAAAGTAACTCTCAGTATATAAATTCAATCTGCTGGAGTATTAAACGAGATGGTAGTTTGAGATTAACTTTAGACGGTAGATATGTCAACAAGTATATGAAGCCAGATCATTTTCAAAGTGAGGGAATTGAACAATTAATTACGAAACTTTCAAGAGGGAGATTTCTGACATCCATTGACCTCACTGCTTCATATTGGCAAGTGGAATTAGATCCACAAGTGCGTGATTACACTTCATTTCAGTACTCAGGGATCCAGTATCGTTTTTGTGTAAATCCTTTTGGTTTAAAAAACTCAGGAAGTGGATTTTTGAGAGCCATTCACAGTATCTTTGGAAATTCTGCAGATGACTTTTTAATAAAGTATATTTACGACTTCCTAATCATTAGTTAAACATTTGAAGAACACATGAATAATGTCCATTATGTGTTAAACAAACTGCAACAACATGGTATGACTGTAAACATACAAAAATAAAAATTTTGCGTCAAGGAAATAACTTTTCTGGGTTATGTAGTGGATGAACGAGGTATAAGACCTGATCAGAAGAGAAGAAGCAATAATGAAAATTCCACCACCAAGGAACGTAAAACAAATTAGACGTCTCTTAGGGGTATTGAACTTTCAGAGTAAGTTCGTACCAAGATATTCGGCTGAAATAGAACCACTGCGGCAGCTTCTCCGAAAGAACAATAAGTGGAAATGGACAGAGGATCATCAAAAATGTTTTGAGAGAGTAAAGGAACTCTTTGCTAAGTCCATATTGCTCGAGAGGCCCAGAGAAGATTTGGAATATGAGATTTATGTCGACGCATCAATGCAAGGATACGCCGGAATTTTAGGACAGCGAGACATCAACAATGACTTTCACGTCATTAGTACAGCTTCTAGAGGACTTACAAATATTGAGCGGAATTCTTCAGTGACTCAGTTAGAAATTGGAGCACTATATTTCTCATTAATTCGTTTTAAAACCTATATTTATCAGCAAAACGTGAAAGTATATTCAGACCACATCAGCTTAACTTTCATACAACGGTGTAGATTATGTAGTGGAAAACTTGCTAGATACATTCATGCAATATCTGCATTCGATATTGAGATTATACACATTCCTGGCAAAAATAATACCTTCAGTGATTTGCTATCAAGATTAAACTACAACCCACAAATTCCCGAAAATATTGAAAGGCCTAGAAATGAAGTCAAAATATTGACAATTGAAATTCCTTTAAGCAAAGAAATGATTAGAAAATTGAAAAATATGGGGGAAATTCAAAATGAGGACGCAAAATTGTTAGAACTTAAAGAAAAGGCACCACTAATTGATGAGGCAAAGAAAGAAATTGTAGCAATTCGAGATGGGACATTATACAAGAAGCATGGAAAAGAAATGCCTAGTTCGAAGGTAATGGTTCCGAAAAGCATGGAGAATGAACTAATTAAGAATTTTCACGAAGGGTTAGCACACTCAGGGACGGGCCGGACAACTTCTATGATTTTAGAGAATTTATACATATCCAAATTGCGTCAGAAAGTTCGGAAATTTATATCGTGCTGCAACCTGTGTCAGAAGGCAAAGCAAATAAATGCAGCATATGCATTTGAGACTAATTCGGTTATAAGGGATAAGCCGAGATGTGTAATTAGTATTGATATTCATGGTCCGATGCCTCCAAGTCAATTTGGAAACAAATATATATTTGTCTGTTATGATATATTCAGCAAATATGTAAGAATTTACCCTTTGAGAAAACCTACAGGTTTAGCATGTTTGAATAGACTACTCAAGTCATATGTGGTAGAAGAAGGACCTATTCAATCTGTATTGAGCGATAATGCTTCGTACTTCACAGGAAAAAAATTTATGGATGGACTGAAAGAAAATGGCATTAAACAATATTTTTCATCAAGATACAGACCAAACTCCAACCCAGTGGAGAGGGAAATTAAGGAAATTTCAAATTATTTAAGGGTGCTGTGTCATCGAAAACAAACCCAATGGTATGGATATGTGAATTTCGTTCAGAATCTACTAAATGAAACTGTAAACAATGTGACCGGATACAAACCATGTGAGCTTAAGTTAGGAAAGAAGATCAAAACAATGTGTAAGAAAATTCCAGAAGCGATTCCAGATGCTCATTCGATACCACAAACAGAAGAAGAGATGTTCCGAAAAGCATTCGAGAGGATGAAGAAAAAGGCCATAAAAAGAAAAATTAAACATGAAGAAAAGAAGAGAAAGGAATGGAGGATAAAATAGGAGATTTAGTTTTGGTTAAAACCAATAAATTGTCGGATAAAGCAAATAAACTTTATTGGCGAATGTTTCTCAAATACCATGGACCATATGAAGTTGTTGAAGTATATGGAACAAATACATATGAGTTATGTAATCCAACAACTCGAAAAAGCATTGGAAAGTTCCATATTGAGATGCTGAAACCATACAACAATGAAGATAAAGGTGAAACAGAAGCCAATGATGATAAATAGTAAATGCTGGATAGTTAAAGATGACTTGCAGAGAAATGTATTGGATTGTAAGAGGGTTAAATAAATATGTACGTCATGTGAAAGGAGAAATAAAATTTTGGACATAATTAAATTTAAAAAAAAAAAAAAGAAAATAACATTTTTTTAACTATAACAGTATTTGAAAATTAAGAATGTAAAGATTGAAACTTAATATGATATTAAAGTAAAGATACGTAAATGCAATTCCAAGAGTATGATTAAAATAAAGTACAAAATAACAGAAATGGGTAAAAATAATTAAAAACAAATACTTATGTAGCAAATAGAACATGTGAAACAGTGCCTAGATTTAAGAGATGTAAATATATTTGTGTAGAGGGGGAAAATTTTTGGTAAATATGTTTAATAATTACAAAAAAATTCTTGAACTGATAAATTTTTGTTGACAATATAAGAAAGTAAACCATTTTTTGTAACAGTAATTAAATACTTCAGGGTACAGTATTTGCTATAAAAAAATTTTGTAATGTCAGATTAATGTATAAACACATTAAACAGAGCCAGTAAGTAGTGGCGAGATTAAAAAAAAAAAAAAAACATATGTCGTGTGTTAAATGCGTGTGAAGTGTTAAGTGAAAGTGATAGCGTGTGTTCCAAGATTTAGGAGACTAAAAACCCAATTATAAAATTTCCAAACAAGTTGTAAATGTTTATAATTATGTTTCTAGTGGGGCATATGATGCAGTAATTTGTATCACAAATTACTTAAATGTAAATAATGATTGTAATATGAATATGCATTTTTATGTGACATTGATTTCAGATGTTTATTAATTGTAATTATTATTTGGAAATAAGTTTATACGGCCTTACTGAAACTGTCAATAATAGCGCGCAATAATGCAGCAAGGGGGTGAGCTGTTTATCATTATTGGAAACGAGGAAGTTACGTAATGTTGGCGCGTTTTCGGTAGAAACTTCTGGAATGTGTTCTCCCTAAAGCATATGTATTCATAATTTTAATTGGATATTAAAATGGACGCTAATGTTGGCGCGTTTTATTAGCCAATTGCAGTTCAGTTATAATCTTTAGGCGTATCTGGATGAAGGCGTATAAATAGGGTAGGTTGGAGGTAAAGTCAGTCAGTCCTTTAGTTCGCCGAAAGCATTCATACATTACACGTCGTATTCAGTTGCTCAGTTCATCGAAAATCTGTGTACACTACACGTCGTCTTCAGTCAGTCAGTTCGTCGAAAGTATTAGTACGGCATACATCGGATATAAATTCACAAGTTACGCGCAGCAGAATTATGAAAGATCTAAAATATGGTAAAGTTAATTATACAAAAGGTTGAAGTACGTTGATTAAAAGTGATCAGTAAGAAGTTATTATAACAGTTACAGTTTGGCGAGTATCTAGATCAATATGTAAAAGTGATAGTGAACGTGTTCAACAATAAAAATTATAGAACAAATTTCTTCATCAGTGTTCTTTTTGGATAAAAGATTCCTTTCCGTTTACACAACCCTGATCAAGACACATGTTCGACCCAAGATAAGATAATAGCTAGCCGGAGGACAGTAAACAAAACTTAAAATTCTTTCAAACACTGATATTAGGTACCACAAATTGCTAACACTAGATGGAGCTACAAACCGAACAAATGAATGACGTCGCAAGATGGCTTCAACACACGTGATGTAAACAAACATTTATAAGTAATACACTCGCATCTCTAGTAACAACGCACCAAAGCCACCAATACAGTACAGGACTACTACAACCGTTCAGAAGATTAATATGTAATACAATCCTACTTTTAAATAAATGTATTTAATATGTTAATTAGCAAATGTTTGATAAATTATACATTATACAAGGACTAATTAAATTTGATCCATCCGTATAATTTAGCTCACGGTTCTGTTTCGTGAACCAAATACTTCCAGTCGTGGATAAAATCTAATGTTAATCACTTGCATACTAAACCACTATTATTAATTTCGTGTGCACTGGAGCTTTTCATGGCACACGTTTAATATCATAATGGGTTATATGCACATTAGTTATTAAAAACATACAATTGAAGAAGCAAAGATATCTCATATCTCTATTGAATTTATTTCACTAAGCAAATACCTGCTAAAACGGGAGCAAATTAAGCGAAAAGAAGGCAATGATATGTTTATTAATTTATACGAAATTATACACTTATATGCACTCAGATAATGTATCAATAATTGCAATTTACAAGCGAGTGGATATGAACTCCGCCAGCAAATTTCAGCGGTTGTAGAGGGTTTATTGAACGTGTATTGGTATACGGAACCCATGGTCTCAATTATTGAGTAATTTGATGTAATATCTCTTGGAGTGTGACATATGGATTTTTATATTACAAATAAAGAAGTCAGCTGGTCATTGCCTTTTGATAAAGAAAATCACAGAATAATGAAACAGCTCTCAGCACCGCAAGTAGGCCATAGCGACCGTTTTTGCCTCTACCGTGACTCCTGGAAGGGAGGGATGAGGAGAGGGGTCCGAAGGCCGCAAGCATGGACGAAGTCCCTAACGTTCCCTGATCAAATGTATCCGACGCCGCTCAGGCCCACCCACAAGCTCCTAACCTCCGGGAGTCCCCCGTAGGGACGCCCGCCCAGGAGCACCCGTAGGCAGGTTCTAACCTGAGCAGTTCCTCAACGATGTCAGGGAAGAAACCTTCACAGAGTGTACAACTGCTCTCCGCCACAAACTGCCGAACAACGTCGCACAACTGCCATAACCCTGAAACAGATGACAAGGAAGAGGATGGGCACAGGAAATGAGGGGCAGGAGAGTCGCGGTAGAATAACCATATCAGCATTTGTCTGCTGACCTGGTAAACCACGAAAAACCCATGGGGTAAGAGTGGGTGGTCGCCGGCATCGAACCTGGGACCTTCCGAGTACGAGTCACATATGTTACCACGGCGCATTCTCGCCCAGTTCAGGCAAGACGTGCTTTTTATCTTTTCTACCATGTACCTGGTAGGTACAGTAAGTATTTGACATTCCAGCCAAAAATTCGATATTGAGCTCGGAAACGTACGTTTTGAGGCCCCCGATTCCAAAATTCATTTGTAGAAAAAAAATGTGCTTACGAGTATGTAAAGATAACTCGAAAATGAAATGTCGATAAAACGCAAACTTTTAAATTTCAGCAGCTTCCAAAGAGGTGACATTGAGATATTCAATAAAATACTGCAGCCCAAACTAGACTTAACGTGAACATTTTTAGATATTCTCAAAAATAGCTATAACTATTAAGATTCAGATACTAGTAATTTAAGATATTTTTGCATGTATCTTGAATTTTCTGGAATAACCTGTGATCTTTAATTCGGATTAACTTTTTGTAACTAGTAAAGCCTAAGAGATAGACAATACCTTATGCAGATTCCTTAACACACTCAGGTTATTACAAATAACATTTTAATGTTATATATTTATTATTCCATCCGATATCCAGATTTAAAATCCAAAAATACACCTGTCCAGTCCCACGAAAAAAGCATTTCAATAGAAACATCCATTTTTATTGTTATTATTGAATTCCCCAATTAACTCAAGTTGTTTCCCAGACAGACCACTAAAGCATCTCACTCGAGATGACAATCTTAGCGGCGAGTTGGGGAATTCAATGTCCCACCTGCATGTAGTCACAGTAGCTTAATAGTTAGAGCAACGTCACGAGAGCGGGAGAACCGTGTTCAATTTTTCAATTGACTCTATATTAGAAACATACATGCCTAAGTGCTCCGTATCGAATGCAAATATATACTTAAACCTTTAATGTTGGAAGAGAAAGATTATCAGGATATTTCTCCCAAATAATACAATATGGACAATTTTCTTATTGATTTTTTCTCTTTTTTTTACATTCGCAAAATTCATACCAACTAATTTTATTAAAATCCGTTACAATTTATATTTTGAGTTATCAATAAACAAGCCGTAAATTTCTTCTTGTTCTCACTGAATCTTAAGTAACTGATAAACAATCACCGAGCGAGTGGCGCCGCGACTCTCATCCGGGTTCACACCCTCAGGGCATTGTCGTCCTCCGTGGACTGGTGGTACCGTGCTAGCCTCTAGTTCCCAAGGTCGCGGGTTCAAACCCGGCGGAGGGCGATGGATTTTTTAGGGCGTAAAAATCGTTAGCACGGCTTCCTTCGGAAGGGAAGTAAAGCCGGTGGTCCCGTGTCGTAGATTTACGGCACGTAAAAGAACCTCAAGCCTGATAAAGAGGCCTCTGAGCAAAATTACAGGTGTTTCACGCCCAATATAGAATGGGACGCTAAGAACTATAGTAGTTAAAGAGCGTCCATAAATAAAACTCAATTTTTTAACACCCTCAGGGCCGACCAACCTGACCGAAGCTTTTTTGCGGTTTACCTCGGTTGCTAGGCGAATGCTGGGTTTGATAATTTTATCCGAGAATTTTCCTATCATCCGTTTCATCATTACATTTTACTTCCTTCTTCACCGCCATACCAAGCATTGGGCTGATCCATCCTGGATATACTATGTTCCAGAGTTTGCTTGCTCCTCGACAGGCTACTGACCCAAGGCATTGGCTTGTTCTTCCATGGGCGTATAAGGTGCTACAAACACGAAGTAATCAGGTAAAGGGGAGAAACAAACCTAAAAAGTGCAGAGTTCAATAAAATATACAACCCATGTCGTGGTATTAGTAATTTTCGAAATACCAATGTTATCTTTAACCTTCACTAAGTTAAACATCCCAAGATACATTCACATGCCGTTCTCTACACTCTGTCGTTTATTACTAGGTATACAAGCTATTTTTACAAAAGTTTAATTTTTTCATCTACTTCATTTTAATCGAAATAAACCTTTACAGAAATAGTTAGATTACACATTTCGTAATAGATACAAAGGGAATAATGATAGTGAAATGCTTAAGAATTGAACGATGTATGCTGGTCGATGTCTTAAAACGCCATGCTTCTTTCCATGCAATCGTGAGAAACAACAGGACTTTAAAACAATGGCAAAGTTTGAACAATTCGAATCATTAACAACTGATATCTCAAAAATGGCTGATGCCACAACAAGCATTAATTGAACTAAATCGTGTATTTTAAAGAGACCTACATTTTGTTTTGTGTAGTACATTTTCGTCTATGGCTCAAAGTTTACCAGTTATACAAGATTAATCGAAATTCCTTCCGAATCAAGAGGACTTCACCGGCTATTTCCAGAAAATTCAAGATATAGATTTTATTTCTCATGTAAATATCTGTAATGTATATTATTTTAATCGAAATTGTTAGCCATTTTGGTTTTTTGAAAATAAAAACATTCAAAAAGTATACTCCATTTTCTTGAAAATCTTCGTGCCGCATCTTTAAAAACTGAACCTAAATACCAAGTTTGGTATTTACCCAGCTTTTCGTTTGTTTGTTTTTTGTTTTGTTTTGGTTTCTTTTTTGGTTATACTGTCCATAGTTAGACCTTTTTCTAAAAATGCCTTTTGGATTCAAGGTGCCTCAAAACACAAATTTCTGATGAAGTATCAGTATCGAATTTTTGGGTGGAATGCACTACCTTTTCTACCTACTACGTGCATGGTAGAGAAAGTAAAAATGAGTGAATCTGTTTATAAACTTAAGAATCCTCTTAAGTTTATAAACAGAAATCTTCATTTATATCAAATAGGTACCGACTTATGATGTAATTCGAAGAGTGTAGTCTCCGCACCGTGCACATTAACTTCAAATTCACCTAATCTGATACAGCTTCTAATCAAATTTTTATCCTGACTAATGTAGGTAAACGTAATATCTGTGAGGTGGTAACGTGTGAGGAAAGTCTTGTGACTGTTACATGCCAGATCTTTTTATAATATACTCTGTAAACTAGGCCTTATATTCTTAGAAAAATCATTTAGAAAGGAACCAGCCATAAGGTTAAGATAGAAAATGTAGAAGAATCACGAGACCACATCGGTAAACGAAGACATTGTAAGAGGCTATGGGGGAGGAAAAAGCAATACTGTGGTAAGAAAGATCATGTCTAGCTGTACTTTTCTGAGAAAACAGCACCATACAGCAAGTTACACCATTTACTCTGTGGAGATAAAATCCGTGCTAGCTGGCAACAAAAGAAAAAGAGTACCGCCAGGCACTGAAAGAAAATATATTGCACTATTGAGTTTATGTAGGAATGTGCCCTTTTACTTTCTAGAAAGGAGTTTGCTATTCTTGTTTGCAATGTTTTCATGCTTAACATCGCTGAAAACTGAAATCTTGTAACAGTGGTGCAACTAAGAACGGAAGGACTTCCCCCAAGACGTTTTCTTAGGGCACTTCCTCTATTAATGCTGTTTTCTGAATTATCACAGCATGCTTGCGTAGCATATACATATTGTAATGAAATGTAACTCAACAAAGTCGGCTTCAAATACAATTTTTCAAAGCACAATCGCTTTGTTGATAGTTGTGAGATATCGCTGCTTTTGTGTAACGCTTACAATTGGGCTTTGCCGGTAACTGTTAATTTATTCTTTCCTGTCACCAGTAGTAGTAATTGTTAGTATATTAACAGACTGTATAATAGTCAAAGATCACAATTGCAAGATAATACGAGGACATCCAGAAAGTAAAGATCGATTTGCCATAACTAAATAATAACGAAAGACATCAACACAAAACTTTATTTACAAAGATATAGTACCTTACTCTATTTCTCAAAGTAATCGCCATTCTGTCAAGACGTTTATTGTACTAGCTTTTTATTGGACCAGTTTTTCAATGCCGATGTCATACGCTTCTACCGTCCTAGACTGTTACTACCTCTTTGAAGTCTTCATCGGTTGGAAACTCTTTTCCACCCAAAAATTCCTTTAGTTTCAGAAGCAAGTGAATATCTTGAATTCTTTTATCAACGTTTGCTTTCAACTCATCCGTAATGAGTGATGGCCTCCCACACTGATTCTTCTTGGTTCAACATTATGCACATTTTCCTCACCGAAACTTTTTTATTGCATTATTAACATACTCTTTCATTATTTGCCTATAAATTTCTATTGGCCGAATATTTCGTGCATTCAAAAAATGAATCACACTACGCATTTCATGTTTGGCGGAATTTTCAATTGGCGCCGCCATTTGGATATATTGTAGAACAGACAGGCGTGGAATCATAGCAACGAAAATCGACTCGCATTGAGATGTAGTAAGGAGCTAACGAGCATGCATGCAATTGTGGTGGTGTGGAACGGGAACTGGAACCAGCACCGAGCTTGATGGTCAATTGTTCTTTACTTTCTGGGTATCGTTCGTATTATTAAATGCATAAGAAGATGCTCCACTTAAATTTGGTGAAAAAATGGACATATGGATTACACGTCAAAAATAATATTCCAATACAATACTATCAAAACCCATATCCAATCTTTTATATATGTTAGTATAAAAATACGGAAGCGTAAAGTGTTTAATTAAAAATCCAGCTTTTACAAATTCTTCCTCTTAACACTTTATCTCTTTCAAAATATTTCACAATAGAGTTTTCTTCCAGTTTCTCTAAAGTTTTCATACAGATTACGAAAAGTCAAACAATATTACCATATACGTTTTCAGTGCCTCCTTTTTCATTTCTATAGCCCCCTTTAACTTCTATAGTAACATTGGGCGTTGATTTGTGAAACAACTCTTTGGCTGTAGGATCTTTAATGTTGGATTGTAATTATTACTAACTTGAAACACATTCCTCCCACATGCATACTTTCAGACTCTGCGGAGGTTGGGAAAAGATTCTAATTAAAGAAAAACTGACCCACTCCAGTCGGGAATGGAACCTGGAACATGTGGGTTGAAAAGCCGGAATGGTGACCACTTGACTACAGAAATGGTCTTTTTATTTGTTGTAGAGATATTTTTAGTTACCTTTTGATGGTTTTTAAATATGAAACAAAATATATGTGAAAAATACGGTGATAATTCTTTAAGCATTATTTTCTCTTTAACTAAAACTTTTATAAAACTGAGACGATTTTGTGTGCTAAGATCAAATAAATGACACATATTTAAAATAAAGATCCCTTCGTCTTTTCTTCTTCGCTTCAAGGTATAGAAAATAAATTACCTTTCTGTCTTCAAAGATCCTCCAGCCATCGCTTTCTGGGTCGGACCGCAGACCTTCTCCCTTACTTGGAATTGTATCTCCATTTTTGCTTCAGTAGTCTAGTAATATGGCATTCTATGTACTGATCATTTCGCTTTTGCTTTAAGATCCTTCAGTTTGTCATTTATATTCATCCATTCATTATCTGTTTACCCTCTTATGTAGGACTTACAAGCGGGTGCCTGGGGTCAGAGACCCATCGAGGAGCAGACACTCATGGATCAGACAGAGCATCCAGGATGGGCGATCAGCCCGATGCCTGGTATGGGATGAAGGAAGTAGATGAAACGAAATGTTGGTGAAATGGATGAAAGGAAAGGTGATGATGGAGCAGTTGGTGGAATGAATGGCGGGGGGAAACCGGAGAACCCGGAGAAAACCCGACCAGACGCCGCTTCGTCCACCACAAATCCCACATGCAGGTCCTTGGGATTGAACCCGGGCCGCCTCGGCCACGGCGCCGCCATTGTCGTCTATATTAAAGAACTTAAATTCTTCTTTGTCTTCGTTTATTATATGATCTAGTTATGTCCATTACTTTTAAAATTTCATATTGTAGAGTGTTTAATTAGAGCAATAGAATTCATATTTGAAAATATAAATCTTTAAAATTAAAACGGATAGGTAAACGAAACTAAAAACCATTCTATTTTTAAATCAAACAAACTTAAGACAAATATTTCAGTAATATTGACTCAAGGTTTGAAAATATGATTTTCAATGTTGAAATGCCTTAAAATTAAAGTAATGGAATTTTAGATTAAAATGTTACCCACCAATATGTTTTCTTAATTATTCACTGATTCAATACTGTACGAACATAGTTTCTTTCTCCAGAAATCAACATTTTTTGCCAAATTATCTAAATATGTGACATTGTACAAATGTAACTAAAATAGTTAAACGCATGAAAAGGAGTTCTTAACCAGACAAATCTCTTGAATTGGAAGGTAGGCGTGAGGAATTCTAATGATATAAATGAAAAGAGTCACCTAGTTGATGTTTATATTCCTAAATGGTAGAATATGACAATACAAGCACGTTATCTTGAGGAGCAGCATAACTACGTAATAGAGTTTAATTAAACACATGTTTAGTTCATGGAAAATGAGTAGTTCCTAGTAATTTTGCTCATGCGCAGTGATTGGAGTTAAGGTCATCTGTACCGTTCTGAGTAAATAGTTATTTTCTGCATATAATATTACCGCGTAACTAGCTGCTCTCTGTTACCTTTGCATTAACAACTTCCATAACAACACATTCTTTATAAAGTAACAATTATCTTAACTTTTGGGTAAAGCTACCTAAGATTAAGGAAGGATGAGACGAACTTGACACTAAATTTAATCGTAATAAAAGGACGAAAACTATCTTTTATCAATATATTTAATAATTTATTTTGAAATTCCAAAGTTAATTCCTTATAGGGCTATTTGTGTGATGCTCTTGAACTTGAGGCTAACCCCATTACTTACAGCACCCTGAAAGAATCAGCAAATTCCTATATATAAGTACTAGTGGGCAGCAAGTCGTGTGACAGCTACACATAAGATATTTTAAATTACGCCAACAGTAGAAGAGCATGCGAGGAATGTTCTGGCTCATCACGCTGGAAACTTTTCGAGCATCTTGCACGGAACAAACAACCGGAAGTGCTCCATTTGCGAGTATCGATGAGAACAAAACACTGCCTCTACAGTAGAGGGTGTGTCGCGTACGTATGTCAAATATTGGTTCAGGTTCAGGGGTCATTACAAACCAGGTATATTTTACTTCTATAACGTCAGATGTGAACTTATCTCTGTGTAACGAGTATGTTCGATTGTTTCTTACTGTTCAAGGGAAATTTCAACGTTCAGAATAAAAACATATAAATTACAAGATAAAGTATAAGTTAGTAAACAAACTGGAAAGGGCACGTAAACCAGCTGAGAGAAGAGAATACCAGGTTTGATTGGAAGGTAAAATCCTAGAGGAAGAAGAGAAGCAGGCCATCGAGAAGAAGATGGGATCAGAAGTCGAAACAGGCTGGAATGCCTAACTCCTGAAGTAGAAAAACAAAAAATACCGTATGAAACAGGATACATTTCCTCGCTTTCATCTGTTGTAAACGTTAACGTGTTTAATTTATAATTATATACGATATGCAGTGTTAAATATCTTGGTATTAAATGATAACGTCCTGGACTTCCAAACAATGAATAAATCATCCTACTAACCAATGAGTAATTAGGTACTATATCACAAGAAATTTTATTTTACTGACAGAATATTCCTAAGAGGAACCTAGAGCTCTTACATAAGAATGAAGGCTCAGGCATCAAATGAGGAAAATAAGTAACAAACATTTAAGGGATTTTTCCTAAATGAATTTTTAATTATATTCCGCGGTTTCCCTTAACATTAGGAGCCTCGAACTTGAATATATACTCTGTAATAAGTACGGGGATATTTTGATAGATTAGTTTACGTAAGGTTTTACTTCAAAACATTAAGTTAATAAAAGAGTTGGGAAATGTCAACTCGCTGGTATAAGAGAAAGTTGTATACGGGAGTTTTAAGGAAAGACTACAAATAAAGACTTCATATACAAAAGTAAGTTTTAACTTTTAAAACTTCAAAGGAAAGAAATTATTATAATTAATTTCCAAAACTAATATTATATTTAAACTTCCTTTGATATTTTATGCTTCATATTAATAATTAGCTTAACCCTAAGATCGTTTTCTTATGTTTAAATCCTCATCTATGCTTCGATATTTCTGAGAAAACTAATCTGAATTTAAGGAAACTTAAGACTAACTGCACACTTCACTGGAACTTCCCTTAAATTACGGTCAGGTGACAAATTTTATATATCTCAGGGAACTATGTAACATGTCAGCCGGAGAAAATCTTCAATAGAAAAAATAGCAAACCGGGTTAAAATGGACAATTTCTGGCTTTTAGCACCATCCGTTACTTGGGTATTTTAAATACCTTCCCAGTATAATGCAGCGGCGCCACAATGTTGGAAGCACAAAAAATCCTTCTTTAAATGATTTATTTACCTAATATAAAATGCCCGTTGTTAAACTGCATCTGCAGTCGCCTGTTCCTACCTCAAAATGCTTAGTCTGGTACTGTCCTTCTACTCTGCAATTTTCTGCACATTGATAAAACTGCACCACCTGAACAATCGGGATATACATTTTTGCATTTGCATGAAGATTTCTGTAAAACAAAATCTGATGTGTTACACTCACATGACTTTCTCTACTCTTGTACAAACTATTTTTACAAACGCTTATTCTCCATATGCTTCATGTTAATCGAGATATCGAGACGTTAATCTTATTGCTAATTTTCTTGTAGATGCAGGGGGAATTGGTAGGCTTTAAGCTTTAGTCAAATATTTTAAGAGCTGGTTGTTATGTGGAGTATTCCATTCTCTTTGCATTACCAGGACAAAAAAAAATCTGATGTGTTACACTCATATGACTTTCTCTATTCTTGTACAAACTATTTTTACAAACGCTTATTCTCCATCTACTTCATGTTAATCGAGATAAACATTTGCAGACTCTATCTCATTGCTAATTTTCTTGTAGATGTAAGGGGAATATATATTTACAAGGGCAACATAGAAATACAGTAGCGCTTAAGCACATACATATCTCTTAATAGCCGGTTGCTAGGTGCAGCATCATTCCCTTTGCCACAGATTAATACTCTTTGCATATCCAAGACAAAAAAATGAATAACGAATTCCCATTTGAGAAAATATTGAAACATTTAAGGGAATAACAAGCAATATCTCGAAAATGGTTCACTCAACAACAAAAATGTATACGACATAAATTGTGTATTTTAACGCGATCTATATTTTTTGTGCAGTAAAATTTTGTCTATATCTTATGGTTTACCAGTTATGCAAAAGTCGTTCACAATGAAGAATACGTTTGGAGACATTCCCAGAAAATTCGAGATATACATTTCATATGTCATGAAAATATCTTAAACATATGATATTTTAATCAAAATCGTTAGAGCCATTTTTGAGAAAATTAAAATTTTCGAAAAATCTTCCATGTGAAGGGTAATTTGGGATAGGGGTATTTTCTGAAAACCTTTGTGTCGCATCTCTGGAAGATACTGAACCTAAATACCAAGTTTGGTGTTTACACGACTGTTCGTTTCTGAGTTATGCTGTTCACAGTCAGACACACACACGGACATGTTTCCAAAAATACTTTTTTTGGATTCAGGGGGTCTCAAAACATGTATTTCCGGTGAAATCTCGGTATCGAATTTTTGGGTGGAACACAATACTTACCCTACTTACTATACGTAGTAGAGAAAGTAATTAATAACGAATTTGAGAAAAAGTATAAGTATTGGAAAATTTATCTGGAAAATGGTTCACTCAACAAAAAAGATGTATATACATAAATTGTGTATTTTAACGCGACCTACATTTTTTGTGTAGTAAAATTTTGTCTATGTCTTATGGTTTACCAGTTATGTAAAAGTCGTTCACAATGATGAATACTTTTGGAGACATTCCCAGAAAATTCGAGATATACATTTCATATGTCATGAAAATATCTTAAACATATGATATTTTAATCAAAATCGTTAGAGCCATTTTTGAGAAAATTAAAATTTTCGAAAAATGTTCCATGTAAAGGGTAATCTGGGGAGGGGGATTTTCTTGAAAATGCATTTCTTGAGTTATGCTGTTCACAGACGCACGCACACACACACACGTACACACACAGACACACACACGGACATGTTTCCAAAAATGCTTTTTTTTTGGATTCAGGGGGTCTCAAAACATATATTTCCGGTGAAATCTCGGTATCGAATTTTTAGGTGGAATACAATACTTCCCCTACATACTATACGTAGTAGAGAAAGTAAATTATAGGCTACATTAAATATGCTATAGCTACTGATATTTTCAACACCTTTACGTACAAATTTTCACCATTTGACAAAACTTGGGACGCTTACATTTTATCAGCGAAAATCACAACGCTTCCAAAATACCCTTATCCTTATTTTTAATTCTTCATTTACGGAACACGTCCACGTAAAGCAGGGTAAGATGTTTTACCACGCGGGATGGCTCAGGTGGTAACGCCTGTGGCCCGCATTTGGGAGGTCGTAGGTTCGATTCTCGCGGCCGAACTTCTTGACCCATGGGTTTCCGCGGATTGCTAGACGAATGATAGAAAGGATCATTACCTCCCCCGAATTCCTCTCTCCCTCATTTTCTCTTCCTCTTTCACCTTACAGGTTGACTCCGGGGCTGTGTGTCGGTCGACTGTGGGCAGATGGCGCAGAGTCTTGCGCCTTGGAACTCCTCCTCCAGCCCCGTCAGATGGCAGCCCTTTGAACCTCCGCTGGAGGAGAGCCTGCAAGTAATCCTCCTGCGGCTTGGGAGGGCCGCCGTTGAGCGCTCTCCGGTCGGGTGGTCAAGCCTGTAATTCTCTCTGCGCGTCTCTGTCGTATGCGTCGGGCGGTCCCTCAGCCCATACGTCTCCTATGGTCCCTTCATCTCCCCCATTCCTCCCAGGGTGTATGCACAAAAGATCCCTTGCGAGTCGAGGTGATAGGTATCTTCTCCGTCTACTAATCTAAACATAAGATAGCTACTATTATAATATAATAATAGTTATAACCAAGAAATTAATACCTCCACTTATTAACCCTACATTAAATAATTCAAAGTAGTGTGCTGTTAATGATTGCTTTGAGGGTTCAGTTTATGACCTATACATAATCACAAGTCAATAAAATAAATTCATTTTACATATTGCATTCCACATAAAGTTTCAATAACGAAGCTTCATGGAAATGAATGAATGTTAAAAATAGTATTTCTAGAAAAAGGTCCGCCTCGCCCGTGTATGTGAGTGTGCCTAAGTGTGCACGCGTGTCTATGGACGGCATAACTGAAAGCTGATATGTCGGATAAATACCAATTTCGGCATTTAATTTCGCTATGTTCCAAAGATGTGACATGTAGATTTTCAAGAAAATCCCCAACCCAGACTATCCTTTATATGGAAATATATTCTATAAGGTTTAGCATAAGAAATCAAATGTATAGGTTTTATTTTCTCTAAAAGCTTGCGAACTGCTCTTCATTCGAAAAGAAAGACAAAAAATGTACTGCACAAAAATGCAGGATTCTTTAAAACACAAAATTTATTTTAAATAACACCTTTGGCGGCATCAGCCATTTCCGAGATATTAGATACTACTGTTTTAAAGTTCGGTCCTATTCAGTTGTCATGAAAGGAGTATGATGGAATGCCAAGGCCAGTATATAGCGACCAGTTTTTGAATACTTTTTACTATCCGCATTTCCTTTGTATCTATAACGAAATGTGTAATGAAATTACATATTTAGCAAATGTTTATCTCGATGAATTTGATGTAAAGAATATTTCGCAGACACTACATAAATTTGAACAATAATGTGTGTAGAAGGTCATGTGAATATAACACGCGAGTATTTAAAGAAAAGTCCCTCTTTAGTGTTAAAGACAAAGTTTTTAAAATAGGTAGAGAAAGTCTTGCATTTGCAACACAGATACATTTAGGAGAGATTTTACTTACTTGCTGAGTTTTTATAAAATCTATAAGCAAACTTGAAGATTATTTTATTAGCCACACGTATGGACGCCTATTTGATGACGTTTTGTTTGTATTGTAACTTGTTTGCAACACGCTTTGGCTGTCAATTTGAAAAAGGTTGTATTGAAGGAGCTGTATTATATTTCAACTGTTGGGGAACCGAAATTGTAGTAGTTGCAACCGCACGTATGTTAAACAGTTTCCGGTAGCCTTCGCCCCAAATGTACTTTCAGGTGGCCTTTGCCCCAAGTTTAAAAACATATTAACTTTGTAATTTGACTCTATCTTTAGATATTATATTTATGCTTGCCTCGGCTGCGTCAGTATTATTGATAGAGACACGTTTCTCTTAGGCAGGGTTGTGATGTGACAAGAATGTAGGCTTACACAGATTTTTAGTTTTAATTCACTCCTTTTTATTAATCCTTGATACAAATTAAATAGCACTTCACTGATATCGAGAGCTGTGGGATTCTTTTATTTAACTTTTTTAACACGTATACTATTTTCGTTTCACACGAATACATAATTTCTCGAGGACACATCTCGCGTCTGGTTATGAGCACTGTTTAGAAGCAACACGTTTGGTTATGAGCACTGTTTGGAGGCAACTGAATTGATTTAAACCATCTAAACTTGTAAATTTCTGTATTTCAGGTCTCTGATTGGCTAATCCTACTTCAATAGAATACCTGCATTTAACTAAAGCTTTTTCTGGTTGTTGAGTTTTAAACTGTCTCAAAATTACATTAGTGCTGCTCTAATAATGACTAGTAGCATTTAAACTTCCTTACTCATTATTGCCTCAAGGTTACCCCATTGTTACCTCATTGTTAGCAACTTTAAACTTATTTTTCTCTTAGCTCCTACATTATTAAATTATGTAATGCATTCAATAACATTATTGAACATGTTTACAATAATATAAGCATATGCAATGACTGTTACATACATTTTACAAATTATTACATACACATATTGCTTCAAGGCGGGCTGTTATTGAATTTACATATTATATAATTTAATTGAAATTATTCAAGTGTTAAAAATACTGCCACAAATTAAAGCTGTGCAGTTAATTAAATTTTTGTTAAGACTTTAAACATTATTACTCGTTCCACTGCTAACGTGAACGTTACAACAAACATATGTAGCAGTGCACCATTCTTTACTGTGGGGATTTAAAACACCACTTTGTTTCCGTCGCATTTGAACCGTTAAACAAAAGAACCGTGAAATAACGCTACACTAATGTTTTAACTCGTGAGAAAATAAATTACAGGTAGCTACTCTCCGTGAAAACAATAGCCTAGCGAAACTAAAAAACAACGCTAACATGCTAAATATTTGTGTAGGGCAGTGGCGTAGCCTGATTATCAGACTCGGGTATGTAATTCAACGTATATTGTAAAATTCGTTAAAATTTAACGCAAAATAAACAGAATTGACCATATCAGCATATTTAATTTCAGCTAGACAATATGTAGTTGAAACAAGATGTTCATTATACAATTTAAAATTATTATCTAGTAAATTCATTAACGCATGCTTGGTACACTGGAAGGTAGTTTACTAAACATAATTTAGGATCATGATGCTATCGTTATGTTATGTTTATTTTAACAATAACATTTAATAATACAGCCAGCATGATTCAGGAGAAAATCTCTTTTTCTGTCAAAGGTAAAGCAAATAAACCTCTCCAACATTTCCGTCAACAGTTATGTATCGTAAAACGGCAGAGTGTTGCTGTTTATTACTTATGTCAGGACTTTACCTAATATCAGTGAAGTAACCAAGGCAACAGAAATTTCCTTATTTTCACACGTCATGCGGCACTCACACTTGAAATTAAGTCATTCTCAATATCAGGTGAAGTTGCCCGAAAAACAGTCGATTTTCTAATGTTCTTTCAGAGAAATATCATATATCAATATAGTTAGCTCTGTTTAAAGATCCTTCTTTCTTATTGTGACCACGAAAAGCAAGTGCTTGTTTTCATAAAACGCATACGACTTGTACAAAGTGACAAAGTAAACCTCTATTCTTTTTCACTTCACTGTTATGCTGTTCAACTGAGAGCTTACACTGACTATTCAATGAAAATCGTATTCTGGGAGTTTTCCTGAAGATTAATTGTTTTCACATAATACATTAATACAAGAATATATGTGTTTTTGGCTGCCTTATAAATAGTATTTAAATCTTCATAACAGCTGGAATTACAGATACACTTTTCATTTGAAAAAAAGACATGACCAACAAAACAGTCTTTTTAAGGTTTTACAACCGCACAGCCAGACTCAGTTTCATAAACATTGCCTTACATATTTTTAATGTTAGTTGTAATATTGAAAGCGGGCTTTCAAGGCCCTGTTTTAATTACATCTTCCTTTTCAGGGAAATTTAATGACTGAAAGTTTCTTAGCTTGAGTTTGCCGATCACACAACAGTTTGTTTCCATTTTCGTCGCCACAACCGCACTGAAACTATGCATTGTTTGCTATTGTATCTATTATCCACCTCGTGACCTCTCGCATATACGTATTCTGCCTGTGTATCTTTCTCCCAGAACCCTCGCAAATCTTAACCTTCATTTGCTTTGATAGTGAGTAACCAAGTGTCCAAAGCAAGCTCAAATTTTCACAATTGAAGAAACACACATGCAAGAAACAAAAAACTTGTGATTTACTCTCTATTCACGTTTATAAACGCAGTAGTATGAGCATAATTTTTAACACAAGATGTACTCCAACTCAGTACATACCATGGGTCAAGCACACAACACCAGTTTCCTTCAGCTGACGGCAGGTGTCGTTGACCAGAGTTTTGTTTCAATGCAGACTGCGTTCAAGTTATCGCAGCATGGAGCGAATTCAAATCATAATATTTAAGCAACCTCGATTTTTAATGGCATTAGATCGATTTTGTACCACAAAATTATAATGAACGGCAATGTTGCCCCAGTTTGAGGAAAATTACAGCGCATATAATACATCTCTCGCATCCATTGACGCTACGCCCCTGGTGTATGGTATTCCACCTTCGGTAGGTAGCACTGTAGCTGCTTTGTCAGTACCAAGTTATAGTTTCTGCAAGTTATTCATAAAGAGCTTATTTTTGTGTCTACACCCTGTTGCAATACGGCTAGATAGGAGAAACTAGGAGACTAAAGCAAAATATTTAAAAAAAGAAGAAGGAATTACTGGCCACACATTGCATATTTTAAAACGTTCCACATTTATTCTTCAGTAAGCGTTAGCCTGCCTGGCTACCCAGTTATGTGGAGTTCAATAACAATGAAGAACTTTACAAGCTTTCCACAGAAAATTAAAGAGGCGCATCTGGCATCCTTGAAAAATACTGGTTGCACGAATTCTCTCACTCTTCCTCTCTCTCTCTCTCTCTCTCTTTCATTCAGGGATCTCAAAATTTTATTTCTGGTGAAATATCAAATTCTGGTGAAATTCCTTTATCTGCTATAGGTAAGCAGGGCAGAAAGTAATGCCTAAGGTGCATATGATTTGATGTTGTTTTATACGTACTTATATGGACACACAAGTTAGAATGCATTTTATTCAATAACTTAATCACGATAGGTAACACCTATCTGAGACTAAATATCATTTTGCATCTCTTATATAATTAATAATCATATACTAGACATTCACCAAAGCCGTGTACATGTTGCAAAACAGTTCTAATTCAACATACTTCGGTGTCGGAAATTGACGCTGAGCCTGCTGCTCTGTATACAAACACCATTCCCATGTAACCAAGATTCTTCAGCTAATAATGAAATTGAACTCCGCAACCCATGCAATCTTTGCATGCTAAGGCGTGACACCCTTCAACAACTCGGATGCAGAGTTTGTCTTAGAAACCGCAAGTGTTCCAAATATCTATCTAGTGCTCGTAGGTATGGTTCTGTTCTTTTTGTTGAAGTCTAAAAACGACGACGGAGGAAGAACTTCATAAATGTACAAATCTTAAGATTTACTAGGAAGGGTACTCAGAGTACGAATTTTCAGGAATTGGCTCAGTAACTCTCCAAGATCGTATTTTGCAAACAAATTAGTAAAATAAGCTTTATGGAAATGTAGGTGTACTAGTTTTCATGTTACAATCGTAAAACTTACCAATCAGAAGGCGCAATATTGTATCATAGTTTAGAGCTAAGCATCTATCAGCCTATGCTAATATCCTATGTAGGCCCAGTCAATTCGCTACAGTTCCTTCCCTTCTTTAGGAGTCCTGCAGTGTTCTCTTTCAACTTGCTCGGTCAGCGCCAGTTACAAAGACAGCTGAAAGTCACCCTCAACCGGTTAGCCGGGCGCACATGGGTGTTTGCAACACCAGGTTGCCAAGTGTTTAGTGTCAAACTGTGAGGCCATTTATTTATTTAAGAGAGGACAATATAGTGAAAATTGCCAATAAACTAAATTTTATATATAAGTATATCACACGGAATTATGAAGCCTGCACCACTTCACAGGAAAAAATATTACATAACTCCATAACACCTACGCATTGGAGTAGAGAAATAAAACTTAGTTTAGCTTTTAGGGAAAATATTGCTATGCAAATTGGTATTACTGTTAAATATCTTACATTCTGTGTATTCAAGTCATGTGGTTTCTTTCTTTGTAAATATATGCGAGTTTGTTTTTTACAGTTTTACTTCTTTGAGAAGACTTTTTCTCGTATAAACAACCGTTTTCACAGTCACTATCCAAAATATTTAAACTAAAATTTATAATGATAAAAACAACTTCTACTTTCTATTGTGGATCTACTTTGGTGTTAATAACATGGTTGGTTATCTTTTAAAAAACATAATTGCTGATAAATTATAATCAAAAGATAGTATACTAAAAATGATAATGATAATTCTCATCTTCCTAAATGAACAAACTTAATGTATGAAACTAATTCAGTGAACTAAGAAGGTATACATCTACATCCTATCAAAATGTCGTGTGATATGATTGATATGTTAAATAGTTTGACGTAATGGAATTAGCGGATTTAACATTTAACATTGGCAGCATAGGGCGTTTAATCTCACCTTAAAATAAACCAGTTCATATAATAATAATAATAATAATAATAATAATAATAATAATAATAATAATAAATAAATAAACTCCCTGTAAAATTTAACCAAAGCAACTCCACGTTTATCTAAATGTATGAGTAGTAGTCGACCACGATATGAGTGCGTTCGGTAGGAAGAGAACTCTGGAACAAGTGATCGAGGCATCGGAAGGACAGTAGAAAACACCCGCGTTTACTACTTGCAGTTACCAGCGAGACTGAGGCATGCAAATTTAGTACAGTTTTCATTGTACAACTGTACATTCCCCTATCGCCTTTCCCTTCACTAACCTCCTATAGCTGTCTTGATGAGCTTCGCATTGTCAACCAAACAGTGACGTCCTCCTCCAAGCGAACTCGTATCGTGGCCGACTAGTAGTGAGAAGCTAGCGTTTACAGATACAAATTTTCGACCTATAAATTTTGTCGGAACCAATGGACTTTAGGACGTTTTAGGGGATCTGTATTTGAATTTAATAGAGTATTTCTAATACAAAAGAGCTTGCTCGGAGTAATTTTCGATATGAAGCCTAGAGACTCATTAAAGTAAATTTTTAGCGATTTTAATACTTTTATTGTGGCTGATATATTAATATATAATGCTGAAGAATTCGATAGAAGTAACTCACATTTATTCAGGGTAAATAGTGATTATCATAACTATTTTACCACAGGCATGAATGGCACTTATATAGGAAAATACAAAAGAACTAAATATTAAAAATCAACAATTTGTCTCACCAATAAGTTTATTGTCAACACTCTCCTTCATGCGATGATTAAAATAGTTGATATTTGTAAATTTAAAAAGGAGTTGCGATATTCTTTACACGAAAATCCATTTTATAATTTATGTCAATTTTTTAATTGGTATTTATTCTAAGACGAGTCTATGTGTACCTTCCAAAGCTAGAAGCATTGAGTTCTTGCATCCTATCCTTTCTGCATTACATGTGTACGTGTCTCTATCATACCTAATTATTTTTATCGGGGGCAAAAAGAGATGAGTGATGTGTTATATTTATATTTTATGTAAAAACAACCAGAGATGTTAGGGATATTTTAATCACCGGCTAAAACAGAACCAAAAATAAAGCCATCAAAATATGAATCAAACAGTATAACGGGTAAAGAAGTTTCAAATGCTGACTTTTATTAACTTAATTATCAAAAGAGAGCAGCCATGACATTTAATTTAGATCCAATCTCCATATTTTGAAACCGCCGTTTTCTGTTAGATTACTGTAGCAGCAAGCGAGAGCCGAGCCTGGTCAATGGAGCTGGCAGAGCAATATTTTACAGCGGCCGCCACATCCCCATATTCAACATTAACCGAGCACCCCCGCCCCACCCTCTAGTCGTTAGTATGCGACCCCTGCACACGCTGTAACCAATACGTGCAGGGCACAGCTTGTTTTGGTAGCAGCGATATACCCTGGGGGTTCACTGACTTTGGGGGAAGTTCAATACCAGCGCACTTCTTTTACCTTAATAATTAGCAGAGAGAAACACGTGGAAAATAAACGCAGATTACTCAGAAGAAAATTATCATTTAGGTATACGTGATATAACTCAACGTATATGACATTTTACTTTCACCCAAAAATTGATATCAAAGCTCTAACAGAATGATACGTTTTGAGACCAACTAAACCCTTCTCACAAAAAATCGTTTTCACAAATAGGACCCTTCGTGTGGGAAGACAGGAATGGAGCTGGAGGAGAGTGGCGAGGGGAGAGGGGGCAGAGAACCGGTATTCTGTTTATCTGTGAAGACCAGAAATAAAAAAGACACTAATGTAAAGAGCTCGCATGAGTTTCTATAGCCACTATCATTTACTTTATATACATTCTACAAACTATCCTTATGGAAGCTTATTATTCTCTACTTCATCTTAATCGTGATCAATGTTGCCGGCCCTCATAGCCGTGGTCGCTGGAGTGTAGAGCTTCGGCGTTCCGCCAAGCTGAGGGTCGCGGGTTCGAATCCGCCATAGGCATGGGTGTTTGTGTGTGTGTAATTGCGCTAATAAGCGTTAAAGAAAACAGTAAACACAGTAATCATAAACTGAGTTTAACAAAGGAACTTAAAAAAAAATTCCAGAAATTGTATCAACATATTATACACCTCGTTGTAAATACAAGGATAACAGAGGAAACTGCAACGCTAGTCAGAGGTTTAAAAACCTTATACTGGCCTTAAAATTTCATAATTTCCTCGGTATCACGAGAAACAACTGAATAGAGATAGCACTTTAAAAAATGACAAAGTATTCAACATTTTAAATCAGTAATAACGGATGTCTCATAAAATGGCGGATGCCAAGGGGAAAAAAACTTTTTTTCAATAAATTGTCTTTTAAAGATTTGTTTATTATTTGTGCAAAATGTTTTTGTCTCTCTTCTAATGTTTATCCCTTATACAAAATTCCTCCACAATCAAGAGTATATCACAGGCTATCCCCAGAAAATTCAAGATATACATTTTATTTGTCTTTTAAATATATTAAATTATGTGGTATTTTAATCAAAATTATTATAGAAAATTAGTTGAAAAAAACTGAAAAATATCGAAAATAATTTGGATAATTTGAGGTGGAGGATTTTCTTTTTCTGTTTAGTTTACGTCGCTTTAACTACGTGGTCAAGTCGTTACGAATCTGTTAGGAGATACCTTGTGGATCGGTATGTATTGGACAGTTAGCCTTCTAGGTCTCATCCCTCTACCGTACCATCTTGCTTCGCCACCCTTCCACAGAGGCCTTAGTGCTGGGTAACTACCTCTGCTTCTATGTGTGGTAGGCAGTTGGCAACTTCGACACGTGTCCTCACAGGCCTTAGTGCTAGGCAACTGTATCTCTGTTTCTACACGTGCTAAGTAGATGACATTAGGGTACGTCATCTACCTGCTTTCATTATCATTGGATAGATGACAGAGCATTCGATAATACTGTTTTCATTTTTACTTTTGCTTTAGACTTAAGTTGGGACTTTGGATCGGGTATTAAGTATCCAATCTGGAATTTATCTTGATGATGGATGAAAACCACGAAAAAAACTCCGATTGGCCAGCCCAGAGATTTGAAACCGGGACCTCCCGAATACGGGCCACAGACTTTACCGCCAGAGCCATCCCGCTTTGTATGCGGATTTTCTTGAAAATGTTTGTGTCGCATCTTCGGAAAATACCACACTTAAATACCAAGTTTGGTACTTATCGAGCAATTCTACGTTATTCACACAGACGGACCTTTTTCTAAAAACTATTTCCGTTTTATTTCCAGTGCCTCAAAAGATATATTATCGGCAAAATGTTGGCATAGAATTTTTGGGTGGAGTAAGATACTTCTTCTTACCTATTGTAATTAAAGTAAAAACACAAGTCGGATAAATACTACATGTAAATGGTTAACAGCCTTAATCAAACTTTGGATATTCAGCTCTCAGTGATGATGCTCTACGCTTGAGCTACCATTGCGAAATTATCTTACCCGTATTGAATCTTATCATCCGATTCAAGTTTTCAGTGCACCTTCAAGACAATCGAAATATTAAGAAGATCACTGATTCAACATCCCAGCTTAGTGTAACTATATAAGATAGTGAGCAAGAAAAATAAAATAGTTGTAAAAAAAACCAAAAAGTCATGCCTGAGTCGGTTCTGTTTATGCATGCCTGTCAAAGTTCTCGTCCTCCGTGGTGTATGGTTACCATGCTAGCCTCTAGGTCCCGAGGTGGTGGGTTCAAACACAGCGGAGGGCGATGTATTTTTTCGAGCGTAAACATCCTTAGCATGATTTCCTTCGGAAGGGAAGTAAAGCTGGTGATCCCATGTCGTAGATTTACGGCAGCAAAAGAACTTCAAATCTGATAAACAGTCCTCTGCAAAAATTTCCGGTCTTTCGCGCCCAATATACAGGATGTAACAAAAATGTACGGCATAAATTGCGGGACACATTCCTCACACGTAGACGAAGAAATTATGTTATATGAATATGGGCTGGAAACACTTTGTTACCATGTTACAACTCATTTTTTCCTACTGCTTAATCATGGGAAACTCAAAAGAATAGAACGTACCAGCATCCCACACGTAACTCTTTCTCACAGGAGATGTTCAATATGCTCTCCGTGAACATTGATACATGCATCAACCCGCCGTCGTAGTGAATCCCGGATGCGCTGATTTATCCCTGGAGTGTTGCGTATGGTTTCGCAGCCTTCCATAATACGAGCACAGAGACTCTGAACATCTGGTTCTGGGGTTCGATACACAAGAATTTTCAAAGGCCCCCACAAATTAAAATCCAGTGGGTTTAGGTCTGGGGAGCGTGGAGGCAAGACAATTTGTCCACCTCTACCTATCCAATCTATCACAGAATTTTTTTATTTAGAAGCCGATGAACATTGACACTAACATGAGGAGGTGCTCCATCGTGCATGAAGTTCACGTTTTGTCGCACAGCTAAAGCACATCTGCTCTAGAAAATATTCTCTAGGAAATATGGTAACTTTTTCCGTTGAGCCTGGGTGGAAGAACACGAGGCCCTACCAAACATTAAACAGCAATACCGGTCCAAACATTGACAGAAAATCTTTGTTGATGACTTGCTTCAACACTTGCGTGGGGATTGACGTCAGCTCATACATGCCGATTCTGATAATCTGACAATCTGATCTCGCTGAAACGACGCCTCATCTGTGAACAGCACCGTTGCACTAAAATTACGGTTGACACTTTGTTGCATAAACCATTTGCCGAAGCGTACCCGTTCAAGAAAATCAGCTGCTGATAGTTCCTGCACACGCTGTAAATGGTATGGATACAGCCGGACCTCGTGTAACACTCGCCAGTCATGTGGTCAACATTCATTGTTGCAGTTACTTGTCTTGTACTGACACTAGGGTCGTCGTCAACTACCTGAAGAATTGTTGCCTCCCGTTACGGTGTCCTCGTTCTTCTAGGTCTCCCCCGGTCGCGAGTATCAGGGTAAAATGCCCCATGTTCCCGAAGATAACGATCAATGGCTTCAAACGTTCTCCTGTCGGGGCACCTTCGCCCTGGAAATATCTCCCGGTACATACGTTGAGCGCAAGCGCCTTGCCGTCTGCTAATCCATACATCAAATGGACACCTGCCATCTCTGCATTTGTGTACACTGCCATTGCGAGCCAAGCCTGTGATCAACTCTACTAGTACGTAGTAATCCGTGTGCTTGCCAAGGTCGTACTGCTCACTGGAACAGTTGATGTTACTTGTAAACAAGCAATGACGTAAGTCGCATGGCAACTGGCACTTGTAAAAAAAATAGTCGCGGTACACCTGCAATGATGACAATGTAACCAAGAATGCATGTTCTATATGATTCTAACGTTCTATTCTTGTGTGTTTCCCATGATAAATTAGTTGGAGAAAATGTGATGTAACATGGTAACAAAACGTTTCCAGACCCATGTTCATATAACATAATTTATTCGTCTACGTGTGAGGAATGTGTTCTGCAATTTGTGCCGTACACTTTTGTTACACCTCTAGAATGGAACGCTAAGAACCATAGTAGTTAAAGAGCGGACCTAAATAAACTCAATTTAATTTTCATTAATAACGGATATCTCGGAAAAGACTGACTCCACAAACAAGTATTCGAAATAAATTGTTTGTTTTAAACATATCCACGATTTTTGTGTAGTACTTTTCACCTATCGCTTAACGTTTACCGGCTATACAAGATTACACAATACTGTACGTCGTATTATGTTGAATTAATTTCTTAATATGCATATACTGCATTGTAATGACAGTGTTGCATTATATTCACATTGTTGTATAACTGTATATCGCAATATAATCGCCTGTACTTAAGCGAAAATAATTAAATTTAAAAAAAAGATTATATAAAATTCCTTCCGGATGTAGAGGACTTCACAGGTTATTTCCAGAAAATACAAGTTATACATTTTATTGTTCATTAAGCATCTTTAATATATGGTATTTTAACTAAAATTGCTAGAGCCATTTTTTAGAAAATCAGAATTTTCAAGAAATTTTCCATAAAGAGTGTAGTTGGGGGCAAGAGGAATTTTTTGAAAATCTTCGTGTCGCATCTTTGGATGATATTGAACTTAAATACCAAGTTTGATATAGATATATACTACCTTTCGTTTTTGAGCAATGCTGTTCACAGGCGCACGTACACACACACACACACACACACACACACACACACACAACGTTTTTCATAAAACTGATTTTTTATTTAGGGGGCCTCAAAACATGCATTTTCGGTAAAATCTCGGTATCGAATTTTTGGATGGAATGCAATACCCTCTCTATCTGCTATGTACGTGGTAGAGAAAACGACAAAATTCTTAACGTTTGTATAATTTTGTATAATTTAAGCAATATGAAAATCGTATAAAAGTGCCTATTTCGCATTATTTGGGTGGAAGATTTCTAATAAAAGACGCCCTTGAACACATACATTCAACCTGAACGACCTCTGCTATCGCCTATGCCTTTCCCTTTGTTTTTCTGCAGTCATTGTTCTTTTCTTTGTCTCTGAGTTTGCTCGGCTTTTCATTTACACCCTTGGCCACCGACTCGAGGGGTTTTTATTTCCACCCATTAAATAGTCCCCTCCCTCTTCCTTTTCTCCTTCTCGATTGTTTCTGCGCTCAGCCTCTCACACCGCCGTTTCGTCATCTCCGGCCATTATTTCCCTAAGTGGAGAATCGCAGGCCAAGCTGCTTCTAGGGAGATAAATCGATTTCTCTCAATTTCTTTGGATAAACACTTTAACTTCCTCAGTTAACTACAGTTATACTATTAATTAATGTCATTAGCTACAGCTTCCTGTTTCACTGGAGATAAGAATAGGTACAGGGTCTTCCGCTGGGAGCGCGATGGGTGTTTTTGAAGCTTACATTAACGCCAAGTGAGCCAAGGTCCCCGCTACTTGTTTATTGCTTGTAGCGGTGTGTAGTCCGTAATCTGGAAATCAAGCTCATAATCTGTGTAAAGAATGTAGTTTAGAACAAAGCATTGTTATGTTGTTGAATTTGTAGATCGAGAAAACGCAATAGAAAATTAAAAATATTTTATCTCTAGCTCCAAAAAGATTGCAATTCAATGTTAAAGCAATAATCTAAAAAAACAAAACCAAAATACACAATTTTCATTGTTCAACTTAAAAAATTTATCACAAATGCAGAACATAACACAAATAAGCATAAGTTATATCAAAATGTTTATGAAATAATGTTTATTATTAATAATTAATATTTTTGCTACTTGTACGAGTTTCTTATGCGTACCTTAAAGTTCTATTTTCAACTTAAACTTACACGAGGCAAATTTAATGTAGGCTATAATTAATTTTAATTATCGTACTATAAGATAAACATGCTTTGTATGTGTTACTGAAATCTTTTATTTTATCTACTTGAGTTTTGGAAAATGTTTAATTGCAAACGAACCACTCAGTAGTTTCTAATAACTGCGTAAGCATTTCAAAATCCTCACTAGGACAATTCGATTTAAATTAATGTATGACGTTTTAAATTAGCGAATGCTAAGAAAAAAGTGTAGCATGAAAATACAAGGTACATGCATACTAAAAAAATCTAAGTTTTCTTTAAATTTTTGGAAAACTTCACTGTTACATTATCTGTAAGTTCATTTTTAGTTTATCTATTACGTATAGTAAGTAGCAGAAGTATTGCATTCCACCCAAAAATGCAATATTGAGATTTCGCTGGAAATACATGTTTTGAGCCCCATTAGTAAAAAAAACTTTTAGAAAAAAGTCCGCGTGTGTGTCTGTGAACAGTATAACCCAAAAACAAAAGTCGGATAAATACCAAACTTAATATTGAGGTTCAGTATCTTTCAAGATGCGACAAGAAGATTTTCAAGAAAATTATCCTACCCCAGGCTACACTTTACATGGAATATTTTTCGAAAATTTTGATTTTTTCAAAAATGGCTATAACGATTTTGATTAAAGTATCATGTACTTAAGATATTCATAGAAAATAAGATAGAAAATTAAATGTGTATCTTGAATTTTCTGGAAATGTCCCCAAAAGTCTTCATTCTGAATTAGTTTTGTTTAAGTGGTAAACCGCAACAGATAGACAAAAGTTGCTGCACAAAAAATGTAGATCTCGTTAAAATACACAGTTTATGTCATACTTTTTTTTTCTTGATGAGTGAACCATTTTCGAGATATTCCTTGTTATTCGTTTGAATTTTCCAATACTTATACCTTTTCTCAAATGCGAATTCGTTATTTATTTTTTAATGTACTGCACATGCAAAGAGAATGAACATAGCAACGAGCTCTTAAAAGATTTTACTACCGCTTAAAGCCTACCAAATTCCCCATGCATCTATAAGAAAATTAGCAATACGATAGTTCCTGCAAATTTTTATATCGATTAGAAGTAAATGAGAATAAGCGCTTGTAAAAATAGTTTTACACGAGTAGAGAAAGCCATGCGAGTGTGACACATCAGATTTTTAGGGATAGTTTTGATCCTGAAAAGAAGGAATGAAGTATGCCTGCAAGCAGAACGTCGAAGTTTCGAGCGCTTGCCTCAAGGTGATTTAAGTTCCCGTGTGTGTTTTTAACCCAAACTTGGCATTCGTATAGTCCGAAAAGGGGGCGCTCTGCACCATGTAAAGACTGCGGAGATCCAATCACGTTGTTAACGAAAGACTGTGCACTTATATACGAACGTCAGCATTATAAAAAAAATCTGATGTGTTACACTCACTGACTTTCTCTACTCTAGTACAAACTATTTTTACAAACGCTTATTCTCCATATGCTTCATGTTAATCGAGATGTTAATCTTATTGCTAATTTTCTTGTAGATGCAAGAGGAATAGGTAAACTTTAAGCGAGAGTCAAATCTTCTAAGAGCTGGTTGCTATGAGGCACATTCCATTCTCTTTGCATGTCCAGTACATAAAAAATCTGATGTATTACACTCACATGACTTTCTCTACTCTTGTACAAACTATTTTTACAAACTCTTATTCTCCATCTACTTCATATTAATCGATATAAACATTTGCAGAAAGGGTCTTTTGACATGCAAAGAGAATTACATTTTACACATAGCGACCAGTTCTAAAAATATTTGACTACGGCTTAAGGCCTACTATGTTCCCCTTGTTTTGTATTTGCAAAGGCAATATAGAAATACAGTAGCCTTTAAGCATCGACATATCTCTTAATAGCTAGTTGCTATGTGCAGCACCATTCCCTTTGCCACAAATTAATACTCTTTGCATATCCAAGACAAAAAAATGAATAACGAATTCCCATTTGAGAAAGTATAGAAAAATTTAAGAGAATAACAAGCAATATCTCGAAAATGGTTCACTCAACAACAAAATGCATACGACATAAATTGTGTATTTTAATGCGATCTACATTTTTTGTGTAGTAAAATTTTGTCTATCTCATAGTTTACCAGTTACGCAAAAGTCGTTCACAATGAAGAATACTTTTAGGGACATTCCCAGAAAATTCAAGATAGACATTTTATTTGTCTTAAAAGTATCTTAAACATATGATATTTTAAACAAAATCGTTAGAGCCATTTTTTAAAAAATTAAAATTTTCGAAAAATGTTGCATGAAAGGGTAATCTGGGGTGGGGGGATTTTCTTGAAAACCTTCTTGTCGCATCTCTGCAAGATACTAAGCCTAAATACCAAGTTTGGTGTTTATCCGACTGTTCGTTTCTGAGTTATGCTGTACACAGACACACACACAGACACACATACACACACGGACATATTTCCAAAAATGCTTTTTTACTTTCTCTACTACGTATAGTAAGTAGGGGAAGTATTGTATTCCACCCAAAATTTCGATACCGAGATATCACCGAAAATACATGTTTTAAGACTCACTGAATCCAAAAAAAGCATTTTTGGAAACATGTCCGTGTGTGTGTCTGTCTGTGTGTCTGTGTGTCTGTCTGTGTGTCTGTGAACAGCATAACTCAAAAACGAAGAGTCAGATAAACACCAAACTTGGTATTTAGGTTCAGTATCTTTCAGAGATGCGACACGAACGTTTTCAAGAAAATCCCCCCACCCCAGACTACCCTTTACATGGAACATTTTTCGAAAATTTTAATTTTCTCAAAAACAGCTCTAACGATTTTGATTAAAATATCATATGTTTACGAAATTGTCCTGACAACTAAAATGTATATCTCGAATTTTCTGGGAATGTCTCCAAAAGTATTCTTCATTATGAACGACTTTTTCATAACTGGTAAACCATAAGAGATAGACAAAATTTTACTACATGAAAAATGTAGATCGCGTTAAAATACACAATTTATGTCATACACATTTCTTTTGTTGAGTGAACCGTTTGCGAGATATTGCTTGTTATTCCCTTAAATTTTCCAATACTTATACTTTTTCTCAAATTCGTTATTCATTTTTTTTATGTCCTGGACATGCAAAGAAAATGGAATGCGCCACATAGCAACCAGCGTTAAAATATTTGACTATCGCTTAAAACTTACCATATTCCCCTTGCATCTACAAGAAAATTATCAATAAGATTGACATCTCGATATCTCCATTAACATGAAGCATATGTAGAATAAGCGTTTGTAAAAATAGTTTGTACAAGAGTAGAGAAAGTCATGTGAGTGTAACACATCAGATTTTTTTGGATTCAGGGGGCCTCAAAACATATATTTCCGGTGAAATCTCGGTATCGAATTTTTGGGTGGAATACAATACTTGCCCTACTTACTATACGTAATAGAGAAAGTAAAAAGACAACTACTTCAAAAAATGCGATTGTTTCAGTGTACTCTTGTATGTTTGAAAGCTTAAGCAGCAGGCGATTTTTCGCCCAGTAATAATAATAATAAAAGGTTGTGTATACCTGCTGAGTGGCAAGGACGGTCCCTAACAATTTCAGATGTGAATCTGCGTAACTCAGGGACCAGGGACATATTGAATTACTTCTCAGAGAGAGCAAGAAAAGACAATAGATGAAAATAGACTTAGGAAAGAATAGCATACTTATTCGGGAATTCAAACCTTCCGAACGGAACTAGTCCAGTTACTTGGAACTATCCCTGCTTTAGTAAATTCAGGTTCCATAGGAGCAACACCGATAGAAATATTTTGTGCAATGAGATTTAATTCTACTATTGAATTCGTACGATACATATGCGAAAACAACAAACTACACGAAGTGCCATTTTGGAACACATTAGGCTTAGCATCTTAAGAGCTGATACAAGATAATTACTATAATGATGTTGAATTCTTCAAACGTGCGTTAGGCGACCAGTAATTACAAGTATTTAGATGAGCAGTGTGTGATTTGTTATTAACAATATATTAGTAATTTCCGCGTGCATGGCTAAATATAGGATGGAAGGAAGGAAAGGAAAGGAGGGCAGCATCTCTGTTACTCGCACCAAACAAAAAATCCTGGCTTGATGCGAAAGAACTAGAAGTATCTTACTGTTACGGTTATATGTTACTAGTATACCCTCTGGATATATTTGACTTATTGTGGAGCGATTATTTGGAACTTTTACTGAAAAATTATGACTTTCCCGCTTCTATAAGCCACCTTGCCCGAACTCTTAGCTCTGTCAAGAACCCAAAAGTGCGCAGTAGTGCATGACGTCAACCCTTAGAGAGGGCGATACCATGTAGACAGAGATAATAGGCAAACAACGTAAATTTACTTTGTGCGTAGGTGGAAGCGTGCCATGTAATTTCTGGGCAAAGCAGGTTGTACATAGTCCGGCCATGCCCCCTATATTCCTGTTAGTGTTTAACACCTTCTTACTACATACAGCATCACAGGCGGTGGACACTAATGCTACATGATCTGATGATAACTGGGAAAGTAAATTTGGGAGGGAAACGTTCCAGGCTTTAGAGTAACTCCCCGGCATTTGTCAGTTTCGACGACCGAGAAAAACCCGGAAAATACGTCATCAGGGAGAACGTCCTCCGTGGTGTAGTGGCTACCATGCTAGCCTCTAGATCCCGAGGTCGCGGGTTCAAACCCGGCGGTGGGTGATGGATTTTTTTCGGGCGTAAAAATCTTTAGCATGGCTTCCTTCGGAAGGGAAGTAAAGCCGGTGGTCCCGTGTCGTAGATTTACGGCACGTAAAGGAACCTCAAACTGATAGAGGCCTTTGAGAAAAATTACCGGTCTTTCACGTCCAATATAGAATGGGACGCTAAAAACCACAGCAGTTAAAGAGAGTGCATAAATGAAACTCGATTTCAATTTTGGTCCCAGCAGAATTTGAGCCCCGGACATCCCTTTCCAGATTCCGTGTCTTGACGAGCTCGGTCACCCGTGACGGTCTCTAGAGTACATTGGGCATAAAGAATAAGATGTACGTAAACAATATTCCAACATTTAATTAGCAAAATTTACTCAAGTGTACGTGTGAATAACTTAATATGCATGTAAATGTGTATTCTTGTACCTTTCTTCAGAAGAAAACTGAGATTAATGTATTTCCTAATTTATTCTGCACAAGAAATGTGCACTTATGCTGTCTTATTATTTTTGAGAATTTTGCACGCAGACACATTGCACAACTTAGCGAGGACTGGGAAAAGGTAGCTAGGCTTTCCTCATTTATATTTCTGAAACACTTTTACTTCAGACGCTACAATTACCTTGTGTAAATTATTAAACTGCAGAAACATAATCACTTTCCTCGACTATTTACTTCATGAGCCAGAAATTTAATGTTGACCAATCTAATTCACTGCCCATGTCAGTTGGAACCAATCTTGGTATATAGATGACAAATTTAGTCGAAATTTGATTATCTTACGGGTAATTCTGAATTATTTTTGATTTGTGAGTTAAGAAACGAAGAAAGCTTTCTTAAAGAACTCAGAAGGCCGTACTGTTTTAGGATATTGGTTGCAATAATCTCAAATAATATATAAAATATTTGTTGTTTCCATTTTATTAATACTGTTTAGTAAACATTTCACTCAGTAATCAGTATAAGCAAATGCCACTCGTGAATTGGACATTAGTCAGACGCGCTCTGGCAGCTATCGACAATATCGAACTCACTCGTGTATAACTTAACGATAAAATAGACATCACGAGTTTATCACTTCCTGAGTTGCCGTACAAGCATGTAACACATATTTCCATAACTATACGGATACTTCTATCTCTCATATCTCCAACAGAAGTAGCAGTTGAGACCAGCACTTGGTGAGATACGAAGCTGCATTCTCCACTTTGGCTCAGTGCCAGCGTTGAAAACACACATCTTCTGTCTGCAGTTGTCGCCTCGCTAAAACCACAGTGAAATTTTGCCAAGTAACTTGAGCACTTTGTTTAATGCTCAACGAAATTAAAGTAGCCCTGTGTACAAAGCTAATACTTGGATGAGACTTCAAAGAGATTCGAAGTAAAATCTACAATGCTTCCTCCTCAAGAATTCTTCTAATTAGGAATTGTTCGGATAAAACGCTGAACAGTACCAGACATCATCCTGCCATGGTGCTAATCATCCTTAGCAAAACACTTTCGATTTCCTGCAGGAGGTGAATATCAATCAATTTTTTTTTAAAGTCGCGTAACTGCTTTCCCTTGTTTTCCTCTGATTTAAGATATCATAAGACCAGTATAAAACTTCACAATTAGTGCGGTGTTTCATATCTCGACCATTAGGTATGCCGCAGACGGCGGCGTCTGTGCCTCAGCTCTGCTATTTGCGACGGAAATATTGCTTACGTAATTGTATGTTGCAAATAAATGTTTATTTACATAACTTTAACTGCCCCACGTATGGGAGCCAATATGATGCGGTATTAATGTTGTAGATCATTAATTGTAGCTCCGCGTTTGGAGGCCAATATGCGGCGGTTGCTGCTTTACGTAATGTTGTTTACATCACGTGTGTTGAAGCCTTCTTGTGACGTCATTCTTTGTTTGGTTCGTAGCTCCCTCTGACGTAGCAATTTGTATCAATTAGTTTCTGAAAGAATTTAAGGTTATGTATATTGTCCTCCGGCTAGCTATCATCTTATCTTGGTAGAACTTGTATCTCTTGCAGGGTGTGAATCGGAAAAGGAATCTTTTATTCAGAAATGATACTGATGAAGAAATTGTTTTTATAACTTTTATTGCCGAACACGTTCACTAACACTTTTTACATATTGAGATAGATACTCGCCAAACTGAAACTGTTTGTAATAACTTCTTATTTATCACTTTTAACTCGCATACTTCAACGTTATGTAATTTTTTAAATGTATGATACTTTATAACAATTCTTGTAATTCTGCTGCGCGTAACTTGACGAAATGAAGGACTGGCTGACGATGTGTAGTGTACACGAAATTTTGATGAACTGATGGGCGACCGACCTCGGGCCTGGCTTATATACCCCCACTCCTTGACATGCCTAAAGATTATAAATGAACTGCTATTGGCTAATAAAACGCGCCAACATTAGCGTCTATTTTAATATCCAATGAAAACCACTAATACATATTTCTTTTAGGGAACATTCTAGAAGCTTTTACCGGAAAGGCGCGAAACATTACGTAACTTCCTGGTTCCCGGCAATGATAAACAACTCACCCCCTTGCTGCATTATTGCGTTATTGTTGACAGTTTCAGTAAAGCCGTATATTATTATTTACCAATAATAATTACAATTAATAAACCTCTGAAATCAATGTCACATAAAAATACATATTCATATTACTATCATTATTTATATTTGAGTAATTTGTGATACAAATTACCGTATCATATGCCCCACTAGAAACATAATTATAAATATTTATAACTTGTTTAGAAATTTTAAATTTGTGTTTTTAGTCTCCTAAATCTTGGGACACACGCTATCACTTTCACTTAACACTTCACATGCATTTAACACACGACATATGTTTTATCTCGCCACTACTTACTGGCTCTGGTTTAATTAATTTAGATATTAATCTGACATCACAAAATTTTTTTTTATAGCAAATACTTTACCCTAAATTATTTAATTACTGATACCAAATTGTTTACTTTAAGCTGTTGACAAAAATTTATACATTTAAGATTTTTGTAATTATTATACATTTTTACCAAAATATTCACCTCTATACAAATATTTACATCTCTTAAATCTAGGCAATGTTTCACCTTTTCTGTTTTCTACATAAATATTTTTTTTTTGTTCTGAATTTAGTATTATTTTTAACAATACTTTTGGAATTGTATTTACGTACTTTTAATTTAATATCATATTAAGTTTCAATCTTTGCATTCTTAATTTTTAAATGTTGTTACAGTTACTAAAAATTTAATTTTTTTTTTTTATAATTTATTTCTCTTTTCAAATGACATATATAAATAGTTAACCCTCTTACGTTCCAATACATTTCTCTGCAAGTCATTTTTAACTATCCAGCATTTACTTTACATCTCATTGCTATTTACCCTCCTGGATCAAATTGTGTGTGGCTAAACGTTACTCGTAGGCGTAACCTAACCTTCAAATTGTCGTTCATGAATAACCTCTTGTATTCATTTGAAATTTCCTCACATGATAACATTTGAAAACAATCTACAGTTTCTTGAACAATACATCTTTTAACAACTTTCATTTTCAATTCTTCTACTATCTTTTTAATTTGAGAATACTCTGACAAATCTGTACTAAACTGTACTGGACTGGAGTTTTCAATTTGAACATCTTGGTACAATTTATTTCTTTGCATTTCTGATTCTTTTTGTATTTCTGATATCTCCGCTCTGAAATTAACTTGCGCCTCATTTACATCTACATTCCTAACCTCTTTTATCTCTCTTAGCTCACTTGTCATATTACTCACTTGACTTCCTAACTCTGTACATTCTACATTAACCTTACTTTTAATATTAACCTCACTTTCTTTGTTACCTATTTCCATGCTCATATCTGACATTTTCTTTGAAATTTCTCCTATCTCACTTACTATTACTTCCTCATTTTCATCTCTCATTTCTGGCATACTACTATCTAGCTTCATAACTTTCTTTTCAATTTCTTCACTGCTTTGATCTACTTTTTGCTCTAATATATCATTACTCCTACCAATATTTTCAATTGATTTCCTGTTTTGTTCAAAGCTTTTACCAATATCTTCTCTCAATTCTCTCTTATTCTGATCTAGTTTTTGTTCTAAACTCCTATCAATATCTTCTCTTAATTCCCTATTATTCTTTTGCATATCTTCACTGTTTTGATCTATTTTCTTACTAAGATCTTCCCTGTTTTGATCTATTTTCTTTTCTAATTTCTCATTATTCTTACAAATTTCTTCCCTTATACTCTGAGTTAATTTTTGTTCTAATTTCTCATTATTCTTTTGCATATCTTCCCTCATATTTCTCTGCATTTCCATAATCATACTATTATCAAGATTAACATTTCCTGCTATTCTATTCTGACTTTCTGTACTAACATTTTCATCTTCAAATCCTAAAAAGTCTGGGCTATTTCCTGTAACCTGTATTGAATTACAACTAACTGTTACATTATCTCCCTCCATAATTATTTCTTCTGTATTACTAGCAGCCATTGTTTTTATTATCCTACCACTCCTAAGGAACATTTATTTACCTTTTTGATGCTGTATGTTGCTGTTACTTTAATGTCCAGCGTTCTGCCCCATTCTCCTAGATTTGTATGTCGCTTCTGCGTTGTGTTGTGATGAATCTACGTCGTCTCGATGTTTTTATAGTTGAATTCCTTGTTGCCTCGTAATCTCGGAATTACGATGTCCAATCATCCATGTAGTCTGTCGTTCCTTTTGTTTCTGGAATCTGCGTCTTGTAGATCATTTTACTGCTGCATTCGCCCCTTTGGTCATCTCAATTCTTCTTGGTTAATTCTGATCCTTTCCTGGTTACTCGAGTTCCTTTCCTGGTCGCTTTGCCCCACGTTCTGGGCGCCAATATGATGCGGTATAGCTTACGTAATATGTTTTTACGTAATTTGTTGTCGAGCCCCACGTTGGGCGCCAATATGCGACGGAAATATTGCTTACGTAATTGTATGTTGCAAATAAATATTTATTTACATAACTTTAACTGCCCCACGTATGGGAGCCAATATGATGCGGTATTAATGTTGTAGATCATTAATTGTAGCTCCGCGTTTGGAAGCCAATATGCGACGGTTGCTGCTTTACGTAATGTTGTTTACATCACGTGTGTTGAAGCCTTCTTGTGACGTCATTCTTTGTTTGGTTCGTAGCTCCCTCTGACGTAGCAATTTGTATCAATTAGTTTCTGAAAGAATTTAAGGTTATGTATATTGTCCTCCGGCTAGCTATCATCTTATCTTGGTAGAACTTGTATCTCTTGCAGGGTGTGAATCGGAAAAGGAATCTTTTATTCAGAAATGATACTGATGAAGAAATTGTTTTTATAACTTTTATTGCCGAACACGTTCACTAACACTTTTTACATATTGAGATAGATACTCGCCAAACTGAAACTGTTTGTAATAACTTCTTATTTATCACTTTTAACTCGCATACTTCAACTTTATGTAATTTTTTAAATGTATGATACTTTATAACAATTCTTGTAATTCTGCTGCGCGTAACTTGACGAAATGAAGGACTGGCTGACGATGTGTAGTGTACACGAAATTTTGATGAACTGATGGGCGACCGACCTCGGGCCTGGCTTATATACCCCCACTCCTTGACATGCCTAATGATTATAAATGAACTGCTATTGGCTAATAAAACGCGCCAACATTAGCGTCTATTTTAATATCCAATGAAAACCACTAATACATATTTCTTTTAGGGAACATTCTAGAAGCTTTTACCGAAAAGGCGCGAAACATTACGTAACTTCCTGGTTCCCGGCAATGATAAACAACTCACCCCCTTGCTGCATTATTGCGTTATTGTTGACAGTTTCAGTAAAGCCGTATATTATTATTTACCAATAATAATTACAATTAATAAACCTCTGAAATCAATGTCACATAAAAATACATATTCATATTACTATCATTATTTATATTTGAGTAATTTGTGATACAAATTACCGTATCATATTTAGACTTCACCTTTAGTTCTACCAAGGATTCGGATATATTTTGTTTTTCTTGGCTTCTTCTGTACACCTACCTATCCGTAAGTAAAAACAACAGGCAGCTACATCTGGGAACCAAGGAGACTATTGACATTTTTGTTCTGAAGTAAGTTTTTGTCTAGTTCCTAGGTACACAAAATTCGGATACAATGAAAGAAACTTCAGAGATTGTTCACAGAAACTCAGTATAAACAGTTTATTGCTCTTATTTATTCGTCAAACATGTGATAGGTATTTATAACAACATTTTCTAGACATTTTTAAGGAAGTAAATAACGAAAGTGTTACGTGGAAAGGGAATTTTGTGAATGCAAATTTAGTTTAAGTTTGGTATCAATACACACTCACTCTCAGTCTCTCTCTCTTTCTTTCTACATTCACGCATTTTTTAAAAAAAAATTTGGGCATCCAAGGAACTTCAAGAACTTTCTTGCTGGTAAAATATCAACACAAACTTTTTTGGATAGAATACAATAGTTCCTCTTCGTAATGTAAGTAATAAAATCCACTTAGAACTGTTGATCCTTAGACAATTTTCATTGTGTGGCATTCTGTTCAAATCTTTCTGCTACAAGGGCAAATATACCTAGTCAAAAAGTGTTTAAAATGAAAATTTCCAGCATCCCGTCACTTAGCAATATGCCAAACTCACTATTGATGGTTCTTCCAGCATTAAGTACTGTCGTATTCTCAAGAAGGGGACCAGAAGTCCATTACTGTTGCATGACAGTCTCCCACAAATGGATACGTTAACTACACTGATGGTGAAACAGGAAATGGGGTGCAAAAGGGATTTGCCATTTGATGGACGACGGTTTACGTTTGCTGTTAAGTACGTGTGAAATGGAGAAACCTGTTTGTTGCTTGGCAACCTAAGTAATGGTCAACTTGCTAATGCGATTACGTTTGTACATTTTGTATACCACGCTCAATTTCTATGCACTATAAAGACGTTCTGTTTCATTATATGTAAAAAAAAATCTGATGTGTTACACTCACATGACTTTCTCTACTCTTGTACAATCTATTTTTACAAACACCTATTCTCCATATGCTTCATATTAATCGAGATATCGAGATGTCAATCTTATTGCAATTTTCTTGTAGATGCAAGGGGAATATGGTAGCTTTTAAGCGATAGTCAAATATTTTATCGCTGGTTGCTATGTGGCGCATTCCATTCGCTTTGCATGTCCAGGACATAAAAAAATGAATAACGAATTTGAGAAAAAGTATAAGTATTGGAAAATTTAAGGGAATAACAAGCAATATCTCGAAAACGGTTCACTCAACAAAAGAAATGTATATAACATAAGTTGCGTATTTTAACGAGATCTACATTTTTTGTGTAGTAAAATTTTGTCTATCTCTTATGGTTTACCAGTTATGCAAAAGTCGTTCACAATGAAGAATACTTTTGGAGACATTCCCAGAAAATTCGAGATATACATTTCATTTCTCATGACATTATCTTAAACATATGATATTTTAAACAAAATCGTTAGAGCCATTTTTGAGAAAATTAAAATTTTCGAAAAATGTTCCATGTAAAGGGTAGTCTGGGGTGGGGGGATTTTCTTGAAAACCTTCGTGTCGCATCTCTGGAAGATACTGAACCTAAATACCAAGTTTGGTGTTTATCCGACTGTTCGTTTTTGAGTTATGCTGTTCACAGACACACACACACACACAGACACACACACAGACACACAGACACACACACAGACACACACACGGACATGTTTCCAAAAATGCTTTTTTTGGATTCAGGAGGTCTCAAAACATGTATTTCCGGTGAAATCTCGGTATCGAATTTTTGGGTGGAATGCAATACTTCCCCTACTTACTATACGTAGTAGAGAAAGTAATAAATGTTGCCATAGCAAATGCCATTCTTTATTTCCATGAAAGATTATTTACAGATGATGAAATATAATACATTTATAATTTGTAACATTGATTAGCCTATTTCACTGGCAAAAAGCACATGAATGAATGTGTTTATGGGGTCGCTTGTGTAACATTTGGTGTTTTAGGTGAAGCGGTTTCTAAATTGTGATGTTTTTAAAGAAATAATTCAAGGATGTCCTAAAAGTGGTCGTTAAGAATAAATTATCAGTTCTTGCCACTGGCTTAAATATTTATATACATGATTAAGTGACAGTCGAATTGTAAAATAAATGTTGCACACATAAGGTGCTTTTTATGTTTTTCCTTCGAATTCTTTTTCTTTATTCTTCGTAATTTTTACTTTTCCTACCACGTACATTGTAGGTAGAGGAAGTATTGAAATTAATTTGAAAAATTTAATTAAAAATGTTAATTTTAATTATTAATGAAATGTTAATTGTTATCGAAAATCATGTCGAGTTTTCACCACAAATGCATATTTTGAACTCCCCTGAATCCAGAAAAGCAGCTTTAGAAGAAGGTGTGTGCATATGTGTATGTGAACATCACACCTCAAAAAGGGTCTTGGTATTTAAACTCCGTATATTCGAAAGCTTGATATTACAAAACTGCTCTTTACAGGAAAAAATTTTACAACACTTTCGATTTTCCAAAAAATTACTAACGATTTGGATTGAAATACCATATATTTAAGAGACTTAAATGAAAAATAATAATTTTCTGCGTTGCACCTGTAAAGTCTTCTTCTTTCGGAAGGAATTCTGTATATATTTTCTATAACGGTAAACCAAAAGAGATAGACAGAAACATAATAAATAAAATATCAGACCTCTTTAAAACACACACTTTAACTCTAAAATTTGTGTGGCATGAGGCATTTCCGAGATATCCGTTGGTTTGAATGTTTCAACACCTTTCATTTTTACTTTCTCTATTTACCTATAGTAAATATAGGAAGTATTGCATTTCACCAAGAATTCAATACCAAGATTTCACCGGAAATACATGTTTCGAGAAAATTAAAAATAATAAACAATTGTCCATATGAAGGGTGGTTTGGGGCGAGAGAAATTTCTTGAACATCTTCGTGTCGTATCTTTGGAAGATCCTGGTCTTAAATGCAAAGTTTGGTATTTTTCTGACATTTCTTTTTGAGTATGCTGTTCAGAGACACGAACACTCGCTTACGGACCTTTTTCTACTCTTTTTACTTTCTCTACTACGTATAGTAAGTAGGGGAAGTATTGCATTCCACCCAAAAATTTGATACAGAGATTTCACAGGAAATACATGTTTTGAGACCCCCTGAATCCAAAAAAAGCATTTTTGGAAACATGTCCGTCTGTGTGTCTGTGTGTATCTATCTGTGAACAGAATAACTCAGAAACGAACAGTCGGATAAACACCAAACTTGGTATTTAGGTTCAGTATCTTCCAGAGATGCGACACGAAGGTTTTTAAGAAAATCCCCCAACCCCAGATTACCCTTTACATGGAAGATTTTTCGAAAATTTTAATTTTCTCAAAAATGGCTAACGATTTTGATTAAAATATCATATGTTTAAGATATTTTTATGACAAATAAAATGTATATCTTGAATTTCCGGGGAATGTCCCAAAAGTATTCTTCATTGTGAACGACTTCTGCATAACTGGTAAACCATAAGAGATTTTACTACACAAAAAGTGTAGATCGCGTTAAAATACACAATTTATGTCATATACATTTTTTTTTGTTAAGTGAACCATTTTCGAGATATTGCTTGTTATTCCCTTAAATTTTTCAATACTTATTTTCTCAAATGGGAATTCGTTATTCATTTTTTTGTCTTGGATATGCAAAGAGTATTAATATGTGGAAAAGGGAATGGTGCTGCACCTGGCAACCAGCTATTAAGAGATATGTATGTGCTTAAAAGCTACTGTATTTCCAAATTGCCCTTGTAAATGTATATTCCCCTTATATCTACAAGAAAATTAGCAATAAGATAGACTCTGCAAATGTTTATCTCGATTAACATGAAGTAGATGGAGAATAAGCGTTTGTATAAATAGTTTGTACAAGAGTTTATCCTTGTAATAAGCGTTGTTGAAAGAGGTGTCCATCTCGCGAAGACATTCTTAACATCGTCGGATGAAATTACCATCTACATGGATAACTTCTTCTTGCGAAATGTTCATAATTTCTGATGTTATATTGTCCTTAAGTTTCTCTATGGTGTGGGGATTGTTCCTGTAAATTTTATTTTTTAGCGTTTAGCGATCTCTTTGTTCTAAATTTATTGACCAAACATATCGCAGTGTGTCTACCCGGAACTGGATAGCCAGGCAAATGCTGCTGAAATTGTCTACACACCTGTCTACACGATACAGTTTTCACTTATGTGTCGTACATAGAAATACACTGTTCAAGCACAAATTTGTTGTCAGGCATTTCCGTGGACTAATAAAAGAATAACATTTCTAAAGAAATCACACATAACACACGTATTGTTGAAACACTTCGCAACACGAAGACAAAGCAACGACTGAGACACCCTTGATACGTCCTGCGCACTTCTGCTCTGAAACGTAATATCAAGGTCATTGCCGTCTCAGCCGATACGTATATAAGGGGTTGTGGCCTTGGCATAAAACGAAGGCTCTGTATAATTTTGTGTTACCGGTAAATCATAAAAGGTAGAGGAAAACCCAGACACAAAGGTTATACATCTTGTTCAAACACACAATTTATGCCAAATAATTCTTTTGTAGCCTTAAACGTTTCCGAGATACTTTTTGATATTGGTTTGAATGTTCCAATAGGTTTAGTTTTTTTAAGTACCTGGTCACCATTCTTGACATGTAGCGAATCTCTTCAGTCTCCTTATCATCCCTGTATGCGCTATGAAATGTGTTATTAATGTATTTTTACAAATTTTTATCTTGATTATAACAAAGTTGATAAAAATATAAAATTCTTTAAATGATGATTTATAGAAGTATATCAAAATCTCACATGTTACACTCACATGACTTTCTCTACTCTTGTACAAACTATTTTTACAAACGCTTATTCTCCATCTACTTCATGTTAATCGAGATAAACATTTGCAGAGTCTATCTTATTGCTAATTTTCTTGTAGATGCAAGGGGAATATATATTTACAAGGGCAGTATCGAAATACAGTAGCCTTTAAGCACATACATATCTCTTAATAGCTGGTTTCTAGGTGCAGCACTATTCCCTTTGCCCAGATTAATACTCTTTGCATATCCAAGACAAAAAATGAATAACGAATTCCCATTTGAGAAAATAAGTATTGAAACATTTAAGGGAATAACAAGCAATATCTCCAAAATGGTTCACTCAACAACAAATATGTATATGACATAAATTGTGTATTTTAACGCGATTTACATCTTTTGTGTAGAAAAATTCTGTCTACCTTGGTTTACCAGTTTACCAAAAGTCGTTCACAATGAAGAATACTTTTGGAGACATTTCCGGAAAATTCAAGATATACATTTTATTTGTCATGAAAACATCTTAAACAAATGATATTTTAATCAAAATAGTTAGAGCCATTTTTGAGAAAATTAAAATTTTCGAAAAATGTTCCATGTAAAGGGTACTCTGGGGTGGGGGGATTTTCTTGAAAACCGTCGTGTCGCATCTCTGGCAGATACTGAACCTAAATACCAAGTTTGGTGTTTATCCGACTGTTCGTTTCTGAGTTATGCTGTTCACAGACAGACACATAGACACACACACACACACACACACACACACACACACGGACATGTTTCCAAAAATGCTTTTTTGGATTCAGGGGATCTCAAAACATGTATTTCCGGTGAAATCTTGGTTAACTCAACAACAAAAAATGAATAGACATAAATTGTGTATTTTAACGCGATCTACATTTTTTGTGTAGTAAAATTTTGTCTATCTCTTATGGTTTACCAGTTATGCAAAAGTCGTTCACAATGGAGAATACTTTTGGAGACATTACCAGAAAATTCAAGATATACATTTTATTTGTCATGAAAATATCTTAAACATATGATATTTTAATCAAAATCGTTAGAGCCATTTTTGAGAAAATTAAAAGTTTCGAAAAATCTTCCATGTAAAGGGTAATCTGGGTGGGGGAATTTTCTTAAAAACCTTCGTGTCGCATCCCTGGAAGATACTGAACCTAAATACCAAGTTTGGTGTTTATCTGACTGTTCGTTTCTGAGTTATGCTGTTCACAGACACACACACACACACACACACGGACATGTTTCCAAAAAAATTGGATTCAGGGGGTCTCAAAACATGTATTTCCGGTGACATCTTGGTATCGAATTTTTGGGTGGAATACAATACTTCCCCTACTTACTATACGTAGTAGAGAAAGTAATAAAATAGTGGGTAGGCAAATAAAGCCATAGCGAAATCGTTGAAATACTGGTGTCTCTCATGCACTCAATTCCATTTATACTTTCCTCTCCATAAGTTTTGCGAACGGACTGATCGTCTAAGTAAATGTAGTATCTATAGTAATGCTGTTCATTCTGAGTTTATAAGGACCCATTTCCCGAGGGTCAGTTCGGTTTTCTCGAACCTTTATTTTTCAGGAGTGGATGTAACAGAGCTAAGCTTACAGATTCAAGTTTGTACACAACGTCACAAATTTCAATTCATGCGATGTTAATTAATAAATTTGTCAACAAGTTCCGTACAAACAAAGATGTTCTAGTAGATGAGGCTCATTCAACTTAGCATTAGAATGGAGTCGAAACAAGACAAAATGCCCTGAAGGTAGTCTAATCTGGTACACAGATATCTCTAAAATGGACAATGGATTTGGAGCTGAAATACATGGAGAGGCACGAAGTTCTGACATCCATGTTTCTCTTGGTCACAATACCACTGTATTCCAAGCTGAAGTTTATGCAATTGAAACCTGTGTCCGGGAGAATCTAAAACTCGGATGTGTTGCATTCACATGACTTTCTCTACCATCTATCGTTTATTAGCGAGTACACAAATTATTCTTACGAAAGTTTATTTTACTATCTACTTCGTTTTAAGAGAGATAAACCATTCCGGAAATAGCAGTATTACCCATTTCGTTTAGATACAAAGGGAATAGCGAAAGTCAAATGTTTTAGAACTGGACGTTATATGCTGGCCTTAAATACTCTCTCCATGACATTCGTAAGAAACAGTTGAAAATCAACCAAACTTAAAAAGAATGGCCGAGTATTGATCAATTCGATCCATTTATAACGGATATCTGGAAAATAGCTGATGTCACAAAGAAGTTATTTGAAATAAATTGTGTGTTTTAAAGAGATCTACATTTGTTTGTGTAATAAGTTTCCCTCTGTCGCTTAACGTTTACCATATACACAAGATTGTACAAAATTCCGTCCGAATGAAGAGAACTTCACAAGTTATTCCCAGAAAATTCAAGATATACATTTTATTTCTCATGTAAATATCTTTAATACGTGGTATTTTAATCAAAGTCGTTAGAGCTATTCTTCAAAAACTCAAACATTTCGAAAAATTTTACATGTAAAGGGTAGTTTGGGGTAAGGAAATTTCGCTTGAAAATCTTTGTGTTACATCTTTGGAAGTATTGAATCTAAATACCAAGTTTGGTGTTAATCCAACATAACGTTTTCGAGTTATGCTGTTCGAAGATACAGACACACACGGAATTTTTTCTAAAATGCTTTTTTTAATTCAGCAGCCTCAATACATGCATTTTAGGTTAAATCTCGGTATGAATTTTTGGGTGGAATGCAATACCTTCTCTTTCTACTATTTACGTAGTACAGGAAGTAAAAAAGGGGCTACAAGGAAAGCAAAATTTGGATTTTCTCTGACAATTGTAAGTCATCATAACATCTATGTTAGTCTGGAACTGTCTAATAAACCAAATGCAATTGGTAAAACACAAGCTTAATCTTGGGTGGGTGCCTGGACATAGGGGAATTTTAGGCAATGTAGAAGTAGATATCCTGGCAAGAAAAGGATATGCTCAAACATTTACTGGATCTGAACCACTTTTTGGCATAGGTATCCTTAAACTCTGTTAGAAAAGTCCTTGCTGAGTGAATTAATCATAACCATCAATTGCGATGGATTCAAACTGAGGGATGCAAGCATAGTAAGAAAATGATGAGCAGTATATCCTCCTCACTCAGTGAAGATGTATTTAATCTCAATAGATATGAAATAAACCTGATAACCAGGCTCTTGACGGGACATTGTACATTAGGGGAAACACCTACATACAATGAAAATCTTCAGAGAGGAACCGGTATGCAGGCTATGTAACAAAGTGGATGAAACTCCCTCTTAAAATGTGAAGCACTGGGTAGGAAAATATATGATTGGAACTGGTAAACCCAAATGATTATTTTCCTAAAGAAAACTTAGTTAATAAACTACTGTCCCTAATTAAAGGGACAGGACTATAACTGATTACTTATAGTAGTATATGATATAATAATATAATACAACAAACCTTTAGGTTTCAGTGTTAAGGGCCATTACAACCGACTCCATCACTAGTATAGTCAAGGCAAGGAGGTAGGGAATATATTGGTTGCAGTATGCCCGATAGCCGGTATGTAAAATGCCGCGCGAGCGGCCAAATTTATGTACAAAAGCACCTTGGTCAACGTGAAGTGTATAAATGTGGAAAACAGAAGCGGCAATATACGATTACATTACATTGTTGAAGCAATAACCCCATTAGCAACTACAGGAGTGCTGGAAGGAGAAGTTTCCCTATATTCTCATCTTCGATAAGTACTGTCTCCAGGTGCTTTTTGTTCCAATTGTCGTTCCCAGTACTAAAAAAACTACATATGTCGCATTCTTTATAAACCGCAGAAGTGTACAAAGAGAATTATTATGGTTTCACTAGAACAAAATCAAGTGCATCTAAGCCCCGGTATTACAGTGACGGCTGCAAGGTGGTAAAAACAACTGCCGATCGAGATAAGCTGACCAAACTTTCGGTTCATGTGCTGAGTTATGGAGCGTGGAGAACGAGACACTGCTACTTTTCGCGTCTTCAGAGGAAAGAAAAGAAAGAACAAAACTTTGCCTTCTTGTTCTAAACACCAGCGAAAAGAAACAAGTACACTAAAACCGTACTCCAAGGAGAGTTCTTTTCCTTTTATGCCATTGCTGGAGAAGTGTGTTCTTCCTGCTGGAAAATAACATCGGGATAATACAATCCGCATTCTCGACACGCTACGTTATTGTCTTACTGCCATTGTGTCTGAAGAAACTCAGTTGACTTCTGCTGCCTGTCTGCTATAATTAATTATACACGAAAATAAGGCTTTTGTCTGTGGACAAAAGGCGTCCTGAATTTGCTTCCATCTTGCAATGGGATATTAATGTTGTGATCATAATGCTAGCGGCGACCATAATCCTATAACACGCCAGACTAATGGTGTTAAAGAATAGGGATGTGTTCAAAGGGCGGTAGTAACAAGGTTGCCAACTTTTAAAGATGAAATATCCAAACACTAATGTGTAAGTGTCGAGGTGTTTAAGACTGTATATTTGTACTGTTGCTTTCAGACGATGAGCTTCACGGGTGAAACTACAAGAGTCATACGATATCTACCTTCTAAACCCAGAGACACCAGACTCTATTGCTGGGTGGAGGAGGACTTTTTTCTGAGATTGAGATTATTCCTGACCTCCCTAAGTCTGGAAAGTATGAATGAGTGCAAATGCGTGTGCTTAAAGTAATAGATCCATCGTTTATAAATCTAACCCAAACGAGTTATAAACAACAGCAAGACACATGAGTCAGTACACAAATATAAAATAGAATAATAAATCCTGTGGCTCTAAAGCCCACATAGGACTTGGGTCTACCAACCCGACTGGCGGCCTCACGCCCACGTACGCACGGCAGAGGTGGACGATCTTCCAATAGATGCGGGTAGGTGATGTGGCCACCATCATGCAACAGCTAGCCGGAAAGTTGGCTCACTAATGCAGCACTGCTCCCTATCGCTGCTTCTCACGTTTCTCACAATGCTGAGTGGGCACCGATCCTTTACTCGAGACTTAAAATCCGCACCTCCTTGGATGGATCGAACCCGAGCGCATTCCGTAGCCGGCAGAGTACGGTAATTAAATGTGGCTATAAAAACAAATTAATTTGAAAGCTAATCTTGCAAAGAACTCACTCTTATAGTTTTTATATGAAGTCTATTCCTCCTACGCTCAAAACAGTCACGAAACTAAATACTACGTCCTCCATCCTACATTTTTAAAATAAAGCACTCAGATATGCAAAAGATCCTCAGCTCTAATTACGTCGATCTGGTGTAAACAATTCGGAAACATGGGAGGTAAGAGAGGTGTAGCTATAAGCCATCCTTCCACAGTCCACGCGAAGTCTATGAGGTCTTTATATTACATAACTAAGTGATGAGCAAATCACTAATGTAATGTGAATGACACATTTCTCATCGTAGCATTTAAGGAGGGGATAGAAAATGTAATCGGATCTGATACAGACAAACAATTGTGTTAAGAGTTCTACACGCCTGGCGCAGCCTATAATATAAGTTAATTTTAAAGATATATTGTTTACACTATGATTTCATTTATTACTTTCTCTACTACGTATAGTAAGTAGGGGAAGTATTGCATTCCACCCAAAAATTCGATACCGAGATTTCACCGGAAATACATGTTTTGAGAATCACTGAATCCAAAAAAAGCATTTTTGGAAACATGTCCGTGTGTGTGTGTGTCTGTGTGTCTGTGTGTCTGTGTGTCTGTCTGTCTGTGTGTCTGTGTGTCTGTGTGTCTGTGAACAGCATAACTCAAAAACGAACAGTCGGATAAACACCAAACTTGGTATTTAGGTTCAGTATCTTCCAGAGATGCGACACGAAGGTTTTCAAGAAAATCCCCCCACCCCAGACTACCCTTTACATGGAACATTTTTCGAAAATTTTAATTTTCTCAAAAACGGCTCTAACGATTTTGATTAAAATATCATATGTTTAAGATATTGTCATGACAAATAAAATGTATATCTCGAATTTTCTGGAAATGTCTCCAAAAATATTCTTCATTGTGAACGACTTTTGCATAACTGGTAAACCATAAGAGATAGACAAAATTTTACTACACAAAAAATGTAGATCGCGTTAAAATACACAACTTATGTCATATACGTTTCTTTTGTTGAGTGAACCGTTTTCGAGATATTGCTTGTTATTTCCTTAAATTTTCCAATACTTATACTTTTTCTCAAATTCGTTATTCATTTTTACTTTCTCTACTACGTACAGTAAGTAGGGGAAGTATTGCATTCCACCCAAAAATTCGATACCGAGATTTCACCGGAAATACATGTTTTGAGACCTCCTGAATCCAAAAAAAGCATTTTTGGAAACATGTCCGTGTGTGTGTCTGTGTGTGTGTGTGTCTGTGTGTGTGTGTGTCTGTGTGTCTGTGTGTGAACAGCATAACTCAAAAACGAACAGTCGGATAAACACCAAACTTGGTATTTAGGTTCAGTATCTTCCAGAGATGCGACACGAAGGTTTTCAAGAAAATCCCCCCACCCCAGACTACCCTTTACATGGAACATTTTTCGAAAATTTTAATTTTCTCAAAAATGGCTCTAACGATTTTGATGAAAATATCATATGTTTAAGATAATATCATGAGAAATGAAATGTATATCTCGAATTTTCTGGGAATGTCTCCAAAAGTATTCTTCATTCTGAACGACTTTTGCATAACTGGTAAACTATAAGAGATAGACAAAATTTTACTACACAAAAAATATAGATCGCGTTAAAATACACAACTTATGTCATATACATTTCTTTTGTTGAGTGAACCGTTTTCGAGATATTGCTTGTTATTTCCTTAAATTTTGCAATACTTATACTTTTTCTCAAATTCGTTATTCATTTTTTTATGTCCTGGACATGCAAAGAGAATGGAATGCGCCACATAGCAACCAGCGTTAAAATATTTGACTATCGCTTAAAAGCTACCATATTTCCCTTGCATCTACAAGAAAATTACCAATAAGATTGACATCTCGATATCTCGATTAACATGAACCATATGGAGAATAAGCGTTTGTAAAATTAGATTGTACAAGAGTAGAGAAAGTCATGTGAGTGTAACACATCAGATTTTTTTTATGTCCTGAACATGCAAAGAGAATGGAATTCGCCACATAGCAACCAGCGTTAAAATATTTGACTATCGCTTAAAAGCTACCATATTCCCCTTGCATCTACAAGAAAATTACCAATAAGATTGACATCTCGATATCTCGATTAACATGAAGCATATGGAGAATAGGCGTTTGTAAAATTAGATTGTACAAGAGTAGAGAAAGTCATGTGAGTGTAACACATCAGATTCTTTTTTAGTTTTAATGGAAAAACGTTTCAGTAATGGTATATTTATTAGGGTGGCGAGTATATTAGAAATGACATATAAGCAGACTTACTAACAGCGCTTCTATCGCTAAAAGTTATGAACGACATAGCAAACGTCCTAATTGCAAGATGACACCTCTAGGTTGCTCACTTCAGTTCTAGCTGTGCTTTGTCCTGACAAAGGCAGAGATGGAAATGCCGGGGGGAATAAATGCTATTTACGCTTTGTTTCCACTAGTACTTTAATTATGAATGTATTTTCTGGCAATGTTAACAATGAAGGAACTTAAATTATAAGGAAATTAATACATTTCCGGTTTTAGAACAAAAGAAGAAAATTTTAAGTCACAACCGCTGAACGTCATCTTTGTAAAATAGTGGTTTATGAATTTAAAGGACGGAGTGCCTTCGAAAGTTGGCTCCCCTAATAGCAAGATGATCCTATAAATAAAAAACTACTGCGCCTCCCTGTCCTCACCAATTGATGGTGTAAGTTAAGCAAAAAGCTATTTTGGCTCCTTTCCCCCTGACTATGTCTTATCCTGTTCGCCAATTAAGTACGACGTCATGATATGTAAAAGTATTGGAAGGATAATCTGGAAATAAACCAACACCAAGTATTGGTTAGACTTGCGTGTAATATTTCCTGCACAACTACACATTTGTTTTAGTAATTTAAATTTCTGTGTTACAAAATCTCAGCGTTTCACAAAAAATATTTTAAAGCAAACTCATCCTTTGGTAAATGTTGGATTTGTGAACTAATGGATCTCTCCAACAATGCACAGAAACTTGCAATTAGCATTGGAACTACTTCAGGCTCCTGGTGTCTACAAAAAGAACATAAAAATTAACACTGTCTATTCACCACAGATACACATATTTAACTAAACATGGTGTGAGTTTGTCCGGTTTCTCAACTATTACCGTTTTGATCTAGTTCACCTTTCACTGGTACTTCACTAATGTGAACTAATTCATTTTCCTACAACACTTCACTTTCTTTGTGACGTAGTCTTTTCTTCTTGACGGTTCACTAGTTTGGGAGTCGAACACAAGACTTTTAAAATCTCTCGCTCCGCAATAGCAGTTGCTGCACTTCACAGTAGTCGTCACCAACTCGCTCGGAGAACCGCACTTGATGCCGCAGCAGAAACCCATTCACTGAACAACTCAGCTGACTCACTCCTCTGGAAACGCTCGCTTATATAGCTAATAGTGTCTTCCAAAGAACATTCTAGAACTATCTGGACACATGTTTACAAGCCGGGGAAAAGAAACTTCCAGAATATTCTGGTTATCTGCCAATAATGCTCCTGGGGTTTGCGCTGGGCGAGAGCACAACTTAGTTTTATCGCAGACTGCCTGGCGGCGACCTCCCAATAACCTTGGACCATGGCCGCTGCATCATAATAGTTTCCAAGTCCAGTGAGGCGTGCCTTATTTCTACATCCCACTGATAGTTTTATCTTGTCCGATTTTTATCATTTTACTAGCGTAAACGAATAAATATCAAAACATGAATTAACGCTATTGGTGAAAAATGTTTGCAATGTTATAAGTAGACTTTAAGGATATCTCAGGAGGATAGCTCAGTCGTAGAGCATTCCGTACAGAAGGCCAAACGTCCGTGATGCGAAACTCTGCCGTAGTTCTGAAATTTTAAGCTGGCTCAACTTTCTAAACTACTAACTGAAAACTATTAGCTGAAAGATAAATTTGGATCAAACTCTCTAGCCCTCAAAACAAAGATTGGAAGAATTTGTCAGTGCTTGTTTCGGGATTTTACCCGAAACTTCTAATCCTTTCTTTTCTGGATGAGACCTGGTAGTGCATTCTAATTTATTCCTCAATGTTTGCAAGGAATCAGACGTAACATCTGATACAAAGCGATTTGAACGTTTTCATTGGACTCTTACTCTAAAGAGTACCTTAAAGAAGACATCAATTTAAGCTTATCACTGCTGTATTGATTACCTCACTCGTATAATGTAAAAATGTACGGAAATTGATGAACTCCAACTACAAAAACAATATGTCAAGGAGAGTGACATAGAAGGGAGCAGAAAAACCTTATCGATGCAGATCCCGGTAGTTTCAGTTGGTACAGTAATGGCAAATAGTGTCTCGCTTCTAGCGTCAACCCTTTCCATCAAATCTCAAGTTATTTGGTTGTCTCATAAGTAATGTCGGTTTTTATGTTTAGTGTTTTATACGATAGAATTGGTTTCATTTGGTTCGCCAATGCTATTTGCAGGATACCATGGCTGGTACTGCGTATATTGTGAGAATGTGTCAGTCGTCAGTTAATAGAATCACAAAATGGAAGTTACAAGGCTTGAGATTAGATTCCTAAATCACTACTGCAAACAAGATTATAAAGCTGCTGCTGCTGCCGCGGCTCGAAAAATATATGAGGAGGAAGGGGAAGGTGTCGTTAGTGAGCATGTGGCGCAACGATGGTTCCAGCATTTCAACACTGGAGAAAAAAAACACTACAGATTTACCACGTTCTGGTAGACGTAAATTATGGGATATTGACAATTCGCGCAGAGTTTTAGAAGAAAATCCCGCAAAAAAGTACTCGTAGGCTGTCAGAAGAACTTGGTCCATCAAAAGATAACATACATCGCCAGATTAAGATACTTGGTAAATCAAACAGAAGCTGTAGATCTGTACCTCATGAATTGGCACCTCAATAGGCTCAACGTAGACTGGATATCTGTCGTCAGCTTGTCGGTAATTCCATGGACGATAGATTTATCAGGAGAATTGCCACATGTGATGAAAAATGGGTCAGTCACCGCAGTGGCTCAGTCCCCGTCAACCTGCCAAAGTCATCGTTATAAAAAACCAGTTCGGCACCAAAGTAATGTGCGTCTGGTGGAATTTTGAAAAAGTGATTCACTGGGAGTTTGTTCCAAACGGGCATGCAGTCAATGCCGATCTTTATTCTCAACAACTGCAACGAGTTCATGAAATTTTGAGACGGAGATACCCAGCATTAGTTAACCGAAACAGAGCTCTCTTGCAGCAGGACAATGCAATACCCCATACTGCACGACCAACCATGACAAACATTTAAGAATTGGAAGAGTCGAAATGCTAACACTCCCAGCATACAGCCCTGATATTGCGCCTTCAGATTACCATCTGTTTCGATCCATGGCACATTTCTGGTATGGAAGACATTTCGAAAACATTCAAGCTGTGGAAGTGAGTCTCACCGAATTCTTTGCATAAAAAACCAGAGACTGGTATCGTCGCGGGATAATAAACCTTGCAGAAAGATGGCTAAAGACCACAGAATCTGAGATCTCTACTTTGAAGAGTATTGAATTTATTGTCAGAAAACGTATCAAATAAAGTTTTGGTTAAAAACGCATATTACTTATGAGACACCATCTATACTAAAGTAGCTAGAAACGTAGTAAATTTTTCACTTAAACCCTACATAGTTTTGCCTCGTGACCTCAAGGTTAGCCAGCATAAACGTATCCAATTTACATCAAACAACTTCTTACTACTCCAATCATATTTGTTCATGAAGCACTTCATCTTTAAAGATTCATCTAAGGAGGCATGAAGATTGGTCGGCATCAAAGGTAAGACAATTGTAGCAGCTTTAATGAAAATCCGCAGTGAGAGTTTTTTGCATATGACTGTATATTATGTGGTAGCAATAAAATATGATGTGCGACAGGACAGCTGCAGAAATCACGGTTAATGAAACAAATTTAACCTGCGGTCAGACCTGCGGTTATCAGCGTAAACGTTCATGCAAGCATTTTATGCCCTCTAACTCTTCAACATCCAGTGCTTCGGGCAGCATGTTGTTCATGCAGCAAAATTACCTAACTTGGTAGAGAAATTCTGCCTAACGTAGTGTTATTCTCTGCACATAATGATAAAATACTACGCACTTTATATATAATTATTTGTAGGTACAATGCAATAAAATGCAAATTCGTGTTTAAAATTTTAATGAAGGGACATACAGGCCAAAAACACATGTATACTATCTGTAAACGTAAATATATGTTATAAAATAGCAAGGATCGAGTTTTTCTAATCTCCGATAATGAGATATACCGCTAATTATATTAATGCACAGGTATTTCGAGTTCTTCGGCATAGTGGGTTGGAGCCTGATGCACCGGTCACCGGTCCCCGGTCATGATATGCGTGGGTTCGAACCTACCCATGTGAGCGAATTTTTTGAGACATATATAGGACCGATACCCATTCAGCATCGTACTGCATTTGAGGAATTACGATACTAGAGGTATGTTGGTCAGGAAATCGGACCAGCTGGGGAAAGCATAGTGCCGACCCGAACACATCTCCCCATAGCGGCTGGACGATCCTCTGCCTTGCGTATATGGGTGTAAGTTGGTAACGGATTGGTAGGCCAAGGACCACAAGAGCCTTAGGACCACAGATTTAACTTCTATGTATTTTTAAGTGTTAAGAAAGAAGCTAACTTTTGAAGGCGCAAAACGTTTGACGAAAGCGCTGTGGAGCAGCCTCAGAAGGAACCAGCGTAGTTGACCTTGTAAAAGAGGTACAGAGCTGTAGAAAATATAAGTCTATGGAATATAGTAGTTCAGAGACTCCTTTGCTAAAAACCTCAAGAATTTTCTAGAACACCCACAAGTTCAAATTCGGCATTACCAGTAGAACCATTTGAGCCAATCGATGTAAATAATGTATTATCACGTGAACAGCAGTGGGGAGAGAAAATACAGTAAAAAGAAACTGAAAAATTCTAATTATCGAAATAACAAACAATGTCCACGACAAGGAGCCTAGATGTTTAAGCTAATGTAGGTCTATAAAGGAATAGAATAAAACCATAGAATGAGGAAGGAACTGTATTGTATTTCGACTGTTGGGGAGCCGAACTTGAAGTAGTTGCAACCGCACGTATGGTAAAAAGTTTCCGGCAGCCTTAACCCCAAATTTACTTTTCAGTGGCCTTCGCCCCAAGTTTAAAAATATTAACTTTGTAATTTGACTGTTTCTTTAAATATTATATATTTATGTTGGCATCAGCTGCGTCAGTATTATTGTTACAGACACGTTTCTCTTAGCAGGGTTGTGATACGACTAAGAATATAGGCTTACACAGATTATAATTTTACTTCGCTCCTTTTATTAATTCTTCACACGATTTAAATAATACTTCACTGATAAAGAGAGCTGTGAGATTATTTATTAATTACTTGCACCTTTTAACACGTAAACTATTTTTTCCCTACACTGAATACGTATTAAACTTCTCGAGGACGCGTCTCGCGTCCGCTTAGGAACGCTGTCTGCTAGCAACTGACTTCTGAATTTGTAAATTTTGCTCCATTTCAGTTCCTGATTGGCTAATCCTATTCCAATAGAATACTTTTATTTAACTTAAACTTTTTGCTGGTTGTTGATTGGCTATTTATAAACTGTCTTAAAAATTATATTATTGTTGCTCCAAGCATTACCAGTAGCATTATTAAACTTTCTAATTCATTATTACCTCAAGGTTACCTCATTGTTGGCAACTTTTAACCTACTATTCTCACAGCTCCTACATTATTAAATTACGTAATACATTTGCATAACATTATTACACATGTATACAGTAATATAAACATTAATACAATGACTGTTACATACATTTTATATATTATATTATACACATATTTCTTTAAGGCGGGCTGTTATTATATTTTATATTATATAATTTGACTGAAATCATTTAAGTGTTAAAAATACTGCCTCAAGAATGAGTGCAAGTTCAAGTCTCTGTTAGTTTGCGAGGGAATGTGATATAGGTGTGATAGGTGAATGTTTGTGTTGCATATGATGGGGTAAACAGGTAACGGGTGTAATAAAAACAGCAATCTAAAAGGAGATAGTGTGTAAAGTTGATTCCAGCTTGATTCGAACCCAGAACCTCTGTGCACCCTCATAAGAACCCCAACGTTTAACCTAAACTCTGTTCAAAGTTGGGCTTATCATCCCACACTCAGATAGTAGAGGAAACAACATAATGGAAATAGCCACGTCTACTAATTAATTTCTATTTGAAAAGTTATACAAAGCGTATCACAAAAACTTCCTGGAATTGAAGTTTCAAACAGATATATCTACAGTTATACTGTTTTGAGATTTAGAGAAAGTGCTTCGTTAAACACAGATTTCATAAACGAAAAATAATGGTTCTAAAGGAAGAAAAACTGGATGAAATTGGGACAGCTTTGTACTCTTCAAGAAAATTCCTAAGTCCATCGTCTGTCTCAAAAAATAGGTGTTTCTAAACGATCAGGCTATACAGCCGCTAAGCTATTGAAGAAAACAATAGGATGTGCAAACATTACAGCACATAACAGCGTAATTCAAATTTTATTGGTCAGTCAAATCCAATCGGTTATATTATTTATATAGAGTAAAACTAGCAACATGTTACGGGGTTAATCTTCCCAGATCCAGGCACAAACATACTGCTACTACTCCAGTGCTCTGCCGGCCGAGTAAATCTTCCCAATCTGCATTAATACTTTTACTTTTTCTATTATTTATATATAGTAAATTAGAAGAAGTACTGCATTTTTCTCAAAAATTCAGCATCATGATTTGTCGGAAATACTTGTACAAGTTTTGGGGCCCACTGAACCCATAAATGTGCTTAAAAAAAGGTCCGAGCACGCGTATGCATATGTATGTGTGTGCAGCATAATTCTATGAAATGCAGGAAAAATACCAAAATGTATTGGAAGTTCCATGACTTTCAGGAAAGTAATCCCACTTCGAAATAAACTTAACATGCAATATTACTCGTTTTTTATTTTCTCAAAAATGGCTAACGATATTACTTAAAATACCATATATTTAAAATATATTTGCATAGTATGTACATCTTGAATTTTCTGAGAACTATCTGTGAAGTCCTTTTTATTCGGAATGTTTTTTGTGTACCTGATAAGCCATAAGAGACAGACAAAAGTAGATGTTTTTAAAACAACTTCCAAGTAACTTGTGTTTTTTTTGGTAACAGCCAACTCCGAGATATGCATTATATTAAGTTCTGTCACCATTCAGTTGTTTGTGGCAATGACATGTCACTAAAGCCCACATAGCTCTCACAGTAATATCGTGTATGTACCTTAAGGTACAATGAACATATTCAATTGAAGTTAATGCAGGGGAACACTAACCAATAAAGCAAGTTGTATTTCTAACAGCCTCCTATATTTGTTTACAATAAAAAATACATTAAAGGTCCTTGTTTAACATTACGCCTGGTTTAACATTAAACTACATAAAATAGTTCCATTGTATAATGATCACGAAGTGTTACACTAAAATTACACTATTGAAGCAAAAGTACCAAATCCTCAAGCCTACTTAATAAGGTTCATAATCGCGATCCATTTTCGGAATAAATTCACTTAACATTTAACGGGAAGGTATTCTTCACATCAACATCGTCAAAAACCAAAGCCTGAATCCTCATCTTCCCGCAACCGGATGAATGACGTAAATAAAAGCCTACCCACATTTTCCCCGTTTCCCAACACACAAAAATTTTGCCATACATAGCTGATACTAACACTGGGATTGCAAACTCTAAAACCGCTAGTAAATGATTTATATTTACAAATGCCAAAGAACCGAAGGCTCGAAACTTAAAGAAAGCACTCTGCGTTGAATAATTTTATAGTACAGGATTAGCAGAGTCTAAGCCAATCCCCAAAAACAGTCAAATGAAATTTAGAGCATTTCAACCTCCACCAACAATCACATACCTATACCTTGAAGCCACAGTTACACACACAATAATACTAGAAGGTGCCTGCCCCGTCGTCTGAACTGGCCCACCACTCTCCAGTGTCTTCCTGAGAGACGAGAACCCAACAAGTTGTGATACCCCCGCCCCCGCAGCTTTCGGTATATTGAAAATCCAGGAGGGAAAAAGACCGGCACAAAGCAAACAGTATGGAACTCAAAGCTAGCATATAGCAAGTCGCTTTTTAAATATCCAGCCTTGTTCCTAAAGGAAATGTGTGATAAAACCAAATGTTTTAACATGAAGTAGAATTGAAAACGAAGCTTTTGTAAGCGTAGTTTGTAGAAGAGAGATAAAAATAAACGATAGTGTAAATGGAAAAGTAATGTGAATGCAATAGCAGCTTTTTTTGCGAGGTGAATTGAAAGTTCAATGGCCACGTACGAACCCATGAACCTTACTCGTATGTCAGGAAGATATTCCATAAACGTTGAAATTAACAGCTCTCTACATTTTCAACGTAAGAAAAGCGCTAAGATGATGTCGTTTCCTTGCTTATGGCCACCTTACTGGCAAGAACTGCAGCATCTCAGCTCTTTTATGACACGCTCTACTCTCGAAATGGGATAGATACTCCCTTTCAGGTATGGCAAGTGAGAGTAACGAGGTGCGGTAAGGTATTTGCGACTGAAAGCTTCTCGCTCTTTGTGCAACGCTTCACCTTAAAAAGAGTTCCAGAGGGGGCAATGAACTGTTACTTAACAGCATCAGGTCTTCAATAGCAACTACTCTGTCTTAAATCTTCAGTCTTGAATTTCGTTGTTTTAGGGGACATTACTTTGAAATGCTTTGCAATTATTTTCTTTCCTCATCCACAATTCAATTTGTATATTTAATATAAGCGTACAGCCTTAAATTTCAGGAAAATGTGCAGTATTAAATATATGATGGCATTTAAGTATTCTATACGATTACAGGTATTTTTAAAAATATTGTATTAAATTTTTACGAAGCTACATTTAAGTTTATACTGACTTCGATCACATTTGAAATATGTCCGCAAATGTTTCCTAAACTACTTTATAGAAAATGTCAATCCCCATGTACAGGGTTCGCCTAAAAATATAAAACGTTGAGACTCCGTACATAAACTGACTGTAATATAATTTTATAACTGCGACGATACAGCTTCGTGTATTAATACAGAGTTTCAACTACTTCAAAGATGCGGTTCACGAAACTTCATTTTTTAGTTTGCATTACCAATAATACCAAAATACTGCATTTAAAACTCAGGCTAATGCTATTAAACGTCGTGTGTATAATCAGAGTAACAGTGAAAATGACTGTATAAAGTTATGGTGTATACACAACAACGTGTATTTATTGCGTTAGGTTTTGCTGGAAAAATGTACTGTTAGCTTGAATTTATTGAAACATTTCCTGGCATCACCGTTCCTAACAAATCTACAGTTTAGGGTTTGTTAGAAAGATTTAAACAGTGTGTCCGATCACACAAAAAGAGACCGTCACCCAATCGAGGTAATATGGAGAGAACTCGGGGCTTCCGTGTAAAGAAGTCGCAGGAAATCTCTGCCTTGTATTAAAGTTACACAACAAATCCCCAAACGCTTCAAAAATTAGAAGACAGTGTCAGCAAACTTTTGCCAATATTTAGCTGGAAAAATCTATGAAAGTAATACGTTCAACAGCCGCCAGCCTTAATAGACGCAGACATCGCCTTTTATAACGAGAGGTAAGCGCAGCATATCTTCTCGCATTACTTAGTATTGCGAGGGGGGTTCTAAAAATTCTCGGCCTGACAGATGTCGTCAAGATGGCCAAATTACTATAATAGTTGTGAAGTACCACCCTTTAAATGGCATTCTGTGAAGTTTCAAACACATAAGTGTAGTCACTTGTTTTGTGACGATTGTGTAAATTGACCAGTGTTAACATTTTGTAAAACAAATTGATAAAACTGAAATACAAGTTTGATAAACTCAACAAATGCAAAAAGTGTATGATTCGACATTACGGGATCATTCCTCTTCGTTTTCGACGGTTAAAATTTGAATTTAAACAGGTTTATACATCCATTACGTACGATCATTGTGGCAAAAATTCACAATGTCGTACTTATCAATAATCAAGGATTGAGGTACGCGAGTTGTGTGACCCTGAAAACATTTCGATAGGTCGTGTCCACTACATTTTTTACACAAAATTTGGGGTATGTGAAAGCTTTCTGCTCGATGGGTGTCGCATTAGTAACAGTGGACCAAAATCGCACTCAAATTAACATTTTTAAGAGTGTTTAGATTTGTTCGAACACAGTTTCGCTGATTTTGTCAGGCGTTTCATAACGTTGGATGAAACAAATTCATCACCAACACCAGAAAGCAGTCCAAAAATTGGGTGGCAATATATGAAAGTGTACCAAAGAAAGCAAAAACTGTACCATCTCAAGAAAAAGTCACGGCTGCGGTTTTCTGGGATTCTCGCAATGTGGTGCTCAGACTGCTTTCAGAAGGAAAAAACCATTACATGCTTCAATAATAGACCAACTGAAAGATACTGTTTAGGCTAAACGTCCACACCTTGCAAAAAACTTTTTCATCACTATAATGTGACTTCACATGAAGAAGAAATTAATACAAAAATGTATGAACAACATCGACATTCAATCTATTAATACTCCTGTAACAATAGAAGAAGAATTTTCATCGAAGTGTTTTAATTCAATTTACATCTTAATTAATATAATGTAATATAAAAATTACATTGTCTCGGTTTATTGTTATTGCGGTAAGCGTTTTTATAATGTTTAAGACTGTCAACTAGAGCTTAGAGACAATCCACAAAAATGTTCAAGAAATACCTTTTATTGTCAGGCTACCATAAATTTACGGCGTGTTTCTAAAACAAATTTGTGAATACAAAAGATAACAAAGTATTCAACAAGCAAAGAATAATATACCTCAATAATCTTGGATTATGGGAGAGTCATTCGAAAGACTATTTCCCAATTATTTTTCTTCTCCATCTATAAAGATAGAAAGCAACAGCTTATACGGAGCCGAAGTTCCCCTTCAACGCCCAGAGAAATACGGCAACAGTGGCACTTCTCTCCGTGGGGTTTTCCAGTAGACCAACACCTAATTACTTAAAAAGGCGCCTCACATATGCAGGGGCGGAAGTGGATACGCCTTTTGCGCGTCAACCCCAGAGGGGAAGGCCCTCGGTAGGGCTGACAAAAAAATTCTTAGCATGGCTTCCTTCGGAAGGGAAATAAAGCCGGTGGTCCCGTATGGTAGATTTGCGGCATGTAAAATAACCTCAAGCCTTATAAAGGGGTCTCTGAGCAAACGTTACGGTCTTTATTGCCTAATAACAGAATGCGACGTTAAGAACCATAGTAGCTAAAGAGCATCCATAAATAAAATTCAATTTATTTTTTAGGGCCGTCAGTGCACTAGCAGACAGTCTCTCAGCTCTCCAGGCTGGTAGCGTAAGCATTAGCCTTTCTCACAACCCGCCTGGACATCACCACCCAGAGGTATCTAATCTCTCATGAGTTTCGAAAATCACTGCTCCGTCGAGACCAACCCAATCCGAACAGCTTCCTTTTTGGAAGGGGCTCAGATGTTCGACCGAACTAGTCCTGGCGACGTCAAAAGTACCAGGAGTGCTAGGGTACGCTGCGCTCGCAACATTGCAGCTGAAGGAGTCGGAATCTCTCCCCTACGGGAGACGGAAAGCAACGCTTTGAAGTGCTATCTGATGTTTATCATGTGCATGCACCGAGTTTGAAACATTGCGGTAGATGGCAGTACTGTCAAATGTCGACTGTTACAAGCTTCTGTTACAAGCAACAAAATGTAGTCAAATTCCTTGTTAATAAACACAATGTGTGATGAATATCCATAAGCATCAGTGTAATACAGGGAGTTGTTTCGTCGATAGGAGTATGCTGAAGGTAGGCTCAGAAGGTTAAGGCCTCAGGAAGTACAGTACCAAACTCTGTGATCCGCCAGTGCTGGAAATCCTAAACAACCAAAAATTCAGATACGCTAAACCATGCAGATGCCATTATACACGAGGATTGAGGCACCACAGTAGCACAATTGGCCCTACGTCTGTTTGCGTTACTCTAGTATGACAATGCACGCCTGCATATATGTCTGAGAACCTACAACACGTCAACCTAAATGGCTGGATTACACTGCCTCACCCACCCCACAGCCCAGATCTTGCACCGTCGGACTTGCATCTCTTTGGGTTACTTGAAGTGGTTACGTGGGTGTCTAGAAAGGAACACACATATTTGTTTCATGTTGGCAAAGACAATACAATCTAATGGAGGTTATGTGGAAACATTTTATATGTATCAATCATAAAATCCTACTCATTTATTCTCATACTGTAAAAATAATTCATAGCATAGAACGGCGCTTATACTTGTGCCAATAATGCTAATAAAATATTATCCAGTATAATACATTTCCTATGCTAATTTTTATTTACTTTTATAGTTCCTTTAGTTATATCAGAATATGAAGGGTCTACAAATTATATTTTCAGAATATTCTTATTCATTTTAGTGTCAGTCATATGATATTTGAATCAAAATCGTCAATAAAATAAAGGAATAAGAATCCGATGTGTTACATTCACATGACTTTCTCTACCCACGATCTCAAATGTTAAAGAAATGGACGTTATACCTATACTGGCCTTCAAATTCCACACTGTTTACATGCAATGGGAGAAACAACTGAATTTTGAAAGGACTTTAAGAGAATGATCAAGAAATGAACAGTTCGAACCTTTAATAACGGATATCCTAGAAACAGCTTATGCCATAAAAACATATTAAGTGTTTTAAAGAGATCTACATTTTTATGGCTACATTTTCATCTTTCGCTTAACGTTTACAAGTTATACAAGATTATAAAAAATTCCTTCAGAATGAAGAGGACTTCCTAGGCTATTCCCAGAAAATTCAAGATATACATTTGTCATATAAATATGTTTCATATCTGGTATTTTAATCAAAGTTGTTAGAGCCATTTCTTATAAAATCAAAATTTTCGAAAAATATTCCTAAAGGTAGCTGGGAGGGACGATTTTCTTGAAAAACCTCGTGTCGCATCTTTGTAAGATACTAAAGTCAAATACAAGGTTTGGTATTTATCAGACTTTTCGTTCTTGAGGTACGCTGTTCACACACACACACACACACACACACACACACACACACACCTTTTTTTAAAAACGCTTTTTTTTCTATTCAGGTGGCCTAAAACATGCATTTCCGGTGAAATTTCGGCACCGAATTTTTGGGGTAGAATAGAATACTTCCACTACTTAGTATACGTAGCACAGAAAGTAAAATTAATTAAAAGCATCCATCTAAAGGAATATCTGGAACAGGGGATTATTCTGAAAAGTACCTCACTTTGGTATGAAATTTAGCATCCAACTAACTTTTAGCTTGGAAAGGTAAAATCAGGAGACTGAAAAATTCAGTGCATAGCCGGGATTTGAATTTTTCAGTCGCCTGATTCTACCTTTCCAACCCTGTCCAACACACGGCTTGTTTGGAAAAACAATTAATTCCATTAACTTTTAGCTTTAGTTACACTGAAAGAGACAGACCTGTTTTCTTTTTTTTAAAGTAAGGGGGGCCCTAAGCATAGTGCATTTTCAGTGAAACCTTGATATCGAACGCACCATTCGTACCTAAACGGTTGAGGCTGTGACGGTATTAGTGTTTGTTTAAAGAATGCTACTGTTTATTTGCCGCACGTATAAATGATAATTTGTCGCGGTCACTTCGTGTTATCTTTTACTGAGCGCCTATTATTGTTTAATTTTGGGTTCACTGTCCTCCGGCTAGCTATGATCTCTCGGTCAAGCAAATCTCTTAATCAAGGTGTGTAAACGGAAAGAGTTTTTATCCAAAGATAACACTGGTAAAAGAATTTGTTTTATGCTTTTATTGTTGTAACACATTATGCACTTTCACATATTAATCTTGACACTCGCCAAACTGAAACTGTTATAATAACTTTTTTACTGCCCCTTATTAATTCGCGTACTTCAACTTTTTGTGTAATTAACTTTACGACACTTAAGATTTTCAGAACTTTGCTACGCGTAACCTGCGAATCGATAAACTATGCTCTGTATTCACCATGACTGCTTTCGTTGAATTCAGCGACGTGTAATGCGCAAATGTTTCCGATGGACTGGAGACGACGTGTAATGTACAAATGTTTCCGATGGACTGTAGGGATCTACCTCTGGCCTTAGCTCTTTTCATACTCCCACACCCCGATATGCCTAAAGGTTATAACTGAGCTGCTATTGGTTAATAAAACGCGCCAACATTAGCGTCTATTTTTATATCCAATGAAAATTATGAACACATATGCTCTAGGGAAAATGTTCCCGCAAATTCCTAAGAAAAACGCGCCAATATTACGTCATTTGCTCGTCTCTACTAATGATAAACAGCTCACCCCCTCGCTACATTATTGCACGCTAATATTGTCAGTTTCAGTAAGGCCGTATAAACTTACTTCTCGACAATAATTACAATCAACAAACATCTCAAATCAATGTCACACAACAGTGCATATTCACACTACAATTACTCTTGACATTTACATAATTTGTGATACAAATTACTGCGTCATATGCCCCACTAGAAACATAACTATAAATATTTACAACTTGTTTGGAAATTTTATAATTGGGTTTTTAGTCCCCTGAATCTTGGAACACACGCTATTTATCACTTTCACTTAACACTGCACACGTGTTTAACACACGACATATGTTTGCCTTTATCTCGCCACTATTTACTGGCTCTGGTTTAATGTGTTTAGACATTAATCTGACATTACAATTTTTTTATAGCAAATACTGTACCCTGAATTATTTAGTTACTGTTACAAAATGGTTTACTCTCTTAGATTGTTGACAAATATTTATGCATTCAAGAATTTTTGTAATTATTAAACATATTTACCAAAAATATTCACCCTCTACACAAATATATTTACATCTCTTAAATCTAGACACTGTTTCACATTATCTGTTTGTTACATAAGTATTTGTTTCAATTATCTTTACCCTTTTTTATTGTTTTGTACTTTATTTCTCTTTTCTTATGATATATATATATATATATATATATATATATATATAGTTAACCCTCTTACATTCCAATACAGTGCTCTGCAGTTCATCTTTAACTATACAGCATCTACTTTACATCTCATTGCTATTCACCCTCCTGGATTAAATTGTTTGTGGCTAAACATTACTCGTAGCCGTATCCTAACTTTCCAAAATTTGTTCATGGATAACCTCTTAAAGGATTCAAATGCAATTTCACCCCAAGATATAATTTGAAAACAATCTAAAGTTTTCTGAACCACACGTCTTTTAACAACTATCTTTTTCAATGCTTCCAGTATCTCTTTCATTTGAGAGTACTCTAACAAGTCTGTAATAAATTGTACTGGATTGGAGTTTTCAATTTGAAGATCTTGGTACTTGTTAATTTCAGAAGTTAGCTTATGATTATTTATAGACAAAACTTTAACTTCATCGGACAGTTTATTTCTTTGTTTTACTGACTCCTTCTGTATTTCTGATATCTCCCCTCTGAAATTAACTTGCGCCTGATTTAAATCTACATTCGTACCTCTTTCATCTCTCTTACCTCACTTGAAATGATACTCATTCTACTACCTGACTCTGTACATCCTACATCAACATATTCACTTTTAATATTAACCTCACTTTCTTTGTTAAATATTTCCCTGCTCATGTCTAACATTTTCTTTGAAACTTCTGCTATCTCACTTGCTATTACTTCCTGATTTTCATCTCTCATTTTTGGCATACTGCTATCTAGCTTCATAACTTTCTTTTCAATTTCTTCCCTGCTTTGATCTACTTTTTGCTCTAATATCTCATTCCTCCTACCAATATCTTCCCTCAATTCCCTATGATATTTTTTATAGCTTCTCTCAATTCCATATGATTCTTTTGCGTATCTTCCCTTAATTTATCTGCAATACTCTTATCAAAATCTTTCCACATTTCCCTATAATTCTTAATTAATGTTTCACCAAAACTTCTCAGCATTTCCATCATCATACTAGCATCAAAATTTACATTTCCTGCTGTTCTATTCTCACTTTCTGCACTAACATTTCCTCCCTCAAATCCTACATTGTTTGAGCTATTTTCTGTAACCTGTATTGAATTACAGCTAACTGTTACACTATCCCCTTCCATAATTGTTTCTTCAGTATTATTAATAGACATTGTTTTCTTAATCCTACCACTCCTCAAGTACATTTAAATTTTTACCCCCTTTTTTTAGAATAAAAAAAATCACACTTTTCTAACTTTTCTGGTGCTATCTTCTATAATCTCCTAGATTATATGTCGCTTCTGCGTCGTATTATGATGAATCTACGTCGTCTCGATGTTTTTGTATCCTGTAGTTAAATTCCCCTGTTGCCTTTTAATCTCCGAATTACGATGTCCACTCATCCGCGTCGTCTGTCGTTCCTATAGTTGTTTCTGGAATCTGCGTCTTGTAGTTCAGTTCACTGCTCCATTCGTTCCACGTCCTGGTTCCTTCGCACCTTCCTGGTTATTTCACTCCCTCCTATTCAATTCGCCCCACGTTCTGGGTGCCAATTATGCGACGGTTTTAATGTTATTTTATTTATTGAGCCCCACGTTTGGGAGCCAAATATGCGACAGTATTAATGTATGTGTGTTTACTTGTGTTTTGCCCCACGTTGTGAAGCCAAAATATGCGGCGGTATTCTTTGTTATTTTTTGAAAGAATGCTACTGTTTATTTGCCGCACGTATAAAAGATAATTTGTCGCGGTCACTTCGTGTTATCCTTTACTGAGCGCCTATTATTGTTTAATTTTGGGTTCACTGTCCTCCGGCTAGCTATGATCTCTCGGTCAAGCAAATCTCTTAATCAAGGTGTGTAAACGGAAAGGAGTTTTTATCCAAAGATAACACTGATAAAAGAATTTGTTTTATACTTTTATTGTTGTAACACATTATGCACTTTCTTGACACTCGCCAAACTGAAACTGCTATAATAACTTCTTTACTGCCCCTTATTAATTCGCATACTTCAACTTTTTGTGTAATTAGCTTTACGACACTTGAGATTTTTCAGAACTTTGCTACGCGTAACCTGCGAATCGATAAACTATGCTCTGTATTCACCATGACTGCTTTCGTTGAATTCAGCGACGTGTAATGCGCAAATGTTTCCGATGGACTGGAGACGACGTGTAATGTACAAATGTTTCCGATGGACTGCAGGGATCTACCTCTGACTTAGCTCTTTTTATACTCCCACACCCCGATATGCCTAAAGATTATAACTGAGCTGCTATTGGTTAATAAAACGCGCCAACATTAGCGTCCATTTTTATATCCAATGAAAATTATGAACACATATGCTCTAGGAAAAATGTTCCCGCAAATTCCTAAGAAAAACGCGCCAATATTACGTCATTTGCTCGTCTCTAATAATGATAAACAGCTCACCTCCTCACTACATTATTGCACGCTAATATTGTCAGTTTCAGTAAGGCCGTATAAACTTACTTCTCGACAATAATTACAATCAACAAACATCTCAAATCAATGTCACACAACAGTGCATATTCACACTACAATTACTCTTGACATTTACATAATTTGTTATACAAATTACTGCGTCAAGACCCTACTATAAATGGCTTAATTATAATTCAATTAATTGCCAGTAGTGATTTATGTTATTGTATTAATATAATTCATTTTTACTACTATGTTAATAGCTTCAAAGGCTTATAGAGTACAAATATATATACACTATATGATCAAAAGTATCCGGACACCCCCACAAACATACGTTTTTCATCTTAGGTGCATTGTGCTGCCACCTACTGCCTGGCACTCATTATCCGCGACCTCAGTAGTTATTAGACATCGTGAAACAGCAGAATGGGACGCTCCGTGGAACTCACGGACTTCGAACGTGGTCAGGTGATTGGGTATCACTTGTGTCAGAAGTCTGTACGCGAGATTTCTACACTCCTAAACATCCCTAGGTCCACTATTTCTGTGATAAAGAAGTAGAAACGTGAAGGGACATGTACAGCACAAAAACGTACAGGTCGGCCTCGTCTGTTGACTGACAGAGACCGCCGACATTTGAAGAGGGTCGCAAAGCGTAATAGGCACACATCTATCCAGACCATCACACAGGGATTCCAAACTGCATCAGGATCCACTCCAAGTACTATGACAGTTAGACGTGAGGTGAGAAACCTTGGATTCCATGGTCGAGCGGCTGCTCATAAGCCACACATCACGCAGGAAAGCTCCAAACGACGCCTCGCTTGGTGCAAGGAGCGTCGACATTACACGATTGAACATTGGCAAAACGTTGTGTGGAGTGACGAATCTCGGTACACAATTTGGCGATCCGATGGCAGGGTGTGAGTATGGCGAATGCCCGGTGAACGTCATCTGCCAGCGTGTGTAGTGCCAACAGTGAAATTCGGAGGTGGTGGTGTTATGGTGTGGTCGTGTTTCTCCTGGAGGGGGCTTGCACCCCTTGTTGTTTTGCGTGGCACGATCAGAGCGCAGACCTATATTGATATTTTAAGCACCTTCTTGCTTCCCACTGTTGAAGAGCAATTCGGGGATGGCGATTGCATCTTTCAACACGATCGAGCACCTGTTCATACTGCAGGGGCTGTGGCGGAGTGGTTACACGACAATAACATCCTTGTAATGGACTGGCCTGCACAGAGTCCTGACTTAAATCCTATGGAACACCTTTGGGATGTTTTGGAACGCTGACTTCGTGCCAGGCATCACCGACCTACATCGATACCTCTCCTCAGTTCCCCAAGAAACCTTCCAGCACCTGATTCAAAGTATGCCTGCGAGAGTGAACGCTGTCATCAAGGCTAAGTGTGGGCCAACACTATATTGACTTCCAGAATTACCGAAGGAGGGCGCCACGAACTTATACGTCACTTTCAGCCAGGTGCCGGATACTTTTGATCACGAGGTGTACATTGTAATAATATTTCATCAAAGCCAGTGGTATTTCGTGGTTGCAGCTATAAGGTTATTTATTGTAAATTTTATAACTGAGAAATTGCGACAGAACGCTTAGTAAATAATGTCAGAATTCCAGAATATTCGATGTAAGTTGAATATAAGCTACCATTCAGTTTTAAACATTGCTCTGTACATATTATCTGATAGGGTAGTTAGCAAGCTACGTCAGTATAATAACCAACAGACTTCACGTATTTTTTGTATCAAACGTACAAGGAAGCAACGCTAGTCGTTACAAACTTACTCGGTTCAAAACTCAAATATTGTTGAAAGCAGACCGCTACTAAGCTCATTCCGCAATGTTTGGCATGAGGCAGCATTTTTTATCGTTTAACTGATATTTTATTGTGCAATATAAGAATAAAAACCTGCCTATAAGCATCAAAAATTACTATAAAATGTATATTACAGCCATTTTTATGATATGTATTTATTGTATGTGTATATGTATAAATTGTTAGATGAATGTGTTTCTTAGTTTAGTAACGCAGGAGCTGTGAGGGTAAAAACAAGCTGCCTTTGGTAGCAAACAAGCTAATAAAATGAAACCTAAGAGTGGCCATCAATAAGGTGTAACCTTGAGAGAGAGCAAAAACTTAGAAAGCTAAGAAGGTTACCATCAGACGATGGAAAAATAATGGTTTAACGTCCAAAATGTATGCAAATAGTCACGTGGTTGCAGTAAGCCAGTCAAATCAAACTAAGGGTGTTCTGCTAGAGTAGGATTACCAGAAACTAGGAAGATTAAATTTGAAATTTTAAGCGGTTGATGCCAAGAGATAGCGTACCCAAGCAGTTCAGTTCAGTGGTTGTAGCTCAGAGAGGGCAGATGTGAGAATTTAGTGCAGGACGAAACAAAATATAAATGTTGATCTTTAAAAATGTAGTTAGGAACATCTTCACAGCTCCATACTTAGATGCGTCAGTAAATTGTTTTATATTCATCTTCAACTGCCGTGAAGAAGTAATAGATAAGTTAGAATTTAGAACTATAATTGGTGTAAAGTGTGTAAAATTATTCTGTAGCCGTACCAACTCTATTTTGAGATACTTGCTCTACCAGATATCACTGACGCAGCCGAGGAATAAATAAAAAAAAAATAAAAATCATAATTAAAAATTTATTACGCAAACTTTATTACTAACACACATACACAACACCCAATGCAAATTTGGCACCCATCCTGGGTGGGCTACCGATGCACGCGTTGGAGTGCATAAATGTTATAGAAACGCAATCTTATGTGTGATACTATTAATGAGCGTGACGTTGCTTTGCATTAAAATAATATTTACGTAATTTAATCTAAATTACGAGAAACTGTGAGAAACTATAATCTCCTAAAAATGCATACAAATGTCTGGGTAGCAGTGTAAACTTGTTAAAGCTGTAACGAGTCTTATGTATTAACAGTGACATACGAAAGAGTTTAATATATTCAACTGGTATTTCAGTGACACGTGTGTGTGTTGTTATTTATATATTAATTCCTCACCCTTATTAAACTATTTACCCACACACAGGTAGCCGAGGCATATAAAACACTATGTACACTATATGGGCAATTTTAATACACCACAACATATGCAATAGCACATACACACCATAGTCGTCCAGAGGCAAGCAGAGTAGCATTATCTACAATAAACTGTCACCAAGGACGTCACGACGTAGAAATGAGAAGAAGATGCAACGCGGGTAGGACCCGGCGCACGGTAAAGAAAGCAAAAATAGTGTGTGTAAAAAAATCAGATGTGTTGCACTCGCATGACTTTCTCTACTCTTGTACAAACTATTTTTACAAACGCTTATTCCCCATCTACTTCATATTAATCGAGATAAACATTTGCAGAAGATATCTCATTGCTAATTTTTTTAAGTTCCATTTATACCCCGTTTTTAACTACATTGGCCTTATCGGTGGCATTTGCTTTCGAGCCTATTGCCTACTGGCAATGATGTTAACTCGTGTGGCTCTTGACGTTGGGTTTCTTGCACTTTTGGTTTTTTAATCATTAGATCATACATACATTCACACTCTCATTCATACTTCCAGACTCTGGGGAGGATAGGGACTAATCTTGGCTAGAGAAAACTTCTCACCCCAGCCGTGAATTGAACCGGGACCCCTCGTACGGCACGCAATTGCTAATTTTCGTGTAGGTGCAAAGCGAATATTGTAGGCTTTAAGCAATAGTCAAATCTTTTAAGAGCTGGTTGCTATGTGAAGCATTCCATTCTCTTTGCATGTCCAGGACATAAAAAAATCTGATATGTTACACTCACATGACTTTCTCTACTCTTGTACAAACTATTTTTACAAACGCTTATTCTCCATCTAATTCATGTTAATCGAGATAAACATTTGCAGACTATCTTATTGCTAAGTTTCTTGTAGATGTAAGGGGAATATATATTCACAAGGGCAATATAGAAATACAGTAGCCTTTAAGCATATACATATCACTTAATAGCTGGTTGCTAGATGCAGCACCATTCTCTTTGTCACAGATTAATACTCTTTGCATACACAAGACAAAAAATGAATAACGAATTCCCGTTTGAGAGAATAAGTATGGAAAAATTTAAGGGCATAACAAGCAATATCTCGAAAATGGTTCACTCAACAACAAAAATGTATATGACATAAATTGTGTCTTTTAATGCGATCTACATGTTTTGTGTAGTAAAATTTTGTCTATCTCTTATGGTTTACCAGTTATGCAAAAGTCGTTCACAATGAAGAATACTTCTGGAGACATTCCCAGAAATTCGAGATATACATTTCATTTGTCATGAAAATATCTTAAGCATATGATATTTTAATCAAAATCGTTAGAGCAATTTTTGAGAAAATTAAAATTTTCGAAAAATGTTCCATGTAAAGGGTAATCTGCGGTTGGGGGATTTTTTTTAAAACCTTCGTGTCGCATCTCCGAAAGATACTGAACCTAAATACCCAGTTTGGTGTTTATCCGACTGTTCGTTTCTGAGTTATGCTGTTCACAGACAGACACACATACACACACGGATAAGATTCCAAAAATGCTTTTTATGGATTCAGGGGTTCCAAAACATATATTTCCGGTGAAATCTCGGTATCGAATGTTTGGGTGGAGTACAATACTTCCCCTACTTACTATACGTAGTAGAGAAAGTAAAACGAATAACGAATTCCCAGTTGAGAAAAAGTATAAGTATTGGAAAATTCAAACAAATAACAAGAAATAACTCTGAAATGGTTCACTCCACAAAACGAAGTATGACAAATTGATCTACATTTATTGCGTAGTAAAATTTTATCTCTTACGGTTTACCAGTTATGCGAAAGTCATTCAGAATGAACAGGGCTTTTGCGGACATTCCCAGAAAATTCAACATATACATTTCATTTGTCATAAAAATATCTTTAACGATTTTGATTAAAATATCATATGTTTGTCATTTTTGAGAAAATCAAAATTTTCGAAAAATATTCCATGAAAAGAGTAGTTGGGAGTGAGCATTTTCTTGAAAATCCTCGTGTTGCATCCTTGGAAGATACTAAACTCAAATACCAAGTTTGGTATTTATCGGACTTTGAGTAATGCTGTTCACAGACAGTCTCACACACGGATATGTTACGAAAAATGCTTTATTTGGTTTCAGGGTACCTTAAAACATGTATTTCTGATGAAATCTCGATGTCGAAATTTTTGCTGGAATGCAATAGTTCCCCTACTTACTATACGTAGTATAGAAAGTAAAAACCACATTCGTTTTCACTGTCAAAAAGTTTAAACTATTTTTAATGAATAATGTTAGACATTACTCTTTAGCATCCTGAATGCTTCCAGAGCAATTGTGATGAAACACCAAATTTGGAAGTCGAGTTTCCAAATGTCCACATACTTCCTTGCACACAGTGCAATGAGTGTCTTCATGGAATTTTTCTGTTTAGTCTACAAGGAATCCCAACCTGCGATGTGATAACGGTTCTTTGGTTCTGTGTTTATAAAAGAACCGCTATTTCACGTTAAATAACCGATATCTAAACGCCATACTATTTCCCTCGATAGCTTGTGCTCTCTGTATCCCCTTTGTTACTTACACAAGTAGAATTGATGAACATGTAGCAGCAATGTCATTATTAAATGACAGGCCTGACTGACGCCCAAAACACGTCATAATACGCCGCTCGTAATTTTTCATTCTAATGTCCTGTACACCATATGGGGCGAAGGACTGAATGAATATGTAGTGCGTTTGTGGACAGATAGGCTATGTTTGGGCTTTGTGATTTGCAATATTAGGGAAAGAAGTTTCACAGGGCCTTTAAACGCACCCGTTACAATCCTGTCATAAACCGGATATCATTACATCCATGTAAGCTGGGGATGTCAAACGCGCTCGCGGCAAGTAGTAAATCAGCCTCCCTAAGGCGGAATCTTATATTCCGCAATACAGAATTTTGAACCTTACTGGAAATGCTTTTCTAGGCGAGTGTAATTCCTATGTGGAAAAGACACCTGACTCTTATAATTTGGTTTTACGCGATCCGCAGTTTAAAGACAACCTATAAACACAGTTTTTGGTTTTCATTGAGAATTAAACGGAAGGATATGCTTGACGCTCTAGAAGAGTAAAACACTAATTATTACGAGCTGAACAACCAAAAATTCTGCAAATACGTTTGTGTAAGTGGCCGGTGATATTGTGGTGCAGTTTGATACAATGATTGCCTGTATAATTTTCGGAGTGGTGGATGTGTGGCTGCTGATTGTTCAAATAATACCAGAAATGGATGCTAATGAATAAAGAAAAATTCTGATGTGCTACACTCACACGACTTTCTCTACCCTTGTACAAACTATTTTTACAAACGCTTATTCTCCATCTACTTCATGTTACTCGAGATAAACATTTGCAGACTCTATCTTATTGCTAATTTTCTTGTAGATGTAAGGGGAATGTATATTTACAATGGCAATATAGAAATACAGTAGCCTTTAAGCACATACATATCTCTTAATAGCTAGTTGCTAGGTGAAGCACCATTCCCTTTCCCACAGATTAATACTCTTTACATATCCAAGACAAAAAATGAATAATGAATTCCCATTTGAGAAAATAAGTATTGAAAACGTTAAGGGTATAACAAGTAATATCTCGAAAATGGTTCACTCAACAAAAAAGTGTATATGACGTAAATTGTGTATTTTAACGCGATCTACATTTTTTGTGTAGTAAACGTTTGTCTATCTCTTATGGTTTACCAGTTATGCAAAAGTCGTTCACAATGAAGAATACTTCTGGAGACATTCCCAGGAAATTAAAGATACACATTTTATTCGTCATAAAAATATCTTAAACATATGATATTTTAATCAAATTCGTTAAAGCCATTTTTGAGAAAATTAAAATTTTCGAAACATCTTCCATGTAAAGGGTACTCTGGGGTGGGGGGATTTTCTTCAAAACCTTTGTGTCGCATCCTTGGAAGATACTGAACCTAAATACCAAGTTTGGTGTTTATCCGACTGTTCGTTTCTGAGTTATGCTGTTCACTAACAGACACACACACACACACACACACACGGACATGTTTCCAAAAATGCTTTTTTTGGATTCAGGGGGTCTCAAAACATGTGTTTCCGGTGAAATCTTGGTATCAAAATTTTGGGTGGAATACTATTCTTCCCCTACTTACTATACGTAGTAGAGAAAGTAAAAAAGGGGTGATTTTGTGGCGTATTAGTAATCTGGGGGGTTTCATTGTTATTACCAGACATATTGTCGTCTTCCATAGTCATTACCAGACATATTGTTGTTTTCGTCACTCCTGGCTGGGAGTTTTTGCTAGTCAGGAGTGGTAGGGATATAACGTCATTCTTACTTAGTATTCCGTGAGAAGGGGATCGCGCGTGCAAGCCCAACTTTGGGTCGGCGAACATCTTCCTTCACCTTTCATATTTAATAATGTAGGAACACCATACGGTTGGTAAATAAATTTAGGAATGTGCAAGTAGATTTGTCGTTTCAGTCCTTCGCAGCCAAGTGAGTATTCGTTTCCTCAATGTACGTGCTGGGTACTAAAAATTAATTCATTTTTCATGTGAACTTTTAAGCCTATACCCAGCATGTAACAATATAGACAAAACTTTGTACACTTATAGGCACAAACTAAAATTAAAGGATACCTTATAACTCTCAAAAATAGCATACATTACATTCACATGACTTTCTAGCCACTATTGCTTATTTTTATATAGCTTCTACAAACCATACCTGCATCAGCTTATTTTTATATCTTCATATCTTCACAAAAACGTTTTCAGAAATAGTTTCATTACACATTCAGTTGCAGGTAAAAGGGAATACCGGAGACAAACCAGAATCAAGTATAAAAAAGTGGGTCGCTATGCACTGGCTTTGAAGTTCCATACTCTTTGAATGACATCGTGAGAAACTTGGTAGTGATATCACTTCAAAAGGTAATGATGTATTGAGGCAAATAAGGGGTATCTCGGAAATGGCTAACACCCCAAAAGTCTTATTTGAAATACATTATCTGATTTAAAGAGATTTACACTTTTGCGCAGTAAGTTTTTGTCTACCCCTCTTGATTTAAAAGGTATGCAACAAATTTGAAATTTAATTCCGAATGAATTGAACTTCACAGACTATTTCAGAGAATTTTGGATAGGATTTTATTAAATATATCAAATTGGTGGTATTTTAATCCAAATCCTTAGTCACGTTTGATACAATCAAATGTGTTATACACACACAACTTTTATTATAAATTAATTTTTTCAGGGGGCCTTAAAACATGGCACTTTAATATATAATTTTTCGGTGGAATGCAACACTTCCTCTATCTTGTGGACACGTGGTAGAGAAGGTAAAAACCACCTGTACGATATTCGTATTATGCAGAAATATGTACTGTTTAACCCATCTAGTCAATATATCGTAGAATTATAGTTTAGAACCTGGTAAAAACAATAGGCTACTTTACAACTTCCAAAAACAACCTAAACCTTGTTTTAAATCATATAATACATAGACAATCTTAAAAGGTAACCTTACATTTTATTTTAAACCTGTTAGAGATACAATTACACTGCTTGGCCACAAGTCTGTGCACAAATCTCTACTTTTGGAAATAATAGGTTACCTTAAAACTTAAAAAAATCACACCAACCTATTTTTAATCACTAATATACAAATGTCCAACATTTGACTAATCTGCAAAAAAACTAGATATTTACTCTTTAGGAAATAATGAAAAAGGTGCTTTTTTTTAAAAAAAATCAGCTCTATTCATATTTATGAGCCCTTACTTACAGAATGCATCCCTACAATGTCAAATAGACACTTTGTATTTTGTGTGTTTGTAGGAGAGTGCATAGAAATTGTGCATGTAGAGGGTGCATGTAAATTCACTCGTCACCATAAAGAGATGTATAATCTATTCACATGCTGTGCGAATGAGTAGAAATAATTTTTCTATGCAAATCGCCCTTTAAAAATCCCCTAACAGTAAAACAAGCTTAAAAAACCGTTAATAAATCTGAGATAATACAGTGTATTCAACCGCAAATACATCGGTTGAAATCAGAGAATTACATCCGATGGCAACCATCGAACGTAATGAGATTTAAGTCTTACTTTTACATCCTAAGCCTATTACATTCTTTGTCAGTAATTTCCATCATAGAATACATTAAATTCGATATCATAAAAACGTTACTTTTGCCAATAACGTTCATTTATCCATCTGCTACCTCTGTAAAACATGAAATATCTGACATTTGTTTTCCCTTTATTTACTATTCCGGATTAAACCCTTTACAAACACAGAGGGCTTATGTTTACCTCAATATGTCGACCGAGAATGTACTGCTTTTTAATACGCTAAAATATTTCCATTATTTTAGCATCAATAAACAGGACACAAAAAGATGAGATTTATCATTATGAAATATGGAGTTTTCAAAGCTGTAACGGTGTAGTTTATATTTCCTAAAAGCTAAATGGATTCGAATGGTTTTATTTTTCCAGCACTGCTTCATTTCTATAACAACTTCATTCCATTTCATAGCAATAGCATGAGAAATTAGCTTTAGTTTTTTACTGCCACAATGATTTCAATATTTGGGAGCATCTGCAGAATAAAGAAAATATGGGAAAGGAGATCGTACGTCAAACCATTTTTGTTTTTTATTTATTTATGGACGCTTTCAACTACTATGTTTCTTAGCGGCTCATTCTATATTTGGCTTGAAGGTCCGAAAATTTTGCTTAGAGGCCTCTTTATCAGGCTTGAGGTTTTTTCGTGCTGTAAATCTACGCAGGGGACCGCCGGTTTTATTTCCCTTCCGAAGGAAGCTATTCTAAGCATTTTTACGCTCCCAAAAAAATCCATCGCCCTCCGCCGGGTTTGAACCCGTACAATTGAGGCGCTATTTTTAACACTTAAATGATTTTATTCAAATTATATAATAAAAAATATAACAGCCCGCCTTAAAGCAATATGTTTATGTAACAATATATAAGAAGTGTATATTACAGTCGTTGTATATATTAATATTATTGTATACATGTTCAATAATGTTATGTGAATGTATTACGTAATTTAATAATGTACGAGCTGTGAGAAATAGGTCAAAAGTTGCTAACAGAGAGGTAACAATGAGATAACTTTGAGGTAATAATGAGTTTGAGAGTTTAATAATGTTACTTGTGATTCTTGGAAGCAATAATGTAATTTTAGTGACAGTTTATAAGATAGCCAATCAACAACCTGAAAAAGCTTTAGTTAAATGAAGGTATTTTATTGGACTAGGATTAGCCAATCAGAAACTAAAAAGAAGCAAAATTTACAAATTCAAAGTCAGTTGCCTGCAGACAATGTTTGTAACCGGATGCGTGATGTGTCCTCGAGAAATTTTTATACGTATTTTGTGTGAGACAAAAATAGTTTACGTGTTAAAAGTGCAAATTATTAATAAAAACATCTCAGAGCTCTCTCTCTATATTAGTGAGGTGTTAGTTAAATCGTGTCAAGCATTATTAAAACAAGTGAAGTAAAATTGTAATCTGTGTAAGCCTACATTCTTCAGTCGCACCACAACCCTGCCAAGACATCCATGTTTCTAACAATAATACTGACGCAGCCGAGGGAAACATAAATAAAGAAACAGTGAAACTACAAAGCTAATATTTTTTTTTAACTTGGGGCAAAGGCCACCTGAAGGTACATTTGGGGCGAAGGCTACCGGAAACTGTTTACTATACGTGGGGTTGCAACTACTACAAGTTCGGCTCCCCAACAGTTGAACTACAATACAACTCCTACAACAGAATAACTTCTTCAAATTGGCGTCCATACGTGGAGCTAATAAAATACTTCTTCAAATTGACGCCCAAAGCGTGGGTACTAATAACGTAACAAACCATCTTCTCACAATCCGCTGGTATATTGTAAGATCCAGTGCATGCACGCCACGCGAAGTCGCGGCGCTTTGTAGGAATTACCTAAGAAAAACATATTAGTAATAGATTTTAAATTTCGTGGCCTTTTTCTTTTCTGCTCACAAACAACTTGAATGCAAGAACCAAATAGTATAGAGAACTCACCCACCTTACCCCCTTCTTCTTGTGTTACTTTATGGTAATATTGCTAGGATTACTGCAGGTGCGTTGATTAATCTGAGTCAGTGTGTGCCAGATAAATAATTTTAGTTGTGCAATCGCCTTTCGGCGACATACTTTTGTTGCTTTTAGTCAGTTGAAACGTACACTTTACCGTTGAGTGCACAATAGTCAGTGATGTCTGACAGGTGGCCGTCGTTGCCGTTCAGTAGCATATATTTTATTTCGTTAATTCATTTGTGAATGAAACTTTGAGCCATGGTATTCAAATATCCAGTCTCATATTTCCCTAGCAACTGAACAGACTTTACTACGAACAATCGAGTGATACATTGGATATGAAACCGGAATCTCCCATACTTGAGCCTAAAGGTATATCACTCGATAGAACCAATGTTATCTGTGGAAGTATTTAAATAAATAGGTTTTAAAACTTTTGTGTAACTTCATGAGATTAAAAGATTAAATATTAAGTGTTTAAATATCCCAATTTACAAAAATGAAGCGAATTATAGAAGTAGAATGTTTAAGGAATAGATAAATATGGGTTTTTCACATCCTTGATCAAAATTTTACCCATACACTGGTTGGATATTGGGTTGTATATAAAATGTTCAAGGTAATCTTATTAGAGCCTGATTGCTGGTTTTAGTATTGGTTACAAACCCTTGCTACCTAATACAGAATTAATGAATTCTGCATTGGCTACATCAAACCTATGAACAAGTTAATTGGAATAATCAGTCCAGTGTTTATTGTGATAGTGGAAATTGAATTTTATATTTTATTCATAAGGCAAATGCCTGAATTTGTTCTTAATGCAACATTACTGTGACGTCATAAATGTAATGCATAAATAACCTCTACCCTGTCAGTACGTTTTAAATGATCCTAGATCACAAGGACTGTATGGATAAGAACGATCACCGAGAAACAGGTAATTGATGGAGGTTGCCAACGTCAAAATATGTTGCCATTAATTCTACGCTGTGCCGGGAAAGTGCGAGTGCCTTAAAGCAGGCTCTCAGATGGCTAGCTGTGTAAAACTGAGGGCAAAATTAGGGCAGAAAAGTATGGCTTAAGTTACGACACACAAAAGTTATGTGCAAGTTTTAGAACTCATTTTTTCTAACATATATGGAGCAAAATTTTTATACCATAATTATTGATGGAATATATAATTAACTAAAGAAATAATAGTAAGATAGAGAAATAATTGCAATGAATACTTTCCGTATACTAAATCAATGTATAAGGTAATAAGCTAAAGTTAAAAGATTTGTCCGGAAAGAAAAACGGTCATTAGCGAGCCATGTAGGAAAGTCACGTAGCAGCCAAATAGAGAACACGTTAGCTTTAAGTTTCTGGGAACGCAGTTAGGTTATAAGTTTAGGATGTTGAATAGTCACGTAGGCAAATTCTGCAAAACAGAAAGGTGGAAGAAAATCTCAGATTTAGAGGAGATACCCTAGTAATAAGGTAAGAGAGGTACATGTAGGATTTTAAATATTGGTCCGGGCATGAAATAACGTTGGTGGGAGTAATAAGGTAGGCGGAGCTAATATTAATAAATGTTCCTGAAATTTAAATCATAGAGTTACCTTGCTACCGTCACCGGTACTTACTGTTCCTGTGATGTTTTAAGCGCCAAGTGACGCGTTTGCGTGAGTAATATTCAGGGGCCTATCGCGCAGGACCTTACCGGTAAGCATTTTAGCGACTCGCGGGAGGTTACAACTGCTCGTTTCTTTTGTTGCGGAAATAATTATTTCAAAGAATAAGATTGATACTGCAGAAGTAAACAGGTATAATAATTTAATTGTTATAGTTTCGAGTGCTACGATTCATATTCGGTTCACTCCAATTTCAACGGTCGGCAACACGCTTCTATAGCTCAACTATTAAATCACATTACATTTTCCAATCAATTTAAAGTCCCTTTCACAATATACTCACGCATACCCTCAGAAAGCGCTTATAGTCAACCACTGGAGCACGATACAACAGAACGACCTCGAGATAAATACATCAGAAGCAGAAATACGGCTTCGAAATTTCCGACCACTGTTACTGCCTCAACGTGTTGCATTTATTATAGCTGACAAAAGTAATATTTTGAAATGCCCACCGATATTTATAAAATATAAAATGCAAAGGAGGAACTTCAATGAAAATTGCTCAAATATAGTTTCTAATCGCGGCTGTAGCGGCAAAATATTAAAACGGTACTTACTTTAAAAACCTGCCTCGTATTCCATACGTATAATGATAAAGTATAAAAAGTTAAGAGGATTTAATATAGTTCATGCACACTAGCTTTTTTCCCTGGTAACCATTACCAAAATACTGTATCGATAATGAAGATTTACAAAAAACATTTATATAAGTAATTATTTTTCGGACTTGCGTGCATAATTATATACAATTAAATTTCAATCACACACTATCTTAAGTCATGCTTTGGCTCTTTAAATGTCGCACTATTTAAATGCCCATGTAACGAGAAACGGTCACACGCCTCTCCCATCAATATATACATGCATTTACTTCGTGCATTTACAATCATCTTTAATATAAAAGGTCATAGTAACTTCGACTTAAGAAAACATTTCTGCTGTATTTCTTAATTTAGGTATGCTGTGTATTCACCACTACGTTCAAGCTCTCGGGCTTAAAGGAAAACAAGAAACTATCTTAATTAAACCACAATTCTCACTTTCAACCGTAATTTGAACTCGGGATCTCTGATCCGGTCTTCGTGCATCTTACAACTCATTTTGAATTGAATATTTTATATACTCCTAGATGAATAACTTCATGGTCCACATGATGGGCCACAACTCTAAGGAATGTGCAACAAATCATTCGCAAGGATTTTTCTCTGGACGTACGTTACATTTTGAAGTTTTTACAAAAAGGAAATTGTTATACATTCAAATTTACACCAGATAAACATTTTAATTGTAGTACGTTATTAGAGCTCATCTCCCCGCCCCTCCCGTTCATGCAAAACTTCTATTATAGAACTATAAGCAATTTAAGATTTTCTTCTTTCATAGAACTATAATTAAATAGCAATGTATGGGAGCAAAACTTATATCTTTAAAAAGTCTTAAATGTATATAATTCTTAAACGTACTCTACATTAGGAATGGATGGAGCCTTTAGAATGTTGTGTTTGTGGTATTTTTGTACCTTTGTCTTCATATTTGCTTATAATCCATTTAAGATACCTCCGTAACAGTGTAATACAAACTAGGCTATAATAAGATATTTTCCACTAATAAAAATTAAGCTAATGTAAAACTTACAAAACGCAGCGTTGCGTTGTTCACCGATGTCCTTATGAAAGATAATCCTTTTCATTCCTTGAGGTTACTTGCAGCAGAAAATTAATAGTTTGAGAATAGATACCAGTGTAACTACAATTTAAAAGTAACAAACCCAGAGATGTCAATGTATTAAGTTACATCTGTGGCACTGCAGCACTTGTGGGCTGGACAATCATACAGCCGATGCGAGGAGATAGCGATCAGCACCATGCTCCGTTACGTTGGCTTATGCGACCTACAGACCACTTCTTAGTTCATCACGAAGCTATGGGCACCGCTCCAATACATCCAAAAATCCGCAACCACACGCGCGGGCTCGAGCGTGGCTGGGATCCGGATCACCAATCTCCAACCCACTACGCCAAGGCGTAGGGCATATTAATATATAACTAATCAAAATGCTACATACCTATTTTCAATGCATAAATTTGTTGGGGAAGCTGTAGTTACATTTTCATGTAAAGTTTTGTAGTTTCCGTTAGATGGGAGTTCAGTCAATGACATCTAAGTAGTATGTTTTCCTCCGAGAGACGGCAGCACCATACTATTGTACTTAGGTTTAAGTCACCGCCAATCTCGATGTAGACCTTCACTCTTCAAGCTGTATCCTTCTGTTCTGTGCTGTGTAAGGTTGTCATACCTGATGTACAAAATAGCTGAACCAAACATACGTATGTTGCAGACGAGAAACACAATTTCAGGCTAAGTGACAAGACAGTTATTTTTTTATTGAACATGACGGTAAAACACAATGTGTTGTTGTGTGGAGGTTGTAAGTGTTGCAAAAGAATACAACATAATTAGACACTATACTAGCTTGCATAAAACAAAATACATTGTATGGCAAGGAACAGCAAGGAAGGGAGTGTTCAATGATTTGAGGCAGAAGCTGACAACAGAATGATATTGCTCGGCAGGCGTTAGATACCGCAGGTTTGACAACATCTTATTAGGTATGTTTGGAACTAGCAAAGAGCAAAAAAAAAAAAAAAACAAAAAAACAACAACAACAGAAAGCCTTAGGGACGGAAACGATATGCTATAAAAATGGCAATTACCTTTGAGGAAAATAAGGTAGCCAAAAAGGTCGAAAGAGTGTCTTTGCCCCATCAAACAGTAAGCAGAAGAAATAATGAAATGGGAAATGTTTCTACTACTCTTCAGGACATTATGCGAAAATGTGAATCCTACTCTCTGGCACTAGATGAAAGCATTCATAAATCTGATATCAGTCAAATTTTTATCTTTGTCAGAACTTTAAACTCCGAGTTTGAAATTCACGAAGAACTTCTGAAAGTACAAGCTTTAGAAGCATTGTCATATTTAGGTCGTTGGGTGATGCAATTACTCAATATGGTGATTTTGGTAAATGCTCTGGTACAGCAACATATGGAGCTAAATCTATGGTTGGTCATAAAAGTAGGATATTTGGACTCGTGAAGCACAAGGGGATACAGTGCTTGTGTTTTCATTGTATTATATATCACGAGGCACTCTGTGCGAAAATTGTAAAATTCAGAAACACAATGAAGACAGTTGTTAATGGTGTAACACTAATGAGAGGAGGCAGAAAACTCACACACAGAGCGTTTGTTACATTCTTGAATACTCTGGAAGCTGAATATGGTGTCATTTCAATGTACTGTGAAGTGCCGTGGCTTAGTGCTGGAAATTATCTTAAGCAGTTTTTTGAGTTAAGAAAAGAAATTCTTGCGTTTCTCACCAATGGAAATATTGGGCATGAATATCAAGAAAAGCTGAGAGGTAGTCAATTCATTTATACACTCTCCTTCTTGACTGATTTAAGGTCACATCTAAATACTTTGAACTGAAACTTCAAGGTAGAAAACAAAATATCTCCCAGTTCTATGGGCGTATTCAAGGATTTCGCAGTAAACTTGGTTCAATGCAAATTATATTGAAATAAAAGTATAACAGCACACTTTCCATCTTGCGAACAGCTGCAGGAAGAGGAAAAGAATGTAAATTTCAGTGAATTACAGGAAATCATAAGTGAAGGTGGAGTTCAAGAGCAGATTCCAAGACTTTGATGCTTTGAAGCCAAAGGAACAACCCTATGGAAACCGATGTAAGCAAGGTGCCCTATGATCTTCAAATGGAGATTTGTGATTTTCAGGCTGATGCATTCTTTCAGGCTAAAGTGGGATGTTCCCGAGAATGTTTGCAAGTACGTATCAAAGGAGTGTTTTACTACACTGCACAAATTCTCGCTGAAATGCTATCACTATACTCGGCGCCAATCAAGAAGGTGATTGACATTTCACGGAGAGAGAGAGAGAGAGAGAGAGAGAGAGAGAGAGAGAGAGAGAGGCGACGTTGCCGCTCATCGCGACCACGTGGAGAACCTGCTAGAACTGTGTCGAAGGCGACTGGGTTGCGCCTGCATTGTAGAGCGGGTATTACCTATATTCGTATACGAAGACAATTGTAAAATAATGAATCTACGTGAAGAGGATAGAAAATGCAAGAATATATCAGTGTAAAAATCTGCGTTAACAGAAGAGACATACCTGTGAAATATTGATGCTTATTCTAATGGAAAAAATTCAGATTTTCGAATCGCTTGCATCGCTGCTATTGTTGCTGCTGCTGCTGCTCATTTGATAGACAATGTTGCCACCGCCACCATCGTCATCATCATCATCACCATCATCATCTGAAGAGCTGCTAGAATTCCCCACATAAATGACAAGCTGTTCTATAGTTTCTTCCAAAACTCCCTTCATTTTCCCCAAGCTGCACTTATTACGCACTTTGTATGAGTCATCGCTTTTTTCCAGTTTTCAGCTTTTATTGCTGTTAGTGCCTCTTCTGTAAGCTTTATTGTTTCGCCCAACATAAATCTTTATGTCGGCCCAAATTAATTCAATCGAGTTAAAATGACAATAATAAGGGGGAAGCCTAAGTATTTTGTGACCATGTTCTGCCGCAACGCCAGCGACTACATAACTTGGAAACCGCGGTTTATTTGCTTTCACAAGTTCCAGTAGCTCACTTTTCTTCAGGCCCTCCTTCATCGGTATATTGCCACTGAATTATTTTCTCCTCTTCGAAATATTCTCTCACAGAGCATATTATTTCCCGCGCCTGTCCTTTAATTGGGACACCTTTATCAAATACAGTTTTATACGGTTCCCGAGTGCGCTCAGTTTTTCGTTTGGCTACGCTATCTTTGTCACTATTTTTGGAAATTATTAAATATCCATCAAACGTGTTAACACAATTATAAATGCTGACACAACACACGCACGCAAAAATATACGGACTCAAACACACCTAACAAATAAGTACCATACCAATAGGACGAAGCGAAAGAACTTTTCAGTACGCAGGCAATTTCTAAACTGGTACATAAACATAAGCAAGCTGGGGCTAAAAGGAGGACATTGTTTTTAACTGCAGCGACAGTAGTAGATAAGACTGCAGTTCATGTTTACTGCAACGGTCGCTTGCCCGGCACGTCATGCCAATCACGTGTTACGATATCGCAACAAGGGATTTGCGTCTATCGTTGCTATGGAAACGTCTTAGTTCTAATTGGTCCTTCTAATGGTTGCTATGACAACCGCTGTGACGTATTCATCCCCTCCCATTCATTTAAAGCTTTTCGCCACGTGGTTAGTAACTGTCAATCACCTTCTGGATTGGCGCCGAGTATAGTTGGCAGTACACATGTGTATGTGAAAGTGCCTTTTCAACTCTTAAAAACGAGTACTTCACTAGAAACAAGCCGGGGCTTTCCCTGACAAAACCTAAAATGGACATTGAGAAACTTGTGTCTGAAAAGCAGTACCAATTTTCACATTAACTTTCCTAATCATAAAGTATGTCATATGTATACATTAATTTTTTCTGTGAACATTTTTATGTTAAAATATTGCCTGCCTTACCAAAAAGGCGAACTGCGTTTCATAAATCTCTTGTCTGTCTTTTTATTAATGAGTAAATTGAAGCTTTTACACAGAAATAATATGCAAGTAAAACCTTTAAATGTTTCTATAATAGCAATGTGGTATATCTCATTTATTTTTCTGTACTCTTCAATTGGAATAATTGAAGTGATGACCCTCGTCCCATAATAAGAAGTTTCTATTGGCCCTCAGCTAATGAAAGGTTGGTTTACAGCAGTGTACTGGTCTGCCGCGCTGATAGGTAATTCACCCGATTCGTGCAAAGATTTGGTTATTTAACGTCATAATAATGTTTTACCGAGTAGCGCTATTCAACCTCATTAGTGCGATTTTTAAAGATAGATAAAACTGTTACTAAACAAAAATATTCTAAATAGTTTTGTGTTTTGTGGTTCATATTAGAAACCCCTTTTCAGTTACTCTTGCAGATTGACTTCCTTGATGCGAGTACAGTTTCGTTTATTCTCTTTAACTATAAAGCCTCATTAAATATCTATGCCTAGTTATGCGTTAATAGTTAGCTTATATCGAGAAGTAACCTCGAGGCGAAGTTTGGCATATGCCGTCACAGTTTTATTCAAACACGGAAGGGTATGACAAACCGTTATTTTTGTGTAATGGTTACAATTGTAGCGGTTATATGTAACGACTAAGATAATAACGTTTTAGTTTGTAGTTATCTATTGCTGGTGGGAACAACTGGCACACTGTTACATTGCAGTATCTGTTACTATGAGAGAAGACTAGAATGCAGTAGTGGATTGTTGTAAAATAAACATGCAGAAACACTGTAACATAAGCTTTAAAGTAATGAAACGTCTTACTGAAATGTTATAGAATCAAAACTGGTACCTAATAATTTAACGCAGTATTATATTCACATTTTCCTTCAAGTTAAGTGCGAAGTTGAATATCTTTAAGTTATTAGCACCACGCTTTGGGCACCAAACTTGAGGTAGTTGCAGCCCCACGTATGATACAGTTTCCGGTGGCCTTTGCCCCACGTTCACTTTTACGGTGGCCTTCACCGCAACGTTTAAAAATCAACTTTGTATTTTAATGTTTATTTAAATATTATATATGTATGCCTCGGCTGCGTTCAGTAGTAATTTGCAGAAACACGTATCTCTTAGTAGGGCTGGGTGTGGCTAAATAATAAGGCTTATGTAAATTATAATTCTTTAATTCACTCTTTTATTAATACTTCACACGATTGAATAACACTTCACTGATATATCCTACTGTAGAGCTGTGAGATTATTGTTGCTTGTACTTTTTAACACGTCAACCTTATATTATTCATGCCGTGATGAATTTATTACGTCTCGCTGAATATTTATCGAGCGAACTGCTCGGGAACGCTACCTTCTAGAATCTGGCGTCTACCGCCTAAATTCGTATATTTCCACTATTTCAAGTCTCTGATTGGCTAATCCTATTCCAATGGAGTACTTTTATTTAACTTAAGCTTTTTCTAGTTTTTTGATTGGCTATTTATAAACTGTTTTAAATATTACATTATTGTTCCAAGAATTATTAGTAGCATTATTAAACTTTCTAATTTATTGTTGCTTCAAGGTTACCTCATTGTTAGCAACTTTAGGCTTCTATTTTCACAGCTCCTACATTGTTAAATTACGTAATACATTCACATAACATTATTATACATCTATATAATATAAACATAATACAATGACTGTTACATACATTTTATATATTATTACATACATATATTGCTTGAAGGAGGGCTTCTATTATATTTTATATTATATAATTAGACTGATATCATTTAAGTGTTAAAAATACTACCTCAAGTGTCATATTACATAATTATTTACTACAAGGTAAAATAAGTCCACATAAAACTAGTTTTCCTTGATTTTAGAGTTTTGGAGCTTATGACCAGACTAATCAGTTAAATTTGAAGGGAAGATGAATATAAATATCAATAAATTCCTAAAATAGACTTCCAGAGCATGTTCTAACCCTCACACGAGATTTTGCGCCTCTGGAGTTGAAAATGCCACAGCCGGCCGCGTCTGTACCTACTTTGACTTCACCTCTTAAAACTGTGTGTAAAATATTCTATTATTGCAAATGCTGCCGTTCCTAAGCTGAACAGAAATTTTATCTGGTAAAAGAATTCCGAATTATACTATATAACTCGGCAACTGTAAATATATGATTTCATTTCATGTTTTCCTTGAGCTTTACCAATGTGCGAGGATTTGATTTTTACACTTTATCCTTCCAGATCTGGAGAGCTGGCGGCACTTAAATCAGTAATAAATACTAATTTGAAACAATTCAATAGTTTTACCCATGTACTCCTCCAGCTAGTAGTGGAAATTTGTTGAAATATTTCTATGATCTCATTTCTTCCGTGGGCTAATTAAAAGATTGGGTCAGAATGTTTCTATTTACTACTTATTCCTAAAAAATGCACCGATGCTTCTTGGTCTTATTGCACACCCAGGTCCAAACAGACAGGCAATCATGAGAGGAGCTCGGCGTATATGCAAAAACCCCGCGCGTGTGGTAAAGGATTTATTCTGAAGGCCTGATACATCCTGCAACGAATGCATAGAGTTTCAAAGGAAAATGTAGCACCACAGTCACTAACTATCAAGTAGCTGCTTCAAAGTAAAATATATAAAACGTACAAGTAATATTCGAGATAAACAAGTAATTAGGAATGTAGTTCTGATAATCACGTGTAAACCATGGAACCTTGTAGCTACAAAAATGGTTGATCCAAATACTTAATCTAAGGATAAAGAATTTTGCAAATCCTTAAATACGTCAAGTAATGCCATTTTAATACCTTAAAAGGTAATTGAAAGGGGACACATATATAGGAATTGTACATATGAAAGGGGAACCATATATATAAGAATTGTACAGTAATAATTTAAGTCACTAACATGTTAAAATATTCAACACCAAACATTTGTATAGAGCTGATTGTAAGAAGCGGGCGAGCTAGCAAAAATTCCAGGAAAACATAAAGAGCGTACCTTTCAACAAGCCAACAGGCAGGGAACCGGTAACGGTACGGAGAAATAGAAAGAGACGAGAGAGAAAAGAAAGAGCCGGAGATATGGAACAAGCTTCACAACGCTCCAAGATGGCGCTTAAGCGCACGGATCTGAAGCCACACATTCTCATACATGTTAAGGTAACGCGGTCTGAGGGCCAGAGGTGAGCGTCACTAGGCTCCCGTATATAAGGGCAGGCAAGGCCTCGGAGCCCACTCTCTCTCTCTCTCTCTCTCTCTCTCTCTCGCTAACTGATCTTCAAGAATTCACGTCGACACGAGGTGCTACAGATGCACAAGGGTGGGAATGCGTGTGCAGATAGCTAGGCTCCTGACTAATTTAAAGTGGTGGGATTATAATAATGGGAAAAGCTAACCGCCCATAATTATTCAAACTGTAAAATAAACATCATTTATTAAGGAAAAATTGCAGTGTATTTCTTAAACTTTCTTCACCCACTATAACCTGAGAATGAATAATTAGATATAGTTATAAATGGAATACGCAACAACTGCCGAGCACTAATAGCCAAGGAAGAGCACTGCTGAAGAACACAACAACCCAGGAATGAGGATTTCCCACTACTAATATCGCCCAACGACGATTTCCCCCTAAATAATGTTGTTTGAAGTCAAAACTTTAACGCAGAAGCATTGTGTAGTAATATGGGGTCTAATATCATAAAATATGCACAGTAATCAAATTATACTTAAATGAGGCAAAGCACCTACCGTGCTGTCGTCATGTGGTATAATATAGATGTAGGACTACGCTAACTGGAGGAGCAGTGCAATTTTATATATATCTGTGCTTAGTCACCTAGGTCTTGCCAGCGAAAACAACTGGTGTCCAGTACGATTGTGTTTGCAGTGTTTCAGTTCCCATTACTTTTGTATATCCTGCGTTACCTTTTGGTCACCCCTAATTCAAAGCGTAGCCTGGATTCCAGTCCATTTAGCTTCAAGGTGAGGAGAAACCATGATATAAACCCTGATAGGTTGGCTGAAAGCGTGAACTTAACTCCAATTCCTCCTTCTGAATGCCAGCGTAAGCTTTAGTAATGAATTATCTCAATGGCAGATCATGTTCTGTCTAACCGGATATACCTGTATAAAACATGCCACAAATTTCAAGCCAATTTTAGTTTAATATCCTCTCTTTCACATACATTGTACTCAGCTTGACGTTAGAGCCCTAATGTAGTCGCAGTATCTAACTTGGGAACTTGAAAACGAACCAGTTGTAACTGGAAGCAGTCTGGATTCTATTTTACGACCTCTATACTTTCGCAAATCGTTCTGTAAGGCTTCCTCAATTTGCATCCGTTATTGACTTTTTTCTCTTTTCATGTGAAAGGGTGAAAAAGAAGCTATTACCATATAACTGCAGCACCCCAACCCCTCCTGCCTTCATTTGGTTCAGAGTTTCTCTTGACTAAATTCTCTCTTTTTATATCGTTCGTAAAGACATAGCCTTCATTATAATACCAGCAGCTTGCCGCCATCCGTAAACAGAGAGTCCTTTTGCTGTTTAATGATCGCGTTATAAGTGGACTACATTTCAGGAATGAATGGAGACATGAGTGGAGGCAAATAAATTGGCTTTTGTGCTTTTTTCTCCCTGTTTTTTTTTTTTATTTACGTATTTCTCCCATTGCTCGCCGAGGATGCGGTGAATTTAAAAATTATGAAGCGACGATTATTAGCATAAGTACAAGCTTACAAAACTAAAAGGGCTAAAGTTAAACTTCCTGGTTCAAGATGCGCTTATTGTTATATCTGTGCTTTTGATATTAAACAGCGTTTTGAAACTTGCTAAAGTGCGAATACTCTAAATCTTCCCAATTAAATGAATTTTTTAAATCGTATTATAAAATATTCTAAGCTAAAACGCAGCCCTAATAGCGCTTGTAATCATGGTCTATAAAACTGAGGAAACAGCACTTTCAACTTATTTTACGCCTCGGCCCATTAGGTTGTCACAGCCGGCGGCGCCTGCGCTTCAACTTTGTCTTTAACTCTTGGAACTGTGGTCCTCTCTATGATAAACATGCACTGTATAAATAACGATTCTTATGCTTTGAGCTATTAAATTGGATTACATTAATATTTGGGAATAATTTCTAGTGTATATTTTTAGTTATCTGAATGGGTTAGAATCTTTTGCTTTACATTTATACTTTAGCTAACCTACACATGAAAAACACACATGCTGTCAAGACCTGAACACATAATCATCATCAAGCTAGTTGATACTTTTCCTCACCGTCCTCTCTGCTGGAGGATCCTTTGATGTATATCACTGAGGTCCTCTACAATAATTCCAGAAGTATTCACCTCTAATTTAAAAAAAAGTCAGTATACACATTAAAACAAACTCAAAGCCATTAAATGCGCAGTTCATAAAATAAAGGTCTAGGACAAGGTTGCCCATATCTCCAGTGCTTTTTAATATGCATAAAGAAAAAGAGTGCAGCTCCAGATAAAAAGTAATTCAATGACAAAGAATTTTATTCTAAATATTGTTTTATATGCAGAAGACCAGGTGATAATTGCAAGTTCGAAAGAGGAAATACATAATCAGTGAATATACTGCACAAAATAATACAGGTGTATAATTTCCACATGTCAGTAAACAAAACAAATATAATATGAATTTATAGGATCTAAAATTATAACCAATAATAAAACTATCGAACAAGTACACCCATTATTTATTTAGGATATAATATTACACTCAAGACGAAATGCAGATTTAGACATAAAATTAAACAGATATAAACATATGTGCTCTGTCATAAGAAATTTAAATAAAAAGACAAGGAAAGAGACACAGATGAAGTTTTATAAAGTGATGGCGAAACCAACTTTTCTATATGGTTCCGAAGTTTGGACATCGACTCCCCCCGCCATAAATACAGGAAAATGTGATAGAAGCAGCTGAAATGAGATTCCTAAGAGCTGTCGGGGGTATATTAGAATGCATAAAAAGTAAAGCACAAAAATTAGGGAAGGGTTCATATATTTAGATTAATGGAAAAAAGTATAAATAACTAAAAAGAACATTTACAACGGATGGAAACTCTGTAATACCAAAAAAGGTTTTAGAATACAATCCTAGACTCAAAAGAAGAGTAGGACGCCCATATCCGAGATGAAAAGGATTTTCTTCATTAGCTGTGAGGACGGAACAGGGATGGACTAAACCGTATAGATTAATTAATTATTGATAATGCTGAGTTAAAGAATTCTACAGCCAAATTAACGGGGAGAAAGTTCTCATTTTAAATATTCAGAAACGACAACCGATATCACAGTTAACGTGTTGTGGGGTTTTTCCATATTTTTTATCCTATTAGCTTTATAATTTTTGAATGCTTAATTTCTCTATCAATCATTACAGCACACCTTTATTATTAGCAGAGGTGATACTGGAGTCAAAGCGCGTGTCTGACCCTAGCAGCTGATAATTAAAGAACTACTTATCCCGGAACGAAATCTGTGTTTGATCTAAGGCGTGCCCCCTACAATCCTTCTACCCAACCAGTTAATTTGCTCGGCCCTGCAGCATGGAATGGAAACGGTAAATACACTTCCATTACCAAAAACTAAAATTCTCGTGAATCGCGAAAGTCGTTTTTGTTTAAAAAAAACAACAAAAAAACGCCAGCTCTGCGTAACGGGTCATACATTTCAATGAAAGATTCTGTAGAACGTCCAAAACACATTCTCTCATATTGAGGGGTGCTATAAATAAAAATCTGATGTGTTACACTCACATGACTTTCTCTACTCTTGTACAAATTATTTTTTCAAACTCTTATTCTCCATCTATTTCATATTAATCGAGATAAATATTTGCAGAAACGATCTTTTGACATGCAAAGAGATTTACATTTTACACATAGCGACCGGTTCTAAAAATATTTGACTATCGCTTAAGGCGTACTATGTTCCCCTTGTTTTGTAATTACAAGGGCAATATAGAAATACAGTAGTCTTTAAGCATATACATAGCTCTTAATAGCTGGTTGCTAGGTGCAGCACCATTCTCTTTGCCACAGATTAATACTCTTTGCATATACAAGACAAAAAAATGAATTACGAATTCCCATTTGAGAAAATAAGTATTAAAAATTTAAGGGAATAACAAGCAATATCTCGAAAATGGTTCACTCAACAAAAAAATGTATATGACATAAATTGTGTATTTTAACGCGATCTACATTGTTGTGTAGTAAACTTTTGTCTATCTCTTATGGTTTACCAGTTATGCAAAAGTCGTTCACAATGAAGAATACTTTTGGAGACATTCCCAGAAATTTGAAGATATACATTTTATTTGTCATGAAAGTATCTTAAACATAGGATATTTCAATCAAAATCGTTAGAGCCATTTTTGAGAAAATTATAATTTTCGAAAAATGTTCCATGTAAAGGGTAGTCTGGGGTGGGGGGATTTTCTTGAAAACCTTGGTGTCGCATCTCTGGAAGATACTGAACCTAAATACCAAGCTTGATGTTTATCCGACTGTTCGTTTCTGGGTTATGGTGTTCACAGGCACAGGCACAGGCGCACGCGCACGCGCACGCGAACGCACACGCACACGCACACGCACACACACGTTTCCAAAAATGCTCTTTTTGGGTTCAGGGGATCTCAAAACATATATTTCTGGTGAAATCTAGGTATCGAATTTTTGGGTGGAATACAATACTTCCCCTACTTACTATACGTAGTAGAGAAAGTAAAAATTTGTGTTACGTTCATATGACTTAATTTGCACACTATAATTTATTTTTATTTAGCTTGAATTACAAACTAATCCTTCTAAAGCTTATTTTTTCTATCTACTTTGTGTTAACCGAGATAAACACTTGCGGTTTCATTACACATTTCGTTCTAGGTACAAGACTGAAAGAGAAAACCAAATCAACAGTAGGTGATTAAAGCTGATCCCTATATTTATACTGGCCTTGAAATTATTGCTCTTTCCACGACATCCCGAGAAAAAAGTGAATAGCGACAGCACATTAAAAACATTACAAACTATCGAAAAATTCAAACCAATGTTAATCGATATCTCGTGAATGACTGATGTGATAATAGAGATTATATACAAGGGGTAAAAGTATGGTTTTATTTTGCGAGTAGGAATGTTTGCGAAACGAACGTCTACGACCTATCCTACGAGCAAAATAAAACCACTTTTAACACGTGTGGCATATACAATTTTTTAGATAGCGCTCGAATTTGTAAAATATCAATAATATTGTAATGATTCCTGAAAGTAACGGATATTAGGTTTAGAACACGTTCTTAAAACAAGAGAAATGACGTTAAAAACGAGAGACCTTTCGTTGATTCTCTAGCAGTCATTTTCGGTGAAATTATTTTCACCATGTTTTGCCTTACACCAGACAATAAAGCGATTAATGCTATGTCATACTGCTTTCTGGATTTTTTGGGTAAGTACTTGCAGTGTCATACTTTCTGCTGCTTGTGTAATTTCTCTTCCATTTAAGTTTCTTCCGAATTCATAATTTCCGCCACTTAGTCTTTTGTCGGTTAGATAAAAGAGTAACGCTTCATATCAAAGAAAGCTACCAATATAACGTATAGATTAGCTCTACAACGAATTGCGATAATTGTATTGTGAACAGATAATGCGAGCGCCATGAGAAATTAATCATGTAAAAGGACATAACGAAAGATAAAACTTAATCAAACTAAGTCAAGTTATTAAACATACAAAGGGTAATTGCCTGCGATTGGACTTGAAATCAAAGTTTGTCACATTGAAGATTATCACACTAGTGCAATAATGTAAAGATTTTAGCTCGTGTGTGCTGTGATAGAAGTTCTACTTTTAGGCCATGCTGTTTAAAAAAAACTTATTTAAAATAAATATTGGTTTTAACGAGATCTACATTTATTGTGCAGTAAGTATTTGTTTCTCTCTTTTGGCTTACTTATGCAAAATTATACAAAATTGCTTTCGAATGAAATGAACTTGATAGCTATTTTTTAAAAATTCAAGATATACATTTTATTTGTCATGTATTTGGAATTTGAAATATATAGTATTTTAATCGAAATCGTTAGAGCTATTTTTCAGAAAACTGAAAATTTCGAAAATAAAATTCATGTAAAGGGTAGTTTGGGGCGGAGAAAATTTCCTTTAAAATCTTTTTCTTACATCTTTGGAAGATCCTGAACTTAATACCAAGTTTGGTATTTATCCGACATTTCGCTTTCGAGTTAGCTGTTCACTCTCTCACCCAGCACGCACACACACATACACACACACACGCACACTCTCTCTCTCTCTTTCTCTCTCTCTCTGTTCTAAAACTGAATTTCTTGGTATTTTTTTTAAAAATATCACTGTTTTGGGCCTCAAAACAGTATTTCTGGCACAATCTCGATATTAGATTTTGGGTGGAATACAATACTTGCTTTACCTACGTGGTAGAGAAAGTAAAAATATAGTTCTATATCCGTGGCTGTGACTCTCAAGATTATATTACGCATCAACAACTCTAGGAATATGCCTCGCAATGTCAAGTGACAGGCATTCTGTGATTAAGGGCTACTTAATTTTATCGCAGACTGCTTCATTAAACTTCATCTTGCTGAGGTAAATCGTCTGGATGCCAGAATTCTGGACATTTCTATAGGATTAAGTTGAAGACGTTTACTGGACATTAAACACATATTATAACTCGGTAGGACAGGGTAGAGTCGGTGGTTAGTCGTCTTTATCAAGGTAATGTCAAAAGAGCCAAGAAAGGAAGATCAAATAGAACCAGTCATGTGTTATAAGTTTGCTCCTGGCCTGGAGGTATACCATCTTGTACATCACAAAGTTTTCCAAGCTGTTTACTGAGGGGCTAAGCTCACTGGAGCAGAGAATCTGACCGCATTTGTGTTCAGGCTAACTTGTTGATTAACTTGAGAACGGATCGTATCTGATATCAGGTTTCTAAACGTAATGCGTCTTTATAGCTTCTTTGTAGAGTATAACATTTTATTTCGTTTCTTAGTTTGAACTTTATTCTTTGTCTTAATCAACGATACTTATATAGGACAGTCAAGTAAAATATCTGATGTGCTATTTTTGTCATTTCATTTAGCCTTCTCTATCCACTCTGCTACGCACTATACTTATAAAAGCTTATTACTTTCTCTAACACATACTACCAGGCATAAAAGGTATTATATTCCAACCAAAAATGCTTGGAAATATGTTTTGAGATCCCTCCAAAAGCGATTTTTATAAAAAAGATACCTATCTATTTGAAAAAGCATAACTGAAAAAGTGTCTGATAAATACCAAATTTGGTATTTAAGTTCAGTATATTCCAAAGATGCCACAAGAACATTTTTTAATAAAATTCCCCACCTCAAACTACCCTTTACATGGAAATTATTCGAAGATTTGTATTTCCTCAACGATAGCTCTAACATTTTTTATTAAAAGTTCACATATCTAGGATAATTATATGACAAATAACAGCTTATAAATTGTCTTCGTTCTGAATGACTTTTGCTTATTGGTAACCGTAACAGATAGACAAAATTTTATTGTACAAAAAGTAGATCTCATTAAGGCACACAATTATGTCCAATTTGTTTGTGGCGTTAACCATTTCCGAGATATTCTTTACTACTGGTTTGAATGTTCAAATACTTATATGTAAGCAAGTCATTGTTCCTTTTTTCCCCCGTGTTCATGCAAAGAGAACGGAATTTAAAAGCCATGACATAGCGATTACTCTAAAGATTTCGCTATCACTTAATCCTTCTGTATTCCCCTTGTACCTACAACAAAATGTGTAAAGAACCTATTTCCTAAAACACTTCTCTCGTTTACATGAAGCAGATAGAAGAATAAGCTTTCGTAAGAATATTTCATAGAAGAATGGGTAGAAAAGTCATGTGAAGGTAACATATTTGATCCATTTTTTTCTATCTGATTAATGTTCATGGAGCTAAACATTTGCAACAATGATTTGCGCTCAGGTACAGGAGATAGGCTGAAGCGACAGTCAAAATTCTCAAAGAGGTGGTCGCTATTAGTTTGACATTAATGTGTCCTTGGAAAGGTAAAATCAAACGACTGAAAAATTGAATACCATAGCTGGGATTTAAACCGCGGATCTTGGGTTTTCTTTCGGCTGCTCTTCTAACTGAGCTACCATGGCAACATGACGGTATGACATTAAATTCTCCAAATGACTTGCGTTCTTCTCGGTAAACCACAAGGAGATCAAGACATTTTAAGACGACATACACGAATGGCGACTTACAATGCTGTAAGTACTTCAAGTCCCGGGCTTCTAGTTTAACCAAATATTAGGTCAATCAATGGTCATTAATTGTTCTTTCACACAAGCCGTGTGTAGGACAAGTTTCCATAGGTACAATCAGACGACTGAAAAAAACTTTTTTTCTTGACTTTTTTAATGGTGTAAGTCATCCCAAAATAATTTGACATCTCCTTGTGGTTTATCCGGAAAATTGCGAGTCAGTTGGGGAATTTAATGTCGAACCGGTATGTTGCCTTGGTAGCTCAATAGTTAGAGCAAATGGACCTAAACTAGGAGATGTGTGGTTCAAATCCGGGCGATAGCACTGAATTTCTCAATCGTCTGATTCTACCTTTCCAACGCATGACTTGTGTGGAAGAACAATTGACTCCATTATTTGACGTAATAGTGGTCGAAACTATGAAGCCCGCCATTTAAAGTGCATACAACATGGTAAGTCGCCATTGGGATGTATAAACTCAATACAATTTGACATCTCCTTGTGGTTTACTGGAAAAAATGCGAATCAGTTGGAGAATTTAATGTGCCGGCATGTTGTCATGGTAGCTCAGTGGTTAGAGCAACGGGACGTAAACCGGAATCCCAAATCCCGGTTGTGGTATTGAATTTTTAAATCATCGGATTTAATTTCCAACCTTGTACTACACACGGATGGCAGAACAATTAATTCCATTAATGTGTGATTTTTGTTTGGTAACCTTTGGCCTTTGCTTTTACGGTACCAGTAATACAAACTATATAAAAATTATCCCGAATTAAGAGAACTTCACTTAAGAGACTCCTAAATAGGCTTTATTGTCATATAAACATCTTAAATATTTTGCATTTTAATCAAAATCATTGCGAGCTGTTTTAGAAAATTAAAAATAAGAAAAATTACCCATATAAAAGGAAATTTCCTTCAAAATGTTGCGTGTTTCTTCTTAAATATTCAACTATATATTCGTTTTGATTCTGGTATTAATTCTTCCTCTTTATTTTCTGAGCCACTCTTATTCTTGCTTCTTTATTGGCCTCCAATACTGCTTTCTCTACTTCCGCGACTCTGATTCGATCAATGCTCACAAGTGCTCTTTCCATATTTACTCCATCAGATATTCCCAGAAACTTCATAAGTTTACGCCTTAACACAGTTACCTCATTAAAGCAAATAATTGCAGCCAGCACTCCTATTTTCCATGTATGTATTCAAGTAGAACCGTTATTGAAATTTGCTCCCATCTGCAGTTTGTCGCAGTGATCTGTCGTGTTATCTTATTTGCTGAGCGCCTGTTATTGTTTTACTATTTGGAATTTTGGGTTCTTTGTCCTCCGGCTAGCTATTATTACTCAGTCGAGCAAATATCTCTTGAACAGGGCGTGTAAACGGAAAGGAGTTGTTACTAAAAGATAACACTGACAAAAGAATTTGTTTTTACACTTTTATTGCCGTCACACTTAATTAATTTCACATATTTAATCTTGATACACGCCTGACTGAAACTGTTATATTTTCGAATGTAACCACAATCACTTATTTGCCGCGCACTATTAATTCGCGTATTTCACATCTTGTAACTAACTTTACGACGCGAGAGATTTTGTAGAATTGCGTAATGTGTACTTCGTGAATGCTTCCTTAGAACTACCTGACGTGTAACTCGCGAGAGAGATTTCTTAGAACTGCGCGACGTTTGCCTTGTGAATGATTCTGTAGAACTGCGCGATACTTGCCTATGGCTCAAGAATTTATACTCCCTCACCCCGATATGCCTAAACATTATAATAGAGCTGATATTGGTTACTAAAGCGCGCCAACATTAGCGTCTGTTTCGTCAGCCAATCATAATTACTAAAACATATGCTCTAGGGAAGATATTCCCTCTATTTCTAAAGAAAGGCACACTACCCTGACGTCATATGTTTGTCTCTTCTAAGTGATAAACAACTCACCCCCTCGCTTCATTGTTACCCATTCCTATTGTCAGTTTCAGTGACGCCATGTAAACTTATTTCCTAACAATGCTTATAGCTAACAAACATCTAAAATCATTGCCATACAATAATGTTAATTTACACTACAATCACTCTGGTATTCACAGTGTTGTGATATAAAATACTGCCTCAAGTTATTTAAAGTTTTATTAGGATTCTGTGATCTTCCATGGAGACACATTCCTAGTACTCGAGTCACTCAGAATCTTATAATTAGACTTTATATCCTTCATGATATCATAAGATAGTGAATGTTTCTTTGGTTATACTGCAGTATTGGATTATGGGCTAAATTGAGGTGTTCTAATCATGAAATCTTTTTTGTTTTTCTTTTGTTTTAATAGTAATCCCTGTGCTATGTGGAACGTTTTAGTGTGTTAGATGTTGCTGTATCCACCCGCACTTCCTTTTATACGATCGTCGAGTTTTAAACGTGCAAATCCCTCGGCTACGCCCTGTCGTCGCTCTCCTTTCTGAAAAGCATCCCTCGGCTACTCTTTGAAGCTGAAAGCCCTCAGTCGTATTTTCAGCTAAGTTGTGATTTCAAATGTTGGCAGCAGAACAACCAACTTTCCCATGATGCCATGGGCGAGATGTATGCGATGCGACTTCTGATAGTAATATGGAACAAAAGTGACAAAATATGCCATAAATTCATGAAAATACCTAAAGCACTAGCTTCATTGTTGTTTATTATGTGTAACGGTGGTATTAAAGAAATAAACGCAGTGCAGTTTATGCGTGTTACATGTGTATAATGATCTGATATTGCAGTATATCCAAGTCCTTTGACAGCAGCTTCCAAATGAGCAGAATTAATGTCATGTTTTTCATTTGTAAATGACCTATGGAAAAAGCTACACCAAACTGCCTGTCCTATTGCCGCTAATTCTTCTAGTGTTCTAAGTTATGGCTTATTTATACTAAAATTGCAGTGTATCTATTTCTGTTAAGTTGCCAACGTCCAGACTAGCTTTTGGCCCGTCAAGTCCTACCCAAATTTTCTCAAACGTGTATTTAAACTCTTTTATACATTCCATTTTAAATCAACAGTTTTTAAATCACGAGTTTTAAATCACCGTAAGACCTGGCTTCACACACCTTCTTGTAACATTTAAGAGACTCCACACCGAAGATAATGAATATATTTAACTCCATATTTCTCTTCTGACCTTTTGGATATGTTCACCGCACCTTCAGACCTCATTCTTTCACCGTATCCATAAAAAGCATCATAAATGTTTAAATTGCACCTCCTGTTTTCCATACATGAAAATATTTTGTAAAACTTTTCACATTAATAACTTTACCATTAACTAAGAAGATAGCTGCCACCATATCATTCAGTGAACTGTGGTCTCTTCGTTACCAGGAGGCATCCAGGGCTGCGGTGATAATTGTATTTCCATCATTCGTTCCCGGACTTTCCTGGATAAAAATGTTCATGTGGGTATTACTTCTTCTAGGCCTCCAAGAATCATTTTATTATCTGTCAAACTTGAAGTTAGAGGCACTTCCATGGCAGCACAGAAAATGTGTGCTGCACTACATCCTCTAACAGCGCATCTTATAGCATAGGCTAACTTAATGCCTGTTCTATAAACTATTTTTTGGTTAAACATAGCATATATCCAGACTCTTATTAACCCTTAATAATTAAAGTTAGATTAAAACTTTCCTTCCGGAAAAATTAAATTAAAGTCCCCAATATTAACATACGTTTTGCACTGCATAGACTTCTTTATTAATATTTTAACGTAGGAAGTTCAACAATAACTGAACTGGGGCTATTAACAGAGTTAACTTTAGAACTAGCGGAAGTAACATCACAGTTATCCTCTAAATACCTTAAGGGGACCTAGGAAAGATTTTTAAGTCAAAATGGCCAACATTTTCAATTTTTTGATTTCTGCAAAAATTAACTCTTTATAAAGTGAGTCAAATATTTAAATGCGTTTTATGGTGATAAAAACCTTTTTAAAGGATTTGGCAGGCGTTTTTACAAACCTTGAGCTATGGTCCTGGACCAGGTACATTAGCCTGTATAAATGTTTTCAATATAAAATTGAAGTGAAATATTTTTAGGTAGTTGGAAGATGCTTCATGTTTATATGCCCCATATATGGAAGCCAATTTGTCGCAGTCATTTCGTGTTATCTTATTGCTGGGCAACTGTTATTGTTTTATTTGCATTTTGGGTTCATTGTGCTCCGGCTAACTATTATTATTATTCAGTCGAGCAAATCTCTTAAACAGGGTGTGTAAGCGGAAAGGATTTTGTTACTCAAAGATAACACTGATAAACGAATTTGTTTTTACACTTTTATTACGGTCACAATTAAGTTCACATATTGATTCGTGATACACGCCAAACTGAAACTGTTATATTTTCTAATATCACTATTATCACTTATTTACTGCACATTATTAATTCGCGTGTTTCACATTTATAACAAACTTTAAGACGCGAGAGATTCTGTAGAATTGGGAGTGCACTTTATGTATGCTTCCGTTGAACTACGCGACGTTTAACCCGCGAACGATTCTGATGAACTAACTGTGCGACGTATAACGCGTGAATGCTTCCGTTAGACTGACGAAATCTGCCTCTGACTTTAGCTTTTTATACTGCCACACCCCGATATGCCTAAAGATTATAACCGAGCTGCTATTGGTTAATAAAACGCGCCAACATTAGCGTCTATTTTTATATCCAATCAAAAATTACGAAAACATATGCTTTAGGGAAAATATTCCCGCTATTTCTAAGAAAAGCGCGCCAATCTGACGTCATTTGTTTGTCTCTTCTAATTAATATTCAACTCACCCCCTCGCACATTGTTATCCGCTCCTATTGTCAGTTTCAGTGAGGCCGTGTAAACTTATTTCCTAACAATGCTTATAATTAACAAACATCTCAAATCAATGTCATACAATAATGCTTATTTACACTACAATCACTCTGGCATTTACATTATTGTGAAACAAATTACTGCCACAAAATTTAAGTTTTCTCAAAACGACATTTTTCAATATGTCAAATGTCCCATGCGGGACAGTTTTCCTTAGTTTTGCATGAAACTTGGCATAATAGTTCTACTGTTCTATCTAAAGAAGTTGTAGTACAATTTTTGGACTACTATATAAAACTTGGGCACAGTGGGCTATTAATCCTACAAATTTTTACTTTTTAGGCTGTAATATCTGCATTCATGATAACTAATAATTTGTTATTCAAAGCACAAAATGAAAAAATAATACTAGGATAGTGTGTTAGGAGTTCAAATATTAACGTGACAAAGTGGTACTGATGAAAAACAAAAGTTGTCCCGCAAGGAGTGTTTCATAATTTCCAAATATCGTGATATGAGAAACAGTAAATACCTCATACCTGAAAAACTACTTCATCGATTTTATTGAAATTTACACATAATGCTATTTAGAATGAGGGAAACCAACATACAAAATTTTAAAAAGATTGAAAAACAATTGTAGAAAAACATTAAGATATTTTTTTCTGAGCGCACATTTTGGAGTTGATGTAACCTCAACATGTACAGAACCATGCGGTATACCTAAGATGTTATTCTGTTTTGCATATTGATTCCCATTGAACTTGAGAAGTTTTACACCAAACTTTGTTTCTTAATACGGCTTTTCCTCAAAGAGTCACTTATAAACAATACAACATACAGAGTGGACCATTTAAGTCAAAACTGTACAACATCTCCAAAACTAAGCCTTGTAGTCAGAAATGTCTTGAATAAAAGTTGCTTGAATATTATGGGAGAAACTAAATTCTTTGTCGTGTTTTGTTTGGATGACGTTGATCATTTTAGGGTCAATTTAATTTTTTTAAATGGGAACCTACAATTAGGCTCAATTTAAATTGGCCCAAAAATGACCATCTAACGTCACCAAATAAAAACGACTAATGCGATTTACTTTCCCACATAATATCAAGTAACTTTCATTCAATACATTTCTTTCTACAACGCTTGGTTTTGGAGATATGTGCAGTCTCAACTTAAATGGACCACCCTGTATACACAGCTCACACAGAAAATATAGATCATCAAAATCTATCAAGATACTACTAGAACAATACAAACAACCTTCGCCAAGCAGCAATGTTGTTAAAATTATAAAAGAGAAGCCAGCCCGTAATTTGTGCTAAGTGAGTGAAAATATATGTTCTAAACTTGAAAAAGCTATGACTGAAAATGAGAGGAGAAATTGCTGTCTTTGCTAAATGCATTAATTCTTCAAGTTTCAGGCCTTAAAGGGTGAATAATACTGTAAATTTTCTTTTTCAGAAAAACTTAAGAGAATTTTATTATGTAAAAAATGAGGCAGTATTTTTAACACTTAAATAATTTCAGTCTAATTATATAATATGTAAATTCAATAACAGCCCGCATTGAAGAAATATGTATATGTAATAATTTGTAAAATGTATGTAACAGTCATTGCATATGATTATATTATTTTATCCATGAGTAATAATGTTATGTGAATATATTACGTAATTTAATAATGTAGGAGCAGTGAGAAATAGGTTTAAAAATGCTAACAATGAGGTAACCTTGAGGAAATAATGCGTAAGGAAGTTTAAATGCTACTAGCCATTATTAGAGCAGCAATAATGTAAATTTTGAGACAGTTTAAAAACAGCCAATCAACAACCAGAAAAAGCTTTAGTTAAATGAAGGTATTCTATTGGACTAGGATTAGCCAATAAGAGACTTGAAATGCAGAAATCTACAAATTTAGGCAGTGGAAAACAGTTCAGTTGCCTCCAAACAGTGCTCATAACCAGACGAGTTGCCTGCAGACAGTGCTCATAACTAGATGCGTTGCTTGTGCGTCCTCGAGAGATTTAATACGTATTCGTGTGAAACGAAAAGTATTTTACGTGTTAAAAAGTGTAATTAATTGATAAAAAAGAATCTCACAGCTCTCTATATCAGTGAAGTGTTATTTTAATCGTATCAAGTATTAATAAAAGGAGTGAAGTAAGAATTATAATCTGTGTCAGGCTACATTCGTAGCCGTATCATAAACCTGCCAAGATATCCATGTCTCTAAAATAAATACTGACGCAGCCGAGGCAAACATAAATATATAATATTTAAAGAAACAGTCAAATTACAAAGTTAATATTTTTAAACATTTTGGGGGGGCAAAGGCCACCGGAAAGTACATTTGGGGCGAAGGCTACCGGAAATTGTTTACCATACGTGCGGTTGCAACTACTAAAGGTTCGGCTCCCCAACAGTTGAATTATAATACAACTCCTTAAATAACAAAATATCTTCTCAAATTGGCATCCATACGTGGAGCTAATAAATAAAATACTCCTTTCTTAAAAATAAAAACTGAATATTTGACTATGCTCAGTACCCTTTTGAATTTGCCCGAGTATTCCCATTGCAGTGCGGTTTTGTATTGATTAACGAAATTGAGATGTAAGCGTAAATTTTATATGCAAGTTTATATGCAAGAGCCATATAGCTTCCAAAATCAGCATAAGTAATAACAGAAGGCTTCTAATGGGCGTTTCAATAAAATAACACATTCTTATACCTAGGAACATGAGATAGCAGTCAGATTATTTCAGAATTAGACCATTTGAATTTCATGCAATTTAAGCGAACAATAGCAGGTATTTCGGCAGTAGTTGATGCGGAAGAAGTTAACTGAAAACACCTACCACTTACTTGTGAACCGGAGTGAGAATGTGTCCACTCTGTGGTGAACGGAAACACGTAATCATATTCTGGCTCAGTGCAGAGAAATGGAAATGCTAAGAAAGCAATATTTACCACCACAGTTTCTGCAGTTCAATACGGGGATGAAGGCTTACTTAGATGTAATGTTGGATGCAGGGTGTCATAAAATGGGGTCTTTTTATCTAAGATTCGGCAAATGAGATTAATTGCCCTAGAGAACAGAAGAGAGACGGAGATGGTACATAAGAGCGAGTTCTTAAGGGTCAGAGCACTGTATATATTTGATGCTACGTTTGTAATTGTAATTCATGCTTATTATTACTTTTTTGTCTTCCTTTTTCATTTTCCCCCTTCATTATGTTAGTGCGTAGTTATCAAAATTATATATTTAGTATTATAGCTTATTGTAAGATTCAAGAGACAGGAAAAACAAACTACCACAAGGCCCATACGATTATTATATTTTACAAGGATAGACTGAAGCTGTTTACAGTAAAAGTCCTTCAACTACCACTATAAAAATTGAGCTTTATTTTGGATACACCAACTGCTATGGTTATTAGCGCTCCATTCTATATTGGGCGTAAAAGATCGTTAATTTTGCTCAAAGGTCTCTTTATCAGGCTTGAGGCTCTTTTATGCGCCGTAAATCTACGACACCGGACCACCGGCTTTACCTCACTTCCGAAGGAAGCAATGCTAAAGATTTTTACGCCCGAAAAAAATCCATTGCCCTTTGAAACCACGACCTCGGGAACTAGAGGCTAGGATATTACCTGGACGGCACTGGTAATATAGGAAGTATCATATTCCACCCATAAATTGGATGGACATATTCTTTTTAATTCTCCTGAATAAGCAAAGGATCAGAAAACGGTTTTGTATGTGCAAGAGAGAGGGAGAGAGGGAGAGGGATAGAGCGAGAGAACAGCATAAATGAATTTAAGGCGAAGACTTTCAAGGATCCAATGGAAAATGTTGCGTCATCTTTATATTCTCAAAATTGGCTCTAAATTTTAAGGTTGGTTCGCAATAACCGTAATGGAAGCCAGAACAAGAACGACAAAGTTAAAATACAGGCTGTGCAATATAAGCGTTCACAATCAACAAGTAGGGCCGGAACGGCATATTAGATCCATTTTTTTTCTTTCTTTTGACTTGAAGTTTAACGTCCTGAATCCCGTTAAGTCATATCGGACAATGAATGTTTGAAACGGGGAGAGGATGCTCAAATGAGCTCGGGATACATAGAGCTTAAAATTGAAATCGAGTTTTATTTATGGACGCTCTTTAACTGCTGTGGTTCTTAGCGTTCCATTGCATATTGGGCGTGAAAGACCGGAAATGTTTGGTTTTAGGTTCTTTCACGTGCTGTAAATCTATGACAGGGAATTACCTGAAGCCATTGCTAAGGAGTTTTACGCCCGAAAAAAAACACAGCTTATTTACCCGACATCTGTCTTCTTAGGATAAGGGAAACCCCCGTAAGAAAACGTTATGGGTTACTCACTTTAACCGAGATTCGAACTCAGGACCTATTCGATCAAGGCAGACGCTACCAAGTTCCATATTGTGCGCGTTATACTAGAAATTATTCATGAAGGCGTGACCTAAAAGTGCCGATAGAGTTCTCTCTGCTCGCAAGCTGGGAAAATCAAACCGGACGCAATTTTGGTAAATGTGCGCCCTGAACCCCGACTCGACTAGATCAATTAAGTGTTGGATGACAACAATAAAGAAAACCAAGAACTTTAGCATAAATAATAAACAAAAGTACGTTTGGTAAGATGTTTTCGCTAGTGAATTAATTATTTATTAATGACTAGCCGTAGGAAACCTTAAGCAGTTATCTAACTCAAACAGTGTCAATACAAAGAATGAAAATATTGGCAAAGGATCACTGACAAACAGATAAACCGGTGAATGCAGCGCGCAAACCCTAATAGACTGTACGAGGGTTGGGCTGGTTTGTAACCTTCGACGTCACTGCATAAATACCATTAAGAGTTCAACTTCACTTTCTCTCGTCCTGGCTTTAATGCTTAAAAACTCCTGTGCCTGGAAATTACTAAAGCTCGGAACTTGGACCTGGTGTGCCCAGCGGTCAACTGCCTATAGGTGTAACGTAAACTGACACGTGTACTCAGTGACAGTACCTGTGTGTGGATAGGAAGTGTTTGAATGACATTCAATACGCTCGCTACACACGGTTCCAACTTTTGAGCCTTAGTAATGACTGCGTTCGGAAAATGTTTATCCCATCGAATTGGCTAACTTCGGCTAATCTGCATATGCTGGCTGAATTGAAAGCAGATGAAAAAAATCTGATGCGTTACACTCACATGTCTTTCTCTACTCTTGTACAAACTATTTTTACAAACTCTTATTCTCCATCTATTTCATGTTAATCGAGATAAACATTTGCAGAAACGATCTTTTGACATGCAAAGAGAATTACATTATACACATAGCGACCAGTTCTAAAAATATTTGACTCGCTTAAGGCGTACTATGTTCCCCTTCTTTTGTATTTGCAAGGGCAATATAGAACTACAGTAGCCTTTAAGCATAGACATCTCTCTTAATAGCTGGTTTCTATGTGCAGCACCATTTTCTTTGGCACAGATTAATACTCTTTGCATATCCAAGACAAAAAAATGAATAACGAATTCCCATTTGAGAAAATAAGTATTGAAAAATTTAAGGGAATAACAAGCAATATCTCGAAAATGGTTCACTCAACAAAAAGATCTATATGACATAAATTGTGTATTTTAACGCAATCTACATTTTTTGTGTAGTAAAATTTTGTCAGTCTCTTATGGTTTACCAGTTATGCAAAAGTCGCTCACAATGAAGAATACTTTTGGAGACATTCCCAGAAAATTCAAGATATACATTTTATTTGTCATGAAAATATCTTAAACATATGATATTTTAAGCAAAATCGTTAGAGCCATTTTTGAGAAAGTTAAAATTTTCGAAAAATGTTCCATGTAAAGGGTAATCTGGGGTGGGGGATTTTCTTGAAAACCTTCGTGTCGCATCTCTGCTAAATACCAAGTTTAGTGTTTATCCGACTGTTCGTTTCTGAGTTATGGTGTTCACAGACAGACACACACACGGACATGTTTCCAAAAATGCTTTTTTTGGATTCAGGGGTCTCAAAAGATGTATTTGCGGTGAAATCTCGGTATCGAATTTTTGGGTGGAATACAATACTTCCCCTACTTACTATACGGAGTAGAGAAAGTAATATCATTGGTCAGTTATAAATAAAGGAAATCCCAATATGCTAAAAAGACTTTCTACTTTGCTGAGGATTATCATCATCGATATCGTTCACCATCCCGGTGCATTGCGAATCAAAATGTTGAATGTGTTTTGCTTTCGCTCTGATTTGCGTTTCTGTTTTCGTTTTGGAATTATATTGAACCATCTTTATTAATATGTAAATCTCAGATACTACATTCATAAATAAATTTTTATTCTTATTGAATTTTTATAAATGCGAAGCCATTAAGAATCACCTAAGTGGCAAATATTTACCTATTTAGGAAAAGCAGATGGAAAAATGAACAGGTTTTTGTATGAATGGGGAATGAGAGAGCCATCGGAATCTTGAAAATTACATTATTTGCAGTTAAATGCTTAAGGAAGAATTACATGTTTTGTTATATCCATTACGTTCACTCTGTTTAAATAACGGAAGCTGGAAATAGAAGTTGCATGTGTCTCAGCTACTGTTATTACTGAAGATCAAAGACTGTATATAAGATCAAAACTTGGCAAATTACTCACAGAAATCCATGGTGCCTTAAGTAAAGTTTGTGGAGAGTTCACAACGGGCCTAGTAGAGCTTCTCTTTAGGCTAACCGCTAACTAGATGATTATCAAGACCCAAGAAGACTGAAAGCTTCAACAAATGAACGAAGTATTAAACTTGTGGCAGATGCTCTTGAAGATCTTCGTGCGACATGTGAGAACCTTTCTGAAAGCCCACTTCTGCACACTGGGTATTTCACAGCCTGGATGCTGGTCAGACGTAGAAACTCCTGTGCATTGCTACTTTGTTGTAGCAAAGAGTTGACGTTGGAGGCCAAGTATTCTCGTGTCGAATTGTCACTATAGATGAAACCTGGATTGGAGACTTTGAGCCGAGTTAGCATCACAGTCCAACGAGTGGAGAGGTTCAGCTTCCAAAAAAATCAAAGACGTTTGTATGAAAAGGCCAAGCAATGATCACAAGCGAAGACACCATCATGCCCTCTGTGAAACCAGTATATTATTGTGCTTCATACAAAGTCGGTTTAAAAACAGACGTCATGTTATTTAAGGCTAGAGCACTCGTTCATGACAACGCTGATCCGCATGTCGGGAATGTTTTAACGAAAACGCTGTGCGAGTACGGATGGAAAGCGTTACTTCGCACTCTCTACAGTCCAGACATAGTCCACCACACTTCGACTTATTCCCAAAGTTAAAAGAACCTGTTACTGGACGTTGTGAAACAGCTTTCTGCTGCGATTATCCGAGCCATTTGAAAGATAATCAAAAGAGGTGCCCTGGATAGAATGTTAAAGCTGTACTGAAGGGCTGTAAAGCGAGAACCTAAGAAATTAACGGTGTGATTATAAAAGAAAGTGTATGCATCATTACCCTCATAATAATGAGTAGAGGAAATGTTGCGACTGCTATCTACTCTTTTGAATTTCTAGTACAACGGCTGTATCCAATTGTTTAATCACCTGCAGCATTTCCTCTGTTCTAGTTCAAAGAGTAAATTGGAATGCTGGATCAGCCAGTGTAGTAGTTTACCACACATATATGCAGCAGATTTGCTGGAGCATGTATCGCTTGCTGAAGCACATTGCAGAGTAATTAGAGAGAGAGGGAGAGAATATGACGACGGTGATAATGAGCTTCTTAGAATTGGGTCATTGCTACGGAACTAGCCCCACCCAGTGGATGAACATCGCGTGTGCTGCAACCCTCCACACGCCTTCCAGGAACTATGTCTCATTAGCACTGATTTAGTTGCACGGCATTCCTACTTTCTGATCAAACCCCTCCATACACTATTACAAAACATTTGCAGACCGTTTCCATCCAAAACTTACAAAACTATAATTCAATTTAGAAAAAGGGTCTACCGTTGGCACAAATGCCACACAGGTGTACAAACCTGAAGACGTAAGAGGCGGCTCAGTATCAAATAATGTTTAGTGATATTCCTTAGAGATATCCATGTGGATAATAATTACACACACTTAATAGTAGTACTCTGGAAGAAACTTTTCGTCTGAACGAGAAAGACCAGCAACCCGACTTTCATTTCATGATTAGGGTTAGAAAGAAACATTTGTAGGCATATTTAATCCAGACAGATAAATTTAGTTAAACAGTACCTGGAATACATAATCATAATACACTCTTCAAATGTTTCGACTTTTATTTTCTCTACTACTTAAGTAGAGTAAGCAGAGGATGTATTACATTCCTCCCAAAATTTAGATATCCAGATTTCACCGAAAATATACATTTCGGTCGCCCTTAAAGTAGACAAGTGTGTTTGTGTGTGGTTGCATCAACTACATAACTCAAAAAGTCAAAAAAATTACTAACTTTTATGTTTCAGTTGAAGACTGTTTAAGGATACCAAGCAAAGATTTAGAAGAAAATCCCCTACCAGTTTACCCCTTATATGGAAACATTTTAGACATTTTGTATCTCAAAGAGTTCAAATTATGTTAATTAAAGAGTCAAGTATGTAATACAATTTAATGACAAATAAAATACGAGGGATGTTTTTAAAGTAGGGTCTGTTATGCAATAAAATAAGAACTATTGAATATTTTGGTTAACTTTTAATCGTCCTGCGCCGTGGCGCAGAGCTGGGGCGTGGTGCTCTGATTCCCACCCATGGGTGTGCGGATTTCAGGTCCCGGGTATAGGGCTGGTGCCCATTCAGCATCGTGAGGAAAATGAGGAGCTGTGATAGGCAGTGGTCAGATATCGTAAGTCAACATTCCGTCTGGGGGATGCGCGATGCTGGCCACACCACCTCCCCTATCGGTAGGATGATCGCCCACCTCTGCCGCGCATACCTGGGCATGAGGCCGGCACTCAGGTTGGCAGGCTCACGTCCTTCGCAGTCTCTAGCGCCACAGTATTAATTTTTTTTATTTTTAACTTTTTATTCCATTGTAATACCTTAAGCTTTCCACGCAGTTTTCTCAACCAATTAATTCTTATTCTGTAGCAGCTGCTAATAGATGCTTGCCACTAGTCCATTAAACAATCATAGAGTTTCTAGGAGCATTTTTCTATAGGGAGGTGTGCAGTTGTATGATTGGTACATTTGATTGAGTAAGACGAGTAATTTTGATTTTTATGGCTACTTATTTCATTATTAAATTTCCCAGCCTTGCTCAGTTTATCTTTTGTCTATTCTTTAGTCTTTCGTTTATTCATTGTTTTCAGTCTCTTGACTGAAGAACAATTGAAGAACAGTTGAATCAACCCGGCGTTCAGTTTGATCAGGTCTGTCGTCTAAAGGAGTCATTTTGAACACGGATTTACACAAAAATGTGTACCTCAACGATATCTTGAGAATTTTGGTACCACAAATACGAATTCAACAGGCTGGTGATTACTTCTATCTTCAACAAGATGGAGCACCTGCTCACTATACACTAATTGTGCGACGTTTTTAGATAAGAATTTCCAAACAGGTAGATAGGACGACGACGGTCGTTTGTCTGGATACCAAGATCTCCAGATGTTACTCCTATGGACTTCTTTAATGTATTTGCAAGAAGACCTTACACTGTTGATGGAATAATTCATTATATAAGAGAGGCGTGCCAAGAAATTGATGCAAATAAAAACTGTGCACAAAGGTATCTTTGAATGTGAAATGTAGACTACAAGAGTGTGTAAATGCTGAAAGCCAATTTGAACAGTTACGTTAGTGATAGTAATCTTCAATGTCTTACAGTAAAACTAAAGTAGATTTTTTGAATGTACTGTATCATTACTGTATACCTGCTTATGCTCCTCCCTGTATATCTAAGTTTCCATCGAGGAAGAACTTGCATTATTGGTATCCTTGGTTTCAGTGGGGATCCAGTCGGTCTGGGTGGCTCAATTGGTTAGGACTGGCCTTCTGATCACAAGGTCTTGGGTTCAAATCTGGCCCAGATCAATAGTTTTTAAGTGTGCTAAAAGCGACAGCCCCATGTCAATAAATTTACTAGCATGTAAAAGAACTCCAGCGGGACGAAATTCCGGCACACCGGCGGCGCTAATATGACCCCGGCAATAAACAGCGTCGTTAACAAAACCAAATTATTTAGACTGTATCCAAACTAGTGGTCCGAAAAGGATCTTTATCACAGAGTAGCTAAAAGAAAACAGTTCTGAATCTGCAAGTTAATGTGATGTTAGCCAAAACAGACGACTCATTTTGTCCTCTAAGAAGCTTTCGTTCATGTACCGCAAATGTCTGCTAAGAGATTATCGCAGCTAATTTTCAACACAGAAACGTTTAATTCCAGAAAAAGCTACAGGTTTTCTAATTAGACTGGCGGCGGAAGTCTGTGATGAGGTTTTAAAAAAACTTCTGCTACAATAAGACAAATGCTCAAAAAACATTGATATCTGGTAGAAGAGTAGTGTAAGGTTCCAAGACTTGGGTAGAAAATAAACTATATAAAAATATTTAGTACTTCGTACTTTATTACAAAACGGACCTTATTTTAAAATACCCTTCGTATATATGTTGAATTTTCTGCGAATAGACTGTGAAATCGTCTTCATTTTGAATGCATTTTTATAATTTGTTCAATTGGAAAACCATAAGAAAGTGACAAAATACTACTGACTCATTCAAATATGCAATTGTTAAATAAATTTTCGTAGCATTAGCCGTCTTCGAAATATTCCTTATTACATGTTCAAGTTTTCCCAGGTTGTTATGCGCGTTAATTAAGCATCGACTTTTATTGCACACAAATTATATACTGTTATATTTTCTTTTCTTTATTATCCCATTGTCATGTTATGGTAATGACAATTTCTTGCATGATGTGCAGTCGAAACATGAGAAATACCTACAATCCAAATGTAATCTACTGAACATCATGGACTCTTTCCTTTAACGCAAGGAATCAAGTTTGTTTACCTCACGGCTGTCATGGTCAATGCCACAAATAGTCTAAGGTGATTTTCCTAGTACGGGACAAACTCATGGACGTATTAAGTTGGATAAATAAATGGCAACTATATTTGAAGCAAAAGAGTACGTAGTTATAACTCTCTAGCTAGAGAGACTGTCTTGGTAGCATGCTATTGTGACCTTGCCCGTGCGATGCTACTAGTATGCAACCATAACTCGAAGTATATGCTATGTCTCCTGCCACATTTCTAGTGTCTGCACATGTCCCGCCACCTTTACTGCAATCGTCTAGATTGTATCTTTCTCTACCGTACAATAATCCTTTCTATGGCAATAAGCTTTTATCTGTTCTATACCTGCACGGGGAGCAATCTTCCTCAAAAGTTCAGCAGCGCTTGCCAAAACCTGTTAAATTCTCCCCAAGGGCAGTTACTTCATTCATCCTTCTTTTCCACTTGGCTGTTTCCATATATGAGCTGGTTATCCTAGTATTACCCATTATACGATATATTCTACTGTCCATGCATCAGTTTCTAGCGGGAAATCGATGATCCTTGGGTTGTCGTTGCCTGTTGCAGTGTTCTTCTTCCTTGGCTATTGGTGCTCGTCGGTTGTTGAGTATTCCATTCCTAACCATCCCTAATTATTACATCTCAGGTTCTAGTGGGCGAGGCAAGTTAAAAATACACTGCACGTTTTCCTTAATCAATGAGGTTTATTTCACAGTTTGAATAATTATGGGCGGCTAGCTTTTCCCATTATTGTTATAATCCCACCACTTTAAATTAGTCAGGAGCCTAGCTATATTCACACGCACCCCACCCTTGTGCACCCACGTGCATTTGTAGCACCTTGTGTCGACGTGACTTCTCGATGAGATAGATTTAGTATAAGAGCGGGCTCTGAGGCTTTGTCTGCCCTTATATACGGGAGCATAGTGACGCTCACCTCCGCGTTTAAAAATGTAACGACGTTTCTATTGGCCCTCAGGCCGCGTTACCCTGACATGTATGAGAATGTGTGGCTTCACATACGTGCGCTCAGGCGCCATCATGTAGCGTTGTACCGCTCGGTGACAGGTACGATCTTTATGATTTCTTGGAATTCTTGCTAGCTCGCCCGTGTCTTACAATCAGCTCTGTACAAATGTTAGATGTTGAATATTTTAACATGTTAGCGAATTAAATTATTACTGTACAATTCTTATATTAATGGCTCCCCTTTCATATGTACAATTCCTCTATATATGTATAATATATCCCCTTTCAAGTTCTTCCATTAAACATCTTTGAATAAGAAAACTGCATATTATGTTCCAGTTAATTTTCTTTCTTCTTTCTGATCAGTTCCAGGACTGCTATTCCTTGGCTTACTTATTTTTCTGTATACGTTTCTGTTCTATTTCACACCCTCTATTCTTCTCATATCCACAGTTCTAATTCTTACAATAATTTTTTCTCACTTGCTGCAACATCCAAGTTTCCGCTCTTCTCCACACGAAGCACTTTATTAATCTCTTATTTAGTTCTTTCTTCAAGCATCCAGGGACGATTCATTTTCAATGGAAAGTTTCCAATAGCATTGCTCTTCTGTTTGTCTTTTTAACAATGTTATTGCTTACAGTACAATGTGGTATAGTTGCAAGTAGCCCATAAAACATGAGAGTAACTCCTTGTTACATGTGAGTTTATGTCCGTTTACGTGTTGACTTCTCCGGGCTTTGATCCTTCGACGAACGTCCTCATAACTTCTAAACGGACTGTTTGTCATTTTGGTATCTTGCATTGATTCCCACTTTTTAATCAAGTTTACAAGGTTTCCTTCAAGGAACCTGTTCTCACATATGCTTACACAATTTATTGTATCACGTGAATAATTTTATAGAATGCAAAATGACACTTGTAACTGTCATAAAATAACATAAAATACTGACAGAAGAACGCTAACAATCGATTATTGCATTAAACTTTAATTTGTTGTATATGTTTACACGATTCGATAATGGAACTTCAAGCAGTCAAAATATTGTGACCTAGTGGGTATATTCTGAGTTTTATCGGGAGGAAGGAGACATCCCGAGCGACCGACTGGCCGGTTGAAGGGATAAGGGCTAATAAGTAGACGGAGCAGCGTTAGCCCAGTTTCTGGTTTATCCTTAGCGTAAACCAGAGGCGCCATCGAGAGCTAGCCGGATTCTTCTGCAAGTTTTTTCTCCTCGCCTCCCACTAACACTTTAGAACTCTTTGCAGCGACTATATGTAAGAGAGCGTGCCTGCGAGTAAGCCAGTTCGTGAGAGTTGTTCTTGATGCGACAAAGTGCTGGCCATTCAGTGCGTTCTCCGAGTGAGGTTGCGAAGATAGTTGTGACGTACAGCAAGTACTGTTGCTGCGAAGAGATTAATGAGGTCTCTTGTCAGCGAGTGAAGGGGAAGGAAGAAGAAACTTTGTGCGTATTTCATTACGACGCTATTTCGCGGAGAAAAGTGAAGTGACATTGAACTGAACTGAATCACATTTGTGAAGTAACAGTAAACGCTGCACAAAGTTCAAAATATCTATTAGTTTCCAACGGGAGACAGGCTACGTTTATATGAGTCAGTCGATATATCCCAAATATATTTTTGCTATGAATTCGCAATAGAAGTCACTTAGAGGTTACAGCTCACAATATTATTAGCTTTACCAAAAGAAGAATTGAGCGAGAGAATGGAGAGTGGTGTAAATTTTTCTCTCCCCATCTTCGCTGATATTTACTCACTCGTCTGGAATTTTAAATGAAAGTTATGATCAATGTTCCCTACAGATTATGACTTTGCCACTCGTTAAGACAACTAACGATTCTGGAAACTTCGATCCGACTTTTGTTTCAAAACCGTTTGTTATACGAACAGAAAAACTTGTATAGCTTTACGTCTTTCTAAAACTACTTTGTGGCAGTAAAAACGTACCATAGATGGTGGGTGAGTAGCTGTGGCTTCCTCAGTGCACTTTTCCGTTAGGTAGGAAAAGAAAACAAAAGTCGAGAGCTCTAATCTTTGTGCCCCATTTCCGCTAATGGCACCCGCACTTGGGGAAGAGTACAAATTGCTATGGTATGCACATCGGGAGTTAGGTCCCTATGAGGCACTGCGAAATCAGTGGTGGCCTGTGCGATAAAAACTTGCTCTAGCTTCTTGTCTCCGGCCTTGTAAATCAGCGGCGGCTAGTGGCATAAAAACAGGCGATCTCTCAGCCGGAATATGGCTTTCAAGTGCACTTGGTGCAGCTTGCGTTATTAGTAGGATACTTGAAGTCTTCGGGAAAGGCAATAGCATGGATGAAACTCGATTTGAATTTTCTCACATTTAGATTTTAAATTATCTGCTGCATTTTTCATTGCGATCATGTTTAAAGCATCAGGCAGTTATTTAAGTAGTATTGTACTCGGTCCTAAAATCCATATTTAAATCTAAAATAACAATGAGAAGCCTTCAACGTTTTCTAAACGTAAACTGGTGTACGTATTACATGTTTAAAAAATCTGATGTAACACATTCACATGACTTGCTCTACCCTCTTGGTGAGTGTACAAACTATTCTTACTGAAGCTTATATTTATCTCTACTGCATGTAATCCAAATAAACCTTTGTAGAAATAGTTGCATTACACATTTCATTATAGATACAAAGACAACAGCGGCAGTCAAATGTTTAAGAAGTGGACGCTATATGCTGACTTTAAAATTCCATATTGTTTCCATGCAATCACGAGAAACAGCTGAATGTTAAAAGGACTTTAAAGAATGACCAAAAAATGAACAACCGAAGCATCAATAACGGATATCTCAGAAATTGTTTATACCACAAAAAACTTATTTGAAATAAATTGTGTGTTTTAAAGAGATATACATTTTCTGTGTAGTACGTTTTCATCTATCGCTTAACGTTTACTAGTTGTACAATCTTGTATAACTCCTTCCGAATGAAGACTCTTCAAAGGCTATTCCCAAAAAATTCAATATATACATTTTCTTTGTCATGAAAATATCTCGAATATATGGCATTTGAAATAAAATTTTCGAAAAATGTTACATGTGAAGGATGGAGACATTTTCTTGAAAATCTTTGTGTGGCACTCTTAGAAGACACTGAATTTAAATACCAAGTTTGGTACTTATCCGAGTTTCGTTTTTGACTTACACTATTCACAGACACACACAGGTACCTTTTTCTAAAAATGCTTTTTCTGGATTCATGGCGCCTCAAAACATGTATTTCCGCTGAAATCTCGATATCAAACCTTTGGATGGAATGCACTACTTCCCCTACCTAATATACGTAGTAGAGAAAGAAAAAAAAACTTGCACGCATACATACTTTTGAAATGCTAATTTACTGAATTTGTGCCTTCTTCTTCCCTTAACTAAGGAAGTATTGGATTCTTCCAAAAATTCGATATCAATATTTTACCAGAAATGTATGTTTTTAGGTACCTTGTTTTAAATGTGGAGAACAAAAATGCTAGCGTGAGAGAGAGAGAACAACGTAAGTCAAAAAATAAAAGTCGTAAAATATCCAATTCCATGCTTACGTTTATCCCTTTAGGGATTCAGGGAAGCAACTCCTCTGGTCTCAAACATTTGACAGAAATTTGCCACCATATTTCCCTCAAAAACATCTGAAACACTTCCAACTAAAAATTGGGATATTGGCATGAATGTTCTATAATTACTGCAAAAACCACCCACTAATTTGATATCATTAGGGAATCATAAAAGAAAGAAAAATAATGCCCAACGAAAGTTAAAAATCTTGTTAATTTAAGTAACTTTTTCACTATTATTTTCTAAATATCCGCCGTTGTAAGTTCGTAACTACTGTCGTTTAAAATACTTAGGTACGCCATCTATAAACATTTAAAAATAAACATTCCGTTTTTGCCTACCAAGGGCCTACGTAATATCAACAGTAGTGTGTTGCCTTTATGTAATTATTTCTAATTAAATTGTCATTGCCTTATTTTAATTCTGAGCAGCTATTTTAACGGTTAAAATAAGTTATTGGATTGAAGAATCAAGCGTTACTCACTTTGTTTTTATGAACGCTCCTTAACTGCTGTGGTTCTTAGCGTCCCATTCTATATTCGGCGGAAAGACCGGGAATTTTGCTTAGAGGCTTGAGATTCTTTTATAAATATTTATACCGCCATAAATCTGCGACACGGGACCAGCACCTTTACTTCCCTTCCAGAGGAAGCCATGCTAAAGATTTTTATGCCCGAAAAAAATCCATCGCCCTCCGCCGGGTTTGAACCCGCGACCTCAAGTGTTTACTCACAATGGCAATTGTTGGCAAGCTATAACTTCATAATGAATATAGAAATTCCTCACTGTTACACATATACACGTTTTATACATATTTCAAATCTGATGTTCATAAAGCAGCCTATTAGAATTTAAATAAAATTAATTTTTAATTTCCATATTGAATATTATTAATTTATTTTACGAATGTCCTTTAAAGTAAAAATAAATCTTTGAAAACTTGACACGACACGTAAACCAGTTGTTACGTGGAGCATTTTAACTAAAACATTAAAATTATAATAAAATTACTGTAAATATTATTATAGAGTGAAGTGATAAGATCCGCCCGAATAATATGAATAATAAATAATAACCGTAATAAGAATATTAATAAGCATCTAATCAAAATAATGAGGGGAATACCAATATGAGCGAAGAATAAAGGAGAACATTAAGAATTAGAAAAGGGGGGAATAAAATCATAACGAGAGAAATAAAGTAATGAGTAGATTTTAAAATAGAGAGTTGAGGGTTGTTACACTACATCACTATGATAATCTTACTTGAACGCGTTTCAGGAGACGGCTTGTTCCCATCGTCAGCATTTTCTCTCAACTGATATTTGCCGGTCATCGTCTGGGGGATGTGTGTGGTTTGTGGTGTTCTCTGGTGCTGGGCTGAAGAACCTCCAAAGGCTGTTGGGTGGCGGCAGTTCAAAATTCATTAGGTGATTCCTGTGTTTGACAATATGTATTTTTTCCCAGATGTCCAATTCATTGCTGCTGTTGATCGGTTTTAAGAGTTTTATGTTTGGAGTGATATCATGGTTTGAAGACCAGAAATGATGTGCTACTGCTGATTTATCTTGCTGCTTTTGGTAAATGCATCTCATATGCTCTTTAAGTCTTATTTCAAGATTTCTTTTTGTTCTTCCTATATATACCAGGTTACATTCATTACAATCAATTTGATATATACCAGCTGATTTATAACATTCAAAAATTGAGCTTAATGAGTAGATATTAATAAATAATCAGAAAGTGAAATGAAATGTAGAAAACTTGTATTTGAGAACGAAGAGACTTTGCGAAAACCATAAAAAGGTTGGAGACTTAGGAAGAGAGACATTAGGAATCGCTAAAGTTACAATAGAAACCGAGTCGAGCTCTCAGGAAGCCAAGACAACGGTCCGGAAACCGAATTCAGTCAAGCGCACAGAAAATTCAGTCTAGTGAACATAAGTTGTTAATGGTAGACGCGGACGATGCTCGGACGACAAAATTAAGAGCCAATGTAAGACGAAGAAAAATTCAGAGATATAACCAATAAGAATTAATAAAAGTCACGTGCATAGCAAAAAGATAAATCATCTATATATAAAATCATCTATGACAGAGAGCAACTTTTAGACGTGTGTAAGATGCTTCACTGTGTGTCGAACCGTAGGGTAGAGAAGGTCACTCCGTGTTGTGCAGTCAGGGAGAATAAGATAGGTGTAGACATTCAAAGTATTTTATATCCGAGAGGGAAACAGTGCAAGTGTCTACGAGTAATTATTTATGTATTGGAAAATTAGTTTAAAGTAAACGTGAGTAAAAGGGTAGCTAGAACATGACTAAAGGTTGTCATTAAAGTAACATTGTAATATTTCTTTAACTTCGAAAAGTACTTAAGAAAGGGTAAAGCACGGAAACAATAGCAGGGGATGACAGGAGTAATTGCGTCTTGTGTGAAAGGGTATTCGGACGAGGACAACAGTGTGGATCATCAATAAACGGGCCATCTGAGAGGAGAGCCGGCAGCAACATCCATCATCCCGAAATACCAACCCAACACCAAGAACCGACCCATTACACCTTTTTAAACCCCGCTACAAGAGCAACACGCTGAATGCTCCATCACCATCCTTCCTTTCATTCATCTCACCACCATTTCTTATCATCTCCTTCTTCACTCTCATACTAGGCTTCGGGTTGATCGGGTTCTCTCTGATCCATAGTCTGTGTTCTACGACAGGCCCTGACCCCAGGCACCCGCTTATAAGTCCTGGGGATGTAATCCCTAAGAATGGGGATGCTAAACAGAGAAAAATATAGTTTATTTCATTTGACGCAACCAACATCTCGAAACTCTCCTAGCTTAGTTTAACCATGCAGTAACGGACCAGTGGCTGCGTTTTTCTCTTCTGATTAATACACAAAATAAGTAATATGAATATATACATTAAGCATAGCTTTTGCTATAAAGGTATCCAAAAGTTTATTCTTCTACATCTAGACAAGCCTTTGCACGTGGAGAGCACATTATTGCATACTCGACGGATTTCAGCAGCCAGATGTTGTGCATATCAAATATACTCTTCTATTTCGTTTGTCGACTAATTTGTAGATAAATTCTGCGGTATTAATAGCTATAAACACTTCAGATTTGTTTAGGAACAAAGCTGCAATAAATTTGAGTATTATGGTACCATACCTCACCTCATCTCTTCACCGAGACTTCATTACCAACAAAACAGCGCAGTAAATTACGTTCTATTTATGCACCGAAGGATGTATTGCTTTTACTATATGGGCAGTTTATTTTGCCACTATTACACAAATTAACACGCTAATGTACCGCTTTGTGCGGTGCTCCCCATGCATGACAAAACCTCGTGGGCATGTTCTGCCGAGGGCATATTCTCTAATGTAAATGGTTTCAAGAGCATAAAACTAATTGTGTTGTTTTTCGAAATAATTTTAAAAAACGTCACGAGTGTTCATCCTCTGAATCGTTCCAAATAAATAACCATAGGTTCAATTACCTATGTAGTTACAAAATAAAAGGAATTTTTCACTAACGCGATCTTTGAGTATTTTTATAATTAGTTTCAAAAGTGAAGATCTGGTCGTAGAGTGTGTTGTTTTACAACAGTTACAAATATGTGTATGATAGCAGACCTAGTAGCCATACCTGATACACACATCAATACAAACTTAAACCCCTCGTTTCTATATGGCTACTTTTTCTGCTCCCAGGTATATAAAAGCTTTGCCGATGATGAGCCGGTGAGCACGTACCGGGATCACGCGACTGGCGGCCACCGGGTGTAGTTCGGAGAAGGTATCGGGTTGAATGACTTCGCTCTGCGATAGCCTAGCTCAGGCTAATTCAGTGTAGCGTTAATTGGCACGTTGGTGATGCGTCTTTGGTTGGATTTACTACCTGTGGTTATAATGTTATATACTAGAGTTTAAAGCAAAAATCTACCCGTTCTTCAACCAGGGAAAGGCCCTGTGGCTCTCCCTCCACAGATTTTTTCCATTACACCAATACCCGGTTTCTTAAAAAACCCACCCTCAGTTTTCGCAGGAACGAAAGTGATACACCACTTGCGCGTGTAAACCCCAAAGGAGAAGACTACTGAAAATCTCAGTAGCACCGACAGCGTTGTGATATGTACGGCAGAACCTGTGTTTATTGTGTTATGTTTTGCTGAAATAGTGTCGCATGTGAACTATTGGCTTTAAATTATACAGAAATTCCCTGGTTCCAAACAAATCCACAGTTTATAGTTTGTTAGAAAAATTTACTAAGACTGGACCCGCATTAGTAAAAAAAAAGCATAGACAACCAATGGTTCCAAGTCAGACAAAACTGGACGAGAGATGAACTTCCTGGAAAGAAGTCAAAGAAAATCGCTGCCTTGCGTTACTTAATTTTTTATAAATAAATGTCTAACCTGCTCACTGTGCGGATCTAAGTCCACATAATTATTACTATAGGGAATGCTTCAAGATAAAGTTAATGTTACAAATCCCCATTCGCTCGACGAATTAGAAGGCAATATCTGGAATACGTTTACCAATATTTTGGCTGTAGAAGTTCGACCTTTCAGTAATTCATTTACAGGTGACAGACTTGTACAGACGTAGAGGAGTCGATTTCATCTTCTATAACGAAACGTTATGATAATGTTTCGCATCACTAACATAAGAGAAACGGCGGGCTGGTTCCTCGCTATTGTAAAGACGCTTCCGTATAGCACTACCAGGGATGCGTCGGACTGCCAGTTGCGTCATTCAAAAGAAACCCGATACAAAGCAACCTTAACAACTAACTTTCTGCTAGTAATGACTCAAACAATGGACCGCATTGGCACAGTGTCCGGGCTGTTCTAAAGGAGACATTGAAGTCCATAGAGGCGAAACCGGAGTATAATCAAAAGACTCAGTATTTGTCTCCTGAACCGTTGTTACAACTAGACCTTCAATTATTTCCAGCATAAAACAGCAAATGACCTAGGAAACGACGAGAACAGATATGACGACACTGATGCTCCAGAAAACAAGTCTCTGAGACAGAGCTGGCTGCTTGTTTTTGCATATATCCCTGAGGCTTAAGTCTTAAATATTAATACTCAATTTAAATGCCAATGTATTACAGCCACAAGGCTTAAACAATCCCCTTCCACACCTGTTGCGATATTCTCAGCTAATCTGCTGAAGCCATTTTGAATTTCTAATGACTTACTCCCACTCTGCTACACTGCTACAAGAGTGGTTTACTTTCACAATTCTATATCTTAGGGCAGCACCGCGCATCTGATAACATAGTTTTATATTATATTTTATTTTGCAAGTTACCTGAGTTTTTAGAAATCTGCCACAGCGAGTTTTGTTACAAAAATAAAATATTATATACTTTCATATGCTACTATTGCATCTGTCATTCAGTAAATACATCAGGGTTCTCCGCAACCCATACAAGTCTCCCCTAGTCTTCCCTTCTTGCCGCTTTCATCTTTTTCATTCAAGTCAAGCCCCTTAATAAGGTCCATACTCTGCATTCACTTTGTCACATATATTTTTCCTATTCACTATTCCCTTTTTACAGGTACTTTCTGCTCCACTAATCTCTTCCTTCGTTCTTATTACGTTGAAAGTTTGTTTTATCTCCTAACAACGGTTCATATTACTACTAATAGTATACACCGGGTCTTTAAAGCTGTTCACTTGCTTCGTTACTTCATCTCGATTTCCTAAGTGCATCTTATTTGCTTTTATTCCAATAACCAGGCTTTGTTCTTTGTGGAGATAACATTTTATTGCAGTTATCATTTATCTTCACGTATGTGATTATCTTCTTATTCTGCAAGCAGTCCCGTATAATTAGTAAATATTACGTTCTTTTTACTTTCTCTACTACGTATAGTAAGTAGGGAAAGTATTGTATTCCACCCAAGAATTCGATACCGAGATTTCACCGGAAATACATGTTTTGAATCCAAAAAAATCATTTTCGGAAACATGTCCGTGTGTGACTGTGAACAGCATAACTCAGAAAGGAACAGTCGGATAAACACCAAACTTTGTAATTACGTTTAGTATCTTCCAGAGATGCGACACGAAGGCTTTCAAGAAAATCCCCCCACCCCAGATTACCCTTTACATGGAACATTTTTCGAAAATTTTAATTTTCTCAAAAATGCCTCTAACGATTGAAATAGTACATTTGTTGGTTGTTGGAAGATGCTTCATTTTATCTGCCGCACGTATGAAAGACAATTTGTCGCGGTCACTTCATGTTATCTTTTACTGAGCGCCTGTTATTGTATTTAATTTTGGGTTCACTGTCCTCCGGCTAGCTATGATTTCTCGGTCAAGCACTTATCTTATACAGGATGTGTAAACGGAAAGGAGTTTTTATCCAAAGATAACACTGATAAAAGAATTTGTTTTACACTTTTATTGTCGTAACACGTTATTCACTTTCACCTATTAATCTTGACACTCGCCAAACTGAAACTGTTATAATAACTTCTTTACTGCCCATTATTAATTCGCGTACTTCAACGTTTTATGTAATTAACTTTACGACACGAGAGATTTGTCATAAATTTGCTTTCGCGTAACCTTGATGAACTGCGTGCGACGCATACTCCATGAATGCCTCCGTTGAAGTACGTGAAACTTGATTCTGACACTGAATTTATACTTCCTCGTCCCAATATGCCTAAAGATTATAACCGAGCTGCTATTGGTTAATAAACGCGCCAACATTAGCGTCTATATTTATATCCAATGAAAATTACGAAAACATATGCTCTGGGGAAAATCTTCCCGAAAATTCTAAGAAAAACACGCCACTCTGACGTCATTTGCTCGTCTCTAATAATGATAAACAGCTCACCCCCTTGCTACATTATTGCACGCTATTATTGTCAGTTTCAGTAAGGCCGTATAAACCCACTTCTCAACAATGCTTACAATGAACAAACATCTCAAATCAATATCACACAACAATGCATATTCACACTACAATCACTCTGATATTTACATTTTTGTGATACAAATTACTGCGTCACGATTTTGATTAAAATATCAAATGTTTAAGATATTTTCATGACAAATGAAATTTATATCTCGAATTTTCAGGGAATGTCTCCAAAAGTATTCTTCAATGTCAACGACTTTTGCATAACTGGTAAACCATAAGAGAGAGACAAAATTTTGCTACACAAAAAATCGCGTTAACATACACAATTTATGCCCTATACATTTTTTTTGTGAGTGAACCATTTTCGAGATATTGCTGGTTATTCCATTAAATTTTCCAATACTTATACTTTTTTTCAAATTCGTTAATCATTGTTTTTATGCCCTGGACATGCAAAGAGAATGGAATGCGCCACATAGCAACCAGCGCTTAAAAGATTTGACTATCGCTTAAAACCTACCATATTCCCCTTACACTTACAAGAAAATTAGCAATAAGATTAACATCTCGATTAACATGAAGCATATAGAGAATAAGCGTTTGTAAAAATAGTTTGTACAAGAGTAAAGAAAGTCATGTGAGTGTAACATATCAGATTTTTTTCTTCTGTCACACAAGCTTTGATACTGTGGCTTCCTCTTCCTATTTTACTTCTAACAGTTTTTCCTATTTGCCTATGAATATTACTCCATTTAGTGACTATTTAAGAGCCGTCTCCCTTTCAAGCCCATGCGCAAGCTATTTAATTTGCTTATTGATTGCACTGTTGTGCATTCAAAGGGAGTCATGCATAGTTTCCACCAACAAAATAAATCTGAAATTATCCTTTAAGACACGACTAGCATACCGCCACTCTAAGTGCACTGATATACGACTCTCTTCATGCAGCAGCGGCCGACCGGCCCAGCGTTTCTCCCCTAGATAATACTGCTAAATATACGAAATAAGATGAGCATTACATGCTTACGTATCGTTTTAATAGTTATTCGAACAGATTCCCTTCCATATCTATACAAGCCTGGCATCTGTTTAACGTATTGTTTATCCTTAACGTATTTCTAGAGCCAAACTATTCAGAAATATCTTCCAATTCAATGGAATATATGGGGATTTGCTGCATAAACTCCATCTTTAAGCATTCACCACATACATAAATCACAAGGATTTTGACCCCGTGAGCAATGAGGTCAATCAATTATTCTGTAACAAAAAACATGTTATAATGCGAGACAGTGATCCCTATCTCTTTTTAATTTTTCCTCAGAAGTGTTGACCTGCAAGGCCTAAAAATGAGGATAATACGTCGAAGAAGAATTGTTGACTCTATGCTCTTCTCTGTTTAACATGGACCCAGTCTGTTTAAATTGTTCTGACCTATAAATTATGGCCTTTTTTTAGACGTTTCTGTATAAATTCAAACTGAGAACTGAAGCTGGACAATGGTCGTTACTTTTTGAAGCCGTACCCTTTGCTTGAATATCTGCTCTTGCTTCTTCTGCCAGCTGCTACAGTGGTTGGGAATTAAATCTCTTTCGGGGTATGCGTGGGCGTATTTTGAAGGTATAACACCGGTTGAAGTTGCCTGAGTATTTTAATGTGATCTAATACTTAAGCCATTGAAGCGAGTTGTCGACCGTTTGAAGATAAAAAATTAAACTGATTATGAATAGTAGCTCTCGAAACTATAACAATTGGCTTATTGTACCTGCTAACTTCTGCAGTATCAATTGTACGGTGTGAAATAACTACTTCTGCAGTAAAAGAAATTGCATAAATTACCGCGAGTCGCTAAAATGCTTACTGGCAAAACCCCTCGCCGCTACCTCTAAGTGACCGATAACTCAGCGCGGTCTTGGCGCTACGAACTGCCGATAACTGTAGAAGACTAAGCCCCTAAGGCTGTACACAAAGAAAAGATGGACGGCAAGAGCTAATTTTAGCAATACACGCTCTTTTATTACTTTAGCTCCGCCTACCTTAGAACTATTCCACCAAGGTTCCTCATATGCACTCCAATTTCAAGTCCCTTGCATATGCGTCTCTGATACTGTTGCTATGGGGTGCCTCCCTGAAACTCAGAATTTCATTCCCTTTCTCTTTTACCGAATTTCTGTCTACGTTGCTCTGCAAAAGTACTGAACCTATAACCTTAACTGCATTCTAGGAACTTTGTGCTAACGCGTTCGCTACTCATTCTGTTACTAATGACTTTGCTGCTAATTCTCCGGACAAATATGTTCAACTTAAGCCTGTTACATTATACATTGATTTAGTATTCCGAAATTATTTATTGCAATTATTTCTCTATCTTACGATTACTTCTTTATTCATTTATATCTTCCTGTCAATAATTACGGTATCGAAGTCCACATGTGACTCCACTTGAGCAAAAATTAGCACAATAAACACATACTGCTCTGTAGCATCACTAATAATAACCACACACAACCAACAAATTTATGCCCACTGCACGAGTACGAAACAAACAACGTTAGACAGACTACAGTTATCATTCTCACCATGTGCATGAACTAGATTACCGCGAAGTGAGGTCATTCAATCCGATACCTTTTACGAATCAGACCCGGGCTACTGTTAGTTGCATCATTCACGATAAATCCGATATTATTGAAACAGTGTTCAGATAGGGGGTTGGTAATTGTTGAAACCCCCTGAAACTTTTTTCATTAAATACAACTTATTGTTTTGTAAAACAGAATAATCGATTTAAGCGATAATAGTATTGATGGATAGGTTTCGATTATTAACGGATTGCTCACCTAGGACTTAAGATGATTATAGTGCTTTAAGGTTACAAACTGACTTGTCATTAATAAACACTGATTCTCGATAGTTGTTCTAATATTCTTAATCATAGTTGAACTTCAATAAAATGTAGCAATAATCCGTGTCTTCTTTTGTTACAGGACAGCTCAAGAGTTAGATTGGGTCACTTTGAGTGTCAGCTTCACACAGTAAGTAAATTGTGTTTGATGTTATTTAGGTTTTAAATAGAAAATTAAAATGTGTGCTTGCACGGGCTATACAACGTGTTGCACATACCCACTAAGCATTATATTATTTTGTCTAATGTGATAGAATTGGAAAAGTTCTAACTCTCAGCCTAACTTCCTTACCGTCTTAAGAGCAGCAAACCACTCTAGCTGCAGAAAGCTGTCTATTAAAAGAGGGTTGGGTTTAACAGCTCTCCAAGATATACAGTAGTAGCATGGATCTCTTCGTCCTCGAGTCGCAGAAATCTTCAACTTGTCTTACCTCACCTAGCGAAACCAAAATACTTATGAAAATCAGTTAATGCCGAACATAGGGCATCGACGAAAGGATTCCAAATATAAGTCACTTTTTCCACCTCTAATTTAAAGTATCCAAATGAGCAGAGAAGTTTCAAAAATTAGTCTGAATTGTAAACAGGGTTTATCTAGACTTGCCACTATAGAAAACCCGAATTATTTCGCAATTATATTGGTGGCAGTTGTATACATGTCATCTTTGATACCAGAGATAGATGTCGATGAGAAGATTGATAAATGCTATCAACACATTTCCTATATACATTTGTAGTAAAACGCTATCCTTGCAGATAGGTGAGAAAGCCCGACCTAAAGGGTAAGGTCAGTCCCGTCGTAGAGTAGAATGCGTCCTGCGTTTCCGATGCAGCTGCGAATTGGTTAATGCTTTACGGGAACTGTATTAGCTTTTCTAGGGGTATTTAACTCTCAATAAATCTGTGCACCTTCAGCGAATTGCTTAATGATTAATGAAAGTAGCTAATACCAAATACACTTGTTTAATTTGAATCCGACAATAAAAAACAATAAGATGTACTGTTATGGACATATGTAAATTGTAAAAGATACAGAACCTTTTTAACTCTCAGATATATAAGAAAGTTCGAGTGCTTATGAAGTATTCATTGAAATCAAATAAAAGGGAGTAAGTGTTTTCATTTAACACATTAATTGTTCCCTTCCATTTCCTTATTTTATATCAACATTAAAAAAAAACGAAACCGCTTATCTTATTATCTCCAAAATTTATAATAAAATAAAATTATGTACAATGCTATTGTTAATGAGATCGTTACACGGGAGAAGTAAATGAGTGATACTAAGTTGGCGAGATACCACAGCTGTGCAAGGTGCATTAGTTTCTCCCCCAGATAATACTAACGATGCAAACAATATGAATCCGTTACGTTTATCTTTCGTTACGAAAGTTGTTGAAAATGATTCCCCTCCGCCTCCATACAAGCCTGGAATCCGTTAAATACATTACTGAGAACTCGACGTATTTCTGCAGTCGAAATATTCCAAAACGCGCGCAGCATAATGACTTCTAATTCGGGAGTATATGGGGATTTCTTGCATTAACTTTATTTTTAAGTATTCCTTCCACACAGATGATACCGCATGGATTTATATCTGGAAAGTGAGCAGGTAGATAAGTTTTTTTCCCTTTCTTTCTTTCTTTTTTAACTTTATGGTGCCATATTGTTGAGCTCATTATGTGTCGTAGATGACTGGCACATCAATTCAGCCATCTGCCGAGCCACAGTCCTGATGTAGGCTAACTGGTTATGAAATAACCGGAACACACACACACGAGACTCTAGCCATATCAAGGAAACCTCTTTATCAAAGAAAAATGTATCCAGCCGAGCCAGAAACCGAAACCAGGACCCTTGGAACAGCAGGCGGTTCTCTATCTGAGCTACTACAGCCAAAAGTCAACTATTCTGGTTTAAAGAAACATGTAATACGAGCCAGCGATTTTCTTTAATTTCGTCCATAATAGCCCCTAATTTTTCCTGAGTTGGAACTGTTGAATGTTTGTTCCGGTTTTGTCTAACATAAACCAAGCTTGTTTAAGCTTTTCTGTTGTGGAGAGATGAGTTTTTACCTAAAGAATGGGAGAATGTTAACAAAGAAGTATTAAAGTTTAGGATAATGAAAATACAAAAGTAGAGGGATATAAAAAGAATAGGAGAATACATGGGGAGATTAAGAGAAAAATGTTTTAGAAAAATAAAGCAATATGAGTTTGCTATGACCCACCAAGCATAAATAACCACAGTGTTAAAATGCATGATGGACCAAAGAAAGAAAAAATAGCAACTCAAAGTAATGTATTAAAAATTGTAAGAATTTTGTATAGCATTATGGAAATAAATATACATACATACAAACAACCCAGGAACGACGACAGAAAGGAATTCCTGTACACATTGAAGCCGACAGCCAACATGTGACTCGGTGCGAGCAAAACACGCCGTTCTATAGTGTACGTCCTGATAACTATAATCAACAGACAACTTCACATAATGTTCACATTATCAGAAAACAACAGACTGCACTTCAAATGTGGTTAACCTCTGTAGACGAGAGAGCTAGGCCACCACAGAGCAAGATTATTCATCCCAAAAACTAACACAGTCAGAAGGCGGCCATCAGTCGCGCCTGTGTTTATTTACGGCTTTTACTCTTACAGTATCTCATAGATTTAAAAAGTGTGACAGCAGATTCTTTTCTGTAGTTGGTAGTGCACAAGACACAGTTTTGAAATATGTTGATAGCAAATCTGGCAGCTACCGTTATAGTACAAATATTTTGTGACACACCTTTCCTAATGCTGCAGCAATCTCTTAACAGCCTTGTTATTTATTTCAGTGGTGAATTTCATTTCACCGTGAAGCTCAGTTTATACCAAACCGCCAAGGAGATTTTTCTAGCTAATGGGAGAATTCCGAAACAAAATTTTCCCCGTGTACCTTAAATGCGGCTATACATTAAACATAACGACATAACTTTGCAGCGTTTTTACTTTTGTTGCACCGTTTGCAGTCATCTAACAAAGAATTATAACGCAAAAAAAGAAGATAACTCCGGAGTACATTGCTATATTGCTGCTCGCAGCTCTTGTGGTTAAACAGAGATAAATGTTTTATTTCCCACCCACGCAACTTTATCAGCATTCTTACACGAAAGAGTTGGTACCATTTCTCACTAGCACAGATGAAGTTTCTTACATTCATCCTCAGCCGTGACCAAGAATTTTCTAAGTCTTTATCAAACTTTTGCCGTCACTAACTTGAGAGTGACATGAAAGAAATATTACCTTTCGAAGGTGAAAATTACTTGATTTTAGAAATTTCCCTTCCTACCGCCTGTTGTTAGATTTAAGTTTCAACTTCTACACTCTGCAACGATTACCTCCGTAGGTAGAGAAAGTATTATATTTAATGCGATATTTTTACAAGGAATCCAAAAACGCATTTTACGAAAACAGTTCATTTCATGCAAGAATGACGAATCGATTATTATGAAACTCGGTATGCAACATAACTTGGGTGCTACTTAGAAAATAAGTCATCTGATATTTAAATTAAAGTAGTTAATCCCACAAAAACATTGACAAACTGCCCCGTTTAATATGTGTGTTTTTTGTTGTGTAGAATGAGTTTCTGTCCGTCTCTTATGGTTTACCATTTACGCAAAAGTAGGTGAAATTCATTCACAAAAAGAGTATATTCAAAAAGAATTTATATATATATATATATATACAAATAATCCTTAGAGCAATTTTTGAGAAAATAAACAAAAACCAAGTTTCTTTCAAATAAAAGGTAAATTGGTGCAAGGAGATTTTCTTGAAAATCTTCGCGTCATATCCTTGAAAGATTTTGAACTCAAATAGGTACCAATTTTTAGTACTTATGCACATTTTTTTAATTCCGCTGTTCTCTCTCGGTCTCTCCAATCGCATTGCAAGTGGAAGGCATAAATATGTTTATTGTTGAATCCTTTACTTATATTTTGATTTGTAGTAATAGGTCAGAAAAAAGTTTCAAAAACAGCCTTTAATATGCAAGTTGAAAACAGGGTCGTGAAAACAAGGGAGGCGGGAATGGAGTGGGAGGGGGAAAGGGGTTGAGATAGCTAGGGGAGAGAGGGAGAGATAGACAATACGCAGTATAAGTACGGGCAGAGGGAAAAAGTTTGAGAAAGTGGGAAGGGAGAGATACAGAGAAGATTCTGTATTTAATTTTTAAATCTAATAACAGCCATCTAGTAGAGATTATATTAAATCCGTTCTTAATAGGCTTCCTAACATATTTTGACATTTATCCAGGAAAATTAACTAAATAATAATAATATTTGTGGCACACGCCCAAACAGGACTGCCAGCCTTAAGCCCATAATCGGACGACGGGAGACCATCTAACTGATACGAGCTGAGCATCACGCTTCCCCCATTAGAACATTGCTTTACTAGATCTACAGCTCGCTAACATAACACTTCATAGTCCTGTGGATACCTGTCTTAAAACATGGGCGAATAATCCTTATTCTGAGGAGTACGTTCCACGTAGCGTGTAATAAAATAATATAATTATAAATATCGTAATAGTCACAATAGCGACATTAATATGTATTTATATAAAGTTTTTGGAGAGCATATTGGGCAAAATAATTATAAAAGGAAAGAAAGCTTCCCGCTAAGAGGCAAAGAAAGGTTCAAAGGGATGTGGTGCAATGAACGTCTGTACTGCTTTTGTTATTGAGATCCGGTTACGAGGCGTTTCCTGTTACCGTTATAATCCAAGATTTGCGAACGTGTAAAACCATTTACTGTTAATTAAGAGTGAGCAGTCGTAAAAATGAAAGTTTAATGCTCATTTGCAACCATGAAGCCAACGTTGGGGATATAAATTATGAAATAACCAATAGGAAATAGCGAAGTTAAGTATCCAACTAAAAGGAAGCTGTAGGTTACGTGCTATAAAAGTGGGCTATTCAAAATGTAAGTTTTAAAAAGAATGTAATTTTGGAGATTCAATAAGATATACTACGACAACTGCTGCTGTTTCACGATTGTAAGCAGGTATCTACTTTTTCGGGCACACCATAGGAGTTGCAATGAATTAAATACGCAACGAAAATGTTTTTAACTGTGTGTACTGAATAGGAATTTGAGATGTGTAGTGCGGTGCGGTTAAAGACAAAACTGCAAGAAGAAGGCAAGAGTGGACTACTTTTTTACAACCCCTGATAAACATCCATGCTCGCATTTACAATGTTTTTCCTTCACACTGTGGCCATCGCACGGCGTCTCGCGCGCCGGCCGCTTGACTCCCGCCCAAACAGTGATAATATCCCCGCAACGCCACTCACATTCTCGTATTTACAGTTACAATGGCAATAAACACATACCTTATCATAAGAGATGTTAAAAGTTTTCACTTACACTCGAAGAGTTCAATCTCGAAATTGACTGAATTTCTCGCCTGTTGTTTTAAGTTCTTGCAATGTATGGGAGTTGTATCTTATTTTTCATATGATCATGACAGTCGGATAATTTCTGTAATTGGATTTTGCGAAATGATACAGTAACTGAACCACGCTTAATATCCTCAGACGAAGCATGGTTCCATTTATATGGCTATGTTTTGTCGCAAAATAACAAATATTAGAGCACATAGAAGCCCGATTTTTCACAGGGATTCCCTTGCATGATGTAAGAATTGGTGCACAATAAGTGCATACAGAATAATAGGACCTATAGTTTTTGAACAAACAATAAAAGCACAAATGTACAGGAACCCTTACAAGAACACTTTTTAGATCAACTGACCGACATTGTATTCAGTGTGAAAATTTTCAACAAGACTTTACTATTGCGAATACAGTTCATGGGCCATTAAATTTAATTCAGAAAATGTTTGAAGATAGGATAATTAGTAAATAATTATGATCTTCACGATTCCCTGACGATTTTCATCTATGGGGGAACTTGAAAAATAAGGTGTGTGCAACAAATCCCAAACTAAAAGAAACCATCAGGCCAGATATTCACTCAATTTCGGATACTGAAATCTCGAGTGTGAATCAAATTTCCTGAAAAGATGCCAGAAAAGTGTGTATAGAGGACACTTCTAAAATATTTTATGGTAATATGTTTATTACCACTGTAATTGTAACTATGAGAACATGAGGGGTTTTGGGGATGCAACTGTTTCGGCGCGTGTCCGAGCTGCGGCGGTGGCGTGCAAACCTCCTTGCGTTGGCCAGTGTGAAGGAAAAGCACTGTATAAAAAACGAACCAACCTATCAAAGACCTGAATCCAATGATTATTCCGCCATATTTCCTGTAATTGAGCCTAATCCATTTCTCTAACTACCATCACGCTACCCGCATATCACCTGAGACAGTATTTTTAACACTTAAATAATTTCAGTCTAATTATATAATATGTAAATTCAATAACAGCCCACCTTGAAGCAATATGTGTGTGTGTAATAATTTGTAAAATGTATGCAACAGTCATTGCATAATTATGCTTATATTATTGTATCCATGTGTAATAATGTTATGTGAATATATTACGTAATTTAATAATGTAGGAGCTGTGAGAATAATAAGTTAAAAGTTGGTAACAATGAGGTAACCTTGAGGCAATAATGAATTTGAGAGTTTAACAATACTACTTGTGATTCTTGGAAGCAATAATGTAATTTTAGAGACAGTTTAAAAATAGCCAAACAACAACCAGAAATGTTAGTTAAATGAAGGTATTCTATTGGAGTAGGATTAGCCAATCAGAAACTCAAAAGGAGAAAATTTTACAAATTTATAGTTCAGTTGCCTGCAGACAGTGATTGTAACCGGATGCGTGATGCGTCCTCGAGAGATTTTATATGTATTTTGAGTGAGACAAAAATAGTTTACGTGTTAAAAGTGCAAGTATTTAATAAAAACATCTCACAGCTCTCTCTCTATATCCGTGAAGTGTTATTTAAATCGTATCAAGTATTATTAATTGTCACACCACAACCCTGCTAAGAGAAACGTGTCTCTTAAATAAATACTGACGCAGCCGAGGCAAACTTAAATATATAATATTTAAATAAACAGTTTCAATTACAAAGTTAATATTTTTAAACTTGGGACAAGGGCCACCTGAAGGTACATTTGAGGCGAAGGCTACCGGAAACTGTTTACTATACGTGCGGTTGCAACTACTACAAGTTCGGCTCCCCAACAGTTGAGATATAATACAACTACTACAATACAAACTACTTTAAATTGATCCCAAAGCGCGGTGCAAATAACGTAACAAACCATCTTCTTCACACCTCAACTCCCATGGACTCGAACCGAGGTGTATTCCATGGCGCAGGATGAAGTACCTAATAGCACAAGCGATTAGCCTATAGCATGATTTATCCAGAACGGGAAGTTTACCTAATCTTCATTGTATGCCTTATTTAAACCACAAGCAGATGTACAGAGTTCACAAACGAATGAACAGGCACGAGGTACAAGGAACTCCCTCCCTCTTGGTATTATTACACCTTGTTTCCTGGAACACCCAGCACATTTCCTGCATCAGAGATTTCCCTCACATTCACGGAAGTCTAATTCCCTCCAAGGTATTCATCTGGCTTCACTTCAAAGAGATCCGCCATTTGATTTCGTTATGCGCTAAGTCCTAGGCTGGTAACATTTGACTGAATTTCCTGCTCCACTATCTTCTCTAAAGGACCTTAAAATATGACGAATGCTTTGAACTTTCTTTATAAATTTCGTGCTTTCAGATTCCTTTCCTTACACAGGAAGAATGAGTTAAGTCTCTTCATTTAAAATTTTCAGGAGAGTAACTTTAAACTTAGGAACCAAATAACTCAAGTACTCCGAATTAGCCACTTCTCACATTTTAAACAAACTTTCATTAATTATAAATAAAATGTAAAATTCAAGCCCTCCAGCCGCACCGTTGTTGATAAATTCATGTGACAGCATCGTAGTTTGTCCATCATTCTTCCTACATATTTAAATAACGTAGTATATCTTAATTTTACAACAAAAACGTGTATTATTGCTCATAATATTATTGAAAACAATTGTTCCAGTTAAGGAAATATGATTATCAAAAGTAAGCTTCTAAACTTCACCGGGTTTTTTTTTTTTTGTGGGAGGGGAGGAGTGAAATTCCTTTGATAGGTTAAGTCATATGAAGAAGTTATATTTTTACGTTTTTTATAAGCCCCACGCTTTGGGAGCCAATTTTAAGAAGGTTTATTGCTGCTACGTATGGAAAGTCAGTTTGAAGATGTATTATATTTCGACTGTTGGGGAGCCGAAGCAGTTGCAACCGCACGTATGGTAAAATGTTTCCGGTAGCCTTCGTTAAAAAATGTTTAAAAATATTAACTTTGTAATTTTGACTGTTTCTTTAAATACTATATATTTATTTTTGCCTCGGCGTCAGTATTATTTTTAGAGACATGAATTTCTTAACAGGGTGTGATGCGGCAGAAGAATGTAGGCTTACACAGATTATAATTTTTTTAATTCACTCCTTTTTTATTAATTGTTGACACGATTTTAATAACACTTCACTGATATAGAGAACTGTACGATGCTTTTGTTAATTACTTGCACTTTTTAACACGTAAACCATTTTTGTTTCTCAGGAATACGTATTAAATTTCTCAAGGACACATCTTGCGTCTGATTAGTAACACTGTCTGCAAGCAACGCGTCCAGTTATGAGCGCTATCTACAAGCAACTGACTTGATTCCTACCACTTAAATTTGTAAATTTCTGTATTTCAAGTCTCTGATTGGCTATTCCTAATCCAATAGAATACTTTTATTTAACTTGAGCATTTTTCTGGTTGTTGATTTGCTTTATTATAAACTGTCTCAAAATTTACATTATTTTTGCTCCAATAATGACTAGTAATATTGTTAAACTTTAAAATTCATTATTGCCTCAAGGTTACCTCATTGTTAGCAACTTTTAACCTATTATTCTCACAGCTCCTACATTATTAAATTACGTAATACATTCACATAACATTATTACACTTGTATACAATAATACAAACATATACAATAACTGTAATATACACTTTTATATATTATTACTTACACATATTGCTTTAAGGTGGGCTGTTATTATATTTTATATTATATAATTTGACTGAAATCATTTTAGTGTTAAAAATACTGCCTCACATATCGGTCGATGAATGAATGAAATGAACCTGCAGTCCATAGAGCTTAAACTTACCCGACCCCTCGAGACCCCTTGAATATAAGACATACTAACTCCACATCATGGAGTTGGGCGGTTAAATTTTGTTAATATTTCATATTTTTAACTTATGTTTTATTACGATAAACTGACAAATCTTGAATAAGATTTTCTTACATTGAATATACATTTTTAGCAATGCTGATTACTTTTGTATAAGTTTATGGCAGTACAACATTTATAAGAACTTTGTTCATCCCAAGATTGCAGTAAGCTGAAATCCTTTATTGAAGCAGTTCTTTTATCTCTAGAAAAACCACATTGTAACATATCTTTCACACCTGTTCATGCTATGCATAAAATTAAAGCATAATTTCATACTGCCCCCCCAAGTCCTTTGTTTATCAACAATGTCATTCTGTTACTAGGATTATAATGCTGTTGAGTTCATTATTGCAGGTACACGTAATATCAAACAGAAACAAGTTGTTTTGTTGTTCCTGGTTGTTGTTTTACTTCAAGACAACGTTTCATTCTTTTTTGTGTACAGGGTTTTTCAAATGTAAACATACAATTAAAACAAGCTGTCGTTATTAGTAGAAAGAGAATTTATTAATAAATTCAGCTTTCCCCAATTGGAGGCTCCATAAACAAAGCATACTAAGCAACAAAACAATAAGAATGCATATTTGAAATTGTAAAGAATATTATATGCTAATAATATTTGAAACTAATAAAATATTTCAAAATAGTTATAATCTACAAACATATATGGAAATTTTCCTTATCTAACCAAACCTGTATATGACATTAAATTTGATATTCGAGAATAGAAACGTAATATCTCAGCTTCGCAGAAAAGGTGACTTACCTCGTTCTTCTCTTGTGAATATTACCGCCATCTAATTTTAACACACATATTATGTCGTGCACTAGATTCTAACAACCTGTTCCGACTTCAGTTTCAATACCACGTTTCTTAGGACGAGCAAATTCTCTTACTCCTTTTGGCGCATACACAAAGTATAGTTTGTGGCATGTATGTTGTTGCGTTCAATTTATGTGTTCCTTACAATTCTGTTTATATGAATCAGTTTTGTCTGGCAAAGCGAATATTTTAAGTGCATCGCTAATATCTACGTTTCTTTATCTACCTTGTAATTTGAAGCCTTAACTGATCTTTGAAATTTGGTCATTTAGTGGCAATGGAAAAACTAAGAGTTTTTTTTAGCTGATTCATTTGTATAGTGGCCTTTAACCATTTGGTCATACTGTTTCACTTGAGAAACAACCTTTTTTTTCCATTTAACATCTAAGGTCATACCGCCGGCTTTGCCTTTAGAACAGCTGCTTATCAGCAATGATGTTCACTCGTTTACTAATGTATATATGTATGTGGGTTTCTTTTCTCGGATGTTGGGTTGTCTTCATATGCATCAAATTCACACACACATCCATTTATTCCCTCACTCATACTTCCATACTCTAGCGGGGATGAGGAATAATCCTAGCTAAAGAAAAACTCCCATTCTCTAGCCGGGAATCAAACCAAGGGCCTCTGGATAAGACCACAGAGGCAATCTTGATGAATTTTCTGCTCGCTCTACTATAGATTCTCTAAACGTTGTTTTTATTATACATAGTCACATCCACTTTCACATTCATACTTCCCAGGCGGGAATCAAACCGAAACCTCTGGCTTGAGAAGTTATGGCGCTGACCATTCGACCACGTGTCAGTCTAGTTAATGTTTTATAAGATTTCAATTGCGTTTCTTTTGTTTTTTTAACTTTTTCTAATACGTACTTTCAATAAGTACGGGAAGCACTGTATTCCACCCGAAAATTCGACACCAAGATCTCACCAGAAATACATATTTTTAGGCCCCTCGAACATGCATTCTTAGAAAAAGATCTCTGTGTGTGTGTATGTTTATTTATGGGCGCGCGCATCTGTGAGCACTAAAGCTCAAAAAATAAAAGCTGATTAACTACCAAACTTGGAATTTAAACTCGGCAACTTCCAAGGATGCGACACAAATATTTTAAAAAATCCCTCCAAGCTACTGGTCACATAGAAAACTTTTCGATTTTTTATTTTCTCAAAAATGCTAACGATTTTATTTAAAATATCATACATTTAAAATAGTTTCGTTAGAAATGAAATGTATATCTTGAATTTACTGTGAAGAGCCTCTGAAGCCTCTTCATGCTGAATGACTTAAACCGTAAGAGAATACAATATAAAAAATATAGCTCTCGTTAAAGGACACAATTTATGTCAAATAAAACTGTATAAAGCGTTAACCATCCGAGGTATCCTTTGTTACTTATTTTAATTTTCAAATACTTAGGCTTTTCTCAAGAGAAAAACTGCTATTCGTTTTTTTCTCTCCCTCCCCCCCTCTTTCTCTCTCTCTCCCTCTCTCTCTCTCTCTCTCTCTTGGCCATGTAAAACCAACGGAATTTTAAGGCTATCACATAGCGATTAGCTCTTAAGAGACTTCACTATTGCTTAAAGTCTGCTATATTTTTTCCTAATCCCCTTGTATATACAAGAAAATATAAAATAAAACAATTTCTGCAAATATTTATCTCGATTACATGATGTAAGAATGTGGAATTTCAAGGCCAGCACACACACCATGACTACCAATTCTGCTTTCTGTATCCTCCTATATCCACAACGAAACTGTGATGTAACTAATTCTGCAAAGGTTTATTTAACATAAAGTACGTAGAGAAGTATGCTTTCGTAGGAATAAAACAGTTTGCAGTAATTGTATAGACGAAACGATAGTAGGTACAGAAAATTATGTGAATATAACAGAAAAATTTTATTTGATATTCCCATTATCTTTCCGCACACACTATACATTTTGCTGTTTGGTTCATTATACTTTTATCGTAGACGAATGAAACATCGCAGGCCAAGTAGTTCAAATAACTAATTTGTTCAATTATTTTTCATTCGAATTGTTGTTTCTCGGAATTCCATTATTTTTTCTGATGTTTTAAAATTAAGTTTTTGTCAATTTTGATTTAGTTTAAAAATATTTCTTTGTAAAACTTAATCTTTAGTGTCCATTTGTACTGGTCTCGTCAGTATATATTAATCCACTTATATTAATAGTGCATATTGTGTGGCACCTATGGATTGGGAAATGGGTTGAGAAGGATATGCAGCTACTACGAGAGAATATTCTTGCATCACAAGAAATGTGACGCAGTTTTGTGAAAACCAACAGCTCTCGCCATATTCAGTATTGTGCTAAAATTGCAGCAGCAAAGAGAGTAGAAGATCCCCATTCTGGAACGCTGTGACATATTGCACGTGTAGAACATGGTAGACGTTCCCATCATCCGCGATTCTGTGTGAATGAAGCGTTAAGACTGGATGGTTTCCAAGTGCCACAGCCTTTCACAACGTCCGCAATCCAGACTCGAGTGGTCACGGTCAGTTTATGGTCGAGTTCCGAGGCGATGCCCTGCTTCATACTCCAATGTATATGTGCTTGAACATGGTCCAAGAAAAACTGTCTCGGAATCATCTTAACGTCATAGTAAACACACTGGGATTCTTTCAAGCTGTATCACATCCGGTACTGAGATTAGCATTTATATTTCTGCCACGAAAAAATGTAGGTTCTTTCGGCGACAGTATTCTTTGGACCATGTTCAAGGAAGCACTAGGTAAAATTCGTATATTTTAAAAATTTTAAGTTATATATTTTAGATAAATTCAATGGATTAAGTTAGTGCTGCAAATGTTTTCGTAAAATCTTTAGGAAGTATTCTTTAGGTTTTAGAAGAATTTAGAACTGCATCATGTACAACATTCGGAACCGTTCTAAATGAGAACCGAGTGAAGTGATTCCTCAGTGCGTAATATAGGCTTTTCCCACGATAAAGAATTCATAGAAAAATTCTAGTTTCTTCACCTGAAGGCTGCTGTACACAAATCTTACCAAGGTGAAAAGTATTAAAATAAGAAATATAGACATAAATAAATGATTTCTACTAAAATATAGTCAAAAATACATAACATATATCTATGCGTTATAATTGTTAGATAATTTCTTAGACAAATAAGTGAGATTCTAAATAACAGAATTAAAATTACAACAGTAATGCATAGAAATACAATAAACTAGCAGAATCTGCAGTTATGGTGGCATTGTGGATTATCTGTTGAGATCCAGTTCTTTTTTCTTTCCCTCACGCTTTCTATTTTTCGCAACATTTTAAAAATCTGATGTATTGCATTCAAATGACTTTCTCTACTCTTGTACAAACTATTTTTACAAACGCTTATTCTCCAAATGGTTCATGTTAATCTAGATGTTAATCTTATTGCTTATTTTCTTGTAGGTGCAAGCGGAATATGGCAGGTTTTAAGCGATAGTCAAATATTTTAAGAGCTGGTTGCTATGTGGAGTATTCCATTTTCTTTGCATTACCAGGACAAAAAAATGAACAACGAACTTGAGAAAAAGTATAAGTATTGAAAAATTTAGGGGAATAACAAGCAAAATCTCGAAAATGGCTCGCTCAACAAAAAAATGTATATGTCATAAATTGTGTATTTTAACGCGATCAATATTTGTTGTGTAGTAAAATTTTGTTTATCTCTTATGGTTTACCGATTATGCAAAAGTCGTTCACAATGAAGAATACTTTTAGAGACATTCCCAGAACATTCGAGATATACATTTCATTTGTCATAAAAATATCTTAAACATATGATATTTTAATCAAAATCGTTAGAGCCGTTTTTGAGAAAATTAAAATTTTCGAAAATTGTTGCAAGTAAAGGGTAATCTGGGGTGGGGGGATTTTCTTGAAAACCTTCGTGTCGCATCTCTGGAAGATACTGAACCTAAATACCAAGTGTGGTGTTTATCCGCATGTTCGCTTCTGAGTTATGCTGTTCACAGACACACAGACACACACACGGACATGTTTCCAAAAATGTTTATTTTTGGATTCAGGGGGTCTCAAAACATACATTTCCGGTGAAATCTCAGTATCGAATTTTTGGGTGGAATACAATACTTCCCCTACTTACTATACGTAGTAGAGAAAGTCAAAATCTGATGTGTTACACTCACATGGCCTTTTCTAGTTTTGTACAAACTATCTTTACAAACGCTTATTCCCCATATGCTTCATGTTCATCGATATCGAGATGTTAATCTTATTGATAATTTTCTAGTAGATGCAAGGGGAATTGGTAGGCTTTAAGCTATAGTCAAATATTTTAAGAGCTGGTTGCTATGTGGAGTATTCCATTTTATTTGCATTACCAGGACAAAAAAATGAATAACGCACTTGAGAAAAAGTATAAGTATTGGCAAATTTAAGGGAATAACAAGCAATATCTCGAAAATGGTTCACCCAACAAAAAATGTATATGACATAAATTGTGCATTTTAACGGATCTGTATTTGTTGTGTAGTAAAGTTTTGTCTATCTCTTATGGTTTACCAGTTATGCAAAAGTGGTTCACAATGAAGAATACTTTTGGAGACATTTCCAGAAGATTCGAGATATACATTTCATTAGTCATGAAAATATCTTAAACATATGATATTTTAATCAAAATCGTTAGAGCCGTTTTTGAGAAAATTGTTCCATATAAAGGGTAATCTGGGGTAGGGGGATTTTCTTGAAAACCTTCGTGTCCTATCTCTGGTAGATACTGAACCTAAATACCAAGTTTGCTGTTTATCCGACTGTTCGTTTCTGAGTTATGCTGTTCACAGAAACACAAACACGGACATGTTTCCAAAACTGCTTTATTGTGATTCAGGGGGTCTCAAAACATATTTCTGGTGAAATCTCGGTATCGAATTTTTGGGTGGAATACAATACTTCCCCTACTTACTATACGTAGTAGAGAAAGTAAAAATTGGTTACAGTGTTCCTTTTTTACTTTCTCTACTACGTACAGTAAGTAGAGGAAGTATTGCATTGCACCTAAAAATTCCATACCTAGATTTCACCGGAAATACATGTTTTGATACACCCTGAATCCAAAAAAAGCATTTTTGGTAACATGTCCGTGTGTGTGTCTGTGTGTCTGTGTGTGTCTGAACAGCATAACTCAGAAACGAACTGTCGGATAAACACCAACGTTGGTATATAGGTTCAGTATCTTCCAAGGATGCGACACGAAGGTTTTCAAGAAAATCCCCGCACCCCAGACTACCCTTTACATGGAACATTTTTCGAAAATTTTAATTTTCTCAAAAATGGCTCTAACGATTTTGATTAAAATATCGTATATTTAAGATATTGTCATGAGAAATGAAATGTATATCTCGAATTTTCTGGGAATGTCTCCAAAAGTATTCTTCATTGTGAACGACTTTTGCATAAGTGGTAAACCATAAGAGATAGACCAAATTTTACTACACAAAAAATGTAGATCGCGTTAAAATACACAATTTGTCATATACATTTCTTTTGTTGAGTGTACCGTTTTCGAGATATTGCTTGTTATTCCCTTAAATTTTCCAATACTTATACTTTTTCACAAATTTGTTATTCATTTTTTTATGTCCTGGACATGCAAACAGAATGGAATGCGCCACATAGCAACCAGCGTTAAAATATTTGACTATCGCTTAAAGCCTATAATATTCCCCTTGCATCTACATGAAAATTACCAATAAGATTGACATCTCGATATCTCGATTAACATGAAGAATATGGAGAATAAGCGTTTGTAAAAATATTTTGCACAAGAGTAGAGAAAATCATGTGAGTGTAATACATCAGATTTTTTTTACACGAGTTAAATTTTGAAACACACTTAATAATATGGTCTCGCTTAAGTTAACGGAGAAAAACATTTGTAGAATATTTACAAAGTTTGTATTTGCGTTATTCAATAAAGACTTATACCTATTTCTGCTATTAAGTTTGGCGTTCAAGCTGATGCACGAAAGTATGGAATGAATGAGCAAATTCCCCGGGATCCAACGCTTAAGTCTATCCTGAGAACTGGGCAAAAATCTAGAATATAACGGCAGCCTAGCAACTTGATCCAAATAGCGTTAGAACCAATATTGGTAGTGAGAAGTGAAGAAGTTCGTCCTACACTAAATTCAGCTATTCAGTCATTTATCCAAATTGAAGATTACAATAAAAATCTTGTGTGTTACAAAAGGCTATTCAGAATGAAGACACTTTTGGGGACATTCCCAGAAAATTAAAGAAGTGCATTTCATTTGTCATGAAAATATCTTAAATATATATTTTAATCAAAATTTTCCAAAAAAGCTCCATATAAAGGATAATCTAGGATGCGGTGGATTTTCTTGAAAATATTTGTGTCGCAACTTTCAAAGATGCTGAACCTAAATACCAAGTTTGACATTTAACCGACTTTTTATTTTTGACTGATGTTGTTCACAGACACAGACAGACACACGCAGACCTTTTTCTAATAATGTTTCTTTTTCGGTTTGAGTTTTTGGGTGGAATGTATAACTTGCCCTACCTGCTATACGTAGTAGAGAAAGTGAAAATGGTTACAGTTTTATTACATTATAAAGAGACACTAGTTTCCTTTTTACTCTTGATGAAGGGGTATCAGGATGTATCATAATTGAAACTGAAGTACGCTATAATGAAAGCGTATATGTCTAGTAACTTGGGTCCGTAAATAAGCCCTTTGTATGTAATTGCTTATTATGGATACAAGCGGTCACTGACTTCACTTTTAAACACATTGGCATATTCTTTGTTTCCGAAAGGTCTATACCCCCCTCGCCATTTTTATTGCAGTACATTCCTCTCAATAAAGAAGAAGGCGTGCCTGATAATATATTTTCGGAATGTGTACTGCATCCGTTTCTTACAACCCATACGGTTTGATTACAACCCCTTCTCTCTTGAGTATTCAGTTTTGTTAAGAAAAAATAAACCTTGGACCTCCCAGTGCTCATAGGGAGAAGCGCAATGTTTATAAGAAATTTAGTCAGTGACGTCAACTAACCATGATTCACAACTTTCGCAAACGGCTTACTTGCGGCAAACATATGTAGAGAACTTTTTGTATATATTATCGCATAATTTCAACCGTTAGGTTGTGCTTTCAATGCTTAGGTAATTTGTGTACGTTGTATTTTAAACAATTGTATTTTATAACAATTTTCATTAAAATGTTAATACAAGTGATCCACAAGACACAATTTATGTCTTGAAAAATGCATGTTGGAGGCATAATAGCCATTTAAATGCCTATTCACGGACCATTTCAGCAGTTATGCCTTTTAAAACATCAAAACGTAAAAAATATAACAACACTAGATAGCTTTGTTATTTTTTGCTAAAATCCCAATCCACGGGTCCATTAAATAGCACATGTAATATATGTTCTACTTTGGAGTTTTGTTTTTAAAATAAACTGACGGACGCGAGACATTTTTTGGAATCAACAAGCCTCAAAAGTTCTCAATTGCAATTTACATGTTGAAATGTTTAAGGCAAATATGTGAGAGAGATTCTATAAAGAAAACACACAGTCAAAGCTCCCCCGTCCCCATGGAGATACATGGTTATTCCTTATAACGAGGAGTTTTTATTCGGTTGCTAAAACCTTTGTTCCAAGACGGAGAAAAAAAGATCTGATGTGTTACACTCACATGGGTTTCTCTACTCTTGTACAAGCTATTTTTACAAACGCCTATTCTCAATATGCTTCATGTTAATCGAGATATCGAGATGTTATTCTTATTGCTAATTTTCCAGTAGATGCAAGGGGAATTGGTAGCTTTAAGCTATAGTCAAATATTTTAAGAGCTGGTTGCTATGTGAAGTATTCCATTCTCTTTGCATTACCAGGACAAAAAATGAATAACGAATTTGAGAAAAAGTGTATTGGAAAATTTAACAAGCAATATCTCAAAAATGGTTCACTCAACAACAAAAAATGTATAGGACATAAATTGTGTATTTTAACGCAGTCTACATTTTTTGTGTAGTAAAAGTTTGTCTATCTCTTATGGTTTACCAGATACACAAAAGTCATTCACAATGAAGAATACTTTTGAAGACAATCTTAGAAAATTCGAGATATACATTTCATTTGTCATGAAAATATCTTAAACATATGATATTTTAATCAAAATCGTTAGCTATTTTTGAGAAAATTATAATTTTCGAAAAATGCACCATGTAAAGGGTAATCTGGGGTGGGGGAATTTTCTTGGAAACCTTCATGTCGCATCTCTGGAAGATACTGAACCTAAATACCAAGTTTGGTGTTTATCCGACTGTTCGTTTCTGAGTTATGCTGTTCCAGACCCACAGACACACACACACAGATATGTTTCCAAAAATGCTGTTTTTTGGATTCAGGGGGTCTCAAAACATTATTTCCGGTGAAATCTGGAATTTTTGTTGTGGAATACTATACGTAGTGGAGAAAGTAATAATCACGCCACATTTAACGCAGAATTTAAATGAGTCGAAAGAGACATGTGAAATTAAATTAATATAAAAGCAAGCAAGAAGCGTAATTCGTAGAGATGTACAATGCTCGACACATTTATAATGTTATGTTACTGTGTTAAAATTTTTGAGTTAGGAATTATTAGAAAATATTATGATAGAAGATTTAAAGTACCTCCAGAAAAGTTTGTTATCAATTAATTTGTTTAATGTAAAAAGAAAGAAGACAATTCAATAACGATGTAAAGGAAAATGCGTTATTCTAAAGCAACGAAAACATGAATTTACCAAAAGTAATGCACAACAGAAATTAAAATGTACTTTTAAAAGAGAAAATTAAATTATAGTTACGTAAAATAAGGAATCAGATTATTGATTTATTTGTATTCACATGTAAATTGTTTAATTAAGTTAACTTTGTGCTTGTGTGTTAAAATTTATTTCGCTAAGCATAGCAAAAACGTTAAGAGTAAAGAACATTCAATTTTTGGTATACTCTTGATAAAATGTTTTTTTTTCAAGAAGACGACTTATTACGTATAGCTCAAGAGAATTATTTACAAATATATATTATAATATATTGTTTAAAATACTGAAAAAGACAATATCACTAATAGTGACGATATTAAGTGAAGTATTGAGTTAAATCATTGAAATTAGTAAGTAAAATAGGAACCAGAAGAAGCTAATTATTGTATTAGGTAAAAATTTCTTCAAAAGAAATAAAACAGTTTTATGTTAGATCAATAATTATTGAGATTGTAATTAATTTCCTTACCTTCATAAAACACGTTATGAAATCCTTCGAATTTAATGGACTAGCTCTTGCTGAGCTGATATGCATTTCAAAATCATATAAACAGCCGGAAAGATATAACTAATTAAAATAAAACTTCCACTAAATTCTTGGAACGTAACAGCAGTTAGAAATAACCAACAATCACTGAATTAAGTTGTACACCGCCACATCTACAGGTCTGCCACAGCAGGCGGATACCGCATTACCAACACATTTACTGGAGCGGGAATTTCAAATAAGATAGGCACGAGTTGTAGAGTACGAGGTGACGAGATCCTGAGCTGGAGCAGAGCCGAATTCAGAACCCAGGACAACGAGAGCTGCATAAAGGCATCTTTCTTCACCATTCTCACTTCACATTAATGTCATAGTTTAAGGAACTTGAATTGAAATTTAAAATTTACTTGGACATACGCCGATAGACATTTACTAGTTGCTTCCAGAAGTGTATGGTGCTGAGGTTCTTATTACTAAGAATACAATTAACGCCACAGAAAACGAATATCTATGAACTTCACTGTTGAATTTATGTTCACATTTTTAAAGAAGATAGACCAATGACTTTTGAACCGAAATTCCGCGAGTCTTGATCATCGAAATAACTCTTTTTTAAAAGAGTAAAGCCGATGCTTCTCCAACATAATGCAAGACCACATATCAATGAGCCGGTGGCTACGTATTAGACAATTACAATTGGGAAACATTCTCTTACCCAATCTATAGATGGTAAATAATTATGTGATTACGACCTTGTCCAAACCAAGAAACCTCCTTATTAGAGCATTTTACAAGATAAAAATTACGATTTTAATACTTTGAACCAATGCATCTGAGATTTAACTTCAAAGCAAAAGCTACCAATACATTGGAAAACAATTATTAAAGTGAATTATTTTGAACTATGTTGATACAACTAGTTCGGAAACCAACATAGACCTTGAGAAAGGTATTGTCTTTACGTTGTTTAGCTCCACGTATAGAAAGCCAGTTTGAAGAAGATGTATTATGTTGTATTGAAGGAGTTGTATCATATTTCAACAGTTGGGGAACCGAACTTGTAGGAGTTGCAACCGCACGTATGGTAAACAGTTTCCGGTAGCCTTCGTCCCAAATGTACTTTCAGGTGGCTTTTGCCCCAAGTTATTGTTAGAGACACGTTTCTCCTAGCAGGGTTGTGGTGCAACAAGAATGTAGGCTTACAAAGATTCACTCCTTTTATTAATTCTTGACACGATCTAAATAACACTTCACTGATATAGAGAGCTGTGAGATTCTTTTTATTAATTGATTACACTTTTTAACCCGTAAAATTTTTTTGTCTCACACGAATACATATTATATTTCTTGAGGACACTTTTTGCGTCTGGTTAGTAACGCTGTCTGCAGGCAACTGAAGCTTAAATTTGTAAATCTTGCTATATTTCAGTTTCTGATTGGCTAATCCTAGTCCAATAGAATATCTTCATTTAACTAAAGTTTTTCTGATTGTTGATTGGCTATTTTTATAAACTGTCACTAAAATTACATTATTGTTGCTCCAATAATGACTAATAGCATTATTAAACTATCTTACTCATTATTGCCTCAAGGTTACCTCATTGTTAGCAACCTTTAACTTATTATTTTCACAGATCCTGCACTATTAAATTACGTAATACATTCATATAACATTATTGAACATGTATACAGTAATATAAGCATATGCAATGACTGTTACATTCAATTTACAAATTATTACATGCACATCTTCAAGGCAGGATGTTATTGAATTTACATATTATATAATTAGACTGCAATTACTTAAGTGTAAAAATATTGCCTCAGGTTTCATCAGCGACACGGAGACGGAGGTTGAGTTATGCTGCTACTAAACGGCAATAAGAAAACGGTAGTGTATCATGAAAATATATGCTTAAGTTGTAATTTAACCCTAAGGCAGCTCGGCCATACATACTTTCGGGAAGGTATAGTATCCTGACAAACCAATGGCTAGAATTATCCTAGAAAAACAGAAGTGGTTACGGTGGTAGTGGATGTGGCTAGATTTTGTCAGTACCAACATAAACAGCTCGTTCCGTTATGATCCACATTTCATGCACTCGAGTACACATACAAAATTTTATCAGACTGCATCTGAGAACATGGTCAGTATTTTAGCTTCTCAATCCAGAGCTTCCGGGTTCGATTCCTGGCTGGGCCTAAAATCATTCTCTACATTTTATAGGGTCTGAAAATCTCAAATGAAACAATATTTTAAAAAAATCTCACCTTAGAACAAATGCTGGAAATGTTGTCCTCCCTAAGAAAAGCAGACGTTGAACCGGGTAAACATTTCATTTCACACGATTTAGTTCATTTAATGCAGTGCTGCTGATTTTATTTCCAATGTTTTCCTCCATTTATTCCGTTGTGCAAGGATTTATTTTATGCACTTTGTCCTTCTGTCTGATTAAAAATCAGACCGTTAAAGCGAGAGGGCATACACCAGCACTAATCGCTGTCTTCATACACTTCCTTGATTTTATCCACAGATTCCTCTAGTGCGTGAACAGTGGCAGAATCTTATTGAAACCGCCCTCTGTTCTTCTATTAGCTGATTAAAAATGGATCCACGTGTCATTTTGGCGTCTCCATTTACTATCTGCTAGTAAGAGATCGGACCGATTATGTGTTTTGCTGTAAGCGTACATCAAACTACAAACGCAGGCGGCCTTGAGTAAAAAAATCTGATGTGTTACACTCACATGACTTTCTTTACTCTTGTACAAACTATTTTTAAAAACGCTTATTCTCCATCTACTTCATGTTAATCGAGATAAACGTTTGCAGACTCTATCTTATTGCTAAGTTTCTTGTAGATGTAAGGAGAATATATACTTACAAGGGCAATTTGGAAATACAGTAGCCTTTAAGCACATACATATCTCTAAATGACTGGTTGCTAGGTGCAGCACCATTCCCTTTCCCACAGATTAATACTCTTTGCATATCCAAGACAAAAAAATGAATAACGAATTCCAATTTGAGAAAATAAGTATTGAAAAATTTAAGGGAATAACAAGCAATACCTCGAAAATGGTTCACTCAACAAAAAAAACTGTATATGACATAAATTGTGTATTTTAACGCGATCTACATTTTTTGTGCAGTACAATTTTGTCTATCTCTTATGGTTTACCAGTTATGCAAAGTCGTTTACAATGAAGAATACTTTTGGAGACATTCCCAGAAAATTCGAGATATAAATTTTATTTGTCATAAAAATATATTAAACATATGATATTTTAATCAAAATCGTTAGAGCCATTTTTGAAAAAATTAAAATTTTCGAAAAATATTCCATGTAAAGGGTAATTTGGGGTAGGGGGATTTTCTTGAAAACCTTCGTGTCGTATCCTTGGAAGATACTAAATCTAAATACCAAGTTTGGTGTTTATCTGACTGTTTGTTTCTGATTTATGCTGTTCACAGACAGACACACACGGACGTTTCCAAAAATGCTTTTTTTTGGATTCAGGGGGATCTCAAAACACATATTTCCGGTGAAATCTCGGTATCGAATTTTTCGGTGGAATACAATACTTCCCCTACTTACTATACGTAGTAGAGAAAGTAAAAAGAGAGCCGGCCTTGGCCGAGGTGCAACATACCATGCATGTGGTAAAAGGTGTACTCTGGAAGCCCATTATTTATGCAACTTTGGGTACTATATCTAGGGCCACCCTTATAATACTCTCTCTGAGCGAGATGAGGGTAAGAAAACAAATTGGAGAAAAAGAAACCAGGATATGTTAACACCTTGCTTTATGATGAACTATAATGACCAAACATAGATATTTTAATGTGGTCCATAGGACAACCCCTAAACAAGAAAATGTTGCTTCCATTTCCTTAGTGTCCCAGCATGACGCTCTGTGCTAATGACTCGGTCGTGGAGCACAGAAAAACAAAACAAGCCAGAGATCACAATTAATTATGGTAGCTGTATGAGACTTCTTCAGAAAGCATCATCAATACAGAAGCGGAACGAAATGGAAAACAAAGGAAGGCGCTGTAGCGTGTTAGAAACTAAAGGATAGCCGTACACGGTTTCAGGTCAGCGCGATTCTTCTTTGGTTTGGTGTTGCATAATTGGTAGGGGGTGGAAGTGACAAATGACTCGCGAATTGAAACAAATGTCTTCTACTTCTCTATTTTATCTCCTCTCTCTTCCTCCGTGTAGCCAACGACACGGAAGGAGCCCGTTTACATTCAACCCCACGTTGTAAAATATTATATCCTCCTCTCTTTTTATTTTATTTCTTCCAGTAATACAAGTTTAATGACGCCAGTGCAGCATGTGGGCGAGCTGGAAAAGGACATTCAGAAGTAATAACATGGTTTCTAAAGGAACTGAGACGTGAAATTATATTAACTTTTAGGTACATTTCACTTCTGATACTATTTTTCAAATGATATCTGAAAAATGCATATGCAGGTTGTGTCACATAATGTCACCACCGCAAATCGGACGAATGCTGCAGCAATGCTTTCATAGAAATAAAATACATATATAGAGAGAGTAATGAAAGTATATAAAATAAAGCGTTCATCAATAAAGTATTAACGCACGTATTGCTTTATTACGTGGGCATTACAAAAACACTTTCAAACATGAAAATAATATATCTAATATAAGTGTTAAAAGTACTCAATGCATCCGAATTTGATTGGTTGCAACCTGAGGTTTACTATATATAATTTAACTTATTTTGTATTTATTATAGTTTATTTTAATATGGAAATTAAGAATGCTTATAGTTAGAAGCTTGGAATCGATTTGTATTGTTTCACATGTTTTTATACATTAGTTTATTGCTAGCAATTTTTGCTTTTATTTACATTTGTAGTAGCTCGATGTTATGGAGTCTCATCGAAAAGCATGATCATTGACGAAACAAATTAACAATTTGGAAGAACTACACTTGAAATAAGAGGGGTAGCTCAGAGTAGACACCAGTCGCAGTCTGAGGGGTGAAAAAGATTGTATTGAAGATGGTTTGTTACGTTATTTTGTTGTAGGAGCTTATTATAGTTCAACTGTTGGGGAGCCGAATTTGAAGTAGTCGCAACCGCACGTATAGTAAACAGTTTCCGGTAGCGTTCGTCCCAAATGTAATTTCAGGTGGGCTTTGCCCCAAGTTTAAAAAAAAGTATTAACTTTGTAATTTGACTGTTTCTTTAAATATTATATATTTATGTTTGCCTCGACTGCGTCAGTATTATTGTTAGAGATACGTTTCTCTTAGCAGGGTTGTGGTGTGACTAAAGAATGTAGGCTTACACAGATTATAATTTTACTTCACTCCTTTTATTAATATTTGATACGATTTAAATAACACTTCACTGATATAGAGAGCTGTGAGATTCTTTTATACCAATTAATTACACTTTTTAACACGTAAAATTATTTTTCGTCTCACACGAAAACGTATTAAATCTCTCGAGGACGCATCTTGCAACCGGTTACAAACACTGTCTGTGGGCAACTGAATTGATTTCAACCGCCTAAACTTGCAAATTTCTGTATTTTAAGTCACTGATTGGCTATTCCTAATCGAACAGAATACCTTCATTTAACTAAAGCTTTTTCTGGTTGTAGATTGGCTATTTTTATAAACTGTCACTAAAATTACATTATTGTTGCTCCAATAATGACTAGTAGCATTTAAACTTTCAAATGCATTATTGCCTCAAGGTTACCTCATGGTTACCTCATTGTTAGCAACTTTTAACCTATTATTCGCACAGCTCCTACATTATTAAATTACGTAATATTCACATAACATTATTAAACATGGATACAGTAATTAAACATATACAATGACTGTAATATACACTTTTTATATATTGTTACATACATCATATTGCTTTAAGGCGGGCTGTTACTGAATTTTATTATATAATTTGACTGAAATCATTTAAGTATTAAAAAACTGCCTCAAGGGAGAGGAGATCTAATGCTGAATCCGTAGAAAATTATGCCAAGAGGTTTTTTCTGATCATTGACACTAAGGTGCTAATTTCAACAAATAAGAGTTTGGCTGGTCTTGATGGCCATGGAATAAATATTTAAGGACACCGCCGACGTAAGTGATAGCCATCTGACAAAGAGACTGAGGTACTGAGAGAGACTTATTCGGGGGTAGCTTATATTACTTTTTGGTGATGACTACAAATACATCAGCACTCTACTATAACTGATTCCCAACCTGCTCTGGTTTTAACACTTTCTGATACGCTGCACAACTTTGTCTTCGCTGGTTTGGGTCTCGGTCTACTCTGATAGCGTGCCAGGAATTTAAATCGTACCTCCTGCAGTATTATATTAGCAGAAAATGAAGTAGAATAATTGATAAACGACGTTGATTTGTTCAAATTAATTTTGTGGTATCATTTTTGTGTAATTTACAACATAGTGCGACAAACTAATGAGGAAAAATAGTGATACAAAGTTACTTTAAAGCACTAATCTTCATGGCTTTATTCCACTGCGCAAGACTTTTATTGCAGTTTTAAAATCAATTACGCAATGATAACTGTGTGATGTGCCAGTATAAAAATCTCTTTTCTTTCTTCTTATACTACATGCCCTTCTCTTTCCAATTACCCATCCCTCTAGGTCTTACACCTACACGCCAATGCACCTAGTCAGATGCCTGTAGAACAACTATGGATTGTGGATCACTGAAGTCGTATATAGACGACTTGCCCAACGAAGGATGAAGGTAAAGCAGGAAATGGATGATAGGGAAATTCGAGAAGTTAATTAGTCAAATCTGTAATTGCCCAGCCACCTTCGTCAGGTTTGTCGGCTCTAAGGAATTAAGATCACGGATTTCTAAACTACAAGCCGCAAACCTTGCACTTTGAGCCAATTTTCTCGGTCACTATATACACTCTAAACAATTTATGTATTACGTAATTATGTCTCAATTTTGCATGGGCATGGGGAGCATGACCAAGGACGTTATTTTGAGTATTCTACAAAAAACACAATTAGTTTTCATCAAAATACATTTCACACATTGGCAAGAAAAAGTATATTTTCCGAATTACTGTAAATATTCAAAGAAGCCGTATTTATTCTTGCTTAATGTAACAAGTACACCATAATAGATGGAAAAATTCACTAAAGGAAAAATCTCAATGTCCATAAAATATATAATATATATCAAATAATTCGTGACATTAACCATTTTCAAACTGCTACTACTGTTTATTTAAATCTTAAGTATTTTAAATAGTACTTATTAAAATCTAAGTGCTTTTCTTTTGTTTCTTACAAACTCTTCCAATTTAATATCAAAGTTAGGACATATTAACTTGCTTTTGAAACAACTGACTGTTCTCTCAGCTTCAATATGCTCCTGCTACCTGCTACAAAATGTGTATTGAAACCATTTCTGCATATTTTTCAGTAGGAAGTAGGTAGAAATTACTAGTTTTCGTATGAATAATTTGTAGAAAGGTATGAAAATAAATGTTGATAAGTAGAGAAAGCCATATGATCGTGACACATTGTAACATTGTTTTTCTTTATATTTTCCTTTATACTTTTTAATACTCAAACAGTTTTAAAACAGTGTATTTTGCAAATCATTAATTTCTTTATTACATCATGCGGATATATTAGAATGTTAGTTCCTACATAGACCTAGAGTGGAATTTAAATTCCTGGGCTGTAACTCTTTATTCTATAATTTCTGTATAGGTTTTTGAATTGGACCTTATTTTCTATGTTAGTTGTACCAAAATTAACAAACAATAGCAGGTCAACGCAATAGTAATGTGTGCTGGAAAATAAACACACATCAAGAAAAATGTCCTAAATGTGCCACGAATTTCAAATTATGATTAATTGATGTTAGGTTTTTTATATAAAAGCGTGTGGCTTTTCTAAAAACTATTACAATCCTTTTAAAACAAAACTTTTACATGGCAATTAAACATTTCTGGTCGACTTTAACAAGTAATGCTTATATATATAAAAATGTTTGTTTTAAAACGTTTCGAGTATTTTCTAACTAAATATCAATCTGCTTTAAAAAATAAATATGAACAACGTTTCAAAAATTACTTCTGATAAGTTAGAATTATTTACGGTATACATAGGACAACTCGTGCTTTACATTTGAAACCAAAATCCAAATTTGTGCATTTTAAATGAGAATATAAAAATCCTGCATTACCGAACTTCTCCTGAGAAATATTATAATCTTCTAGTTATTTCAGAAGACTTTGTCTTGCAGACAGTAAAAATCATCCCAAAAACGTAAATTATTGCCATTTAGGACTTTAATATCTAATTAAACGTTTGGAAACGTTGATAGAACATCAGTTTGATTGAATCCTTCATAGACAAATGTATTCAATTCAAGCTAAAGACAAAAGTCTTTAATGATCTTATTTTACAAGCTAAAACCAAACAGATGTAGAATCCCATTTCGAATTTACTTATACCGTGCAGCAAATATATTTTAAATTCTGTCCGTTTATGCATGTTTTATTTAAATACGGGAGAAATATTTTTAAATCTCATATCTTTAAGTAAGCGATTCTTCCGTCCATCGCATACTTACATAGCTGTAGATAACTTGGTTGGACGTGTAGAAACATTAAGAAGGTTATGTTTAAACCCAGTGGACGCAAAATAAAATCCGGGTTGAGTCAAGCTACGCTTTATAATAAACGCTTTCCCTTAGTTCTTAAGATATTTCCAAGTAGCCTTAGCACTTTAGCCTCCCAAGCGCATTTACTCGTTCGTTTCACTAATTTATTCCATTTTCTTTCCAGGCTAAACATGGCAGTGTTAAGAAAGAGACAAAAAACAAAGAACATCTGTCCGAATTTAGAGTTTTACGGAGATGAAATACTGAGTAATATTTCACGAGTCTGGTATTCACTTTATTCCATGATGGAAAAGTTGTCGGTAAAACCTCTTTAGATGGGTAGCTAAGACTTTTTATAATACATTAGCATAGCTCAAAATTAAATAAGAGCCAGCTATTTTGGCGTGAATTTATAGGCATTAAGTACTGCTATGTATTAAATTTTCCTCCAAATGAGCCAAGCAATTAGTGCCGGCGAAATATTCCCTTCAAAGAAAAAGGAACATAAAGCCAGGATCAAGGATTATAAACAATCCCTTCCAGCAACATCTGCAGACAAATCCTTTTTCCCTTACTAATGGGTGTAAGAGGAAAGAAGACTAACTCAGGATTACCGCTATTTCAGGAAAGCAAAGTTCCGTGATAACAAAATGTTCCCTTAAGCCTAACACCCCCATTGTTTTCACTGCGCCACCTCTCATAATTGAGAATTTGCTCTCACTGTGGTCCTCCAAAAGTCACGAGTGTCAAAAAACCATGTGCAAAAACAGCACTAAATGTGAAGCACTAGAATCATTTAATGTCATTCTGAATAACAAAAGATTTCGAAATTTTCATTCCCTTTACTTCTATTATATATGAAGTATACTGAAGAAGATATAGTCAGTTTAATGTAAACTTTCTCCAAAAATTGTGAAATTCAAAAATTTTAATTAATCATAATAAATAATATGGATATTAAACTTTAAGAATATATAGGTTCTTCCACTGCACAAATTTAAACTACCAATTAAGTGTTTCTAAATATCAACAGGCACATGTTTATTAATAGCCACATCCAACTTTTAATTTGTTTTCTCACGATGTTACTCAAAATCCTCCATACGAAGTAATGGTTATTAATCTTTTTTTAAAATTTGTAATTAGCGAAGGAATACCGCATAGAAATAAAAACTTAAATGCGATTCTCTAAGCTGATGATGTAGCAATAATACAAGACAATGAAGAGAGTCTCCAACGTTCCGTGTACAAAATATATTTATTGAGAAAGGAATATAATTTCAACATTTCTACAAAGAAAACAAAACTAATAGCACATTTAGGTAAATATGCGGTTAGGTCAAAAATAATATTGAAAATAAATTGCTGGAACAAAATCCCGAATTTCAATTATTTGGGTTGGGAGGTAAACTTTGATTTAGAGGATTTAGAAAACAAGGTATAGAAGTTGCAGGAGATATGCGGATTCTTAGCAAGAACTTTTCAATAATAAAACAAGAAAATAAATAATTTGAAATTTTATAAAATCATGGCAGTCTTAGTGCTCGTGTATGGAAGCGAGTCCTGGATATTAAAAGAGAGAGACAAAAGTAAAATACAGGCAGCAGAAATGAGGCTTTTAAGAAAAGTTAAAGAATACACGAGACAAGATTTAATAAGAAATGAGAGAATTCGAGAGGAAGTATGCATATATAAATTACAAGATAAAATAGAAGAAAGTGAACAGAATTGGAAAGAACATATGAATAGAAGGAGTGACGAAAGAATTCCAATTTTAGTAAGAAGATACAATCCCCGTGGAAGAAGTGACGTAGGGCGTCCTAGAAAATGATGGGAGTAGTTGCTGGATGTGAAGACGGAACAAGTTGAAATGCCTAATCCCTGAAGTAGTTTTGTAATTAATCTCAAATCCAGATTAAAACGAATAACAGGATCATTTTTTAAAATGATGCTGCAATTTTGAGAAATAAATTATTAACTTTGAAAATTCGAGAAGAATATAAAAATACCAAACGGGATAATTTTTCTACAGAGTAAGGCTATAATGGGTGCTTTTGTAAACTCATTTACTGTAAAACCGGAATTTCTATGTGAATATTCATCAAATGTATTGTGTGGTGCACCTTTATTAGAACAATGTATTTATACACTAGCAATAATATTTAAATAATTATACGAGCTATAATTTTGAAACATGGCAGACACCAAAGTTGGATCTGAAGATTAAAACCTTCATTATACATACGAAGAGCAGTTGACGTGATTTATTGTCTTGTAATGCATCCAAGTAAAGCGGAAATACAAAACAAACATAGTATGTTAAACTAACATACGCCACAGCTCCGGTCGCGTTGTTGTGTTTAAAGAAAGGAGATTCTTCTTCTTCTTCTCCTCCTCCTCCATACAATGTAGATATCACGTGATATTTTAGAACTCTTAATAAATATTTTCTATAATGTCTGTTCCTTATACTTGCTATGCGATAGGAACTACACTGGTCCCCATGGTAACTAACTTGCACAAATATTATCAAGAATCTCAATATAAAGACCAAATTATGTTCCAAGCCGGGAAAAATAATTAAGACGTAATAGCCTGTTCTCTAAGTGAGATTGTTATGAAGTTTTGAAACATAACTATCACTTGACCTATCCTTCAGTGAAATGTGCACATGCCCACACTATTTTTAAAAATTAGATTTTCGGTTTCAATTTAACATTATATTTGCATAACTAACTTATTCAAAATTGAAAAATAGCAGAAAAATTCAGTTAAAGTTTTATTGTATGTGTTGAGACTTCTTGACAATAGCTGTTTCCATACTTTTTAATTAGCTCAGCTATTACTTACTTTTACTAATTTTTTCTTTGTCCTCAGCCATGACTACACTTTTTTTTAGTTTTATTTCTGGATGCTCTTTAACTACTATGGTTCTTAAAGTCCCATTCTATATTGGGCGTGAAAGACCGGAAATTTTGCCAGAGGTCTCTTTATGAAGCTTGAGGTTCTTTTACGGGCCGTAAATCAAGGGACCACCGGCTTTACTTCCCTTCCGAAGGAAGCCACGTTAGGGATCTTTATGCTCGAAAAAATCCATTGCCCTCGGCCAGGTTTGAACCCGCGACCTCGGAAACTAGAGGTAACCACTATACCATGGAGGACGACGTATGGCTAGACATGGAGCACTGCCATTGCCTCTCGTTAGTTTCTTCCCCCACCCATCTTTTTTTTTCAATAATATTGTTCATCACGCCAGTTTGGATGTAATGATCACAGGGAAAAGGTACAAATAAAGAACTCAGCTTTCACTCCGTCCCAACAAAGTTAGATCGCCATTCAGATCTAGGAGTTTTAAGCATGAAAATGACTGGTTGGAATAATAACTAAACCTAATTTTCCATGCAAAAAAGTTCTCATTGGAGAGTGAACTAAGTGCTAAAACGCTAGAATTTGCATGTCATTTAAAATGGTAGGGTTGGGCGATATTTGAATGTTAGAAAACTTTCGCGCTGACTCAGTAGGTACAGACCTTCCATAATGTGTTTACCACTCGCACAGGGTAAGGCGTCTCGGCAGTTATACATGCCACAACCGGCCGCATCTATACTCTGCTTCGCTTCTTAAAACTCTGTATAAAATCTTGTCTTACGCAAAATGCTAATAATTTTGTCCATCAGCTTAGCAGGCATTGTGCCGAGTAAACACATTGGATTGGCTCGATTTAGTTTTGTCATTGTAATATTTCTGACCTCATTTCGTATGTTTCCCAATGTGCGTAGGCACTTTTTCTTTCAGGTTACACCACAAATAAAAATCACACACAGAGCTGAGTGCTAGAAGACATACACCAGTACAAATCGCTACGTTCAAACCCTTCCGTAATTTTACAAGTGGATCTTATTGAAGCCAGCCATATGGATTCTCTTCAACCCCCAGTTGATTAAAAGTAGGGTCAGAATATCATTTCGTTGCCTGTCTCCGATTACTGCCTAATCTTACAAACGGTCGTATTACGTTATTGCGCTAATCACACATCTAACAGCAGGCGGCCAAGAGAGGAGAGGGGATTTTGTCTCCATACTGCCGAAAATAATAACAAATTACCGCTGTATCATCGTGCCAAGTGCGACCTTAGGTACCGAGAGAGGTAGCACCACGTTAACGTTTGTGACTCGTATTCGGATCGTCCGAGTTCGATCCCCGGCGATCGCCTACTCTAACTCGTGGGTTTTTCTTGGTTTTCCGGGTTCGGTAGACGTATGCTGGAGTGATTCCTCTTCTACCATGGCTGTTCTACCCCTCATCATTTCCTGTACCCATAACCTTCTTCATTTTCATTTGTTTCAGGTTTTAGGACCGGCGACGTTATTCGGAGGGTTGCGGCTGGGCGGTAAATGTGCGCTATGTAGAGTTTCTTCCCTGTCGTCGTCGCGAGAATGTTCGGTTAGGACCCGCTTCCGAGTGTGTGCCACCAGGTTAAGATAAATAATCGTATATAAATGCATATTATAATCTTCAACAAAAAAACAATGTTAATTGAAAATATTAGTGGTGCAAAAAATAATAAATTCTGAATTAATCAATAAAACTTTATTTATATAACTGGGGTAACCACAGAGGGTTACGAGGCATGTGGGTGGGCCCAGGCATCGTCGGATGCTTTCGATCTGGAAACGTTCATGCTTGCGCCCGTCGTTATCCGGATCTGGTTGCCCTTCGGGTCTCTACCCTCATCGCTCCTTCCCAGGGTTCACGATAAAAGCAAAATGGGTTGTTGTGGTCTAATTGCAGTACTCTAATTACCATTACCTAACCCTTAGGCGAGCCTTGATTGCCACCCACAGCCATCATTTTCACAACCATCGTCATCAGCACGAACTATACGAGTTCCTTGTTTACGAGTATGACATTCGGAGCAGTAAACATGAAAGATAATCTGTAGCTGCGCATATTTTCAATATTTCTAAGATCGGCATTACTACAGCTGTCGTAGTTTTCTGGATCTGTAAGAAGTCTCGAAACGTTTGTCATAAACTTAATCTAACTAAAATCCAATGTTAGGGGTGTTAAATGAAAATAATTTGAATACAGATCAACCACGTCAAAAAAAATCTCGGGAAATAGGCGAACTACAATGAAGAGAGAGACAGGAGGTAGGTTGAAAGTTGAATTGGGCCAGTTATGTCTTCATCCCGCTCATACATCGAAGCGTGTCTTTCTTTGTTCATTCCACTTTTCTCCTGCCAATACCACGCTTTCCCCTCAGGGACTGAAAGTTAAGATGGTCGAACTAAACTCAGAACTACCTTCTTGTTTCTGTCAATCTATTCAATTTTCAGTCATAGTATTTTTGTGTCAGTACTCAAGAACCAACAGTTAACATCCTAATGAGGTAACATTACTCCTGTTAGGAAAAGTAATTAATATTAAAATATTAATATGATGGCTGTAAACTGTGCAATAGTAAATTCATAGTTTTTACTCTTATACATTGCTATTGATGGAACGCTGTTACATATTGATCAATAAAAAAATTCGGAGGTAATACATTTACATCACTTTCTCTATTCTCTATCGTCTATAAGTGGGTGCACAAATTATTCTTACTCAATCTTATTTTTCTCTGCTACATTTTAATACAAATACTCCTTTGCAGAAATAGCTACATTACACATTTCGTTATAGGTACAAAGGGAACAGAGACAGTCAAATGCTTAAGAACTGGACGCAATATGCTAGCCTTAAAATTCCATAATGTTTCCATGCAATCGTGAGAAGCAACTGAATGTTAAGAATCTTTAAGAGAATGACCAAGAAATGAACAAGTCGAACAGTTAAAAATGGATCTCTCAGAAACAGATACACCACAAAAATTATTTTAAATAAATTGTGTGTTTTAAACAAATCTATATTTTTATGTACTACGTTTTCGTCTATTGCTTAACGTTTGCCAGTTATATAATACTGTACAAAATAGCCCCGAATGAAGAGTACTTCATAGACTACTCCCCGAAAATTCAGGATATGCGCTTTATTTGTTATGTAAGTATCCTTAATATAATGTATTTTATCAAAATTTTTAAGTCATTTTTTATAAAATCGAAAATTTCGAAAAATGTTCCATATAAAAGGTGGTTTTGGGTGGGAGATTTTGTTGCGAATCTTTGTGTTGTATCTTTGGAAAATATTGAACCTAAGCACCAAGTTTGGCATTTATCAGACTTTAGTTTTGAGTTATGCGTTCACAGATACATAGACGGACAAACACATACGGACATGTTTACAAAAATGCTTTATTTGCATTCAGGGTATCGAAATTCTGCAGTAGTTCCCCTGCAATATGTAGTAGTGAATGTAATAAAATACTAAATAGTAATAGGATACTAAAATTATGCATTCATTTAAAAGTTCTATTACCTGTTACTTAAGATTATTGGAGCATGCACTAGACCCCCAAAAGGTTTCAGAGAACACAAACATTAATAATATATAAATAGCTCGTTAAAACAGTTTTGACAGCTTACTATGCTTTAAGCCTATTAAAAGCTAACTGCCAGTTGGCACGTTTGACGACTCCAGTAAACAAAGAAAATTTGATTTAAAATTTATTAGGGCTAATTCAATAATCCAGAAACTTTAAAGCTTCAAATATTGTATTTTGAAGTAGGTTAAAAATTCTGTGAGAAAGAATACTGAATGCGTTTGTGATTATCATTAAAAATTAAAAATCAAGATCTTCGGAAACGGAATTTCTGTTGTACATTTGATTTCTTGTTTACCTCCATTAAGAGTAACAATACAGATTCAATTCTCCGCTGGGTCGGAGGGACTTTTTGTGTAATTTTAATCGTACCCTACTGTCCACACGGTCTGGAAGTATGCATTCATTTGCCAAAGAAAGAGAAGAAACACAATACTTTTATATATGATTCAGCACAGTAAAATAACCATATCTCTTCAAATGGTAAAACAAGAAACGTGCAGAAATATTTTCATTGGCCTCTCAACATTTTAGGGATGTCATAAATAAAATGTGTAGCTATAAAGGTAGATAAGGCAGAAGCCGATAGAGCGGCGGCACCAGAAAGCGCAGCCAGAAGAGCAGAAAGCGAAGAATGATTATTGGGTACTTCAAAGTAATGTGCTTTTTGTGGCTGACATTTTTGTTTTGTGAATGCGAGGGCGCAACTGAAGCTGACAGCTTCCTTATGCAGGTTAGTACCAGAACATGTTTAGAGTTTTAAACTCGCCAAAAAGTCGGATCTCAACATCGGAAAGTCATTAAGGTTCGTGTAGAAACACCCTCGAAGAAAGACGAGGACTCTTTAGCAACGGAAATAGCCCAAGGGATGACACAAAAGAGAAATAAGAGAGAAAGAAAAAGGAGGTGATAAAGTTGAGATAGAGTTTTTAAAGTAGCCGAGTGTTACTTACGCACAACAGACTTTACAAAAGTATATATTAATAACTTTATTGTATGCAAAGATTATGTTATGATGGCGGTAACTACACAGCTAGGGATGCAGTTATGTATAATCTAAATAGATATAGGATTTAATTGATAAGGGAACCAGAAAGAGTACGGATGTGTGAAAATTATTAGACTCAAGTACATTTTCACAGTTAAAATGGTTCTAAATTTGACTTTTAAAATAATTCACAAATGATGAAATCAAATCTATATAATATCTGAATGTCTATCAGATACTTTTCATTGTAAATATTTCTTTCCTACAATGCCACCATTGAATTAGCAATTTTTCTTGGTGTAATATCATTTTTCCAATCCAGGGTCTCAAACACCTACACAATACAAGAGATATACAACATAAAACAAATATCTAGCACTTAATTTCCAAATATAGCCTTGACTTTTCATAAATACTGAGGAGAAGAATGACTGAAATCGGTCATCTAAGATCCATTTTTGGCAGACTTGAATAAACTTGCCAACATTTCTTTGAAGAGAAAGTATGTCCACCTATCCAGCAGCACAAGAAAAAAAAACGACACTCAGTTTTATTCTAACTTTTCATATCTAAAGACAGTCATCTCTGATTGGTGCAAAATTCTACAAGCATTTATTACACTAAAGCTTCAATATCTTGGAAACATTGGAGACACAACCTTGGACAGTAAAACCAAAACTTTGCTTGAGTCTAATAATTTTCATACCTCTGTAAAATGATAATTCTGACATTTTATGTTTTTGATAAGAATTCTCTCCGATTCAGGACATACAATGGCAATGGGAATCTTGAAGTAGGTAATATTGTATTGGAAACTTGGGTAGTAATATTCGCCAGCTGGAGTATAAAAATGCTGGAAGGTAATAAAATAAAAGTGAAATAAAATGTTAAATAAAGAATATGAATACAGGAAAATAAAGCACGCGAAGGAATCGAAACAACAGAAGGGAAATTATTAAAACAGGATAAGCAATATTAATTCACATTATGAATATTAAGGAAAGCTGAACCAATATAACATATTTATTGGAAGTAATTTATAAGCTTTCTAAGCAATGACAAAACTGGAATCCAATGGAGTGGATAAGAAAACTATATGCAATATATTTAATATGCAATTTTTAATCCTAGTTTTAATTATTATTGTTTGAAAATATCATTTACGTAATAAAATTAGCCTAAAGCATGTATATGTTTTCAAATATTTAAATAAAAACCTATTTATTGCAGATAAGAAAGAAAAACAAAGTCAGATAAATGTTTTGAAAATATGTTAAAGAGAATGGACAAAAGAGATTGAATTTGCAATGAAATAAATATAGTGAAAACATAAACAGGTAAGAAGAGAAAGTTCAAACAAAGATATGTTTTATATGAATTACAATTGTAAACACGTTATTTTTACCAATATGTTATTTATTTAAGACAAGATTTGTTAAATTAAATGTTTATGTTTTACTATCGTTAGCAACCAAGCAAAGCTTGAGCATACAACTTTCAACTTTCTAAACTATTACAAAAAATGTCATCCCAGAAGGAGACACTTACTAGAAAAGCGAAATATTAATATCAATTCACCAAACGAATCGCCGAGTATAGTAAACAAAAGTTAGCAAAGAATTAATTATTGTACACAAGATAGTCAACAAATATTCTATTAATATGAGTAAAATGTTTGATCCACATATATATATATATATATATATATATATATATATATATATATATATATATATTCTTAGTCGTTAACTGGCACATTCAGTGAAATAAAAAACACGCTTTAGCAAAAGCTAATTTATTGGATTTATTATTTGAATAACTATCTTACCTTTCCAAACTCGAATAGATCCTGAGAAAATAGTTATTCCTACGAATTGAGCTAGTAATATTTTAAGAATCTTACATCGGACGAGAAGAAACATTAAAGTATTACGCGTAACACACGCAATACATAAACAATCAATAAATACGGAAATATCCGCCAAGGAATTCGCTTCTGCCACGCCAATCATAAGTTTGTATTACCAACTGCATGAGCGGCGCGGTAAATTCAAATCGAGTAATTCAAAGTTTACAGCATTCGAGCCTACAAGATCATCGAGAGATTCCAGAACATCCACCAGGAGCCAGCGACGACACCTCACCATCCCACACCAACGTGACGTCACACTCACTCCAACCCGATTCCAAAAACCATTTTAAAAGCATAAAATGTATTAAGCTAAACGCAAAACAGCAGACACAGTCAACCTTAGGTAGCTGAGAACAGGAGTGTGTGTGAGGAAAAACTTGTAGATGCGGAAGCTTAGACAATGCAGGAAAAATACGATAATCCATATAAAAAATTAAGTTCATCTTCCAAAATTTAACATTCATGCAATAGCTATTAATAAAGCAGCATCTCCAACCCGAATAGTAAATATCTAGCATGTGAACTCAGCTTCGGACAGTGTTCACCTCGTGTCTTATCTTGGTGCTTGGACAACGTAAAGTCCGTAATTCAGCCGCGAGAATGTGAATTTGGCAAATTTCAGGTAAAAATATGGGGAACAGGTAAAAATATGGGGAATAACACTGAAATAGCATTAAGCCGAATAAATTAAAAACAACGTTAATATTTTTGTTTTAGCGTGGGATCTGGGAAACGCGAAGTCTTGCGTTATGTGCAACATAGGGAGAAAGAAAATAGAAGTTTTAGTGTAGAAAAACATAATGGGGCACTTAAGGAGTAAATTAACAGGTTTGTTTACCTCGGATACACACATCCTGAGAGGAAAGCCCCCATCCAAGAAATCCTCCCGAGGAGCTACCAGCATTACCAAGCCAAGTGAGGACATTTCCTTCGAAACATCTCCACATCAAATATATCAACTATTTTCATATACTCGGTGTAGAGTTACTGGAAGACAGACTTCAGTATCTGTAGGAAGCGAATGCTTGTAATGAAGACCAGGTTAGCTTACGTCATCGAGAAAGATGTGATGTTTAAATAAATTACTAAATATAGTGGCCAATAAAGCGGGATTCGCATAGATTCAAGAGCACGACTCATATTAAGTTAGGTATGTATCGACTTCAAGAATGTTCATTTCCAGTCAGTTATTTTCCTGCCTCCCCTACCCGTTCCGGCTACCTGCCTGCCTGCCTGCCTACCTGCCTGCCTGTTTTGAGTTTGGCGTGAGAGTAACGCAAGACGCACAATCGGTCCGATTTTATATCAGCCGACAGTAAATGGAGAGTGATGCCAAAATGAAATTCTAGACTCCTTTTTTAATCATCTGGCAAATAAAGAGAAGTCATGTGGGTGATTTCAACCAACTCCGCCACTGCTCCTACAGTAGAGGAGTAAAAAAATAGGGTAGTATTGGCACTGGTATACGACCCTCTCGTACCCCAGATTTAGCAGTGTGCTATTTTTATTTATGGACTAGTCTGAAGGATAATGCACAAAATAAATCCTCACATATTGCAAGAGCTGATAGGAAACATACTAAATGAAATCGCTAATATTACAGTGAGGGAACTTCATCGTTTCAGTTGGAATGTGTTTACCCGGTACAATGCCAGTTCATTTGAGGGAAAACGACATTTCCATCATTTAGGCAAGATTTTATAGTATATACTTAATAGAGGCAAAGTCAAGAGTACACGTGCGGCCGGCTGTAACATGTGAGCGGTAAAATATATATTGGAAGCTCTATATTTATTGGGTAAAAACTAGAAGGCGAACATACTCCCATCACGATGTATATAACATGTATCCGTCTGAAGCACAGCTCACAGTCAATTTGGTCAGGAATTGTGTATTTCGACACAAAAAATCCGTCCACTCGACCAATAAGGGTCACCTATGTGAACACCTAGAGTACTGCACTATCGGGCGAGGCAAGCAGTCTGTGTCTGTGGAGGCAGTAATACTCTTGATCTGGGGGAAACTCACTTTATTAGTTAAAAATGTTGTTGCTTATCACAACCATCTGTCACTACCTGTTTTGCTTTCTTGTGTTTCTTTACAGATAATCTAACATGTACTTCTATGAATATAAATATATATTGCCATACAGCAACTTAGGCTTTCATATCTTGCACAGATTTTTTATTTTATAATGCGGCTGCTTTTATCAACAACTCGAATGCCGAAACTGCAGTTAACGTAACTTATTTATAGAAGATGCTCGAAATGTCAACCTTCCTCAAGTGTACGGGTTTCATACTTCAGAACACACTACCGGATAGAACAACAGAACTTCTAGCAAAAGCCTCTCAGTTTCTCTCGGGTTTGTGTTTTTAAGCTCCTCGAAGCTATGGGAATTAAGTTCGTATCATAAGTTTTTCCCAGAAACAAAAATAAAAGGGTTTAATAACACCATGCTTTACACTAGGCCTATGAACAAATTCTGTTCATAGTAATACGATAAAGCTTTACTCCAGCCAGATGTTCATAATAGTAAACACTTGCCGCTGCTAGAAATAAACAAGCGGGAGAAGTCAGTGGGGTGCTTGGAGGCAAGCAAAGTCTTGACAAAATGCCACACATATGTCAGCTACTTATGTGATAGTTAAGGATCTAAATTGCTGTTTCCCACTGGGTTTATATTGCTATTCACAACAAGAGAAAAAAGTTAATGGCACGTAATAGATTTTTATAGCCATAAAAGGCTAACCAATGAAAAAGTGTGGTAGTTTTAATGTTTGTAATTGAAAATGCTACTGTTTATTTGCCGCACGTATAAAAGACAATTTGTCGCGGTTCCTTCGTGTTATGTTTTACTGAGCGCCTGTTATTGTATTTAATTTTTGGGTTCACTGTCCTCCGGCTAGCTATGATCTCTCGGTCAAGCACTTATCTTATACAGGTGTGTAAACGGAAAGGAGTTTTTATCCAAAGATAACACTGATGAAAGAATTTGTTTTACACTTTTATTGTCGTAACACATTATTCACTTTCACATATTAATCTTGACACTCGCCAAACTGAAACTGTTATAATAACTTCTTTACTGCACATTATTAATTCGCGTACTTCAACTTTTTGTGTAATTAACACGAGAGATTTTTCATAACTTTGCGACGCGTAACCTTGATGAACTGCATGTGAGGCATACTCCATGAATGCCTTCGTTGAACTACATGAAACTTGATTCTGACACTGAATTTATACTTCCTCGCCCCAATATGCCTAAAGATTATAACCGAGCTGCTATTCGTTAATAAAACGCGCCAACATTGGTGTCTATATTTATATCCAATGAAAATTACGAAAACATATGCTCTGGGGAAAAATGTTCCAGCAAATTCTAAAAAAAAAAAAAACGCGCCACTCTGACGTCATTTGATCGTCTCTAATAATGATAAACAGCTCACCCCCTCGCTACATTATTGCACGCTATTATTGTCAGTTTCAGTAAGGCCGTATAAACCCACTTCTCGACAATGCTTACAATCAACAAACATCTCAAATCAATGTCACACAACAATGCATATTCACACTACAATCACTCTGACATTTACATTTTTGTGATACAAATTACTGCATCAAAAGGCGCAATATTCCATTGCAGTTTAGCGCTGAGTATTTTCCAGCTAGCTGCTTATAACATCATACGGGCTGGCCAGACTACCTGGCTGAAGGTAGGCTTTTTGCTCTTCCTGCTCCCTCTTACAGTACCTTATTGTCAACTAACGCAGCGCAGGCTACTAGCAATGTAATTGGATCAGCCCGCATGGTTCTCATCACCAGCTGGCTGGCAAATGCGTAGTGCTAACCTCGGATGCAAAATAGTTGGTTCCTCTTTGGTTATATTTTCATGGCTGTAATTTGAGAACTATTACTCTTAATACATATGCTCGATAAACCTTTTGTCTTTTAATTTGTACTTAATCCTTGGATGTATGATGGGGAACTTTCAGGGCAGAGAGTAAGCTAATCATTACTTTACTCATATTAAAACCTTATATAATTAGACCATATTTTGTTATCCTTAAAAATGTATCTAAAAATATAAAACATAAACTTTTATTTAACGTACCAAAGATTGTATGAAATTTTCTTTAATCCTATAAGAATATAATGCATGAGGAGAACTTTCAGGCCTATTGTAAGCAACGCATTTTGCTGCAAATCTATGAATGGCAATTTTGCATGTCCTAGACAATAATGACATTTCTGCTTATTGTAGAAGTTGACTTCAGAAGTGAAAAGTGCTGCCCTCATAGCTCTGAGATGTAAGTAATTATTATATTCCACCTGAAATGAAGCCATATAAGACGCAAGAGGTTCTACCTTCTGAGGCAATATTTTATATCATAAATGCTGTGAATGCCAGAGTGATTGCAGTGTAAATTAATATTACTGTATGTACATGATTTTAGATGTTTGTTAGCCATAAGTATTGTTAGGAAATAAGTTCACACGGCCTAACTGAAACTGACAATAGAAGTGAGTAACAATAAACCGAGGGGGTGAGTTGTTTATCACTAAGAAGAGATAAACAAATGACGTCAGAGTAGAGTGCCTTTTTTTAGAAATGTAGAGAATATCTTCCCTAGAGCATATATGTTAGTAGCAGTGATTGGCATAAGCAGTGTCACACAGTTCGGAAGAATCTCTCACAAGGTGCACGTCGCAGGGTTAGTTACAAAAATGTAAAGTACGCGAAGTAATTGGTGCGTGACAACTAAAACGACTGTAGTTACATTCAGAAATATCACAGTTTCAGTCAGGCGTGTATAAAGATTAAAAAAAGTCAATTATTAATTAAGTGTGACGGCAATAAAAGTCTAGATTAAATTTTTTTATCAGTGTTTATCCTTTAGTAACAACTCCTTTCCGTTTACACACCCTGCTTAGAGACACTTGTTCGACTGAGTTATAATAGCTAGCCGGAGGACAAAAGAACCCAAATTAAAAATAATAAAACAATAGGCGCCCAACAAACAAACACTAGCCATTGAGAACTGCGACACTTCTAAATTTTTATTCCGAGATGATTGACTATCGTGTGATAAGTACCAAAGAAGAGAAAGAGTGTTATACTACTAAGTTCCATACATCACGACGCTGCAATTACACAAAGATTTTATTTTATTTCAAAGCAAAATCAGGTGTGTATTCTCATGACCAGAAAATATGTACTTACACGTAAAAGACATACAAGGAGATGGCGTTTGTTATATGTGCTAATATAATGGACATTGCAGCCATAAATGCCGCCTTTTTGTTTAAAAAATCAGCGTCCATAATATCACAATGGAAAATCACACGAAAGGAAGATTTTCTTAGAAGAATTTGCCCAAGAACTTATTCGTTCACAGATGGAATCCCGAGCCAACAGTCTTTGCAAAGAAATTTCTTGCAAGCAATGGCTAGATGTGGTGTCAAAGGATGCTAGGAAATGAATATCATCCACTCGAGGAAAATGCCGAGAAGATGCTTTGTATCCATGTCAATTGGAAGAGAAAATTCCTCAGCGTTGTTCAAAGTATTCTTACAATGTGTGCAATGAGCACAGTGTGCCTCTTTGTGAAGACTGTTGCCAGCAATTTCTAAACTTTTGTAGCAGAAAATCTAATCTTTATTCAGATAAAATTATGTGTATTAAGTAATGTGCAACTTAACAGTTGTTTTTTATATTTGGATAGATCTATTACGTAGACTTATTTTCGCTGTACCTAATTAATGCACAATTCCTAGTTCTATATAAAAGGTAATCTAGACAATTTTGTAAACAAAAATAGAACACTCATGCATCCAAAGTTTAAGAGTCAAATGCGTGGACCTAGAAAGAGAGAGAGAGATAACAGCACTAAACTGTATTCACTCTTAGGTTGATCCGCATCAAAACAAAACCCAGGTGACCAGTGCACCGTTATAATGTATCCTTCCGCCATTCGCACCAGAAATAGTCATACTTTCATGACCATGTGATGAGTACAGGCAGCACGTAATCAAAAAGAACAGAGTCCGACAAATTAAACGGTGATTAGCCATTCTGTTAGGGTTGAAGGTGATAAGATTGATAGTTGCAATACAATAAACTTTTGTACATAATAATAATTATAATCATAATAATAATAATAATAATAATAATAATAATAATAGTTAATTCTAAAAGAAACTGGCGAAAAAGAAAGTAACAGGTATGCGATATGCTACATTTATTCGCTCTCTGGAAGCGGCACTTTATCAACTGTTGGCGGCTCATTTTTGAAAAAGAATTGTGTATTGTTACGTGAATTGCATTCTTGTCACATTCTTGAATCGCGTATTTCACACGCTTTCTGTTTTTCCCGCCTGTAACCACTTTACAATTTTCAAGATTTTTCTTTACGAGATTGTTTATACTTGTACTCGAAACATGAGTGAACTCAGAAGTTAGATTCACCACTTTTTTCACGGGAAGTGTTAGATATTTCTCACATAACTTACAATAAACTTCCAACAATATTGTGTTTTCACCACTACTCAATGGTTTGCTTGCTTATGCTTTGTGTAAGTCGACGAAATCGCAACAGCTAATCACCGCCGCCATGATACAAAACAGAAACTGCTGGTTTCTAGCTGTAAACAATATTCTGCGCAAACCCGGATGTCAGGTACATGACATGTCAGGTACAGACATGAATTGCATTTTGGACTTGTAGCTCTGTTTAACGGTACAAATTAGCGTTAATTAAACTATTAAGAATTAGTATAGAATATTATAACATTTAAGGATAAATCAATTCTAAAATTTAGATTATTAGCATGGGACTACATTCCTGCACGCATTGCTTCAGTGTTGTACCACTGTGCACTGGTCACGTGCGTTTGTTTAGGCGCGGATCAACCTAAGAGTGAATGCAGTATAGGCAGCCAAATAGAAAAAAATAACTCTGGTTGAAGCTAAGAAAAAACATTTTAAAGTGTTCATTATTACTTTATCATCAAAAGATTAGGCAATTGCCTGTTCCGGCTTCACAAAGAATCAGACCAACGCTTTCTAGGATGTCCAACTTCTTGCTTGGTAGTGCCTCACTATTAGTAGGTATCTCTCCTCGATGATTTTGTTCATAATATTGTGGCGCAGTGGTTGTGGCCCAAGGTTATCGCGAGTCACACCGGGCGGTCGGAGTAAACAATAACGGCCGCACACCACCGTTAACCGGCAGATAACTAGAACCTTCTGAAAGCATCTTCTCCAGAAAGCATCTTCTAGAACGTTGAAGGACCTTGTAGTAAGATTCCACTGACTAAATAAGCAAGCGCTCTCACGGGAATCAGGCAGTTGCGAGTCCAGTGCGAGTCAGTGCAAGGTGAGAAGAGTTAAGACAGTAAGTGAGCGAGAGAGCGAGTTAATGAGTGCGTCTCTGGTCCGACATCAAGAGCGATTCTCCGAGCGAGTTGGTGACAGATGTTGTGACGTGTAGCGAGTGCTATGGCGGATCAGTAAGTCCTGTGTTCGACTCCCAAGTGAAGTGAACCGTTCGGCGTGAAGGAGCTACGTCATGAAGGAAGTAAAGTGAGGCAGAACTGAAATATTTCACCTTAATGGAGTGATAGTGTGAACGAAGTGAACTCCCAATGAAGATAAGAACTTTGAGAAGTGACAGTTAAAAAGAACTGGACAAAGTCACAGTATATTCAATCCATTTTGGTCTATAATTCATTACTTTGTCATACGAGAAAGTTCTACCTTTAGTTCTTCTCTTATTTCTTAATTTTTAATCCTATATTTTGGTACAATCCTTTGCTTTTTTTTTGGAACCCAAGTTTCATAGACATACAGTATCGTGGGGATTGTCATAACCCTGTAGACTTTTACTTTTCTTTCCCTGCCTTATTTTTGGAAGTTCCCTCTATAGTTCCCCATACTGTCTGGAATTTATTTATTTTAGAATCAACTGCAGTATTATTATATTATTGTTGTTACTACGATATTATTATTGCTATATTTTTTGTAACAATCCAATACTATAAGTGAAATCCATAGAGTTTTACAGATACTTTATCAAAATAAAACATCAAAGCGTATCACTTAGTCCACTTTGTAAAATCATATCCTAAAGCGTTTGAATATAAATATATACTAGTGCAATTTGTCACGTTGTAGAATAATTTGACTAATACGCGTTGAGAAGTTTATGATGGCGATTTCGCTACTCTTCAATATCAGTAGTTTGGCAGGAATGGCTTTTATGAGTTTGCTGAACATAAGTTTTAAAATGTATCCCATTAATGCATGTAGTGCTCATTTCGCTGTGCAAACAAATATAATCGCTAACAAAATTATAGCATTAAAGCTGTGCTAAATCTGTTAAAAGTGCACCAGGCATAAAATTCATGAAAGGGCGTTGAGTGTTATTGTATTCCGAGATTTAATCTCATTAAGAGATTACAGTGTGTGCTTAGTGGCTGTTATAGTTTATTGGTTTTTAAGATTAAACCAGTTACCAGTGCGTTTATTTTGTATGCGACTAGCCGCCCGCAACAGCTTCGCAAACAGATTGTTTGGAAATTGTTGTAAAAACTTCACACGATACGTGTTATCCCTTTTTACTTCCTCTACTACAGTCTAGGCCCGTAGTCAGCTCCTTTTGGTTTGGAGGACCAATATAAACTTTGCGGTCACAATGTTATATAAACAAAAACTCCGCCGTTTTTCTTACTCTGATGGTATTAATGTCTTCAATTGAACAGAAGCATCAAAACTTATCACAATGGAATCCAAGCAAAACAGAAGATTTTCACGCAACAAGTAGTATAAAAAGCGCTTGCTTTGAATGATTCATTTAACGGATTAAGGATTATGAGACTAAAAGATGTGTACACAAGGAAAGATTTGGAACGATATTCATTCGCATGTACTGTTGAAGTGAAATAATTAAAGCTGCGCTCAATCTAATATAACTTGACTGATTTTTACAGCTAAGGATCATACAAGGAAAAACTTACATACCATTTCACTTTAAACTCAGTAACTACAAATACATTTTGAATAATATAAACAATAATGAAGTAGAATTTAATAAAAGCAATGGAGGAAATAAAACGAAGTCGATAAAAATGTCACCATTCTCACCTCTCTCTCTTTTCTCTTTCTTTCCTTCTTTAATTGTACCAGCATTATATGTATCATTAATTTCTTACTTCAAGTTAGGCACTGTTCTAGGGATGTGCATTTGAAACGTATTTAACAGTAGGAAAGCAGAAACAGGATTGCAGCAGAGTACTCATCTATTGCAATTAGTAGTGTCCGGTTTTCAACACCAAAAAAAGCCAGTGACCAATCTATTAATCGGAGTAGATCGGCCTGCACCGCTTGAATCAGTGATCAAGGTAAGGTGAGCTGTCAATTCATTTGCCAGGCCATTTGCAGGATCTGATTTAATTTTTCCTGCAACAATAAATGATTCACATTCTAGCATGTATATTTCACTCCTATGTTCCATTGGCATGGCAGGAAAGTGATATTTATGCTCAAGCATGGGTTCCTTAGTTATGCTGAGGCATATATCCAAAAGACTCTGTCATTGGAAAGACTAATTAATCGGCATATCAGGGACAATATTCTGGAATCTTGTTTCATAACACAGTACCAGTTTGCCTATCAAGCCGGTAAAGCCATAGAAACAGCACATTCTACTATTGAGAAGACCTAGCTTTTAAAGAATTTGTCATTAGGACAGATTTCGAAGTTGAAGATGCTTTCGATAAATCTTCTTGTAAAGAGTTCCTAAAACGCTTTCAAAAACATGAATTTCTGTCTATAATCTGTAGGGGATACACTTCAAACTAAAAATAGATGACCAGGTGCCTCTTTAGGAAGACGCCGATGTTGTCTACTGCTAGGGGCTGTCCGGAGGCGGGGGGACCTGATGGTGAATCGACTGAGGCTGACTAACTATTGGTTTCGCAGATGATTTGCAATTACAGTCAGAGAAAATGTTCCCAATACCGCTTCAATCTGCACTCCGGAAAGTAGAAAATTTGTGAGGAGAGACTGAACTGTCGATCAATCTAGGGAAACCAGTAGTGGTATGTTTCACCAGATGAGTATACATAATACCATATTAAAACTAAGTCAAGTGTCTTGCCTTTTGATAGACCAGAGATTAACCCTGAGAGAGCATTTAGGCTATATAACTATCAAAGGTTGTACGGTCTTCTGGACCGGTAGAAGCATGTCTGGCAAGACTTGCAACCTGATCTTATGTATCTTATGTCGTGTTATCTTATTTACTAGGCGCCTGTTATTATTTTGAATTTTGGGTTCTTTGTCCTCCGGCTAGCTATTATTTCTCAGTCGAGCAAATATCTCTGAGCAGGGCGTGTAAACGGAAAGGAGTTGTTACTAAAAGATAATACTGAAAAAAGAATTTATTTTCACACTTAATTCATAGTTCACATCTTAAATCTTTATACACGCCTGACAAACTGTTATATTTCCGAATGTAATTACTCTCGTATTAGTTGCCGCGTAATTCACGTTTTGTAACTAACTTTACGACGCGAGAGATTCATCCAAACTGTATGACATTCACCTCACGAGAGATTCCTCAAGACTGCGCGACGTGTACCTCGTGAATGATTCCATAGAACTGCGTGATGTGTACCTCGCGATGATTCTGTAGAACTGCGTGATGTGTACCTCGTGAATGATTCTGTAGAACTGTGCGATACTTGCTTTTGGCTCAAGAATTTATTCTCCTTCACCCCGAAATGCCTAAATATTATAATAGAGCTGCTTATGGTTACTAAATCGCGCCAACATTAGCGCCTGTTTTGTCAGTCAATCATAGTTACTAACACATATGCTCTAGGGAAGGTATTACCTCCATTTCTAAAGAAAGGCACGCTATACTGACGCATTTGTTTGTCTCTTCTTAGTGATAAACAACTCACCCCATCGCTTCATTTTGACCCACTCTATTGTCAGCTACTGTGAGGCCGTGTAAACTTATTTCCTAACAATGCTTATGGTTACAAACGTCTAAGATTATTGTCATACAATAATGTTAGTTTACACTACAATCACTCTGGCATTCACAGTGTTGTGATATAAAATACTGCCCCAATTTGTATAAGCTGCAAAGGTTATGCCCCTATTCTCTTATGACGTAATAATGTGGTGACCAAGAGTTAAATTAAGAAAATGAAAGTAAAGCTAGTTGCAAAGGATGTTCTGCATTGCAGTTATGGGACAATGTGAATAACCATTGCAGCAATGGAAGTACTATTAGGTCCTGCTCCTCTACTCGTTTGGGTTGAGGCTGCAACCTTTTCGGCTTTCCATTGTCTAAGTCTCCAAACAGAAGTTTCTTATTTAGGGCACTTAGAGAACTTCAAACTATCCTGTGGTGATGAATTGCGTGAGATAATTTGACGAGTGCCATTCTGAAACTAAGGAATATATTTGATAAGGTATTCACCATCACGTTACCAACACGTAGTGAAGGAAATGCAGGAAAAATCCGATGAAAATGAAGTATACTGGTATACTGATGTTTCTAAAACCATTTCAGGAACAAGTGTTGAATGTATAGGAATGGCACCGAACTTTCATTTAACTTGGGTTAACTTGCAACTGTCAGGCTGAGCTACTTTCTATCTTAATGTTTGGAAGAGTATCAGGAGGAACTGCAAAGGTAGAAAGATGAACATATTCTGATACTCTGCGACAGAGAATATAAGAGATACTGGAACTCTACAGCAGACTCCAGACATTCCGAAGCTCTGATTCAGAAGTTAATAAATGCAGGTCACGAGAACTGCTAAAATTAAGCAGGAAGAAACTCTAACGGGTTGTAGGTCTTCTTGCAGGACAGAGCGCGCTTAGAGAATGCAATATGGGATTGAAAATCGATTCCACCTGCATGAGATACCAGCAGGGCGATGAGAGAACTCATCTATTATACGAGTGCTTTGTACTGGCTAATCAGAGGCACTTTGTTTTGTGAGATAATTTCGCAATCACTTGTTTGGTTCAGTTTATCACAAGCATCAAGCTGTGTGACTGAGAGAAGCAGATTGGGCTAGCACAATAGATATGTTAAAGATAGCAAGGCAGGGGAGAAATATGGCCCCGAATTTAACTCCACTCCGTTTAACTCAAGCATCAACTTATATAAACACATTTCATCCCATATAGGTTGCCATTTAATTCAAATAATTGAGGTTACTGTCATACCACTGTTGTATAAAAACGGCTACCTAAAAGTACTAGAAAATGTGTTTAAAAAGTCTGATGTGTAACACTCACATGACTTTCTCTACTCTTGTACAAACTATTTTTACAAACGCTTATTCTCCATATGCTTCATGTTTATCGAGATATTACTATTATGTAATGTTAATACTATTGCTAATTGCTAATTTTCTTGTAATTGCAAGGGGATAGTGAAATACTTTTAAGAGCTGGTTGCTATGTGGAGTATTCCATTCTTTTTGCATTACCAGGACAAAAAAATGAATAACGAATTCGCATTTGAGCAAAAGTATAAGTATTGGAAAATTTAAGGGAATAACAAGCAATATCTCGAAAATGGTTCACACAACAAAAAATGTATATAACATAAATTGTGTATTTTAACGCGCTCTACATTTTTTGTGTAGTACAATTTTGTCTATCTCTTATGGTTTACCAGTTATACAAACTTCGTTCGCAATGAATACTTTTGGAGACATTCCCAGAAAACTCGAGATATACATTTCATTTGTCATAAAAATATCTTAAACATATCATATTTTAATCAAAATTGTGTCAGCCATTTTTGAGAAAATTAACATTTTCGAAAAATGTTACATGTAAAGGGTAATCTGGGGGGGTATTTTCTTGAAAAGCTTTATTTCGCATCTCTGAAAGATACTGAGCGTAAATGCCAAGTTTGGTGTTTATCCGACTGTTCGTTTAGTTATGCTGTTCACAGTCACACACACACACACACGGCATGTTTCCAAAAATGCTATTTTTGGATTCAGGGGGTCTCTAAACATATATTTCCGGTGAAATCTCGGTATCGAATTTTGTGGGTGGAATACAATACTTCCCCTACTTACTATACGTAGTAGAGGAACTAAAAATTCCATAACGTTCATCACTAATTAGAATATAATCGTATGCAGGATGTTTCCGTGATGATGATACAAACATTCAGGGAAGAATAAGGACAAAAAGCATGTTTTTGATATAAGGAATCTCGGTTCGAAAACAACTCCGTCGCAAGTTATAGAGAAAGTTGTTTTGGAATACCTATGAACGTGAAATTATGGAACTTGCGAATGTCTGCATAAATACTTCGCGGTGTTACTTACACAGGCCGTGATACTACAGCAACTATTCAAAATGGTGTTCAGCTCCGATGGAGGCATGAATATCGGACGCACTTCTGTCGTACTTGGGCGAGTAACCTTGGATATAAGCTGATGATGTCACAGGCAGTGAGAATTCATGCTAGTAGCATCTTTTCCTTTGGTACTGGTGTCTCGTACACAAGACTTTTCACATGACCCTACAAGAAAAAATCAGATGCGTTACACTTACATGACTTTCTCTACTCTTGTACAAACTATTTCTACAAACGCTTATTCTCCGTATGTTTCATGTTAATCGAGATATCGAGATTTTAATCTTATTGTTAATTTTCTTGTAGATGCAAGGAGAATTGATAGGCTTTAAGTTATAGTTCAAATATTTTAAGAGCTGGTTGCTATGTGGAGTATTCCATTCTCTTTCCATTACTAGGACAAAAGAAATGAATAACGAATTTGAGAAAAAGTTTAAGTATTGGAAAATTTAAGGGAATAAGAAGCAACATCTCGAAAATGGTTCACTTAACAAAAAAATGTATATGACATAAATTGTGTATTTTAAAGCTTTCTACATTTTTTGTGTAGTAAAATTTGGTCTATCTCGTATGGTTTACCAGTTATGCAAAAGTCGTTCACAATGAAGAATACTTTTGGAGACATTCCCAGAAAATTCGAGATATACATTTCATCTTTCATAAAAATATCTTTAACATATGATATTTCAAACAAAATCGTTAAGAGCCATTTTTGAGAAAATTAAAATTTTCGAAAAATGTTCCATGTAAAGAATAATCTGGGGTAGGGGGATTTTCTTGAAAACCTTGGTGTCGCATCTTTGGAAGATACTGAACCTAAATACCAAGTTTGGTGTTTATCCGACTGTTCGTTTCTGAGTTATGCTGTTCACAGACACACACACAGACAGACACACGCACATGGCCATGTTTCCAAAAATGTTTTTGTTTGGATTCATGGGTTCTCAAAACATTTATTTCCGTTGAAATCTCGGTATCGAATTATTGGGTGGAATACAATACTTCCCCTACTTACTATAGTAGTAGAGAAAGTAAAAATCACAGGGAGTCAGATCAGGTGAAAGGACTGGCCATGGAACAGCACCTCCTCTCCCTATACACTTTTCAGGGTACGATTGGTTAAGGTATTCTCGAGCATGATGTGAAAAGTGAGCTGAGTCTCTATCATGTTGAAACCACATAAGTCGACGTACCACAAGTAGGATATGTTGCAAGAACCTGGGAAGTATGTCTCTCAAAAACACAGTGTACACTGCTCCAGTTAATCGGTGTGGAAGAAGAAATGGGTCATTATCATTGACTATGCCCGCCCATAGTTCACTGCAAATCTGTTCTGATGGCACCTTACAACTTTAGCGTGGGGGTTCTCATCGTCCCACACATGACTATTTCGGTGACTATTTAGCATGCCGTCTTTGGTGAACCAGACTTCATCTGTGAAAAGTATCGCACTGGTTGCGATATTGTCAGATTGACTCCAGGGTTGCTTGCTCAAGTATGACAGAACTTCATCCGACGTTGTTTTGCCTGAATCGGAGCTGAAAGACACTATTTTGAACACCTGTTGTAGTATCACGGCTTGCGTAAGTATGAGGGGCATTCAAATGAAACCTGGTCAGTGCGTCTAACTTTGCACTACACGTAAGATGGCACCACGTAACTGCGTGTATCGTGGCACCATCTATTGGTAGAGCAACTACAGCATGTGCAACGTTTGACGTTGCATAGCGACAGTGTGATTTCACGCCGAAGAGAAGGTGGTCACACAAGTTATGGTCCACTACTGAACATGAAGGCGAGTAAGCAGGAACAACGAGGAGGGACTCAGAGCAAGCAGTGGAAACATGCGACTTCACCACCTCCAAAGAAATCAAAGGCCGTGCACACCAGTTCTGGTAAGGTCATGATGTCCTTTTTTGACAACAAGGGCCCACTGCTTGTCGAGTTCCTGGAACGGGGAACCACCATCAATGCCCAGCATTATCAAGCCACTTTACAGAACCTTAGACGGGCCATCAAGTCGAAACGCGCAGGCATGTTGTCCAATGGCGTTATTCACCTGCATGATAATGCCCGCCCACACACTGTCAATGCGGTGAAGACTACATTGCAGCATGCGAAACGTTGGAACATCCACCGTGCAGTCTAGACCTTTCACCGTATTACTTTCATGTTTATAGACCTCTAAAACAAGCTATTCGCGGACATCGATTCACAACGGACGACGAAGTGTGTGAATGGGTCCAGGCCTGGATCCGACAGCAGCCTACTAGCTTCTTCAAAAATGGAATCGACCGGCTAGTGTCGCAATGGGATAAATGTGTCAACAGTTTTGGCGACTATTTTTGAGTTAATAAAATCGTTACCATTACTTTACACAAGTGATCGGGTTTTATTTGAATGACCCTAGTAGTAATAGTCCCGGATGAGCCAATTGGCTTAACGATAATCCTGCCGCTAGGGGCGCTAGTGTCGCTAGTGTCGCTGCGTGCGACGGCGGCGGCGGTAAGTTTGAAAAGCGCCCTGAGCGGGAGGATTATCGTTATTGCAATTGGTTCATCCGGGACGAGTTAAAAGAATTGAGGATTAGGGTAAGGTAAAGGAAAAAGAGGAAGTGACGTGGAGTGTTTTGATTGGTTCGTTAATTCGTGTGGAAGATGAAGGGAGGAAGATGAAAGAGTATGGAGGTCACGTGATGGAGAGGAGCGGGGTGGCGAGGTGTTGTCTGTGCGGAGGTCGGGACTGAAAGAGGGAAAAGATGGGGAGCGAGGGATAAAAAGTATAACAGAAAGTGACGTGTGAAGTTGTGATTGGTGGGAATAAGAAGTGATGTTATTGGTGGAAAGGAACAAATGAAAGTTGTTGATTGGTAAGAATAAGAGAGATTATGATTGGTGGAAAGAAAAAGGTGTGGGAGTGGGGTATGTTGGAGGTGATGGGAAAGGTAAGTTTTGCTAGCAACAAGATTTGCAAAAGCCTGTCGAGAACTGATCAGCAATTTTTTGAACGTTGGATGGTAGTTTTCTTGAGTGGATAGAGAGATGGGGCGATATGAGATGCGGTGGCGAAAATGGGAACTAAACAAGATGGTTGAGACAAGAGGTTTAAGGACGAGGAAATTTGGAGGTTAGTGGTGAACATGGCGGTCGCAAGAGGTGGGGGGCAAGGGGACGCGGTGGTGAGAATGGGAACTAAAAGAAGATGGCGGTAGCAAGAGCTTAGAAGAGCAGATTTTGAGGTTAAAATAGTGGGAACTAAAAATGGCGGAGGGTCTGCGACAAGGAGATGCGGTGAGAACTAAACAAGTTGGCGGACGCAAGAGGAGGGTAAGGAGATTTGAGGTTACAGTACCAAAACACGAAAGGATATATTCCTACGCCAAGCAGGTCCGAAAAATAATTATGCGTGTGGTACTTACCTGTTACTGGTGTGGATGCGTCACCAAAAGAGCGGCAGCTTCACGCGACGCGAAAAAATAAAAGCAAACTGTTTTTGAAAATGCTTAACCAGCTTTAAGATCAACCAACATCACTACGCACTGATATACCTAGGTTTTTTAAAGCGGTACAGACACCCTTTGCAGAGGCGTAATTTAACTATACCAAAAACCTGGTACTGGACCATCGTGATGGTCGCTAGCGTACGTAGGAGCAGGGTTCTCATAGCCGGTCGAAAGCGGTCAAAAAAGTGTACGACGTAGGTGTTCACAGTAGCTGCTGTCGAGTCAACCGTCGAGGTGTGAATGAACGAGATCTGTTCTTGCCGGCAATCTGGTTGGGAGATGAGAGGCGCGGTGGTAAAAATGGGAACTAAATAAGATGGCGAAGGCATGAAGTTGAGGTTAAGGAGCGGTGAGGTGTTGTCTGTGCGGAGGTTGGGGCTGAAAGAGGGGAAAGATGGCGAACGAGGGATAAAAAGTATAACAGAAAGTGACGTGTGAAGTTGTGATTGGTGGGAATAAGAAGTGATGTTATTGGTGGAAAGGAACAAATGAAAGTTGTTGATTGGTAAGAATAAGAGAGATTATGATTGGTGGAAAGAAAAAAGGTGTGGGAGTGGGGTATGTTGGAGGTGATGGTAAAGGTAAGTTTTGCTACCAACAACATTTGCAAAAGCCTATCCAGAATTCATCAGCAATCACACGTTGCAATTGCCATACTTATATTATTCGTCTTTTCCTTTTTTTCTTTTTTTAAAAAAATAACTAGTTTTTTGAGGGTTTTCTGCAGTTGGTAAACGAATGCAAGCTCTTTCTGCTTTTTCATAGGTTTTCCCTGGTTGGTAGGCGTTTTCTGTAGTGGTTGACGAAGCCGTTTCTAATTTTCGAGGTTTTCTCAGGTTTTTTAGTGGTTGTCCCTGCCCGGTAGGCAAATGATGAAGTTTTACCTTGTCGGCGCACGGATACTAGGCACATACTCGCACACACACACACACACATTTAATAGTAGCGTGTAGCAAACTGTTTTTGAAAAATGCTTAACCAGCTTTAAGATCAACCAACATCACTACGCACTGATATACCTAGGTTTTTTAAAGCGGTACAGACGCCCTTTGCACAGACGTAATTTAACTATACCAAAAACCTGGTCGCTAGCGTACGTAGGAGCAGGGTTCTCACTGCCGGTCGAAAGCGGCAAAAAAGTGTACTATCTTGTTTTCATGGGTTTTCCAGATCGGTAAGCGTTAGAATACTCTTAGAGCTTTTTCAGGTTTTTCGCGGTTGTCCCTGTCCGGTAGACAAATGATAAAGTTTTTCTATAATGTCGTCGTTTTGGCTTGTGGCGCACGGATACTAGGCACATACTTGCACACACACACACACACACACACACTCATACACTAAAATAGTAGCGTATAAAAAAAATTTAACAAACCGTAGATTTTCAAGAAAATTCCCACACCGCAAACTACCCGTTTAGCGGAAGAAAGTTCGTTATTTTTATTGTCTTAAAAATGGCTCTAACCCTTTTGATTACGGTACGGTATGTTTAAGATATCTGCATGACAAATAAAATGTATAACTTCAATTTTCTGGGAATAGCTGTGAAGTAGTCTCATTGTGAATGTCTTTTGTACAACTGTTAAACCGTAGGAAACGAAGCCTTACTGTACAAGAACTGTACAAGAACGTTAAAGCACACAATTTATGTGTTTTATTATTATTATTATTATTACTTTGTGGCGTTGTCTATTTACAAAGTTTCCATGTTGATTTTAATGTTTAAAAGCTTTAGACCTTTCTCACTAAAACTCGTCATTCTTTTATCTTTTCTTTTTTCATTTTCATACAAAGAGAACGGAATTTCACAAGTGAAACAGTACTGTGATAACGATACCAACAAACTAATTATTATTCACCCACTGAAACACATAAAAACAATAAGTAATAATCACAGACCCAGTTTGTGGGTATTTAAATGAAACATCATGCACAATATAAGCCAATTATGTAATAAGTTGAAATGTGCAAATCTATAGATGTATTTCTGGTGAAATCCCGGTATGGAATTTTTGAGTGCAATGCAATTTCTCCTGTATCTGCTATGTACGTGGTAGAGAAAGTAAAAATAGTTAGTGACTATACAAATGTAACAATAGAGAAACCCACTTGAAGAAAAAACGGAATAAAAATAACAAGGCGTCAGACTCAACTTTCGCGCCATTCTCCGAATATCTGAGAGTATTCTTAATATGAGACAAGCATTTTACCTTAAGCAAGTAGTTTTAATCTTACTTTTATGAAAATCAGAGTTTTCTCTATATCGTTTATTTGTGACAACAACGCTAAGTTTCGAGCTGGCTATATTCACTTTTCTTGCAACTATATACGTTTAAACTAATATTAACAAATTTCTCGTAATTCTAGAATTTATTAATCATAGCTGTAATATTTTTCACAACTGCATGTAATAATATTGATTTAGGGGCTTTCTCTACCACGTAAAATAGTAGGTAGAGGAGGTATGCATTGCATCGAAATATTCAATATTGATATTTCACTGGAAAACTAAATACTTGTTTTGAGGTCCCCTGAATAAAAAACATTTTTAGAAAATTCTGTGTGTATGTGTCAGAGCAGCATAACTCAAAAATGAAAAGTCGGATAAATACTAAACTTGGTATTTAGGTTGAGTACCTTCCAAAGATACGACACAGAGATTTTCAAGAAAGTCCCTCCACCCAAAACTACCCTTTACATGAACTATTTTCCGAAATGTTTTATTTTCCAAAACTCTCTCTGACGATTTTAATTACAACACCATATATTAAAGACATTTATATGAAAAATAAAATGTATATCTTGAATTTTGTGGAAATAGCCTGTGAAGTCCTCTTGATTCGGAAGAAATTTTCTATGATCTTGTATAACTGCTAAGGTTTGAGAAAAACATACAATACAAAAAATTTAGATCTCTTTAAAAACACACACAATTTATTTGAAATAACTTTTTTGTGACGTCAGCCATTTCCGAGATATCTGTTATAAATGGTTCGAATTGTACAATGCTTAGCCATTCTTTTTTAAAGGCATGTCGCTTTTCAGTTCTTGCTCGCCATGTTGATGGAAAGAATTTAGAATTTTAAGGCCAGTGTATAGCGTCCCTTTGGATGTATAACGGATGTGCAATGCAACCATTTCCCGAAAAGTTTATCTGGATTAAAATTAAGTGGATATGAAAATAAACTTTCGTACTCACCTATAAGAGATAGAGGGTAGAGGTCATACGAACGTAACACTTGAGAATTTTTATTCAACAGTTGGTGTTACTCCTTAGAAAGGAAGTATCTGCTGATTCTATTTAATTCTTACATTTTACATAACACGTATGCACGGCACAACACAAAAACACTACACACGACACTCATAGTTGTAAATATTGCACTAATGTGTGTGCAAACGTTACAACGCTGCTCGCTTCAGTCATTCCCACGCACAGCACTGCGCGCAAAGACCGTGTGCTGATGTAAGTGAAAATCGAGCGTGAGAAACGGATGTTCGTCAGCGTTAAAATGCAGCCTTATTGCCGATGGTAGGGACCGCGCAGTGGCGGATCGTGAAAGGATGACTGCGTTTTTACAACTGTCGATGGTAGGGATCGTGCAGTGGCGGATCGTGACTGCGTTTACAATTTGACAATTTGTGGCGAAATAAGGCATTTAACTCGACGTGTATGCTGAAACTGCGGTTGCGATAAGCGAGCTTATAAAAACCCGGTGCCAAGAGCAACCGGCCGTAGTGAGAAACGGGAGCGATAGTGGATTTTTCTATCAAATCGTTCTATTTGACGAAAAATAGTTTAAAATAAACACAAAATAGCAGCTTCGATACGTATCCACGGAGACCTTAGTGCTAGGCAACTGCACCTCTGTTTCTATACGTGAACGGCAGATGGCAGCTTCAATACGTGTCCACGGAGACCTTAGTGCTAGGCAACTGTACCTCTGTTTCTATACATGAACGGCAGATTGCAGCTTCGATACGTGTTCACGGAGACCTTAGTGGTAGGCAACTGCACCTCTGTTTCTATACGTGAACGGCAGATTGCAGCTTCGATACGTGTCCACGGAGACCTTAGTGCTAGGCAACTGTACCTCTGTTTGTATACGTGAACGGCAGATTACAGCTTCGATACGTGTGCACGGAGACCTTAGTGCTAGGCAACTATACCTCTGTTTCTATACGTGAACGGCAGATTGCAGGTTCGATACGTGTCCACGGAGATCTTAGAGCTAAGCAACTATACCTGTTTCTATACGTGAACGGCAGATTGCAGCTTCGATACGTGTCCACGCAGACCTTAGTGCTAGGCAACTGTACCTGTGTTTCTATACGTGAACGTCAGATGGCAGCTTCGATATGTGTCCACGGAGACCTTAGTGCTAGGCAACTGTACCTCTGTTTCTATACGTGAACGGCAGATTGCAGCTTCGATACGTGTCCACGGAGACCTTTCGCTTCAGGTGACAAAATAACACTAGGCACTTGTGTGCCGTGGTGTAAGCCGCAATCACGGCATTGGTAGTGTGGATCTCCTTGGGGCTCTCCTCGGAGTTACCTCAACACCACCTACATGACCTGGTTCGTTACGGGTACGCAGTTCTGCACTACCACTTCCTCGGCGTTGAGCAGGCACAGGAGGCGATCGTACCGGTACACCAGCTAGCACGTGGACATGTTATCGCGCTGTGGTGTTGCGTGTGCGAGGTATGGAAACTCAAGGACGCAAAACATGCACGACCGAGGGTTAAAAAGCAGAACAAGTAGTGACGTGGAGCGTTGTGATTGGTGAAAATAAGATGATCTCTGATAGGTGGACAAATTCAAATAACGTGATGTGATAGGCGAAAATAAAATCAAAGGTGATTGGATGAAAAATGACGAGAAGGAATTAGCGGTGAATTTGTGAACCCTGCGTACGCTAGCGACCAGGTTTTTGGTATAGTTAAATTACGTCTGTGCAAAGGGGTCTGTACCGCTTTAAAAAACCTAGGTATATCAGTGCGTAGTGATGTTGGTTGATCTTAAAGCTGGTTAAGCATTTTTCAAAAACAGTTTGCTACACGCTACTATTAAATGTGTGTGTGTGTGTGTATGTGTGTGCGAGTATGTGCCTAGTATCCGTGCGCCACAAGCCAAAACGACGACATTATAGAAAAACTTTATCATTTGCCTACCGGACAGGGACAACCGCGAAAAACCTGAAAAAAGCTCTAAGAGAATTCTAACGCTTACCGATCTGGAAAACCCATGAAAACAAGATAGTACACTTTTTTGCCGCTTTCGACCGGCAATGAGAACCCTGCTCCTACGTACGCTCGCGACCAGGTTTTTGGTATACTTAAATTACGTCTGTGCAAAGGGCGTCTGTACCGCTTTAAAAAACCTAGGTATATCAGTGCGTAGTGATGTTGGTTGATCTTAAAGCTGGTTAAGCATTTTTCAAAAACAGTTTGCTACACGCTACTATTAAATGTGTGTGTGTGTGCGAGTATGTGCCTAGTATCCGTGCGCCGACAAGGTAAAACTTCATCATTTGCCTACCGGGCAGGGACAACCACTAAAAAACCTAAGAAAACCTCGAAAATTAGAAACGGCTTCGTCAACCACTACAGAAAACGCCTACCAACCAGGGAAAACCTATGAAAAAACAGAAAGAGCTTGCATTCGTTTACCAACCGCAGAAAACTCCCAAAAAACTAGTTATTTTTTAAAAAAAGAAAAAAGGAAAAGACGAATAATATAAGTATGGCAACTGCAACGTGTGATTGCTGATGAATTCTGGATAGGCTTTTGCAAATGTTGTTGGTAGCAAAACTTACCTTTACCATCACCTCCAACATACCCCACTCCCACACCTTTTTTCTTTCCACCAATCATAATCTCTCTTATTCTTACCAATCAACAACTTTCATTTGTTCCTTTCCACCAATAACATCACTTCTTATTCCCACCAATCACAACTTCACACGTCACTTTCTGTTATACTTTTTATCCCTCGTTCGCCATCTTTCCCCTCTTTCAGCCCCAACCTCCGCACAGACAACACCTCACCGCTCCTTAACCTCAACTTCATGCCTCCGCCATCTTATTTAGTTCCCATTTTTACCACCGCGCCTCTCATCTCCCAACCAGATTGCCGGCAAGAACAGATCTCGTTCATTCACACCTCGACGGTTGACTCGACAGCAGCTACTGTGAACACCTACGTCGTACACTTTTTTGACCGCTTTCGACCGGCTATGAGAACCCTGCTCCTACGTACGCTAGCGACCATCACGATGGTCCAGTACCAGGTTTTTGGTATAGTTAAATTACGCGTCTGCAAAGGATGTCTGTACCGCTTTAAAAAACCTAGGTATATCAGTGCGTAGTGATGTTGGTTGATCTTAAAGCTGGTTAAGCATTTTCAAAAACAGTTTGCTTTTATTTTTTCGGCTTCGCGTGAAGCTGCCGCTCTTTTGGTGACGCATCCACACCAGTAACAGGTAAGTACCACACGCATAATTATTTTTCGGACCTGCTTGGCGTAGGAATATATCCTTTCGTGTTTTGGTACTGTAACCTCAAATCTCCTTACCCTCCTCTTGCGTCCGCCATCTTGTTTAGTTCTCACCGCATCTCCTTGTCGCAGACCCTCCGCCATTTTTAGTTCCCACTATTTTAACCTCAAAATCTGCTCTTCTAAGCTCTTGCTACCGCCATCTTCTTTTAGTTCCCATTCTCACCACCGCGTCTCCTTGCCCCCAACCTCTTGCGACCGCCATGTTCACCACTAACCTCCAAATTTCCTCGTCCTTAAACCTCTTGTCTCAACCATCTTGTTTAGTTCCCATTTTCGCCACCGCATCTCATATCGCCCCATCTCTCTATCCACTCAAGAAAACTACCATCCAACGTTCGAAAAATTGCTGATCAGTTCTCGACAGGCTTTTGCAGATCTTGTTGCTAGCAAAACTTACCTTTCCCATCACCTCCAACATACCCCACTCCCACACATTTTTCTTTCCACCAATCATAATCTCTCTTATTCTTACCAATCAACAACTTTCATTTGTTCCTTTCCACCAATAACATCACTTCTTATTCCCACCAATCACAACTTCACACGTCACTTTCTGTTATACTTTTTATCCCTCGCTCCCCATCTTTTCCCTCTTTCAGTCCCGACCTCCGCACAGACAACACCTCGCCACCCCGCTCCTCTCCATCACGTGACCTCCATACTCTTTCAGCTTCCTTCCTTCATCTTCCACACGAATTAACGAACCAATCAAAACACTCCACGTCACTTCCTCTTTTTCCTTCACCTTACCCTAATCCTCAATTCTTTTAACTCGTCCCGGATGAACCAATTGCAATAACGATAATCCTCCCGCTCAGGGCGCTTTTCAAACTTACCGCCGCCGCCGTCGCACGCAGCGACACTAGCGACACTAGCGCCCCTAGCGGCAGGATTATCGTTAAGCCAATTGGCTCATCCGGGACTATTACTACTGACCCTTATAGGGAAGTATAATACAGATATTCGTAAGTTCCCAAAATAACTTTCGCCTATAACTTGCGATGGAGTTGTTTCCGGATCGGGGTTCCTTATATCAAATTCATGCATTTGTACTTTTTAATCTTCACTGAGAGTTTGTATCTTCATCACAGAAACATTCTGTGTAACGTATGATTATTTTAAGTAATTAAACATTTGGATGGCCTCAAGAATATTTTATGGGAAACAGTGCTCTACTATCCCGGCCACGCAGGCTACGAACTTGTACCTGCCTATAACAAATAATGTATTACATTACATTCGAAAATTAGATATTCAAGTTTAGATATTCAAGTTTTGAGCTCCATTGAGCCATTATAAGCGCATATGTGTGTGTACGTGTGCGTGGCAAATCGTATAAACAAAAATCTGATAAATGCCAAATTTCATATTTGAGGCGGACACTGTATCATTAAACGAAGAAAATATTTCCCAGGAAATTCTTCTATCAAACTAACCTTTACGAGAAAGAGTTTTTGCCACTTTTCATTTTTTCAAAAATGCTTTGTTGAATCACGATATATTTAATACACGTAGTGAGTAACAAAATGTGCATATTGAAATTTCTGTGGATAAGCTGTGAAGTCCGTTTTATTCTGAATGAATTTTGTCTATTTTTATGTAACTGATGCAACAGACAGGAGCGCACTATACGAAGAATATACCTATAAAATCCATTTAAGTATGCAATTATGTTAAATAACCTGTCTGCATCATGAGTCATTTTGAAAATATTCTAAGACACATCGCCATCAGTACATAAGACAGCATTTCTTTCAACTTTGCTCTTATTTTAAAGGCCTCAAGGAAAGTCCGTTTGGTTTGGATGTATAGAAAGTGATAAATTGACGAGGTAAATGTAAGAGTCGAGGATATTGAACATCTGGTCAAAGGTGAGGAGGGAAGATGCGTTTTTGATTAATAAGCATGTTTATTTCTTCTCCATCTGTCATTACTAGGTAGGGGCAGTATTGTATTTCACCCAAAATTTCGATATCGATATTTTACCGAAATGCATGTTTTGAGGTGCATCGAAACCAAGAAAAGTATCTGTAGCTACAGTACTCACGCGTATGCGTAATAATTTTCAGAATAACTCAAAAACGAAAAGTCGGATAAACATAAAATTTGCTACTTAAGTTCAGCCTCCAAAGATACGAACCAAGGTTGACAAGAAAATACCCCATTTCAAATTATTCTTTACTTCTAAGATTTTATTTCTTTTTTATTTTCTCAAAAATGCCAAGTATGTCATCGGATGAACATATTTGAAAGCTTGCAATTCTTTTTACTTTCTCTACTACGTATAGTAAGTAGCGGAAGTATTGTATTCCACCCAAAAATTCGATACCGAGATTTCACCGGAAATATATATTTTGAGACCCCCTGAATCCAAAAAAAGCATTTTTGGAAACATGTCCGTGTGTGTGTCTGCGTGCGTGTGTCTGTGTGTGAAACTGTGAACACCATAACTCAGAAACGAACAGTCGAATATACACCAAACTTGGTATTTAGGTTTAGTATCCTCCAGAGATGCGACACGAAGGTTTTCAAGAAAATCCCCCCACCCCAGATTACTCTTTACATGGAACATTTTTCAAAAATTTTAATTTTGATTCAAGTATCATATGTTAAAGACATTTTCATGACCAATGAAATGTATATCTTGAATTTTCTGGGAATGTCTCCAAAAGTATTCTTCATTGTGAACGACTTTTGCATAACTGGTAAACCATAAGAGATAGACAAAATTTTACTACACAAAAAATGTAGATTGCGTTAAAATACACAATTTATGTCATATACATTTTTTTGAGTGAAAAATTTTCGAGATATTGCTTGTTATTCCCTTAAATTTTTCAATACTTATTTTCTCAAATGGGAATTCTTTATTCATTTTTTTTGCCTTGAATATGCAAAGAGTATTAATCTGTGGCAAAGAGAATGGTGCTGCACCTAGCAACCAGCTATTAAAGAGATATGTCTATGCTTAAAGGCTACTGTATTTCTATATTGCCCTTGCAAATACAAAACAAGGGGAATATAGTACGCGTTAAGCGATGGTCAAATATGTTAGAACTGGTCGCTATGTGTAAAATGTAATTCTCTTTGCATGCCAAAAGATCGTTTCTGCAAGTGTTTATCTCGATTAATATGAAATACATGGAGAATAAGAGTTTGTAAAAATAGTTTGTACAAGAGTAGAGAAAGTCACGTGAGTAACACATTAGATTTTTCATTTTCATCGCCAGAATTCGTTACTTTACCATTGCTAAACATTTGTGTGTTGTATGCAGTACATAAAGCTTCATTTAAGATCATTTTTAAAAATGATTCGTAAATACGGTAAAATGGACAAAAGCATCGCTGCGATGTGATATTCAACGAATATATTTAAATTTTCATGGGTCAATGGAGTCATGAGAATGGTCATATCTGATTTTTTTCTGAATGGACGATATCGTTCGAATTGAGCCCCAAATATTTAACACTGGTTGTTTATAGATTTTATATGATCATAGAATAATTCGTGTATGTGTAAGCGCAAAACCAAGCAAGAATTAACGGAATGGTATTAGTAGTGTGCGGGTTATACTGTACACATTAGTGAACATGCGCAGTACAATTAATACCATGACCGAATGTGACAACAGCCGACACAGGACGTAAATGCTCTTCTTACTTCGGCTTTATTGCATAGCATGCTGTATTATGCAACAAAGTTGTTTAATTAGGGTTTAGAACATTTTAATTGTGTTTATTATTATTTTATTATTATATTCACATTTAAGAATAAAATACAAGTGTTTGTAAGCATTTTATGTAGTAAAATATTTAATTATTTTAATACTTTTGGGGTTTTCTTAAATAAAATTCAAAATCCATACAACTGCAGTCAAATGTCATCATCCACGCATGACATCCACCGTTTATTTTGCGTGGAGCCTCCCCATCCGTTACCATAGGCACATTTGACAGCAGTCGCTGGAATTCGAAATCGCTCTTTGAATTCACAGTCAGTCCATTTCGTCCTATCTTAACCACCACGGTTATCTATTCGAATCGTTTCCATAAGGTGCTTATGACAGGAATACGAAAACCGGTTAGGGAATTAGAGGAAAAGCAGCTTTTGCAACAAAATAAAGGATTAATTTATACTTAATATATGGAATAATTTGCATGTTTGGAAATTCATCATAACTTTATCGGCATTTTGTTTTGTATAACTCTATAATAGTGTAGATAACTATTAACCTAAAATTAAAATATAATCATGATGGCTACAACCAAACTACTAAGTATATACGAATATAATGTTTGCAAGCAGCATTGTGTACTATATTGCTGCGTGAAATATGATTAGTCAGAGCACCCAATAATAACAGGAAATGCAGTAGATGCAAATATGATACAACATCCGAAAGGATTTATAGTATATCACGCACCATATAAAATCAGTCAGTTCACCAATCTAAGTGAGCCATGAAACTGGATGATTATAGCTTCACATCCCGTGGGTAAATCATAGCAAGTTATCAATGACAGTATCAGTAATTATCGCCGGAGACAAAAGAATCTATTTCCATTTGCAGTCTGCCTCAGAAGTTGTGTATCGCTGTGTGGTACTGTTGTTGCAGTTGGTGTGCACGGATGTGTATTAGTCAATTTCCATATTTAAATATTTATGAACTGTTCCAGGAATGCGATTTACATAGCAATGTATCCGTGTGTTTTCGATACGTATGTGACCGCATACTACGTATGAATATCCTGCGAGACAGAGGTACCATTATAGTCATTCTATTATCACTAACATTTTCCCAGAGTCATGAATATAACACGTGATCGAAGCTAAGGTGCTCTGTGAGCGATGCTTTATACAAAGGTTCGTTCTCTTTTTAATGTATAACAGAATCACAGTATGTCTTCAATTCCTCTACCATGCACGTGGAAGGTTGCATTCCACCCAAAAATTCCACATCGCGATTTCACCGGAAATAAGGGTTTTTTAAACACCTGAATACAAAACAAATTCTTATAACCGAGCTGGATGGCTCAGGCGGTAAAGTCTGTGACCAGCATTCGGGTCAAATCCCGTGGGCCGACCAATCTGTCTGAGGTTTTTTCGTAGTTTTCCTCAATCACCCAAAGTTCCACTTTAAGTCTAAAGCAATAGTAAGATGAAAAATAAGTGGTAATAGGAATGCTATGCCATCTATCCACAGACAATGTAAGCAGTAGACTGGACGGCACTCTAACGCCATCTGCACGGCATGAAGCAGAAGATCCGGCTGCTATGCGCTGAGGGTGTCATGGGCACGTGACGAAGCATGATTGTATTTCCAGGGATGAGACCTAGAAGGCTAACTGTGTGCCTTTCGGTGTGGGGGCGGCGGTTGGACTGGGCGGCACCCTAATGCTGTCTGCACGGCACGGGGCCTAGGCTTCGGTAGCTGTACGCTAGGGTCTCTATCACGTGACGGAGCGGGTGAGGCGAGACCTAGAAGGCTAACTGCCCATCACATATCGTTCTAAGAGTTATCAACGTAAAATAAAATAGAGTAAAACAAAACAACAAATTCTTATAGAAAGTCTGCGGTGTGTGTGTGTGTGTGTGTGTGTGTGTGTGTGTGTGTGAACAGCATAAACGAAATGTCTGATAAACATCAATCTTGGTATTTAGGTGCAGCATTTTCCAAAACATTAGAGATTTTCAAGGAAATTCCTTCACTCCAAGCTACCCTTTATATGAACATTTTTTTAAATTTTTCGATTTTCCCAAAACTTCTACATAATCAAGATATTTACATAAAAATAAAGTATATATCTTGAATGTTATGTAAATATCTGGGAAGACCTTTTAATTCAAATTCTCTTGTGTAATTCGCAAACCGTAAGGTATAGACGAATTCTTATACCTGATGTGCCAGTAAAATTAGAAAATAAGGTCGAGTTGGATATACGAAAGTGAAATTTGGGAACGGGAAAGGCAGATCATATAAATAAAACACAGGTAGCATTTTGGAAAATAGTTCTGAATTCTGTCATGTCAAACTCTGGGGTACTGAGGAAGGTGGGATGTTATGAAGACACAGTGCACAAAATAAGAGCATTGAAGTATTGGTTGAGACCGATACAGGAAGATAATTCTACGCTACGCTCCAAATGTTATAAATATCAGCACGAAAACTTGTCTCCTCAGTTTTCGGCAGCTGATTTACGAACAGGTTTCAGAATGTACATAGTCAGTATGGCAAAGAGGTGAAATAAATGACAAATATAAGAAAAGGTGCCAACTGAAGTCTAATAGATATCCATCGGCAGAAAATTCAATTGGATTGTAAAACTAAAACTTCCCTAAGTCTAGCAAATGAAATAAAATTGAACTAGGATAAAGAGGCATTTATATTTAGGAACAAAGAAAAGATCAGGAATGGCATGGTTTAGAGTGGGAGGCTAGAGCGCATAGAAAATGACTGAAATTCTAGCAGGAGAATCTGCCAATTCTATGGTTTGAATGAAGACTAGGTAAATATATTAGTAGAATGTTCACAGTGGGTGAACCAGCAAGCCATAGAAAAGTTCATAAGTCTTGCTAGGAGGAGATTGGTATGCTGGGACCCGCTGGCTAACCAGAGGAGCTGGCAAAACACGAGTAATTTCCAGGCTAAAGTACACGAAGCCAGATAACATGTGTTCAGTTAGAGGCAACTTTTTTTTCTTTCTTTCTTTTTTATTTGGTTCTTTTTGTCACTTTTAACTTGTATCTTTAAAGTGCGTGTACGCCAATGACCCTTGAACTAATGATTTGACAACAATAAATACCCTTATCGATCTATTGCACTCAAAATGTAGATCTAATTAAAACGCACAATTTATGTCAAATAATTTTTTGTGGAGTTAACCATTTCCAAGATATTCTTATTCGTTCTGATTTTCAAATACTTAAGCTTTCCTCAACTGGAAAGTCGCTATTATTTGTTTTTCTCGTAGTCACGCAAAGAGCACCGAATTTCAAAGCCATCTATAGCGGCGCACTCTAAAAATCTCACTATCATATTACCTAATGTGTAATACAACAAAATACGTAAATGTCAATTCAAAGTTTATATGAATTAACAAGAAGTATATAGAAGAAAAGCTTACCTAAGAATAGTTTGTAGAAGAGTGAGTGGAGAATCTCATGTGAATGCAATCCATCAAATTTTAAGTGCTGTCGCCATTCAGTTGTTTCTTGGGATGTCATGCAAAGGCTATGGAATTTCTACACCAGCATACAGCAACCCGTTTTTAAACATCAGATTATCGGTTCGGTTTCCTCTATACACCTTGTATGTGCAACAAAATGTGCAATGAAAGTATTTCTGCAAACGTTTATCTCGATTAAAATGAAGTATATAAGCTTTCGCGAGAATAGTTTGTATAAGGTACATCCATAAAAATAAACGACAGTAGATAGAGAAAGTCATATGAGTAACACAATATTTTTTGCCTTTAATGTCAAAAGCATTAAGTGCAGACGTGACTATTTCTGCCAATATTCTTTCGCAAGTATCCCTTATGTATTATCCCATTCATATAGAAGGTGGTTCTTCTACCTGTTTTACATCAAAACCGAATAATGGTTCTACAATAGTACATGCAACAAGACCATAATGATAGTAATTAAGACGCGAGTATGTTTATGAAACTCGCTACCGCTCGTTTCATAATTTTCATTCTAGCGCCTTAATTACCATTGTCAAGTTGAATACGATGTTTTGATCGATCACACTATAATTTAGAAACTTTTTGAGTTCTTACAAAAATATCTGACCTCGTTAATTGTAGTAATTAAATGCTGGTCGGATGGCAGCATGATGGCAAGAGTTTGAGCGTGTTTGAGAGTACTTTAACAGATGGCAGCAGTCTTGAGTTCAGGATGTATTTATTGATTTTTTTACAGATTTTTTTTATATTGAACAATATTGAAACAAGGAAAATGCCATTTATTAGGGTATTAAAATTACAATCAAAGAATCTATTTTATTTTAAATACCCATATTTTATTGTTTATCTGAATGCTTTGAAGATGTTAAAAGGTGTGGGCAATAGGAGAGCTGCGCTCACCACCGAGTAATATCGTAATTCGCCTCTGAAGTATTAGGGTGCCGTTATATTGCGTTTCACCCCAAAATTCGATTTTGAGTTTGCACCAAAATTCAAGTTTTGAGACTCCCTGAATGTAAAAACAAAATTTATAAAAAAAATATTTTTTCTATATGTGACAGCATGACTCAAAAACCAAACTTTTATTTAAATTCAGTGTTTTCCAAGGATGCGACATGAAGATTTAAGAATATTCCTCCATCCCAAACTAACGTTTAATTGGAAAACAAAATTATTTTCTCAAAAAGGATAAGAATTTTTATTAAAATACGATACATTTAAGGTATTTGCACGACAAATAAAATGCTTATCTTGAAATTTCTGAGAATGTCCTGTGAAGTCCTTTTCATTCTGAATGACTTTTATATAACTGGCAAACCGTAAGAGATATACACAATCTTACTGCACTGAAATCAATATAAATAAAAGTATATAGTACCAGAAGGCGACTAATGAAATTAATGTATTATCCCATGGTGAACATGTAATTAATGTCACATTCCGTCACCATAATGACATAATCACTACGTATGCACCACAAAAACAGCCAGAAATTCAAGGATCTCAAAAGTCAATTCCACCAAAATTCAATAGTAACAATATAGATAGTACAGAATAGCGATTACACCACTAAGGTCGTCTGTCTGGCATACCCTGGCTAAGGTGAGCCAACGAACCTACAGCACCCGTCGCGATATGACCAAGAAGTTAAACACAAAAATAAATAAATAAAACAAATACAATCTGGACTTTCATCTAGAACAAAAAATGTATATTATGCTTGAAGTAGAAGCAGAGACCATAATAGCGTTGGGTAGAAGTCAAAGCGAACTCCGGTAAAAGCTTATCACTCGCCTCAGCAAAATTCTGAACGCGAGCAAATAATCAGCATCGGCGGTTTCGATCTCTGAACGGGTGCTATACCAATTCAGAGTAATATTTCATAGATTTCCAACGAGCAGAATGCCTTAACCTTATATAAAATATTCACGACTTGCGCTAAAGTTCCAACTTCCGCATGAGATACAGCAAACCGTAGTATCCAATATCGATGTTTGGTGGGCAACCCTAAGAAGGAAATATATTTATGACTTCCATCCGCCCTGCCGATTCTTTGCATTGGCGAGAAAAAATTGAGAAACGAAACAGCAAAATTTATGACGGTACATAAAAACAAGTGCAATCAGGTAGCATGTGTTTCAAAAAACATTTCCTTGGGAAGAAAGCATAGCACGAGAAATGTGAAAAGTTTAAAGTGAACTGGCAACAGGAGAATGCAGGTCTCTACAGTGATGCAGTAGTACGTTTAGCAGCAGCAGCAATTTTTACTTTCTCTACTACGTATAGTAAGTAGTGGAAGTATTGTATTCCACCCAAAAATTCGATACCGAGATTGCACCGAAAATACATGTTTTGAGACACCCTGAATCCAAAAAATCATTTTTAGAAACATGTCCGCGTGTGCGTCTGTCTGTGTGTATGTCTGTGAACAGCATAACTCAGAAACGAACAGTGGGATAAACACCAAACTTGGTATTTAGGTCCAGTATCTTCCAGAGATGCGACACGAAGATTTCCAATAAAATCCCCCCACCCCAGATTACCCTTTACATGGAAAATTTTTCGAAAAGTTTAATTTTCTCAAAAATGGCTCTAACGATTTTGATTAAAATATCATATGTTTAAGATACTCTTATGACAAATGAAATGTATATCTCGAATTTTCTGGGAATGTCTCCAAAAGCATTCTTCATTGTGAACGACTTTTGCATAACTGGTAAACCATAAAAGATAGACAAAATTTTACTACACACAAAATGCAGATCGCGTTAAAATACACAATTTATGTCATATACATTTTTTTCTTAAGTGAACCATTTTCGAGATATTGCTTGTTATTCCCTTAAATGTTCCAATACTTATACTTTTTCTCAAATTCGTTATTCATTTTTTTCTGTCCTGGACATGTAAAGAGAATGGAATGCGCCACATATCAACCAGCGCTTAAAAGATTCGACTATTGCTTAAAACCTACCATATTCCCCTTCCATCTACAAGAAAATTAGCAACAAGATTGACATCTCGTTATCTCTATTAACATGAAGCATATGGAGAATAAGCGTTTGTAAAAATAGTTTGTACAAGAGTAGAGAAAGTCATGCGAGTGTAACACATCAGATTTTTTTCTCCAATGCTGGTGTCTTTTTTAGTTTCAGCTTTTCTAATATGTTAAAGGAATTAAATAGTATAACCATCTTCGCAAATGATGTATGCTACCCTACAGCACCAAGGAATAGAACGGCTGAGGTAAGGATGATAGCCGTGTGACCGAGTTATCTTGAATGATGCCATTGTGGTCTTCTGCCGAGCCTAACTTATTAGGTACTCATATAGGTTTGAGGTATTTACCGGAGGGGAACATCTCACCACTGCGACCAACTATATATATAGTGACTACTACCCTCGGGAGGCAGGGATGAAGTGAAGTAACCGCAGGAGGTCGCAGGACCGCAGGCAGATACGTAAGTCCACAGAGACCCACGGAGGTCCCTAATATTCCCAAGTGGAAACACCCGCCGGCACCAGCATAGGCGAAGAATCCCGCGAGAGGGCGACGAAGTGACTAGCAAACAGGCCAACGCACGCTGATATAGGGAAGACCGGATGTAAACTATTTAGTGTTTGAATAAAATTATCTTATGAAAACGGATCAGCGGGAACTAAATTGAATGGAAACTTGAGATTAATGACTGTTAGCTTGATTTGCACAGTATACAGCGCATACCTTTTATCTACACCTGCTCGCATGTGGGATCTGAACCGCGCAAGCTCTTGATGCTCGGGCGACAGTCAAGCTGCTTGTAAGATGGCCGTCTGTTACTTTCATCTGTGTTGCTATTTATTCATATTGTAGATTGAGTTTTAATACAAACAACACATTTTCATTATTTTTTAATTTCTAAAATAATCACTTGTTCAGGTCATCAATGGTTACAAGAAGATTTTTCTGGATTATTTATGGAACAATTTCAAAAGTACACATGGAACATTCGATGAATAGCAAAAATATGTTTTAGAGTTTTGCTTGCCTCAGCTCTTATTTGAATTCTTTATGCTTATTGTGTATCATTGGACTTAAGAGGTAAATTTATTTTCTCTGGTTTCAAACCTATAGTCACTCATTAACCAATCAGAAGACAATACTGGAGCAGCCAATGTGGATCACACTTCTTTAGCTAAATTTCAATTAAGATCTCGAAACAACATTTTGCTTAGCGCATATGTCCCTTTTCTCAAACTGTAAAAGTTACAATGCTAAAACTTTCCCTTTTATACAGAGTGATTTATGAAGAACTGACAAATTTATTTCTTTAATTGTTTCAAAGCGAGTTATGCTAGCGACAACTTATTATAACTGAAAAACAGAGACATTTGGGGGATTATTTATCTCTATAACAAATGCTGAAAATTCCTCATCCTGCACAAGGCACAACTCAACACGTCGTTCTATGTTACTGGCCACTCATTGGAGGACTCTGTTGTCAATAGCTTGAATCTCCTGTGTAATGCTGTGCTTCAGACCGTCCTATGTCTGGGGACGTGTGGCATAAACCCTGTCTTTTAAGAAACCCCATAGAATGAAGTCCAGCGATGTCAAATCCTGAGATCTCGGTGGCCACAGGTTCTTGGAAATTATCCAGTCGTCAAAGAAACTTGAAATTAGTGCCATGGAATCATTTGATGTATGGCATGTAGCGCCGTCCTGCTGAAAATATCCTTGACTAAGCTCTACATTGTCTAGTTGCTCAGCAAACTCCATGAAAATTCGTAGGTACTCTGCAGTATTCACATTGTTTAAAAAAATTTGGTTCCACTATTATCTTTGCAAATATTGCGCACCAACTCAGATTTTAACCGGGTGCATAGGTGTTTCATAAATAAAATATGTATTTTTGCTGGCCCAATGGTTACGTATTTGAGTTCACATAGCCGGATAAATGGAACCTTGCTTCATCTGTGAACCATATGATGGACAATATGGCAGGATTTTGCGCCTGAAACCAACGACAATAATTCAGTCGTCTATCCTTATTTGGTTCCTGTAACTGATGGTCAACCGTAATCCTATACGGCTTTAGGCCTGCACTTTTCACAGCTCTCTGACACATTGAGTAGCTGTACCCTGTCTCCTGCGACAAACGCCTTAATGACGTTTCAGTCGTGCTCTTACGTTAACAACCACCATGGGAAGCCTAGATGAAAGAGTTTTGTCTTTTTCACTCACCAGGGATCCAGTTGTTTCTAATTTGTTTACCAGTCTCAGTATTGTGTTTCTTTGGGGAGAATTCCGAACACCAATTTCTCTCTGGTATGCCCTTTGAGCAGCTGTAATTGAATTCGTAATCCAGTTTTGCTTTACAAGGAAGAGTCGTTCATTTAATGTATACTTCATTTTCACGTTGACTAGAACAAAATCTCAAAAACAGTTGCCGACATAAAATTAACAATTACGAATAAAACATGAACATCTGCGCATCTAGTGACAGGCAATGGAAACTCCAGAACGATTTGCTTAATTTGATGCTAAAATTGGGGCATTGAGTGAATTTAGAACAGAATAATTAAGGAAAGAAATGTGTCCGTTCTTCATAAATCATCCTGTATAATATAAAGGTACTTAATTAGTTGAGTATTATAGATTTTGAAATATTAAAATATTTTAATATAAAAATTTTAATATTAAAATATAATAAAATTTTAAACCAAAATGTCAATTCCGTTTCATCAGAAAAAAGAAAAGCTACAATAGTAAATTGTTGGAATTAATTGTTCTTTCACACAAGCCGTGTGTTGGACAGGGTTGGAAAGGTAGAATCATTCATTCATTCATTCATTCATTATCTGTTTACCCTCCTCTTATGTAGGACTTACACCCCCCAGGACTTACAAGCGGGTGCCTGGGGTCAGAGGCCCGTCGAGGAGCAGCCAGGATGGGTGATCAGCCCAATGCCTGGTATGGGATGAAGGAAGTAGATGAAACGAAATGTTGGTGAAATGGATGAAAGGAAAGGTGATGATGGAGCAGTTGGTGGAATGAATGGCGGGGGAAACCGGAGAACCCGGTCCACCACAAATCCCACATGCAGGTCCCTGGGATTGAACCCGGGCCGCCTCGGTGGGAGGTGAGCGGTCTAACCGCTCGACCACGGCGCCGCCGGAAAGGTAGAATCAGATGACTGAAAAATTCAGCTCGGGACTTAAGGACTTACAAAGAATGTAAGTCGCTATTGGGGTACGACATCTCAATACAATTTGAGATCTCCTTGTGGTTTACCGGGAAAAATGCGAGTCAGCTGGAGAATTTAATGACATGCCGGCATGTTGCATGTAGCTCAGTGGTTACAGCAACCGGACGGAGACCGGGATATCCGTGGTTCAAATCCGGCTATGGCATTGAATTTTTCAGTCATCTGATTCTACTTTTCCAACAGTAAATTGTATTAACAACTTAATCAGTTTGGTTCAGTGGCAAGAATGCACCAAGGTATAACCCAAGTAAAATTTGCTGCTTCGAGTAGTTCCCAAGAAAAATAAACGCAACATTGTTATTAATTTGGATAATTTTCTACTCAATATCATTTAGAAGCTAATTACTCTTGCAGACTACCCCCACACACATAAAAACGAAATGTCAGAGATATATCGAACCCCTAGAACAACACTACCAACACACAGTTTTGAGATGATTGCATTTGAAGGTTTCGATTCGTGACATTAGCGGAATATTGGGAATTGCAACCGACATATCTCATATATTCTGGAAGCCGGTTCAAGATATGGCTGTTTTCACTTCAGGTAGAGAACCTGTCCCATGAATCAGGAAATGGGTGTAACTCATCATAGTCAGTGTTTTAGTTGTAGCAGGTTGTTCTAGGGGTTGTGATATGTATGTATATTAATATTAATTTTTGTAATTTAAACTGTCAAGTATACCGAAATATACAGGTTTCTTTGGTTTAGTGCATGTCCAGATGAACTACATGACACCTCTTAAAGATACAAGAAGATCTTCAAGAAAATGTCCGCCCTCAAACAAGGCTTTATATGAAAGATTTCGTTTTTGACTCCTGAAAAATGTCTAAAATTTTTATTACAGTATCATTCCTCTGAAGTATTTCCATGAAAAATAAAATATGTTGAATTTTCAGTAGCCTTCGTTATTCTTATCTAATTTTACTTAACTTGGAAAATATAATAATGGAAATCTTATCCTAGAGTAAATGTACATCTCGTTAAGATATATGATTTTATTTTAGAATTTCTGCAATATTCGCTTTCTTCGTTTAACTTTTACCACGCTTTGAAGTAATTTTCTTTGAAATGTCAAGGATTGTTTTTTTTTCAAAGGTTGGTGCAAATATAGAGTAATATGGTGAAACGTATTATGATTGTCACCTTGTTTTAAACACTATCTCGAACTAGCGTTTTGCAGTGGCACCACATTACTGAAATCTTTCAAAGGAATATTTACGACGATCTTGATAGACTGTAAGAATAACTCATAGCATAATTTTATGAAAAGTTGTGCGATTATTCCACATAAGGTTATTATTACAGAAATAACTTTTAAAAAATGCAGCTCTTATTCAAAATCACTCCCGAAACAAGTATGTGTTTAAAAGTGCCAGCTTTCTCAACGTTGATTGCTGATATTTTGAAGGACATTCAGTCGAGTAATATCTCAGGGTCTCTGAAGAACCTGGAAGCTTGTGCATCCCAAACGTATTTTCAGGTGATCGCTCACAATAACGTCAATAACTTTTAAATTTTCAGCAAACTGACATTAATTCAATTGAAGAAGCATTTGAAATAGCTGCAGTTTTAACTATTCCGTTCCATCATTCGATCTACATTGAAAGTTATTCACTTAATGCATTCTTTGAAAGGTCAGCTTCTATTCGGTTAACCTGTAACATTATTTACCAGCCTTACAACCCACAACAGCCCACTCTGCGGCAGAAAATATTGCGACGATAGGGAAGTTAAACGCCGTATATATTTCCTGGCTCTGATAAATTCAAGCCATTATTTTTTTTAATTTAGTCTCAGGGAGCAATTCCGCCCATGAAAACAATTTCATCATTCTTTTGTTCTGGGATAATGCCTCTTTTGGAAGCGTTCCAAGTTACTTGAGGGGGAGGAGCATACAGGGGGTGGGGCGAAGGTCTCTTTTCTATAGATAGAGTGCCCTTTGCTGGAAACAGGAGCACTGACCTTAAGGTCACATCATCTTTAACAAAAAACTTCTCACTTTCTGTATACCCGATACCAGGAAGTTCGCTTTTGAAAACCAAACCATTCTTTCGAGGTCTCATCCGTGACGATTCTTATTCAGGCCACTTCAAAGTGTGTATTTCCTGTGAAACCTGGATATCAAAATTTTGGGTGGGATCTTTGCATGCGGTAAGTGACAGTGAAAGCAAAGCACTGAATTGAAAGCCATTCTATTGCATACGAAATACAGTGCATATATTTTTGCAAGTGTTTTATGTAAGGGGAAGGAACCTTCTTTAAAAGGTAAGTAACTGAAAAAAGGAATTTCATAAAGACGAAAAATAAGCGTTTTTGTTCAAATATAAGGAATATGTATACCAAAATTAAATAATTCAATTCCAAAATCATAAAAAAGTTAATGTCTCACCTTAGTCCCCTGTTAATTGTTAATAAGTCTGCATATATACCATATATTAATTTCACGTATTATTGTCTCCTTTACATTTGCTGATAAGACCGTTAGCTTTACTGAGCTTTTTCACGAGTCCTATTGACATTGCAACGTTGCGCTATGCACGTCATGTTTGTCCCAACCTGCATTCACAGAAAGCCAGTTGGAGTCATGTCAAAATTCAGCAGAAGTAGTAGGCTCTTCGTGAAATTTAAACGGGACAAGTTTACCACATAAAATTCAAATAAATACACTTCAAGGGCATTGTATCTTAAACATTAAGAAGCAACAGTTTGTTGTAATTGTAGTTTGAAAAAGGGGTGGGTTTTATGCCCAAGCACTGCGACCTTAAAGACCTATTGCGCATCCCCCCTATCATCAGTTAAGTAGTCTGTTGCTCTTTTTGAACTTAACCAGACTGCTAACTGAGGCTTTCGATAGTTCATCTATCTTTGGAAAATGTTGCCAAAATACTTGGTCTTTGATTCGCAAGAGCAGGGCAATCACATAGCAGATGAGTAACAGTCTCATCTCCTTCTAGGCATCCACTACAGATAGGGTTGTTAAACAATCCCATTCTGTATAGATTAAACTTTAGAGCACAGTGTCCTGTAATGAATCCTGTTGACCATGCAGACCTTCTTCTACTAAGACCGCGCAGGTACTTTGCCCTGCTGTTGTCCAGGTCTGTAATAAACAACTTGGAATATCTGCAACCCTCAATGGAGTTCCAGTAGTTCTTGTGTTCTGCTTGAGCCCAGCACTTAATAGCCTGTTTCACTGGTCTGTAGGACACCCTCAGTACAGGCTCCGGATCCAAAAATGGGATTTCGCTGCCAATCTTGGCTGCTTCATCTGCTTTCTCATTGCCTGGTATACCTGTATGTCCTGGCACCCACATAAGTTGAACCTTATTGTGTTCATTAAGGATTCCCGGCATTCTGAGACGAACTTTGATTTTATTGATGATGATTCAAATGCTTTAAGAGCAGCTTGACTGTCTGAGAGGATAAGAACACTTCTATTCTTATATCTCTTTTTAATGCTTTCCATGACACTGGCTAGGATTGCATAAACCTCAGCCTGGAAAACTGTTGCTAAAGTACCCAGACTATAAGAAATCTTGGTGCCATTACCGTAAAGCCCAGCCCCCGTTCTAGAACCATCAGTATACCAGATTGGGCCTTTGTTATGAGGTTTTACCAGTCTTTCCCATTCACCCCCGCTGTGGATAGGAGACCGTAAATTTCAATTCAAACTTGAATCTTGGTTCAAGAATGTCAGTCCTCATGTTGAGTATCTGTTGTACATTCTTATCCAAAGGAAGCTTGAGATGATTAATATGTCCAGTGTTAGACACTTTAGTTTGGCGACAAACACGGTGATACGCGATCATGGCTTCTGCCTTCATCCATATCTGGAGAGGTGTGAGCCCAATCAGCATCTCCATTGCCGCAGTTGGAGTAGTTTTGAAAGCTCCCATAATTGAAATGCAGAAGGTCCTCTGTAATTTACAGAGTTCCTTTCTGCACACCTTTAAATTAACTCTAGGCCACCGCATAGGAGAATATAGGTCTCACCATGACAGTATATATCCAGTACACTATACTAGGTTTCAGACCCCATGTCTTACCAAGCATACCTCTACATGTCCAAAAGATTCTGTAGGCCTTGGTAATACATAATTCCACGTGATGTTTCCAAGTTAATTTCTTGTCTAAAACAAGCCCAAGATATTTAACTTGTGTTGAATAGGGTACTACTTCACCAAAGAGAGAGTCTGATTAAATCAGGCCCCCTGTTCCTGGTAAAGCGTACCACTACTGTTTTGCTTGGATAATGGTGTTTGATAATGGTGTTGTTTATGTGAAAAGAGAAGGAATGTTTCACTATCAGGTGTAGCGCAGGAAAATAACTGGAGAAAGGATGGGATCTAAATTGGAATAAAATGGAAAATAATATCCACAAAAAGAACAGTGTATAGGATTATGCGTAGCCATTTAGGAATTGTAGGAGGGAAATGGATTAGGAAACTGAAGAGAGAAACAAAGACATTTAAACAGCCAAAATTTGGTTCTAATTATGTCGACAAGTAGGTAGTCCTAAGACGATGAGACACCACATCAGTACTTTAAGGAATATATACAGCATATCACGCTTTTTGTATGAAAGGAAGAAATAATTCATGGGGCACGTTCCTATGAAAATATCCACACATAAAGTCGTTTACGGAACAAACACTAAAAATTAGGCCTTAGAGTACATTAGAATATGTTCTCATGAGGGAAGAAGAAACGAAACATCTGCATCGCAGATGACGACTGCGAGAGGAGATGGAGGTCCGACAGTGTTCTGTCTGTCCTTAAAGCCTTAAATACCACATAAATCAAGAGCGGAGTTTAACTGCGGCAGTTAATTATTACTATTGCGGGGTTACCAGAAGCAGAGGCAAAGCTGCAGATGGATTGCAAATTTAATACCAAAAATGTTGGCCCTCCATACAGTTGTGATTATTTCCATTGGATATATCTTACTCCAAAAGAGCTCAGGGCGTCTCCTGGCACAAGTAGGAATATGGTAATGTTTCCCTTCTAAAGAACTGACTGCATGTTTGATATTCCGAAGGCACTTGAATCTCGTCACTTCCGTTTGTTTATGACTGCAGACTCAAAGAACGGGGTACAACGTCCCATTTTGACCTGTTCAATGCGGTGCACCAAAATAAAATACTTGCCAACCAAGTTCTGCATCACTTAACGCCAATATTTTTGAACATCTTGCACAAATATTGCATTACTTTCTCTACCACGTAGGTAGATGCGATTTTGCATTCCACCCAAAAATTCGATATCGAGATTTCAGGGGAAATACATGCCTTTAGGCTCAAATCGAAAAAAGCCTTTCTAGAAAAAGTTCAATGTGTGTGTGTGTGTTCGTGTGTATGTCTGCGGGCGCTATAACTAAAAAACGAAAAAGTGATATTTAAGTTCAGTATCTTCCAAAGATGTGACAAGAAGATTTTCAAGGAAATCGTCGCACCATAAAATACCCTTTACATGGAACATTTTTCGAATTTTTATTTTCTCAAAAATGACTGTAATAATTGTGATTAAAATGTGTATAATAAATATATTTACAAGAAAAATAAAATGAATATCTTGAATTTTCTGGGAATAGCCTGTGAAATTCCCTTCATTCGGAAGGAATGCTGTATAATCCTGTACAATGGTGCACGTTAAGTGATACCTAGACGAAAACTTTCATGAAAACGGAGATCTCATTCTAGCACACAATTTATTTCAAACGACCTTTTATAGCATAAGCCATTTCCGAGATATCTATTGTTAATGGTTCGAATAGTTCAATATTTTGTCATTCAAAATATCTTCAAAGGACTCAAGTCACTCTTTTCAAGTCCTGTGGATATTCAGCTATTTCTTCGGATTGCATGGAAAGAGTGTAGAATTTTAAGACCAGCATATAGCATCTAGTTCTTAAATATTTACTATCACTATTCCCTACTACACGTTATGCGTAATGTAGCCATTTCTGTCAATGTATATTACATTAAATGAAGTAAACAATATAAGTTACAGAAAGTAATGTTAATATGACACATCAAATATTTTTCAATGAATTCGAATAATAAGACGGGCAAATAACACTGGAACTCTATAGGTTAACGAGGTAGTGATAAGCAAGCGAGCAACCTAGAGTTTAAAACTTACTAGCAGATGTTGCATCTGCTTTTCTTTTCTCTCTCTGTGACGGGAGTAATCATGTGGCACTTCCATGATCAACTTCAGTAATATAATTTTAGCACTATGACGAAATTTGCTTGTTGATGTATAGTGCGTCTTATCTTTCAAAAGTGTGATGCCAGAAAACTAAACCGGTTATCACAGAAAAGTAAAATCTTGAGTTTATTAAAATCCTATAAATAAAAATTGTATCAGTGAAGAAATAATGGTATAACAAAGAGTGCCACTTGTATGCACTAGCGGGTTTATCTTGAATGATGCGACTGACAACACGTCGCTTCCGTGGAACTCTCATACGAATTCGTTCGTGTAACTGCGGTACGCCGGCCAACTGTTTCTCCCGTAGATAATGCGAATATAGGAAACGATATAAAAATGTTACGCGTATCCAACGTTATTAAAGCTAATTTAAAAGCTGCCATTCTGCGTCTCAAGCCTGAGTAACACATAACTGTACACGCTACGAATTTTTGCAGCAAACTTTTGAGAAACATACGCCGGATATTGTCTTCTGATTCATCGGATATATAGAAACTTGTTAAATAAACTTTATTTTCAAATATTCCCTACATATAGTAACATGGTTCGATATATATAGACATGAACAACAAGAAGACAAACCAATTTTTCTATCATCAAAAACTTCTTTACACGGTAGTCACTACTTTGTCCAATTTTTCCTCTTTAGAAGCTTTTATTGGCTATGTTTCGTTTTATTTAACAAGCGTCCTATTTCTTTAAATTTTTCTAATATCATAAATTGTGGATTTATTAGGAACGGCAACACCAGGAAATGTCTGCATAAATTCAACTGAAGGTCCGCACATAACCATGTTGAACAAAGCTTCACAAGCTATTTTGTAGCGACGAAATCAATGTATAGTTTCACAGAAATGTTAATACATACTAATAATATAACGATACCAGTATTTCTCAATAATGATACTAGTTTTTGAGCATCGATACTTGATACTCACTTTATAAAAAACTGTAAAGGCGATAGCTTATTCACTGAATTGTGTTCTTATAAACGTTTTTCTGTGTAATAATGCATATAACCATTTTTGTATTATATGCTAATTCCGAAATTTTTCCTGTTTGATATTCTCCAATTGACAGAAATTTTTATGTTAACACCACAGGCTATATATACCCTACTGTTAGTCAAAGCTAATAATAATAGTTTATTTGCCTTCGCGTTTATGAAACTATATCTTGTGCTAAAAGCTTTCTTTTAAATAATGTTCTATCAATATAATGGAAATTATTCGTACGGTATACATGTAAACTATGCTCGTGACCCTAGTTTGACTTGCGTAAATACAAACAGATGGAAGGAAAGAAATACTATTCCCCTGCGCTGTATTATCTCACGTTTTAAATTCTGATTTGTTTCTGCCGGATTCACAGATTTTGGTCACCGGAATAGGTATATGTAATGACAGAGTTACCAAGCTAGGTTATTTCAGAAACATGATTTACTGCGTCAGCTAAATCACCTTAGTTCACATTTCAGTTAACGATGCATGTCACACGAGTACCTTACTCCTTTCTCCATTGTTTTGCATGCTTTCATTTAGATACAAAAATGTATGGAATGTTGCGTTGGTTTACCCATAGGAAACAGAGTCAAGGTCTATCAAGGACTATAGTCCAGCAACTCCTTGGGAAAACGTGCGAAGCAATAATGTGAACTCTCGATTTCTTTCACTCCCCTATCTAACATAAACAAACACAACTACTTTCAATAAACTAAAATTTAAAAATGTAAAAGTATGAAGATTTATCTGAAAATATTAGACATTTTTCGATACCACCCAGTATCGAGGTTTCAAGGTCCATCCCTATCACATACCAAACATTATATTGAATCACAAATTCCGTTAGCCTCCGTAGGACATGAGCTAGGCTACCGCAGAGAGGTTCTGCAACCTATAACTGCTACGACTCAGTCCCGGAAACCAACACTCGCGTCATTTAACATAACCCCTTACTTGCTTACCTTATTTAATTTTACAGCTTTTCCAGAATTATAAACATTTTGAATATCAATTTAAAAAATCTGAATTGACAGAGATAACGATAAGCATTTCATTTATCCCGCAGAATTCTGAAACATTTAACATTCAATCCATAAATATAAGAATTTTGCGATAGTATACAGCAAGCCTAGGGCACAAATAATAGTAAACCTTATGTATATCACAACCACACGTTATAAGCACATTCATACCCAAAGACATTGTCATTTCCCAAATGAGATTGCAAAAAATTCCGAAGCCTTTAGAACAACGGGCGTTTGATTTCCTCCGTTCCTAGTTGTCGATGTCACAAACGAGGACGTCTTATATCATTGATCCAAAATATTTCTTCAGATTTTATATAAGACTAGCTGGTGCCTAAAGTGGCACGGAGAGCTTTTTAAACTTTAATAAATTGTTTCTTAAATTATTGTACAATCATCTATGAGATTCTTATAGTGTATTCTCCGATTTATCCATTATAATTTCTATAGACACGGCTATTCCTAATAACGGATGAAAAATGTTCTGATATTCACGTAAAAGATCGGCGGAATATCGGATTTTCTTAACCTGTCCTCCCGTTAGTCTTCTAAGGTCCGATAATTCAGCGTAACTAATAAGTACCCTTTAGCTCTGAAACAATCACTGATCGGAATGATAAGCAACTTGTTAGATACAGTAGGTGAAATTTTAAACCTCTGTGTGTTTTCTTTGGTTCATTAGTTATTTAATAACATAAAAAGCACATCTTTTCACATAATACAGAAACCCTTAACATATACAACGAAATAGAAACGAAGCTGGTGAATATTTGGATTCCGCACTCCCAGGCCACCAAGTTAATCTCTTTGAAAAATACATCACATAATTTGTAACGACCGAGAAAGATAATCTCCTCAGTTGTTAATTACAGTATATTGGTTCACTGAATTCTAATGTTAGTCGTTTACTTCCTTTATACAATTATTTAGCATGCTCTGCTAACGAAATTGATTGCACTATAAGTACAAAGGAAATACAGCAAAACTTTCTTACATGAGGGTTATTAAAATATTTTGGCATTAACATCGCATGCATATCGTAGCGTTATAGACAGATTCGATTCTGCTTTGTTTTTCTGTGTCTTAATTGCTAAATCGTGACCATCTGCATAATTATTGCTTGGAATAAAATATCTGCGGCATTTGTCTTATTTATACGAGGGCAGTCCAGAAGGTCCCAGACGTTTTGGCTTATCGTGGCGATGAGTAGGGCTAGAGCCGCCATCTTGGTGTCAGAACGTTCCTACATTCAGTACGCATCCAGCTGTGGTAGCGTGAGGACTGCCTTCCTTACTGTGCTCTCTAAGTTGTTAAAATGTGCGCTGCAATAGAAAATCCCGCCACTTGTGAAGTGTGGTTGGCTAAAAAGAACAAACCAATTGAAATTTATCGTCAACTTTGTAATGTTTACGGGCAGGGAATAATGAGTGAAAGCCGAGTCAGGCAATGGTGCATTGATTTCAAAAATTGCCGTACCAATGTTCACGATGAGGATCGCAGTGGTAGGCCTAGCCTTATGACTGAAGAACTGTCAATGCAAATCAATGACAAAATTCGTGAAAATCGTCGTTTCACGATTACAGAACTTTTTCCCCGATTACATTTTCCCCAAATTTCACGGAGTTTGGTGTATCAAATTGATGCTTTGATACTGACGTTGAACTACATGCCGGTGTAAAACAGTGTTTGAAGTCGCAGGCGGCAGATTTCTACAGAGAGGGTATTGAAAAACTTGTGCCACGGTATGATAAATGCCTCAATTTGAATGGCGATTATGTAGAAAAATAGCTTTCAAATGCAGATAATAAACGTTGATATTTGCATTTTGTTAATTGTTTATTATAAAACGTCTGGGATTTTCTGGATTACCCTCGTACATGCATATTTGTGGAGTAACAACCGCTATTTTTACTCCATGGAGCTCTGAATTAAAATTTAAGTAGAAGGTCTTTGTAGATCGTTTTTAATTATTAGTTCATAAAATGAAATTAGATGGGCTTTATAACACCATGTCCGTCACAAATACTGATTTTTCAATGGTGAAAGCATTATCGAAATCGATTGATGGTTTTCGAGTTTTTTTTACACACACGCACGCGCGCTCTCTTTATAATATACGAGGGCTGTTCAACAAAGAGAGACTGATTTTTTCCTGTAGCTTCTGTGACAGTTTCGTATCTGTAACATAAATATTTGAAAACAGCGGGTTTTTATGTATTAGTTTGGTAGGCGGCAGCACTCTCGTATTGGTAGGTTGGTAGTAATGCTCTATTTTGTAGACCCTACGTGCTTTTCGCATACCAGACAATGGAGGTGATGCATTTTTTTAAATCTATTATAACCGGTGATGAGTCATGGATGCATCATTATGATCCTGAAGGAAAACAAGCCAGCGCAGTGTGGAAATCGCCAGGTTCTCCAACACCAAAAAAGGCAAAAGTTGTTCCATCTGCAGGGAAAGTGATGGTGATCACATTTTTTTACTGTAATGGAATGATTTACCAGCATGCAGTTCCCCCTCACACTACTGTTACAGCAGCATACTACACGTCAGTATTGGCTACCCTGAGGAAGCACATTGCAAAGAAACGACCAGAGCTTTCTCCAACTGGGTGGCGACTTCATCATGACAATGCACGGCCTCACGTCGCAAATCAAGTCATGCAGTTTCTGGCTTGATTCAACATTACCTGTGTACCACATTCACCTTATAGCCCCGATCTTGCACCCTGTGACTTTTTTTTTATTCCCATCACTAAAGGAAAAGCTTAGGGGTATTCGATTTGAGAACTCTGAAGCAGTGCTCAAGAAAAGTGAGGCGATTCTCAAGGACCTGACAAAGAATAGTCTGCAGCACGTGTTCAAGGACTGGCAGAGACGTTATAAAAGGTTCATTGAAGTAGGAGGGGACTACTTTGAAAAAAATGATGTAAACATTGAATTGGAGTAATAAACATCTGTGAAAAAAAATCAGTCTCAGTCTTTGTTGACCAGCCCTCGTATATATAGCGAGCGAGTCTTCTCAGCCTGCGGACTGAGAAATTATGCAGTCCCGGCATTGTACTGGCTATGCCATAAACTATTGTCCATTGTATCGCGTCATATCAATTTCGGCCGAAATGACCGCTGTGCGTACACCGACTTATCCTCGTAGTGCAACAGCGTGCGCGTTGGCCTTCATTGGTGAAGGTACCAGGTTCAAATACTGCCACTTGAAGGTACTTTTTATGTTTAGTAAATTTAACGAGAACTGATAGTTTGCATGGAAGTGTGGTTTCAATTAATTAGTTTAATTATGTGAATTTCATTAAAACACAAATTGTTGCTAATTACAATGTGCTTTAATGAACGTCGTAAATAAATGAAAATAACATTGTAATGATAACTTACAAACATAAGGCATCATTAAGTAGTACTTTACTATTTAAAGATATTCATTCATACAAAAGAAAGCCAATAAATTGTTTTGAGAGTTTACAAAATGCAGTACAAGCTACATAAAGTTTGCAAGCCCATATTATGATCGTTGTGAATCTCTCTGGTTCCCAGAGTAGTGCATTTAACCGTGACTATGACATCATGCCGGACCGTCACACAGATAAAGCTTTGTAATTTACCGTTTCCCGCATGTGGTTGTAATAGGTGTTCGAACTGGCCACCACGTCGGCGAATGCAAGATCTCAGTCTAACCATCATCGCCAGCCAGAAATATATATTTTGCTTGGAATAAATATGCTTGATTTTTGCTTTTTCGTGCGCTATGTGATTTAACAACGGCAACTGCGAAAAATTGACGTCACTTTAATCAATATTTTCCTTCCAGTGTGACACTTAACACGTTCGTATTCTCATCTTTGTGTAAACCACCTAAGTGGTTAGTTAGAAGGATAATATAAAACAAGTTACATGTTTAAGATATTTTGGGCCAGTAGAACATAAGCGGATTACAAATAAGCAATATACTTTGCGCCTATTTCAGTGGAACACTGTAATCAAAAGACAAAAAATAAATAAAAATAATAAACAAGTAAGGATTTTGCGTTTTAAAATCAAGATGGATAAAGAAGGTAATATGATAACCATACATCCTTTACTTTCCCTACCACTTACGTATGGTAAGTAGAAGAAATAGATTACTCCATCCAAAATCGAGTTTTCACCTGAAACACGCGTTTTTGACCCCTATTTTTGTGCGAGCAGCATAAATAAAAAACAGAATTCGCGTAAATACCAAACTTGGTACTTAAGCTTAGGTCCTTTCAAATGCGACACGAAGATTTTCAACCCCTCCTCCAAAAAAATGTAACCCCTACATGAAAAAATGCTTGTTTTTTTATTTTTAAAAAAATGGATGTAATGACTTTTATTACAGTACCATATATTTAAAATATTTGCAAGGCAAATAGAATATATGTTGAATTTCCTGCAAATGTAAAGTTCTCTTTAATCTTAATGTATTTTGCTTACTTTTATAAATATTAAAGATAAAACAAAAGCGTACAAATATACAAATTGCATATACAAATGTAGATCTCGTTAAAGTATTATTAATGTCGATTTTTAAAGCATTAACTATTTTCGAGATATTTGTTGCTAGTTTGAATTTTTTCAAAGTTTTCTCAATTTGAAGTGTTGTCAGCGGAAAGATAATTAAATTTCAAAGCCAGATATAGCGACCCACCTTTTAAACATTTGAATATCCCTTCGAGCCCCTTTATGCCTCTTGTTCCTGCAGTGAAATGTGAAAGGAAACTATTTTTATAAACGTGTATGAAAAAGATAGAAAAATAAGCTTTAAGAATGTTTTTGGAAGAGTGGCTGGAAAGTCATGTGGACGTAAAATGTAAATACTCTTAGAAAAATATAACAAGTCTTGAATGCAGAACTTCAGAAGTATTGCAACAAATATTGTTTAGCATGTTTCCATTATTTCAGCACGATGCCACTGCAGCCCATGTTCACACTTGGGAACCAATTTGTGGAAATTTAGCAGCGCTATATTATGTGTAAATTGTGCTATCTCATCAGAGAGATGAACACTTTCTAAGTTAACTTGGGAGCCGGTCGTAAACATCGCTGCTCCGTACAAGAACACCGTCTCGTTGTACCACATTTTGCAGCAAAACAGGAGCAGATGTTAGACTCCGCATAATTTGCCATGGTGATGCACATCTGTACGTTCCCCTTTAAGAACATAAAACAGCGGCGCGGCGACCTCTCCATGTTGATGGGCAGGCGAGACCTTTTCTCTGCCGCGGTATGTTTACTAATGTGCTGAATTTCATCTTATCGATATTACAACCTGCATCAAGTTAGCTCTGTAGACAATTACTCTATATTCTCGAGCAGTACTTGAGTTTGTGAAGGTATGAACCCTATTTGAATATATGCTCTTGTGAAGTAAAGAACCTTACTTATTTTATCCGAAAAATGCTTGCCAAGTTTCGATTCTGCATAAACGTTATGCTCAGGGAAAAAATTAAATTGAGTTTTATTTATGGACACTCTTTAACTGCTGTGGTCCTTAGCGTCCCATTCCATATTGGGCGTGAAAACTGGTAATTTTACTCAGAGGCCTCTTTATCAGGCTTGAGGCTCTTTTACGTGCCGTAAATCTACGACGCGGTAACACTGGCTTTATTTCCCTTCCAAAGGAAGCCGTGCTAAGGATTTTTACGCCCGAAAAGAATACATCTCCCTCCGCCGGGTTTGAACCCAAAGACCTCGGGATCTAGAGGCTAGCTTGGTAACCACTACGCATGGAGGACGACGTTATGCTCAGGGGTGTACCTAAGTAGGTATATGGTAATGAAAGACATATAGAGCTCATTAAATATGCAGCCAGTTTTTTGTTCCACAAGAGATCTTTCTAGCTTCTGAAATAATTCTTAAGTACTTTCGACAAATATTTAAAGTTTGTTCTCCAAATCTTACATCAACTAGGCACTTATTCCTCAATTTGAAACACTTTCTATACAAAAAGGTGTCGTGAGTAACATGGATAGAAGATTCAGTTTTTAAGGGTATATGCTACTCTATTTCTATAAAATTTGTAGAAAAAAGCATTGCAAACGCCACATATTACATTTTATCCCGTTTTCCTATATTTTTCCACTTGAATATGCTCCCAGTTGTGCAAGTTTAGTTAAAATTCTTTCAGATCTTACATATAAGTTTTTAAAGGTTCATAAATAAATCTGAAGAATCTTTTTATTGATATCAAGTGCAGTTTTGGATGCAGAGTTTTAATAAATTACTACCCGATTGATTTTTAGAAAATTCGCAGTGTTACTTACTTCGTAAGTTTGTTCAGAAAAATGTCTAATTTTACACAAAATATAATTCTGAAGGAGGAATAATACATCAAATTTAAAAGTTTAAACTTTTAAGATTATTATCACATGGAACATTTCACAAGAGACTGGATTTCGATTTTTTTTTAAATCCCAGAGAATTATTTACATAGGACCATGAATGTTGTTATTACGTTGAACAAATCTGTGATAAATTTCCCTAAATTGGTGAAATTTGTAGAAATACGCCATTTCTCTATTCATTAAGAATGCTATGTATAGAAATGGGTAGGTATGTGAATTTGTAATGAGTTGATAAGCTGTGGGACTGTGGGGGGTTGCTCTTGCGTTGACTTAATTACTAAAATGGATTACTTGCAGTGGAAAATTTTAAAATATACAAAAATTCCTTTTATTTTCGAGAAAATACTAACCATTACAGCTTTGTGGTTGTAGTTAAAATAATTCAGCGATATTTTTACCATGAACATAACCTTTATCCCCAAACATGACAGATGACAGCTTTCAATTAGTGCATATGACCCTCCTAATATTATTCTATGTTTCTGGGTGCTGTGCTATACGCGGTGCATTAAGTGGTTATTTCCAAACCGGCTGTTTTAACAATCCTAAAAGAAAAGCAAAAACGCAAGCTGACTAAGTACTTCAGCGGCAACGGTAATTAAAATATTTTTGGAGAAAGTCCCTTTCATGTAATACCAACACAATATTCATTTAAGAATATTGAATGATCATAGGTTGGAATCTTAAAATGCTAGCTGCATTAATTGAAATTATTTTAACGCCTCAGTATCACTGCATCTTTAACATTTTATAAAAACAAAGAACAACCTTATCTGTAAGTAATTAAAATTTGGCAACTATTTAATTCGTGCCCAAAGCATTAGCTGCTAGTTCACATAAGGTGTTCGTTTCGTCTACTATTAGATTCTAGATAAGGTGTTCATTTTGTCCTATTCATAGGTGGGGTCCAAAACCTGCACACGCTTACAGTCAAGAGTGTTGGCAGGGATAAGACCACTTAGTGCATCCTTTCAGAAGCACCTACTAATTTATTTTTACTTTCTCTACTATTGTGTTGTAGTAAGTAGAGGAAATACTGAATTTCATACAAAAATTCGATATGGAAATTCACTGGAAATAGTGAATGTTTTGAGTCCCCCGAGTAAAAAGACACTTTTTTAGAAAGAACACCGTGTGTAAGGTGTGTGTGTGTGTGTGTGTGTGTGTGTGCGCGCGCATGTGCACACGCCTGTGAACAGCATTATTCAAAAATGAAAACTCCATTTTCACGAAAATCCCATCACAAACTACTCCTTGCATGGAAACACTTAAGTTATTTTTTTCTTTTTAACGAAAATGAATCTTAACTATATTAATTAAAATTCCACATATCTTAGATATTTTAACGATAAATTAAACGTATGTCTTGAACTTTTTTGAATTCCACTTCATTTTGAATGACTTTTGCATACTGGCAAATCGTAAGAGATAGACAAAATGTTACTACAAAGAAAAGTAGATCTGGTTAAAAAACATAATTTATATCGCATTTTTTTATGTGTTTGAATTTTCCAATACTTACACTTTTTCTGAAATTCGTTATTCGTTTTTCTTTTTATATCCTGAACATGCAAAGGGAATGGAATGTATCACATAGCAACCAGCTCTTAAAAGATTTGCTATCGCTTAAAGCCTACCATATTCCCCTTCAATTAGCAATAAGGTGTTTAATATAAAGTAGCTGGATAATAAGCGCTTCTAAAAATAGTTTTTAAAAAAGTAGATATAGTCATCTAAGTGTAAAACGATAGATTTTTTTTGTATCTCTTCCACAATTTAGTCTTAAAAGGTTGTTTTTCTATGGACTTCATTTTAATCGACAAAAAGGTTTAAAGATATAGTTTCATTGCAAAAATAGTTTTTGGTATAATGGGGATGCAGGAGCTTGAAGCGATAGTCAAATATTTAAAACGCAGGTCATTATATGACTGAAATTCCATTCTCTTTCCATGGAATTGAAAATCATCTGCAAATGACAGAGTGAAAAATTCAAGGCTATAACAACGATCAAAAACCGCTGGTACCACAAAATATTTCGAATAAATTGTACATTTTAAACATATCCGCATTTTTGTGTATTTATCAACATTTGTACCTGTGACACAAAATTTAGAAAATTATTTCTGAATTAAGAGGACTTCATAAAAGTTATTCTCAGAAAATTCAATTTATAAATTTTATTAGTCGTGAAAATATCTTAAATCGCGTGATATTTGAATAAGAATTGTTAGGACAAAAACAATTACGAAAACTTTTCCATGTTTGTGGTAGAGGGTTTTCTTGAAAATCTGAGTTTCACATCTTTGTATGATGCTGACCTTTTAATACCAAGTTTGATATTTATTCGATGTTTAGTTTACAAGTCAGATGATTCTGTTCTCTCTGTCTCTCTCTGTCTCTCTCTCTCTCTCTCATCCACCCTCACACAGTAATCATTTTCTAAAAATGTCTTATTTGGACTCAGAGGGCCTCAAAGCATTATTTCAGATGAAATCTCGATAACGAATTTTTGGTTGGAATGCAATACCTCTTCTACATACTCTATATATGTGCTAGAGTAAATAACAGAACATGAAAATGATAAGAAGTAGTGAAAATATTCTTACTGAGTTTGAGCTTTTCAAGGACATAAATAATGCACAACGCAACTATAAAAGGAGTTCCCGCAAAAACGATGCGTGTTCCTTTCAAAATACTACATCAAAAAAAAAAAAAAAGAATTTTCTGCAAATGTGCTGGGTAAGGGTTTCCAAATTAAATTATTCAGCTGGCACTGACACTGATTATAGTGCACTTAGCACCTAATATGCTAAGTGCTAGGCTGAGAAATAATTGATTTAGCGAATTGAATTATCATGTTATGTGTCAGATGCTGTCAAGACATTTAGAAGTTGTACGCTTACAGTGCAAGCATTATACATACCTTCCCTCATGACAGCAAACTATGACTGAGGTTTGAACTAATGCCTTCAGTTGTCACTTCCAACACAATGTGCGGGAAAAAGGCGAACGCCCGTCATTCAACAGAACCTGAGAAGAAAAATTATTTAATTAATTTTCGATTATTTTGCTGAAAGTTCTTTTTATACTAGCATTTTCATTTCTGCAACCATTGGTTTTAATATTGCACTGTTGTATGCACTGACACTTTAATTAAAAATGTGGTGTGTAATAATTGTACGACTTTCTATTCATTACCCCTACTAATTGCTGCTATAAAAGTTTCCATTTATGTTCACTTCCTCTTAAAGGTATCCAATGGAAGTAATTAAGAAGTAATTTAGTTGTTTCAAAAATGGATTTAAATGCTATCAATGGTATTACGTACTTTTATACGACCTCATGGGAAACAGCAGAACGTCATTACAAAGTAGACTGATTAAAATCAAACAACTAATATTTCCGAAATCATTGATATAATCAACTGTTTCAACAAATGTTATATTTCAAGCTATGTATTTTCTATTGTACGTGTTGTCCCTTATTGCTTTAAGTAAAGGAAACTCAAAAGGACTTTCAAAGCTACTCATACAAAATGCAAAATATTCCTATTGTTCAGCATTCCAATACCTCATACATGTTTTAACAAATATCAATACAGTTACTTTTGATAATCCCCGTTATTTAAGCTGGATTTGAATTGGAGGAATTTCCTGAAAATCATCGTACTCTTACTGTTCGTTTCACCAGTACAAAACCTGGCCCTACCTTTACCTCACACCACTAACCACATTGTGACAGCAATCTTTCAGATATCTACTCATTTTTGGCTGTTGCTACTTTTATTGTAAAGCTGTTCCTTCCACGTCTCCCTTGCTGTGCCTGGAATGCATCTTTAGGAAATTGTTCTTAAGATAAAAAAACACTGACAATATTGATTTTTGAAGGATCACTTTGGTTTTGCTTTATTGAAACCTGAGTTAAATATTGTCAAATATATTTAGAGTCTCCTTTTTGCTGGATTTCAATTAAAACGCATGAAGTAAGCACCAGCTTTTTGTTTCCTGAGAACGTGACACACAGACACATAATTTTCTAATTCTATTATTCTGTGTGATTTAACGCGTTCATTTGAGGTAAAATCTCAGTAGTGAATTTGATTCCTCTACCTTAGGTACCTAAGTGATAGACGAAGTAATGTTTAAACTTAGCTTAAATAAGTAAAAGCTTATTTTAGTATATTATACCAAATGATTGTTAGTCTGTTTAACGGTATGAATACTCTATGAAACAGCTGTGAAAATAAATTATAGCTAGTAAAGACGTTTGTATGATTTCAGTATCTAAGAATTGCTTTTATCAAGATATAATTCAAAGTTTAAATTTTCCGAGAAAGTAAACAAAACAGTTTATGTAATCTTTGGAGGAAAAAACAGAACTTTTTTCGTAATCTCTCTCATGAAAACAAAATGAGGCGGCCCTTGGCTGAATGGTTTGGTTACACCGCTCGCCTCTCACCAAGGGTTCAATCCCAGGAAACCGCATGTGGGTTTTGCTGTGGACAAAGCTGCGTCTGAGCGGGTTTTCTCCGGGTTGTCCGGTTTCTGCCGCCATGCATTGCACCAATTGCTCCATCGCCAGCTTTCCTATCATTCCTCTCAGCGCATTTCATATCATCTCGTTCCTTGCTCTTTTACCAGGCCTAGGGATGCTCAACCATGCTGACTGTTCTCTCTGATCCATAGTCTGTGCTCCTCGACAGGCGTCTGACCCCAGGCACTCGCTTGTAAGTCATAACAACGGGGAGAGTAAACAAAGAAAGCATACTAAATGCGATTGCCGCTTATGGAAGCTGGAATAGCCCCAACTGCCTAATTATGAAAGCTACTGATAAAATACTTATTTCAAATTAAGGCCACATATTCTTGATTCAAGGAAATCAAAAATTAAATAAAACTTAAAATGGGTGTCATAGTCCAATTATTATATCAAAATGTTTATATTTTTAACTAAACATCTCTCACTTATAATTGACCTAGGTTATTAATTGTTTCACCAATATGTTCCATACATAATGCTGAATGTTGTGTTATAAAACAAACTCTATAGTATACACCATTAAGATTTATTATACAGGGTGATTTATGAAGAACTGACACATTTCTTTCTTTGATTCTGTTCAAATTCACTCAATGCCCCAATTTTAGCACCAAATTAAGCAGAATGTTCTGGAGTTTCGATTGCCTGTCACTACTTGCGCAGATGTTCATGTTTTATTCGTAATTGTTAGTTTTATTGTCAGAAACTGTTTGAGATTTTGTTCTAGTCAACGTGAAAATTGAGTACACATTAAATGAACAACTCTTTCTTGTAAAGCAATACTGGATTACGAATTCAATTACAACTACTCAAAGGGCATACCAGAGAGAATTGGATGTTCGGAATCTTCCCCGAAGAAACATAATACTGGGACTGGCAAACAAATTGGAAACAACAAGATCTCTGGTGAGTGAAAAAGGCAAAGCTCTTTCATCTAGGCTTCCCACGGTTGTTGACGTAAGAGCACCACTGGAACAATCATCCAAAAAAAATCATTAAGACGTTTGTCGCAGGGGACAGGGTACAGCTACTAAATGTCAGAGAGCTGTGAAAAGTGCAGGCCTAAAGCCGTATAGGATTACGGTTGTCCATCAGTTACAGGAACCAGATAAGGATAGACGACTGATTTTTACTTTCTCTACTACGTATAGTAAGTAGGGGAAGTATTGCATTCCACCCAAAAATTCGATACCGAGATTTCACCGGAAATACATGTTTTGAGAATCACTGAATCCAAAAAAAGCATTTTTGGAAACATGTCCGTGTGGGTGTCTGTCTGTGTGTCTGTGTGTCTGTGTGTCTGTCTGTCTGTGTGTCTGTGTGTCTGTGAACAGCATAACTCAAAAACGAACAGTCGGATAAACACCAAACTTGGTATTTAGGTTCAGTGTCTTCCAGAGATGCGACACGAAGGTTTTCAAGAAAATCCCCCCACCCCAGACTACCCTTTACATGGAACATTTTTCGAAAATTTTAATTTTCTCAAAAACGGCTCTAACGATTTTGATTAAAATATCATATGTTTAAGATATTGTCATGACAAATAAAATGTATATCTCGAATTTTCTGGGAATGTCTCCAAAAATATTCTTCATTGTGAACGACTTTTGCATAACTGGTAAACCATAAGAGATAGACAAAATTTTACTACACAAAAAATGTAGATCGCGTTAAAATACACAACTTATGTCATATACGTTTCTTTTGTTGAGTGAACCGTTTTCGAGATATTGCTTGTTATTTCCTTAAATTTTCCAATACTTACACTTTTTCTCAAATTCGTTATTCATTTTTTTATGTCCTGAACATGCAAAGAGAATGGAATTCGCCACATAGCAACCAGCGTTAAAATATTTGACTATCGCTTAAAAGCTACCATATTCCCCTTGCATCTACAAGAAAATTACCAATAAGATTGACATCTCGATATCTCGATTAACATGAAGCATATGGAGAATAGGCGTTTGTAAAATTAGATTGTACAAGAGTAGAGAAAGTCATGTGAGTGTAACACATCAGATTTTTTTCGTTGGTTTCAGGCGTTCACTGTGCAAAATACTACCATATTGTTCATCATATGTTCCCAATGAAGCATGGAATAGTTCACGCGAAAATCCACATATTCATAAAGCACCTATGCACAAGGCTAAAGTCGGAGCTTGGTGCGCAATATCCGCACAGAGAATACTGGGACTAATTTTTTTTAAACAATGTGAACACTGTGACGGATTTCACAGAGTTTGCTGAGCAACTAAACAATGTAGAGCTGAGTCAAGGATATTTTCAGCAGGACGGCGCTACATGCCATACATCAAATGGATCCATGGCACTAGTTGCAAGTTTCTTTGACGATCGGATAATTTCCAAGAATCTGTGGCCACCTAGATCTCCGGATTTGACATCGCCGGACTTATTTCTACTTAGAAGACAGGGCTTATGCCACGCGTCCCCAGACATTGGACGATCTGAAGCACAACATTACACAGGAGATTCGAGCTATTGACAACAGAGTCCTCCAAAGAGTGGCCAGTAACATGGAACGACGTGTTGAGTTGTGCCTTATGCAGGATGGAGGACTTTTCAACATTTGCTATAGAGCTAAATAATTTTCCAAAATTCCTCTGCATTTCAGATATAATACGCGGGAGTTTAATCGTTGTTGCGGCGGTTGCATCACGTTTAGGCACCAATTTGAAGCTGTTTTAGACCACGCACGTAATGGATGCCAATTTGCGGGAGATTATTTCTAGAGTGGTCGCCCCACGTACGGGACAAACTTTCCGGTGGCCTTCACCCCACGTTTACATTATGTGTAATAACTATTTTAATGCTATTTATTTAAATATTATATATGTATGTCTCACTTCATTAGTAGTATTTTGTACAGCACGTATCTCTTAACAGGGATGGTACAGCTAAAGAACAAGGCTTACACAAATTATAATTGTATTTTACTTTTCTTTTTATTAATCCTTCACACGATTAAATAACACTTCACTGGTGTATCCTACTATAGAGCTGTGAGATATTTGTTAAATGCACTTTTAATAGGTAAGCTTTATATTATTCTCACTGCAATGAATTTTCATGTCTCACACTGAAACCGAACTGCTGGGGTACGCTTTCTTGTAGCGTCTACCGTTGGAATTTGTGCAATTTCTCTATTTTTAGTCTCTGATTGGCTAATTCTGCTCCGATAGAATACCTTTATTCAACTTTTAGCTTTTATAGTTTTTGATTGGCTATTTATAAACTGTTTTATATATTACATTATTATTGTTCCAAAAATTATTAGTAGCCTTTTTAAACTTTCTAATTTATTGTTGTCACAAGGTTACCTCACTGTTAGCAGCTTTTGGCTTCTACTTTGTAATTCTGTTTGCTACGAAAGGCAGCTTGCTTCTATTCTCACAGCTCCTACATTGTTAAACTACGTAATGCATTCACATAACATTTTTATACGTGTACATAATAAAATAAACATAATACAATGACTGCAATATACACTTTATATATTATATTATACACATATATCTTTAAGGCCGGCTGTTATTATATATTATATTATATAATTGGACTGATATCGTTTAAGCTATAAAAATACTGCCTCAAATAAGTTGTCGCTAGCATAACTCGTTTTGAAACAATTAAAGAAACAAATGTGTCAGTTCTTCATAAATCACCCTTATTTATGAACATACTAAAACAATTAAACTTATATTTCTGTCTGAGAGGACAAAACTTTTATTTTATATTATGTAATTAATTTTAGTTCACAACAAACTATGGATTTAAGCACGATTTCAGTATTAGAATTGAGCTATTTAGTTCATTCCAAGTTTATTTTCAAATGCCCGAAGACAGAAAAATGGCGAAAAAATTTAAATAGCGGAAAATATATCTAAAATATATGTTTGGTTCATTTAAAAAATCTTACCAGGAATCCGTTTAATAAACAATACTAAAATCACAAACATACTATATATATACCTAAAAACTATAGAAATCCGGTTACGGGATAAAAAACATTTCAATTTATTTGAGCAAAATTACAGTTTTTACGGTAGATGTTATACCTTAACGCAATGTGAATGAGTCGCATTGAATTACCGATTTATAAACACCGCTTCTAAACATTTCCCTTCATCGTCTCTTTATGCCGGGGAGGGGAGCTTTGAATAAGATCCAAAAGTCAAAGAAACAGCAAAGAATTCCTTGAAGGAGTGTAATATATTTCTCCCAGCCTTGGCCAAAATGCGATTCCATATGAATAGGAAATGATTTCCTTTCTGGTGAAATCAGCCTTTTACAGTCCGCTCACATAAGGCTCTTTTCAGCGTTGTGAACAGATGGAAATCTCTTGGGACCAAAAACTTGCAGCGAGGTAGGTACTAGAAGCTAATGCAAGTTTGATATTATGTAAATCAGGCGCAGTGCGATGCATCTCTTTCATCATCATATAAAGTTGTGGAAGTTTGTGTGAGTGGTACATCACCTTGTATTCACACTCTCGGCGCCTTCCTGCCTTCCACTCGCCGAATTTCACAAAAATCTAACGTTTTTCCCTTCACATTGTCGTTTATTACTTTTTCTACTATGTATGTAAGTAGGAGAAGTATTGTATTCCACCCAAAAATTCGATACCGAGATTTCACCGGAAATATATGTTTTGAGACCCCCTGAATCCAATAAAAGCATTTTTGGAAACATGTCTGTGTGTTTGTCTGTGAACAGCATAAATCAGCAACGAACAGTCGGATAAACACCAAACTTGGTATTTAGGTTCAGTATCTTCCAGAGATGGGACACACAGGTTTTCAAGAAAATCCTCCACCCCATATTACCCTTTACATGGAACATTTTTCGAAAATTTTAATTTTCTCTATAATGGCTCTAACGATTTTGATTAAAACATCATATGTTTAAGACACTTTCTGACAAATGAAATTTATATCTAGAATTTTCTGGGAATGTCTCCAAAAAATATTCTTCATTGTGAACGACTTTTGCATAACTGGTAAACCATAAGAGATAGACAAAAATTTACTACACAAAAAATGTAGATCGCGTTAAAATACACAATTTATGTCATATACATTTTTTTTTGTTGAGTGAACCATTTTCGAGATATTGCTTGTTATTCCCTTAAATTTTCCAATACTTTTTCTAAAATGGGAATTCGTTATTCATTTTTGTATGTCCTGGACAAACAAAGAGAATAGAATGCACCACATAGCAACCATCTCTTAAAACATTTGACTATCGCTTAAATACTACCATATTCCCCTTGCACCTACAAGAAAGTTAGCAATAAGATTAACGATCTCGATTAACACGAAGCATATGGAGAATAAGCGTTTGTAAAAATAGTTTGTACAAGAGTAGAGAAAGTCATGTGAGTGTAACACATCAGATTTTTTATATCCATTTTACAAATTATTTACACTGTAGTGTACCGGCATGAAATTATTTTAGAACATTTTAGACAGAATGTTGAGTTCGGAGTTTGGAATTATCTATCAGCTTAAGAGATTAGAACTCCATTAGGACTTTGCTTTTTTATTGTAGACAGTGCGTTTAAAATCGCCGCGTTAATTCCATCACACGTATAGATACACACTTACGTTTTACGAATTACGTATTGTTATTTGAACTCAGGTTCAATACCTTAGTACGAGTCAAAAATATCTTTGTATAAATAAACAAGAAAACATTTGCTAATTATACACAGCCCATCAAAAGAGGCGTACATGTACTTTAACGAATTTTTTGTTGTGTCTTAGTACTTAATCATTGGTTTAATATCGGTTCCCTGCTACTGTTCAGTTATTTTCGGTTCTCAAAATGCTAGTTGCCGTTAGTTACCCGAAACGTATCACGATGTTTGCTTGAATAACATTGGTGAATGTGCCGGCGGGGGTTTCTGCACATGCTACTGTAATTTCTTGATGAAGGGCCTCCAGCGTAGCTGGCTTCCTAAGCTACACGGTATTCTTCAAGGTCCCCCAAAAGGTACAAGTCCAGAGCTGTTAAATCTCCTAAACGCGCTGGGAATTCAAACGCACCTTCGTCCTATCCTATGCTTGTCCAGGAAAGCCCGCATCTCTCAGTGGTAACGTAAGACTGATCATTTTGTTAGCAGCAAGATTCACAATTTAGATACAGTGCAAGTGTAGCTAGCAAAATTAATATGCTTAGCTTTTACCGGTACCTGGCGCCAGTGACTACCTTCAAAGAAAAACTGTCGTATGAAATTCATTAATCTACACCCACACCAGGTGGAATCAATGCCTTGTCACACAATTATGATGTTTCTTGTTCCGTTAAGTTTGAGTTGGGCCTCGTTATATCACACAATCTTTGTCACACTTATCCTCGTTTACGAAATGCAGAAACTATTCACAGAACTCCATTCAGCGACCTGGATCCTCCTCATTTAATGCGTGCGTTTATCTTGGTACACTTTCCACTTAGCGGCTTTCAGAATGCGTCGCACACCGCTAACTCCTGTGCTCGTAGCAAACTTTTGAGGCGATGTTGCAAACTTTCCTAAGACCATAGCGAAGACCTTGTGGCTGTACAAGGTCTTTCGATTTTACTTTGTGCAAACCTGTGTGCACCTCAAATTTAACACAAAGCCATGTAATTGTCAGACGTTTTGGAGGTTGTGCTGCAAACTCATATATCCATTCATGTTGAACTTCAGCGACATTTTTAAACTTTGAGCACTAATTTAAAATGAGCTTCCTTTCTCAAACGCCAAGCGTGCCCTCTCCATATCCATTCACTAACTTACGTCACAAGTTAGCCATAAGAGCCATACAGGTACCGACTTTGTTGAGAAATCACTGTATTACATATTCCACAGATAATTCAATGCAAACCTGAAAACAATACGCAGATACCATCTGTTAATAATGTATACATTTTGACGCACACTTTGTATATTTAAGCAGACATTGCACTGTATAGTCTAAAAAAGCTCACATTTTTTGTCCAACAAACATTTGAGAAGTCTCGCTCAAATTTGCAACGTCATCTAGGGTGGGATTACAGTTGATTTAAATTTTTATAAGGGTAACCACAGCTTCCAGTATATGTCCTTGCCGCTCGCTCAGGTTTTTGCGTCTTGGTAGTAGCACTGGTTATAGCCGGCCGTACCTTTACTCTGACGTCGCTTCCTAAAACAATGTATAAAATCCTACCTTAAAGGCAATGCTGAAAATGTACGAATGTGATCCTCTTTCAAACGTTGTGTCGGTTAACATATATTCCATAGTTCTTGAAATTCTTCGTTTTATACTATTAAAAGGTGTCAACTTAAGTACGAAATGTAGTATTAATCAGACTTTTCGTTTTTGAGGAATACCGTTCTCTCTCTCCCCCCCCCACACACACACACACACTCAGTCTCACACACACTCCTACCATTTCCTAAAGAGCTTTTTATTTAGGGGACCTCAAAGATGTATTTTTGGTGCTTTGTGGTGGAATACATTGTCTCCTTTATCTACAAACAGCGAATGTTATACATTTAAAGTTTTTTTGAAGCTAGTAGTTTAGCTTTCGTTTCAACTGGATGGATGTCGTTTCAGTGTATAAGGCATGCACAGCTAGAGGCTTGATTTCGCGGATCTTGACGAACATTCTCTCATTAAAAACCACCAATAACGTGTCGCAGCTGCAGGCAGAGGAACATCCCCTTAAAGCTGTGTGACGTATAATTTTTCACCATCTGGCATGGCGGCTGCGATAATGACGATGGTGATGATGAAGATGCCCACCCCGCCATATTATTATCTCTGTAAGTCAGCCTGGCTGGAGTAGAGTGGTGCGGGGTTAGAGATAACGGAAGGGTGGGACTACGACGAAATGGAACGAGCGGGGTTGTACGGGGCAAACTGCCTCACATTACTTTAAACGCGATAACGTCCTTGGGATCAACCGCAGAAACCGGGCTGCTCACCACTCGTTTATATCAAGATATAGCATCATTTTTGTGAATTATACACAGTGGACCATTTAAGTTGAGACTGTACAATATCTCCAAAACTAAGCGTTGTAAAAAGGAATGTCTTGAATAAAAGTTGCCTGATATTAAGGGGGAAAGCAAATGCCATTAGTCGCGTTTTATTTGGAGGAGGTTGTAACGGTCATTTTAGGGTCAATTTAATTTTAGAGCTTCCCATTTTAAAAAAATTAAATTGACCCTAAAATGACTTATCATAACCTCCTCCAAACAAAACATAACTAACGGCATTTACTTTCTCCCAGATATTAAGCAACTTTTATTAAAGACATTTCTTTCTACAACCTTAGTTTTGGAGATACCGTATAGTCTCAGTTTAAGTGTTCACCCTGTATAAGGCGCCTTTAGATACTTCAGCAAGATTAGCAAGAAAGTGCAAACATTAGTCCAGTATACAAACTAGCTTACGTTCTTTCCCAAGGTGTCTTTGGTTACTTTTTACTTTCTCTACTACGTATAGGAAGTAGGGGAAGTATTGTAATCCACCCAAAAATTCGATACCGAGATTTCACCGGAAATACATGTTTTGAGACCCCTGAATCCCAAAAAAAGCATTTCTGGAAACATGTACGTGTGTGTGTCTGTGAACAGCATAACTCAGAAACGAACAGTCGGATAAACACCAAACTTGGTATTTTGGTTCAGTATCTTCCAGAGATGTGACACGAAGGTTTCCAAGAAAATATCTCCACCCCAGATTACGCTTTACATGGAATATTTTTCGAAAATTTTAATTTTCTCAAAAATGGCTCTAACTATTTTGATTAAAATATCATATGTTTAAGATATCTTCATGACAAATGAAATGTATATCTCGAATTTTCTGGGAATGTCTCCAAAACTATTCTTCATTGTGAACGACTTTTGTATAACTGGTAAACCATAAGAGATAGACAAACTTTTACTACACAAACAATGTAGCTCGCGTTAAAATACACAATTTATATCATATACATTTTTTTGTTGAGTGAACCATTTTCGAGATATTGCTTGTTATTACCTTAAATTTTTCAATACTTAAACTTTTTCTCAAATTCGTTATTCATTTTTTTTGTCCTGGTAATACAAAGAGAATGAAATACTCCACATAGCAACCACCTCTTAAAATATTTGACTATCGCTTAAAGTCTAGCAATTCCCATTGCATCTACAAGAAAATTTGCAATAAGATTAACATCTCGATATCTCGATTAACATGAAGCATATGGAGAATAAGCGTTTTTAAAACAGCTTATACAAGAGTAGAGAAAGTCATGTGAGTGTAACAACAGATTTTTTCTACTGTTAAGCTATAGTGCGTAACTAGAGAAACTTAGTTCAGCATCTTCCAAGGTTATGAATGAAGATTTTCAAGAAAATTCCCCTACCCAAATTACGCTTTAAAAATGTTCGTTATTTTTTATTTTATCAAAAATGGCTCCAATGGTTTCAGCTAAAATACCAATTTAAGATATTTACATGACGAAAAAAGTTATAGGCATCTTGAATTTTCTGGACATACTCTGGGAAAGGCAGTTTAGTCTAAATGACTTGTGCAGAAAATCTACACAATAAATACAAATCTCGTTATAGCACATAATTTATGTCAAATAAAGTTCTTTGTTTTGTTAACCATTTTCGATATATTCTTTGGTATTGGTTTGAAGTTTCAAATACTTCACTTTCTTTTTAAATGGTAAGTCAATTTTTCCTCGTGGTCATGCTAAAAGAATGGAATTTGAAAGCCATCGCATAGCCAGTCTTAAAACATATTTATCGCTACTTTAACCTACTGAATCGTTTATCTAAAACGAAATTTGTGAATGTGAATTGAAAGGTTATCTTGATTAACAAGAAGAAGACAAGAATGAGCTTTTTGTAACAATGGTTTGTAGTCGAATAGATAGAAACACTACAGGAAAGGGGGATGACGGTATATCTTAATAAGAGTAAAGTAATGATGGTAGCTAGGACAGAAGACCAGATAAAGGAGATCAAGATAGAAAAAAGAGGGAAGGCAGAGTTAGAGCAAGTGAAAAGCTATGAGTATTTGCGAACAGTGATAAACCAAACGGGTAAAGTACAAGAAGAAATAAGAAATCGTGTCGAGAAAACTACTAAAGCGTATTATACACTAAGTAAATGAGTTTTTGGGAAAGAAGAAGTACATAAGAGGACAAAAACTAAAGTATATAAAACAGTTATAGAACCAATACTTATCTATGGAAGTGAAAGCTGGATAATAACAAAAAGTGAATTAAGTATGGTGAATGCAATCAAATGAAATGCTTAAGAAGAATAGTCAGAAAGACAGGACAAGATAGAATAAGTAATGAAAGGATAAGAGATGAACTCAAAGTGCCATCGGTAAATACGAGGATAGAAGAAAGACATTTACATGGTATGGACATGTGAAAAGAATGGACATAGACCGGAAAGTACGTCAATTTTTAGATGCAAAGACCTCAGGAAGGAATCCGAAAGGAAGACCAAGGATAACCTGGGAAGAAGGGATTACAAGAGCGCTGGTTAAAAGAGGAAAGACTTGGGATCAGTTTAATAGACCAGTAGAGGATAGGATGGAGTTTAAAAAATGGATCCCAGGCAAACCCCTGACACCTTGATAGTGGTAGAACAGGGAAGTTGAAGAAGTAGTTTGTAGTCGAGTGAGTAGAGAAACCTTTGTGCATACAACGTCCTTCTGTTAAGGGCTGAGCTGCGGTTTTGGGGGCCAAAAATAAAATTTTTCAATTATTTTTGCTTTACGGAATTCACTTTCCTCTATAATCTAGTGAAAGAAACGCATATATATGTTCTAAACTTTCAGCGATATACTTACAAACGTAAAGGTATGTCACTTTTTTCATCCTCTTAAATTCAACATGCATGAGAACAGCAATGAATGGTTTCAGCAAGATAGTGCCACAGCATATACTATTAGAATTACCATGGTAGCTATGCATCGCTATTTGGAAATTAAGCCAACTCGAGAAATGAGGGCATTGTAGGACCTCCAAAATTGGCAAGTATGTCTGCGATTAGTTTCTCTGAAGGCATTTAAAGAAAAAGATTTATTGAAATAGTCCACATTCCGTATAGTCTTCTAATACAAGATTCTTAGATACATTAATGAAATACCTGAAATATTACAAAAGTCGAGACTGCCTTCGTGGTCGAGTGCCAGCAAGCTGATCTCTCACCCGGAGGTCCCGTTTCAGATTCCCGACCGTGGGTGGGCATTTTTCTTTAATAGGGATTATATCCTAGTCTCACAGAGTCTGGAAGTGTGGATGTGAGAGTGAATGCTCGTGTGAAACGAAGTTAAAAAAAACGAAAACCTACGGTAACTTAGCCTAAAAGTTCAAAGAGTAAAAGCACCGTTAAATATTTAAATCAAAAGCCGCCGATATAACCAGAGTAGTTAAAAAGGAGCTATAGAAATGGAAAAAGAATACAAAAATCGTTGAACGATGTGCAGATTGACAGGTCTCGTAGAAATAAATGCCAATTGCGGGGCATAATTTTATGAAAATTTATTCCTATATTGCATAAAATGTCACATTACTTGTTAATTTACACAAACAATAATATTTATTAAACAACTGTAACAAATGCATTTCATTGAATTATCATATAATATTAGAACTTAGAAGTTGCAACGTTTGTTACTTACAAGATATAGGACTTACCGCAGCAGATAGAATTAATCGTGAATTAATATCAAAACAGGATATTATAGAGAAAGTAAACAAGACTGGAAGATGTTGAAAAACAAGAATATTCGGTAGTATGAGAGAAAATAGTTCTCCGAGGCTGTACCTCATATAAAATATAGAATGGGACAGGAAAAATACATAGAGGTACTAGAAAAAATTGGACGAGAAAGATTTTCTTATGTATTTATTTATGGGCGCTCTCAAACTACTGTGGTCTTTAGTGTCCCATTCCATATTGGGCGTGAAAGACCAATAATTTTGCTCAGAGACGTCTATCAGACTTCAGGTTCTTTTACGTGCCGTAAATCTACGACCGGAACCACCGGCTTTACTTCTCTTCCGAAGGAAGCCATGCTAAGGATTTTTACGCCCAAAAAAAATCCATCGTCCTCCGTCGGGTTTAAATCCGCGACCTCGGGAACTAGAGGCTAGCATGGAAACCACTACACCACGACGAGGTGGATTTGTATGGGCTAGAACTGGAGTCATGATTTTAAAAGGTTTAAGACACGACAAAGACTTAGTAAAATGTCCAATATGTGGGAATCGAACATACATCTATTTCCATTGTTTACCATACTGCAGTCAAAGTGATGGAGAACATGTTATGGTTGCATGAACGGAACAATTTAAATAATCAGAAAAATGTTAACTGTTAAAGGAGAGAAAAATACAAAAATTGTATGGAACTATTTGGGCAAACAGAGCAAGATGGATAAGAATGGTAGAGGAAGAAATAGTGAGGTAATTATAGAAGAGTAACAGGCTAGATAAGTATAAAAATCTGAGGTGCTTCACTCACCTAACTTTCTCTACTATTGTACAAACTATTTTTACAAACGCTTATACTCCCTATGCTTCATGTTAATCGAGATATCGAGACGTTAATCTTATTGCTAATTTTCTTGTAGATACAAGGGGAATTGGTAGGCTTTAAGTGATAGTCAAATATTTTAAGAGCTGGTTGCTATGTGGAGTATTCCATTCTCTTTGCATTACCAGGACAAAAAAAATCTGATGTGTTACACTCACATGACTTTCTCTACTCTTGTACAAACTATTTTTACAAACGTTTATTCTCCATATGCTTCATGTTAATGGAGATATCGAGATGTCAAACCTATTGGTAATTTTCTTGTAGATGCAAGGGGAATATGGTAGGTTTTAAGCGATAGTCAAATATTTTAACGCTGGTTGCTATGTGGCGCATTCCATTCTCTTTGCAAGTCCAGGACATAAAAAAATCTGATGTGTTACACTCACATGACTTTCTCTACTCTTGTACAAACTATTTTTACAAACGCTTATTCTCCATATGCTTCATGTTAATCGAGATATCGAAATGTCAATCTTATTGCTAATTTTCTTGTAGATGCAAGGGGAATATGGTAGGTTTTAAGCCATAGTCAAATATTTAAGCGCTGGTTGCTATGTGGCGCATTCCATTCTCTTTGCATGTCCAGGACATAAAAAAATGAGTAACGAATTTGAGAAAAAGTATAAGTATTGGAAAATGTAAGGGAATAACAAGCAATATCTCGAAAACGGTTCACTCAACAAAAAAAATGTATATGACAAATTGTGTATTGTAACGCGATCTCCATTTCTTGTGCAGTAAAATTTTGTCTATCTCTTATGGTTTACCAGTTATGCAAAAGTCGTTCAGAATGAAGAACACTTTTGGAGACATTCCCAGAAAATTCGAGATATACATTTCATTTGTCATGAAAATAACTTAAACATATGATATTTTAATCAAAATCGTTAGAGCCATTTTTGAGAAAATTAAAATTTTCGAAAAATGTTCCATGTAAAGGGTAGTTTGGGGTGGGGGGATTTTCTTGAAAACCTTCGTGTCGCATCTCTGGAAGATACTGAACCTACATACCAAGTTTGGTGTTTATCCGACTGATCGTTTCTGAGTTATGCTGTTCACAGACACACAGACACACACACACACACACACACACACACACAGACACACACGGACATGTTTCCAAAAATGCTTTTTTTGGATTCAGGGAGTCTCAAAACATGTATTTCCGGTGAAATCTCGGTATCGAATTTTTGGGTGGAATGCAATACTTCCCCTACTTACTATACGTAGTAGAGAAAGTAAAAACGAATAAGGAATTCCCATTTGAGAAAAAGCAAGTATTGGAAAATTTAAGGGAATAACAAGCAATATCTCGAAAATGGTTCACTCAACAAAAAAATGTATATGACATAATTGTGTATTTTAACGCGATCTACATTTTTTGTGTAGTAAATTTTTGTCTATCTCTTATGGTTTACCAGTTATGCAAAAGTCGTTCACAATGAATACTTTTGGGGAGATTCCCAGAAAATTCGAGATATACATTTCATTTGTCATGAAAATATCTTAAACATATAATACTTTAATCAAAATGGTTAGAGCCATTTTTAAGAAAGTTAAAATTTTCGAAAAATGTTCCATGTAAAGGGTAATCTGTGGTAGGGGGAAAACCTTGGTGTCGCATCTCTGGAAGATACTGAACCTAATATACCAAGTTTGGTGTTTATCCGACTGTTCGTTTCTGAATTATGCTGTTCACGGACACACAGACACGCACACGGACATGTTTCCAAAAATGCTTTTTTTTTGGGTTCAGGGGGTCTCAAAACATATATTTCCGGTGAAATCTCGGTATCCAATTTTTGGGTGGAATACAATACTTCTCCTACTTACTATACGTAGTAGAGAAAGTAATAATATAATAAAAGTAAAATACACCAATAACATCAGTAGATTTACAACATCAAGTTACGTGTATGGGACTAATAAGTGTCATCAAGAAGTAGAAAGGTAAGTAAGATAGCTAAATTAGGCTTATATTTTGTAATAGATTGTATACAATAGCAAGTTATGCATCTAATGTTGCAACGAGGAAATAAATATTCATCTATCTATCTTTCTACTAAAGAAGAAAGAAATGGAAGTTATATTTTATGAGTGAACAATTTTGCACAGAAAAAAGCAATTTTAGTAATCAAAATAAATATTAGCAGTTCTATAATATACTGATGAAAAATTGAGTGAAATTTATATGGGTTGAAGTGCCAAGTTGAAGTAAACTAAGGGGCATGGTTGTGAGATGATGAGGTGTAAGTGTCTCCGTTGGCTCCGTTGGTGGATACTCTGGAAGCTCTCCGAGATCGCATAGATATGCATTATGCTGTGTACCAAGAAATGCTCAGTTTGAATCTACCGCACCTCTCACACAGTTACTATGGCAATTTGTTTCTAGCGTGGCAGAATTGGCTTTAAGGCGAAAAAAAAGTTTCTCCGTAATTGTTGTGAATGCTGTCCTGTCCTGTAGAATATCTAAATGCTTCTTTTTGTCCGTTGTGTATTAAGTATGCTTAACATTCTGCTAGCTCTAAATCGTGAAAATATAGACTCTTATCTGTATTTTAAAGATAAGATGTTTATTATTTAAATAATAAATCCAATAAATGAATTTTCACTATAATGTGCTTTATTTTACTCCCAATATGCTTTAACGACGAACAATACATGATAATTGAATCAAATATTTATTAAATTTATACTTTACCTTCATGTAAACTCTCTTTGTATTATAATAATCAATTCTTTGTTATTTATCGTAAGAATACTGGTTATTTGCGTAGAAAATTATTACATTTGTTTCGCTTTCTCTTTAAACGCCTTCTTCCTCAGGGAGTATTTTTCTGACAAACCTAGTAGTTGAATGTTGTTTACTTAACATATAATTTGATAATTCCTTATACAGAATAAATAAAATATGCATTAGAATAACATATTTACAATTGTGTTACATATAAAATATATTTCTATTTAAATTCACCCTTTTGGTCACATTTGGCATTATTACAATTTTTTTTTATTTTTTTTTTCGAAGTCATCTTTTACGATCACTATGTTTAATGCATTTTCAACGTTATTCAATTTTTTATCTCACTATGTAGTAATAAATACAATTATTCTAAATAATTTAAAAGACACAAATGCTCAAGGCAAACTTTATGGTATTTTAAAACAATGATACATTAATAAGCATTATGCATAATGCATACAAGAATAATTAAACTCTTTATCCATTCTTTTGTATTTACGTTTTAAAATTCATTATTAAGTTTTAGATGTTATTTTCAATGCTTTTACTAATTTCTGCTTCAAAGACATGCATGTGTTCATACTACGCTTCATAGTTTCATAGAAGACTTTTTCTCAAATTATAAAAACTTTTTGTGTTTCTCCGAATGCATTTAACGACACACAACCCTGAAAATTTGCATCAGAGTGTATAACACTTACAGCTAAAAATGATGCATTTACATCATTAAGTTTTGATATATACATACTCATGTGAAAGTTTTAACTAAATAAGTAGTATCAACCTTTCCGGTCCCCTTAGCAAACCGCGTCACTCCATTAAAACATATACCTCGTAAATGACAAACTCTTAGATAAATGAAGTACTTTGACAAAGCGATCTCCCCATTTTAACTACTCTTTATGCTGTAATAAAGCTTTCGCCGCCCTCTCTTTATGCTCACTCGAAAGAAACGATTAACTGAATCGCCAAGAGATAAAAATCACATAAAACAAGATAAGTCGTGCAATTTCTCGGAGATTTCATATCAAAGGATAATTTCTTGCCCAAGAGTTCCATTAATTTTTCTATGGTTTATCTTTCATAATGAAATTATCAAGACTCTTAGGTCTATCGAAAGAACTGTGTATTGCGTATTTCGTTATGTTATGTTATGTTATGGAGAAGAAACTTAGAAGCATTAACAAAGCTTTTAATTTTAATTCTTCTATTTCTTAACTTGATGTATGGACGTTTAAATCTCTTTATGTCATTATTTTAGTAATCATATAAATATATATTTTTGTAACTGTTAAAATTCTAATCCGTAAGATCTAGAAATTTTTAGATTTTTCAGTATGCAAATTACTATAGTTGATAAATATTTGATTTTCAAACAAAAAATTGAGAACCTTATCAAAACTAAATTAAGGAATTCAGATAATTAGTTGTAACCGTTTGGTTGAAAAGCTAGCACTGTTTAAACTACAGATTTTTGAAAACTCGATCTGTCCAAAATAACTAATACCAATTGTGAAGAGGAATTAATATGAATTTCTCATAAACCTACGCGATTTCCTAAATAAGTGCTTTGAGTGTAAAATTAAGCTATGTTAATTTGTTAGTCAACTGGAGCAATTTTCATGCCAGAAATTGCATTAAAAATCAAATTAAAGCATTACATTCCAACCAAAAATTTGATACCGAGATTTCAATGGAAATACACGTTTTAGGGGACCCTGAATAAAACAAAGCATTTTTAGAAAAAGCTCCGTTGGATTAACAACAAAGTTGGTATTTAGGTTCTGCAGTACCTTTCAAAGATGCCACATGAAGATTTTCAAGAAAATCCCTCCACCTCAAACTAACCTTTAAATGAAAGATTTTACTAAATTTTTTATTTTCTAAAACATAGCTGTAACGATTTTGATTAAAATACAATATATTAAAGATATTTTCATAACAAATAAAATGTATATCTTGAATTTTTTTGGAACAACCTGTGAAGTCCTCTTCATTCAGGAGATTTTTTTTATAATCTTATGTAACTGGTAAATGTTAAGCGATAGACGAAAACGTACTACACAAAAAAAACACACTATTTCAATTAACTTTTTTTGGACATCAGCCATTTCCGAAATATCCCTTATTAATGGTTCGACTTGGTCATTCTTTTAAAGTACTGTCAACATTGCAATTGTGTCTCACTATTGCATAGAAATAGTGTGGAATTTTAACGCCAGCGTATAGCGTCCGGTTCTTAAACATTTGACCAGCATTATTCTCTTTGTATATATAACGAACTGTATAATGTGGCTATTTCTGCAAAGTATATTTGGATTAAAATGAAGTAGAAAGAAAAAACTAGTTGTTTATATGCCCACTAGTAAGTTATAGAGCATAGAGAAAGTGATGGGAATGTAATAATCAGATTTTTTTTTAAATAGAGGCACTAGAATTTTCAAACTTTATGAGCATTAACGTGCATATTGTATACTGTCGTTTATAAAGTGGCTCATGATGGAACGCAGGTGTTTGTTATTGACAAATCTAGCTCCACCCTCTGCCATTATGACCTCCACGAGCACAATTCTAGCCACTGGATTGGCAGGGTACTTTATCCCCGCCAAAATATGACCGAGGGGTAACATTGCACGTCAGTCACTAGGGAGAGCCGTTAAGACAATGTATCGTTAACTTTTGACGCAAAAATAATGTATAATATAATAAAAACGTGGAAATATAGACAAACTTATGGCACTTTTGTGTTGTTCTTTTAAGTCACCGAAAACATATTATTTTCATGCTGCACTACCATTTTCTTGCTGTCTGTTTTCTTATTGTCGTTCGACGGTGGGAATAATTTTAACATTTGTTTCCACATCTAAATGAAAGCTCTCATATGTTAAACACCGTAGCGTCATCCAGTTTAACAACGTACACAAATAATTATTTACCCCTTTCTCTAGCATATACTGTGTTAGTTTAGCACCAATCATAGTGAAACACTTTCTTAGAGGCGGTATCCGAACCACCCGTTCATTTTACGTTGATTATAATACTGTTCATCGTTTCGTTTTCACGCTCATGAGTTTTTTTTCCAGGCCAGACCGGGGTCCGAAGTTGCTTATCTGGAGGTGCAAACACCATATAGAGAAAAACAGTATTGCGGTCTAGAGGATTGTACTACTTTTTATGCACGTCACTATACATGTTTTTACAAGATTTCACAATAAGGATATAGGATAGTGAATTTTTGACAAAATAAATCAGCATTTCAGTGTTAATATAATTCTCAAACACAGCAGAATCAGGGTCATTTATGGTCATTTCATGCCCAAACATGACATATAAAAGAGTATGTGCAGATACACCACGTGATCAAAAGTATCCGGACATCTGGCTGAAAATGACATACAATTTCGTGGCGCCCTCCATCGATAGTGCTGGAAGTCAATATGGTGTTGGCCCATCCTTAGCCTCGATACAGCGTTCACTCTCGCAGGCATTCTTTCAATCAGGTGCTGGAAGGTTTCTTGGGGAATAGCAGCCCATTCTTCACGGAGTGCGGAACTGAGGAGAGGTATCGATGTAGGTCGGTGAGGCCTGGCACGAAGTCGGCGTTCCAAAACATCCCAAAGGTGTTCTTCAGGATTCAAGTCAGGACTCTGTGCAGGCCAGTCCATTACAGGGATGTTATTGTCGTGTAACCACTCCGCCACAGCCCGTGCAGTATGAACAAGTGCTCGATCGTGTTGAGAGATGCAATCGCCATCTCCGAATTCCTCTTCAACAGTGGGAAGCAAGAAGGTGCTTAAAATATCAATGTAGGTCTGCACTGTGATCCTGCCACGCAAAACAACAAGGGGTGCAAGCCCCCTCCAGGAAAAACACGACCACAGCATAACACCACCATCTCCAAATTTCACTGTTGGCACTACACATGCTGGCAGATGACGTTCACCCTGCCATCGGATCGCCACATTGTGTTCCGTGATTCGTCACTCCACATAACGTTTTTCCGCTGTTCAATCGTGTAATGTTGACGCTCCTTACACCAAGCAAGGAGTCGATGGGCATTTTCCTGCGTGATGTGTGGCTTATGAGCAGCCGCTCGACCATCGAATCCAAAGTTTTCTCACCTCACGCCTAACTGTCATAGTACTTGGAGTGGATCCTGATACAGTTTAGAATTCCTGTGTGATGGTCTGGATAGATGTCTGCCTATTACTCTTTACGACCCTCTTCAAATGTCGGCGGTCTCTGTCAGTCAACAGACGAGGTCGGCCTGTACGCTTTTGTGCTGTACATGTCCCTTCACGTTTCCACTTCACTATCACATCAGAAACAGTAGACCTAGGGATGTTTAGGAGTGTGAAAATCTCGCGTACAGACTTCTGACACAAGTGACACCCAATCACCTGACCACGTTCGAAGTCCGTGAGTTCCACGGAGCGTCCCATTCTGCTGTTTCACGATGTCTAATAACTACTAGGTAGTAGGCGACAGCACAATGCACCTAAGATGAAAAACGTATGTTTGTGGGGGTGTCCGGATACTTTTTATCACAGTGTATGTGCAAATATCATCTGAATGCTTAAAACTATTTTGTCTTTGTTGGGTTTTATTATATTATTGTCACTTTTAAATATTCGTGGTGCAAGATTTCTCAGATTAGTGTAAAACTATCAGAATAGTTTCCTTAAAGAGAATTAAAATTTTAAAGAATATTTTTTGTTATAAAACATATTTTAAGATTTGGGTTTTTAATACTTCAATACATGTGTTATATTATTGGTTTTACTATCAAAGGTTTTAATTTAACACATTTAATATTATATTATGAATAGCTACGTATGATAAATATGCACAGCTTAAAGGTTTTAGCATTTTCAATGCGCCTCTTTAGATGAGTCGTCTGTGTTTTAATTTCTAAACCTAGAGATCTCGGGTTCGATTTTCGGCTAGGTTGAGGGATTTTTCTGTAATTAGGATAATTCCCTATCCTCTGCAGAGTCCAAAAGTATAATTGTGGGATGAGTGTGAGCGTCCTTCATAGAAGAAGTGAATAAAAACTAACATTTAAAAAATGTATCTACAGTCAATGATTTGTACCACCATTAGTTGCTACTTAGGTCCGAGCCCGATATTACCTCAAAACAAGCATAACACATTTTTAACATAGGAGCATTTAATAAGTAACTCGACTATTTTGGAGGACCCCATCTTGGCGAGTACACTCGGTAAATTTACAACTGGCCGGCTTTTGATAGACAGAACTCGAATCAAGTATTTTCATGAGCGCTTGGGACAGTCGGACCTTCCAGACGTTCACAAGGCTGTGTATATTCTTGTAGTAGTTTTAATGGGGAACACAACTATAATCACAAGTTATTATTTCCGAGGAAGTAATTCATATACGACATCTCAAACAGACAGCTGTTTCAGAATGTTCCAACACAATATATGTAACCGAAACAAAATTTATTGATTTATGTATGGCTATATTGGAGTATGACTAAAGCTAGTTAGACTGTCATGCTTACTACTGAACTCTTAACTCATATATAGTGTGTTAGCTTATTGCTTCTGAGGTTACAAGTTCAAATCTCCGAGGAGCTTCTCAAGTTCTTCTTCTCTTTAATTTTAAGTACATGAGTAAACCTATAACAGGTTTTCTTTATTTTGATGTATGTGGCGTTTTTTTAGTAGTCTGTAGATGGTGTCTATGACAATTTATCGGTCAGGAGGTAGTCAATTTAATTTTATAGCCAGAAATTTCAGTTGTTTTAATTATACTTGTAAGCTATGTTATTAAACTATACTGCAGTGAAACGAGTTGTAAAAATAAAAGGTAACAATTCACTACGGAGAATGAACTCGACCTGTCTGAGTAGAAGTTAAGTAGCTTATCCGCTGCTGCACGCCAAGCATAATATGAAGGTAGCCCAAATCAATTCCTTGTGGCTTGTATTATGGAGCTACCTAAAGCCGCGCAAAGAAGTTGACGATTGTGAACCGCTTGCTCATTCAAAGGGACTTTGAAAAAGTTTAACTGCTCAAAAGACCGGCCACTTTTAGTTTGACCCTATCAAAAACATCTGATGTGTTACACTCACACGACTTTTTCTACTCTTGCACAAACTAGTTTTACAAACGCTTATTCTCCATATGCTTCATGTTTATCGAGATGTTAATCTTATTGCTAATTTTCTTGTAGATGCAAGGGGAATTGGTAGGCTTTAAGCGATAGTAAAATATTTTAAGAGCTGGTTGCTATATGGAGTATTCCATTCTCTTTGCATTACCAGGACAAAAACGAATTCCCATTTGAGACAAAGTATAAGTATTGGAAAATTTAAGGGAATAACAAGCAATATCTCTAAAACGGTTCACTCAACAACAAAAATGTATATGACATAAATTGTGTATTTTAACGCAATCTACATTTTTTGTAGTAAAAGTTTGTCTATCTCTTATGGTTTACCAGTTATGCAAAAGTCGTTCACAATGAAGAATACCTTTGGAGACATTCCCAGAAAATTCGAGATATACATTTCATTTGTCATGAAAATATCTTAAACATATGATATTTTAATCAAAATCGTTAAAGCCGTTTTTGAGAAAATTAAAATTTTCGAAAAATGTTCCATGTAAAGGGTAATCTGGGTTGGGGGTATTTTCTTGAAAACCTTCGTGTCGCATCTCTGGAAGATACTGAACCCAAATATCAAGTTTGGTGTTTATCCGACTGTTCGTTTCTGAGTTATGCTGTTCACAGACAGACACGCAGACAGACACACACACGGACATGTTTCTAAAAATGCTTTTTTTTGGATTCGGGGGGTCACAAAACATATATTTCCGGTGAAATCTCAGTATCGAATTTTTGGGTGGAATACAATACTTCCCCTACTTACTATACGTAGTAGAGAAAGTAAAAATTGCAGTACTAAGTAGTTTTGCAAAGTTTGGATTTTTGGATATCTCCTGAATCACGTACTTTCAGCATCCTTAAAGGTTTATTTTACAGTCTCCGTGTGAAGCTGATATTGCTTGGAGTGATATTGGTTTACGCTACTCTGTCCTGTGGTACTGCAACTAGAACGTGTTGGTGGTCGGTTTACTGGCGTGTGGATGTGATATTAAGTTTTCGGTTTCCTTCGTCGCAGTTTGAACTTGCTTTACAGCATGTTTTATTGAAAAGTATACTGCTATGATGTTAACAAATACTGTTAGTTTATACTACTAACTCATTTAATCCATCTTTCTAAGCATTTAATTAGCACTGGCAACTACCTATTTAAGTGATAGGTATTTACTGGTGTTACATATTTAAGTAGAATCGCTCAAGCGATTTCATTAAAATATTAGATGTTTAAAATCTTTAAACCTTTACGTATACTTCTGCGTAACTTAGGAATAAGAAATAGGTCAGAACTTACTTTAAGAAAAATAGAGAACGGATTACAATCCTAAATTTGTGTTAAATGTTTTTTCGAGGCGTGTTTATAAGTAAGTGCGGTTTTAATATTTTGCCGCTGCAGTCACGATTTTGAGCATGCGGGATCACATTCTCCATTCATTAGGAAGCCAGACGCAGCCGTGAGTGATCGTCACTTTGTATTTTCCTGTTGTTAGAGCGTTTCGAAATGTTGAAAACATTCGAACGACCCCCGACTGAAGTCAGATCAGTGATTCGTGTTTTGAATGCGAGAAATGTTACGCCAGCACACATCCATTGCCAAATGTATGAGGTTTATGCGGAAACAATAATGAGCGACAGCCAAACAAACTCAAGATCTGATTGCATTTTTTGCAGGGAACAACTCGTTCACCCTCCCTACGGTCCGGATTTGGGACTAAGCGAGTTTCATCTGTTTCTTTATATGAGGAAATTCCTTTGTGGAAAACGACAATGATGATATGAAACAGGTACAGTCATGCCTTTCATCATAATTTCCCGTTATAAGTGCCTGAATAACACCGTGCCAATGTGCAGAAGAAATGTATGTTGTAAGTAATGAATGATAAGAGAGTATTTTTGAAAATAATGTCCCATTATTTAAACAAAAAAATCGTACTTTCTTTAAAAAGTCGAATCGTATTTTCGTAGCGTTAGCTGTTTTCAAAATATGCCATGTTGCCGAATACGTAATCTGGTGAACTTACTTGAAGGATTGTTACGAGGGCAATATCGAAAATATTTAGAAATTTTCTTAGAAAAAAATGAAATTTGTCTATATTTGACACTACTTTCTAAAGTTTTGGGAGTTGATTGCCGTGTAGTTTGTTCGATTTGCTATAACAGTTTGTTAATTATCATCATTTCAAGATTTTTTGTTCACTCAAAAATGAATTTAACTAAAGACCATTATCGGGATACCGGTTTTTTACGATTTTAAACCGTCATTAACGCTTAACAAATATGAAGATCGACTTGAAAACGTATTTGGCGAAGAAGCCCCATATAAGGCAACAACTTATAACTAGTACAGTGAATTGTAATTTCTGTATGTTCCTAAAAATTAAAGACAATATGGGTGGAATCACATTTACATCATTAGATGAAGCATTGGAATATTATCAGAACCTGGTTTCTGAAGTGCCTCAGGAAGAGTGAAATCATTGGTTTAAGGGTCGTTCTCCGTGGTGTAGTAGTTACCATACTAGCCTTTAGCTCCCGGGGCCGCGGATTTAAACCCGCGGAGGGCGATGGATTTTTTTCGGGCATAAAAACCCTTAGTAATGTCGTAGATTTACGCACGTAAAAGAACCTCAAGCCTGATAAAGAGGCTTCTGAGCAAAATTGCCGATTTTTCACGCCCAATATAGAATGGGACACTAAAGACCACAGCAGTTAAAGAGTCTCCATAAATAAAAAATCAGATGTGTTACACTCACATGACTTTCTCTACTCTTGTACAAACTATTTTTACAAACGCTTATTCTCCATCTATTTCATGTTAATCGAGATAAACATTTGCAGACTCTATCTTATTGCTAATTTTCTTGTAGATGTAAGGGCAATATATATTTACAAGGGCAATATAGAAATACAGTAGCCTTTTAGCACATACATATCTCTTAATAGCAGGTTGCTAGGTGCAGCACCATTCCCTTTGCCACAGATTAATACTCTTTGCATATCCAAGACAAAAAAATGAATAACGAATTCCCTAAAATACTAAAATTTTGTCTATCTGTTATGGTTTACCAGTTATGCAAAAATCGTTCACAATGAATACTTTTGGAGACATTCCCAGGAAATTCTAGATATACATTTTATTTGTCATAAAAATATCTTAAACATATGATATCTTAATCAAAATCGTTAGAGCCATTTTTGAGAAAATTAAAATTTTCGAAAAATCTTCCATGTAAAGGGTACTCTGGGGTGGGGGGAGTTTCTTGAAAACCTTCGTGTCACATCTCTGGAAGATACTGAACCTAAATACCAAGTTTGGTGTTTATCCGACTGTTCGTTTCTGAGTTATGCTGTTCACAGACACACACACACACACAAACACAAACACAAACACACACACACACACACACACACCAGCACAAATACAGACATGTTTCCAAAAATGCTTTTTTTGGATTCAGGGAGTCTCAAAACATGTATTTCCGGTGAAATCTCGGTATCGAATTTTTGGGTGGAATACAATACTTCCCCTACTTACTATACGTAGTAGAGAAAGTAAAAAACACTGAATTGAATTAAGGACTGGTTTCATTGAATGCACAGGTGTATTTATGTTAAAGCGGAATATTTTAAAAAAACATAAAAATCATTAAGTAATTTTTAAAACTAATCTTTGTTCGATTTTCTGAACATTTCAATGCGCCGCCGTATTTTGTCCTTTGTAACGAAAGACCCTTCCCGCTACTACAATTAAAGATTTGAATGCTGTTTTTGCGTGTTTAGTATAACCTGCACATATTAATTTGAAAACGTCCTAGGTAATCGTAAATATCGTAACGTGGATTGCTAAATCAGGTTTTATAAAAATGTTGTATAAGCAATAGTATAGGTATATAAATATATTATGCATTTAATATTACGGAAAGACAACATATTGACAAGCTCTATTTTCTGCAAAATCTCCTACTGCTGTATGTATTATGCGAGACGTTTCAGCCGAAGTATTTCCGAATAAGTGAATAGGATGGCGGGAATCAACTGAATGGCCACTAAGATCTCTTGATCTAACCACTATGGATGTTTTTAAAAATAACGTTTTTGCAAGATGATCAAGTACTATTAATGACACCATCGGTTCATTAGGGAGGTATGCCAAACATCTAATACAAATAAAGAAGTGAGTGTGAAGTACGATGTTTTGTTAAGTATTACTTTCTCTACTACGTATAGTAAGTAGGAGAAGTATTGTATTCCACCCAAAAATTCGATACCGAGATTTCACCGGAAATACATGTTTTGAGACTCCCTGAATCCAAAAAAAGCATTTTTGGAAACATGTCCGTGTGTGTGTCTGTGTGTGTGTGTGTGTGTGTGTGTCTGTGTGTCTGTGATCAGCATAACGCAGAAACTAACAGTCGGATAAACACCAAACTTGGTATTTAGGTTCAGTATCTTCCAGGGATGCGACACGAAGGTTTTCAAGAAAATCCCCCCACCCCAGGGTACCCTTTACATGGAATATTTTTTGAAAATTTTAATTTTCTCAAAAATGGCTAACGATTTTGATTAAAATATCATATGTTTAAGATGTTTTCATAACAAATGAAATGTATATCTCGAATTTTCTGGGAATGTCTCCAAAAGTGTTCTTCATTCTGAACGACTTTTGCATAACTGGTAAACTATAAGAGATAGACAAAATTTTACTACACAAAAAATGTAGATCGCGTTAAAATACACAGTTTATGTTATATGCATATTTTTTGTTGAGTGAACCGTTTTCGAGATATTGCATGTTATTCCCTTAAATTTTCCAATACTTATACTTTTTCTCAAATTCGTTATTCATTTTTTTATGTCCTGGACATGCAAAGAGAATGGAATGCGCCACATAGCAACCACCGTTAAAATATTCGACTATCGCTTAAAACCTACCATATTCCCCTTGCATCTACAAGATAATTAGCAATAAGATTGACATCCCGATAGCTCGATTAACATGAAGCATAAGGAGAATAAGCGTTTATAAAAATAGTTTGTACAAGAGTAGAGAAAGTCATGTGAGTGTAACACATCAGATTTTTTTATTAGCACCATGCTTTGGGCGTCAATTTGAAGACGTTTGTATTTAAGGAGTCGTATTATATTTAGCTCCACGTATGGAAAGTCAGTTTGAAGATGATGTATCATATTTCAACTGTTGGGGAGCTGAACTTTGAGGAGTTGCAACCGCACGTATAGTAAACAGTTTCCGGTAGCCTTCCCCCCAAATATACTTTCAGGTGGCCTTTGCCCTAAGTTTTAAAAAATATATATTAACTTTGTAATTAAACTGTTTCTTTAAATATTTAATATTTATTTTTGGCACGGCTGTGTCAGTATTTATTAGAGACACGTTTCTCTTAGGCATGGTTTTGATACGACTAAGAATGTAGGCTTACACAGATAATAATTTTACTTCACTTCCTTTTATTAATACTTGATACGATTAAAATAACACTTCACTGATATAGAGAGCTGCGAGATTCTTATTATTAATTAATTACACTTTTTAACACGTATAATATTTTCGTCTCACACAAATACGTATTAAATCTCTCGAGGACACACAAGCAACGCATCCAGTTATGAGCACAGTCTGCAGGCAACTGAATTGATTTCAACCCTCTAAACTTGTAAATTTCTGTATTTCAAGTCTCTGATTAGTTATTTTTACTCCAACAGAATACCTGCATTTAACTAAAGTTGTTTCTGGTTGTTGATTGGTTGTTTTATAAACTGTCACTAAAATTGCATTATTGTTACTCCAAGAATCACAAGTAACATTTAAACTCTCAATGTTACCTCATTGTTAGCAACTTTTAACTTATTATTCTCACAGCTCCTACATTATTAAATTACGTAATACATTCATATAACACTATTGAACATGTATATAATAATATAAGCATATGCAATGACTGCTACATACATTTTACAAATTATTGTTACATACGCATATTGTTTTAAGGTGGGCTGTTATTGAATTTACATATTATATAATTTGACTGAAATCATTTAAGTGTTAATAATACTGTAAAATGTGCTTGGGTATCAAATCTAGGCCTCAAGTGTGTAAATGCTGAGGTCATCATTTTGAGTTATCAAAGCGAATATTCTAGTGTGTATTAATTCATAAATCTATAGTACAACACATTACCATATACCTACAGTATATCCACTTTTGTCCCGTATAGCGGATACTGTGAATTTATCATTATATTTTTCTGTACAAGGAGTAAATTATTTCATCAAGTCGTCAATAGTGTTTTAGAGTGGAGTAATTATTCGGTCATACACAACCCGTTGTTGCTAACAATGCGTCATCCATAAGCACGAAACAGGATTAGCCAATGGTGTATTCTCTTGATGAAGGACTTCAAGCCTCTTCCACGCTTGCCCTTCATCCAACACCTGTTATAAGCATGGTATTCATGTGTCGAAATTCACTTGTGCAGAATGATAAAGGGGGTCCATGGTTGCTATGGGCAACTTTTGGTGACGGAGGGAAATGAAGAGCGCTTCAAGTTTTGGTAGATTAATGGGGCGATTAAGGGCTCCCCCTTCCCATCATCATTATCGTTCCGTTACACTTGAGCTGGTCGCGCCATCTTGTGCTAAATACGTTAGACCGCTGCGCGCTCTCATTGATTCTCCCGATTATACATACACACCAGCAGAGATTAAACCAAACTCATTTAACTTTTGTCCTCATTCAGAACCACACCATTAACAAAATATGCTCCAAATAAGTGTCTATCAATACCCCAGAATCACACAATCGTACTTCGACCTCGCTAGCCAATTTTACTCCCGAAAAAAGGAATTATTTAAAGCAGCATATTATGTTAAAGTTCGCTGGCGCTATTGCATTAACTCTGGAGATTCTGCCCTCCCTTTCTCTCTTCCGTGTACCTCTCCCACTGTGTCACACTCATTTCCATCGTCCTCTCTCCCTCTCGCTCGCTCCTTGTGCGATGTTCTCAAAAGCATTTTTATTTTCTCTACCACGAACTAGGAGGTAGAAGTATTCCACCCAAAAATTCGATATAGAGATTTGAACATAAATACACGTTTTGAGAACCTATTAATCTAAAAAGTAATTTTAGGTTAATAATTTTTAGAAAAAATGATTATCTGTGTGCGCCCGCATGTACAGCATAACTCAAAAATGAAACCTCCGTTACACACCAAGCTTGGTATTGAAGACCAGTATCTTTCAAAGATGCGACTCTAAAATTTTCAAGAAAATCCCCTACCTCAAACTATCCTCCACATGAAAAATGTTTTGGTGTTTATTTTTTTCAATAATGGCTCTTGTCAATTTTGATTCATATACCATGTATTTAATATATTTACATGACAAATAAAATCTCTATCTCGAATTTTCTGAGAATAGCTTGTGAAATCCTCTTCATTCGAAAGGAATTTTGTAGATTTTAGTTTTAATGGTAGGTAAACCTTAAGAGATAGACAAAAACGTGTTACACAAAAAATGTAGAACTTTCTAAAACCCACAAGTTATTTCAAATCATTATTTTTGAAGCATCGGCCACATCCGAGGTATCCGTTATTATTGGTTTCAATTTTTAATACTTTGCCATTTTAAAGCGCTGTCGCTTTGCAGTTGTTTCTCGCAATGCAAGGAAATAGTATGGAATTTCGAGTTCAGCATATAGCGGACCGTTCTTAAGCATGTGATTATCGATTTTGTTTCCCTTATTTCCCTTGTAACTACAACGAAATGTGTAATCTATTTCTGCAAGTTTTAACTCGGTTAACTTGAAGTTGCATAGACAAACTTTCGGAAGTAAAGTCTGTAGAAACTATATAAAAATAAACTATAGTGGGTAGAAAGATTCATGTGAATATAACACGTCAGATATTTTTCGGGAGGGTAATAAAAACTGATACGCAATTAAAAAGTTCAACAGTGCACAAACTTGTGCTTGTTATTCAGTCGGAATACACTATTCCCCTTGGCAAATTGGTTTACATATACAAATAACAAAAAGTAAAAATTTATACCACCCCTTAAATGTATAGGTCAACAAATTTTTAAACCTGTTTCAGAAGCATTATGCTAATAAGATATTCATTTGTAATCCGTTTCCAAAAACGTAATACTAACCGACATGCTTGATATGTTTAATTTTGCTTCCGCTGGAACTCGTCCTCGTTTAGAAATGTAATCAACAGCCATACAGCCTAATCTAAGTGTACGAGGTGTGTTGAATAAAAGAACGATCTTTAACTATAACATCTTTATTGCTAATTGTACAACGTTTTAAGCACTGTCCCCCTCAAATTAGTCGCCTCTACTGGCAGTACACCATTCCTAGCGTTTCTTCCATTTTTGGACGCACTTTCTGGGACGGTGCGCAGATCCACAGTCGCATTGTCCTGGATCTCCTCTATGATCCTTTCAACTTGGATTTAAGTTTAGGAAACAGCAATAAGTCTGCTGGTTTAGATCCGGAGAATAGGGTGGATGGGGCACAACGGAGTCTGATGTTTTGCCAGATAGCCGCGGACAAGGAGCATCCCGCGAGAAGCCATATTGTCATGATGCAACACTCAAATCTGGTTTTCCAAAATTCAGGCCTCTTCCTGGGAACAACATCCCTCAAACGCGCTCAGACTTCATTGTTTACCATTTGACCACGTGGTACAAATTCCTGGTGAACAATTTCGGCTGGTCATCATCTGTTGATGAGGAAGGTCGTCCAGGTCTGGGATTCTCACCGAGCGACATTCTGCCGTGTACAAAACCTTAATCCACTCACAGCACTGCATGCGACTCTTTATAGTAAAATGTCATACGCACATGTTCGAGCTCTTTCATTGTCACTAATCCAACGTATGCTTGTGCACGTGCTAGCTTCAGAGCTGTAGCTGGGCCACTAACGTCATGGCGAAACGAGGTAAATGGATTTCTTGTCTAAACCTGCCGATAGTTGCGCTCGGTAAGTTCAGCGCGCTCTCTGTGCCGCTGATACGCTATTTCTAAGTTCGATCTTTTTTTTAACACATCTCGTATGTATCTTTTTCATAGTGATCGATCCGGCCATTCTTGTGTGAAAAGGTAAACCTAACAATAGTTTTAAAAAATCTATTTTTGACTTTAGTCCATTATACGCGTTAGCATTTTTTATTATTATTCAAAGTTGAAAAATTTCCTCGGAATTATGTGTAAAAATTCAACTCAGTTTGGATGTTTCACTTTAATATAAAAATTTGTACTTCCTTTACTCATTTTCGATGAAACTGTTTCCAAGTAAATTTACCTATATAATATATAAAAGTCAATGTATGTTTATGTGAGTGAGCGTATGTGTTCCTTATAGATTCCACATCCCAGCACTGTTTCGACCAACACACATTCTCCAATACAAGAGTAAAAATAATGCGGTTAGTATCACAAAAAACAATCCTAACGGAAGAGAAATTGGAAAATGTTTGGCGAGAGGCAACTTTGAAGATTCTAGGCACGAGTGGGATTTTTTATCAATTTTTTTTCTAAATAAAAAGAAAAACTTCTTTTCTGCTTGATTTTACGGACGTGATTCAAAAGAAGCCCTAATGGGATATTAGTGAAAATTAATTCATAGAAGGCGTTCTTTAAGACAACAAACAAAACCACCCTTAAGCGGAAATTGCTCGGTGGAAAGTGATTTTGAGGACATCGGGGATGCTGGTGAGAGATTTTCAAATGTTTTGCACTTTAAATAATCCCTTATAATGAAATTGCATTTGTTGTTTTTTAATTCTCAAAACTTTTCTACAATTAGACCAAAACTTCAACATAAATATTGGGATGATGAATAAAATTTATAACTTGCATTTTCAGTAAATGCGTGAAATTCTCTTCATTTTCACAAAATTAGGAAACCATAATGTATTGACACACTCAATGCAGTTTATTAAAATTACCAATGTATGTAAATGATATTAACTAGTCCTGAAACATTGGCTGTCATATGCTTAAACTTTCCCAGGTTGAAATTTAGGACGATGTACCTTCTATCTTTGTAACTTAACTTTGTCTTCGTCCCCTCTCCCCCTTCCTCTCCTCTCTCTTCCCCTTCCTCTCCACCTCTCTCACCCCTTCCTGCCCTCCTCTCTCTTCCTCTCCTCCTCCTCTTCCTCCTCTCACCTCCCCCTCTCCTCTCCCCCATCCCCTCTCTCCCCCTCCCCTCTCTCTCTCCCACCCCTCTCTCCCCCTCCCCTCCCCTCTCTCTCCCTCTCTATATATATATCTTACATGTAAATCAATTTGCCCGATTTACATTTGTCGTGATCAATGTAAAGAGAAGAATCACTTTTTATATGAACAGTATAATTTACTGGACTTTCAGAACCGCTCGAACGTCGTTTTGTGCCTTGGCAGCCGAATGTGTTACAGTCGGCCGCGCCTGTGCTGTGACTGCACTTTTTAAAACTACATAAAATCTTGTAGTAATAGCCATAAATATGCTTCAACTGAATAGTGTTGTAATGGGTAAACAATCGGAATTGATAATATTAGTTCGACCACTTTTAATGTTTCCATTTTCATTTCGTATACTTTGCTCTAGTCCTTTCAATGCATGAAGAATTGTTGTGAACTTTCTTCTTCAGACTATCTCCACAAATAAAAATCACAAACTGGTAGACCTGAAGAACGAAAGGGACAGCACTAATACCAGCAGTAACTAATATCGTCTAACACTTCCCTGAATTTACCATGAATTCTTTTCTATCTGAAAAAATAGAAGAATTTTGTTAAAACCGCTCCTCTATCGTCAGCTCGTTTAAAAATAGTGTCAGAATAGCATTTCGGTACGTCTTTCCATTTTCAATCTGCTAATTAAGAGGCTTACAGATTATGAAGCTTGCGCTAATTACATACCAAACTAAACTTGTTCTATCACAAGGAGGAACACCAATAACGAACGTTGTGAGTGTATTTTGATGGAACCACCCCTTGCCAGAAATTTGCTTACAAGATCTTAGCTGATGCTATAAAATAAAATTCGCTGGAGGGGGAAGATCCCCCTGTTTTGTTCTTCGGTTTGCCTACCGCCCAAGGAGCTTCCATTCTATTAGCAGTGTGTCGCCCTAAAGTTCGACCACCCGCAGCACACGAAAATGGAGCGAGAAAGGAGAATAACACCAAGTGACATAAAATGGCATGACTGTTCTAGAAGAAGCCTACGTAATAAATTCCTCACCAACTGATGAACTGATTCATATTTATTACAACATTTACGCATAAAAATACGTTGATCTAAACTCAGTTGTATTACTATCTTCGTGAAATCCATGGAAGGGATGCTGTCTGCCAGAGTGGGGAGGAGAGCTGGCTTGGCCGAAAAACAAAACTCGTGGGAATGGTTAAGATATACCCTGGACACCCGATATAAAGAATACAGTGAATAGATAATAGCTAGATAAACTTATGTTAACGTTACTCGTCAAATAATTTTCCTATTTTATGAAAATGTTTACGTAATTTAAAATAATTCTAGACGCAATTTATTGTGCTTAAGTAAAGTGGATTGAAAAATCAGATTTTTATAAGACAAAGCGAATTACCTTTAAAATGTTAATGGGTATTGATGGTCTTATAATTGTTACTAGCAGATATTTTCTGTTTTCTCTTTGTACTTTAAGGTAGAGAAATAATTCCTATATTGATAACATACTTTTAAAGAATCTCTCTGTAGCTCCAATGAGTCAACAAACAATTACTGTATGTGTAAATACCGCCTTATCCCTACAGCTCACAAAATTATTCCCCCCATTTGAAACATGAATAGTATTTGAATGCAAGGCAGAAATAACACGTGTAAACACAATTATCCAGTGATTCCATCCGTAACAGTAATCACGTATTGATCCTGTATCACTACTGCGTGTATAATAAGCAACACGGTGGGATATAATCATGTCATTGCTATATAATGGCATGACTATCATCCCTAAAGGTTAATCCTGTGCCATTAGTTGTAACACCGTGTCAATATTGCTGTTTGGACAATGTTATGTTCTTATTTACTATATAAACATCTATGTGTACAGCGTAATTGCATGCACGTTTGAGATAATTACCTACTGCAATCACTTGACTTTGATGTTGGGGGAGATTTACGAAGATTACACACAAGTGACCTCGAACCAGACAGACGTCAAAACGCTAACATAGCCACGTGTTAGGTAGTTGCTGTCGGTTTACTGGTTTAATGTGCGAATATTAAACTAGGTATGTTGAAAACACATATTTTGCAGTTTCGGATATGAATAAAAATTACAAAAGTAATACTTGCTTTTAAAAACCTAGTAAAGAAAGTACACTTACTTTCACTACTCCCACCTATATTAAGCAGAGGATGTATTGCATTTCACCCAAAAATTAGATTGATATTTCACCGGAAATACACGTTTTGAGGCTCCCTGAGTAAGAGAAAGCATTTTCAGAAAATGTCGATGTGTGTGTGTGTGTGTATGAAAAGCATAACTAAAAATTAAAGGTTAAGCAATTTCCAATGAATTCCAAGGAAAAAACCTACAAACTGCGCTTTACGCGGAAAATTTTGTGAAATTTCTTATTTTCTCAAACATGGCTCAAACTGTTTTGATTAAATACCGTATGTTTAAGATATTTTCATGAGAAAATATATATCTTGAATTTTCTGGGAATAGTCTATGAAGTCTTCTTCATTTTAAATACTTGTGTATAATTGGTAAACCGTAAGAGATTTTACTACGTAATGTAGAGCTCGTTAAAGCACACATTGATGTCCTTGTCCTTTCTCCCATTTATTTTTATGGTGTTAACTATTTACGGGAAATTTTTTATTCGTTTGAATTTTTTAATACATACCTTTCTTAACTAGAAGTCTTTTTTGCGTTTTTTGATTTCTCTACTACGTATAGTAAGTAGCGGAAGTGTTGCATTCCACCCAAAAATTCTATAGCGATATTTCACAGGAAATACATGTTTTGAGGTACACTGAATGCATATAAAGCATTTTTGGAAACATGTCCGTATGTGTGTGTGTCTTTCTGTCTGTGAAGAGCATAACTCAGAAACGAACAGTCGGATAAACACCAAAGTTGGTATTTAGGTTCAGTATCTTCCAGAGATGCGTCAGGAAGGTTTTCAAGAAAATCCTCCCACCTCAGATTACCCTTTAAATGGAACCTTTTTCGAAAACTTTAATTTTCTCAAAAATGGCGAACAATGTTGATTAAAATATCATATATTTAAGATACCTTCATGATAAATAAAATGTATACCTGAATTTTCTAGGAATGTCTCCAAAAGTATTCTTCATTTTGAACGACTTTTGCATAACTGGTAAACCATAAGATATAGACAAACGTTTACTACACAATAATGTAGATCGCGTTAAAATACACAATTTATGTCATATACATTTTTGTTGTTAAGTGATCCATTTCCGAGATATTGCTTGTTATTCCCTTAAATTTTCCAATACTTATACTTTTTCTCAAATGGGAATTCGTTATCAATTTTGATTGTCCTGCCAATGCAAAGAGAATGGAATACTCCACATAGCAACCATAGCTCTTAAAATATTTGACTATCGCTTAAAACCTACCAATTCCCCTTGCATCTACAAGAAAATTAGCAATAAGATTAACATCTCGATATTTCGATTAACATGGAGCATATGGAGAATAAGTGTTTGTAAAAATAGTTTGTACAAGAGTAGAAAGAGTCATGCGAGTGTAAAACATCAGATTTCTTTTTCTTTTTCTTTTTCTTTCTCGTGGCCAGTCAAAGGGCATGGAATTTCAAACCCATCACATAGCGACTGCTTTTTAAAAATCTGACTGTCGCTTTACTACTGTATCTTACAACGAAATGTGAATGGAAAGTTTACCTGGATGAATTGCACCAGTTTTTTTATGTCATACTAATTTCCAAAGCAATCAGAAAATGCAACGAAAGATTCCGAACCATAATTGGTTTAGCAGACTAACAACTTTAAATCTTGATGTATCACGCTCACGTGACTTTCTCTACTCATTATAACTTCGCATAATCACTTCTAGCTTGTAGTGAAGTTATTCAGGACTAGAAAATATGATCTGGAATTAAGCAATATAAATCTTATAATATACTCGAACCGTAAACTTTGTTACTAATGAACCTACATGGTGAAAAATAAAAATCTCGTAAGATATTTTATAGATACCAGGGTAAAAGACTGTTACATTCACATCACTTTTTCTACCCAGTATAACTTATTTTTATATATCTTATACAGTTTATTCTTACGAATAAACATCTACTTCACTATTAAACAAGAGAAACTTTACAGAAATTGTTTTACTGCAGATTTCTATGAAAATGAGAAATAAAGGAAACAAATCTACATTCAAATATTTAAAAGCGTGTGCGTATACTGGCCTTGAAATTCCACTCTCTTTCCATTACATTGTGAGAAACAAATGAATAGCGACAGCACTTTATAAAAATGAGAAAGTATTGAAAAATTCAAGCCAATATTAACGGATCTAGGAAACGGCTGATGCCATAGAAGCGTTACTTCAGATAGTGTGTGTAGTAAGTTTTTGTCCAGGTCTTATGGTTTACCAGTTATACAAAATTCCTTCAGAATGAAGTGGAATATACATTTTGTATGTATCTTAAATATGACATTCTAATAAAAATCGTTTGAGCCTTTTTTGAGAAAATACAACGTATAGAAAATCTTTCTATGTGAAGGATATTTTAGGATGGGGTATTATCTTGAAACTCGTTGTGGCGCATCTTTGAAGGATACTAAACTTAATTAGAAACTTTGGGATTTATCTCAAGTTTTTGTTTTTAAGTTATACCGTTCACACCACACACGACTGTTTCTAAAATCGCTCTTTTTTCAGGGGACCATAAAACATTTATTTTTGGTGAAATATCGATATCCAATATTAGGATGGAATATAGCACTTCCTCTGTTTATTATAGGTAAGTGTAGTGAAGGTAAGTAGGATGTAACAACGAATACGTAGAATATTTAAGGAAAATGGGAAAGAAGTGCTTAAGAATGGCCAACAGAAATCTAGAATCCACTTCACTTCCAGAAGAATGTTAGACAAGGCAAACAAGCACAAATTAACACAAACATATAATGGTTACCAAACATAATAACCGACTAGAAACTTTAGGAACAAAAATATGTATATTAAGTAAGATTGTTTAAAGTGCATGCTGTATTAAGTGATGAACTGAATGATTTTCTGAAACTAGAATTAGCTTTAGTATACAATACTAAACAACGTAATTTTAAAAATCTGATGTGTTACCCTCACATGACTTTCTCTACTCTTGTAAAATCTAATTTTTCAAACGCCTATTCTCCATATGCTTCATGTTAATCGAGATATCGAGATGTCAATCTTACTGGTAATTTTCTTGTAGAAGCAAGGGAAATATGGTAGCTTTTAAGCGATAGTCAAATATTTTAACGCTGGTTGCTATGTGGCGCATTCCATTCTCTTTGCATGTCCTGGACATAAAAAAATGAATAACGCATTTGAGAAAAAGTATAAGTATTGGAAAATTTAAGGAAATAACAAGCAATATCTCGAAAACGGTTCACTCAACAAAAGAAATGTATATGACATAAGTTGTGTATTTTAACGCGATCTACATTTTTTGTGTAGTAAAATTTTGTCTATCTTTTATGGTTTACCAGTTTTGCAAAAGTCGTTCACAATGAAGAATATTGAGATATACATTTCATTTCTCATGACATTGTGTTAAACATATGCTATTTTCATCAAAATCGTTACAGCCATTTTTGAGAAAATTAAAATTTTCGAAAAATCTTCCATGTAAAGGGTAGTCTGGGGTGGGGGGATTTTCTTGAAAACCTTCGTGTCGCATCTCTGGAAGATACTGAACCTAAATACCAAGTTTGGTGCTTATCCGACTGTTCGTTTTTGAGTTATGCTGTTCACAGACACACACACACACACACACACAGACACACACACGGACATGTTTCCAAAAATGCTTTTTTTGTGGATTCAGGAGGTCTCAAAACGTGTATTTCCGGGGAAATCTCGGTATCGAATTTTTGGGTGGAATGCAATACTTCCCCTACTTACTATACGTAGTAGAGAAAGTAAAAATGGCTAATACTGCGAAAGTTATTTGCATAATTCTATATTTCAATGAGCTGTATTAAGCTCTTAAGATTTACCATTTATGCAAAATGATACAAAATCCATTTAGAATGTAGACACATTCACATACATTCAAATAAAATTCAAGACATACTTTTATTATTAATGTGAATATCTTAAACGTACAGTATTTTAATAAAAATCGTTAGCAGTTTTTGGTAAAATAAAAATTAACCAAAGCTTGTTGTATAAAGGAAGTTTAGAGTGGGGAGTTTCTTGAAAATGTATAAAGAATATTTGATACAAATATGGAATTTCGTATTTGTGGGACTTTCTTGTTTTTTTAATATTCACACACACAAACCCCCGCTTGAGGTTCAAGGGGACAATAAAACTATATTTCCATTGAAACAGAACGCTGGGGTGGAATTCAGTACATCCTCCACCATAAGTAGGAGGTAGGGAAATATATAAAAGCCCTCAGGTAATGCAAGAGCTGTTCTCCATTTAACAGAGATATTGTGGGGCTGCACGTTGTGCGCTTCCTCTCTAATTATTGCAGCTGGCGGATTGACTTTATTAATTTAAACAGGTATGCTTGTTTGAGTATTTTAAGGTCCCACAAGCCGCTCAATGTGCCACAGAAAGTACGACAAATTACATCCTGGCTGCTTTTTGATCGGATTATGATCGCTGCGGTTTCTCTTCTCATATCAGCTGCAGCAATTACTCGTGGAATTTTCATTAGATGTCGATGCGGATGCAATTCCTGGAGCGCAGTAACACACTTGATGTGTTGAAAGTTAGCTAAGCCTCGTGTTTCGGTTCAGCCTGAATCCTCCCTATGTCGGCAGGATTGTAATCCTGCCAAATAGCGAGCGGATCCCGTCTTTATGTCCTGGTGTTCCTCACAACGCGAAACCATCACCGACGGTTTTCTTTCAAACCTATTTTTACCTTCGTCTCTTCTGCTCTTGGAAACAAAAGTGAAAGAAGATCGTCAGAGCTGCTTTGCTGCACTTTGTTTCGAGGCCAGGGGTACAGGACTCGACGGGTGTAAACGGGCGGGGAGGAGAAGGGAGGGTATAGTCCTCCTTCCACATTTCCGACTGCGATGTCTTTATCCTTCATATGCAAACGAATTAAAAACAGTGGAAATGAAATAAACTTGCTTTCGGAGTTATAGTACTAATTAATTTTACAGAGTAAGGCATTATTCACAGTGGAATGCACTGCAGCGCAGCATAAGGGCAGCTCAAGAACTTTTTGTTTAATTAGTTCATTTCTATAGCCTCCTTAGCTTCCTTGGTCATTTCGAGGTCTTTGGCTTGAGAAACAAATGATTGTGTTATTGCTCGCTGAACTGTTGGTTTTCTTTAAGTTGGTTTTATGATTACACACACATTGTTCCCACATTCATGCTTTCCAAATAGGGAATGATTCTGGTTAGAGCAACATTTCCTGCCCCTCCAGGAATTGAACCCAGAACCCCTGGCTTGAAAAGCCAGAGCGCTGACCACTCGACCGCAGTAGCATTCTGCAAAAACTTGGCACAGGTTTTAGATCAGTAAATTGCATATGAAAATCTCCCAGCGAATTTCAAATTGAGTAACATAACCAAGAATATCAAATGGGAAAATTCATCCAGTCTTTATAAATAAATAGGACATAAAACGGTGTTGTACCAACAGAGCATTGTCTGGTGTTAGCATTTAAAATGACGTGGCAGGACCAAATGGAACAGCACCATGATTGTACAGTAGATGGCGTTAACACCTCGCATTGGCATTGTGTGTTTTTCAGAAGCTAGTAATGCATTAAGAAAGCAAGTTATGGCATATTAAGTTTATTGTCATTATCAGATGCACTATTGTGCTGTATTGTTGCTACCAAACGTAGCATTATTGGGTCTCCTTGGTTATATTTCGGTTTGACGGTCTTTCCTTTTGGCGCGGACCACGCCAAAGGGAAGGGTCTGTTTGAAATTGTCTGGTATGACGTCAGCTCTGTCTGGCTTTGGCTAGACACGGTTGGTGGAGGCAAGATAGCGCCACTCGAAAGAGGTCGTTGGTACCAGCCTGCAGCCTGTGGCATCTCCCTTCATTTTGTTTCCTTTGTTAACTATGTAGAGAAGCCAAACGTTTTTGTGAATAAATCCCAGGTAATGTGTGTTGTGTAATCTTTCAAGTAATACTGGAATTTTGCTGCCAGGGAGTTGTGCCCCCTTGTGCGTGTTGGGGCGACGTAAATTAATAATTTTCTGGTAACCTTTTCGGCCTTCACCCCAACATGTAACAATATGCATGAAACACAAGCGTAAAGTTTTGGAGTTTGCAATCTCTGTGAATGCTTCCATTAAACAACATGGAAAAACGTCTTGCGGTTATGCTGCGACTGCGCTTGCTTTTAATTGTAAACGGGGCATAATAGTCCAGTACGTCCCAAATTATTTAGTGTTTATTTATAAAATAACAGAAAAAACATAGTTTAAGTTTAACGTGCTTTAACCGGTAGAACAAATCAAACGGTGAATAAACGAAATGCTTACAATGATGCTCAAATGAACCCGGGTCCCTATGGATTTAAGCTGTCCGATATTTGTCCTCTCAAAACAAGGGAAAACCTGGAAAAAAACCTTATCTAGATAGCTCATCCGACTAAGATTCGAACTCGGGACCCCTTAAATGTGAGGCAGACACGCAACAAAGGCTTAGAACGACTTCTTCTTATCCTAGTTTCATCCATTTTTGCCATGTTATAGCTTAGGGGATATATGCAGCAATAAGAAAGATTCCCAAAGTAACCTTTTGGTTTTTTCTTTTTAGTTTCTCTACTACGTATAGTAAGTAGGGGAAGTATTGCATTCCACCCAAAAAATCGATACCGAGATTTCACCGGAAATATATGTTTTGAGACCCCCTGAATCCAAAAAAAGCATTTTTGGAGACATGTCCGTGTGTGTATCTGTGAACAGCATAACTCAGTAACGAACAGTCCGATAAGCACCAAACTTGGTATTTAGGTTTAGTATCTTCCAGAGATGCTACACGAATGTTTTCAAGAAAATCCCCCCACCCCGATTTCCCTTTACATGGAACATTTTTCAAAAATTTTAATTTTCTCAAAAATGGCTCTAACGATTTTGATTAAAATATCATATGTTTAAGATATTTTCATGACAAATAAAATGTATATCTCAAATTTTCTGGGAATGCCTCCAAAAGTATTCTTCATTGTGAACGACGTTTGCATAACTGGTAAACCATAAGAGATAGACAAAATTTTACTACACACAAAATGTAGATCGCGTTAAAATACACAATTTATGTCATATACATTTTTTTGTTGAGTGAACCATTTTCGACATATTGTTTGTTATTCCCTTAAATTTTTCAATACTTATTTTCTCAAATGGGAATTCGTTATTAATTTTTTGTCTTGGATATGCAAAGAGTATTGATCTGTGGCAGCACCGCACCTAACAACCAACTATTAAGAGATATGTCGATGCTTAAAGGCTACTGTATTTCTATATTGCCCTTGCAAATACAAAACAAGAGGAACATAGTACGCCTTAAGCGATAGTCAAATATTTTTAGAACTGATCGCTATGTGTAAAATGTAATTCTCTTTGCATGTCAAAATATCGTTTCTGCAAATATTTATCTCGATTAATATGAAATAGATGGAGAATAAAAGTTTTAAAAATAATTTGTACAAGAGTAGAGAAAGTCATGTGAGTTTACCACATCACATTTTTAAATAAAGTGAAAATTCCTCTTATTGATTACCGAGTTCTAATGCGGTACGTTGTATAGGTTTATAATTCAATGCGGCGTTTAGGACCCCTATAATCGTACTTAGGCGGACAGTTTGAAGGTCTCGCACCATATGCATACAACTTATTTTAAATGGGTACTCCATGATCATGCTGTACGAAGTTAGTGGGTTGTTATCTCGGAGGCGTATAACTGAACTTATGATTATTTTTTCCTACTACTTGTTTCGGAGAGGGAATGAGAATTATAGGCACATAATTGTGTTTTAGTTTTATATACCTATATAACTACACTGAAGGTAGTGTGTGTGTGTGTGTGTGTGTGTGTGTGTGTGTGTGTGTGTGCGCTCATCGCCCTAATCTGTAGAATCATTTTCATGGTTTTACAGAGCATATCACGAGGAGGGTTTGTTTAAATATATAGCTTAAATAGAGACAAAACGGCAACAAGCAGCGAAATTAAATGTTCATCAAGTCCAGAACGTTTTAAATACACAAATACCGAGAGAGCCATAAAACTACAAACCGGCTGCGCGGTGTTTTTCCTGTCCGCGTCCTCGGCGCTCGTTGACATAAATTCGAGTCAACAGTTGACGCCCGTACATACGTGAATACAATTTTGCACTTTTTTTTTTAAGAGAATTAACAGCCAGGGAGCGTGATTTTGCTATATTTCAACAAGACTCAACAGCTGATGTGGCCAATAGTTCGATGAGAACAATTGAAAGTATGTTTGAGTACAGAATTATTAGTTGAGGTATGTGGCCCCCTCAGTCCCTCGATCTAACTCCCTGCGATTTCTCTCTCTAGGGCAACTTAAACATAACATGTACAAGACTAACCCACACGCCCTGGAAGAATTAAAATAAAATTTCCGCCAGGAAATTGCTATCATTTCCCAACGTGAACTACGGCGAGTGATGGATAGTTTCCTAAAGAGGTACCAAAAATGTATGAACAACGACGGTGGGCAGTTCCAGTCTTTTCTTTCACAAATTTGGTAAGTAAAGTCTTTAAAAGTAGTTTTAAAAATGTTGTGTATGGTTCCATCCGCGCTTTTCTATGATAGTGGCAGACGGCAACGAGCGCCGAAGACGCTGACAGGAAAAACATCGCGCAGCCGGTTCGTAGTTTCTTGGCTCTCTCTGCATCATAACATTGTGGTACCTGGAGAAAATGAGGAAGGATCGCAAATAGAGGTCAGAAAAAAAAAGCTTTCGCCCAGGCTGCTAGATCTCGTTACTATTTTAGTCCCTTTCGTTCGCAGCTCCCCTCGAGCTTTATGTTTAGCGGGATGCTTAGCGGCAAGGCGACAGTAACTTCGACAATCCAAATATCAGTCAACTCGGAGCACTCTGACGCCTGCTTGCTCCTGTCGCAGAGGCAGAACTTTGCGGTGAAATGTAGGGCGAATGAGGCATGGGGCAAGTTAAAATTACTGATGAGAGGAGGACTGAATAATACATATTTCATTCAGTCCGTGCCGGCCCTGCCCTATCTGCATGACTTATCTTTCCCTTCGCACCTGCTTTCATATTTACCTAGCCTATAAAAATGTGAGAAAGACTCTGGCCTCTGTATATCACAACTCAATTTTATTTTTAATGAGCTTATAAAAAAGAAAGGAACAAATGAACTATGTAACTTATGTTACACAGAGGGCATACCAAAGTGGTTTAATCCTCAGGAAAAGATGGCCATTGCTAAATTACCGATACGGTTAACGCTATGGAATAGTCTTTAACAAATGTTAATAGTAAGTTTGGTATATCTGTGATAGTTTTCCGGTTATGTAGTACCTGCTCTATCAGAATGATATAATCAACTTTACACATATACAAATGCTTAAAACTGGCCATATTTTAATGAAAATATGAGAGCTATTTCTGAGAAAATAAACTTTTCAATGTAAAATATCGTTTATGATGGAAATCTGTTGAAAATCTTAATTTGTGTCCCCGCTTAATATATGATTTTTCCATTTTATGGTTTTGATGTTAAAACCAGTCTCACAAAAACACGCAGTATACAAACATTCTGTTGATTTTACTTTTTCCACCACCTACCTATAGCAGGTAGAGGAAGTATTGTACCTATTCCATCCAAAAATTCTAAAACAAGACAACCGAAAACCCACTGATTCAAAAAAGAAAACCATTTTTAGGAAACGGTCTGTGGCTGTATGTGAAAACACAAATTCAAAACCGAAAAGTCGAATAAATATAGGTATACTTTTACACTCTAATAAGACGCCGTTTAAATGTGCAAAGGAGGATTTTCAAGAGCATTTTGCCACGCCAAATCATCCTTTACAATGGATACTATTTGTCAATTATTCCGTATGCGGGTAGGGAGCAGTTTCATCATGTGAACGTTGCTTTCGTTGGGATTCTGCTGCCAACCTTATAACACTGAGGGCCCTAAACCGCAAAGCGTAGCTGAGGTATGTTTTTTAGAAGGAGAGGAGCGGAGCAGTTGTCGCCGATTCAGGATTGCGACGCCTGGGGTAGCCGTAGGATCTACGCGTCTAAAGTCAAATGGTACATTTTAGCTACATTTTTCTTGCTTCGCGACATTCCGTTAGCCACTTTTTCACACTGGCAATAACTCCTAACAAGATGTCAGCCAACGCTAAATTGTTGCCAAGAAGGACCCAATATTCGATAAAGCAACGACTCCTGCATCATTTCAGAACTGGGCATACTACACAATCAACTCTACATATTAAAAAACACATTTCATAAGTTTTTTAAAATTTCATAGCTCCTACCCGGGTTAATGTTCAAATATTTCGTTGTTTTTCTTTTCTTTAACGATTTTGATTAAAATTTGTTTCAGAAATTAAAGTAATAAATTAAACGTATATGTTGCTTTTCGGTGAATAGCTTGTTAGGAGCTCTTCATACTGATTGAATTTTCTATAACTGCAAAATCATCCGAGATAGATAAAACATACAGCAGCAAAAATATAAGCTCATTAAAGTAATACTTCATTAATGTATCGAACCTTTCATGACGTTAGCTGTTTCCTAAATACTCCTGTTGTATGTTTACACTTTCCTAAGTTTAGGTGCGTTATGTGATGGACATGCTTGAAAGCTAGCTTTTCCCCCCTTCTTAATGGAAGAGCTCACTACCGCAACTAAACATTTGAATGCGGTTTTCGTATGTTGTGGTAACTAAACACTTGTTGATTGGAAATCATTCCTCGTGAAAAAAGTAACGTGGATAGAAGAATAACTTTTTTATATGAATACAGGAATATGAAAATCTGTCGAATGACAGAGGTGGTCATATGTATCACGTAAAGACTTTTTATAAGCATGTGTTTGTTTTGCATTTCTTTTTATTCAGGGTAATTAAAAATATGGATTCTCTGTGAAATGTAAGTATCATATTTCTGGATTGGATTATTTCCTCTATGGATTAGGTTAAGTAAGAACGGCATACACACTAAGCCTTTAGACGGATGCCCGAAATTGAGAGTTGTGAAGTTTCTAATAGCAACATAACAAAATATAGTCCCCTGCTGGACTACCTTACCCTTTCCACCTATATCGTAAATGTCCTAGCCTTCAAAAAGGGGTAAAAGCTCTAAGTCTTAACCTCTGGCTATATCACAAGTCAATTCTACTTTTCAGTATAAATATTATGTTGAAAGTTTTACAAGGAGAATTTTAAACGCTGTTTTAAATCAAAAGGGAAATGCACAATGAAAAATGTCAGCTCAAACAAAATAGCAGATAGAGAGCAAACGCATGCACTAAAGTTTCAGAATATCTTCACATTGTCGTCTGAACTCAAAACCACATACAAAAAGACTAGATTTCTATTGGAAAAGCGAATCTTCTTCTTTAAAGTTTGATGCCATTCCATTTTCTCGTTCATTTGCTCTGTTTTGCTGTCCTACCAAGGCTGGCTTCTGAGCACACTTGACAGTGCAGCAGTTTTTTCCTTGTTAACATCTCACAAGGGACCTGTAGCCGACTTGCCCCATCTCGTTTATCACTCCTCTTTCTTTACTCCCTTCTCCTTCGTCCTTTTTCTTCCCGGCCTAGGTACCAATCGTTTTGTATCGGGTAAACAACTTTCTTTCTATAGCTTTTGTGCTTTGATGCCCCCAAAGCTCCAGTTTGATCCGAAGATTTATCATTATGGAAATAATGATTAAGGGAAACGGAAAGTTACTTTATATAAAGTATTTTTTAAATAAGCAACAATTGATGGCCGATCGAGCAGCATTGAAACCTAACAAAATCCTATCTTGTCACCTGGGAGGTATATAGTCATCGTCAGTAATTCTGGCTCATGTAAACAAAACAAGAGGTTGGCATATGCTTCCCATTGTCGGAGTTTGAAGGATAAACTTATAGGATGAGGTATCTTATGTTGATACTTTAAGCACAGTAAGGTAATTTAGAAGTGTGGGTATAGCAGACGAATTTATCATTAAAGGCGAGACACGTATCAATCATTTAAACAATGCTGAATGAATTCTAAATATATTCCTTTAAAAGTATTATAGTATTCCCTTACTTTTACAGAATGTATGTAGAACGCTTTAGAAGCCCCAGTCATTCAGATGAAAATACACAACGCAAATATATATATTTGGATACACATTTGAATTCTACTTAAGACATATCACAACTAAAATACAAGCAGAGAAAACAAATTTTGCTTTTAGTGCAATGAGACCTACAAATTCTATAAACCAAATCAGGCATTAGTAATACAACTATATCAAAAATATAGAGAATTTTAAAGTTATAATACATTTCGAACGGAACTGCTTTAGTAGCCAGTCCAGGTCCCATTCCTGTCCAGTATGCCTATGAACTGAATCCAACTTGTCCATCACTGAACGAGGGGAATACCATGCAAAGTCGGGTAATGTAACTGATAAACTTTCATTTGTACTTTAATGTATGCTTTAGAATTCGTATTGACAGCAATAATAATAATAATAAGTATTATTTATAACATTCATTCATTATCTGTTTAACCTCCTCATATGTAGGACTTGCATCCCCCAGGACTTACAGGCGGGTGCTTGGGGTCAGAGGCCCGTCGAGGAGCAGACACTCATGGATCAGAGAGAACGTCCAGGATGGGGGATCAGCCCGATGCCTGGTATGGGGAGGAAGGAAGTAGAAGAAACGATGGTGAAATGGATGAAAGGAAAGGTGATGATGGAGCAGTTGGTGGAATGAATGGGGGGAAACCGGAGAACCCGGAGAAAACCCGTCCAGACGCCGCTTTGTCCATCACAAATCCCACATGCGGGCCCCTGGGATTGAACCCGGGCCGCCTTGGTGAGAGGCGAGCGGTCTAACCACTCGGTCATTATTTATAACACATTTTAATTAATATGTATTTTATGCAATGCTAGCATTATAAACACCTTTTTACTATGCTCAAAGTCGTGCGTAATTGTTTCTTTGTATAGTTGCTCAGCAACAACATAATAAATATAATAGAATAGATTATAAATGCTACGTCTGAATATAATTCCCTCTCAACCTGCAAAGCCTTCTGTAATATCGCTGTTTCATTCCTTTTTATTTGAGTTGACAATGGAAACGATTACGTTTGGTTTCAGAGACCAAACATTTGCTTTGTAGCAATGCTTACTATCTAGCACACTGTTCTCAAATATATCTGGGGGTTGCAGCACGCAAAGCTATTCCATGTACTTTGTTCACCCTTTCGACGGAAGTGTGGAAGAGGGGGTGCGAGAAACATCAAATGAAAAAATTAGCACAGTTCTATACCTACGCCGCTGTATCTCCGGCCCTGGCGTTTCATGAGGGTAAAGAAAGAGACAGGTATATATTATAATGGCCACCTTTAGCAATACTAGCGCTGTGAATTTCCATGCTAAAGGAAGCTATTCTGATTCGCTTCAACAGATAAATGGGGACTGTAATTTGATTTCTTTTAAGTCTGTAATAAATATAGTTTACTGTTGTTGTTTAGAGCTTTGCTGAACATAAACCACAACACGAAGGAAACGAATGAAAGATCCGGCAAGGTTTGCAGTGCTGAGTTGACTCGCACAGCAAAGGGTGGAAGTTGTCTGCTAGGACCAATTACAGGCTCCCTCTCCGGTGCGTACACTGCAGTTTGGGCTGTGTTGACGATTTTCTTGTAAGTGAAGCACGTGTCGTCAGTAGCTGTTTGCTTAAGTCCAGATGAAGTTTGTTTTCTGTGCGCATGCGATTTACTGCGTTACCCTTGTTTAAGTTTCCTGTAAATGCTATCTCCATACTTTAAATACTCTAACATAGGCAACTATTTCATCGTTTTCATTTTACGAAGAGATGGCACAGGTATACACACGTGTTCAGAGTAGGGGTAAGAATTGGCAACACTACCTCTCTCGGTCGCGCTAAATGTCAGAGCTGGAGATAAAACGGCGATACTATAGCACTGTACGCTTTGGTGTAATGGGGATCGTTATAGCTTGGCGTTGCAGAGGTCGCGTTCTCAAGTTCGGGAATAGACTTTGTATTTTTATGTTTTGGGCTAAATAAGCTAGCTGCCTTTTTGCCTTTCAGAGGTACATATTTGCTCGTTTTAGATGTTTTATTATTTAAGTAATTTGACATTAATGAATGTATTATTATCATTACTGTATACAAACGCTAATTTAATATTATATTTGGTGTATGTTCCTATTTATGATCGTATGCTATAACAACACTAATAATAATAATAATAATAATAATAATAATAATAATAATAATAATAATAAGAAGAAGAAGAAGAAGAAGAAGAAGAAGAAGAAGAAGGCCATTTTATATGAAAAACGCAACCTGACTTCCATTGAAGTTATTTGGCTAATACTGGGCGTGAGAGGCATAATTCCAAGCTTCTCTGTTAAATTCTGCAAACATTTCAAGCGGAATATTCATTCCATTTATAGCATAGCAGTTGCTGTTATCAGAGGTTCAAATGTCGTTTTGAACTATTTGTACATACCTATAATTAACGTGTAACTTCAATATTTATATTCATTTTACTGCGATTTTTCACTCTTATCATATCGTTTTATTTTTGCCACTTTCACTTTACCGTTCTATCACACTTGATAATAACTTTTTATTGTTTACATTGTATGTTAGACTTAAATGCAGTTTATTTATTATGCTTTGTCATATTTGGCAGTCCGTTCTCGGAAAAGTGGAAAGAATTTACTGGTGTGTAGACAAGGGTTGGAAGTAGAATCTAGATGCATTAGATTTGCTTGTGCTGGCGGCAGACGACTACAAGAGAGCAGTGGCAAAGCCCGGCATGGAAAGCCAAAGAACTTTTTTTGAAAATCCAACATTGATCTCGAATGTTTCCATAACAATATTATAAAATTATTATTATTATTATTATTATTATTATTATTATTAAAACTATCATAATTGTGAATTAAATAAACTCTTTCTATTTATTTATAGCGTTTGAGAAGAATATCTTTTTTACATTATTAGCACCACGTTTAAGTGCCAATTTGAAGGCTGTATTGTACGCTATTGGCCCCACGTTTAGGTGTCAATTTGAGAAGGTTGTATTGTAGTTCCACTGTTGTGGAGCCGAAAACCTGAAATAGTTTCTTGGAGTGTTCGCCCCGCGTACGATACAAAATTGCCGGTGGCCTTCGCCCCCAACGTTCACTTTCCGGTGGCCTTCGCCCCAACGTTCAGAAATAAACTTTGTATTCTTTATGTTTCTTTAAATATTATACGATTTATATTTGCCTCGGCTGTGTCAGTATTAATTTATAGAAACATGCATCTCTTAACAGGGGGTGATGCGGCTAAAGAATGTAGGCTTACACAAATTATAATTTTTACTTCACTCCTTATATTAATCCTTCTACGATTAAATAACACTTCACTTATATAGAGAGCTGTGAGATTATTTATTAATTACTTTTAACACGTAAACTTTATAATATACTCGCCGTAATGAATTTTATGTGTCTCGCACTGAATACTTACCGAGCGATTGAACTACTCAGGTACGCTTATCTTCTAGCGACTGGCGTTTACCGCTTAAATTTGTAAATCTCCCTATTTCAAGTTTCTGATTGGTTAATTTTATTCCAATAGAATACCTACATTTATTTAACTTTCAGATTTTCTGGTTGTTGATTGGCTATTTATATACTGTTTTAAATATTATATTGTTGTTCTAAGAATAATTAATAGCATTATTAAACTTTCCAAATTCATTATTGCCTCAAGGTTACCTCATTATTAGCAACTTTCGACTTCTATTCTCACAGCTCCTACATTATTAAATTGCGTAATACACTCACATAACATTATTATGCATGTGCACAATAATATAAACATATAAAATGACTGTAATATGCACTTTTTATATGTTGTAGTATACACATATTGCTTTAAGGCGGGCTGTTATTAAATTTTATATTATATAATTAGACTGAAATGATTCAAGTGTTAAAAATACTGGCTCACGATTAACGTTATTTTATCACTAAACTAGCTTACAGAGACGATAAACTGTGTCAAATGCAAAGATTAACGTGAATATCTTTATATCTTTTAATAACACTAGTAGTAGAAAAATAAAATTGTGTATATTTATAGAAATTAAACATCCTCCTGAACACAAATTCACAAGTGTGAAATGCAATAACGATGTCGTTTAAAATAATAATAATGCAAAACACTTGGAGTGACTTCGCTTTTTATTTCTTAAATAGGAAGACAACCAGCCTTGATTTTCAATGGCCTCATTTACTCTCCGAGGCATTGAGGAAACTATAGAGCGGCAGATTTGAGGTAGTCTCCTCATATTCTCCCAGAAATGTTCCCTCGGGCCTCTTTGGTGCGTTCTTGACGTTGTTCCCAGTCCCGAACCATTAATGCCCAGACGTTCTCAGTTAGGTCCGAATACTTCGCAGGCCATTCCAAAACAGAATTCTCGTGCTGCTGAAGCCAAGCCTCTGTGGTCCGGGATGTGCACACACTGCAAGTTGTTGCCGTGCATGAAATTTATCATAAGGATTCCCTCTTCCGGGTAGATAGATCGCACCATCGGGTGCGTGCATGCATTCTTCCAGAAGTGCAACATATTCCAGGGAGTATGTTAGAGGAGACTTTAACAAGCTCCTCTACTCCACCGGCGCTCATCCAGCCCCATACAGCTAAGCTGATCCCACCACTCCGTGCATTGACAACGTGTTTAAGGTCGAAGCGAGTGTTGTCACACAAAGAGTCTGACACTTTTTCGTCAGACAATATTATCATCTCCTAGAAGTCTTGACTTGTTGGCGGATGCTGGATGCAGAAGGCCATGCGAACTTCCGTATTCTTGCTTAAGGGTACCCTTTCCCGCAGGCCTGCGATGTCGATACCAGCAGCATGGAGTCGTCGACGGACCGTCTCGCACCACTGGGAGATTAGACTTCTTGTTATTCTTTTCGCTGGAAGGAAGGGATTCTCATTGCGATCCTCTAGAATAGCTCTTTCGTCCCCTGCCGTGGTCTTCTTTGACCTTACTTGTTTTTGCTTTGTCTTAAGGCCCTCTTCACCCTCCACCTAAAAGCTTTTCGCCTATAACCGCACAGTTTCTTCTGCATGCCCAACTGCTTGGCACATTTAAGCCACTGTATGGCCACATTCCCACATTGCTGTTCATGGTTACCTCACTTGTGTATGGCATGGTTTAAGGAGTTTTGGTTTGAGTGTGGGCTTCCAATATTATCCGTGTATATAATTTAATATGCCCTATTCCTCATTTGATGATTGCTGGCTTGTAAATCAATACAAAGTGATGACGATGTCATATGATATCAAGGTCCTCTGCTTTCACCCTACCAGTTGTCGCGGTAATATGTTATCTTATTTTACTTGGCGCCTGTTATTGTTTTACTATTTTGAATTTTCGGTTCTTTGTCCTCCGGCTAGCTATTATTACTCAGTCGAGCAAAAATCTCTAAGCAGGGCGTGTAAACGGAAAGGAGTTGTTACTAAAGGATAACACTGATAAAAGAATTTATTTTCACACTTTTATTGTCGTCTGACTTAATTAAAAGTTCACATCTTAAATCTTTATACACGCCTGACTGAATCTGTTATATTTCCGAATATAATTACTGTCGTACACGTACTTCACATTTTGTAACTAACTTTACGACGCGAGAGATTCTGTAGAACTGCGTAATGTGTACCTCGTGAATGATTCCTTAGAACTGCGTAATGTGTACCTCGCGAGAGATTGCTGAGAACTGCGTGATATGTACCTCGTGAATGATTCTTTTGAACTGCGCGATACTTGCTTTTGGCTCAAGAATTTATACCTCCTCACCCCGATATGCCTAAACATTATAATAGAGCTGCTATTGGTTAATAAATCGCGCCAACATTAGCGTCTGTTTTATAAGCCAATCATAATTACAAACACATATGCTCTAGGGAAGATATTCCCTTCATTTCTAAAGAAAGGCACGCTACCCTGACGTCATTTGTTTGTCTCTTCTAAGTGATAAACAACTCACCCCTTCGCTTCATTGTTACCCGCTCCTATTGTCAGTTTCAGTGAGGCCGTGTAAACTTATTTCCTAACAATCCTTATAGCAATACTGCATCACAGTTTAAAACAAACCATAAGCCATTTAGTATGGTTAGTGTGGTTACTTCTTTGGAGTAATGGTTAGTGTGTTGGCTTATGAAGTTAGGATTCCGCGTTCAGTTCTCAGCTGCAAGAGAACTTTTTATGACTTTGGTTATGTTTATTTCATTCTCTCCGAAGAGTAAGAAGGAATTAAAGCCAAGCATAAATCGTTTCTGGTTGAACAAAAGAGTAAAGTGTGTATATTCATTAATTTTACTGAGAACTAGCACTTTAGAGCATAATTTGGCAATATTGCTTCCAAACTCTTACTGTACGAGAAGTAAAGTAGGGGGGAAATTTGGGAACGTCCCAAATATTCAATTCATGAATCCCAGGCCTTCCTTGTAGATGCATTTAGTTCTGGATGCTTCTAGCGCTCCTTATGAATTTCAAATATCTGAAATAGCCTAAAAGCAAGTCTCTCGGGTATCATATGCATTAATTTGAAAGTCCAGAGCTCGACACCACAGTAGCTCTTTGGTAGAGCGCCGGCTTCTAATCGAGAAGTATGGTGGTTCAAATATCGACAAATGTTCCGTTTACTCTCCATTTTGTCTTTCTTTATTTTCTTTCTTTTCAGAGTCTACCTAATTGAACAACTTGTTGCAGATCTTCAGTGTTTTACATGTTCAAAAAGTATACGATAGAATTGTTAAGTTAACTGAAGCTAATTTTACAGTAATAAACCAAATATTCATTTATAACCGAGTACCTGATTATAACCAAATGTAAGCGTAACTTCTGCCGTATATTTCATATTATTTCCACTGATGCAAGCTTAGAAAGTAAAAAAAATGTTGTTAGGAGTGCTATTAATGCTAGGGTAGTGTGCTCTTAAAACTATTTCCATTACTACTGCCATCGCTATCATAAGTTTTGTTGATAACATTTGTTTGTCAAGAGCGAAAATTCAATGTGTCTATTATGTAATTTAATTCTATGCTATTTAAACACAGCTTAGTTGTAACAATGCCTAAAACCTCCTAGCAGCACTTACTATCCGCAATTAAATTAGCAAACTATCGTCTAACATATTTTAATTTCATAAATGCCCTAGAAGTGCCCAGATTTTTTCTTTCTGCCTTGATCCTTCAAATTATAAAAACAAGTGATTATTTTTGGAAAACAGGTTTCTTAAATTAAGTTTCTATAAATGCAGACTATTATCGTATAGAGAAATGACATTAAAATAGCAATTTAGAACGTGTAAGTCTAAAACTGGTTGGTCGCCTGCTGCTTTAGTAGATAAGTGCCCTGATCCCGCAATAGCTTGTGGCTCCACCCTCCACTGGCTAGGAATGAACAAACAATGCATGGCGAATCATTCCTTTGAATCTTGGCACCAGGTTCTTTTATGGGGGCAATGCATATATAAGGTAACAATCGAAACTTTCATTAATCGCTATGCCAACCTGGATTATAAATTTAACACTCAACTTGCCTGATAACCTGGCTGGTATAATAACTTAATGCAGGTTATTTATAGTATTCTCTTAAATCTTGGATGATTTAGTGAAAACTAGTGGACAAGCTGCAAACTTTAAGCACAAACAAAGATTAGAGATTGATTTAGAAAGTTCTCGAGGTCGTATTTATTTGTAATAAAAAAGTAAAAATTTGTTATAACCACACTTTTTCTCCTCTCTACTCCCAAAATTTGTATCTCTGTCATAATTATGATAGCTTAGTTTGCCGTGTAATTAGTCGTCCTTAAGCTTTCTTCAGTAATGGTGCTAAAGGAAAATATTTGTCAGCCAACTTATCTTTGCCTTCATTATTTTATAAACACAAGTTCTCTCTGTGCTATGAAACCATGACATCTATTTCAGCTATGAAGAAATTAAAATTAATTTTTAACAACATGGCCTAAAAGTATTCTTTTATCTAGTATAGCCTACATAAAGATTAAATGCAGCAAATATGAATTTAGAAGAAACTCAAATGGAAGAGCCAGGTAAAATTTCAGAAGCGGTAATAAGAACAACACTAGAAGTACTTACGCAAAAAAATCTAGAAAGCAATGTGATATAGCATTTAATCCCTTCATTGGCTGGTGTAAGACAAAAGATTTTAAAAATAATTTAACTTAAAATGATGCTAGTGAATCAACAAAACATCAAAACATCTGAAATCTCGCTGCGAGAGTTGATTTCATTTTAAAGGTCATTTCCCTTGTTTCAATAATCTCGCTATACACGTAAGTTGATCTCGTTCTAAATGTGATTTCTTAGTTTCAGGAATCAATATCATCTTATTTTTATTGATATTTTGCAAATTTGAGCGCTGTCTAAAAATAATATATGCCACATATGTTAAAAGTGATTTTATTTTCCTAATCGCAAAATAAAACTCTACTTTTAATACTCGTATCATAATCTACTATTAATTCTCGATTTGTAATTACCTACTATCAACTGATAATGCCAGCTTTGCATAAAACGTCGATAACTCGTGTGTAGGTTTTTATGCCATTGTGTCTCGGACATATTTGTCAACCTGACATGGAGCGCAATTATGAATAACCGGCGCATAGCTCAACTACCGGCCAGATGATGACCATGCCTGCCCGTATCTTCCAAAGGACGTAACTGTACAGTGGGCGTTTATCAAAGAGGTTAAGCCTCTTGTACATGATCAAACTTTAGTTTGAATTCAAGAATTTACAAGAAAAATTGTCAAATGTTTTTCAATATTTGACAAGACTGGACAAGACTTGACAAGACTTGACAATGTCATAAATGTGCATTTACACGTTGTCTCTTTGCCAAACTTAACCTCTTTAGAACACAGATAATTTATCACGTGCAAAGCAAATTACTATTAGCGCCATGATATAACAATTTGCAATGAAGTATTGATCTCCACGTAATATAAATTAGCACTTTCACGTATTCTATCCCATGAAATCTGCTTACGATTAAAGAATACAATGGAAATAATACGACTTTATAAATTAACTACACCATATAACACTGCATTAATGCATTATTGTACACTTTTGAAATCTGGCCGGCAATTTCTTCATATGCTCTTGCTTTCATCTTGTAGTAATCCATGAAAAGCTCACGATGTACAGATATGGTCAGTTTTCGTATAACCTAATCAGCTCATATATGACATCCGTTGCCATTTCTGTTCACTTTTCGCTTTCAGCCATGTTGCAGATTTCGTGATGCACCGATAAATAGTCGCATTACATTGACCAAAGCCATCAAATCATTGTCAACGTTTAGAGCATGCCCTTATTTGCTCTCAAGACTTTCAAATACTTTAAAGGTATTGGAAGGAATTTGACAAGAAAAGTTGTGAAGTTGTAACAACTCTTGGAAAGTCTTGTAAACCGTTGAATTTGACAAAAATTTGAACGTGTACAAGCAGCTTTAGTGTAACAATATATTCACGAGTGCAAAGCACGAGGGAACTTATCCGATGAAACTCGTAATCTCGAATGGGGTTTATTAAGAGTATTCCATGAATAAAATATAACAGGGTATATAAATAATAGTTGAATTCTTACTTATGATGTTTAAAATCAGATCTCAATTGTGTCAGCTGTCAGATTAGGCGCACCAAATGAATGAATAATCGAATGTGTTACGGAACATTAACCATAGTTAAAACAGTGAGAATGGGAGAATAGTTACCTCAAAATTAACACAATAAAAGAAATATATTTTAAGATGATGATTTAATGGAAATATAATGTACATTGATTAAGAACATAATTTTCAAATTTGAAAGTTAAATGAATCCTCAGGTTTTCAGTGCTGAAAACTGTAGTGGATGTTGAGGTACTCGGATTTCGCAATTTCCCTTTGCGCCAATAAATCGAGATGATTCGAAATGTGTGCTTTATTGTTAATGTGTTGATTGATATATCTTTTTGTGGAGAACTTCTTTTACAAACCTTACACGATGATTCTGTTACACTGGTTGAAAATACATAGACACCAAATTCACTAACATAAGACTGTGAAGTTTGCTTTCCAAACGGTTGATTGAATTTAGCTATCGTAACTAAATAATGTCTGCTTTCACGCGACAGCAACTGACCATCACCATTCGTCAACAAATTTTCCTTATAACACTTCCTGATATTGGGGAACCTACTTTCAAAGAGAAATGCTGAACTAAAGCAGATAGCAAACATTACGAGATACAACGCAAAAGATGGTCATACCAACGTGAAGGATGTCCAAGTGGTGCCCATCGTCTAGACTCTAGAGTTTCCTAAATGTAATGCAAAAATTGAAGAAACAAAAACTTTCAGTAGTTTTAAAAAAAAGGCAGAACTTGGCACTTATAATTCAAATACGTATCTGAGCTTCTGAAAGCAAAATACGCAAAATAAAAACTCCTCCTATCACTTCCAAATACCTAAAAATACTATTTTATCTACACAACATTAGATTTATTACTACCCAGCGAGAAAACCTGTCTCTTTAAGTTTTGGGCCGCTGATTTGGAAAGGGGTTTCAGGAGAATAGGAATGGGGTCAGTATGGCAAAGAGAAATGACAAAACATATGGAAAGGTATTAAAAGAAGACTAAGAGACATCAACCAACAGGAAATAAAGTCGGATTGTAAAATTAAACCTTCTCCAAGTCTAGCAAATGAAATAAAATTGATTTGGCCTAGAGGTATGTATACTTAACTTAGGAAGAAAGGAAAGATCAGTAGTGGCAAGTTTAGACTGCGGGGCAGAGAAAATAAATGATGATTCTGGCAGGAGAATCTGCCCATTCTGTGATTTGGATGAAGACTGGGAACATATTTTGGCGGAATGCGCTCAGTGGGAGAACCAACGAACAATTAAACTCGAAGAAAAGGTCTTAAGTCCTGCTAGAAGGAGATGGCATGTTGTGTTGGAACCTACTAGCTGACCAGAGGAACTGGCAAAACATGGGCAATTTCTTGGCTAAAGTGCGTGAAGCTAGGTCAAATTTGTTCGTTAGTCAAAGGTAATTTATCTCTATTTTCCTTTTTCTTGCACTTGCTTTTCTTTTTCTGTTATTTATTTTGCCACCATACCTTGTATCTTAAATATGCATGTACGGTCAATGACCCCCATGCACTAAATACTTGTGTAATAACTTCAATAATCTGAAACTAATAAAGATACCTCATCTATCTTATTACCACCCCGTAAAAAAGGAGTTTTACCTAGCATTAGTGTTCTAGTGATGAAACCCAAGCTCTGATGACTTGAATACTTTCCTAATAAGATATAACAAATACATGGGATCGGAGGCACAATAGGAGTCAGGCTATACCAGAACAAAAGACGAAAACAAGAATTCAATAGCTGAGAATCACAAAACAGTTTTGACAAGTAATGTACTGTCAAAGCCGTATTGTGACAATGATTATAGGGCGTTACGGTTTTCTAAGCACGTTGCAGTCTCAGTATCGCTGACCTCAGTTTTACAGCTAGAGAAATGTGTTTTGAAAGCACCTCTATCTAGATTCTAAATCGATGCCGTCTCTACAAAGGCAAGAAAAATCGGCAGGCGTAAACCTTTCCAATGGACCCGACCCTCATATAGCGTTCCCCTGGGGGAAACAGTACTCCAACACACCGACTGCATTATTTAGCCAAGGGACGAAGTATGTAAAGGAAGTATAATACACACACACTTCTCTTCTTTAGCCTTGAGGGACATTTATTAACCCTCCAAATATGTCCTATGGGAACCAATGTGCTGCACCTCAGTGCCAATTTGGGATCTGCTGAGCCATTTTAAGGCCGTTAGAGAACAGCAAATGTTTGAAGAACTGCATTCTTATTCATATCTGAGAGACAAAAACATAGATAAGCGTCATTCCACAGTAAATCAGACATTATGGCATTGAAAAAAATGAACATTTCTCATCAGTGTATTGCATGTTGTACTCCAGTTATAGAATCACACAACACCAGTAAAAGTGTTTTGTTTATTAATTATGCTGCATTATAAGAAATTAACACTAAAACGAATCATGATTTCCTCCGAAAGACAAAGTTTGAGTTACTGTTTATTAGCAGGAATCTAGAGGAAAAATTTAATGTGAACACATACTCGACTTTCTCTACTCCTGACAAAATCACATATCCATTGTATTTATAATACTCATATGAGAACTGTTTCTTCTATTCACGATATCTAAGAAAGATTCATTAAAATTAAGCTATAAATTCTTACTTACATACACATTCGGAACAGCATCCAGTGGTTAGTCGTGATAATTCTGGCGATTGAAAAAGAAAATAACATTAAACTTTCAGGCATTTCCATCAGACGAAAGTTTGAGAAAGTGCAAATATGCAACATAGAATGTTTCCAAAACGGCTGACGTTACGAAAAAGTTGATAAATCGTTATTGCTATTATTAGTGATGGGATGATACCACTATTTCTCGATACTGGATACGATACTGATGTTTGAGCACCGATACTCGATTCTCACTTTATAAAAAGCTGAAAAGCGACGGCTTGTTCACTGAATTATGCTCTTACTGGTACTTTTATGTGTATAAATGCGTGTAACTATTTTTTATTGTAAGCCAATTCCGATATTGTTTCTGTTTGACATTCTCCAACTGGTTGCAAATTTATCTTGATAATGCCACAGATTATATATCCATATTGTTAGTTGAGGATAATACTAATGTTATACACCGGGGTGAGGACGAAAAGTTTGCAGCTAAAATATTAAATTTAGCTACCCCGGCATAAACATTGAGGGACGTAGTTACAGAGACAAGCGAAAGATACCAACAACTTGCTGCACAGAACTAAGGTGGGCGTGGAATATTTATAAATAATTACATTTGAATTCACATTTTGTCAGGTTTATTATAAATCAAGATGCCTTATATGGTACACATTGAAGACTCACGCACGATTCTGGCTTCAACTGACGCCAAGCCAAGTCAAACCACCACGCAAAGAGGCTCTTACCTCGACTTGCCTTCACCCCCGACTAGAAAGATGGAATTGCCGCGCCGGACAAGAACTCATCACACAAACACAACAATTATCTCAACAATAATGTGTCCGACGCGACAATAGACATACATACACTACAATAATAATAATAATAATAATAATAATAATAATAATAATAATAATAATGCCTTTGATTATTTTTTTATGTAACTATATTTGTGCTGAAAAGTTTCTTTTAAACAATTTTCTATCCATATTATGGAAATTAGCAGTACAGTATACCTGAAGCTACGCTCGTGACTGCAGTTTTACTAGCGTAAACACAAACTCACAGTGGAAGGAAGGAACAAATATTTCCATGCGCTGTATTATCTCACATCTTAAGTTCTGATTTGTTTCTGCAGGATTCATAGATTCCGGCCACCGGAGTAGGTAAACATAATAGCTGAGAGTGAGTCACCAAGCCAGGCTATTGCAGAAACATGATTTAGTGCGTCAGCTAAATCAGCTTCATTCACAACTCAGTTAATGCTGCTTATTATATGAGTACCTCTACCCTTTCCCCCATTGTTTTGCATGTTTTCATTTAGACAAGAGAGTATGGAATGATACATCGATTCACCCACAGGAAAAACGCAGTCAAGGTCGATCAAGAACCATAGTCCAGCAACACTTTGGGGGCACTCGCGAGGCAGTAACGTAAAGTCCCAACTGCAACAACTTTCAATAAAAAGTATTGAAAAAGTATCGAAGGTTTATCTCAAAGCATTTGACATGTTTCGATACTACCGAGTATTATTATTGCGCACAAGTTATGTATAAGTTCTGGTGTTATCATACCGTGTACACTTTCACACTCCGATCACTTCATACTGTTTACTGGGTACAAAATTCCACTAAAGATTTTATTCGTTTTTGAACGTGGTAATGGTCACAGTTCACATACGCAGTTGTTGCCGGGGTCATGGTTTTGCATATTTTATGGTGGTATCCATGCACTGACAGTGAACTCCATATTTTTTCTGTAACAAACTTTTGATAATCTCCTTTTCCCAGTACCACAAAATTGCACAAATACAGATAGTTTTAAGACAATTTATAGAGTATTCATAGAAAATTCTATGTGCATACTGTACCAAAACGCCCTCCCCGGAGAAATCTACTTTAGTTGACTGGGCTGTACTAAAGGAAGGCTGACATGTACGGGAACAGAAGTGAAACGACTATGGTAGTGGTTCTCAAGCAGACGACAACAAGAAGCAAGGGCGCAGTTATTTTGAGTCACGCAGTACGTCAGGCGATTGTGATCGTCGACTGCGCAGGCGCCGGATCAGTTCCAGCTTGCTTCAATGTGCTGTTCACAAGGCTGAATAATCTTTCTTCGACGGCGAGCTAGGTTACGAGGAAAACAATAGGACAACATTTAAATAGAAGGCATTCTGGACGGTATTTCTAAATTTATTTTTGGCTTAACATATTCAAAATTCTCTTTAGTAATTCTTCAGTGGGAAAAGATTGATCGTCTGAACTATAGACTTATTGCTGTTAGTTTAGAAATATATCGGTAAATGTGAGAGCAGGAAGCAATTCTGTAATTATTGTAATTTACGAATATCTCAGATGTTATATTTTAATCAAAATCGTTAGAGCCATTTTGAAAAAAACAATATAACGAAAATTGTTCCGCTTAAACGTTAGTTTGATGTGGGGGAATTTATTTGAAAATCTTCGCGTGTTGCGCTTAAGCAATGTCCGAATGAAGAATGAAATTTGTTATTTATTGGACTTTCAAGTTTTTTATTTCCCTCTCGCTGTATGCATGTATGTCTTCCTGTATTTTCGTAAAATCTCCATATCGAATTTTTGACGGGTATTTACCTAGTGGCTCTCAGAAACCATAACAACAGTTTGATGCCCGGTGCATGGCATTTGAACCGTGAACCTCTCAACTGCGAGCCATAAATGAGGCTTATGAGTTATCTTTCACCGTTTTATTAGCATTATACGCTTACAAAACGAGTTAAATGGTTAATACATTATAATTCTGGATCTTCTATTGTGTTTTACAGGTTACCTTAGAAAATTTCTGGGTTAGATTCCCAGCTGGAAATGTGAATTATTATTCTTTATACAAGATTATTCTCCATTCTTTCTAGAGTCTGAAAGTATGAATAAGGGTGTGAATATTTGAGTAATTAAAGGTTTCACAAAAAAGTAATACAAAGACCAAAAAAATTAGATGCATGAGGAACATAAGATTGTGCAATATTATATCTTTTACTTACATTGTAATTTTCAGTAACATTTGTTTTGAAAACTTCGCCTAAACACACACTGAGAATGTGTTAGACAGAGAGAGAGTAATATAAGAAGAAATTGAGGGAGATGGAGGGTCTGTGAGAGGGGAGGGACAGAAACAGAAAAGAAGATAGAAAAATGACAAAAAAGAGCAAGAGAGCGAAATGGAGAATACTTCTACCTTTAAGCTAATATTAGAAACCATTTTTGTGTAAAAAGCATTTATTCTAAACCGAAACCATTCGCTTTTGAAATAGGATTTCGCTTTCACTGTGTTTGTAGTACGGAATTAATTTAGTTGCGAATAGTTTCCAGTAACATTTAAGCCATAAAATCGGCCTAAGTTAAAAACTGCACTACCATCAGTTCATTTCCGTCGTGATACTGTGCACAATGCGCTTCAAATAGGCTTTCATGTCATGTCCACTGCGATAAAGGCTAATTCCTACATCGCCTTTTGGACTGCCCTGAACGAAATAAAGGGCGTTTTATGAGCAAAGATACGGCACATTGAGCTAAGATCGGGACGGAAATATAAACGCCTTGCTCTTTAAATTGGAAAGCGAGAAAACGATTTCTGGGTCCAGTCAATTTGAGTGTGTTATCAGCAAGATTGGTCTCTAGGTTGTATCAGCTGCAGAAGGGCCCGTCTACGTTTCCTTCAATGAAATGGATTGTTGTAGTCAGGCAACCGAATGGAAGTAGGGCAAACACCCCCTGCCAAACTGTATAAACTTCATCTGTAGTAGGGAACGCTGGGGAAGCAGGTGAATATCTAATCAAGAATACTACACTTGAATATATAATGTTTTAGTAAACTCCTTCCTTTACTCGGTTTATCCCTTTGTCTTTGCAAAGTATTTGTTCATGGGGCGTCCAAGAAATGTAATAAAAATGCGATAACCCTGGGGTCGAATGATGACCATTTATGGTGCCTCATAAGTGTATTTCCGATGAAATCTCGATGTAGAATATTTGGATCAAATGCAAAACTTCTCCCACGCCCGTTATGTAAGCAAAGCACACGCGGCTTTTTCTTTCTGCTTACAATTTACAGTTATTTTAAGCGGTGGTGGTGGTGGTAATTATTAATCATAAATTACAACAGTCGCATGGGTAGGAATACCTTTACATGGCGTTGAAATAATAAGATGGTTTAGGGAGATCTGGATACTCTAAGGTAAACATTTATTTGTAACCATTATTTATCAATTTTACTCCAATTTCTTCACAAAAGCTCGTAAATATGTTCGTCGTATATTTAATGTATCTAAAGCCGATTTGATAATTTTAAGTAACTTTGTTTTTAAATAAAACTAAATCGAAGTTAAAATGTCGACTTCACTTTTAATGAGGGAGATTTCGACACAGTATCACAACAGAGAAAATCATTTGAACAACATATAGTTACAACACAAATTTTGATCCTCAGACAATAAATAATAATAAATGACAAGTGAAACCATTTTTTACACTCTCCCACAGACTGAACCCAAGATTCTGTAACATAGTCATCTCAGCTGGTTTGACGAACTGGGTCCCTCCACATCTTGACGTTGAGCATTGGTAGGAAACCATTTGAATTTGCCTTTGCCGAACAAATCCTGAGTCTAACATTGTGTTTTGTAGGGTGAGGGGAGGGAGAAACATTATTTATATTGATGCTAGCTTTGAAAAATTACAAAATACTGGTATTAGAAGATTTAGTTCATCCTTTAATCATTCCTTTGAAATGTCAAAAACAGCTGTTTTCGTATAAACAGTTTTACACAGTAATTACATTAGAACAAATTGAGGCACCGTTTGTCGGTGTTCTGTATATATTAAATAGGGTTTAAAATATTTAGCATTCATCTGCTTTAAGGTGATGTTAGTTTACTCAAAGTGATAAATAACTTATTCTGGGCTGTTGGACGTGGAATGTAAACTCACCTGCATGCAAAACCTTGCATGTCTGCCTCTGACACTTGTTTATTCAAGAACATATTGACACACTGAGCGACATGACCATGAGAAATTACAGGCTAAGCCCTGAAGGTATTATTGGATTAACAAGACACCTAAAAGATGCAGTTGGAACTATTCTAAATGATTATTTAGGTGCTTACACATAGCTAGACAAGTGAGTGCTAAGAACGTTGAGTGTGGAAAACATCATGCAGGTTTGTTGAGTCTATTCAAAGATAATTCTTGATTAATAAAGGTAAAATATTTGTGTACTATCACACGAGCCAAGTCATAAATTACTGTGGTAACATTGTTGATACTGAAGTCTCCTTCCATATTGTCATTACAACATTATGGTATATTTTATACATCAAAGAAATAGATTAAATGAGTAGTTGTTTTAATAGCAATTTCCCGCTTAGTTACAACTTAAATTTTTGTACTACACACTATTACATTTCTTTAAAACCAAACTATTTTACTAATTTCTTGCCTTGTATTAAAATCTGTTTTTATATTAAAAGCTCCATTTTCTTCATCTGTTCCCTATTTGACTAATTCACAATAGCTGATTTACCAATTAAGCTACATCCCAAACATTTAAATCTGGTTACCAATCCACTAACCTCGTTTTGAATTTCCAAGCGTATATTCTTTGCTATTCTTATAACAGTTACTTTTTAATTTGCCTCCACGTCAAACTCCTCACATTTTGGCATATTTTTTACTATTAGCACCGTCATATCGTCAACAAATCTTAAACATTTTATTGTTGTTTCTCCTGCTAAACGCACCTCCGTTGTTCACACAGTTTTTCAAATGCAGTGTCTTCCGTTTGGAGGGAAACGGACGCTGGGAATGTTCTACTATCGCCAAGCGAGCCATCAGTTCCTGAGGCTTTGTTACTAAAAGCACCGAATGACCAATGTTGTGACCGCTTTTCGTGTGAAGTGCGTACGTAGTCTTGTGGATTGTTCATTATTTTTGTATAAAGTATGAATATAATTGTATGTATATGCTGTAGGAGAAGAGGTAGGAGATTCAATAGAAAATATACTGATGATCCATTTCCTAGTAAAGACCTGTATGTTTGCGAGTACTATCAATATCTGCTTTGGATTTTAAGAAGTACTGAGGCGTGCTCGTGAGAAGGGGTAGACAGGTATTAATTGATAGCTATCCTGGTCTAGGGCACTAACTTGGAAGTAATCATACAAAAATGGCTTACCTTTGGTCGTGATTGATAGTCGATAGTGATTCCGAGATAAAAGTATGGGATCAACGATAAACTATGCTGTGTGTCAAACTCTATACTTGAATTGTCAGTAGAAGAAGCCTTTTTACGAGATTCCATGGCCATGGGGAGTGCGGGGTCCAGTCGCACTGCTAACTTAAGACTTCGTTCTTGCTGAATAGGGGCGGCGAGAAGACACTCCTGCCCTTCTCCCTGTTCTATAGAGCGGTCGACCGGAAGTAGGCGAGAAGGATACAGAGCGACGTTGTCCCTAGCTCTCAGAAGCTGTACTTTGTAATGTCCCGCTCATTTTTACTTTTTCTACTACGTACATAGTAGATACAGAAGGTATTGCATTCCACCTAAAAATTCGATACCAAGATCCCCGGAAATACGAATTTTGAGGCGCCCAGTATCTCAAAAAAAAAGCCTTTTTAGAAAAACATTCGTGTGTACGTGTGAATAGCATAACTCAAAAACATAAAGTCCGATAAATACCGCACTTGGTATTTAGGTTCAGCATATTCCAAAGACGTGACACAAAGATTTTCAAGAAAATACCCCCACCCCAACTACCCCTTACATGAAATATTTTTCGAAAATGTTGAGTTGTTAAAAAATGGCTAACGATTTTGATTAAAATATCATATATTAAAGATATTTACGTGACAAATAAAATGTATATCTTTAATTTTCTACAAACAGCCTGTAAAGCCCTCTTCATTCGGCTGGAATTTTGTATAATCTTTATAGCTTAAACATTAAGCGATAGACTAAAACGTACAAAAAATGTAGCTCTCTTTAAAACACACAATTTACTAAAAGTAAGCTTTTCTGTGGCACAAGCTGCTTCTGAGATATCCGTTATTAAAGGTTAGAATTGTTCAATATTGTTATTTTAAAGTCTCATCGATTGCATAGAAACAAGTATGGAATTTAAGGCCAACATATAGCGTCCAGTTCTTAAAACATTTGACAATCGCTGTTCTCTTTGCATCTATGACGAAATATGTAATGTAGCTATTTTTTTTCAAAGGTTTATTTGGATTAAAAAGTAGTGTATAGAAAAATAAGCTTTAGAGGAATAGTTTGTATACCCACTAATAAGGATAGACGGTGGAGAAAGTCGTGTGAATGTATCGTATCAGATTTTTAAATTGCAGTTTATGGCCTATTGAGAAATAACCTGTATTATAGGATTTAATGATAGCTATGCCCATCTTGATTCTTACATAGGTAAGATCTTCTGAAGAAATTCGCATTCATACTAGCGGTTATTGTTCCGTACTTCTGGTAATTTCGGATTTTATATTGTTCTTGAGGCAGTATTTTTAGCACTTAAATAATTTCAGTCTAATTATATAATATGTAAATTCAATAACAGCCCGCCTTGAAGCAATATGTATATGTAATAATTTGTAAAATGTATGTAACAGTCATTGCATATGCGTATATTATTGTATCCATGTGTAATAATGTTATGTGAATATATTACGTAATTTAATAATGTAGGAGCTGTGAGAATAATAAGTTAAACGTTGCTAACAATGAGGTAACCTTGAGGCAATAATGAGTTTGAGAGTTTAACAATATTACTTCTGATTCTTGGAAGCAATAAGATAATTTTAGTGACAGTTTATAAAATAGTCAATCAACAACCAGCAAAAGCTTTAGTTAAATGACGGTGTTCTATTGGAGTAGGATTAGACAATCAGAAACTGAAAAGGAGCAAAATTTATAAATTTAGAGTTCAGTTACCTGCAGACAGCGTTACTAACCAGACGCAAAAAGTGTCCTCAATAAATATAATATGTATTCGTGTGAGACGAAAAATACGTTTACGTGTTAAAAAGTGTAATTAATTAATAAAAAAGAATCTCACACGTCTGTATATCAGTGAAGTGTTATTTATATCGTATCAAGTATTAATAAATGTAGTGAAGTAAAATTATAATCTGTTTAAGCCTACATTCTTCAGTTGCACCATAACCCTGCTAAGAGAAACGTGTCTCTAACAATAATACTGACGCAGCCGAGGCAAACATAAATATTAAATATTTAAAGAAACAGTCAAATTACAAAGTTAATATTTTTTTAAGCTTAGGGCGAAGGCTACCAGAAGCGGGTAACATACGTGCGGTTGCAACTACTACAAGTTAGGCTCTCCAACAGTTGAAATATGAAACAACTTCTTCAATAGATATCTTTTTCATTCTTCAGTTCAACAATAGTGTAGGGGTCTATTTTATAGACACGGTTACGGTCTGAAGAACGTGTAAACCACAAACCTTCAAAATTGACTATTATCGTTCAGAGTCATAAAGCCTATGGGCTGTGGCTGAATATTTTTTAAAATATTCACATTCTTTCCTGATATGTGGTATCAGCAATAAGAAATTTGCGATTGTGTGTGTGTCCAGTATTGCTGTGAATTTTTTTCTTAAAAATATACATATACCAAGTAAATGGAACCATACCTCATAGGAGAAAATAATTCAGTCAGTATGTGTTTGAAACTTCAAAGGAAAAAGATTTCTGTCAAACTACCTACAGACCTTTCGACAATAAGTTTTCATATATAAATACCCTTTGTTATAATGTGAACTTTTCAGCCGGTGTGCAATTATCTGTATACACCGAAATTACGCTGAACGAGACCGAAATTATTCTGAAATAAAGAACACTGACAGGAATGTCTATCTACCCTTTGTAGACGCAACAAACCACATGATGGAAACAACACTCTGAACTGGTTACATATAAAAGACACATACATATGCAAGAACATACCCTGAAGTCCCTGCGTCAGATCCTTGGATTTATTCCTCGAAAGATAACCCTAATATTCCTAGTCATGAACCCCGGGCTAAGTCTCAACCGGAATATAACCTGATCGCTCAGCACTTCCCTTTTATATACTTTCTCTTATCCTGACTGATTTGTTGCTTCCTATAAGATTATTTAAGAGGATTCGCTCTTTCCAATTCAGACGAAATTTGCTCAGAATCTAATAATTTCTAAAAATTTATTAATTAAATGCCTTTCCAAGTTCATAGATAACGCTCGCACTTTTTAAAATCTTTCTCTGCCTAGCATTTTCCGATTATTATAGTAATTCAATTACATATCTTGCGGAATGAAACACGAATTTAATCATAGCTTTCATAATTTTATTGCTCCAAAACCGGAAATGTTTTCCGAAAACAAAGACTTCAATAAGAGAGAAGAGCATGCGTATGACATGATCGACTACTCTCTGAATATGATATTAGGGTATAGTAAGAGTTACAGTGATAATGTAAGCAAACATTAGGGTAAATATTAGTAAGTAACCGTTGAAAGCTCTCGAATGTTTCTTCAAAAGCATGGCAACACACTGCGCATGCGAGGGACTGGATTAAGTGCTCTGTTAACATTTTTCTTATTAAAATCGTTAAGTATACAGTAGAAACCTATAAAAACACGATGTGAGCCGCTCGGTGATTGTTTAGTTATTAATTTTCCTTCACCACAGAAGGATGCAGCAGATAAAGGCTTGGATGAAACGCTAAAGTTATTATAAATAACTAGTACTTGTACATTTCTAGCTAGTTCTCCAGTCTTCATCGCCAGATCTCTCGCTAGCGAAATTTAAATTCTTAGCTTATGCCGCTTAAGGTAGCGTATCATATGGGATACGCTACAATATATGGTTATCAGAAAGTGGAAGAGGATTTCGGCACATAAGGCCGCAATCCCCTATTGTACTTCTGGAAACCTCCAGGAGAAAGGGATGAAGTGAAGGACACAGATGGCAAACACATCCGGGCGGCTGGCTCGAACATAGGCGGGTTCCCAAACGTCTCCAGATATTACATTCGAATTCCAGTGGACCCCCAAAGACCTACCTATCCCCGCGGCAAGGTCTCTTCCAGGGCCCGTCAAACACAGAACACCAGAACAGACAGTTCCATACAAAGTAACTCCCACCTGCCTCCCCGCCGTTCACTCGCCTGATCCTTCGACCCTAAAACATAAGGAAATGGGAGAAAAGAAAAATAGCGGCATTATGTAATCCATTCCAGCATTCTCCTACCAATCAAGGAAAACTGAAAAAACCAAGGTCAGATTGGTGGACCAACGTGAATCGAACCCGGGACCTCCCGAATGCGAGTTTCGTATGTTACCGCGGTAGGCTACAAATATATACTCTTCCTCGCAGAAAACATTGTTGAGAGTGAATCTATTTCCATGACTTTCATCACGTTCTCAGTAATCGAAGGAAGAATCCCATAATGGCGTCGAAACACCTCTTCTAGTGCACTGAGAAACTCTTCTCTCTCCCTCCCCCTCCCTCCCTCTCTCGTTAATAAATAGCTCAAGATATTGAAAAATTCCGTCTGTGCTACGGGGCTAGAGAAATTGGTGCCACTTCAGCTGAGTGTTCTAATCATTTCCATTCCTTTTTGATTCCTATTCCACTGAACTGGGCGGGGGGCCGAAGATTATCCAATGTAAACATCACGAAGTTGTTAGCTAAAAGAGGTACAGCAATAAAGATACAACTTATGATGAATGTATCGGATTTTCATTTTGTTTTTCTGCTCGCGGACTGTTCCCGAATATGCACTTACCGACGGACATGGGTGTGTAGAAAGCGAATCTGGGAAGTTACTCTGCATCCTTTCTTCGTCTGGGTCAGAGTGGACTGTCGCCGGGGATCGAACCCGGTACCTCCCGAATGCGGACTATAGACGTTATTGACTGAGCCATCCCATTCGGTAGAGTGGCCTTAGTAGCACAGTCGTCTTCCTGTAACACCTGTTTGCTATTCGTTTAATCGGAAAGAGTTTTGAAATCGTGGAATAGTTGCTCCGAGGCTTTTGAGCATCTACTTGAGGAACTTGTTGATACACAGGCTTACAGGGAATACTTCTCAGCTCGTTCCAAGCTGGACTTTCGTTCGGGTTACACGGTTAGCTGGGGCGCTTCTCAGAAAGCAAAAGTATTTTACTTCTGAACGCCCGGAACTTAGAACTTAGGAATAGGAATTCCAGAGACCGTTCCTCTATACGCTATACATAAGGCCGAACGCTCAAAACTTCAACGCTCGTTACTTAATGCCTTGTTTAGTTAAGCTAAAATCACCACTAACATTTATGCCGCGATTATAGAAAAAACGAAGAGTAGCGCAACAGCAATTCTTGAATCAATAATGTTTTTCTATGAATATGCAAAATATTCATATTAGCCACAATTTTCTTTCTTTTCTATATTTTCCTTTCCATAATGTTGTGGGGTATCTCCACAACTCGAAGACCCTTCACGTTGCGATTTTCGATTATGTCAGCAAGACAGAACAATAACAGACTTGCACGAGAGAAGACAACCTGCTTGTCTCTGAGCTAGCTCGACATTGAAATTGGGTGGTTTTTAAATGAAAAATCTCAAAGAAAACTTGAGGCAGTATGTTTAACACTTAAATGATTTCAGTCTAGTTATATAATACGTAAATTCAATAATAGCCTGCCTTGAAGCAATATGGGTATGTAATAATTTGTAAAATATATGCAACAGTCAATGCATATGCTTTGTATTATTGTATCCATGTGTAATAATGTTATGTGAATATATTACGTAATTTAATAATTTAGGAGCTTGAGAATAATAGGTTAAACGTTGCTAACAATGAGGTAACCTTGAGGCAATAATGAATTTGAAAGTTTAAATGCTACTAGTCATTATTGGAGCAACAATAATGTAAATTTTGAGACAGTATAAAAATAGCCAATAAACAACCAGAAAAAGCTTTAGTTAAATGAAGGTATTCTATTGGAGTAGGATTAGCCAATCAGAGACTTGAAATACAGAAATTTACAAGTTTAGGCAGTTGAAATCAGTTCAGTTGGTTGCAGACAGCATTACTAACCAGACGCAGAAACTGTCCTCAAGAAATTTAATACGTATTCGTGAGAGATGAAAATAGTTTACGTGTTAAAAGGCAAGTAATCAATTAAATAATCTCACAGCTCTCTATATCAGTGCAGTGTTACTTAAATCGTATCAAGTATTAATAAAAGGAGTGAAGTAAAAGTATAATCTGTGTAAGCCTACATTCTTAGTCGTACCACAACCCTGCCAAGACATCCATGTCTCTAACAATAATACTGACGCAGCTGAGGCAAACATAAATATATAATATTTAAAGAAACAATTAAATTACAAAGTTAATATTTTTTTTAAACTTGGGGCAAAGGCCACCTGAAAGTACATTTGGGACAAAGGCTACCGGAAATGTTTACGTGCGGTTGCAACTACAAGTTCGGCTCCCCAACAGTTGAAGTACGATACAACTCCTTCTAAAATACTCCTTTCATCAAACTGCCCCTAATTAATTAAATTAACTTTTAAAAAGTAACTTATTCTGAGACCTGAAGTTACACATAAAGCAATTAGCATTCCCAAGTATTCAAGTTTCTCCAGGAAGGAAAAAAATATTAAAATTACACACCCAAGCGATTCCAAGAAAGTCGCCTTTTACTGTGCATAGCGTCTCTAGCAGGCATTTATGAAGATTTTCTATGCTTTTCGAAGCAAAGAAAGGTCTCCAAAGATCAAAGAAGTGAACTGCGAAGTACGACTGCTACAAGAAGGCTTTTGAGAAAAACATTGGCGCATAATATGCAGAACTTGAGCTCGCACCTTTACAAAAAAGAAAGCGAGAAAATAATTTTCCTCATTATTGCTAAAAATATCACTGTTATTAAAGATGCCGCCTTTCTTTGTACGTAGCATTGTTTGCACAACTGAATAGGTTTATCAAAGATATACGTAGAAACATAACAAGTTATTAACCTTCTCAGTGCTAATGACATCTTTTGCGGTCGCTATCTGCGATTCGGTTTGGTTTGTTTCCTCGTAATATCTATTTGATCTGGGCGACTTTAACGCCCTTTTTCATATTTATTCTGAATTCTAATGCGATTTTGGATTTGGCTGGGTTGAGATGCTTGTGTTCTTATGCGTTTGATATGGGCATTACTCGTCTCGTTTGAGTTTGTGATAAGGCTACTGTGAATGCAGGAAAAAGCATGAGAGGAAAGAACCCTATGTTTTTCCTTTAGATTATGTATTGGGTACTGGATACTAAAATTGCTAATTTCTAAAACTTTCAACAAATTTAGGTAGAAATTATATAAGGTGTTTGTTCAACATAAGTATAACAGAAAATTAATTTTCATGTTATGAGCCGTTTGGATGCTCCTCCTCCCCATTTCACCTAGTTATCAGTGTAGCTTTACTACTTCCAGAGATTTTGGACCTGCAGTAGCGGTGACGTCATGTGACTCTAGCAACATCCCGCTATGATGCATTCCGATTGGTCGAGTTGAGGGCCAATCACACGGTGGCAGCTCTAGCGGACGATGCAGGAAACACCAGATAAGAGGACTTTCCCGGCAGGACGAAAAAGGGCAGTTAGTCGCCGTAAGATTACGTACATGTCTGTTCGACATTCACGGTGGTAATTGAGAGGCATCAGATATATCACTTTTTTTTTAGACTTGTCAAAATGTTCGTAATTTACGCGTTTCGTTGAGTAAAACTTTCAAAATCATTGTCAAAGTTTTGTGATGGTAGGCCACGGTGCATAGTGGGGGAACGAAATATATTCTCATGTAGATAGATGGATAAGGTATCTTTATTGGTTTTAAATTATTGAAGTTATTACACAAGTATTTAGTGCATGGGTCATTGACCGTACATGCATGTTTAAGATACAACGTATGGTGACAAAATAAACAACAGGAAAAGAAAACAAAAATAATAAGATAAACGAAAATAGAGATAAATTACCTTTGTCTAACTGAACAAATTTGACTTAGCTTCACGCATTTTAGCCAAGAAATTTCCCATATTTTGCCAGTTCCTCTGGTCAGCCAGTAGCTCCCAACATGCCATGCTCTTTCTTGACGGACTTAAGAATTTTTCTTTGAGTTTAATCGTTCGTTGGTTCTCCCACTGTGCGCATTCCGCCAAAATATATACCCAGTTCTCAACCAAATCAGAATGGGCAGATTCTCTTGCCAGAATCGTCAGTCCCCCCCCCAGTCTAAACCACGCCATTCCTGATCTTTTCTTTCTTCCTAAGTTAAGTATATATGCCTCTTTACCCCAATTCAATTTTATTTCATTTGTTAGACTTAGAAAAGGTTTAATTTTACAATCCGATTCTATTTCTTGTTGGATGATGTCTCTTAGTCTTCTTTCGACACTTTTCCATATGTTTTTGTCATTTGTTTCAGCTCTTTGCCATACTGCCCCTAATCCTATTCTCCTCAAACCCCTTTCCAAATCAGCTACCCAAAACTTAGGAGACATGTTTTCTCGCTGGTATTTATAACATTTGGATCGTAGTGTGAAGTTATCCCACTGCACCAGCCTCAGGCAGTACTTCACTGCTATTATTTTACAGTGTGTTGTGTCTTCATAGCATCCCACCTCCCTCAATACCCCCGAATTTGATGTGCCTTGTGAAACTCCAAGAACTCTTTTCCAGAATTCTACCTGTGTTTTATTTACATGCTCTGCTCTTTCCCATCCCCAGATTTCACATCCTTATAACAAAATCGACCTTATCATACAGTTATACATCTTTTCTAATGTATCTACCGGTACATCAAGTATCCACGAGAGGATACGTAATACTTCATTTAACTTCCCTCTTGCTTTATAGTTAGTTGCTGATAGATGTTTGTTCCATTTTCCTCTCATATTAAACATTACTGCTAACTAGGAGAAATGTTTAACGTTTTGTAGTTCTAGCCCCTTGTAATACCATTTTCAACCCTGCCATACACATACCCATTTTTGAAGGCCATTGTTTTCGTTTTATTAATGTTTACCACCAAACCTCATTAAAGGAAATATGGCATATGAAGAGAACCATTTTGTGAACTAGTTTCAAGCAAACATTTAAAGCTATAAAGTTTATAATAAAAACAGTATTTTAATTCTTAAAAATTTTGCGGAAGTAGTAACATTTTATGCTATTAAAGTAACAGGGTGTTACAAATTATTGTTGGATTTATACAAATGTATATAGTTAAAATTGTGAAAGACCTTTGATTGAATTTGTAAAGTTGTTTGTTGCTTAGCTGCTATATCGTACAAATGGGGAAATGAAATCTTATGTGAGAGAAAATTGACACTAACATTCCGAGTTTTTTATATGAGAAAAAAGCATACTTGCAGGCTCAACTTTTAATTTTCAACTTAACCTTTTGAAAATAAAGGGAGACATATGTTATACAACATTGAATACTGTAATATACCTTTTCCTTTATATACGCCAAGGTAGGGTCCGATCCACGTCCTCTGGGGAAATCTGTTTAATTAGCCGACGTGTAGTTAATCCTTCAGTGGCATATACACGTCAACGTATACTACCAAAGGTTATTCAAATTAAAAAACAGATTGTAACTATTGGCTCAGATACTATGTAACTAAGTTCGCAAGAAAATTTGGGCTTTATCTGAAATGGTTCACGAGATGAAGATATTAATGTTTTAGACTTTAAATATTATTCTCTGAATGCAGTTGTTTAAAATTCAATATCAAAATATGTGTAACATTAAAACTCTTTCGGAACAACATAATAAAGCATGCAACACTTGATTTTATATGAACAATGTCTATTGTTAACAAAATAACATGACCGGAGCTGCGGTTTGTGCTGGTTAAAATAACTTAATTCAAAAGTGGTTTGTTGATACTGCTTTATTATTCTATGCACGTGCATTGTTCTGTTTTGTACAATGTTACATTGTAACGGTTTATCTTGGAGTTGGTACGCAAGCTGAGATAGTTGAACTGCCTACCACAAGCTGGGAATTCTCACCACCAGACGAAGGTTGTGGACAAGAAGAGAGATACGGGTATGACAGATGCATGTAGAGATCCCCTGGCATATCGTCGCGAAGCACGTGATGTTTTGAGAGAGCATTGCCTCCTGAAGAGATAAGACCAGACGGCAGCGGAAATTCGTCAGGCGTGTATGTATATCTCTAGGGAAGACACGGGGTAATCCGTAGCTGTCGTTCCGAGTTTGTGTTGAAGACGTTCAACTGTCTCAGACCTGTCCGGAGAGAAGGGAGGGCGGGGAAATACAGCAGTGCCACTACTCACGCCCACTTGATGATTAACTGCAAGTGTAACATGCTACTCTTGCACACGACAGTTTTCTAAACAGGATATACTTGCAAGTGATTTCGTTTTCTTAAATAAAAACAAATTAGTAATTATTAATAATGATTAAATGCTGTGTTCATTTTTAGGGTTAAAGACCCTTTTCGAGGACTTTTAACGGGCTGTGCAAAGGAGAGTGTGCGCCAAAGTTGATTCGTATTTTGTATACTATCGCGGTAACTTTCGTGTTATCTTATTTACTGAGCGCCTGTTATTGTTTTATTATTTTGAATTTTGGGTTCTTTGTCCTCCGGCTAGCTATTATTACCCAATCGAGCAAATCTCTTAAACAGGGTGTGTAAACGGAAAGGAGTTGTTACTAAAAGATAACACTGATAAAAATTTGTTTTTACACTTTTATTGCCGTCACACATCTTTAATTTCTCACATTTACTCTTGATACACGCCAGACTGAAAATGTTATATTTTTAAATGTAACTATAATCACTTATTTGCCGCACATTATTAATTCGCGTATTTCACATTTTTTTTAACTAACTTTACAACGCAAGAGATTCTGTAGAATTGCGCGACGTGTAATCCGTGGATGATTCTATTAAACTGCGCATTACCCGTCTCTGGCTCGGAATTTATACTCCCTCACCTGATATGCCTAAACATTATAACAGAGCTGCTATTGGTTAATAAAACGCGCCAACATTAGCGTCTATTTTTATATCCAATCAAAATTACGAACACATGTCCTCTAGGGAAAACATTCCCTCCATTTCTAAAGAAAAGCGCGCTACTCTGACGTCATTTGTTTGTCTGTTCTAATTAATAAACAACTCACCCCCTCGTTTCATTGTTACCCGCTCCTATTGTCAGTTTCAGCGAGGCCGTGTAAACTTATTTCCTAACAATGCTTATAATTAACAAACATCTCAAATCAATGTCATACAATAATGTTAATTTACACTACAATCACTCTGGCATTCACAGTGTTGTGATATAAAATACTGCGTCAATACCCATTAATAATTCACGAGCATCCCACATGAACTATACTTTTTTATATAAAAATAATATGAATGATCAACCCCTAGAAGTTGGAAAAGTCTGATCCTTGCAGTTTATACAAAAATGGTTATAATTCCCTTTAAGTCGAGAACTTCAGATTTTGTGGATAAATTCAGTAACAAAGTGAAAGGCAAATTTAATCTTAAGAGATATGGAGACAGGACTGTGTTAATTTCGATTAATTAGCGGATAATTATGCAATTAAAATTAATTAATAATGAAGGTAGGTAAATCCGTAACGACTCTGCTCGTATATATAATTTTGTTATTTCATGCCTTCATTCACAGTCTTAGTGCAACTGAATTTATTCAAAGAACAAAACATTCAAAGAGGAAATACGTCTTTAGTTTTCCAATTTAGCTTTTATCAGAAACTGTATCTATTGGAGAAAATGAAGCATGGCGACTTACAATGCTAATTAAATATACAAGAAACTATAAAGGTATGTCATCGCGCCGTTCTGGTGAATTTGCTTAAAAATGTAGTAGGATTGAAACGATACTATTATAGCAGTAATTGGGTATGTTTGTTTGAAATACCTGTATCGTTGCATCGGAATGGTCACAAACTCATTACTAATTGTTGTGGGGGGAGCTTTTAACTTCCCTTTTAATAACCCAGATCTGTGGAGACGACTGAATTAAATGGAATGATACTGAAATTAGCTGCAATTGTCTTAAGAGGACAAGGAAAACCCCAGAATGAAACCTTATCCAATTAACTCACTTCAACAAGACTGAACTCGGCGCTCCAGATTAGCAAGCAAACACGCCCAAAACAAAGGAGATGGGCGGCATCATAAATTTCTAGCTTGAAATAATTTCCGTTAGACATCGCAAACATAATTTAAGGCTGATGTAGAAAAATCTTATTGCTAATTTTCTTGTAGATGCAAGGGGAATTGGTAGGCTTTAAGCGATAGTCAAATATTTTAAGAGCTGGTTGCTATGTGGAGTATTTCATTCTCTTTGCATTACCAGGACAAAAAAAATGAATAACGAATTCCTATTTGAGAAAAGGTATAAGTATTGGAAAATTTAACAGAATAACAAGCAATATCTCGAAAATGGTTCACTCAACAACAAAAAATGTATATGACATAAATTGTGTATTTTAACGCGATCTACATTTTTGTGTAGTAAAATTATGTCTATCTCTTATGGTTTACCAGTTATGCAAAAGTCGTTCACAATGAAGAATACTTTTGGAGATATTCCCAAAAAATTCGAGATATACATTTCATTTGTCATGAAATACCTTAAATACAGCCATTTTTCAGAAAATTAAAACTTTCGAAAAATGTTCCATGTAAAGGGTAATCTGGGGTGGGGTGGATTTTCCTGAAAACCTTCGTGTCGCATTTCTGGAAGATACTGAACCTAAATACCAAGTTTAGTGTTTATCCGATTGTTCGTTTCTGAGTTATGCATTTCACAGACACACACGCGGACATGTTTCCAAAAATGTTTTTTTTTTGGGATTCAGGCAGTCTCAAAACATATGTTCCGGTGAAATCTCGGTATCGAATTTTTGGATGGAATACAATACTTTCCCTACTTACTATACGTAGTACAGAAAGTAATAAAGAATAGCGAATTTTCAGACAATGGTACTTAGAATCTTCATTAAACAAACCTCAAAATACTAAAGCCATGATATAAAAGGCAATTTTGGAAACAACTTTATTAGACTGCTTGAGAACGCAAAAAAATTTTTGCACGATTCTTTGAAATTCTGAGTTTTATTATCCTTAACAGGCCAGTTTCAAGGATTTGAACTTCAAAACACTCATTTCGAGTAAAATCTAGTTTTTGAACTTTTGGATAGAATGCAATACTTCCTCTACCATAGGTAAACAGTAGAGACAGTAACAAAATTAACTCTCTGCATTACGTCTGAGCCTCATGTCTGATCTTTAGGTACGTATTTTGTTGATATTCTTATTTCGGATCAAGACTGTATAAAGCAGACTTGTAAATGTAATAAATCTGGAAACACAGTCACGCCTACGCTGTAAGAGGCAAATGAAGTTTACGTTGCTGTGTAACGTTACGTTTGGTAGGAGAAGTTCACGATCAACACACTTGTCACGTAATCCAATGGGATTTGCAAATTCACAGCAAACGTGAGCCTTGGCAGGTTTGACATTTCTTGTTGGGTGTTGTTAGCGACTGTATTGTCCCAAATTTTTGTGAATTATTCATTCTACAACAGTTCTTATAGCCAAGGATTTACTTTACAAAAAGATCATATGTTTTCACATTACCTTGATCGTCAACAGGAATGCCTACCCCCAAAACAATCATCCTCCTCCCAAAGTTTTCTGAGAGCTCAATTTAAACTATTTAGTTTGTTTTCTATATTGCTGGAAAGCTCCGCATAGGGGCTATCTTATGGGTACTATAGTAGCTGTTCTAGAAACGTATCCTATTGTATCTTGCAGCAGTTACCCAACTGCAGTACAAGATCTAATCTTGTAATTTTGATACGTGCTTGAATATTATACCCCTGGTGCCTGTCTCGTTGTTGTAATGTTACTCATTTATTTATTTTCTGGGTCGTTCTTGCCTCGGCTGCATCAGTGTTGGTTGGGAAGAGCATGCATAACTTATCAGGTGTAATGACGGGCAAGGAAGTTTATCGTAACACAGCATATAAAATACAAAAAGTTAATGAAGTTGTCACTTTAATGCAAACTATTTTCTTTGTTGGACACTTTGCACTGTTTATGCTGGTTTAATGTGTTTGCTGAGGCTATTTGCTGATACTCTTGTTATATTATGTTGATTTAACCAATAAACTTAAACGATTAAGTTAAACATTTTTTTCGAGTGTAAAAATCCTTAGCATGGCTTCCTTTGGAAGGGAAGTAAAGCCGATGGTCCCGTGTCGTAGATTTACGGCACGTAAAAGAACATCAAGCCTGATAAAGAGCAAAAATTCCGGTCTTTCACGCCCAATAAAATGGGACACTAAGAACTATAGCAGTTAAAAAGGCCCATAAATAAAAACTCATTCATTCATTCTCTGTTTAACCTCCTCTTACGTAGGACTTACACCCCCCAGGACGTACAGGCGGGTGCATGGGGTCAGAGGCCCGTCGAGGAGCAGACACTCATGGATCAGACAGAATATCCAGGATGGGGGATCAGCCCGATGCCTGGTACGCGAGGAAGGAAGTAGATGAAACGAAATGATGGTGAAATGGATGAAAGGAAAGGTGATGATGGAGCAGTTGGTGGAATGAATGGCGGGGGAAACCGGAGAACCCGGAGAAAACCCGCCCAGACGCCGCTTCGTCCACCACAAATCCCACATGTGGGTCCCTGGGATTGAACCCGGGCCGCCTCGGTGAGAGGCGAGCGGTCTAACCACTTGGCCACGGCGCCGCCAAATAAAAACTCATATAATTTAATTCAGTGTGCAACTCTTAACAGATTATTGTCGGTTAGTGCCAAGTGAATTTGTTTTCATCTCGCGAATCAGTTTCAGCGTTGCTTCTCCTTCGTGCACCCTTCCTGAACCAGCTTTGTTACTTGTTTTATCTGTTCATCAGATGATATGACATATTTCTAGTGGTTTTTCTCACTTTGTCACAACGTCCACTCAGGTATACAATGCCCTACTCCACACACTCGAACCTCACTAGCCTTTTCCATAGTTCTTTCTTAAGTGGTATAAAGATCATGCTTTTTTATACAAAGCTTCCTTTGTCATATTCTCTGTCTAAATTCTTATCAGTAATAGAAGATATAAAACATCAAAAAGCCATCCATCACGCTGCCATAATAATTTGCATTTGTTGTAGCCATTACCTCTGCAAGTCAGAGAGTGGGGCTAGAAAGATGTATGATGTAGCGCTTTTTTGGGGGGGAGGCGGAATGGGACTTATTAGCAGCGGGTCTGGCGGCACTAAGCTTGTACTACTGTGGAAGGGGATTCTGCTCGCCTGTAGTAGTTGCAAGCTCGGAGATGTAAGCAAAAAGAACCAAATACTCAAAAATACTCTTTCTCCCGAATGGAAGGCTAACCAAGCGTGTAACTCGTGCAAAAAGCTCTAATGTCTCCCCTGGGTAGAACAGGTGAGACAGTTCCGTTATTGATTACGGTTTCCCAGACCGTCATGAGTATTTAATGATATAATCATGTACAATACAGGGAAACCACATGACACCAGCAACGAGTAACTAAATTATCGCTCCGGGCGGGCGTGGCTTTATTACCTTGTTCAAAACGTCGCTGAAAATCGGAGTAATTAAGAGATGGCCACAAGGTGTTGGGGCATGCCCTTATTAGCTCCTTGGAGGTTGCGAATCGTGTTTAATTAATACTAAGACTTCCTTCGTAATTATTTCACTTTGTCGCGAGAATTGGTACAGCCTTCCCCTGGGAAGGGGGACCGGCAAAGCGCAGTGCGACTTGGTGATATATTAAACTACATGAAACATGCACTGTTCTGGATTGAACACAACTATATTAATGTCTACTGTGTTACCTTACAGCTAGAAAACAACTGAACAAATTGCCATAAAACTGTAAATTCAAATTAGATTGCAGGTCACATGTGTGTGTCCAAATTATATCCTCCAAAGAATGGTTGAAATGGTATAAGTAAAGCTCTCTCACACATTCAGTATTTCCGAAAATAGCACATACTAATGTGCTAATGTTCTTATGGATACCGTTTCGATAGAAGTAGCATTTAATTGTTAATGCTAACCTAACTGGCTTACCTGGGCTTGTTGGGGTAGCATTTTAAATCTGCAATGACTATTTAATTTCGTTTACCTCTCCTAATGTTCTTTATGAATTTATTGCACAACAATCTAGAAGATTTTTGCCTCGTATAATTGTAATCTCTTACAGATCTGTGATGTTCCTAAAAACGAACGAAAAATCTACTGATATTCCTGGAAATGGTTATGAACCAAACGTATATTTATTTCTGATTTTCCTTAGCTTTCCTCCAACGCTCAAGTTCTGGAAATGACACCCTTTAAGCACAGGTGGTGGTGAAACAATTATCGGAATTAATTTAACCTGAAGCAACACAGATTTCATGTACGAGGGCGGATTGATAAGTCAGTGGCTTTTTAAAGAAAATAAAAAAAATTCAAAAAATAAATTTTATTTCTCAACATAGTTTCCTTTCAATTCAAAACACGTTTTCCAACATTTCTCCAATTTTTAACCCTTACAAAAAGTGTGATTTTTCGAACTCTGCAAACTATGAGGCTGTTTCTGCCATGATGGTTCACTGGACGTGAATTTATTCCCAGAGGGGCAATTTTTGAGGTTTTAGAAGAGGAAGTAGTCGCTCGGAGCCAAATCTGTTGAATATGGTGGGTGAGGTAGCAGTTCGTAGCCCGATTTCACAAATTTTGCGAGGTAATGGCTGACTTGTGTGCGGGTGCATTATCCTGCTGAAAGGGAATCTTTTTCTTCACCAAATGGGGTAGTTTCTTTAACAATTCCTGTGAAATTGATCCAGCATTGCGGCATAATATGAACCTGTGATCGTTTTACCCTTTTCCAGCTAGTGGATGTATCATCCCTTGTGAATCCCAAAAGACAGCTGCCATAACTTTTCCTGCTGACGGAATGATTTTCGCTTCCTTTGGAGCAGGTTCGCCGAAGGAAATCCACTGCTTTGATTGTTGTTTGGTTTCTGGTTGATAGTAATGGATTCAAGTTTTATCAACCGTGATATAACGCCGCAAAAACTCATTTGGGTTGCGTTGGAACATGTGTAAACATCCCTATGAAATGGTCACACGATTCCGCTTGGTCTCATTTGTGAACGCCGCGGCGCCCATTTTACTGAAAGCTTTCTCATAGCCAAACATTCGTGCAGAATGTTATACACCCGTTCACTCGAGATGTTTATGATCTTGGCTATATCGCGGATTTTCACTTGGCAGTCTTCCAACACAATATCGTGAATTTTTTTCACCATTTCTTCAGCTGTGACCTCAACTGGTCGTCCTGTGTGCACGGCATCTCTTGTGCTCGAACGGCCACATCGAAATTCTGTGAAACTCTTGTGAACCATGTGTTGGAGAAAAGTCCCCATAATGCTTGTTCAGCTTTTCTTCCTTTCCTTCACCGTCTTACCACGCAAAAACTAGTGCTTTATCACAACACGAAATTCCCTTTTCTCCATTTTCTACGCTTATTTTAGACGCTCTCAACAAAGTCCTAAGAAACAAATGACGAATTTCTGTGACTACACCCAGAAGAATGTGAAACTTGGTTGCAAACAAGAAACCTGTGATTAGAATGCTATCTCTCGTCAAAGCCATGGACTTATCAATGCGCCCTCGTATATATCTATGGCTATAGAATCCCCTGACATCAGTATTCAACAAAAGTTTTAAATATTAAGATTTTCCACTTACAGGCCCCCAAGTTAAACACTTTGGAAGTAGCACATAGTTTGCAAAAATCCATAAAAATAATCTTTTCCATTTGTCAATTATAAAATATCGATTAATTTCTGGTGTTACGCTGGATACCATTTCCTCTTCTACTAAAATAATTATCACACGGTGGTAATGAATTCGATTAAAGGATACAGAAGAAATCTTGCAAAATTTTCTTATGTAAGAATACTATGTTCATGAATAATGATGCAGGTTTATAGTCTAAGAATAAGCTCATCATAATTTTGGTCGACTCTAAATTATTTATAGTGGAATTGGTGTTTGAGTCGGGCAGATTACGAGGGCGTGTCTTCCGATTTTAGCGGCTACATCAAATGTTGATATCGAGTTAAGCCTGGCTGTTACTTTGTATAAATGTTAATTATGAGCATGAGATGGTTCGGAGTTTTCAGGTCATGTATTATAAGAATAAATTTAAAGTGAAGACACTGGTTTAGCTGTAATAAATGTATTTAATGGTGCTAAGCTTGGAGTGTTGAAGATAAGAAGAAATGTAAGTTAAATAGTTACTATTAACGCAATTCTACTTTTAGGACTTTTACTACTGACTTTGTATTGTCAGGAGATAGTTCTACAAAAGTTAATTTCAGTACCAAGTAGTGTTTCGAATCAATCGCTCTCACGAAGTTTGGCTCCCATACTAAACTTAATTTGAGGTGCTTTAGTAAGCATACACGACTTTCTTTGTTGTACGTAGTATATCTTAACTCGCATGAATTCCGGTTGCGGAATGTATCTGGCTCGGTATCCAGGTAAGCTTGACCTTACAACTGATTAACAATCAGGCACTGTTGGTCATTTTATCTGACACCATCACTTTATAATTTGACGCGGATTTATTGCGCGGAGTTTCACAGTTTCATCCAATTATCGAGTTCCAAGGGAGACTGTCGTTGCCACTAGAATCGCGGCTTATACAAGGTGAATCACCTAAAACTTGCACCGCAAATATTTTGGAAATGGAAAGTGCTGTTGATCTAGCATTGATTGGTTGTCAGAGGCTCATACATTTAGCCTATAAACAGATTTTAATATTGCTGAAAAACTGTATTTTTTGAGCAAACATACAATTTTTTAAATAGAACAATGCCTAGTTACATCAACAGAATAAAGGAGGGTAAATTAGAATGTCAGTGGCGTTTGTTGCGGGATTCTAGTGCAAGTGGTTTACGAGAAATCTTATTTTGAAAGTTTCCACCCCGACAATTGTTCGTCCCATTCAACCTTAGTTCCTTGGTACGATGTTATGTTTGTTTTCATTGTGTTTTCTGTTCATTGATTGCATTGCGACTTTCTGATCAGTTAATTTGTGACAGTTCAAGCAGTAAGTCGCGACTGGAAGATGCGGTTTACTAATTCAGAAAAAGCCGACATGCTCATGGTGTATGAAGAGTGTAGGAAGAATGTAGTTCGTTCCTGTACGGTGTATGCGGAAACGTATCCCAATAGACGTCAACCATTTCGGCAATTATTTATCAACCTCTTCAACCAATTACGTGAAAGTGGTACTGTAAGACCTATAAAACGTAACAGAAACAAACAAGTGACTGGAGAAGAGGCAGAAATTAATGTTTTGGCTGCCGTTGCAGTAGATCAAATTAGTTCCCGCACAATCGCACGTGGAAGTGGCATACGTCAGGCAAGTGTACTGCGCATTCTCCATCGACATAGGTTCCATCCCTATCACATCTCTTTCCATCGGGAGCTGTATGGAAACGATTTTGAGAATTGTTAACTTTTGTACGTGGGCATTAAGACATGATGCTCCAGATTCACATGTAGCTTGTTTAGTGATGAGGCAATATTTACTAATCATGGCCAGGTAAAACGCAGAAACGTGCACTATTGGTCTGTTGACAATCCCCGTAGGCTTAGTCAGGTGAAACATCAGTGTTCATGGAGTTTAAACGTGTGGTGTGGGATAGTGAATCATCAGCTCATAGGCCCTTTGTTAATAGAAGGAACAATGAACTCGCATAAGTATCGCAGCCTCCTGATAGACCATCTGCAACAGATGCTAGAAGACGTTTCTTTGCAGACTAGGAGGAATCTGTGGTACCAACATGATGGCTGTCCAACCCCATTGTGCACGAAGTACTACGGCTTGTCTTAACGGATTGTTTCCAAATCGTTGGATTGGGCGAAGAGTACCTGCCCGTTCACCGGATCTGACCCTTTAGACTTTTTTCTGTGGGGAGGGCTGAAAGACACTGTCTACAATGATGTACCAACTACACCAGACGATATCAAACGACGTATTACTGCTGCCTGCTCTAAAATTTCTGCTGAAATGCTAGAACGTGTGCAGCAGTCTTTCCATAGCAGACTGGAAGCGTGGATTGAAGCTGCCGGTGGTCATTTTGAACACAATCTTTAAAGGGCTACGTTCTCTTTACTTGTAAGAATCCACAGAAGTATTGTAATTCCATTTTTTTTCTTTAGTTTGTGCTACCACAGGTTGTACAAGTGTTGGTGCGTAAAAGATTCAAAATAATATTTCTCGTAAATGCACTATAATCTTGCAACAAACGCCACTGACATTCTAATTTTCCCTTACCTTTATTCTGTTGATGTAATTAGGCATTGTTCCATTTGAGAAATTATAAGTTTGCTCAAGGAATACAAAATACACTTTCTCAGTATTATTAAAATCTATTTTTAGGCTAAATGTACGAGCCCCTGACTACCAATCAATGCTATGAAAACTGCACATCAATAGCACTTTCCACTTCCGAAATATTTGCGGTGTAAATGCAGCATTTTCTTGGAATATTCTAATTGGCTATCGCTTAACGCGATTTCTTAAATTTGAAGAATCTGTTGGGTAGGTGGTTCTTTTCGATTAGTTCCTGAATAGCCACGTAGCACGAAACAATAAGAAAATCCCCTGGTTCTGAATTTATCAGGTATTCCATCGGTTTGTGTCACTTATGCCTTCTTAGCACGCATAGCTAACAAAAGCACTTTATTGGTTTAGCCAGTTCTCTCTCACTATTGTCGCACGCTTTCACCAGTGGACAATTTCTGTCCTGTGGATTGTGTGTATCCTAAGATTATATATAACATGCAGTAACATACAAACGTATAGGTTTAATAGACACTGTGATTACAAGAAATACATACAGATTATTTACAGGTTTCATAATAGCGCATTAATTTACATTATTATGATATAAAACTGCCTCAATGATTATCAAAACAGTTTTGGAGAAGTCCCTTATACATATCGCACCGTTATAAGCAAATTGGGTTGTGTTTTGTTTTGCAGCGTCTTCTACAGCGCTTTCCTTCCACACTGTGGCTACCACACAGCGGCTCGCACGCCGGCCACCGTAGCTCGGACTCCCACTGAAACAGTTATAATATACTCACGTTCTCGTACCTGCAGTTGAAGAGTAATGCAGATAGGGGTTTAAAGCTAGAAATTGTCAAGGAGTTTGATTATTTGGGGGTGAGGATGAGCAGTAATGGTGAATGGGCGGCACATATCAGGAAGGTTATGGTTAAAGGAATGGCGGCAAAGGCAGGAGTAAGGATGTGCGAATACAAATTACAAATGCCGACTAAATGGATAGAAAGAATGTACGAGGCATTCGTAGATGCAAGAATCCTATATGCAGTTGAAATTTGGATGGGTATCTGAATTAGTAGAAAAACAGACCAGATCTACAGAACGTTCTGTAAAGACCTATTGGGGTTACGAAAATCAGCACCAGGGGAAGTATCGTTAGTGGAATTAGGAAGAACAAGAAGAAAGGGAGTGATACTGGAAAGGAATTGAAATTTTGGTTTAGATGCCTGAAAACGATGAAGGGGAAATTTTTAAAGATAAGTATAGAACAACAAAAGGGTATGAAAATGAAAATACTGGTTGACAGGGGTAGAAAAAATTATGGAGAAGATATGATTGGGAGATATTTGGAGAGCAGGAGAAGGAAATAGCAATGGCTTCTGGATAACAGTAAGAAACGGAGTGGAGAACATAGAAAGACAAAATGTTTGGGGAAGCATAGACAATAAAAAATAACTTGGGTTCTATAGGTTAGTAAAAAGGAAATAGGGAAGAGAAGGGTATGTAGATTATTGTAATAGAGTGGAAAAAGAAGGTTTGCATGATGAGAACGGGATCAATGTACCTGAGAGGGCTAAGAGGCAGAAAAGGCGGAATTTGTGAATTATGCGGAGACAGTGAAAGCAAAAAGCATTATATGACAGAATGCAATGAATTAGCGGAATGGAGACAATAGGTATGGGAGGAAAAATGGGGAAAAATGGATGGAAAAGTTGTAGCAATTAAAATGTTGATGAGAAGAGAAGAAAAGAGAAATAGAACATGAATATGAGGGAGTTCTTAAAGAAAGTAAGGGAGAAATGAATTAGAAAAGTAAGAGAGATAGGAAAGATAGAAGGGCAAACGGAGGAGGAAGAGGATGGTTCATAGGTGATTAAAGGTAGCAAGGGCTGCTCAGCTGAACCATAATGCCAGGGTGACAGGCAAAATGAGCAGTATAGGTAGAACATAGCTGGCAAGAAAATTTGTACATAGGTTAAGTTACTTTAAAAGTGGAATATTGTAAAAAACGGATGTGTATAAAAGATGTATAAATAAAGTTTATTCCTTCAATCATACTTACAGTTACAATTACAATGATAATAAGTGCGTACCTTATCATAAGAGATGCTGGAAATGTTCTTCTCTATCCACATCTCCCAAAAAAAGTATTTACACTTGAAGCCGGGCGTTAGTCGTTACCTTTTTGAAGCCGTACCCTTTGCATCAGCATCTGCTGCTTTTTCTGCCGTTGGCTGCTACAGTGGTTTGTTACGAGATCTTTCTTTCAGGGTATGCGTGGGCGAGTGTGAAAGGATAACACCAGTTTAAATTAGCTCAGAAATTTAATGTGATATAATACTTGAGCTATTCAAGAGAGTTGCCGACCGTTTATAAATAAGGAATGAAATTGTTATGAATCGAAGTACTCGAAACTATAACGATTGAATTATTATACTTGCTAACTTCTGAGCATAATTTTACGGTTTGATATAACTGTTTACAAAATAAAAGAAACTAGAAGCGTAACTTTCCGCGAGTCGCTAAAATGCTTACGGTAAAATCCCTCGCGGCTACCGCTAAATCTTACTCGCACAAGTGCGTCACTGGACGCTTAAAATAACACACGAGTCGTCACAAGTATCCAGAGTGACAAATGTATGCATGAATGTGTCGGAATAGATTGCACGCACCTATTTTAACTCAGCTTCAACTACTTTAGAACTACCTCTGTTTCTTGCGCAGAGCCAATCTTACAATTCTTACGTGTGCGTCTATTACCCTCCCTGATTCTGAGAATTTATTCCCCTTCTCTTTTACAGAATTTTGTTGTATGTGACTGTTCAAACGTACTGAATTCGTTTTTGTACAACCCGTTCGCTACTTCGACCGTCGCTAATGACCTTTTCCTTGGATACATCTTTTTAACCCAAGATTATTACATTCTATCTTGATTTAATATACATATACGGATTATTTATTGCAATTACTTCTCTATTTTCTATTATTCCTTTATTTAATTATTTATATCTTCCTGCCAACAATTACGATATCACACTTGGCAGTTCAATATCTAAAACTGAGCGAATTTCTTGCCTGAAGTATTCTTTTAGATCTTTCAATGTATGGGGGTTTATTGCACACACTTTAGCTTTAAAGTTCCCCCTTAGATGAAAATTGCATACAGTAAGATCGGGGGATCTTGAGGGCCTTTATTAATTAAAGACAGAGACTGAGGGCTCTCATTCTAATTCCACTGTATGTATGTTACTGTAGCTAGTAACAAGTCAGGCACGTGCCTGGCGGTGCACAAGATCGCCCCCTCGTTACTACGGATTCCGGCTATATCTCTGTGTTGGAGCTGGTATGCTAGTCAGCAACCTTCATATACCGCCACAGAACAAATCCAGAGAGAGAGAGTAACGTATTCTACCAATGGGAAATGTCAGATCAGACAGCAGCACAGCCCTACCCAGTGGCTGGGCGTGTTTCAATAACAAAAGACAATATATGGCGATTCTAAAGTGAGAACACATTTTGTTTTAAAACAGTTGTATTACACAATATATTGAAAAAAATGTCAGAATAGGATATAATTCCTGTACAATTCAAAGTGTCTGCGTTGCACGTCAAGTGCACTAATATAGACCGAAAAACTTTCAAGCATAGCTGGTGTAATTTTCAGCAGATGCGGTTCTATTCCGCTGTTTTCATTGTTCAATGATGTCGATCTTCATCTGGTAAACCTTAAGACTTGATAAACCCCGAGACAAGAATGAATATAAGGGTGTCAGGTCTGGTGAGCGTGGGGCCCATATCCTTGGCGCGGCAGACCAGTCTATCTATCGGGAAATACTTGATTTAGGCAGTTCCGAAAAAAGATGGTCAAATAGGGTGATACCCCATCCTGTTGAAAAACAAGAGTATTCATAATCCCATAGATACCACCGGAGTTCCGAAGATTGTTGCAACATATTGAGCAGTAATGAGCAGAAACAACAGCCATTTGAAGGGGGGTTGTTTTTTTTTACTAACATTGGGTCACATTACCTGCAAGAAAAAGTGTTCCTTGACTATATCGCTGAAATATATAGGGACTTTAGAATCACCATGTATAATAACACTCTACTAATTGTGGAGGAAATGTTTTCTACCGTTTCTCGCCATGTTTTCAGCAATAGAGCCTCTGAACGAGATTTGGAACGAGACTTGAATGAGATTGGGGTACAAACAGCTGATAACAAAATTGGAAAACTCTTATCCAGACAACTCATCCCAACTGAGATTGCTAGTCGGACACTACGGTTGTGCCTTGAAGGAAAAGTTATTTTTGTTTACCTCTATGCTTTCTTTATTATTAAACCGCGAAGGATAACTTGACCACAATAGTACACACTTCGCTGGCTTCCGCGTGTATTCAGGTTTCCGTAAGGCCAAGTGCAATAATATTGTGCTTAAGTAGTATTAAAACAAGTTTTCAATGCTGTATAATTTCAGAGAAAACACACGCGTGAAAAGGGAAAGAGAAGAGGGAGCGGAGAGAGAGAGAACAATCATCAGAATAAGCGATAAGGCTGTCGCCACTTACAGTGGTTCCAGCAGGTTCAAATAATTATAATATATGTATACTTATAATAAAACTAACCACATTTCTACAAATTCTTCATTTTGGGAGAATAACATACATTGATTTATGCAGAAATCGAAATTTGAATTACTAAAATTGTTTGTGTGCGATTGCGTGTGTGTGCGCGCGCGCATAGCTGAACAGGTTGGGTACATTCAGCGGGCCAAGCGCTGTAGCACAGCGCTACAGGATTTGTCGGATGCACCGCTGCAAGCGGAAGCGGAATTAGTAATGTTTTTCGGACCACTTAACCTTCCAGTCCTTGCGGTGAAAGTACGTGTAAATACGATTATATAATATGGATCAAGAAGAAACTTTTCATTTGTGTTTGCAGATTATGTCGGAAGATGACAACGATGTTGTTAATGTAGTAATTCCACCTGAGAATGCTAACGATAAGGCCACCACTTATAAAGGAAATGGGGAAGGAGATAGGACAGTTTTCTGTAAGAAACCTGAATTATTTTGAGAAAAAGGTAATATTCTTTAGATGAGTTTCGGAGTCGTTTTCGGTTGTCACGAGCAACAGCAGAGCTAGGTTCAAATTGTGATTTATTTTTTGTGTTCACTTTTCTTAAATAAAATGCCGTAAATTATTGCCTTTGTTGAATATAGCGTGCCATGTGTGTTGGATGCAACCCTGTGTAACAGTATTACTTTCGTTAATACCTACTTACAGTAAGTAGAGTAAGTATTGTATTCCGCCCAAAAATTCGATATCGAGATTTCACTGGAAATACATGTTTTGAGGCCCCTAATAAAAATAGAAAAACAGTTCATATTAGAGTGAGAGGGAGGGAGGCAGAGAATAGCATAATTCAAAAACGAAAAGTCTGATAAGTATCCAATTTGATCTTCAATTTCAGTATCTTCCGAAGTTGCGATACGAAGATTTTCAAGAAAATCCCCCAAAACCCAAACTACCCTTTAAGTGGAAATTTTATCGTCCTACGTGGTGTAGTGGCTACCATGCTAGCCTCTGGTTCCCGAGGTCGCGAGTTCAAACCCGGTGGAGGGCGATGGATTTTTCTCGGGTGTAAAAATCCTTAGCATGTCTTCCTTCGGAAGGTAAGTAAAGCCGGTGGTTCCGTGTCGTAGATTACGGCACGTAAAAGAACCTCAAGCCCGATAAAGAGGTCTCCAAACCGGTCTTTCACGCCCATATAAAAGACGCCAAATAAAATGTATACCTTGAATTTTCGGGGAATAGCCTACGAAGTCCTCTTCATTCGGAAGGAATGTTATATAATCTTGTATAAGTGGTAAACGTTAAGCGATAGACGAAAATGTACTACACTAAAAATATAGATCTTTCTAAAACACACCATTTATTTCGAATAATTTTGTTTTGTGACATCAGCCATTTCAGAGATATCCGTTATTAATGGCTCTAACTTTTAATTTCTTGATCACTCTTTAAAGTCCCTTCAACATGTAGTTGTTTCTCGCGATTGCATGGAAACAGTAAGGCCAGCATATAGCGTCCAGTTTCTAAACATTTGACTGTCGCTATTCCCTTTATATCTATAACGAAATATATAATGTAGCTATTTCTGCAAAGGTTTATTTGAATTAAAATGCAGTAGTTAGAAATATAAGCTTTAGTAAAAATAGTTTTATACCCTCTAATAAACATAGAAGGCAAAGAAAGTCATGCGAATGTTCACATCAGATTTTTCTTCCTCCTGCTGCCTGTGCAGGAAGTATTTCTGAGCTTCATTCGCTGCTCCAGCAGTGTGCTGCAGCAGGCCCTCTGAATGAACCACTACTTAAAGCGCTGCTCCAGCGCTTGACCGGCTAAAATGTACTCATTGTTACGAAATTTAGCACGTAGTAAATACATTTTCTTTACGACCACAAAACAAAACACATAGCATATCTCAATAGTTTCAGTGTGAGAATTACATATTTTTCAAATTCAATGTCTTAAAAGGAAGTTCTTTTCAACACATGTTGTGTATGCTATACAATTGAGGCGTTGCGTCAGAGATAGCCATAAGCCACAAAATCACAATTTTACAGGAAAACGTTTTAAAACTTTGAAGAAATCCTAAAATCAGAATAGTCTAAAACATGGCACAATGTTGACATTATATTCTCTTATATTTTATGAAACATTTTACACAAGAAAATGTTATTTTATCTAATCCGTTTTTTATTATTTATGTAAACATGTTAAAAGCATGTAAGTAATTTTATTTGTAGCTTCTGACTTTCTCTCTGGAAGTACATAATTATTGGATTTTCAATGCTTTATTACTTTCTTTTCATCTAAAAATCATAAGAATAAAGTATAAGTATTAAACATTTTTCATCACTTCATCCTAATCAACATCTTCAACCTCCAAGTCCGTATCATTATCAGCCACAAGGGCAGGAAAGAATGTCTGATTTACCATTGGGACATAATCTATTAATGACAGTACATCCTGAGTTTCTTTTTGTTTATTTTCAAGGATTCTTTGTATTTTTCGGGAAAACTGTATGGATTGGAAGGGGCAGATCTGACTTTTATACGAATGGGAACTTCATAATAGCATCCTTGACTGTAGTACTGAGAAAACTGGAAGTTGCTATTATTCTCTTCAAACTTGAAGCTCACGAAGTCTACAAAATGAATGGGTCCGTTATTGTACACTACCTTTTTCACTGTGTCAGAATGCAGACTTTCCAAGTCCTTGAAATATTCTCTCTGCATCATAGTGATAATAAAAGGTACTAACAAACAATTTATCATAACAGCTCTCAGGATATGTCCATTTTCAATTATCTTTTTGATTTTATCTGAAACATAAGACCTTCCTTCATTTCTCCTCCTTTTGCATTTTGATGTAGACCATGATTTATTTACTGCGTTTCTCTTCCTTGATTTTGCGGTTTTACAAGCATTCACTTCATTACTTCTAGATTTTGGTGTCAACTGAAAAAATTACAACAGAGATAATCATAAGCCAAATATAGCATGCTTTAGTAACTTAAATATTTTAATATCTACAATAATATATAATGCATAAAGGGAACAATATAACTGAAGTCAATCTTGTTCTCTGTATATTTTATGTCATTGGTAATAAAAAGCACAATATTTTCCGAAGAGAAAACCTATGCTATATAAGTTTACCATCCAGGAATGTTTACTTCTCTTACCTGTTCATTTTCTGAGTCAGATTTATAGGAGAATCCATTAGAAGTTAAATCACTTTCATCTTCATCAATTTCTACAGATATCTCTGCAAGTTTATCATTCTTTCCAGGCGGAAAATCAAGTTTTCTTTTCACTGGCGCCATAATGTGCGTCTTGTGATTATGTCTCAGGGAAAATATGAAGTCAAAGAATGAAGGAGAGAACACCACCACCTTGTAATTCTGAATACAGCTGGCAGATGGCAGCAAGTTATGACTGCTTAGACACATCTGTTGATGGAGTGTAGAATTTTAGCAAAATGTTGATTTGTCTTAAAGTGTGGCTTGCGACTATCTCTGACGCAATGCCTCAATTGTTTATGCGCAATAAGCACCAGCAGCGGCTCGTGAGTATACATTTTGGATGTTCACAAAATTTTAGTCAGATAGCCCTGAAAATGTGAAATGCATTCTGTTGTGTAATAGTTATGATTATGAACTAATTGATACAACTGCGGGCGATAATAAATAATAATAATAATAATAATAATAATAATAATAATAATAATAATGCATGACGCGTCTGACGAAAGGTTTCCTCTTTATACTTGTGTGTATAACCACACCGTGTTAGGGCAAGAACAAGTATGTGTAAATGAAATAGTAGTTGAGATTATGGATGGTATAGAGAAACCGGGAGACGTTTCCGAGCTAGTGAACATTACCTACTTCTGCTACAGTGATTAACTTCTGCCGTAGTGCGCTACCATCTAGTGGCATTGACGTAGATTTAGTGATTATATGGAAACAGATTGCAGGAAAAGCTTCACGCGCTAGTGCACTTCTTTCCGTATGCAAGACCCGTATGCATTTGGCCCCATAAGGTGATACCTGTTGCACTTACGCAGAAACTCCTTAAAACGTGCGCAACTCAAGATGTGCTAGCGACTGTGTTGTGTTATGTCTCATCGAGTTTAGAGAGTAGCGCGGTAGATTTAAATGCCGTAGATTTTAAATTAACGCTTGTGCATTAAGTTTACTAGCACTCAAATAAAACATAACCAATAAATACACAAGGTGTCAAAAATTAGGCTGTTCACGTGCTCTTGCAGCATTCCCCACTGATACGACCCTAAACTTCAATATCACATTTTTTTCTTTCATTTTAATTTAACAAAACTGCTTAGTGTGTACTTTTATTATGGGTTGTAATTAAAATCATATACGTAACTTGAAACATGAGATATTATTATACTTGTGGAATTTTCATCACGAGCATAGCGAATGATGAAAATCTTTCCACTAGTAAAAAATCCCATCTCAGTCACAAGCTTGTGAGGCTCGTATTTTGGAGTTCCGCGGTTCAAATCGCGCCAGAACCGTCCTCCCTCACTGGGCTTTTCTCAGGTTTTCTTCAGTCCTCATTATAGACACTCAGGTCTGAAACATTTCCTTCCCAAAATTCTCTTCCCAAATATAATTTCATTGCATGCATCACCAGTGTCCATCATCTGTGGTACCATATGTAGTAAGAAGAGTTAAACACTTTTTTTTGAAAAATGTAGTGTGATACACTCACATGACTCTCTCTACCCTCTATCTTTATTAGTGGTTATACAAACTATTCTTACTAAAGCTTATATTTCTTACTACTACATTTTAATTCAAATAAACCTTTGGAGAAATGGCTACATTATATATTTCGTTATAGATATAAAAATATGTATAATAGCCGCAGTCACCCGACGCTGTTTGCTGGCCTTAAAACTGCATACCGTTCCCATGCAATCGCGAGAAACAACTGAATGTTGAAAGGACTTTAAAAGAATGATCAAGAAAGGAACTCGAACCTTTAATAACGTATATCTCAGAAATGGCTTATGCCACAAAAACTTATATGAAATAAATTGTGTGTTTTAAAGAAATCTAGATTTTTGTGTAGTAGGTTTTCGTCTTAAGGTTTACAAGTTATACAAGATAATATAACATTTCTTCCAAATGAAGAGGACTTCATAGGCTATTCTCCGAAAATTCAAGATATACATTTTATTTATCAAATAAATATCTTTTATATGATATTTTAAACAAAATTGTTTGAGCTATTTTTATAAAATAACAACTTTCGAAAAATTGTATATCTATAGGGTTGTTTGGGGTAGGGGATTTTGTTGAAAATCTTCGTGTTGCATTTTTGGAAGATACTGAACCTAAATATCTCTTATTTATTCGACTTTTTGTTTTTGAGTTATGGTGTTCACTAACAGATACACACGGACATGTTTCCAAAACAGTTATTTCCGTGAAAGGTGAAGTCTCAGTATCGAATTTTTGACTGGAATGCAATTCTTCCCGTACTTACTCTGCGTAGTAGAGAAGCTGCGTAAATAACCATTATGCCCACATTACTTGTAATGAGGCTAAAGTCAGAAAATCGAAATATATGCCTAATAGCTATTAATAGAATTTTGGTAGACTTGTAAATAAGTTATTTCAATTTTACTACTTTTTGCATATATAAACCAATTACTAAAGCAGACAATATAGGCCGGTTATACCTATAACAAGCATAATGAACTGCCACAAGTGTCTTCTTCCAGAATATGTCCTTACTGCTTGCACGTGGTTTGGGTCTCAGTAGCTGGATAACCCATAGTCGGCCGCGTCTGTACTCGCACTCTCGCCATCGGAAATGTCTTCTCCAAGCTAAACACACACTGACCAGGTAAACACATTCCGATTGATGCAATTTAGTTCGACTATTTTAATGTATCTGATTTCGTAAGTTTTCTTGCAGTTCTTCTAATGTGTGCGGATTTGCAGGCTACCCCAGAATTGATAACTTTCTTGAAACACTTCCCCATTTTACTAATTCACTTCTTTACTGTATGAGCAGTGGCGGAATTTTGTTTAATCCACCCACGTGATTACTTTTTTCCCCACCAGCTGAATAAAAATGGCTCAGAATGTAGTTTCGGTACCTCTTTCCTTTTACAGAGGTTACAATTGAACCCTAACTGTAGGTTCCCATTTAAAAAATTAAATTAACCCTAAAATGACTAGCACAACGTCCTCCAAACAAAACACGATTAATAGCATTTAGTTTCGCCCACAATATCGAGCAACTTTTATTCAAGACATTTCTTTCTACAACGCTTAGTTTTGAAGATATTGTACAGTCTCAACTTATATGGCCCACTCTGTATGGGCAGGCAAGCGGCCGAATTTGGAGGGGCAAGCGGGCCTTGATAAAATTCAATACCTGCATAATTCGATAATATTAAATAATTTGCGTTTTTATAGCACGCCCAAACAAGTTTTATCAAAAGCTTTTAAAACATATCACACATGTTCCATATAGAAAAAGCGAGAGGGGGAAGATTCAAAGAAAGAGGAGGGAGAATGCGAGACGAGAAACAGTGAAAAAGTGAAAGAGGAGGAGGGAGAAAATGTTTCGGTGTTTCACAGACAGGGAAATTATACACGAGTTATATTTAGCGCTCCTTCTTTGATCTTCCTTGTATGTCGAAGGCATTTATGAAACTCGCTTCTCGCGATTAACGAACATAACGATATACTGGAAGAGAAATCTTGCTCGCAGATAAACGAGAAAAACAAACTGTTTGCGGAAGCGAGAAATGTAAAAACAAGAAGTAATTCCGACGACATTGGTCTTGAACATAATGGACGAGCGCGTCTGGAAGGCGCCCCGGGGTTATCAGTCCGGGGTAAGACAAATGGAAACATCCCACAAAATAAACCATGACCAAGATAACTTCACTTTCAACTTCCATTCCTAGGTGGTGGCCCTTTTCCCGGGCTTCAAGTTCATTCGTTTTAAAAACCGCTGCAGACGTTAAAAACGACATATGGGATACCAGAATGTAATCATTTCTAAAAGCGTCTGAAGCATTGATCGAATTTAATGCTTTGTTCTTTATACAGGGGCGTAAAAGACAGTTATAGCATGCATAAACAGCGAGGAATGTTGCCTTATCTTGTAATTTTCCGAGTATTAATTTTGTGGGTGCTGCTTCTGTATGCAACATTCAACTCAGCCTATGTTCCGTATATCTTGTCAATATTCCACCATACCAAATTATTTCGTTCAACACCGGACAACGGATATCGCACGGCACTCTTTGAAACCCTACGCCGCCTTGACGTAACATGCTTGCATTACCTCAAATTTGAATATTCTAACGTAAGTGTGAACAGTGACTGCACAAAAACTTGCAGCACAGTACTTCGAAAGAGAGAGGAGCTATGGCTTACAGTACAGTTGAATACGTCGTCATGAATTTGGTATATAGGTGAGAATAGGAATAATTTTGTCACTGTTAGGTTGCATATGCAATGCTACTCATAATATCACCATCTGTCCACGTGCTTTCTAAGGATTACCCTATTTGACTTCTGGGTTTAAATTGTCTATCTGCATAACGGGTCACTATGCCATTTCTATGTCAATTTCATACAGAGTATATAGGGAAATAACCTCTATCGCGACCTTGCTTTCTTTTTTTCTTTCTTTTAATAGCATTTAATGCCTCTCTTACATACGGCACAGCAGTACATGGTGGTACATAAATTGGATGATAATTGTGAAAGAAAGTTTGGGAAGAAAACGTTCCAGTCCTAATTTCAGGGTTTTCCCCGAGCATTTGCCAGTTATGAGGACTGAGTAAAACGTAAAAAAAAATACTCAGTCACTTCCGGCGGGATTTGAACCGGACCTCTCGTTCACGAATCCGTGCCCTAAGAAACCTGTGTCACTACTTGGTTTTCGAACATGTGTCGCAGTTCTCGATGTCTTGTGTTATCTTATTTGTTGAGCGCTTATTGTTTAATTATTTTTTTTAAATTTGGGTTCTTTGCCCTATGGCTAGCTATTATAACTCAGTCGAGCACGTGTCTCTAAGCAGGATATGTAAACGGAAAGGAGTTGATACTAAAAGCTAACACTGATAAAAAAATCTGAATCTACACTTTTATTGCTGTCACGCTTAATTAATAATTGACATTTTTAATCTTTACACACGCCTGACTGAAACTGTGATATTTCCGAATGTAACTACAGTCGTTTTAGTGGCCGCGCACCAGTTACTTCGCGTACTTTACATTTTTGTAACTAACTCTGCGACGAGCACCTCGTGAGAGATTCTTCAGAAGTGTGCAACACTTCCTTATGGCTCGAGAATACATACTCCTTCACCACGAATTGCCTAAACATTATAATATAGCTCCTATTTGTTACAACTGCGCCAACTTTAGCGTCTGTTTTGGTCAGCCAATCACTACTATTAACATATATGCTCTAGGGAAGATATTCCCTCCATTTCTAAAAAAGGCACGTTACTCTGACGTCATTTTGTTTATCTCTTATTAGTGATAAACAACTCACCACCTCGATTTACTGTTACCCACTTCTATTGTAAGTTTCAGTTAGGCCGTGTAAATTTATTTCCTAACAATACTTATGGCTAGCAAGCATCTAAAATCCTGTACATACAATAATATTAATTTACACTACAATCACTCTGGCATTCACAGCATGTTATGATATAAAATATTGCCTAACATGGCATTTAGTATTTACTCTGCATTTATTATATGCTCTTTGTAGGTGACTAAAAGAACAGAATATATCTAGTAAGAAATTAAGTATTTCAAGCATTTAACTAGAATTACAGTGCTGTTGCATAATCTTCGTATCCCATTTGAGTTTCAAAGATAAAACAGCTTATTGCATTTATTACTTTCTCTACTACGTATAGTGAGTAAGGGAAGTATTGCATTCCACCCAAAAATTCGATACCGAGATTTCACCGGAAATACATGTTTTGAGACCCCCTGAATCCAAAAGAAAGCATTTCTGGAAACATGTCCGGTGTGTGTATGTCTGTGTGTGTGTGTGTATGTATGTGTGTGTGTGTGTCTGTGAACAGCATAACTTAGAAACGAACAGTCGGATAAACAGCAAACTCGGTATTTAGGTTCAGTATCTTCCAGAGATGCGACACGAAGGTTTTCAAGAAAATGCCCCCACCCCAGATTACCCTTTACATGGAACATTTTTCGAAAATTTTAATTTTCTCAAAAATGGCTCTAACGATTTTGAATAAAATACCGTAAGTTTAAGACATTTTTATGGCAAATGAATTGTATATCTCGAATTTTCTGGGAATGTCTCCAAAAGTATTCTTCATTGTGAACGACTTTTGCATAACGTAAACCATAAGAGATAGACAAACTCTTACTACACAAAAAGTGTAGATCGCGTTAAAATACACAATTTATGTCATATATTCTTTTTGTTGAGTGAACCATTTTCGAGATATTGCTTGTTATTCCCTTAAATTTTCCAATAATACTTTTTCTCAAATGAAAATTCGTTATTCATTTTTTTTGTCGGTAATGCAAAGAGAATAGAATACTCCACATAGCAACCCGCTCTTAAAATATTTGACTATCGCTTAAGGTCTACCAATTACCCTTGCATCGACAAGAAAATTAGCAATAAGATTAACATATCGATATCTCGATTAACATGAAGCATATGGAGAATAAGCGTTTGTAAATATAGTCATGTAGAGAAAGTCATGTGAGTGTAACACATCAGAATTTGTTTCATGTAAATATCTGTCATTGGCTTGTACAATAGGTAAGATTTAAGTTGAAACATTAACATGTTGACGCTACCTGACCGGTCTAGAAAAGGGGTGCGCTAATGACTGTCCGAGTGCTGAGAAACCCTCCCACAGTCACCCTTCACTGCTTAGTCTCTCAGTATCAGCTGTATTGTTGTTGCCAGTTACATTTTTGGCAGTGAAACATGGAAAATATCCTGATACCTTCGGCCGTGCTTGCTTCGCTGGCTTTTGTGTTGTTACAAGTGGGTGTTGGTTGTTCCCTCTTAAATGTTTCAACCTAACCCGCATTTTAAATAGTAAAGCTTTTGAGATTAGGCAGTTAAGAGGATTATCAACCGTCGTGTGGAGTATACTGCCATCTCTTTCTAGTTTCTATGTTTCAATTTAAAGCAAATGCTCTATAAGTCCTGAGAGTTTAAGTCCCACATTGAGGACTTACGCTCTCAGGAAAGGAAGGATCTTTCTATTTTATATACTCATGTTTGTACTCAAAGCAGTCCATTACTGTCAGAAAAGATGTGAGGACATCCAAGCTTTATAGTTGACTTCATAGGTGATTGGTAATGCTTACACATATTTGAGGTAACAAGGCTTTTTTTAGAATTACCCAACAAAGTGATGGAGCTTATTAGAGCCATCCGCGTTAGCTGCCCACATTGTTATGAACCTCATTTTGCTGTGTTTACCACCATGGCATTTATCCCCTTTTACTGCCAAGAGTAATCAGTTGAGGAAGGTAATCAGAAGTATATTCTAAGTATGTTAATCTTTGTTCGGACCAAACAAGGACGCTATCCCAAAAAAATCCACCAGTGCATTTTTGGGAATGCTTTCATGATTTCTGAACCGCACGACATACTGAGACACCTAGGGAATATGAATCATCTTACAGCGTGTTTCCAAAGGAATTGTAGATGCATGTGTTTCGCGGCTGCTGAGAATGTCAGGCCAGCGTTGTTTGGATAAAGCTAAGTTGAATTCAGCGCAGGCATTACGAATTTCCTCCGTATCTTGGCTTATGTTTTCTACTCCAAAACGTACTTCGTTATTTAATTACGATTAACATGTGCTAACAACTCATCCAGTAGACGTACATTTTGTGCATGGAGTCTGAATAGCCCATACGCACAGAAATAGGCCCATACCTTAATATGTTTTTCAGGCGATGCCTAATTCCATTTTCATTGTTGTGTGTGTTAAAAATCCTCTCATTTTCATTAAGTTCCCTTCATAACAAAAATTCGTTTACGAGTAGAATAGTAATTATAGGACCATATCTTATAGGTTTATGTCCGCAAATAAAAATAAATTTCACACCCGTTTTTAGAGAATCATTTCTCAAGGAACGCGATTTCCCATTTTTACTTTCTCTACTACGTATAGTAAGTAGGGGAATTATTGTATTCCACCCAAAAATTCGATACCAAGATTTCACCGGAAATATCTGTTTTGAGGCTCCTTGAATCCAAAAAATCCATTTTTGGAAACATGTCCGTCTATGTGTGTGTCTGTGAACAGCATAACTCAGAAACGAACAGTCGGATAAACACCAAACTTGGTATTTAGGTTCAGTATCTTCCAGAGATGCGACTCAGAGGCTTTCAAGAAAATCCCCCCACCCCAGATTACCCTTTACATGGAAAATGTTTGAAAATTTTAATTTTCTCAAAAATGGCTCTAACGATTTTGATTAAAACATCGTATATTTAAGATATATTCATGACAAATAAAATGTATATATTGAATTTTCTGGGAATGTCCCCAAAAGTATTCTTCATTCTGAACGACTTTTGCATAACTGGTAAACCATAAGACAGACAAAAGTTTATTACACAAAAAGTGTAGATTTCGTTAAAATACAGAATTTATGTCATATACATTGTTTTTGTTGAGTGAACCATTGTCGACATATTGCTTGTTATTCCCTTAAATTTTCTAATACTTATACTTCTTCCCAAAAGGGAATTTGTTGTTCATTTTTTTTTGGTAATGCAAAGAGAATGGAATACTCCACATAGAAACCAGATGTTAAAATATTTGACTATAGCTTAAAGCCTACCAATTCACCTTGCATCTACAAGTAAATTAGCAATAAGTTTAACATCTCGATATCTCGATTAACATGAAGCATATGGAGAATAAGCGTTTGTAAAAATAGTTTGTACAAGAGTAGAGAAAGTCATGCGAGTGTAACACATCAGATTTTTCCTTTAAAATTCTATTACGGTTCATAAAGCAAATATTCCAATGCGGTGAATTTAACACGTGTTTCAGAATGACAGTTCTCAGTTTGTATGTATTCGTGCCACCGCTTGAATACTTTCATTCTTAGGAATAATGCAAAGTGTTTAATGCTTTAAAGGATGCTCGCATTTTGTGTGTAAACCTCAGCCTTGGAAAATAATTTTATGTACGTCATAATCAGACAAATATCAAACCTAAATTCATAGTTTATAGATCTCAATTCATCAGCCTTTCTGGTTTAAACGGCTGCTTACCCAAAAATGTTTCAGTAACCAAGACACTGGTAAAAGCTCTAGTACATAGAGTCCAAGAAATAACGATACATGTGTACGGTAGTACCCCAATTAAAAAAAATTAACAATGTCCCATATAACACTTATAACTAGGTATGCCAGAGACCGATATAGTGGACGCAATGCTTTTAGGCTACCTATCTGCTTGAGAATTGCACAGATATGCAAATGATTCAAATATCATAATGTGATATTTGCTTTTACCAAGATATTCCCCTATAGTTATAACGCTTCACCTTTGAGGTGAATTTTGAAAGACCTATATATGCACTGAAGTCTATTGAATACACACAAAGAGAAACGCAGCCTGCCTGCGAACGACATAGCTCGAAAATACACACCCACAAATTCCAAATTTAGTAAATCATTTTATATCCTTTGGAGATTCCTGAAGGTTTTCAGGGAATTTCATCCAACAACCTCTTTACCTCGAAATATGTGATTTGTCCTCAAAATTGTCTTAATTGAAGAATCAAAGTTGAGGAGTAAAACTTTTAATAGGAATTTTTCTGTTAAAAAGTTTCATATGAGGTTTTAAGTAACCTAAAATTATGAAAAAATTAACTTTTACACCTTTTTACAACACTAGTAATTTAACTCGAATGTTTGCTGTTATTATATGAAAAGAAAGAATCGCTTCGAGGTGTCATTTCTGAATTCCACTCTTGTCCCGCCGGTATCGCATGTTCATCTATTCCTCCGTACTTAATATTATGGGACTCTCAAGAAATCATCTCAATTGATTTCAGTGGTACAATGCAGCTGCACAGTGGAGGACATTATAGCATCTTCAGGAAGCAGTTCAAAAAGTTGATATTGTGAGAAATCATATCGCCGACAACCTAACAAGACTTATACCGGGCATTAGCAACGTGCTCTTCATCCAGCATGCAGTCCGAAATTGACTTTTCGAAATATCGTATGTTTATGAAGTATAAGTATATGCAAAGCACACGATTTGCTGACAACGACGAAGTGAGGAAAGTATTGATGAAACGGTTCGATGAAAAGGGTATGACTTTCTGTAGAACGAAGAAGCTCATTGTACGCTTTGACATGCTTCACTAAGTTCCGTGAATGTTTCAGCAATAAAACTACTCTAATTTTCTACAAAAATATTAGAGAAACTTTCTTCTTATATGCCCTTATTGTGCACGTTTTATGGATTATCCCGTTTTGAAAATGTTTATTCTTATGCGTTTACATTTCCAGAAATACCATTCTGTTTTGTTTCTCGTGAGCTCAGGGCTGACACTAGCTTTGTTCTGAATAGGTGACTGCTATATCACTCCGGTGAATAGAAAACAAAATTGTGTTGCATGCATTAGCTGTTTGGAACCATTTTATGTGAGCAAATATGGTTATCAATTAGACGTGTGGTCATAAATAGTCTATATTAATGCTTAACTTTAATGTTTGTCTCTCAGGTCTCCGGAGCCGTGTGTAATGGCCTCAGAGTTCTGAATATTTGGATTATGAGGAGATTGGAAAACCTAGAGAAAAGAACAACATATCCAAGTATTTCACCCCAACCAGATCATCAGGTTTGGAAGGAACTGCTCCATCATCACCTTTCCTTTTATCCATTTCACCGTCATTTCGTTTCATCTACTTCCTTCATCCCATACCAGGCATCGAGCTGATCACCCATCCTGGACATCTGTCTGCTTCATGAGTGTGTCTGCTCCCCGGCGGGCCTCTGACCCCAGGCACCCGCCTGTAAGTCCAGGGGGAAGGGGGGTATAAATCCTACATAAGAAGAGGATAAATAATGAATGAATGACGCGCTATCCTCCACACTTGAGCGGTGCAACAAATTTCGGTACCATTTTCTACTTTCAAATCCTAACTCGGTCCCGTCTTCCAAAATGTAAAAAACCTAAGCCGGTCTCGTTTTTCAAAATAAAACCACCTAATCTCAATCTAGTTCATTTTAAAAATACTCACGACCTTCAGTAGACATAGCTACAAAACGATATTATAGTTTTGTTTCACTACAACCGATTTTAACTGCAAAATCAGATCTTCTCTAAAAAAAAGTTTGCTCTACTAAATGCATGCAACAATTTTGTAAATTCCACTCACAAAATAGACGAAAATCGGTGTATTATTCAAAAATTATAATTCTAATGAAATGAAACTTTTTTTAAAAACACCAAGATAGTAATATGTAACAACATTTTTTCTTTTGTGAAGAGCCACTAGCAATTTCGCGGTCACAACCAACTAATTACTCAGTGCCACTGTTGATTTTTCGTAACAGCAATGCCAAATCATTTTACATTTCACTATGCTCAGAATATTATTACGTTTCGTACTATACACTACGAGACCGAGTTGGGTTGTTGACAGTGTATGCTACGGGACTGAGTTGGATTGTTGACAGTATATGCTACGGGACTGAGTTGGATTGTTGACAGTATATGCTACGGGACTGAGTTGGATTGTTGATAGTATATGCTACGGGACTGAGTTGGATTGTTGACAGTATATGCTACGGGACTGAGTTGGATTGTTGACAGTATATGCTACGGGACTGAGTTGGATTGTTGACAGTATATGCTATGGGACTGAGTTGGATTGTTGATAGTATATGCTACGGGACTGAGTTGGATTGTTGACAGTATATGCTACGGGACTGAGTTGGATTGTTGACAGTATATGCTACGGGACTGAGTTGGATTGTTGACAGTATATGCTATGGGACTGAGTTGGATTGTTGACAGTGTATGCAACGGGACTGAGTTGGATTGTTGACAGTGTATGCTACGGGACTGAGTTGGATTGTTGACAGTGTATGCTACGCGGCTGAGTTGGATTGTTGACAGTATATGCTACGCGGCTGAGTTGGATTGTTGACAGTATATGCAACTGGACTGAGTTGGATTGTTGACATTATATGCTACGGGACTGAGTTATCTTCTGGACAGTATATGCTACGGACTGAGTTATGTTCTGGACAGTATATGCTACGGGACTGAGTTATGCTGTGGACAGTATATGCTACGGTACCGAGTTATGTTGTGGACAGTATATGCTACGGGAGTGAGTTGGGTTGTTGACAGTATGTGCAACGGGACGGAGTTGTGTTTTTGACAGTATATGCAACGGGACGGAGTTGTGATGTTGACAGTATATGCTACGGGGCCGAGTTGTGTTGTTGACAGTATATGCTACGGGACCAGTTGTGTTGTTGACAGTATATGCAACGGGACTGAGTTATGTTGTGGACAGTATATGATACGAGGCCGAATTGGGTTGTTGACAGTGTATGCAACGGGACTGACTTGGGTTGTTGACAGTGTATGCAACGGGACTGACTTGGGTTGTTGACAGTGTATGCAACGGGACTGACTTGGATTGTGGACAGTATATGCAACGGGACTGAGTGTGTTGTGGACAGTATATGCTACGGGACTGAGTTATGTTCTGGACAGTATATGCTACGGGACCGAGTTATGCTGTGGACAGTATATGCTACGGGACCGAGTTATGCTGTGGACAGTGTATGCTAAGGGACCGAGTTGTGTTGTTGATAGTATATGCTACGTAACCGAGTTGGGTTGTTGACAGTATATGCTACGGGACCGAGTTGTGTTGACAGTATATGCTACGGGACCGAGTTGTGTTGACAGTATATGCTACGGGACCGAGTTGTGTTGACAGTATATGCTACGGGACCGAGTTGTGTTGACAGTATATGCTACGGGACCGAGTTGTGTTGACAGTATATGCTACGGGACCGAGTTGTGTTGACAGTATATGCTACGGGACCGAGTTGTGTTGACAGTATATGCTACGGGACCGAGTTGTGTTGACAGTATATGCTACGGGACCGAATTGTGTTGACAGTATATGCTACGGGACCGAGTTGTGTTGACAGTATATGCTACGGGACCGAGTTGTGTTGACAGTCCATGCTACGGGACCGAGTTGTGTTGAGAGTACATGCTACGGGACCGAGTTGTGTTGACAGTACATGCTACGGGACCGAGTTGTGTTGACAATACATGCTACGGGACCGAGTTGTGTTGACAGTACATGCTACGGGACCGAGTTGTGTTGACAGTATATGCTACGGGACCGAGTTGTGTTGTTGACAGTATATGCTACGGGACCGAGTTGTGTTGTTGACAGTATATGCTAAGGGACCGAGTTGTGTTGTTGACAGTATATGCTAAGTGACCGAGTTGTGTTGTTGGCGGTATATGCTACGGGACCGAGTTGTGTTGTTGACGGTATATGCTAAGGGACCGAGTTGTGTTGTTGATTGTACATGCTAAGGGACCGAGTTGTGTTGTTGACGGTATATGCTAAGGGACCGAGTTGTGTTGTTGACGGTATATGCTAAGGGACCGAGTTGTGTTGTTGACGGTATATGCTAAGGGACCGAGTTGTGTTGTTGACGGTATATGCTAAGGGACCGAGTTGTGTTGTTGACGGTATATGCTAAGGGACCGAGTTGTGTTGTTGACGGTATATGCTAAGGGACCGAGTTGTGTTGACAGTATATGCTACGGGACCGAGTTGTGTTGACAGTATATGCTACGGGACCGAGTTGTGTTGACAGTATATGCTACGGGACCGAGTTGTGTTGTTGACAGTATATGCTACGGGACCGAGTTGTGTTGTTGACAGTATATGCTACGGGACCGAGTTGTTTTGACAGTATATGCTACGGGACCGAGTTGTATTGTTGACAGTAAATGCTACGGGACCGAGTTGTATTGTTGACAGTATATGCTACGGGAGTGAGTTGGGTTGTTGACAGTATTTGCTACAGGACTGAGTTGGCTTGCGACATTTTACTCGTGAAGAAAAGGGAATCTAGTTAGAATGCGTTTCACCCGAGATGTCCTATTTGGAACATCTATTAAAATTGTTTATGGTGGTTTGTAAATAATCCTTTTAATTTGTTGCCTCGATACTTTCCAGTTGAAGATTATCCTACATTTATTGTGAAGCGCATAATAATAAAGAAGAGTAATCCCCCTTGTTGACCACTATGGGATGTCCTATGACCTACTCCGAAGACGTGTGATATATATTTTGATCGATGCGGAGGTTCATTGCCGCGACGGCGGATGTGACGTAATTTCTAGCGGAACGAGCCATTAGTTTGTGTTTATGCAGGCGGCGGGAGAATCAAGAGTAATGGGGCGGGACTCTCAGCACATTTTAAAACTCTCTCACTCTCGCTGAGTGTACGCCATGTTCATGAAGTTATTTCCACTCTCATCTGTTACAATCAACACAGCATATTCCAACGTTTAAATACCATCAGCATAGATTACTTTTCCAACATCTGTAACTCCAGATTCATTACGTTACAAGCATATTCTCGAAAAGTTCTGATAGCGACTCTTACCCTCTCCTTTTAATGACGATATGTAGACTAAATTTATAGGCGTAAAAATTGAGTACTATGCATTTTAGAGAGAGAGAAAGAAGGAGAGAGAGAGAGAGCTGTGTGAAAACTTAAGTCACCAAATGTAACGGCGCAGTGGTAACAGCTTTCGTAAGTGGTCAAGGTTAAAATCTTTAGTACAGTTAATCTTATTATGATTTCTGGTGGTATTTTCTCTAGGTGTGCTATTGGTATACAATTTCTACGAGTCCTATAATCATCCAACAAAGAAAAATCTGATGTGTTACACTCACATGACTTTCTCAACTCTTGTACAAAATATTTTTACAAACGCTTATTCTCCATCTACTTCATGTTAATCGAGATAAACATTTGCAGACTCTATCTTAATGCTAAGTTTCTTGTAGATGTAAGGGGAATATATATTTACAAGGGTAAATAGATATACAGTAGCCTTTAAGCACATACATATCTCTTAATATCTGGTTGCTAGGTCCAGCACCATTCCCTTTGCCACAGATTAATACTCTCTGCATATCCAAGACAAAAAATGAATAACCAATTCCCATTTGATAAAATAAGTATTGAAAAACTTAAGGGAATAACAAGCAATATCTCTAAAATGTATATAACATAAATTGTGTATTTTAACGCGATCTACATTTTTTGTGTAGTAAAAGTTTGTCTATCTCTTATGGTTTACCAGTTATGCAAATGTCGTTCACAATGGAGAATACTTTTGGAGACATTCCCAGAAAATTCAAGATATACATTTTATTTGTCATGAAAATATCTTAAACACATGATATTTTAATCAAAATCGTTAGAGCCATTTTTGAGAAAATTAAACTTTTCGAAAAATCTTCCATGTAAAGGGTAATCTGGGGTGGGGGGATTTTCTTGAAAACCTTTGTGTCGCATCTCTGGAAGATGCTGAACCTAAATACCAAGTTTGGTGTTTATCCGACTGTTCGTTTCTGAGTTATGCTGTTCACACACACACACACACACACAGACACACACACACGGACATGTTTCCAAAAATGCTTTTTTTGGATTCAGGGTGTCTCAAAACATGTATTTCCGGTGAAATCTCGGTATCGAATTTTTGGGGGGAATACAATACTTCCCCTATTTACTGTACGTAGTAGAGACAGTAAAAATTATGTAAAGAGCTCTAAGGTCTGTCATGCAGACAGTAAATGCAGCAATACGATATGAGGCGAATGACTTAAGAGGTTCAAGCGACAGTAATCAATACCGGATAAAAATGGTGTAGCATTTTCAATAGCTGAAAGTGTGAGAAGTAGAATAATTATTTCAATCCAACGTCTCGTTTCCAAAGGTTTGTCCAATTGATAATGTTACCAGTTTCTTTATTAACTATTTGACATCAATGCAAATGTTCTGTCTTTGTTGGCTGTGACTGACGCTAAAATGAGAGTTCCTCTCCCTCTCGCCAAATGAATAGGAATATGCATATATACTGTAGTAAATACGGCAAGGGTGAATTTATACCCTAATGCTACAGAATAGTACTAAACTATATCTATGAAGAAATGGACTCTGATGGTAGAGCAAAATAAAAGCTTATAAACGAAATGTCTAAATATTCATTGGAAATTTATCAAAATATTAAGGGATACGCTGTATACACCATAATTTACTGTGTAAAGTAGTCGCAAATAAAAGTAAAAATTATCAAATTCTCTGGAAACCGCAAAATCGTAAGTTAAAATAAACAATCCGGCAGTAGGGTTGGGTTGACCGCTACGACTTTATGGTATACTGCTATAAATTTGTGAATTTCTAAAGTTAATGAAGAAGATGTGCACTACATTTCTGGCTCTGTATTGGATGCAGATCTAATAAAAGCATTGCCACAGTACCATTTGGTTCCTTTGTCTTTCGAAGATAACATTTTCAATAGTTTAGATTCCTGGATGGACTGTGCGACGTTAAATTATATTTTAACATTTTGAGCTGTATATTCATATTTTAATGATCCATTAATTACGCACTCTGAAAGTGGATGTGGACAAATTCGTGTAGAAGTACTCCTGGCATCGTATTCTGCTGATCTAATAAGAAAAATGTAAAAATCTACTTTCCAAATATGGCAGTCTCATTATAGCCGTAAAAAAGTAACCACTTGCACCAGGCACATCGCAGCTAACTACCTGATGTTTACACCCTAGTTCCGCCAATCGGTTGAAGGTCAAACTTTCATACAGCCACTCATTGGGCCGGTCGAGAGTCCGACCTTGGGGGAGGGGGATGAGGTTGAGAACAAGGAGCGGCCAAGCTTACTTAAGTAGCGTGACATTTCGATGGTATTTCCAAGTTTACCTGGTTATCTTTTTATGGATAGCACCGGAATTATTACACTTAAAATAATTTAATTAACATTTTGATTACGATTTGTCCATTTGCGAAGCTAAAGAACAAATACGGTCACATCTTATTTGCTTTGCCTCTAATCTTCTGGACTTTTTGATTTAAACTCTTTATACCATATTCCATGCTATATATTACTTTCTCTACTACGTACAGTAAGTAGGGGAAGTATTGTATTCCACCCAAGAATTCGAAACCGAGATTTCACCGGAAATACATGTTTTGAGATCCCCTGAATCCAAAAAAAGCATTTTTGGAAACATGTCCGTGTGTGTATCTGTGTGTCTGTGAACAGCATAACTCATAAACGAACAGACGGATAAACACCAAACTTGGTATTTAGGTTCAGTATCTTCCAGAGATGCGACACGAAGGTTTTCAAGAAAATCCCCCCATCCCAAATTACCCTTTACATGGAAGATTTTTCGAAAAGTTTAATTTTCTAAAAAATGGCTCTAATGATTTTGATTAAAATATCATATGTTTAAGATATTTTCATGACAAATAATACGTATAGCTTGAATTTTCTGGGAATGTCTCCAAAAGTATTCTTCATTGTGAACAACTTTTGCATAACTGGTAAACCATAAGAGATAGACAAACGTTTACTACACAAAAAATGTAGATCGCGTTAAAATACACAATTTATGTCATATACATTTCTTTTGTTCAGTGAACCATTTTCGAGATATTGATCGTTATTCCCTTAATTTTTTCAATACTTATTTTCTCAAATGGGAATTCGTTATTCATTTTTTTGTCTTGGATATGCAAAGAGTATTAATCTGTGGCAAAGGGAATGGTGCTGCACCTAGCAACCAGCTATTAAGAGATATGTATGGCTTAAAGGCTACTGTATTTCTATATTGCCCTTGTAAATATATATTCCCCTTACATCTACAAGAAAATTAGCAATAAGATAGAGTCTGCAAATGTTTATCTCGATTAACATGAAGTAGATGGAGAATAAGCGTTTGTAAAAATAGTTTGTACAAGAGTAGAGAAAGTCATGTGAGTGTAACACATCAGAATTTTTTATTTCTATTACTGCACTTTCTTTACATTTGCAATTTTTCTGTGGCTGTGTTTATTCCTAATGCAATATCGTTTACTTTTTTGTAGTAGATGCTTTTGTTCTTTACGTTGCGATATTAAAATAATTACCAAGGTATCCGAACATGAGCACTTGCTTTTGTGTGTCCAGTAATTGCGTGCAGGAAGTATAATGGTTGAAAAAATAACTGCTAAACAAAATGAGATAAAAAGTATAGAAGTTGAAGTTCAGATCAGAGAAACACTCCTATGGATATTGTCGACAAGAAACAGAAGAAAAGTTTTCGTGGCAAACTGTAAAGAGAAACTGGATATGATACAGCAAAAATAATGTGTTTTATAATTCCCTTCCATCTTCTCCATATGAAAAGTCTGATGTGTTACATTCACGTGACTTTCTCTACCCCCTTTTGCTTATTTGTAGGTGTACAAATTATTCTTACAAAAGTTTATTTTCCTATCTACTTCATTTTAATCGAGATAAACGTTTCCATAAATAGTTGCATTAGATATTTCGTTATTGATACAAAGTGAATAGCGATAATCAAATGTTTAAAACTGGACACTCTACCCTGGCCTTAAAATTCTATACTCTTTCCATGCAGTTGCGAGTAACAACTGAAAATCGACAGAACTTTAACAGAATGGCTAAGCGTGGAACATTTCAAAACATTAATAATGGGTAACTCGGAAATGGTTGATGCTACAAAAAAGTCATTTGAAATAAATTGTATATTTTAAAGAGATCTACTGTTTTGCATAGTATATTTTCGTTTGTCGCTTAGCTTTACAGTTTTGCAAGATTATATAAAATTGTTTCCGAATGAGCAAGACTTTCACAGGCTATTCCCAGAAAACTCAAGATATAAATTTTGTCATGTAAATATCTTTAATAAATAGCATTGTTCCATGTAAAGCATAGTTTGGGGTAGGGGGATTTTCTTGAAAATTTGTGTGTCGCATCTTTGGAAGGTGTTGAACCCAAATACTATGTTTAATATTTATATCCGACTTTCCGTTTTTGAGTTAGCTTGTTCACGCACAAAGCTTTTTTAATGCAGGAGTCCTTAAAACGTGAATTTCCGGTGAAATCTTGGTATCGAATTTTTGAATGGAATGCAATACCTTCTCTACCTACTATGTGCATGGTATAGAAAGTAAATAGGCTAAAAACAAACATCATATTGTATGTTACCTTATTTTAAAAGTAAAATTTGGAACCTAACTCGTAACTCGCTAACCTCGCCATTGGTGTTTTTATTGCTGATAAAGTAAATAATTGCCCTCTATTACAACATTTCAGGAAGCTTATGTCTGTAATTACATTATAATGACGGCAATTCATAACGGTGCTTGTGCCTGATTTGCAAATCTAATTTGCGTTTCAAATTAGCATAAGTACCCAATCTCCGGAAATGGCTGCAATTGTTTCATTATTAGTCGACACACAATTCACTTAGAGAGAAGATAATGAAAATTAACTTGTATGGAAGCGTGATTCAGCTATTCGCGCGATATGTTAGATAAGATTAGCACCATTGCAAAGGATCAAAGCGATGTGTGTCTGTTTTTGACACGACAAATAAAAACAAGAACGCTGATCGTAAACCGCAGTCACACGAGCTCACTAACAGCAACATCAAAACCTAATTTCATCGCCGCTTGCAATCATGTCAACAGCTTTTGTGTACCAAGCCGGACTCTACCAAACAGGGGTGCACATTTCTCATCACAGGCCCCTTTACTTAATTCTGCGTTTCATTTCTTAAACTATTTTCAGCATTAGATTGGGAAGCTGTCTTCAGGATTGATTACAATTTTAAAAGCCTAATGTATTACATTAACCTGACGTTCCCTATCCATTCTTCTACAAACCACTCTTACAGGATCCTTCCTTCCTATCTTCATATTAGTCGATATTCATTTTTTGAGAAATGGTTTCAGCACACATTTCGTTTTAGGTACACTCGGTCAATTTAAAACTGGCCGCGTCTGAGAAACGGAACTCGAATCGGGTGCTTCCGTGAGCGCTCGGGACTGTCAGACTGTACACAAGACTTTGTAAATTAAAATTGAGTTTTATTTATGGACGCTCTTTAACTACTATGGTCCTTAGCGTCCCATTCTATATTGGGCAAAAAGACCAGTAATTATGCTCAGAGGCCTCTTTTACTTGCCGTAAATCTACGACAAGGCTTTACTTCCCTACCGAAGGAAGCCATGCAAAGGATTCTTATGCCCGAAAAAATCCATCACCCTCCGCCGGGTTTGAACCCGCAACCTCGGGAACTAGAGGCTAGCATGGTAACCACTACATCACGGAGGACAACAACAAGACTTTGTATATTCTTATAGTAGTTATAATGGGGAACATAATTATAATCACAAAACTCTTCTGAAAAAATATTCATATAGGAGATTTCATACAGATGGATGTTTCATTGTTTATTAACACTGGATATTTGTAACCAAAACACACTTTCTTGATTTCTGGTTCTGAAGTGAAGAATGAATAAAGCTCGTTAAAATGCCACGCTTAATGTGACACTTTTAAAGAGTTAACTTACTGCTTCTGAGGTTGCAATTTCAAATCCCTTTGGAGCGACTCAACTTTTTCCCCTTTCATTTTAGATATACGAGTAAAAATATAAACTTTTTTCATGTTTTATTTAGTTTATTTAGTATTCCGTCGTACCGGAAAACGACGACCATGAAAATTTACCGGTAGGAGGAGGTTTTATACTCAAGTCAATTTAATTTTATAACCACAAATTTCACCATTATTGCAATATTATATTTATAAGTAAAATGAAGTAACACAAGTAGTATTATTTAACTATATGGAATCGAACTGAGGTGCTTGCGTAGAAATTAATTAGCTTAACCACTGCTCCAAGGCAAGCGCGGTGTAAACGTAGCCCAAATCAGTGTCTTGTGACTTGTATTATAGTTAGCCAAGGCAGCGCACAGAAGTTGACGGTTGTGAACCGCGCGCCCACTCGAAGGGACTTTGAAAAAATGTAACTGCTCCAATATACCGGCCACTTTTAGTTTGACCGAGTGCCAAGGGGAATACAGGAGTTAGCAGCGATAGTCAATATTTTTAAAGAGCGGAACGCTATAAGCTTGCTTTTTAATTCCTTTGCATCACTATGATAAATTATTGAATGTCTACTTGTAACTTCAAAAAATCTGATGTGTTGCACTCGCATGACTTTCTATATTCTTATAAAAATTATTTCTACAAACGCTTATTCTCCATCTATTCGTGTTAATGTAGATAAACATTTGCAGAAACTATCTTATGGCTCATTTTCTTGTAGGTGCAAGGGGAATATGGTAGGCTTTAAGCTATAGTCAAATCTTTTAAGAGCTGGTTGCTATGTGGCGCATTCCATTCTCTTTGCATGTCCAGGACATAAAAAATGAATAACGATTCCCATTTGAGAAAAAGTATAAGTATGGAAAAATTCAAACAAATAACAAAGAATATATCGGAAATTCTTCATTCTACAAAAAAGTATATGAAATAAACTGTGTGTTTTAAAGAGATCAACTTTTTTGTGTAGTAAAATTCTGTTTATCTCTCACGGCTTACCAGTTATGTAAAAGTTATTCAGTATGAAAAAGACTTTTGGGGACATTCTTAGAAAATCCAAAACATACATTTCATTTGCTATGAAAATATCTTAAATATATGATATTTTAAAAAAAAATCGTTAGAGCCATTTTTGAGCAATCAAAATTTTCGAAAAATGTTCCATGTAAAGGGTAGTCTAGGGTAGGGTTATTTTCTTGTAAATCTTCGTGTCGCAGCCTTGGAAGATACTTAACTCAAATACCAAGTTTGGTATTTATCCGACTTTTCCTTTATGAGTTATGCTGTTCACTGACACACACACACACACACACACTGACTAACACACACGGACATGTTTTCAAAAATGCTTTATTTGGATTCAGGGCACCTCAAAACATGTATTTCTGGTAAAATCTCGGAATCGAATTTTTGGGTGGAATACAATACTTCCCCTACTAATATACGTAGTAGAGAAAGTAAAAATTGACGGGTTGCATTTATCTTTCTCTATCCACAATCGGTTACTTTTATTCTCCTTCCAAATTATTCTTACAAACGCTTATTGTTCTATCTCCTTCGTGTTAATTTAGATAAACGTCTGTAGAAATGGTATCATACATTTCGTTCGAGGATTCCGTGTAGATACACCCAATAAGTGTAGGCTTTTTCGTATTTTCCAGGTAAACATTGGAGTTGATATGCAGTAACACAACTCAAAGTTCCACACACAAAACGAAAGAGGTAGTATAGGAGGGTATCATACTACGTAATAGTAGTAAAAGGACTTTTATTGTGAACAGTTTGTTTCCTCTTGTACAATACAAAAACCGCATGAGCGTCATTGCCGTACACGTTTTTCTTGTCTCTATAATATAACACTGTGTGTATAATACTAAATATATACTCACTGTATATACATAAGTATGTACTAGTATGTTCTATGAACTATCATAATGAAGGAAGAAAAACAAAATAATAAGAAACATGAATTACAATTATATTACAAATATATACAATGTTCCGACCCTTAAGAACTCGCTCTTATGTCCTGTCTCTCCTCTTTCGTTCTCCAGAGCAATTAACCTCCTTTGCCGAATCTTAGACAAAAACCAGCCCATTTTATGACAGCCCGCGTCCAACATTACATCCAAGCAGGTCTCCATTCCCCTGTAAACACAGAACATCAATCTTTCCATCAAAAGCTCCACCTTTCGATTTAATCAACATCAGCAGGAAGACAACTACGCAACTATTGTCATCTATCGGCAAGTTACTCCAATAGATGCTTCTGAAATTCGCTCCGTAACTAAGCCCATACGTTGTTCATACTCCGAATCTGAGATATAAGAGAGGTGGGAATACGATATGACCCAGATGTTAAAATGCCATTTAATGGTAAACAGAATATAAATTTTAGGTTGTATTTTGTGTTTATATATATATATATATATATATATATATATATATGAATACAACATCGGAGTAAGTCTCTTTCATAATGTAAGACGGTATTCCATTTCTAAGCTAATGGATCTGCAGCTTCGCCTTTCACGTATACTACTATGCTGTACAGCTAGAGCAGTGAAGTTGCCTGCCCACTAGGGTTCCGCGCAGTACATTGTTAAAGAAACCGGTAATTGCGTACGTCGTACGACATTGTTCATTGCCTGTGGGAAGCGAAAATACCTAGTTTCACCTAATTTGCAAGCGCATGGCATCACCATAACGAACGAACTTTTAATAAAAATATCTGTGTGATCAGAGAGATGAAATTTACACCCAAAAATTCTCACGAACTACCTTAACCTAAGAGAATGATTGTGGGTAATGAGGGTTTATACTTCAGAGAATTAAAGAGGAAACTATTTATACGCCCTGATGCTTTTATTGCGATTACTACTTATTAACATTGAAAGCTAGACGGCTTAGCTTGATTAATGTGGCGGTTCCAAATCCGCCTGTTACGCAGAAGTTCCTTTTTCTTTTTAATTAAAAACAGAAGTGCTACTAAAACTGCCAAGGAAATGAAGGAAATTTTAACCCTGCACTCGCGATTTAGGTTTTAAAGTAATTAGTCTGCCTTAGAGAGGAATATGTTTTAATATTTAGTTTCTCTGAATTCAAAGATAGAGGAAAACAACTGTTTTACGCAACTTTTCGAGCATTTTGCGGCGAAAATGTAATTTTACTAAGAACAATTAGTAGCAAAGAATAAAATTAACGAAAATTATTTTAAGTTAAGCTCTTTCAAAAGCGTCCTAGTACTATTAAAATTCCTTAAAAAGTTCTAACGGATTTTTGCTCTTTTTATTATGTTTCAGAACAATTTTGTATGTAATTTGCGCCGAATTTTAACAAAATATGGAAAGGTAGAACAAGACTGAAAATTCAATATCATATCTAACCAACTAAGTTACCACAGAAACATGCCGGCACGACGTTAAATATCTCAACTGACTTGCATTATGGGAAATTCAATATCGTTCCGGCATATTCCATGGTAGTTCAGACCAACCGGACGAAAACCGGAAGATCCGGGGCTCAAATCCCGGCTAAAACATTTTTTCAGTCTGATCTACCTTTGCAATCTTGTCCTACACACGGCTTGCGTGAAACAAGATTAATTCCCATTTAATAAAATATATTTATGAAGCGAAGGTTATGAGCATTCTTTTTATTTTAAGCCATTTTTATAAGATTCTCACAGCCTTTCAGCTGAAATTTGACATACGAATTATATGTATATAGTAAATTGGAAAGTGCAGAAATACTTATTTTTGAGAAATTTCAGATTAAAGCTTAATATGTAGCTTAAAAACTGTTTGCTATTAATGTCATTCCTAACTTCAAGCCTTCTAAAATTATAGATTTGAAATAATGCAGAAAACAAACGAAATACCACCCAAAATGAATATATACACGAAAATATTTAAGCGAGATTGGGTAAAATTAACAAAATGCTCTCCCTTCGATTTATATCATATAAATATTCTATAGGCAACTGTAAATTATTTTGGGCAAAATTTTTCACAATCCGCCACATTGGAAGTTAAATCACCCGTGGGCTCTAATCCGACTGGACCCTTTCTGTATGTTTTTTCTCAGTCTAAAATTTTTGTGTATGAGATTTCTTCCTTACATTTCAGTTTTGCTCCGATTTGTATGCAAACATGCATACATAATCTAAAATGAATTAATTATCTAAAAGTTTAAGCATGTATTTTATGATTACTTTATTTATTGGCTCGCCAAAAAATTAATTTATGCTGAAAAAGAAGGAAAACACCAACAACGTCATAAAAACAAACATTTATTTCTCTACAACTAATAACATCATCTTCAATCAACTTTATTTTCACTGTAATGAAGTATTAAAATGTTACTGTTATACTTCTCTGGAAAACTTCACTGGGCAAGGCAGCTTTAGTAAATATGCATTTTTTTCGCTAATTAAAAATAATTGACTTTATTATCTGAGAAATTATTTGAGCCAGAGCTTTGAGCTTTTGAAGTCATTTATGTATTTATTTGTTTATATTAAGTGTGCAAATTTTCAAGGTAATAACTTTAAAATTAAAAAAGACTATAAAATTCATTCCCAGTGTCCCTTTAGGCAGTATTTTTAACACTTAAATGATTTCAGTCTAATTATATAATATAAAAAGTAACAGCCCGCTTTAAAGCAATATGTGTATAATATAATATATAAAATGTATGTAAGAGTCATTGTATTATGTTCATATTATTACGTACATGTTTAATAATGTTATGTGAATGTATTATGTAATTTAACAATGTAGAAACTGTGAGAATAGAAGCCGAGATAGTTAACAGTAAGGTAACAATGAGGTAACCTTGAGGCAATAATTAATCAGAAAGTTTAATAATGGTACTAATAATTCTTGGAACAATAATTTAATATTTAAAACAACTTATAAATAGCCAATAAAAACTAGAAAATCCAAAAGTTAAATAAAAGTATTCTATTGGAGTAGGATTAGCCAATCCGAGGCTTGAAATAGAGACATTTATAATTTCAAGCGGTAGACGCCAGGTGCTAGAAGGCAACGTTCCTGAGCAGTTCGCTCGGTAAGTATTAAGTGTGAAAACAATAAAAATTCATTACGGTGAGAATATTATAAAGTTTACGTGTGAAACAGTGCAAGTAATTAATAAATAATCTCACAGCTCTCTATATCAATGAAATGTTATTTAATCGTGTGAAGGATTAATACAAGCATTCATTCATTCATTATCTGTTTACCCTCCTCTTATGTAGTACGTACACCTCCAGGACTTACAGGCGGGTCCCTGGGGTCAGAGGCCTGTCGAGGAGCAGACACTCATGGATCAGACAGAACATCCAGGATGGGTGATCAGCCCGTTGCCTGGTATGGGAGGAAGGAAGTAGATGAAATGAAATGTTGGTGAAATGGATGAAAGGAAAGGTGATGATGGAGCAGTTGGTGGAATGAATGGCGGGGGAAACCGGAGAACCCGGAGAAAAGCCGCCCAGACGCCGATTCGTCCACCACAAATCCCACATGCAGGTCCCTGGGATTGAACCCGGTCTGCCTCGGTGGGAGGCATTAATAAAAGCAGTGAAGTAAAAATTATAATTTGTGTAAGCCTTCATTCTTTAGCCGTTCCAGTCTTGTTAAGAGATACGTGTTTCTACAAATTACTACTGACTAAGCCGAGGAAAATATACATATTTAAATAAACATTCAAATTACAAAGTTGATTTTTAAACTTGGGGCGAAGGCCGCCGGAAAGTTTGTATCGTACGTGGTTGCAACTACTTGAAGTTTTAGCTCCCCAACAGTCGAACTACAATAAATCTTCTTCAACCTTAATATGGTTTTAATCGAATTACGATCAAAATATTTACTTTTACATCACCTTAAACAAGAAAAGGGTGTACGTCTATGTTAAAATGTCTTCTCTTTTTATTTGTGGAAATAGATGTTTTAATGTTAACATACTAACGCAAAATGTTTGAAGGCTAGAAAGGGTTGCGAGCAATCCGAATCGTGGTCACCCCTGGCAGCACCCCCAGCAGGTTCTAAAACTGTGGAAGAACAATAAACAAACGTTCAGAGTGGAAAGGAAAAACAAGAGGTCACGTAACACTTGGTTTCTACTTATCGTTTGGAGCAAGATGGTTCTGCTCATAACGCAGTCCTGCAACCAATGGGTCAATTACATAATGGCGGTAACAGCTGACCCCCCGGGGGCGGCAGAACTACATCTGATACTGTGCAACAGTCTGATGAACACAACAGGGTGATATTTGGTCTTAGGGGAGAAGCTTCTAAGCAAAATTAGATAAAATGCCTCATTGACAGCCACTATCAAATTTTAATTTAGTATCTACAGCCTATTCTTGCCAAAGTTTATTTTTACTTTCTCTACTACGTGTAGTAAGTAGAGGAAGTATTGTATTCTACCCAAAATTTCGATACAGAGATTTCACCGGAAACACACTTTTTCGAGTGCCCTAAATCCAAATAAAGTATTTTTGGAAAAATGTTCGTACGTTAGTGTGTGTCTGTCAAACTTGGTATTTGAGTTTAATATCTTACAAGCATGCGACACGAACATTTGCAAGAACATCCCCCCCCATCCCAGACTACCCTTTACATGGAACACTTTTCGAAAATTTTTATTTTCTCAAAAATGACTCCAACGATTCTAATTAAACTATCATACGTATGAAGTATTTACATGACAGGGAGATGTATATCTTGAATTTTCTAGAATATCTCCAAAAGTCCTCTTCATTCATTTATACTTTTTCTCAAATGGGAATTCCTTTATTCGTTTTTTACTTTCTCTGCTACGTATATAAGTAGGGGAAATATTGCATTCCAGCAAAAAAATAGATACCAAAATTTCACCAGAAATACGTGTTTTGAGGCCCCCTGAATAAAAAATCATTTTATAAAAAGGTCTATATATGTGTGTATGGACGTGTGTCTAAGCAGCATAATTCAAAAACGAAATGTCCGATAAATACCAAAATTGGTATTTAGATGCAGTATCTTGCAAAGATACGACACGAAAATTTTCAAGAAAATTCCTCCCAGCCCTGACTACCGTTTACATGGAACAATTTCGATAATTTTGATTTCCTCAAAAATGGCTTTAACGATTTTGATTATGTCATATGTTTAAGATATTTTCATGGCAAATAAAATGCATATCTTGAATTTTCTGTGAATGTTCCCAAAATTGTTCTTCATTTTAAATGGATTTTGCATAACTGGAACCGTAAAAGATAAGACAAGGTTTTTCTACACAAAAAATTAGATCTCGTTAAAACACAATTTATGTCAATACACATTTTTTTCCGAGTAAACCATTTTCAATATATTCCTTGTTATTCATTGAATTTTCCAATACTTAGATATACTTTTTCTCAAATTCGTTATCCGTTTTTACCATGTCCTAAGGATATGCAAAGAGAATGGAATGGTCCACATAGCAACCAGCTCTTAAAAGATTTGACTATCGCTTAAAGCCTACCATATTCTCTTTGCACCTAAAAAATTAGCAATAATATGATTTCTGCAAAAGCTTCTCTCGATTAACATGAAGTAGATGGAGAATAAGCGTTTGTAAAAATAGTTTGGACAAGAGTAGAAAAAGTCATGTGAGTGCAACACATAAGATGTTTATTTACTTTACGTTAATCAGTAACAAACGTTTGTTTCATACTATCTGAAATTTCATGATTTTCCGTCTCCATAAAAAAAAACGTCAAATTTAACTTTTCCGTTAAGTTATTTGCCGTACTTCAACAATAGTTATATATGAAACATGACTGCGTCTATATCCAACGTAATATGCAGTATAATATTTTAAACCAATAAGTATTTCGACATAATATGCAACGAAATATTGTACATAAATCAGGAAAGATTTTTTTTCAGGAGTCGTTTAACATCTTAATCGTCCTTAAAAAAACTCACTTTCCTATGCAATTCTGTGAATACTATTGTAGAAGTACTTTCACCATACATTGCGTTGTAGGTACAGGAGACTAAAACATTAGAAAAACCTTTAAAAAGCGGTAGCTGTATTCTGAATACGAAATTCCATATTCTTTCCATGACATTGCAAGAAACAACTGAATGGTGACAGCACTACAAACAGCGACAAATTACTGTGAATTTAAAACCTGCAACGATGAATATCAAGGAAACGGCTAATGCAACAAAGGTTATTTTAAATAAATTGCATGTTTCAAAGAGTAAGTGTATCTCTTGTGGTTTACCAGTTGCACAAAATTGTACAAAATTCCTTCCAATGAAATGGACTTCACAGGCTATTTATATATATAAGTAAATCTAATACATTTTATTTTACATGTAAATATTTTAAAATTAAATGTATTGTAATCAAAATCGTTAGCCATTTTTGAGAAAATAAAAAATAACGATAAGTAAAAACCTAAACATCTTGCTTATTTTTTTCTAATTTCCGCATAAGAAAGTTTATAAGCTGTACCTATGTTTCTGACAACTTGTTACCTATTTTTAACTGAATGAACATTTAAAAAGTTATACTAAATTTTATTTTCTCTATCACGTAACTAGTATGTAGAGGAAAGTTACATTCCACTCAAAATATTTTATATTGAATGTCCCAGTAAATGTGTTTTTGGTACCCTGAAATAAAAAATAATAGTTTTATGAAACCTTTTTATGTTTAATTTCATTATCTTTCAAAGAGAAATTCGAATATTTTCAAGAAATTTCCGCACCCCAAGCTACATAAGTTAAATTTCTACTTATTTGTTTTTTCTCAAAAATGACTCAGGATTTGTATTAAAATATTGTATGTTTAGGACATACATGACTAATAAAATGTACACCTTGTGAATAGCCCGTGAAATTCTCTTCATTTGGAATTAATTTTGTGTAATTTATGAATCATAAATCGACGAACGTATCATAAGAATTTGTTTATAATCATAAATTCTGAGGCACAACCATAGCCTCTCTAATTTCACTGCAGTAAAAATATGGAACATATGCTGCTACGCCCTTATGTTCTGCAGTTCCCAAAGCGCAGACCATTAGACAGCAAGAAGTAATTAAAAAGTTATTTTAAAACTGTGTATCTGATATATCTCCAACCTGTTGAACAAACTGCAGCACACAACAGCTGCTTGGTAACGTCGTTACGCTGATGAATCACCACTTTATCATTATTACTTTAATTAAGGATGGGTGCAAATGAAACAAAAGAGTAACGCTGCTGCAAACCAAAATTGTTTCTGTTTTGCGTCCGAAAGTAACAATATATCTGACTAGCATCCTATAAAAAGGTTCCAATAAAGGAGCTCCTTCTCACTTGTATGTTATAAATGAAATGTAGTACTAAAGCACAAAGTATTTGGTTTATAAATGGTTTATAAAGAAAGGGAATAAAAATTAGGAAAACCAAAGAAGCAAAGTTAAGATATTTCTTGAATATAGAATAAACATACGTACAACAAAATGACAGCAATCCAGACTAGCGGAAAATATTTATAGAAAGTAATTGTAATGAAAATCTAATTATCAAAATTTAATGAAGGAGTTGCTATTTCTATAGATTACTCTGTAATAAAGAAAGAAAAGAAAAGCTAATCTTCCGAAGTTGTAAACTTTAAAGTACTTTAATTGTGGTAATTCCAAAAGATCCATAAGCTTCCTGCACCCTTCGACATATTTAACTTATTGAATATATTTTAAAATATTGAAGGATGTAGAAATGTTATCAGTCTACTGAAATCATCATAGTTAAATCCTCTATGTGACCTTAATTTATTCTTTGTTAATAGAGTTGAAATCTACCGTATACTTAATGTTTTGTATTCCTATCAAATAATATATATATACAGGGTGGACCATTTAAGTTGAATGTACAATATCTCCAAAACTAAGCGTTGTAGAAAGAAATGTCAGGAATGAAAGTTGCTTGAAATTATGGGAGAAAGAATTGTCATTAGCCGTGTTTTGTTTGAAGCACGTTATGATAGTCACTTTGGGGACAATTTAGTTTGTTTAGTGGGAACCTACAATTAGGGTCAAATTATATACACTTAATGTAAACTACCCTTTTTACAATTGTTCAATACTGATGTTCTAATTATTATGATCACTGGTGACCTTTGCTGTTAAAAAGCAGTCTTAAATAAATAAATAAATTTAAAACAAGCAAGACTGGGGATTAACACCTATAATTGTTCAAACTTGTTAGATGTGAAATGAATTTTGAAATTATTTCTTTTATTGTTTCTTTATTGTCGCTTCAACTATAAAGTCATATCGGACTACTTTATAATACAGAAGATGATTACCATGAAAAATACAATTTAAAACAATAGTAGTAATACAATATTAAATTCTCTAGATAGGTATGCTGCACATTGTTATACAATTTTGTCGTTATCATAAAGTTTAAAGTTCCTTGTTGTGCTGAATTTAGGGGGTCCGGTAGTCTTTTGGAGATGTCACATCTTTCTCTGTGTTGTACATAGCGACGGCATAGTGTAACAAAATGAACTGCGAGATTGGATCTCAGAGGTCGCACAGGAGGAAGGTCACAGTTGAGATGTTTGTACGTTATAGAAGTATGTCCAATACGTAGTCGAGTTAATATTGGTCTTTGCGGTTGAAATAATAGTGTTGAAGTTGGACTCGGAAATGTAGACATCGTGTAACTTGCTTCTAGATGTGTCTGTCTGTGTTTGTCTCCATTTAAATGCAAGTCTTTTTGATGAAGTTGGTGAAGTCCGTGTATGGGATCTTGATCTACAGAGGTGGATTGGTGGCTTTTTTGGCTCCTGATCAGCTGATTTATTTCCCAGAATTCCGACGTGAGACGAATGATACAGGCGAATTATACTGATTTACCAGAGATTAGAATTTGGTTATACAGTTTCTGAAGTTCTTTAACAATATTTTGGGAGGTTGAAGTTTGTTGAAGGGCGAGTCGGAAAATACTATGTAATTATATAGGTTATCTTTTTAAGTATATAATCCAATGAGAGTTGAATTACTAACAATTCACAAGAATAGACAGAAAGATAGTTGGAAAGACTATATTGTTTGGTGTAATCGGGGAATACCGTGGCACATCCATTATGACCATCAGGTCTGGATCCGTCAATGAAGATACGAGTTTGTTGAGTGTAGAGTAGACAGTTCGTTAAACTTTTATGAGAAACACTATTTGTTGAAGATTTTCCTTGTATAGCCAGTGATGTGGCAATAATGGGGTATGTGAGTCTCCATGGTATGTAATCTAACAAGGAAACATATTAGGCAGAGTAATGTTAAATTCCTTGAGGTGCGCTGAGAGAAAAGTTTGAAAATCCGAGGGTTGTACTGATACTGTGACATTGTTTCACGCATAAAATATTTATTCTAGCTTTGATATTTGATAATAAACCATTTATCTTGGACTACAATTGTGTTGCTTATGAAGTTCTATAGAATATTTTAGATGGAAATAGGAACCTATTTTAAGAAATAAGGTATTTACATGGAGCTTTCAATATGATTTCCGAAATGGATAGTGTGAAGTCGCCGTAGGCCTTGTCGCGTTATATAGCACTTCAGGAATAGATATAGCTTGTGCCTACGCACTCCAGAAAACCTCTCCCAATATCGAACTATTGGATCCAACCGGGAAATGTTCAATGGCTTCTATGATAATCTGGAATCTGTGTACGCCAAATATGGACCCAATATCAAGCCTCCTCAAATTTGGAACTGTGACGAAACAGTAATGTGCTATGCTATGAGGTCTGGACGAAATGTGATTATAGGCAGGAAATACGATACAATCGTAGTACCAAGGAAGTAGATTTATGGATTTAAAATAATGTTTTAATACATGCATTGTATTTATTACACGTTGAATCCTTATCACCAAATTGGGTAGGTTTACCCCAATGTTTGCTACAGTCTATTGCAAACACACAACTTCATGGCGGGTGGCGGGCGCAGCTGGTTAGTGCAACACTTATAGGTAGCGTGCTCTACCTTAAGACGCTGTGAGTTTACGCTGTAAAGCTTTTGGTGAAAATACAGTTTTTTGCCCATAAACGTTCCTGGCGTTCCACGAAAGGGAATCATTTACTCATGAAAAGCACTTTATTTTTTAAGTTTGTAGTCCAAAACCTCGCTTTCTACAACTGCTTCCAGAGGTAACAATATGCATTAGAACTTATGTTTCAACACAGGCTGATGCTATGAACCGAAGTTTTCAACTCGCCTGCCCAACGCTTTTGATTATTGTGTCACCATAGGATAACAAACAGGCAGCAGACATCGCCTTCAGCTAAGCGATAAGGAAGAAACCGTTATTTGATGTTAAGTTTTCAGCTACAGTAGAGGTTGTAGCTTTCGCACTAGCGATAGTAAATTAAGTGAGCGCTCATAGATCAGTTACAGAAACAGTGCTTCTTCTATTTTATTAGTTTTTAGCCAAAATACCACTTAATAAGGAATGTATGAGCGGTAAAAATAAACCAGCAATTCGCAAACAGGTCGCGTCACGTCATTACAGCAGGAATATAATAATTTACAACGTACATTCTTTTTTTGAAAGCCTTTCGATATGACGCAGCTGTCTTGCCATAAGGAGCTTTTTGCTTGATCTGCGGAAAGTTTTGGTATTGTTATCGAGGTACGAGTTTGAAGATACTTTCCTTGTTAATTTAGGATCCATATCGGACTTTCTCGAGTCCTAAGGTAATTTACGCCTATAAATTCTTAATTTCGTTTCTCATTCCCGATATTAACTTTGTTCCGCCCTTTAATACATGGTAACTGGCGCAGCTCCAGTAGTGGCCAGAGCTCAGTCGCCAACAAATTCTGTGCCTGCTTTAGTATTCAGCGCCAAAGGTTGGTACCGACTACGTAAGGAGTTGCATACGCAGCCCTCTCCTCTCCAACTTGCCTGTCGCACTTGGAAGTAAAAGACCTACCCTTGACTGGTGCGAGATTGAAAGCAGGCTTCAGTACTCTCCGGAAAGACCCAACTCGAAATTAAACAATTAAGTTGAGTTTTATTTATGGACACACTTTAATTACTATGGTTCTTAAAGTCCCATTCTATATTAGGCCTGAGAGAACGTAAATTTTGCTCAGAGGCCTCCATCTGGCCTGAGGTTCTTTTACTTGCCGTAAATATACGACACTAGACCAGTGGCTTTATTTCTTTTTCGAAGGAAGCTATGCTAAGGATTTTTAGGCCCGAAAAAAATCCATCGCCCTCCGCCGGGTATGAACCCGCGTCCTTGGGAGTTTAACACTTGATTTTGATGAACCTTCTGGCTCTATATAGATGAAGGGAAATGTGGTTTAGATTTTCTAAATTTGCGTCTTTACATGAAATATGTGACTCAGAGTTTAAAGGGAACAATGATTGTAGCCGGTACTTAAACATATTGGCTACAAAAGTAATGTAGGTTTTTTTTCAGTTTGTTTAGGGGAGACTAAATGGTTAAACATTTTATAGAGTCATAAATTGGAATTTTTATACATTTTAGCGCTATAGGCAAAATAGTTATCTTCGAGAGATTGTTAAAAATTGTACCGCATCTTCCATTTTGTACTTGGAATTCTTCACCACCTCACAGAAAATATTTAATACCTCATACACTTTGAAGTGGAGAAATAAACTTAGCTCATCTTTTAGAGCACAATTTTCTCTACAAATTGGCACTACGCTTATATATGACAGCTTCCGTGTGTTAGAGTCATGTGGTTTTCTTCCTTGCAAATATAGGTGATTTTGTTTTCTCCATTTTTGGTTAGAACAGCTTTTCTTGTGAATGACATTTTGTAGTATAAAATGACCCGTTTTTGCAGATATTATTGAAGGTATCTAAATTATATTTTACAATAATAAACGCAGTCCTAAGTGCTGTTGTGGATCTACTTTGGTGTTAATTAGATAATTGCTTTTCTAAAAAATAATTGCTGATAAATTTTAATCAAAAGATGGTGTATTGAGAAAAACACTCCTCCTTTCATAAATTAATTTATCGGATTAAAATAGATGGGTTAACTAACGTTCATTTACACCCTGTAAAAATTGCAATATGGTATCTTAAAACAGTTTGAGACAATGGATCATGAAATTAGCAGATTTAGTATTATAAAAAATAATGCGAAGACGGAACAGGTGTAATACCTAATCCTTGAAGTGAAGAAGAAAGAAGAAGTATTAGCGGAATAGCGCTTTTAATCAACCTTTAACATTTTATTGTTGTCAGACCGTACGCAAGTGTGTTGTTGATTCAATTGTAATGTTCTGTTGGACATCAGGATGTTCCATTTATTGTTACTACTTGAATAGAGTAGGTGATAAATAGAATATTGTAATTGGAAAGGTTTTATCGTTATCTATCCAAATATAGTCAGTAGTAATTATTTGTCATAATTTATCACATCTTTCCAAATTGATGCCTAAATTTTATTATGCATCAGGAGTTCCCGTAATATACTAATGTCAATAGCTGTAATACATATTTAATTTTATCACTTACATTTTCTATTATTTTATTAATATGATCATAAAAAGAAGATTCTGATTTTGACACTGTGTCCTGAAATCCTCAGTCTACAAATACATATGTGCTTTAACTCTGGTTAAAACTTGGGAAAAGAGAGTACTCATATTATTGTCCAACTTAAACGTATTCAGGACTGATATGATTAATTTCTACAAATGTAAACTAATTTAGCTGAAATTTTTATCACATATTTTTTAAACACAATTATAGCAGGAAATTTATGTTATGGTGTTATGCATTTAATTTCCCAAATAATAATTTTATAAAAATGAAAATTGAGTCCTCCATGTAATCCCCACATGATGAATATTATGAAATTATAAGATTTTTTTTAAATATTGTACATTTTAAATACAGTTTTCACAGTCAAAGATAAAGTTTTGACTAACATTAAAACTTTTCCTGGAAAAATAACAAAATGAAAGCCCTTTTAAGTTTCTAAAAGTCAAATTAGTTTTAGATTATTAGAAACCCCAAATATAAACTATACTTGATATCACGAAAAAGCTCTTTGAAGCTCTTTACATAGCTTTAGCAACAGATCGGCACAGCCCCTAATGAACTTTGCTTTATGAAACATCCTATAGCAACTCGCACAGTGTTATCTGAAACAGAAATTCAGAGTCAGCTGTTCCCCATGTGTATAGTAGGATCTTGAGAGCAAGCACTAAACTTGTGCCTCAGGTTAAACATCTTCCCCAAGTGGGCACATTAATTTGAAGAAGTAGAAGGGAGGTTGTGTCCAGCACATGCGGCGCCTACCCTTTGTCTTTCCTGGCCAAGTTTTCCTTTGTGAGAAATCCTCTAGTTCAAACAAAGCACCACGCCACTCTGTGCAAAGCCTCCTGACACTGCCAAGAGGTACAGATATACCTTAGAAAACGTTGCTCAGTGTTTTATTCTCTTTACAGAGCTTTACAAAAGCTTAATGACTTGCGGTTAACTTCACCTGAATGTTGGGTCTTTAGTGGAAGTCTTCCGCTTCATAGCCCAGATTAAGAAACTTTCTGAACCCGTGAACGTCTCTTGATTACTGTCGGGTGAACAATATTTATTGGAACCGCGAACTTGTCTTGTCCGTTCGGGGAAGGTTAGCCCGATGGCCACTATCGTTTATTTTTATACACCTTTTACAAACTATTCCTACAAAACCTTATTACTTTCTACACTGTATTCCTATAGTAAAAGGTAAAGGTACTAAAGAACAGAAGGGCCCCCGAAACGGGGGTAGAGCACCGCAAGTGGGCTATCCGACCACTTGAGCATCTATCGTAACTCCTGGAAGGGAGCGATGACAGGAGAGACGCAAAGGGCGAACAGATTCGGATGACGACGGGCGCAAGCAGGACGGGCACCCTAATGTTTTCAGATTGAACGCATTCGATGCCGCCCGGGTCCACCCATAATGCCCTAACCTCAAGGCCCCCCGAAGGAGCTCCTGCCTGAAAGAATTCGAAGGAGAGTCCTGAAGATGTTCCTGGAACGACGTCAGGAAGAAACCTTTTAAGATCGCATAGCCACCGCCCAGCCGCAACCCGCCGAAGACACCATCGCCTGGCCCTACAAACCTGAAACAGATAAGGAAGACGATGGGTGCAGGAAATGAGGGGCAGGAAAATCGTGGTAGAAAATGAATCATCCTTACCGACCTTCCTGCCTGCCGACCCGGGGAAACTACGAAAAGCCCATGGATCAAAGTGGGCGGTCGCTGGGGTACGAACTCGGACCTCCCGAATCCGAGTCGCACACGTTCGGTATACAGGGTGTACCATTTAAGTTGAGACTAATATCTCCAAAACTAAGCGTTGTAGAAAGAAATGTATTTAATAATAGTTACTTAATATTATGGAGGAAAGCAAATGTCATTAGTAGGTTTTGTTTGGAGGACGTTATGATGGTCATTTTAGGGTAAATTTAATTTTTTTAAATGGGAACCTACCTTTTTCTCCTTAAAATAGCATGAAACCGAGGGAAAACAAGCAATGGATAACGTTTACCAGTACTAAACCACGGTAGTCATTTGCTGCTTTTAAAACAACGTGTAATCTGGTGTTGAAATCAGCGCCTGTTATTGTTCAGAGCAGTGGAACAAATTACAAGGGAATTAACAGAATTAAAAAGGCTTCATTCGCCACACTACGCCTCCCCGATTCCGCATCCTCATCATGATGGATTGCTTGCTCAGCTGCTGAAAGTTTTTAAATTAACAGCTAATGATCAATAAATAGCATGCTATGGTGTAACAGGTTTATTCCAAATCCCGCCTTGTTTTGTAAGCGAATTCTTAATCATGTGTGAAACCCTTTGATAGTATTTTGTCAGTAACAAAACTTAATTAACAAACCTATATAAAAATCAGCTTCACTGCAATGTATTTACGATTACATTTATGAAGTAAAATGCAAAGATATTTTTTGGATCCTGACATTTAATCATGGCTAATGTTTGCATAGTCATAATTTCACTTCGATAATATAGTTTATTGTACACAGAAGGCTGAGATGAGTACTTGGCATGGCTTAATGATAAACAAACGACGGCTACTTTAAATTATGAAGCCAGGAGCGAATATTTCAGAAAAGTTTAATGCTGTGCCAAATCCACCCTCCCAGGAGAAACATACATTACGCGACGGGCATGTATCAAAGGAACGCTGCCGAATGCGGCAAAAAAGAAGTGCAACGATCAACGTAGCAGTTCTTCAACAGTTCGCTACAAGAAGAAGAACCAGCACAAGTTTGGACTCACGTAGTAGTTTACGTCACGGGACTCGTCGACTGCGCACGCGCAAAAACACACTCAATCTGCTCCAACGTGCTGGCTAGGAGGACGACCAGTCTGTCTTCACCGAGGGAAACAAGCAGGATCACGTCAGATAGAAGCATTCGGCACGGTACACAAAATTCTCTTTCGGCTAAATATATTTAAAATTCTCTTTTGTAATTGGGTAGCGGTAAAGGCTTATCGTCGGATAGATATATTTATTTTTGGCGTTTTAATATTAATCTTTAAATGTGAGAGCAGGAAGCACATTGTAAAAATTGTAATTGAATAATAAATATTGAAACTGTAAACTCTAAAATGAAATAGGGAATGAACAAGGGTTGATAATTGTAACCATTTGTGTGATATGGACGTGTTAATTTATTAAAGTAAATAATACGGGTGGTAATTATTTTTATGAATATATCTTCAAGCCATTATTCCTTGTACAATCCATGTAATCCTGGGTCAAAGTAATCGCTTCAATGCTAAAGACGTAATTCAGTTGTAGGAGCATTTTATCAAGATGTACAATTTTACTGAAGAAAGTGTGATAATTTTGTGGCCTCTCAGGCACATAAAGTTTCGCTAGTACAGAATATTGCATACACACCTACACTTCATTTCGAACATTATCTTAAAAGTTTAGAGTGAAACCTTCCAGCAATTTTTACTTTCCCTACTACTTACCTATAGTAAGTAGAGGAAGTGCTGCATTCTACCCAAAATTCAATATTCACCATAAATACACGTTTTGAGGCTCCTTGAGCCTAAAAAGGAATAATAGAAGAATAACGTTTCGTAATAAGTTTTATAAAAAAGAGAGAAGAGAAAATCACTTGCAATTTGAGATTTTTTATAAATCTTTTTTTTTATCAGATATAGTAGTAGTGGTGTGGAAACACTCCGAAAGTATCTTATTTGTATCTTTGGAAGTTGCTGGACTCGTGCATAAAACTTGATGCTTATACGGCTTTTACTTTCTCTACTATAGAGGAAGGGAGGAGGAGAGGGAAGGAGGGTGAGAGAGAAAGGAACCTTCAGGTCAACACAATATTGCATTTAAATCGGAGCTCTTTTAGGGTTGTAAGGTGAACACTTTCATAAAATTGTTTAAAAGTCAAATAGACTTTACAAAGACAAAATATATATTATTTCTCTCTCTAAAAGGACTAACGATTTTAAATGGTATACGAAATGATAGCAAAAGTTACATGTAATTTTCTGTAAATATCTTGTAAAGTCCCGGTCATTTATTTTATGTAACCATAAAGCAATAAGGTATAGACAAGAACTAACTACCTATTAAAATACTTATTTCTGTAGCATTATATTCTGCTCTACAATATTTTTCGAGTTAAATTTTCTTTAGTGGGCTTCAATGTAACATTTTAAATAGACCCATTCTTTTTTCTTTCCTTCTTTTTTGCACGAGTTTAAAACAAAATGTTATGAACATTAACGACTGTTGTCTCCGCATCCTGCGTACAACAAAATCTTTAATATGTTTTAAATTTATTACCTATCAATATATATTATATAATGAAATAATTTCTAGGCAGATATTTATTGTATTTATTAAAGCAGATAAAGAAATAACCAAGTACATGAATAGTTTAATGGCGTTTGTGGGGCTCGGAACCGGCAATTCGAAGAATGTTATTTTTTAGAACATCTCGAAGATACAGAACAAGGATAAAAGAGTACATAATATAAGATTATATGGTCTTTTTAATTCACATCATACTATATAATGATTACATCACAGTTACTAGTACTTCTGTCAATCATAAAGGATAAAAGAAACATGAATGCTACTCTTTTTACTCTATACCCTATATCCATAGCATGGTAGAGAAAATTCCATATTGAGATTTCACCAGAAATACATGTTTTGAGGTTCTCTGAACCCCAACAAAGCATTTTAGAAGTTTCCTGTATGTATTTGTTTGTGTGAACAGCCTATTCATAAACGAAACTCAAAGAAATGGCAAATTTGGCGATTTAAATTCAGCATCTTCCGAGATGTGACTCAAGCGTTTCAACGATATTCCCCCACTCTAAGCTACCATTTGCATGGGTATTGTTTCTTTGATTTACTCAAAAAGGTTCTAATGGCTTTATTAGAATATTTTATGTTTACATACTCTGCAATGGTTCCGCTGTTTCTCCCAAAACACAACACTGGAGCAAGGCAGCGAAACCATGCAGACCTTAAGAAAGGTTTGACTGAGTTAGGGAACCCCGGCCAAGCGAAAAGGGAAGCCCTAACGAGTGCCGTAGGGGAAAACAAAATGGAAACCAGAACTCTCAAAAATATACTACTATTGATGAGTTTTTTTTTGGGAGGGTACTTTAATGATAATAATAAACAAACATTAATAACCAGAACCGTAAAGCAACCTTAAAAGAATAACTGTAAAACAAAGATGGCTTAAAATGGTAAACAAACCAAAACCAATTGAGCAGAGCAGTAAGGCAAGTTTTAAATGCAGCAAAAATTAAGTAAAACAAAAATTCAACAAACAAATTCAATTTAGAAACTTTATAAAACAAGGCCACTATAAACATCAGACCAATATATTTAATTATGTTTATCTAGTCAAAGACTTGCTAAGTATGTTGATCAAGACCCAAACAGACTTTTATGAATTTCTAGTAACAGTGAGCTTCAAAGTCCAGCTGAGCTAGATGTACTTTACAACCCAACCGTTTTCAGTTACAAAAGTTCACCATGATTGGGTTCAGCATGATTGGGTTTTAACTGCAATTACTGCTCTCATAATTAACACAACAGAATTTCTGTAATTTTAAACTAACTATGCACTGAAAATCACGTACTGAAAATATAACTCAACTGCAATTACTGCTCACATAATTAACACAACAGAATTTCTGTAATTTTAAACTAACTATGCACTAAAAATCACGTACTGAAAACATAACTCAACTGCAATTACTGCTCTCCGAATTTCTGTAATTTTAAACTAACTATGCACTGAAAATCACGTACTGAAAATATAACTCAGCTAGAAAAGAACCAAACCACACTAAATGTGAACAATTCCAAGAGCAGTCACTTTACGAATTCGTATTTTAAAACACACATTACGTTTTCCGCCCCAAAATTCACTCACCATTACCAAGATATAAAACTGATAACAAAGCCTACCTTTACATAAGGCCGATCCACAGAAAATCACAAAAGACGTTCCTTAAATTCATTACAAAAACTTCCACAATCCGGATGAGTTGTTGCCGGGCAGAGAGCTATCCCTGCAATGCGACAGAAATCCACCACTCACCGCGTACGGCCAAAGCACATGCCACGTAAGCAAACCACAGAGGAGGAAAAAAAAAGAGAGCACCAAAGAGTGCGTTAAGCAAGGGGACAAGCAACGTAAAGTGACTGGCTGGATGTATAACACAGATACAAAACATAAAAGGAACACATAACAGCACAACTCGCATGACAAATGAAACATATCTTAAATTTTCTGCGAGTACCCTCCGAAGTCCTCTTCATTCCGAAATCATTTTTACTTTTCTTTTTAAATGAGGGCCTCCTTTTTTATGTTGTTTTCTCACTCCTCATAAAAAACTAAATTGTTCGCACACCAAGTAAATAACCAAAATTCTGAATGGCTGTGTCAATGTTGCATTGCCTTCTCGCCTACTATTGTTATGCTGCAATGTGTTGAATGGGTCCAACCATACATTGCGCTCTTCGTACATAGCTATTCAAAATTTTCGTTGTTATTTACGTTGGTAAGAACAACTGCAAGGTGTTGTTTAGTTTCTTACGAGGAATGAGAAAACATACAAAATTTAGGTTCCCTTTAAAAAAAATTAAACTGACCCAAAAATTACCATCATAACGTCCTCCAAATAAAACAAGACCAATGGCATTTACTTTCTACAACGCTTAGTTTCGGAGATATTGTAGTCCCAACTTAAATGGTCCACCCTGTATACTTTAGATTAGAGTGGTGAGCTTAAGCCCACCTTTTAGAGAAAGTTTTGCTCTACAAATTGGCACTACGTTAAGTATGGCAAATTCTGTGTGCTTTCTTTCTTGACAAACATATGCAAATTCGTTTTCTACATTTTTGCTTTGAACAGCTTTTTCTGTGAATGAAATTTCGTGGTATAAATGACCAGTTTTCTCAGAAACTAATGAAGATAACTAAATTAAGCTTCAGGGCTATTATATGTCGTCCTCCGTGGACTGGTGGTACCGTGCTAGCCTCTAGTTCCCAAGGTCGCAGGTTCAAACCCGGCGGAGGGCGATGGATTTTTTCGGGCGTAAAAATCGTTAGCACGGCTTCCTTCGGAAGGGAAGTAAAGCCGGTGGTCCCGTGTCGTAGATTTACGGCACGTAAAAGAACCTCAAGCCTGGGTTTCAACCGCGACCTCGGGCATCAGGAGCTAGCAAGGTACTCCCAGACCAGAGGACGACTTTGTATTTGATAGAGAAAGTCGTGTGAATGCAGCACATCAGACTTTTTATATAAATAAAGGGAATTCCCGGTACAATCCGTTACCCTGGTAACTCATACCAACCGAAATCTGAAAAGACCTCTGGACTATCAGCAGTTACTCCAGCCGTCACACCACTCAAACAGTGGACAAGGATCCATTGAATGTTTAATTCTTTAGATGTCACCTGCCTGGTCTTATGTAATTGGAATTTAACATTTTTTTCATTAGGTTTACCAGAAAGAGCGATAAATGTGTTAACTGTTTCACTGTAATTCATTTTTAAAAACAAAAATGCCTTTAGTCTGATACTGAGTATTCAGCAGTCATTCTCGTTGTAAATATCAAACTCCTTTACATTGTCCATCAGGTATAGGCCAAAAGTAGTACAATGCTTATCTTTCACACTGCGGCCACCGAACGGCAGCTCGAGTCTCGGTCGCCGCAACTTGTCCTCCCGCCGAAACAGTTATGATATATGCGCAACCGCCTCACACTCTCATACTTACAATGATGATAAGCACAAACTTTAGCTTAAGAGGAGCTGGAAATGTCCTCCACGTGCTTCTAGCGTCTCCTCAGGAAATTCACTTACACTCCTGAGTTCAATACTTGAAATTAAGTGAATTTCTCAGCTGAAGCTTTCTTTTGGTTCTTCCATTGCATGCATTCCAACACCTCTTATGATAAGGTAGTGCTTATTATCATTGTAAATGTAACTATGAAAATGTGAGGCGGTTGCACGGATAACTGATTCGGCGGGAGTCCGAGCTGTAGCGACCGCATTGTGAAATAAAAGCCTGTACAACTGACCTGACAACCGGTATAAGATTCACAGTGCCGCCAGAGGCTAACATAATCTTGCGGTGGCAAACACACGGGAACACATTCAGTGAAAAAGCACCGCATTTCCCTTTACAAACTTTTAGGACTTACAGAGGGGACTGAATAGATCATGTTTTGAATAGGAAACCAAGTCCGGAAACTTATCGTTTCTGTGCTACAATCATTTGAAAACAGGTGTTTAACTCGATCACGTTTACTTAATTACTTTAGTTAGGCGTGACTCAGTACACACTTTTCTTACAATTCAACTCATTACGTAATACTACTAAAGAAACTAACAGGAAAATTAATTTTCACAAACAATTTATTTTTGTCTTGCTCCATTCCAAAGAAATTAAAATTAAATCTAGTTTTATTTATGGACACTCTTTTGGATACTATATTGGACGTGAACGACCGGTAATTTTGCTCAGAGGCCTCTTTATCAGGCTTGAAGTTCTTTTACGTGCCGTAAATCTACGAAAAGGGCTTTATTTCCCTTACAAAAGAAGCCATGCTAAGGATTTTGATCCCCGAAAAAAATCCATCGACCTTCGTCAGGTTTGAACCCGCGACCTCGGGAACTAGAGGCTAGCATGGTAAACACTACACCACGGAGGACGACGGCTACCATTCTGATCCACTACAACCCATTAGGAAACACCAAAGAAACAAAAAGCAGAATCAATCATGTTTCACAAACACCTGTGTTTACAGTTAAACTGAACAACCTGTTGTCTTCGTCACAGGCTGGTTGGCATTCCGATCCGCTTCAACTCCGGTTCATTATAGAGACTAAATGATACGTGAATGGGGCTCAAATCAGGGTAGGAAGTTAGGGTAGAGGAGGATTGACATCAGCTGATCGTCTGACATAAACATCATGTTGCTCGAAGACTAAACGACGCATGTATGTGGTTCGAACCAGAATAGAGAAGCAGGGAAGAGTTCAAATGACACCAGCTGCTCGTCTTGACAGCCCTCGTCCTAACTAGCCGGTTGCATACCAGGCAAACCGACTTAAAATTGTTGTAGCATGAAAACAGTATCTTTGCGGACATGGGTTCTATTCAAAACATCATCTACTCAGTTACCTTTACAAGTCCTAAAAGTTTGTAAGGGGAATTTTCGAATATCCTTTATATAATATATATATATATATATATATATGTGTGTGTATAATAATCATAGCAATAAAACATTTTACTCGCTAAGCGTCATTACTTGAATATGACATCAAATTAGAAGTTTAAAGTAAGCTAGGTAAAGCTTCCACAACTGACTAAAGGTTTCCTTGTTTGTGTAATACTGAAGTTCTTGTTACTCGATACCATTGTGACCTGAACACTCGGTACATCCTGCTTGAGATGCACCACAAGAACAATAACTACGAGTTCACGTGGCAAGGTTGTACGTGCAAAGAAAATATAGCGTTTTACGAACACAAGCAGCAGGGGGGCAGAAAATAGAGATTACCATCCTTTCAATATAAGGATATGGCTCGGAGGGAGGGGCGGCTTGATATTGGCCACCTCTCCCTCGTATCTCACCCCCCCCGCTCTAGGATTCCATGCAGCTTACTTGTCTTTAAAGGGGAACCATCTCAACAAGTAACTAGTTAGAGAGATGGTGTTTTTCATTAGCTTATCACAGAAGTTGCAAGTTAGAAACATTCAGGGTGAAATAATTCGAAAATGTCACGCTTTTCCACTATTGTTCTCTCCCATAATGCTGCACATAGATAAGAAAAGAAGTTTTTTCCAAGTTTTGCTGTTTAACCCAATCAACTATCTACCCAGTACAAATCATTGTATTCCGTATATATAAAACATACAATTTATATGATTCTCCAACTCAAGTTACGTTATTCACGATTAAATGCTTTCCTACAACAGATTTCAACCTAAGCATCAGTTACATGAAACATTCTAAAACACATTCAGCTATTATAAATCGAGATTTGATTGTAACAATCTCATGCGAATGAAAAGAACAGAGTACCATCAAAATGTTTCACCAAGTAAAGCTGCACAACATCATACACTGTAAGAATACAGAAACTATCTTAAAAACTACTAATGTCAATGGCCATATGACAAACTTTATACAGAATGGACCATTAAGTTGAGACTGTACAACATCTCCAAAACTAAGCGTTGTAAAAAGAAATATCTGATAAAAGGTGCTTGATACAGTATGTCCATACATATACTGTCATACTTTGAACTGGTATTGTGGTGTATTAGTAGGTATTGTCATACTTTGAACTGGTATTGTGGTGTATTAGTAGGTATTGTCATACTTTGAACTGGTATTGTGGTGTATTAGTAGGTATTGTCATACCAAACACATTATTGCGTCGCATTGTCGACAGTATTATTGGGGTGATTTATTATTTCTTTCGACTGAACGAACCTTCTTATTCGGCGCTGACCATGCCAGAGAGAGTAGGCTCTATTGAAATCTGTGTCTGGTATGCCGCCAACGTGCCTAGCCAGGGTTGGAGAGGGGGAAAGATAGCGTTACTTCTTTATGTGTGAGCGTCACTTGTTGAGTAAGTGTGTAAGAAGCAGGACGCATGTGGTCAGCCCTCGACAGAGTAGCATCTCCACTCAATCCTTTATTCCCCTGTGTGTAATGTAGGACCATAACGAGTTTTATCAATAAATCAAAGGTAATGTGTTTGATGTGAAATTTGTGTATTTTGTTAAAAAAAACACCCACGCCTTCATCGGAATGTAGACACCAAGGTCCTAGTCCTCTTGCAATTTCTGTGTTAGTCTCTCCATGTGCGCGTTGGGATGATCAAAGTTTAATAATTTGCTGGGAACCTTTTGGCCCTCACCCAAGCATGTTAGGTATTGCGTCCTTTGGATAGTCGTATTTGGGTGAAGTTGACAACATTCGAAATAAAAGCTGAAATATTTTTTATTATACCTCATAGACATTAAGTGTGGCCTCCACGAGTGACGCTGCAGACATCAACGCGATATTCCCCCCACGCACGCTCCAACATATCTGATGAAATGGACTTGATACAAAGTTGCACTTCTTGCAGGTTATGCAGTAATTGCAGTTTGTATGGGGTGAAACTTCAGTCGCATACGCAGATCTTAGATACCGTAGATTTAGGGATGTTTAACTGTTGACTAGCTCTACGGACAGACTTTAGGACTACGTTCAAATACCTCCACAACTTGTTCCACAATTCCCGCATGGACAGATTGTCTCGCTGAATGGCATTTCCTTTGATGACATATGCAGTCATGATCCACAAAATCACGGTACCACTTCAAAATTGACGCGTGTGTAAGAGCTTGATGTTGAAACCTTCGCCTAAAAGCACTCTGAACCTGCACCGGACTCTGCGTGCTATGATATTCCAAAACACACCAACTACGTTCTTTGGATTTGGCTTAACACTTCTTTAATAATAACACAATTTTAAAAGCAAATATTCACATGTAACCTGCTTGCTAAATATTCAACAATGAACCCATATTGACTGATTATAAATGTTTGTCCTGTCCCATACATTGTTGTTCATTGTTGAAATGCACAAAAATATTTGATTTTTTCTTTAGAATGTCACCAATTTCATTTAAATATGATTATCCAAGGCGACGTAGTGCCAGTTTGTAGCATGCAATTATTTTTATGGACACACTGTATTATGGAGAAAAGTAAATGTCATTAGTTGTGTCTAGTTTGGTGGATATTATGATGATCATTTTAGGGCCAATTTAATTTTTTTAAATGAGAACCTACATTTAGGATAAATTTAAATCACAACGTCTTCCAAATAAAACACGACTAGTGGCATTTACTTCCCCCCATAATATCAAGCAACTTTTAGTCAAGACATTTGTTTCTACAACGCTTGGTTTTGGAGATATTTTACAGTTTTAACTTAAATGATCCACCCTGTGTATTAACGAGTTCTGCATTTCATCTTGTATACATAAATTTTGTCTATAGTTGATGGTTTTCCGATTATGTAATATCGGACAAAATGTAATCAAAATGCAGAGTACTTCGCATGCTATTACCATAGACTCAGTAACAGCCATTTGCCATACCGTTTCAGACATACATAAATTAAATGGTCGTTTTGAATAAATGAAAAGAAGTCTCACCTGCCACTTACAAATGACTTTCTCTGCCCATTATCGTTTAAGTTATATAGCCTCTACAAACTGTTCTTACAAAAGCTTGCTTTTCTATCTACTACAGGTTTATCTAAGTTTGCAGAATTAGTTCTATTACACATTCCACAAGGGGATATAGGAATCCGAAGCATTAGACAAACACTTAAACGTGGATCATTATATGCTGGCTTTTGAACTCCATGCTCTCTCCATAAATTGTGAAAAACAACTGAAAAGCGATAGACTTTAAAAAATGAAAATCATTGAAAAATTCCGAATAATAACGGATATCTCGGAAATGGTTGATGACACAAAAATTTATTTGAAAACAAATGTGTGTTTTAATGAAATCCACGTTTTTTGTAATAAGCTTTCCCTATTCCTTGTAGTTTACCCGTTATACGGAATTATATATAATTCCTTCTGAAACAGATTATTCAAGGAAAATTCAAGTATACATTTTATTTGCCCTGCAAATAATTTAGAACAATGGTATATGAATCAAAATCGTTGCAGGCATTTTTGAGAAAATAAAAATTATGGCTTTTTTCATTTTTGAGTTATAGAGTTCACAGGTACACAGATATGTTTCTAAAAATGCTCTTTCCAGATAAAGGGAACCTCAATCTTTTATTTCCATTCAAACCTCGACATTCAATTTTTGGATGGAATGCCTTACTTCCTCTACCTACTAGGTACGTGGAATTAGGTATTCATGCAATTTTTCGTTTCTGAGTTAGACCTGTTCACAAGCTGACTCTGATTCTGGCTCTAGCTCTCTCCCCCCCCCACAATAAAGAGAAATCTTTTGTGAAATCTCTTACCGAAATTTTCAATGGAATAAAATACTTCCTCTACTCGATACAGAAAAAAATCTAATGTATTACTCTTACATGACTTTCTGTAGTCTTGTACCAGCATTTACAAACGCTTATTTTTCATCTACTTCATGCTAATCGAGATAAACGTTTGCATAAACTTTCTTATTGCTAACTTTCTTGTACGTACAAGGGGAATATGGTAGGCTTTAAGCGATAGTCAAATCTTTTAAGAGCTGGTTGCTATGTGGCGCATTCCATTCTCTTTACATGTCCAGGACATAAAAAAAAACGAATAATGAATTCCCATTTGAGAAAAAGTGTAAGTATTGTAAAATTCAAACAAATAACAAGGAATATCTTTGAAATTGTTCACTCCACAAAAAAATGTATGACATAAATTGTGTGTTTATATGAGCTCTAAAATTTTTGTATTGTAAAATTTGTCTATCTCTTACGGTCTACCAGTTATACAAAAGCCATTCAGGACTTTTGGGGACATTCCCAGAAAATTCAAAATATACAGTTTATTTGTCATGAAAATATCTTAAATGTATGATTTTTAATCAAAATCGTTAGAGCCATTTTTGAGAAAATCAAAACTTTCGAAAAATGTTAAATGTAAAGGATAGTCTGGGGTTGGGGGATTTTCTTGAAAAGCTTCGTTTTGTATCTTTGAAAGTAGTGAACCTGCATACCAAGTTTGGTTTATATCCGACTTTTCGTTTTTCAGTTATGCCAACAAACACACACACACACATTTTTGCTAAAATCTTTTTTTTATTCAGGGGGCCTCAAAACATGTATTTCCGGCAAAATCTCGGTATCGAATGTTTGGATGGAATGCAATACTTCCCCTACTTACTATACGTAGTAGAGAAAGTAATAAAAATAGAAATAGAGCAAAGGATAAAGCCAAGGGGAACCTTATTTTTTTTCCCAACTCTCAATGAAATGCGATAATTAGGAAGCAAATATAACAATTATATCCTATATTCTATTTTTGTGTGTGACAAATACATTGGTTCGGTTTTATATTTATTCGAGTGCGATATATAGATCCGTATCAGGTGATTTAAGAGTCCGTTATAAGTCCTTTCTATGGAACAGGTCCTATAAACCGCCCTCTAGTTTTGGCTAAAACGTTAAGGTGCATCATAAATGTTTCGACTCCAAGGAATAGTTTTTTTTTTCATTTTTACTTTCTCATCCAAGATTCTGGTAGGTAAAGTGTTTTATTCCAACCAAAATTCGATTTCACGATTTCACCGAAATATATGTTTTGAGACCCCCTTAATCCAAAAAGACACGTTTAGAAAAATGTGAGTGTTCGCACTATTATTTAGGCTCAGCGTTTTCAAAGGATGCATTGCAAGGGTTTTCAAAAACATCCCCGTACCCCAAACTAGAAAAATCTTAGTTTTTTTTTTATTTTCTAAAAAATGGTTCTAACAATTTTGATTAAAACACCATAATAAATGAAAGTTTTCTCGATTAGCAAGGATTGCATAAAAAATAAGCTTTTGAAACCATAGTTTGTAGAGTTGTTAACAGAGAAAGCTTTGTGAATGCAACACTTTAGATTTTTTATCAAACTATGTTTTTCTTTGTTATTTGCTCCATTTTTCACGTACCTATTTTTACATTGACAACACAGTGGTTATCTGTGCTTTTAAATGGTATATTGAAAGGACAACGATCTCTAATTTTGCTATTTCCCCTTTGCTTTTATTCGTAAACAACACTGTTTCACTTTGGGACAAAATGGTAACATTGAACTTGGTATAAAAAGTAGGTTAACACTGTAAAATTTCATAGTTTTTATTTTAGTGTCATACTGCGCATTTCGAAATATTAATGTTTAAATTTTAAAAGCATCTCTTGCTTTTTCATAGCGCTGACTTAATTTTACTGCGGAATATTAACCCTTCATAATGCCAAAAATGTACGATTCTTTTTCTCATCCATATGAGCTCATCCTTAATAAAAATCAGTTTTCGAGTGTTGTTTCTTTTATTGCATGTACTCTAATATGCGTTGTCTAATTTGATCTAGGCAAATATTCATCATGTTTAACGTTTGGCAGTTTGTAGGGTTACAGTAAATCAAAAAATGTTGTATGTAATGTTATAATCAGGCGGAGGGGTTTTAGTAAGTAAACAGAGTAATTGTGTTACCGCATGGAGTATAGGTGACGTTAGGTGTTGTGGCGGAGACTCATCTCCCCATCCAACAGATGCTTTCGTTGGACTGTTCCACTTATTCGATGCATTAGAATAGTGAAGAACTGTGGCAATATGTCTGAAGTAAAGGTGAGATCATACATAAAATACATCACCATAAGCATCGTCTGTAGCGGAATTTGCGAAGGAACACTTCCATATAAATGGCAAAACCATCAGTTGTAATATTAGAGCTCAAAGGACCTTTAAAACATCATGTTAACCTGTAATTCAATGAAACACAAGGTTGTCAAAGTAGGGTGTACTGCCTTCAAACTGTGCATCATATTTGTTTACAGAAAACACTACAAGGTCACAGGCACTCGCACCTTCTCTCGCCACTAATTCTCGGTGCGTTCCTGACTTGATAGTTTACTTGCTAAAATCCCTCTGCCTGGTTATAATCAGGAATAGTAATGTCTAAGCCTAAAATCAGGAGGAAAGGAAATGGAATTGAAGGGTTACTGGATTTTACGCAGTGGTATTGTAAATTACAAATCACCCCGCTTACTCATACAGTCTGTGTTTGCAGACAGCACCCACCAGACGGTGTTTAGCTGCCCGTCAGCGACTCTGGCCGCTATTGTTTACATTCTTTGTATTGACATAATGGCTTAATTGCAGATAACTTGAAGCCAACTTCGTAAGTCACATGTCTCCCTATAATAAAATATATTGATAACATCATGTCTTTGTGTAAACGCACAATAAAAGGAACAACGCCACTTACACTGTTAGTAGAGTTAGCAGAGGGCGTGCCTTCCGCATCCAAGTGATACCACAACTGTGTGGATCTAGTGCTACGCGTTCATTTTAATAGAGTTAAACGTTTCCAGAAATATCTATATTACACATTTCGTTATAGGTACAAAGCAAATAGCGATAACCAAATATTTTAGAACTACACATTATATGTTGGCTTAAAATTCCATAATCTTTCCATGACATCGCGAGAAACTACTGAAAATCGACAGGACTTTAAAAATGGCTATTATTGAACAATTCGTATTATTAATAAAGGATGTGTCGGAAATGGCTTATGCCACAAAAGGTCTTCATTTCCAACGCTCCCCATATGGCCTATGACCTTTGGGGATATCTCATTCCGCCAAGCGAAGATTTCCATTTCTGAGGTGGAGACACCCAGCGGACGGAATCCGTTGCTCGATGCAAAAAAAATATTTGAAATAAATTTTGTGTTTTAAAGAGATCAATATTTCTGTTGTAGTACGTTTTTGTCTATCGCTTAATATTTACTAGCTATACAAGATTATAAATTCCTTTCCGCATGAAGAGGACTTCACAGGCTACCCCTAGCAAATCCAGTATATACAACTTTATCATATAAATATCTTTAATATAGGTATTTTAATCAAAATCGTTCGTCAGTTATTAGAAAATCAAAAATTTTGAAAAGTGTTCCATGTAAAGGGTAGCTTGGAGTGCGGTGATTTTCTTTAGAACCTTCGTTTCGTATCTTTGGAAGGTGCTGAACCTAGACATAAAGTTTGGTATCTATTCCACTTTTCGTTTTTGACTTATACTGCTCAAAGACAAACACATAGACCTTTTTCCTAAAAATGCTTTTAATTCAAGGGGCCTCAAGGCATACATTTCCGCTGAAACATATCGAACTGTTGAAAATAAAAATGCTAAATTTTGAGGAAAGTAAGAACTTCAGAAGGAAATCAGAAAAACAAAACATGTAAATCTGTTGCTACTCTGTCATATATATAATTCTTCCGTATTTAAATTAGGATAACTTTTAAATGCTGCTGAAATATGCACACGAAGCCTAACTGGTATTATAATTTTGCATTAATTCTGCATTTAATCATCATCTAAGAGAATGAGTCTACTACACACCTTCTACCCTGTGTGTAAACACGAGCTTCAAAACCTTTGGAGGGATTTTAAGCTACAAAAATTGGTTTAGCTTGCCGCACTTTTTTTGTGAAATTTGTTCAGACCTGAAAAACATTACTGTGTATCTCGTTACTATACAGGACAAGGCATTGTAGCAGCCTGGCTTGTTTTCAAAGGCTCTCCTTAAGCTTTCTCCACACTCTTGCAAACGAGTGAGTTTGTTAGAAGCATCTAATCTGCACCAAAGTTTTTCATCCCTTCTGGTGTCAGTGACCGAAGCTTCTCTACTTCCTGACTGGGTTTAATATTAAGGAAAAGACGGGCTATTCAAAGAACAGCCAGGCATCAAAGGCGAATATTACACTTGCAACTTTGCAACTTTCTCGGTGACTAACCTCTGACCTTTCTAGCTCTCTGACTATGACGTGTAGGAATGTCTATCTTCAAGTAAGACAACTCCTAATGTTCAGCTAGTTTAACACCTAAAATAAATTAATGCTTAAAACAAGTTACCTGCCATGTCAGCTTATGAAATTGATTTACATTAGGTATCTGAAAAATTAACAACATAATCTACTAGCACTCACGTTTTTACATTGAGAAACTTCTACTTATTTTTCTATTACTCTCCCTATTACTTACCCTATTCTCTGCCTCCACTTCCCGATATTTCCCTCTCAGTTGGCCTCTCTTCCCCACCGATTCTGTTAGTCATTTCTGAGCGAGCGGTATGGCTCAGCCAGCAACGTCTGTGGCCCGCTTTCGGATGTCCCGGGTTCGATCCCCGGCCACTGTGTTCTTTCAACCCCCAAATTTCCTGTCCCTCCATTTCGTTATATTCATCATTTCATTCACCATTCAGCCCGTTAGGTCTATTTCAGGATTAGAAGTGTCGGCGATGTATTTCGGTGCGGCGTGGCTGGGAAAAAGATTGCTCTGTGGAATTTTCTCCGTCCCTCGGCTTTTGGTTGGTTGCCCGGGGTATCCAAACCCCCTTGAGGGGCGTTGGAACCCCTCTCTGTGAGGCGTGGTTACCTGCCTGCAGGTCTGCCTGTCCGACTGCCGGGGTGTCGGAATCTGGAAACTTAGGGACCCTGTCATTGCTGTGCCATCACTCCTGGTTTCGGGCGCCGTTGTCTTTCACCCCATCCCTTCCCCCGGCGAAGCCTCCGTAGGTACAAGATCCTCTCTGGATTGATGCCGAGTCCCTCTGCTACGGGGTTAAGAAGATACACATTTTTACCTCTTTCTTACGCGAACGGAACTATAGCGTCTCCTGTGGCAAACTGGTTTACCAAGATGAATAATATAACAAAAGGTTGTGTAACTTATGAAATAATTGTGTTATCTAAACTTATCCTATCAAAACTTCCCAGAAATAATATATATATAGTTAAGTTTTTTTTTTCAATTGAATTCCTTTAATTACCAAGATTTTTCGACTTTCTTTTAGTTCATGCTCTACCCCCTCTAGATGTCATCTAACCTATTAAGTGGAACCTAACGTACTGGGACGCAGCAGCTTTGGCCGAAGGTTATTGGTAGGTAGGCGTCAGGCAGTCTGAGGTAAACAAAGATAAGCTGCGCTCTCCCAGTGTAAATAATCATAAGCACTATAGGCAAATAAACAGAATCTTCTGAATGTTTCTTTCACCCGCATCCAGAATGCGTGTTCAGATAGTTCTAGAATGTTTTATGAAAGATTCCTTTGGCTATATAAGCGAGTGTTCTCGTGAGAGGAGTCCAACTCATTGAGTCGGACAGTAAGTAAGTGAGCGCGTTTCTGCTGCGACAGCAAGTGTAGTTCTCCGAGCAAGTTGGTGATGACTACTGTGACGTGCAGTGAGTGCTACCGCGGAGCGAGAGATTGTAGAAGTCTTGTGTTCGTTTATTTAGTACAAATAGTACATTTGATTTCCAATTAAAAAGTCTACATTCTACGTGTATTCCAATTATTTTTATTAACTCGATAAAGGATATATATATATTATTAAATTTATTATTATATACTAAAGTATTTTCTTCAAGTAAACAGATTCCATTTCCCCAGCGAGTGAACAGTCCGGAACAAGAGGCTACATCACGTAGTGTAGTGACGGGGAAATTGAACTTGTTTACATTAGTGAAGCGACAGTGTGAACTAAATGAAGAACCTGTGAAAGTTGAACCAGATCAAAAGAGTGACAGTTTAAAAACTGGACAGTCACAGTACCTTATACATCATATTAGTTACACCGTACTTAGGAGAAAGTTGAACGCAGCCATCTCCCACCTCTCCCTCTCCCTCCCTCTCTCTCTCTCTAAATTTGAATTTTATCTTCATGATGATCCACTGTACAGGTTCAGCAAAGATACCAATGCAAAAATAAAAAAATTCTGATGTTACACTCACATGACTTTCTCTACTTTTTACAAACTCTTATTCTCCATCTATTTCATATTAATCGAGATAAACATTTGCAGAAACGATCTTTTGACATGCAAAGAGAATTACATTTTACACATAGCGTCCAGTTCTAAAAATATTTAACTATCGCTTAAAGCCTACTATGTTCCCCTTGTTTTGTATTTGCAAGGGCAATATAGAAATTACAGTAGCCTTTAAGCATAGACATATCTCTTAATAGCTGGTTGCTATGTGCAGCACCATTCCCTTTGCCACAAATTAATACTCTTTGCATATCCAAGACAAAAAATGAATAATGAATTCCCATTTGAGAAAATAAGTATTGAAATATATAAGGGAATAACAAGCAATATTTCGAAAATAGTTCACTCAACAACAAAAATGCATATGACATAAATTATGCATTTTAACACGATCTACATTTTTTGTGTAGTAAAATTTTGTCTATCTCTTATGGTTTACCAGTTATGCAAAACTGGTTTACAATGAAGAACACTTTTGGAGACATTTCCAGAAAATTCAAGATATACATTTTATTTGTCATGAAAATATCTTAAACGTATGATATTTTAATCAAATTCGTTAGAGCAATTTTTGAGAAAATTAAAATTTTCGAAAAATGTTCCATGTAAAAGGCAATCTGGGGTGGGGGGATTTTCTTGAAAACCTTCGTGTCGCATCTCTGGAAGATACTGAACCTAAGTACCAAGTTTGGTGTTTATCCGACTGTTCGTTTCTGAGTTATGCTGTTCACAGACAGACACACACACACATAGACACACAGACACACACACGGACATGTTTCCAAAAATGCTTTTTTTGGATTCAGGGTGTATCAAAACATATATTTCCGGTGAAATCTCGGTATCGAATTTTTGGGTGGAATACAATGCTTCCCCTACTTACTATACGTAGTAGAGAAAGTAATATAATGGATAAAGGTATAAGACTAAACATTGGGGCATTGTGTAGTGCGGAAAGTCGTACGTTACAACGAATTAAGGAAAACAATCAAAAGCGTTTAGAACCTGAATACTCGTATGGAGAATGGACAGACAAAACCTTCAGGAAACTATTTTAGGAAGAGTGACAAAGGAAGAAAATTTCTTAAGTCTTCAGAAAGAAAAGAAAGCGCTGGTAGATTATGAGAGAGAAATGTTTTGCTAAGAAATGCAGCGATAAAGTCCCGATTCCAAGAAGATAAAAATAAAGCAATATTAAGAAAACAGTTCATAGGCGGTAAGATGAAGATTTGAGGAAACTGGGTTTGTAGCGAGGGATCACCATTAGACATAAAATAACTGATAAATTTATTGATTAAAAATAGCTGTCGATGTCTTTCACTTAAATACTTTAAATATTCTACCATATTTTCGATAGCATGATTCGTCTGTAATAAACATAACACACAGAACTGCTTAATAATCTGTGTCCGCAGAATATCCGATAACCTGAATCACAACGAATTCAGGGTGATGTATAATCCTCGTTCCTAGCATACATACTTCATGATCTCTTACTATTCTAAATATGGTTAGCGGCATAAATTTATTTGAAACTATGTTTATACACTGTTGTTATTCCATTAAATCCCTGTGAAATCGTAACCCCGTAAATCGTTAAATATTTGGGTTTCTATATCCAACTACCAAATGTTACATTAACGTTAGACTTTGAAGGCACATTCTGTAGTAAAGCGTATTGAAGGTACGGGGTTAAAGGATTTACCAGACAAATAGAAAATAACGTAAAACAAAAAGCAAAGTGTGCGCGAGAGCAAGGAAGATGTTTAAACAAAAAAGCAGTGATGCGGTAAACATGTTCGCGGCGGTGGAATTAGCTCGTGATGCAAATAGAGGAAGTGAAGCTGTAATCTTGAAACTGGTGTGTTTCTAGGTTAATGGAGTGAGTTTTCTTTATACCAACAAAAGTTCAATGGAAACGTACGCTTAGGAGGGTGATAAAGATCCTCGGGAGACAAATGAATATACTTCCTGAGGTACAGTGCAGCAAGTGTCACTTCATTGTGTTAGGAATGTCATGCTTATGTCATTTTTATTGTTGCCAGTAGAATATGGAATCTGCAAAGCGTTGAAGAAAGAGTAACGTATTTAAGAGACAAATCTATGTGCTACATTCACATGACTTTCTCTACCCTTATTAGTAGGTGTACAGCATATTCTTACTAAAGTTTATTTTTATACCTACTTCATTTTAATCTAAACAAACCCTTGCAGAAAAAGCTACATTATGCATTCCATAACAGTGAAGTAGTAATTGTTTTGGAGTTTATTTATTTAATCAGCTCCATGTATGAACGTCAATTTTGAAGTGGATTATTTATTACGTAATATACTGCTACGTATGAGAAGCTGATTTGAAGATGATGTATTTTTGTTGTTACGCTCCAAGTTTAAAAATATTATATTAACTTTCTTATTAAACTGCTTCTATAGATATTATTTATGTTTATTTTTGCCTCAGCTGCGTCAGTATTGTTTTAGAGTCACGTATTTCTTAGGCAGGGAGTGGTACGACAAGAATGTAGGCTTACACAGATTTTAAGTTTTAAATTCACCACTTTTTATTAATCCTTGGCACAAATTAAATATCACAACACTGATATTAAGGGCTGTGATATTCCTCAATTTAAAACTTATAGTTTGTTAACGCGTATACTTAATTTTCGTTACATACGAATACGTAACATTTCTTTAGAGAACACATCTTCCATCCGGTCCCTACCAAGGTCTGCCAGCAACTGAACATATTTCAACCGTCCAAAACCCGTAAGCTTCTATATTTCAAGTCTCTGATTGGCTAATCCTAGTCCAATAGAATACCTTCATTTTACTAAAGCTTTTTCTAGCTGTTGATTGGCTATTTTTAAGCTGTCAAAGAATTTACATTATCGTTGCTCTAATCATGACCAGTTGTATTTAAACTCTCAAACTCATTATTGCCTCAAGGTTACATCATTGTCACCTCATTGTTAGCAACGTTAAACTTATTATTCTCACAGCTATTACTTTATTAAGGTATGTAATGTATTCACATAACATTATTAAACATGCTTACAATAATATAAGCATATGCAATGACCGTTACATACATTTTTACAAATTATTATATACATATTGTTTTATGACGGGCTGTTATTGAATTTATATTTTATATAATACAATTGAAATTATTCAAGTGTTAAAAATACTGCCTTAACAGATACAAACGGAACAGCGAGAGAAATGTTTCAGAACTGGACGCCATACGCTGAACTTAAAATTCCATACTGTTTCCATGCAATCGTGAGAAACTGAAAATCGATGGGATTTAAAAGTATTGAACGAATCGAACCATTAATAACGGATATTTTGGAATGGATGATGCTGAAAAAACTTTTTTGATATAAATGTTAAGAGATTTACATTTATATGTAGTTCGTTTTCGTCTATCGCTTAACGTTCGCCAGCTATATAAGATTATACATAATTTCTTTCAAATGAAGTGTACTTCACAGACAATTCCCAGAAAATTAAAGATATACATTTTATTTGTAATGTAAATATCTTTAATGTCTGGTATTTTAATCAAAATCGTCAGTCATATTTTAGAAAGTAAAAAATTTCGAAAAATATTCCATGTAAATAGTAGTCTGGAGTAGGGATTTTCTTGAAAATATTCGTGTCGCAACTTTGGAAGGTATTTAACCTAAATACCAAGTTTGGTATTCATCGGTTTTTCGGTTTTGAGTTATGCTATTCAGACACAGACGGATATTTTTCTAAAAATGCTCTTTCTGGACTCAGGGGGCTTCAAAACTTGAATTTTCGGGCAAATCTTGACATCCAATTTTTGGGTAGAATACAATACTTCCCCTTACTTACTTGCTTACTTACTTACTTACTTACTATATGTAGTAGAGAAGGTAAAAATCTTTTCAAAATCTGATTTTCATTTTACTTTCGAAACCAAAATTTCATAGATTTCTCTAAGAATTATACTTTTTGTGTTTCAAACAACACCGAGTTTGGAATCTCTCCCTACCTGTATTCTGGGTGCATAGAAACAATGTGCAAAAATTTGTAAAGAGAAAGGGAATAACACAGAATAAGCAAGTTGAGGATAGGAACAAACAAGGGGTCGCAGAAGATTTAATGTTTACATGCGTAAACATTAAATGCATCATATTAGTGTCTCCGATTGTGAACCCTGTTTGTGGCGTAACAGATGTAAACAAAACGCGCTCTTGTACAGTACTAATCACTGTCACTAGGTGCGTCTGAAATTCAATGTGAAGCATACTGGATGGTGCGGTAATGCCAAACGCACGACTTATTCATTACAAAGAGTGCAGTGCAGTACTGGCAATAATGGTTAGTTTCTGCTTGTGCACCATTACTCATTATTTAAGACAGTACGTACACAATTGTCGTTTGAGTTACATTTTATGTTGACTGGCAAATGTTTCATAGTCAGATTTCAATTACGTTTATTATACCGCATCTTGCTCCTCTCCTCAAAATACTTAGTTTGGTGCTACTTTTGTAACGTTAGGAAATAAAACGAAAGATAATCAATACAAATTATCTAATGATCGTACTGTTATAGCACTGGGCTCATTTTACAAACACTTCTAAACACGAAGTTTCCCCAGAAGTTACAAGTTATTTAAATCTTGCGACAAAGTAGGAAGGGGAAATTAATTCGAGGATTCATAAAGCAACTGCTAAATTCAATAAACATCTGATTTCTTGCACCCAAAGCATAGAACTATATTCATTATAATACGAAATATTTGAACACGTTTACACATTATAAATTAGCTTTGGTACATTTTACTGTGTCGCTATCAAGCTTTAGTTTCTCTTGCGTTACTCTTTCACGATAAAGAAATTTACAATTGTGATTTAACATTAATGATTCTCACTCTAATCCAAGAAGTTAAAGAGTCGGCACACGCACTGAATGTTTGAATTTAGAAAGTTACTACTCGAAAAGATTTTATGGCAGAAATTTAGACAAAGACGAAAAATGGCGTATGCCGGTGTCGATGCGATGCTCCCTAACGGCCGACGAACTCAGACTTTCTTCTCCCTTGAGCTCGTCTTGTTTGTCCCCGGGGTCACTCAGACCACCCCAGACGTCACATGACGTCGTCAGGAACATATGCAGCACCCAGTCCATTTGCGCTGCCATCTTTTGACCAGAAAGATGCCGGTAATGCAAGAAGATGTAACTTGCTGGTGGTATCTACTTTCAGGCAGGCGCAGATGGATGTCAAGCATGGTGGCAGCTTTCTTGAAGAGAGCAGCGTTGATCAACAGCGCAAATTATTCTGTGAGGAGGGAGCAAACATGGCTCACTTTCTACTCTACATTTTTTCCGACCGACCATCATAGAAAAGCTTACAAATATCCATGAATAAAGGTTTTATTGGTAAATTATATTTTTCTCGAAAATATAGTGCCTTTGTATGTGATGTGCTTCTGGAGCGCGCCAGCTACCGCTTTATGAGTGTGTCAATAACTGGTTTCTCCTCCCTTCAAACTCCAAGCGAGTCACATTGCGAATTCCGCTGAGAGATGTCAGAAATACATGACGGTACAACGACATTAATTTCATCATTTGAAAAAGCTAAGCGAATATCGCAACTGTAAGAACAGTTGGAAAAACCCATGCATTTAGATAAAGAACTTTGTCGACGGATAGGCTCGGTTCCTGCGGGCGTGCTTTCTCGGGCACTGTATTTCTAAGTCAATTGAAATACAATTTCAAAGTAATGACATGAGGTATAAAATCTATATATTGATCTGCCCATAAAATATCTTGAAGTCCTCCACTCTTGTAGGCCTTTATATAAGATGTCCACGAATTAAACAACTACCTCTACAGAATCACAGTTTGAAAAAAAGTTACGAGCAGAAATGTTAAAGAAATATATTATGTTTAACACATCTCAAGTCGCATCATAAAAGGTTAACCAAATAGAAAGTGTGAATACCGTCGCACATTCGCGCCTAGCGCTTCCTAGCACACTGCGTGATGTTTATACCGAGACCGTGCTAACCGACTGAAGGCTAACTTGAGAAGAATAGGAATGGTGTCAATGTGACAAAAACGTGAAATAAACAACAAAGACATATGGAAAGATGTCTCTTAAGCCGTCTTTTGATATCAACAGACAGGAAATTTAATCGGATTGTAAAAATAAACCTTCTCTAAAAACGTCTCTACCAAGTTAAATAAAATTCAATTGGGGGTAAAGAGGCATAGGAAGAAAGGAATTACCAGGAATGCGGTGGTAAAAACTGGGAGCCTGGAGGGCACAGAAAATAACAGGCGATTCTGGCAGGAGAATCTGCCCATTCTGTGGTTTGGATGAAGACTGGGTACATATTTTGGCGGAATGCGAACAGCGGAAGAATCAAAGAAAAATTGAATTCAACAAAATTCCAGTTAGAAGGAGATTAGCATGTTGGTATCTACTGATCGATCAAATGAACTAGCAAAACATCGGCCATTTCCAGTCTGAAGTGACAAAACCACATCAAACGTGTTCACTTAGAGATAATTTATCTCCATTACTTTTTCTTTCTTTTTTATTACTTTCTCTACTACGTATATTAAGTAGGAGAATTATAGCACTCCACTCAAAAATTCGATACCGAGATTTCACCGGAAATTTATGTTTTTGGGTGCCACAAAACCAAATAAAGCATTTCTGGAAACATGTACTTGTGTGCTGCGAACAGCGTAACTCAAAATCAAAAAGTCGGATAAATACCAAACTGGTATTTATCCGAGTTTAGTCTCTTCCAAGGATGCGACACGAAGATTTCCAAGAAAATCCCTCCAAATCAGGCTACTCTTCACATTGGACATTTTTGAAAATTTTAATTTTCTCAAAAAATGCTCTAACACATTGATTAAAATATTATATGTTTAAGATATTGCTAATGCAAATGAAATGTATATCTTGAATGTTTGGGAATATTCCCAAAAGTCCTCTTCATTTTGAATGACTTCCGCGTAACTCGTAAACCGTAAGGGCTAAAAGAAATTTTACTATACAAAAAATTTATATCTCGTTAAAACATAAACTTTATGTCATATAACTGGTCCTACGTGGTGTGTGGTTACCAGTCTAGCCTCTAGTTTCCGAGGTCGCGGATTCAAACCCGACAGAGGGCAATGAATTTTTTCGGGCGTAAAAATCCTTAGCATGGCTTCCTTCAGAATGTAAGTAAAGCCGGTGGTCCCATGTCGTAGATTTACGGCACGTAAAAGAACCTCGGATTTGATAAAGAGGCTTCTGAGCAAAATTACCGGTCTTTCACGCCCATGGGTTACTAAGGACCATGGCAGTTAAAGAGCGTCCGTAAATAAAACTCAATTTAATTTTTATGTCATATACGTTTTTTGCGAGTGAACAATTTCCGAGATATTCCTTATTCGTTTTAATTTTTAAATATTTATACTTTTTTTCAAATGGGAATTCGTTATTCGTTTTTTGTTTTTTTTTTATGTCCTGGGTATGCAGAAAATGGAATGTTCCACATAGCAACCAACTCTTGAAATATTTGACTATTGCTTAAATCCTATCATATTTCCCTTGAACCTACAGAAATTTAGCAACAAGATCGTTTTTGCAAATGTTTACGTGATTAACATGAATAGATGTAGAGTAAGCGTTTGTAAAAATAGTTTGTACAAGATTGGAGAAATTCATGTGAGTGCAACACATAAGAATTTTTCTTTTTTCTTTCTCTTTTTTGTCACTTTTAACTTGTATATAAATATGTATGTGCGGTCAATGACCCATGCACTAAGTTTTTGTGTAAAGCCTCTTGTACAGGATCAAACTTTTTTTTCAATTCAAGAGTTAATAAGAAAAATTGTCAAACATTCTTCAATATATGACAAGATTGGACAAGACTTGACAACGTCGTAAATGTGTATTTACAAGTTGTCTTTTTTCAAACTGAAACCCTTCGGAACACATTAATAAATAATTTATCACGCATAAAGCAGTTTACTATTTGCTTCAAGGTATAACAGTTTGCAATGAAATACTGTTCTTTACTAATATTATGTAGCACTTTCACGTGTTATATCCAATGAAGTCGCATTGTGAGTGTGGAATACAAAACATAACACCAACTTATAGGTTAACCACACTATGTAACATTGCATTAATGTATACTTAGTTCGGAAATCTTCCTGGTAATTATTTCTTCATATGCGTTCATCTGCTTCATCTTGTGATAATCCAGGAGTCCTAGACATACGGATATGACCAACTTATGTATAACCTAATCAGTTCGCATACAACATGCCTTGGCCGGGTAGCCATTTTTGTTTACTTTTCGCTTTCCGCCACGTTGCAGATTTCTTGACGTACTGTAAATACTTGCATTTCATTGGCTAAAGCCGTCAAATCATTGTCAAATCTTTGATCGTTTAGAGCATGTCCTTATTTGCGTTCAAGACTTTCAAAGCTTTTAAAAGTATTGGAAGCAATTTGAAAAAAAAAGTGAAGTTGTGACAATTCTTGAAAGGTCTTGTAAAGTATTGAATTTGACAAAAATTTGATCGTGTACAAGGGGCTTAATACCTTCAATAATTTGACACCAATAAAGTTATCTTATCTCTCTAATACCTAATTTGCTCAACAAACTGGACTGTGTGCCAGAACGAGCTTTTTCTAAATTTGTGTTTTAACTCAGGGGACCGCAAAATGTGCATTTCCGGTAAAATATCCATACCCTTTTTATTGGAATACATAACTTCCTATACCTGTCACTGGTAAGAGGTAAAGAAAGAAAACACTTCAATACATTTCTTAACTTATCAGTCATAATTTCATAGATGCCTCCGCTTGAAACAATATATAATGAGTACTAACCTTATTAACATTTTACAAATATTCGCTTCTGCTCATTTGATTCTCCTCAGATTGAAGTAGTATTTTGGAAGTACTTAATGAACATTCTATTAGCCGAGTAATGTTGGCGCTACTTATTAACCGGAATATTTCTGATTCTAAGACTAGAGGATCAAGATGTACATAAGAAAAGACTTTGTGCAAAAGTAGGTATATGATGCAAAGACAAGAACACCTTCAACGCTACTCTGTAGAGCACAAAAAAGAACAGGGATGATACACACTTCACAGAAATGTAAACCAACAGAAAAAACCTGAAGGTAACCCTCCGCAGCTTCAAGTAAACACTTGAGCGGCTCATTCTGGAATTTAATGGACGTGTTCTCTAGAAACAAAGGAACTGTCGGCTTCCTTCTGAAGTAGGTTTACCATCCTTTGTTCACAGCAAAGTACAAGAACCAAACACTTCGGTGTCATTTACACACGAGCTGTATCGGTATGTGTAAACGCTTCAGCAATTTTATACAAACGTTTAAATTGTGTACATTTTACGTTTTACGAATGATTTATAAATGCGATTTAACATATAAGTCATACAAAATAATACTTTACTGCTACATAATTCAGTAGTATAATTAAAGTATTGGTATTAGCAGAGCTTAAAATAGAAAACCGAAGTTAACAAATGGTTGATTTTATCGTTTTCTGTCTATTAAATGTATACGTCAAACATGTGTTTCCCCACATTACTACCTAGTCTCGCCAGCATCCATGTTTGCCAAGCACCGTTTACTTTAAATGGACCCGCTCCTTCTCTACTGAGGACTTACTGGCATTGCAGGGAGAATTCGTACGTACCTCAGCTACCACAATGAAATCCTGGGCAGCGATATTCACTGGTACAAACCCTAGAAACGAAAGTAACAGCTTTTAGGAGCACAAATTTGCTGCTTTAGTTTCACCAGCCCCTTTCTTGAGGTGGGGCTCCAAATCACAGTTCTCCACGCAAACGCTTATCATGAGTATGTATGTATATAATGTTATACAACATTCTTACAACTTTTAGTACATTACTTTGAGTTGCTATTTTTTCTTTCTTTGGTTAATCATGCATTTTAACACCGTGGTTATCTATGAATGGTGGGTCATAACAAATTCATATTGCTTTATTTTTCAAAACCATTTTTCTCTTACTCTCCCCATATATTCTCTTATTCTTTTTATATCCCTCTCCTTTTGTATTTTCATTATCCTAACCTTTAATACTTCTTTGTTAACATTCTCCCATACTTTAGGTAAAAACTGATCTCTTATGAAGCATATAGAAAAATAAGCTTTTTAGGAGAATTCTTGGAAATAACAAACGTTAGTGGATAATAAAAGCGATATGAATGTAACACTGTGTTTATTGATTGCTGTTCGCAATATTGTGCAAACGTTTGAATCTACACATTTGAAGAAAAGCACGGGCTAAGATGTAGTGTTAAAAAAGGCTGAATAAATGTTCGAAACAGTCACTTCCTAAATTACAACAAGTAGGGATCTCTGTACATAACGCAATACGAAGATTTACTCAAACGTGCAGGTTTACAGAGGCCCCTAACTTGCTACTAGGTAATCCAAAAGTATGGATACCTTTAACTGGTGCACAAAAGCTTATTGTTCAACAGTTTTTCGCAAGAGAGGTGGTTTTACTTAACGGTTGTATAAACTTTCAAAACTCCTATTGCGTTCGAAAATATCAGTTCGTGTGTGTGGCCACTTTGGTACCTAAATATTATCCCTTGTTATTTTTAATTGTAAATTGGCACAAAGAAAAATGTAGCAAAGAAAATCCTCACATAACTTGAGAAAGAAATTTATTAGCTCCACGTATGGAAACCAATTTGAAGATCGGGGTTTCTTTTAACTTGTTTGCAACACGCTTTGGGTGCCAATTTGAGAAGATGGTTTGTTTATTTATTTGCACCACGCTTTGGGCGTCAATTTGAAGTAGGTTGTTTTGAATGAGTTGTATTATATTTCAACTGTTGGGGAGCCGAACACTTGAAGTAGTTGCAACCGCACGTATGGTAAACAGTTTCCGGTATCCTTCGCCCCAAATGTACTTTCAGGTGGCCTTTACCCCAAGTTTAAAAAAAATATATTAACTTTGTAATTTGACTATTTATTTAAATATTATATATTTATGTTTGCCTCGGCTGCGTCAGTGTTATTGTTAGAGACACGTTTCTCTTAGCAGGGTTGTGGTACGACTGGAGAATGTAGGCTTACACAGGTTATAATTTTACTTCACTCCTTTTATTAATCCTTGATACGATTTAAATAACACTTCACTGATAAGGAGAGCTGCGAGATTCTTTTTATTAATTAATTACACTTTTTAACACGTAAACTTATTTTTCGTCTCACACGAATACGTATTAAATCTCTCGAGGACACTTTTTTCGTCTGGTTACAATCATGTCTGCAGGCAATTGAACTGATTTCAACCACCTAAACTTGTAAATTTCTGTATTTTAAGTCTCTGATTAGCTAATCCTACTCCAATAGAATACCTTCATTTAACTAAAGGTTTTTGTGATCGTTGATTGGCTATTTTTAAACCGGCTCAAAATTTACATTATTGTTGCTCCAATAATGACTAGTAGCATTTAAACTTTCAAATTCATTATTGCCTCAAGGTTACCTCATTGTTACCTCATTGTTAACAACTTTGAACCTATTATTCTCACAGCTCCTACATTACTAAATTGCGTAATATATTCACATAACATTATTACACTTGGATACAATAATACAAACATATACAATGACTGTTATATACATTTTTACAAATTATTGCATACACATATTGCTTCAAGGCGGGCTGTTATTGAATTTATTATTATATAATTAGACTGAAATCATTTTAGTGTTAAAAATACTGCCTCAAACTGAAAGTTAACACTGCCTATTTTTCAGAAAATGCTTTTCCAGCTTCTTTTAAAAAATAAGAGTTTAGATCATTCTGTTGAAGCACAGGCGGCATGCATAGAAGCGGAAACGTAAAGTCCTCTAGACAACTAAAAATATATTTTAACTTATCAAAAGCTCCCAAGCTGTAAAATTGAATCTTAAAACTAATGCCAAAACAGTTAAATTTCCAGCATCAAAACAGTGGGCAGAATTGGTGAATCAGTTATTGATAGCTAATTCAAGTTTTTTTTCATGTGACGGATGATATATTTTCGTAATAGTATAGATATAATTCCAAATTCCCAAGATGTGAATTATGGTGTTGCTAATTGAAAGTACTGTTTCTACTATTTCAGTCGTTCCTTAAAAGCATTTCTTTTTGTTACAGGTGTCACTGGAAACCACAAGATCCTGTATTTAGGTAAGCGATTATTACAAATAGTTTTATATCAACTTATTCATTTTCATCAAGTATTAGTTGCAGTAATCACAGAATATGTAAACAAATCATTAGTAGAATGTATATAAAGTAAATCAAGTGCAAAGTGTAATTAAATGAACACACTCACAAATAATGTATAAAATTATATCAATAATACTCCGTAGATTTACTCCCAAACAGAGTAATAAAATAGTTACATTCGTTTCCATATAGAAGTTCTGTCTAAAACCAAAATCATCGCGACAACGAGTTAATACAAACAGCAGTAATGAGAGTATACCTAATCTTAAACATAACAGAAGCTAAGAGAAACAAAAGATCTACAGAAATAAATACATTCAATATCTTAAAAGCAAATTAATTTTAATCAGGAATGATTGAACATACATTTATGTTTTTTGAAAAGGTGCAGTATTTGAAACCGCAATTCTAACCTCTAAGCATGAGCTAAAATCAGCAATTGATATCTCCATCTAATTCTGAGAATGTCTATAAAGCAAAATTAGGGAAGTGATAAACCGGAAGCGATAAATTTGTAATGATTAATTTGGTACCGAACAGAAACCTTGACTGTCTGAAATGTAACATTTTCTTCGTTTTATTGGTATACGTTGTATAAACGTTTATTGAAAAAGCCATGGCTATTTCAGCAGATTTTATCAAAATTTACCGTTTGAGTAAATAAATAAATTTATATTTTTCAAAGTTTCCATTAAGTCAGTACCACAAACCAAAATTCCCTGACCTAAACCCATCCATAAATTACAAATTTATACACTTAGCCTTCATGCCTACCAAGACATTCATAAAATACCAAAATACCAAAACTAGTAAATGCAGTGATCCTTATTTTATAATTACTAGGATCCAATGGAAGAAGTTGATTTATAAACATTTCTTCGGTAATTTTGGCTTAGTAATGAAACAAATAAAACTGTTACATAAGGAACAGAGTCGTTTAGAATATTTGTTAATTTTTTTTACTTTTTTAATTTCTAGTCCTTTAACTAGTAGCTAGAAAGGTGACCATTGACCATAGAGACAGCCTATGTATTTTTTAGTAGACTGAAACAAAAGCCCAAATCATCCGTATACAAATGTCCATTGCTTTCGTGAGTTAAGATATATTTCCTTCAATCTGTTATTAAGTAAAAAATGTAAAAATAGTAAACATTTTAAGATCTACTTTTAGACTACCGAGCGGGATGGCTCATGCGGTAACGTCTATGGCCTGCATTCGGGAGATCCCAGGTTCAAATCCGTGGGCCGATCACTCTGACGGAAGTTTCTTCGTAGTTTCTCTCAGTCACCAAAGTAAATACCGGATTGGATATTTAATACCACGACCCAAAGTTCCACCTTAAGTCTAAAACAATAGTAAAACTGAAAAATAGGCAGTAATAGCGAATGTTATACCATCTATCCACAAGACAATGAAAGCAGGTAGACTGGACGGCACCCTAATGCCATCTGCACGGCACGAAGCAGAAGATCCGACTGCTATGCGCTAGGGTCTCTGTGGACACGTGACGAAGCAAGATGCATGGCTAACGGTCCGCCTTTCTGTCTAAAGGCGGCAGTTACTGGACGGCATCCTAATGCCATCTGCACGGCACGATGCAGAAGATCCAGTTGCTATGCACTAGGACACGCGACGAAGCAGGTGGTTACAGGGATGAGACCTAGAAGGCTGTCTCTCACACATAGATCTAAGAGTTATCCACTAACAGATCCGTCGCGATGACTAAGTAGTTAAAGCGACGTAAAATAAATAGAGTAATAATAATAATACCTTTAGATAACAAAAATTAAGTTAATCCTCAACAGTAGATAACTAAAATAAAACATTACGAAAGCTCAAGACTGGGTACATGATCGTGGTTCTGAACATTACAGCATTATTTATCAACAAATAGAAATTAATAGAAATTAACCTTTAGTGCTAGGAACTAATATTCCCGTAAACGGTAACTGTAGTGAACTGTACTTCATAAGTGACGTTTCCAGAATAATATCCACTAAAAGGAGAGGTGTTTTTGTAAAGGAAAGTGAGTGAGTGGAGGTATCTTGAAAAAAGTTGCCATGATGAGAAATCTATACAGGATGAAAATTTTAGCAATATTTTATTGAACGAAATTATCCTACGTGAACACAGATTAGGACCAATGAATGCTTAGCGCATAAACTACCATGCCCTAATTTCTCCCTGAGCCAACAAATGTTTGCTTCGTATTCGTTTATATCACATGTTTATGCATTATCCTTTGTTTTTCTCTCTAGTGTAAGAAATAATAGATAACTGTGTGGTTTTGATTAACGAGTATAGTGCGGGATTGAGAACGGGTACACAAAATTATGAGCTCCGACAGCTTCTTAAGTCGCCCACATCGTCCCCGAAGGCCAATGGTCCGACACAGAGTTTGTAATTCGCAACATGCTTGTTTAAGTAAGTGTATTCTGCGCTTGGAATGTGGAAGGAAACCGCAAGCCTTATACCTTTCTTCCAATCCATATTTTCAACTTCTGCGCACTTAATACATTGCTTTTAAGAAGACAATTCGTGAACAACAGGCAAATGATTCTGAGCATTATTTTACGTACAGAAACGTAATCGCCAATCTCCAGCAGAGGTTTTATAAGGTATTAAATGCAGCAGGAGAAATGTGAGCATTTTAACAGTATTGCGTATTGTCATCGATTTCTACACACTATTGAGAAGCAAAGAATCCGAAAGAATCTGGCTCACAAATACTCGTAGAACTTTCTCAAACTATTACCCCTTTGCCAGTATCTTTAAACCAGGTGGCTCACACAAGCTGTCCTTAGTTGAAGTTAGTTTATACCGGATAACGCGGATGCCAAAAGGTTTGCCTATGCAGAACTACAAAGGGGACTCCATACCGACAAGTGGAGACCGCTAAATGAATGACCAATAGCTGAAGACGAACACTTTAACTGCTATTACTGGTCCCAAAGATCATTCCGTAGAGAAACTACACGAGGTATTTCGGGTTCGACTCCCGGCTGGGCTCCAGAAAGTTGTCTTTAAACCAAAATATTTCACGATATGCCCAGAGTCTGGTATTTGAACGTGAGATTATCTGGTGTGTGGGGTGTTTTATGTGTTATTTTTATTCAATAAGCAATTCGGTCATTAACAAGAATTCAGCTTTGCCGCTTGACGCAAACTGAACACACGTGTTAAGTCATTTAGTACCATGATAGTTAATCTACAACCAGTATACTATATGGTACCAATTGGTGCCACAAAATTAACAAGATTAAACATGGTAGCTCAGTGGTTAGAGCAACCGGACGGAGACCGGAGATCCGTGGTTCAAATTCCGGCTATGTCATTGAATTTTTCAGTCATCTGATTCTACCTTCCCAACCCTGTCCAACACACGGCTTGTGTGAAAGAACAATTAATTCCATTAATTAACCTAATAGTGGTTGAAACTAAAAAAAACACCGGGACTTAAGTACTTACAAAGAATGTAAGTCGCCATTGGTGTATGACATCTCAATACAATTTGAGATCTCCTTGTGGTTTACCGGGAAAAATACGAGTCAGCTGGAGAATTTAATGGCATGCCGGCATGTTGCCATGGTAGCTCAGTGGTTAGACCGGTAGACCGGGGGATCCGTGGTTCAAATCCCGGCTATGGCATTGAATTTTTCGGTCATCTGACTCTACCTTTCCAACCCTGTCCAACGCACGGCTTGTGTGAAAGAACAATTAATTCCAAGATTAAACATAATTCTAGTTTTATTATATATATATGTATCTTAAAGGTGAGTTAGAATTAAATATTTGTTATTGGTACATTATTCATAATAATCATGTGCAAAAATATGCCCGGCTTGGTGGACGAATTGATTTAAGGACCTCTCAGGCCCACATTCTACCTGGAATGATCCATCATTTCTTAGTATTGTTTTTGTACGTCAAAAAAGGGCGCATAAGACAGCCTTCGAGCCTCAGCTGCATTTTGGTGCGTCTCCGCATAGATCTTAACCATATCAGTGTATCTTAACCACATATTGGTGAACGTTACCTTTCTGTCTGAATGACCTGGCTCTAACTGTATGCAGGCGACCACGCGACGCTTATCATGACGAAACTACCACGTAAACACTTGTAGCACTACCTCAGTGACCTTTTGCTTTGTTTTCGCACTGCCCGTTTGAACAGCAGTGATGCGGAAACTTCTGTTGCACCTATGTATGCGGGAAACATAAAACAGCAAAGGAGGCATTTTTGGGCTACCCGGTATATTAATTATTAACCACATAAAAATTTGTTCCACTATCAATTTTACATCATTAACAATGAATGTGTGCCTATACATGGTTTGAAATCAGGAAGTTGTACGCACGATGTGAAAGCAAAAGTGATGAGTATAAGTGACAGAAATAAAAATCGCATATTCTTAAACATACTTCAGATGTAGATCCCGTGACACAGTTGAACCTGGGAAAACTTGAAATGTGTAGCAACGAAGGTTCAGCAAACGGTAAATTGTGCAAAATAAAAGTTATTTGACACAAATGGTATATTTGAATAAACTCTCTTTTTATAGTAAACTTTGTCTGGCGCTAAGGTTTTCAAAATATCAAATTCAGAGCAATGAAGGAGACTTCGTAAGCTACTAACAGAAAAATCGACATATATACTTTGTCAGTTAAGTTTTAAAAATGTGGCCTTTCAATAAAAGTTTTAGAATAGTAATGAAGAAATGCGGGAAATTGTCCATGTAAAGGATTGCTTTAGGGGAAATTTTATTGAAAATGTAAAAATGCTTTTTGAATTTAGGGCCGCAAAATTCATATTTCCTATGAATCACGGATATCAAATTCTTTGCTTAAATTTTAAAATGTTTCTTCTTCTAGTGTAACTACTCTTACGGCCAAGAAAGTGAAACTTGATATTGGAGGACTTAAGAGGATTTTAGAGTCGTCAGATTATTTTCAACTAGCAATGTTTTCAGTGGAGGTGTTTTATATCACAACTTTTGAACTGATGAACTGATTTTTATGTTGATTGAAAAATTCTGAAAAGCAGTTATTTTTTTTCAAACCTGTTACGAAAACCCTCAATTTCAGCTTGTAATGAATATTTTTACAGCTTTTACTGCTGAGGGCATTGGCCAATTTATTACTTTAAAAGAAGTAAAAGGTAAACGAAGACATAGGATAATGCATTTTTCTCTTCTTGCTTAATAGCAAATCGAATGAGAAGACTTCATTAGGCCATAGGTGTTACACTTTTGTTTAAATTTTCCCTAATCCACAGAATAATACATACTACTGCTTAGCCATTGTTTTCTGCGAGTGCAGGATGTAAGCGCTTCTTGTTCTCAAGGCAGAGCTGCACTCTATCGCCCGCCGTCGGAACTTCATTTGTTTTTATGTGAAATCAATGTGTGTAGCTTGTGATGTAAATCACCAAAGTAACTCAGCTGGCAGTGATAAACAGTAGGGGGCGTGTCTGTACATAGGGTCCCACATATCTTGCCCTAAGAGAGCCAACATTTTATTTACTTAAAAACAAGTGAGCACCACACTGCGCTACATCGCGTTTAGTCACGTTTACGAGAAGTAATAGTGGCATTCGGCCTCTCGCAGTGGTGCCAAACGTACAATCCATACGAGAGCTTTGAAAAAATGCTGCAGTAGGAATGAACTACAATTGCAGCATCAAAATGTTTTATTGCTAATGGGGGCGGGGGGGGTCACAAAACAAGATTATGAGTTAGGTCGTCGCGATTATGGTTGCTTTTGATCAAAATAATTATGGAACATGATTTACACCACTTAGAAGAACTATGAATGTTTTAATTTTAAGCAGCGATTTTTTAGAGTACATATTATAAAAATATTACTGATTATCCCTTTTTTATGTTAAATAATTTAGACGGAAAAGAAAGAGCATTTTTAATCTTATTTATGGGAAGTTCTCTGAGTAGTTCTAATTTTTCCTTACAGAATGTTAAAGAAAAACCAAAGTATTTAGGAGCTTAAGGAACTCTTTATTAATAAACCTACTAAACAAAGACAAATGCAAGTATTAAACATTAATAGAAAAACAAAAGATAAACAGTATGTGGATATTAAAGAATTATTTCATATGAAATTAAGGGGTTTAACGTTTCCATAATATCTTCCGTTGTTTGCAATTCTGATTTGCATTTATTTTTAACGCCTTTTCTTATTGCATACGGCACTACAGGCGGTGATAGGTGGTGATACATGAAACGAAATAATCGGGGAAAGAAACGTTTCGGCCTAAGTTTAGGGTAGACATTTGCCAGCTGGTATCAGTTCTATTTGTGATGGCCTGAAGAAACAATCCAGAGATACAAAAACGAACCAATAGGCGATGTTATAATCGATGTGAAACACTTTCCATTTCTATGAGAGCGTTGAGGCACTATTTTATACCACAACACTGCGAATGCCAGAGTGATTGTAGTGTAAATTAACATTATTGTATGACAATGATTTTAGATGTTTGTTAGCTATAAGCATTGTTAGGAAATAAGTTAACACGGCCTCACTGAAACTGACATTAGAAGTGGGTAACAATGAACCGATGGGGTGAGTTGTTTATCACTAAGAAGAGACAAACAAATGACGTCAGGATAGCGTGCCTTTCTTTAGAAATGGAGGGAAAATCTTCCCTTGAGCATATGTGTTAGTAATTGTGATTGGCTGACAAAACAGACGCTAATGTTGGCGCGATTTGGTAACCAACAGTAGCTCCATTATAATGTTTAGGCATTTCGAGGTGAAGGAGTATATTTTCTCGAGCTATAAGCATGTTTCGCGCAGTTCTATGGAATCATTCACGAGGTACACGTCGCGCAGTCTTGAAGAATCTATCGTGAAGTGCACATCATACAGTTTGGAAGAATCTCTCGCGTCGTATAGTTAGTTCCAAAATGTGAAGTATGCGGCAACCAATAGGACAGTAATTACATTCGGAAATACAACAGTTTCAGTCAGGCGTGTATAAAGATTAAAGATGTGAACTATTAATTAAGTGTGACGGCAATAGAAGTGTGAAAATAAATTCTTTTATCAGTGTTATCTTTTAGTAACAACTCCTTTCCGTTCACATGCCCTGCTCAGAGATATTTGCTCGACTGAGTAAGAACCCAAATCTTAAAATAATAAAACAATAACAGGCGCCCAGCAAATAAGATTACACGAGCCGATTACCGCGACAGCGTTTCTCTCCATTGGTACAAAAGGAAACGCTAGACCAATACAAATAGTTCGACTTTCTATAGGAAGACGTGACGAAATAGTTGCGTGAGTCGTTAAAGTGAACAAAAGCTATGAGAGAGAGCCTTGAGAGCATTTGAGAGAGCCTTCTCAGCGAGATGGAGACGAAGACTAACAGTTTTTTATATTTCGTTATTATTGTATTAAATTTTATTTTTGTGCCTAAATTCAACGAAGTATTTCCTTGCCGATACTCCACTAGTTAGAACGTATAGCTATTAGTAATGTCACCCTTCGGCAGTTCGCTATATTTTAGGACGTAAAAGTACTCTACTAATCCTGCGGCTAGATATTATGCTCGAGGATAGAGCAGCTCATGATGGTAGAGTTTGGGGCTGCATTTGTCATTACCAACATAATTAGCTGGGTTCCATTATGGCCACTTTTTATGCTTTCAGTATACATGATCATGCCAGCAGGTGCATTTAAAGGAGCACTGAACTTGCCTAATGTGAACGGAGTAAATCATTAAAGCCCTCTGTGTGTGTGTGTGTGTGTGTGTGTGAGAGAGAGAGAGAGAGAGAGAGAGAGAGAGAGAGAGAACAGCAAATGTCGGATGAGTATCAAATTTGGTATTTAATTTCAATATCTTCCATAGAAGTGACACAAAGTTGTACCGATTCGACTTCTTCGCTACCCGTTAGACGCCGGAGATACAAATCTCACAGACCCAGCATCTTGCCTTACATCGCTGTTATGCGTTGGCTAGGACAGCACTGAGGATCTGCTGTGTCAACGCTATTGGCCGATGCTCGGCTAATTCTAGAGCGGCAGCACCGATGCGGCGAAAAGTGAAATTACCCCCTGCCTCCTGGGAGCCAGCTGTTTGCACGAGAGACATCACATTATGACGTTGAGAAAACGGGACAGCACGAGCACGGGGGTTAAGAGAAAATTTAGTTAAGGAGTGCGTCATATTTCGTAGTATACTTTGTATACGTAATACGAAGTTTACCTTCAAAAGTACACTTTGAACAGGTTTGTTGAGTGAACTTTGAAATCGAGCTACTGTCTGTTAGCTAGTGCACAAAGAAAATACAGACAAAGGAAGAGAGCACTTTAATATATATGTTTAAAATTGTAAATCAGAATATATTTTTCGAGTTGGGATGAATTTTGTAAAACATAAAATCTTAAAGTCTGTAGTAAACTTCTTCTATATTGAAAATTGTACTAGTAATTAAATGGAACTCAAGAGTCCGTGCGACTTATGAAAGGCGTGATATGGCCGAGTGGTTAGACCGTTCACCTCTCTCTCGCCGAGGCGGCCCGGGTTCAATCCCAGGGACCCGCATGTGGAATTTGTGGTGGACAAAGCGGCATCTGGGCGGGTTTTCTCCGGGTTCTCCGGTTTCCCCCGCCATTCATCCCACCAACTGCTCCATTTAACCATCATTTCGTTTCATCTACTTCCTTCCTCCCATACCAGGCATCGGGCTGATCACCCATCCTGGATGAGTGTCTGCACTCGCCTGTAAGTCCTGGGGGGTGTAATTCCTACATAAGAGGAGGTTAAACAGAGAAAGAAGAAGTGATATTAACCACTGTGTCGGAAAACACTATTTCGTTCGCGTTCTTGTTGGACGTTGTTGTAAAGATAGTACGATATTTATGGCAAGGCACATGGTATATTCTCAAAAATGTATGGCAAGGCATATATTTATAATAAACTAACGAATAATAATTCTTGTTTGCTACCAGTCAGATCCCGGACCTTTCCAGCACATTTGCTTCCACGCACTCTTTCTAAATGCAAAGTGATAGAAAGTAATTCCATATGAAAGTAATTTTCAAATATTTCGAAGGACTGTACTTACATGCTACAGAGTTTCAAGTCCCTCTACCCCAAATTGTGCTTTTCATTGAACGTTTTCTAAGTTTTATCTAAACGTTTATCTAAATTGACATTAAGCATATAGAGAAGTAAAATGTAAGAATAGCTTGTAGAAGCCATAGAAAATACGAGTACAATGATTGCGGATGAGAAAGTCATGCGAATATAATATATCAGACTTTTACTTTCTCTACCACGTATCTAGTAGGGAGAGGAAGTATTTAATCTATCCAAAAATTGTATCCGAAGATTTCACCTTAAATGGGTACATGTTTTAGGTCCCTAAATAAAAAAAACATTTTTTATGAAAAGATCCGCGTGTATGTGTGTGTATGAGAGAGTACGGCATTACTTTAAAATGTCGGATGAATACCAAATTTGGTATTTAAGTTGAACATTTTTAGAAATGTAATATTTTCTCAAAGATGGCTGACGATTTTTCTTAAAATACTCGTACCATCCATTTAAGATATTTACATGACAAATGAAATGCATATCTTGAATTTTTCGGAATTCCTCGTGAAGTTCTCTACATTATGAAGGAATTTTGTATAATTTTTTGTAATTGGTAAACCATTAGATATACAGAATGGAAGGTGACCTATGACCATCCTTGAACAGGATGACTCTTTGTAATGAATAAAACAAAAAATCTTCATGCAGTTTTGCTGTTTATAAAGTAGTTTTTGAGAAAAAATCTAAAATTGTTTAATATGTCTATTTTAAATGAAGATTTTATGAAACCTAAATACTTTATCAGATATTTCTTAGAGGAGGTCGAAAGATAAGTATTTTTCGCATGTTTAAATGTATTTTTAATTAAATCAATTTGCAGTCTTACTATTATTATAAGCTTTCAAAATTTGTCCCAGTCAAATCTACATCGCTAGCCACGAGACTACACATAACAACACTGTAAGATCGAAAGAAACGCACTTCAGCTGTTGTTTATTGCGCTTATGGCTGTTTTCAAAACAGCAGATTATCAGTTACAAAATGGCTCACTTTACTAGTGCCGAATATGTTCAAATATTACTCATTTACGGTGAAACACATGGTAATGCGGTAGCTGTGGCAAGAATTTATAGAGAAATGTTTCCAAATAGACAAGCACCACATCATAGGACATGTGTTTTCATCCATAAAAGAGTTCTAGATACAGGAATCTTATCTCATGTTGAAGGATCTGGTCAAAGAAATGTTGCACAAGAAGAAGAAATTCTTCATTTGGTGGAAGAATATCCTGGAAGCAGCAACCGTGGTATAGCTCGCATTATCCCATTGGACTGTTTTGAGAACATTCTTGCAATGCATGAAACAACGTTTACCATAACGCATACACTTGGGCTTACGACAATTCACACACAAGGAAAGAGAACTCTCAGCACAGACTTTCTGTAAATGTTTGGACAGGAATCATAGGAAACACATTAATCGGTCGGTGAATTCTTACTCGAATTTTCACAGCAGCCATCTATCTCCAGTTTCTTAAATAATGTTACCAGTTTTGTTTGACGATGTTCCCCTAGTAGTAAGAAATGATATGTATCTATTATATGACGTGAAACGGCAACTCTAGGCCGAGCCCAAGAACTATAATTACAGATAACTTATTAATTAACTTTTAGTGATGTTAAATCGTATTATGTAAACATATTTTTCCTCATACTGTTTGTATATTTTAAGAAGGGTGATTTAACATTATGTATCTATCTAGGTTATTAATATTAGTAGAGTTATAAATGGTTTAAGGTAAATAATTTAAGCGCTATGTTAAAATACTGTCCACGAGGGAATGTTTTAGCTACAGGAATAGTGCTTTCGAAGGCAGAAAACCTAGTTTTATTACCTCTCTCCGGTCGCCGTGCTATTATTCCTACAGCGAGGGTGTAGAGCCTTTGTCCCATTATTTGATAATTCGCCGTGACCAAGTGAGTGAGACAGACAACCTTAACGGTAAATGTAGGAAAAGCCGCGATTTATATTAAAATTGGACCAATGAAATCCCTGGAAGTTTATTCGAAATAGTTAGACGCGTCGAGTCGCGCTAAAAATGTACCAATAGGAAAGGAAGCAGCCTCAGGAGCCTGAGACTATAAATGGATCTGTTTGGGGAAAATTCGGGACAGTTTTTGTCATGTGTGGTCAGGGAGAGATGCTGCAGGATGTGTGAGATATCGCGCCAAGACAGGGAATCCAAATAGTTTTAGCAACACACCTAAGATCCGCTACTCTTAAAGCGACAATAAGAATATTTAAACTTCAAGTCATATCCGCGCCATAGTTTAACAGCGGTGGACAGTATTTTACAGCGGCCATACCAGTTTTGTATACTACGAGTGTTAATTAAATAAAAAGAAACGGCAGTGTCATCTTTTCATAAACAAAGCAAGTCTATGTCTTCCTATATCACCACCCGAGATCTACGTTTTCCTTTACCGAGGATAAGTCCATGCTCCCATAGAATTTAAGAACAATTACTGAGGCTAGCCGAGGATAAATTGAAGAGAACCAACCCACTGAGAACTTCTGGAAGCAACGGGAGAAGCATCCAGGTAAGCCTAACAGCAACGGATGAGGAGGTGATCGCCGCAAACTGGCGCCCAACGTGGGGCTCGAAGGGAGGACCAGCTCGAAGGGAAGACCAGCTCGAAGGGAAGACCAACATAAACGGAGGACTAGAAAACAACGAATAGACGAAGAATCTTCAGAGGAAAGGGGCACAGCAGAACAAAATTACAACGCGAACTTCTAATCTACCTACGTGGGACAACAAAACAGCTGAGAACATCGCTTCTAGAACTTCACCAGGATTCGAACCCGGAACGCATCAGTTAACATTGAAAAAAAATACAGGTTAGAACTTTTATTCAAAAACAAACAAAAAGGCATGCAGAGTAGTGACCCAGTTTTGTGAACACATGTTATTGAGAGGGGGTAAAGTCATTACTAGGGAGGTAGAACTTGCTAACGGAACCATGAGTAGGTCAAGGGAAGATTTGAAAGAATTGAATGGGGAGGCTATTGTCAGCATAACAACAGATGGAGAAAATATGGGCGCAGCAGAAGTAGAAGTTAGGCTAGAAAGGCAATCACCGAATAAGCAGGTCATTGACGCAGGTCAAAACCAGCTGCTAATATTGCTTCAACAGTTGAGCGCAATAATAGATGAACGGGGTAAGATCTTCAATGAACATAGTAAAAAGTTAGAAAGCATAATAGATGAACGGGGTAAGATCTTAAGTGAATATAGTAAGAACGTAGAAAGAATCGGAAGTCAACTAGATAAGAATTTAGAAGGGGAATCAAATGGGCATAATAAGGACGTAGAAAGAATCGTAAGTAAGCAGAGTAAGGGCTTAGAAAGAATCGTAAGTGGACAAGATAAGAATGTAGAAGGTGAATCAAATGAGCATAATAAGGACTTAGAAAGAGTCGTAAGTAAGCAGAGTAATGACTTAGAAAGAATCGTAAGTGAACCAGATAAGAATCTAGAAGGGAAATCAGATGAGCATAATAAGGACTTAGAAAGAATCGCAAATGAGCAGAGTAGGAACTTAGAAAGAATCGTAAATAAGCAGAGTAAGGGCTTAGAAAGAATCGTAAGGGAACAAGATAAGAATGTAGAAGGGAAATCAAATGAGCAGAGTAGGACCTTAGAAAGAATCGTAAATGAGCAGAGTAAGGACTTAGAAAGAAAACTGAGCGAACAAAAGGATTTCGAAGGGAAATTAAGTAAGCAGGGTCAGGACTTAGAAAGAAACTTAAGTGAACAAAATGAGAGTTTAGAGGGGAAATTAGTTGAGATGATGAAGGGGAAGTTAATAGAAACACTTGAAGGGAAATTACTACAGATACTAGAAACTAAAGATCCGAAAACACTAACGGGAGAAGAGACGTTAAAGAAAGCTTTTGAAAGAATGTTAAAAAGGGCGCAGAAAAGAAAGCAGGAATTTAAAACAAGGAAGCGAAAGAAAGGGTTGATCGAACTTGGAGAATTAGTATGGGTATAAAAAAAAATCCAGCATTCAAATTAAAAAAAAAAAAAAAAAAAGAAAAGAAAGACATAATATCATTGATCCTGACTCTACAGTGCCTGGAAAGGAGAGCTTTCACATGTGAATTAATGAATTATCGTAAGCAGTTGTGCAGAACATTTTTTTTTGCATTACTAAAGAGACTTGAGTATTAAATGCTCATTAGTGATAGTGAAGAAGAACAAGAAACACCTTTGCCATTAATATGTTTCAGTTTCTTTCTGCTTGAATAAGTTTGTCTTAAGGTTGAAACAGCTTTTATTGTCAGAATATTTATTATATTTTTTTTTGATATTTAGCAATATTTGTAAATTATTAATTGGTTGGTATGCTAGCAATATGCTGACAGTTTTCTGTAAATATATAAATTAGTTTTATTAATTATAAAAAAAAGAGGTATCATAGAAGGGAAAGTTTATTTAAAGGTCCCTACAGGGTGATTTACATTTGAGTTACAAGAAATAAAGAATTCCAAGATCGTAGGGAGATACCATAAACAGTTGCTTAAACCATACAAATGTTTAGAGAATGAGAAGGGTGAAGAATGGAATGAAAATAATCAGGTTAGTTTTACTCGGAATTAGTTAGCAACCCTATGAATAAGAAAGGTAATTCACCCGAGAAATAAGGATGTAAAGAAGTAACTAAATGCATAATAATTATGTACCAATATGTATGTAAATAGATTTAAGTTCTAGAACTTAATTTAGGTATTAGCGTATTTCTCTCCACCACAAGTTATTCGTGTGCGCGAAATGTATTGTGTAAGAATGTCTCTCGGAAACCTGTTTTTAAATGGTGAGAGGGGATCAACCATAACAAATGTGGAGTGAATGACCCAAATATAAACACCACTGGTGTGGCAGAACCCTTGTGAAGAAACAGGTGTAGCGAAGGGTCTCTGTCAACAAAACAAACCTACAAAGGCCATAATCAGAGGAATTATTCTGGAAAAGAAAATTATATCAAGTGCTGAAAAATTTATTCTTTTCCAGAACAGGGCAATTTGAAACGGCAACTCTAGGCCGAGCCCAAGAACTATAATTACAGATAACTTATTAATTAACTTTTAGTGATGTTAAATCGTATTATGTAAACATATTTTTCCTCATACTGTTTGTATATTTTAAGAAGGGTGATTTAACATTATGTATCTATCTAGGTTATTAATATTAGTAGAGTTATAAATGGTTTAAGGTAAATAATTTAAGCGCTATGTTAAAATACTGTCCACGAGGGAATGTTTTAGCTACAGGAATAGTGCTTTCGAAGGCAGAAAACCTAGTTTTATTACCTCTCTCCGGTCGCCGTGCTATTATTCCTACAGCGAGGGTGTAGAGCCTTTGTCCCATTATTTGATAATTCGCCGTGACCAAGTGAGTGAGACAGACAACCTTAACGGTAAATGTAGGAAAAGCCGCGATTTATATTAAAATTGGACCAATGAAATCCCTGGAAGTTTATTCGAAATAGTTAGACGCGTCGAGTCGCGCTAAAAATGTACCAATAGGAAAGGAAGCAGCCTCAGGAGCCTGAGACTATAAATGGATCTGTTTGGGGAAAATTCGGGGCAGTTCATGTCATGTGTGGTCAGGGAGAGATGCTGCAGGATGCGTGAGACATCGCGCCAAAAAAGGAATCAAGTCAGCTTTGTAATGTCAGCTTAGTATTGCATTTTATTCGACAGTTTTGGTAATGTGTGGTCAGGGAGAGATGCTGCAGGATGTGTGAGATATCGCGCCAAGACAGGGAATCCAAATAGTTTTAGCAACACACCTAAGATCCGCTACTCTTAAAGCGACAATAAGAATATTTAAACTTCAAGTCATATCCGCGCCATAGTTTAACAGCGGTGGACAGTATTTTACAGCGGCCATACCAGTTTTGTATACTACGAGTGTTAATTAAATAAAAAGAAACGGCAGTGTCATCTTTTCATAAACAAAGCAAGTCTATGTCTTCCTATATCACCACCCGAGATCTACGTTTTCCTTTACCGAGGATAAGTCCATGCTCCCATAGAATTTAAGAACAATTACTGAGGCTAGCCGAGGATAAATTGAAGAGAACCAACCCACTGAGAACTTCTGGAAGCAACGGGAGAAGCATCCAGGTAAGCCTAACAGCAACGGATGAGGAGGTGATCGCCGCAGACGGCGCACCTCCACACGTAAGTAGAGCCGCGTGTGGCCATCTACGCAACACCTATGTAGAACGCTGGATCGCTCGCAATGGACCAATGGCCATCAAGATTACCACATCTAAATCCAATAATACTTAAGGGGAAGTATCGTATTCCACCAAAAAATTCGATACCGAGATTTCACCGGAAATAATGTTTTGAGACCCCCTGAATCCAAAAAAGTATTTTTGGAAACATGTCCGTGTGTGTGTCTGTGTGCCTGTGAACAGCATAACTCGGAAACGAACAGTCGGATAAACACCAAACTTGGTATTTAGGTTTAGTATCTTCCAGAGATGCGACACGGAGGTTTTCAAGAAGATCCCCCCACCCCAGATTACCCTTTACATGGAACATTTTCCGAACATTTTAATTTTCTCAAAAATGGGACTAACGATTTTGATTAAAATATTATATTTTTAAGATATTTTCATGACAAATAAAATGTATATCTTGAATTTTCTGGGAATATCCCCAAAAGTATTCATCATTGTGAACGATTTATGCATAACTGGTAAACCATAAGAGATAGACAAAATTTTACTACACAGAAAATGTAGACGGCGTTAAAATACACAATTTATGTCATATACATTTTTTGTTGTTGAGTGAACCATTTTCGAAATATTGCTTGTTATTCCCTTAAATTTTCCAATACTTATACTTTTTCTCAAATTCGTTATTCAATTTTCTTTTTCCTGGTAATGCAAAGAAAATGGAATACTCCACATAGCAACCAGCTCTTAAAAGATTTGATTACAGCTTAATGCCTACCAATTCCCCTTGCATATACAAGAAAATTAGCAATAAGATTATAATCTCTATATCTCGATTAACATTAAGCATATGAAGAATAAGCGTTTGTAAAAATAGTTTGTACAAGAGGAGAGAACGTTATGTGTGTGTAACACATCAGATTTTTTTCTTTGGGGCGATATGAAAACTCGTGTATGCATTACAGAAGTGACTTATGTGGAAACGTTGCAAGAAAGAACACTTCAAGCAGCGGAAAAAATAAAAATCAACCCGGACGCACTTCCTAGAGTGCAGCAGAATTGGAGAAAACGTTGTGAAGCATGCATGTTGAAAGGGATGAACATTTTGAATAATTTCTCTGAACATTAAAAAGAAGTTCTTATTGATTTTTTGCTAGTTTTGCTTTAATTATTCACGGTTTTATAATTCATAAAGAATAGCAGTACAATCTTCTAACTGCGGTTTCTTAAGCTTTTATTTACTTTTATAAATAAGTGTTCCTATTAATAATTTCGCAATATGGTAAATATTTCCTCCTTTCCATATTCCGTATGATATTTAGTTTACGGTACAATCATATGTAGTTTTCTGTTTATTTGTATACCGGAAGTGCTATTTGTTCCTTGCCGTAGCAGCAAAAGCCGAAGAACTAAAAGTTTATCTCAATCAACTTGTTGAGTTTGCTGTGTTTCAATACTGTGAAAAATAAGTTTAATTATCTCAAGAACGGAAAAAGCATTATGGAAATAATTTATTAAGAGAAAGCACTCAAAATGACGTTTTCTTCCATAATTTAAAAGGATGATCATAGGTCACCTTCCATCCAGTATATACACAAAAGTGTACTACATAAGCATTATAGATCTCTTTAAAACACAATTTATTTCAAATAAACTTTTTTGCGGCATCGGCAGTTTCCTAAATGTTTGTTTTGTTGCTTCGAATGTTTCAATGTTTTATTTAATGTTTTAAAAACCAGCACTCTTAGGCTGTTTCTCGCGATGTCATCGAAAGAGCATGGATTTTCAAAGCCACTATATAGCGCCAGTTCCTAAATGTTTGACCTTAGCTGTTCCCTTAGCACCTGTAATGACATTTGTATGAAACGATTTATGGAACGTTTATTTCAATTAGCTAGAAAGAAGTACGAGTAGATAAAAGAATTAGGTTCTGCAAGCATAGTTTGTAGTTTCTGTTTAAGCATACACGATAGTGCGTAGAGAAGATCATGTGAATTTAACAGTATTTTTGCTTAAGAATCGCCAAATGAAAGAGGCCCTTCTTTGTTTCCCTAATGGTTTACTATTTAGAATATGTTACGCATGCAGAAATAGAGTGGTACATGGGTGACTTATTGCCTATGTACTGTCGCCTTGTCAGTTAACTGTGGTATTAGATATTGTTTAAGAGTAGGAAATGTTGTTGGCTGCGGAACCGTAATTCAACAACTTCTCGTACAACTCCTTTGCAAACTGTTGTCCCTCGAGCTTTCTGTTTACTTTCTCTACTACATATAGTAAGTAGGGGAAGTATTGTATTCCAACCAAAAATTCGATACCGAGATTTCACCGGAAATATATGTTTTGAGACCCCCTGAATCCAAAAAAAGCATTTTTGGAAACATGTCCGTGTGTGTGTCTGTGAACAGCATAACACAGAAACGAACAGTCGGATAAACACCAAACTTGACATTTAGGTTGAGTATCTTCCAGAGATGCGACACGAAGGTTTTCAAGAAAATCCCCCCATCCCAGATTATCCTTTACATGGAACATTTTTCGAAAATTTTAATTTTCTCAAAAATGGCTCTAACGATTTTGATTAAAATATCATATGTTTAAGATATTTTCATGACAAATCAATGTATATCTCGAATTTTCTGGGAATGTCTCCAAAAGTATTCTTCATTGTGAACGACTTTTGCATAATTGGTAAACCATAAGAGATAGACAAAATTTTACTACACAAAATATGTAGATCGCGTTAAAGTACACAATTTATATCATATAATTTTTTTGTGAACCATTTTCGAGATATTGCTTGTTATTCCCTTAAATTTTCCAATACTTATACTTTTTCTCAAATGGAAATTCGTTATTCATTTTTTTATGTCCTGGACATGCAAAGATAATGGAATGCGCCACATAGCAACCATCTCTTAAAAGATTTGACTATCGCGTAAAGCCTACCAAATTCCCCTTGCACCTACAAGAAAATTAGCAATAAGATTAACATCTCAATTAACATGAAGCACATGGAGAATAAGCGTTTGTAAAAATAGTTTGTACAAGAGTAGAGAAAGTCATGTAAGTGTAACACATCAGAATTTTTTTAAGTGATCCTAAGATATGTATGCAGTGTTAGATATCAGGACTGTAGGGATCAGCGGAGGATTTCCCATCGGAAGCACCGAAGGATATTTTGGCATACCCTCACCAAAAGCGGGTGTCATTGTCGTGCAGCACTATTTCGCATATCTTAATACAGAGGCATTTACCCTGAGCAACTACACGATGGACATATTTGGAGGAATGCATGGCACGGCTTGCCAAATCCCTTGATTCTGGACCTATCTTGATCCTGTACCCGTTAGCAGTAAGCTAGCATTTTCCAAATGACATTGACATTCGGAGAAAGCTAGAGTGCATATACCTACACTATCACACAAGTCTGAATTTCATTTCGGCAAGCCTTAGCTAATTTTTTCCATGAAGTAATGTGTTCATATTGCTTTGTTATCCATTTAATAATTTTCGTTTTGTTATGACTGTATTGTTTTGTCACTGCTGTTCCATATGAATGAATAAATAAATGATTATTTTACTGATTTATTTCAATAAAAAGGAAACCGATTGCTGCCGTGTTTAACCTTGAATAAACTTTATGAATAAAGAGAGAAAGAGAAAGCTGACGCGGAATATGTTATAGATATATCAAATGTAATCTATAAGACAGCCGCAATTATTTCAAATTAAAAGAAACCTACAGCTTCAGTATTTCGTACTTTAGCCACAGTTCATTCAACGAAAACATAAAAACTAATCAATAAAATACTTATTGATGTATATGGAGCTACATTTTCTATAGCAATGAAAACAACGATAACAATCCATATTGCATCAAGTGAATGATAAACATTTGCAGAAACTATCTTATTGTTAATTTTATTGTAGGTTCCAGGAGATATGGTAGGCTTTAAGCGATAGAGCTGGTTGCTATGTGAGGCTTTCCATTCTCTTTGCATGTCCAGGACATAAAAAACGAATAACGAATTCCCATATGAGAAAAAGTATGATTATTGGAAAATTCAAACAAATAACAATGAACATCTCGGAAATGGTTCACTCCATAAAAAAATGTATGTGACAAACTGTATGTTTTAACGAGATGTACATTTTTGTGTAGAAAAAATTCACCCTATCCCTCCCTCCCTCTCTCCCTCTCTCTCTCTCTCTCTCTCTCTCTCTCTCTCTCACAGTTTACCAGTTATGCAAAAACCATTCAGAATGAAGAGGTCTTTTGGGGACATTCCCATATAATTCAAGATATACATTTTATTTCTCATGAAAATATCCAAAATATATCATATTTTAATCAAAATAGTTAGTCATTTTTCATAAAATCAAAATTTACGAAAAATGTTCCAGTAAAGAGTAGTCTGGGGTGAAAGGATTTTTCTTTAAAATCTTTGTGTTGCATCTTTGAAGAATACTGAACCTAAAGTTTGGTATTTATCCGATTTTTCATTTTTGAGTTATACTGTTCAAAGACGCACAAATACACACCGGGCATTTTTCTAAAAGTGTTTTTTATTCAGGGGGCCTCAAACATGTATTTCCGGTGAAATAATTACTACACGTAGAAGAGAAAATAAAAATTAAGAAGAGTTATGCATTCGATGGTTTCTCAGCCCAGAGGTTTACCTTTGCAGAGTCGTGAAGTATGAATGCGAGAATAAATGTGAGCGTGCTTCATAGCAAAAATGAATAACATTAAGTTAACAACCTACAGTTCGACGAGTAGTATCAGTTATTTTTCAAGTAACTTCCCGAGTTTCCGGTATGACCAGAAGTTAAAGAGGGATTTGCAAATGATAAACTTAAAAAATTAAAATAACAACCAAGCATGCTGACTATTTCATTTCTACGTCAGTCATCTCAAACTGAATGTCTCGGATATCGAGCCGTTCCTATTCAATGTACATTATATTATTTTTACTATCACCCCGCTTGAGTTCAGTTAATGTCTCTTCGAAATGTTAAATACTTGATCGATTATTGGAAGCAACTTTTAAATGAAAGTGTCAAGTGCAGGTGTGTGTTTAAAACAACGCTATTGCTAAAGTTTTAGATCATATTTTTTATTGTTTATATTACTTTCATACACTCTGAAGTGTCAGCAGCAGGCTTTTGTGTTTGTATCCAACTTATACAAAAGTTTTCAATAAAACAGGATGTATGACAAATAAGCCATTCAATCTCATTAACCCTCTTGCACAATGCTATTTACTGCCTCTGCGGTTTAATGGTCAGTGTCTTTTTCTAAACCAGAAGTCCCGATTAGATTTCCTAGGTCTAGAAAGCATGAATGGGAAATCAATATCAAATAAATTGTATATTTCGGAAAGTGAGTTTTAATGGAATCGAGGAAGAAGTTTAACATAATACTTCCGAAACTGTTCATACTGAAAATACAAAATGCTTAAATACTGAACTAATCTCGTTTAGCGATAACAACTGAGTAACGAAAAGTGGCAATTAGCATAACAGAAGGCAGCGCTTTTACTTATAACATAATAAAATAATGAGATAATATAGCTATTCTAAAGGAAGACTAAATGCGCTATCCCACCAATGTTAAATTTGATAAATTTATGGCCCGTTATCCCAGAAACCCTTCAATATATGTCTGAAATATTTACAGTATGTAGACGCATACCTTCCAAGTTCACTGATACACATTTATACAATAACGTGATTTATTTATAAACATAAGCGTTTTAACTTTCTCTACTATGTATAGTAAGTAGGGGAAGTATTGTATTCCACCCAAAATTCCGTGTCCATATTTCACTGGAAATATGTTTTGAGGCCACCTGAATCCAAATAAGACACTTTTTGAAACATATCCGAGTGTGTCTGTGAACAGCATAACTCACAAGAAAATTTCGGATAAATACCAAACTCGGTACTTGAGTTTAGTATTTTCTAAGGATGCGACACGAAGTTTTTCAAGAAAATCTCCCCACCCCAGACTACCCTTTATATGTAACATTTTTCTAAAATTTTGATTTTATTTAAAATGCCTCTAACGACTTTGATTAAAATATAATATTTATAAGGAATTTTCATGGGAAATGAAATTTATATTATGAATTTTCTGGGAATGTCCCCAAAAACCCTCTTCATTCTGAATGACTTTCGCATAATGGTAAGCCTTAAGAGATAAATAAAATTTTACTACACAAAAAATAAAAATCTGTTAAGACACATAATTTATGTCCTACATGTTTTTTGTGGAGTGAACCATTTTCAAGATATTTATTGTTATTTGTTTGAATTTTCCAATATTTATACTTTTCTCAAATGGGAATTCGCTATTCCTTTTTTTATGTTTTGTACATGCAAAGAGAATGGAATGCGCCACATAGCCACCAGCTCTTAAAATATTTGACTATCGTTTAAAGCCTACCATATTCCCCTTGCATCTACAAGAAAATTAGCAACAAGTTCTGTAAATGTTTATCTCGATTAACATGAAGTATATTGAGGATAAACGTTTTCAAAATAGTCTGTAAAGAGTAGAGAAGGTCATGTGAATGCAACACACATCAGATTTTTTCTTACTTACATATGTTTGATTAAAATTTATCGCCAATTATCATTTTAAATTTTAACTATTATTGACACCAAAGCAGTTCATTAATAAAATTGAGGCGTTATTTTCTCATATCAAAATATAATTTAGCTATCTTCAGTACTTCCTGAGAAAACGGGTTATTTATATCAGAAACTGTCATTTAAAGAAAAAGCTGTTCAAAACGAACATGGAAGAAAAGACGCATTTACAGTTACAAAGAAAAAAATCACATTGTTTGGACATATCTACGCTGCCATATTTACAAGTAATACTAATTTTCAGAACAAACCTTCCCCTAGAGCCAAGCTTTACCTGTCTAATCTAAAGAGTATAGGAGTTATGATTTCTTGTTTTTGAAAATATATTTAAACTATAAGTATTGCACCTACAGTGATAAAATTAAAGGAAATTCCAATGTATAAAATTACACAAGGAAACCAAAAATCATTTTCACCATTTAGTTTCACCTTAAGTTAGCAACACCTAAGTTTTTAGGAATTAACCAAAAAACCTTCTAGCTTGTGTGTTCATTCTCTGCCAAGCCAAGAACGTACGACCATTATAAGGTAATAAGACTGAAGACAAATTGGCGTAAAACAAGTTATCACCACCATTAAGTGTTTCAAAAGTCAGCTGACCGACATAAGCGAAGTAGTTGAAAGGGAATGTCTGTGGCACACAATTCTGACCGTAAATAATCTCAAAATATTTTGAGATATGCCACTTTAGCACTCCTCTTACGCAAGCGTATTCAACTCTGAAGTTGTGAGGAAGGAGGACAAAAAATGGAATCTCTGAAGTGAGCTTTATGATCGGATTTGTCTCGTTTCACCGATCTTATTGCGCTCTTCCCAAGAGCTACAGCGTAAGACTTCCTTGTTCCTTTCAAAGAAGACTACACTGTCATTGATTCCTTTGACGAACACACTACAAACAAAACATGTTCATTTCTCTTTTTGGTTTCAAAGCTTTCAATTGCCGTCATTCCATGCATTTATTCCTTACGACTGTAACGTATTTTATCAAGTCATCTGTCTGCAGGGTCATATAACTTCATAACACGTACCAGCAAGAGACGTCATCAGTTGTTTTCTGTTTTCATCTGACTGCATAATGTCATATGCTCGCAGTAGACAAGCCACAACCAAGAATAGAACAAAAATCTGATGTCAGCATTCAAACGAATATTTACTTTCTTTACTACTTGGCTATAAAAAGTAGGGGAAGTATTGCACCCAAACATTCAACAGAGATTCCACCAAAAATACATGTTTTGAGATACCTGGATAAAAACTGCATATTTATAAAAGCTCCTTTAATGTGTGGGGGAGACGGAGACTATCCGCCAGTCACTCCATGTGTGAAAAGTATCCGTTAGTCACTCAGTATGTGTGCGTAAGAGAAACTCCGTTATTAAAACAATCAGTATCTGTGTATGTCAGAGAGGCTATCCGCCAGTCTCTCAGAGTGTGTGTGTGTGTTTGTGTGTTGTGTGTGTTGTTGTTGTGTGTGTGTGTGTGTGTGGGTGTGAGATAGAGTATGCGTCAGTCACTCGTGTGTTTAAGAGAGAGAGAGGAAGACTGTCCGACAGTCATTCAGTGTGTGTGTGTATGTGAGAGAGACTATTCGTCACTCACTCAGTGTGTGTGTGTGTGTGAGAGAGAGAGAGTATGCGTCAGTCACTCGTGTGTGTGTGAGAGAGAGAGAAAAACTATCCGTCAGTCACTCGTGTGTGTGTGAGAGAGCGACAAACTATCCGTCAGTCACTGAGTGTGTATGTGAGAGAGCGAAAAACTATCCGTCAGTCACTGAGTGTGTATGTGAGAGAGAGAAAAACTATCCGTCAGTCACTTATGTGTGTGTGCGAGAGAGTGGGAGACTATCCGTCAGTCTCATTGTGTGCGAGAGAGAGGGGACTATCCGTCAGTCTCATTGTGTGCGAGAGAGAGGGAGACTATCCGTCAGTCTCATTGTGTGCGAGAGAGAGGGAGACTATCCGTCAGTCTCATTGTGTGCGAGAGAGAGGGAGACTATCCGTCAGTCTCATTGTGTGCGAGAGAGAGGGAGACTATCCGTCAGTCTCATTGTGTGCGAGAGAGAGGGAGACTATCCGTCAGTCTCATTGTGTGCGAGAGAGGGGGAGACTATCCGTCAGTCTCATTGTGTGCGAGAGAGGGGGAGACTATCCGTCAGTCTCATTGTGTGCGAGAGAGAGGGAGACTATCCGTCAGTCTCATTGTGTGCGAGAGAGAGGGAGACTATCCGTCAGTCTCATTGTGTGCGAGAGAGAGGAGACTATCCGTTAGTCACTCGTATGTGTGTGTGTGTGTGTGGGAGAGAGAGAGAGAAACTATCCGACAGTTTCTGAACGTGTATGTGAGAGAGCCAAAATTATCCGTCAGTCACTCGTGTGCGTGAGAGACTATTTGTCAGTCACTCGTGTGTGTGAGAGACTATTCGTCAGTCACTCGTGTGTGTGAGAGACTATTCGTCAGTCACTCGTGTGTGTGAGAGACTATTCGTCAGTCACTCGTGTGTGTGAGAGACTATTCGTCAGTCACTCGTGTGCGTGAGAGAGAGCGAGACTATCCGTCAGTCACTCGTGTGCGTGAGAGAGAGACTATCCGTCAGTCACTCGTGTGCGTGGGAGAGAGACTATCCGTCGGTCACTCGTGTGCGTGAGACAGAGAGACTATCCGTCAGTCACTCGTGTGCGTGAGAGAGAGACTATCCGTGAGTCACTCGTGTGCGTGAGAGAGAGACTATCCGTCAGTCACTTGTGTGCGTGAGAGAGAGACTATCCGTCAGTCACTTGTGTGCGTGAGAGAGAGACTATCCGTCAGTCACTCGTGTGTGAAAAAGACTATCCGTCAGTCACTCGTGTGCGAGACAAAGAGAGAGACTATCCGTCAGTCACTCGTGCGAGAGAGAGAGAGACTATCCGTCAGTCACTCGTGTGCGTGAGAGAGAGAGAGACTATCCGTCAGTCACTCGTGTGCGTGAGAGAGAGAGACTATCCGTCAGTCACTCGTGTGCGTGAGAGAGAGAGACTATCCGTCAGTCACTCGTGTGCGTGAGAGAGAGAGAGACTATCCGTCAGTCACTCGTGTGCGAGACAGAGAGAGAGACTATCCGTCAGTCACTCGTGTGCGAGACAGAGAGAGAGACTATCCGTCAGTCACTCGTGTGCGAGACAGAGAGAGACTATCCGTCAGTCACTCGTGTGCGAGACAGAGAGAGAGACTATCCGTCAGTCACTCGTGTGCGTGAGAGAGAGACTATCCGTCAGTCACTCGTGTGCGTGAGAGAGAGAGACTATCCGTCAGTCACTCGTGTGCGTGAGAGAGAGAGAGACTATCCGTCAGTCACTCGTGTGCGTGAGAGAGAGAGACTATTCGTCAGTCACTCGTGTGCGAGAGAGAGAGAGAGAGAGAGACTATCCGTCAATCATTCGTATGTGAGAAACAGAGACTATCTTATATAACTGCCAAACGTTAAGCGATAGGCGGGTACTACACAAACAATTTAGATCTCTTTAAAACACACTATTTATTTCAAATAACGTTTTTGTGACATAAGCCATTTCTGAGATATATGTTATTAAAGATTCGAATTGTTCATTTCTTGGTCACTCTCTTAAAGTTCTATCTACATTCAGTTGTTTCTCGCGATTACGTTGAAACAGTATGGAATTTTAAGGTCAGCATATAGCGCCCAGATCTTAAATATGTGACTATCGTTGTTCGCTTTGTATCTATAACGAAGTGTGTAATGCAACTATTTCTGCAAAGGTTTATTTAGATTAAAATGTAGCAGATTGAAAAATAAGCTTTCGTAAGAATAGTTTGTTTACCCAATAATAAACGATAGAGGGTATATAAAATCATGTGAATGTATCAGAAATGTTTCCCTTGGTCATGCAAACAGAACGGACAGTGACCCGCTCTTAAAAGATTTGACTGTCGTTTAAAGCCTATTGTATTCCCCTAATGCCGTTATACCTACAAGGAAATTTGTAACAAGATAATTTCTGAAAAAGTTTATCCATTAGTTTGAAGTAGATAGAAGATTAAGGTTTTGCAATAGTAGTTTGCTGAAGAATGAGTAGAGAGAATCTTGTGATTGTAACACGTCAATATTTTATAAACAAAAATAAACAATCAAGCTTTGCACCAAATTGCTGAAATTACATTTCAGTCTTCCCCTAAAATAAATTGCACGCTTCATTCATTTTAGTCATGTTCATGTAAGGTTTGGCACTCGTGTAGTTTCTGTTAAACGTTTACCTGACTCTAAAGCAGAAGAATAATAAAGGGTCTACTCGATGTTTGTTTTTGTAGTTTCCCACGAACAAAAGAAGGGAGAACTAACTACACCTGAAACAAAAGCGCAACGTAAACAGGAGAGACGGATACAAAGCTGGAGACTCAAAGGGTCTGAAGTTTGCTACAAACGCTAATCCTTTGTCCACTCCAGAGCAGTTCCTGCACGTCTACTATATTTAGTAAAGCTTTATTAAACATGCATAGCAGCTAAAGTAGGCTTGTGCGTGGAGGAAGGTATATTGTCTTCCTTTTCCACTACACGCATTGTATAATACAAATTTAATAAGCAAGGCATCATAAACAGATGCAATTACATGAAAATCCCACAAACGAGTCCTATAAAAATGGCAATAGTCATTTACACACATAATTGTCCAAGAATTCGCACGTGACTTTCCAGAATCGTACTCTACAGACAAACAGACAAATTTATGGAAGTATGTTTTAAACGCTAACACCCATGCACGCCCGGCCAACCGGTTAAAAATTAAAAAGAAATGAAAAGTCCGATAAATGCCATATATGTAATTATATCAGGCAAAGATCCCCAAGCCCTTTACATGAACCCCCTCCCTATTCTCTTTTTTGTTCCTAAAAGTGTGTAACAATCTTCATTAAAAAAAAGTTTTGAGCTATTGATTTTAAAAATAGAATATTTATCTTTATAATTAGCATGTTAGGTACTATTCCATTCTGATTTGGGATGTGTATAATTTTATATGAATGGGAAACAGTAACTGACAGAATCTTACATTGAAGTAGTTATATTTCGACTGTTGTAGGAGAGTGCACCACGTATGGACGCCAATTTGAAGTAGATATTTTGTTGTTACGTTCTTATAGTAGTTGCATCACGCTTTGGGCGTTAATATTGAGTAGTTTGTATTGAAGGAGTTGTATTATATTTCAACTGTTGGGGAGCCGAACTTGTAGTAGTTGCAACAGCACGTATAGTAAACATTTTCCGGTAGCCTTCGCCCCAAATGTATTTTCACGTGGCCTTTGCCTCATGTTTAAAAAGAATTAACTTTGTAATTTGTTTGTTTCTTTAAGTATTAAATGTTTATGTTTGCCTCGGCTGCGTCAGTATTTGTTAGAGACACGTTTCTCTTAGGCAGAGTGTGATACGACTAAGAATGTAGGCTTACACAGATTTTAATTTTAATTCACTTCTTTTTATTAATACTTGATACGATTAAAATATCACTTCACTGATGTAGAGAGCTGTGAGATTCTTTTTATTAATTAATTACACTTTTAACACGTATACCATTTTCGTCTCACACGAATACGTATTAAATCTCTTGAGGACGCATAAGCAACGCATCTAGTTATGAGCACAGTCTGCAGGCAACTGAATAGATTTCAACCGTCTAAACTTGTAAATTTCTGTATTTCAAGTCTCTGATTGGCTATTCCTACTCCAATAGAATACCCGCATTTAACTTAAGCTTTTTCTGGTTGTTGATTGGCTATTTTTAAACTGTCATTAAAATTCATTATTTTTTCTCCAAGAATCACAAGTAGTACTGTTAAACTTTCTTACTCATTGACTCAAGGTTACCTCATTATTAGCAACTTTAAACTTATTATTCTCACAGCTCCTACATTATTAAAATACGTAATACACTCATATAACATTATTACACATGGCTACAATAATATAAACATATAAATGACTGTAATATACACTTTTTTAGATATTGCTTCAAGGTGGGCTGTTATTGAAGTTACATATTATATAATTTGACTGTAATCATTTAAATGTTAAAAATACTGCCTCAGCATACATGAAAAATACAGATTCTATTAAAATATAAAATTTATAACCACACTTTTACATAGAGTGCTAATGTGTCATACCTGTATTCGATGTACTTCGCTTTTCCAGCATTTTAAGAAACGGATTTTAAGTGCTAAGCCGCCATTCTTTTGTTTCTCTCGAGTTCATCAAGGGTTATATAATTTCAAAGCTAACATACTGCGATCCAAGATTAGTAAGCGTTTGCCGGACTTGAAAGCGGCCTTTTATAAACCTCTTTGTAAATAATTTACAAAATGAGTTGAAAATACATTGTTGTGGGTAAAAACGTCGTGTGACTGTAACATATCAGATGTTTTCACCTGTAGTTTTGGTTTATATTGTGGTATTCGAGCTAATTAAATCTGAAGAAGGATAGAGTTTCAACACTTCATAGCTATTTACACAGAATTAAATATACACATTTGTTCCACATCAAATTATATTTTCCACTTTTCGAGAAAATAACTCTGGACCTCTTGAATGTGAGGCACACACTCTACCCCACATCGCAGAGGCAGGCTTTAAAGAGACTTAATCTCTTTTGATCAATTTCTTGGCCTCCATGTCACTAGTAACACAAATATTTTCTCTGGGTTTTGTATTAGATCAATAAAAACAATTTAAAACATTAAAGCAACATACTTTATATGCTCCCACTGAAGTACATTAAGCTATATTCCCAGAATATGTAATGTTTGACGAGAGAAGAATTGGTGATATTATGGAGAACAAAGAACTTTAAGGGCACTGCAATCTCTGATAAGTATCTCATTTCCAATAACTTGGTACTGAAATAGAAGTATTCACGAATGTCGGGTCATTTGGATAAAACGGACTTTTAAATTAAGATGATAAGGTAGACCATTAAGATCTTCGTTTTGATTGGAAATAAATCCCATTTCCTTTTGCTGAAGGCCTGCACGGTATTGTACCTTTCGATGAAAAAGTGAACCCCATTCCAAATTGTTGATTGAACTTTAAATGATCATGAAAAAAAAAATCTTAGGCACACTAACACGACTTACTTCACCGATCACAATTCCACAAATGTCCGTTATAAGCTCTATTATGCTAATGAGAGGCTTCATCTTAAACCTAATCCTGATAAAAAGAGCTTGCCGAGAACAAATTTCAAATTAGACTATACGCCCTTACATTTATTCTTTCATGACATGCATGGTACAGAAAGCTACATTAGTTTCTTGTAATCAAGTTGTTATTGACTTTGTGTGAACATATGGAGTATCACTCACTTTCAAATGATTACCCTTCACGACCATTGGGCTTCACTCCAGGAAATCTAAACATAAAAAACGAATATTTCGGAAACGGTAAATGCTGCTATAAAAATTGACAAACTGCATATATCGAATGAGGTCAAAAATCTAAAAGTCATTGTTTTAAACTAATACTGAGAAACCTGATTAAGTATGCAGAAATAATCAGTCTTATTTAATTTACCCTATGTATGCAAGATAATGGGTGAACACGACCATATCATCCTTTCCATGTAGTGTGAAATTCTTAATTTTATGTCATTTCATTCAGAGATATGAAATAAAACGTAACCGCATTTATTTGGAACGGTTTATAGGACTATTAAAGGAGATAGAATCATCTGAAACTAAGCTATGAAAAAAAAATCTGATGTGTTACACTTACATGACTTATTCTACTCTTGTACAAACTAGTTTTACAAACGCTTATTCTCCATATGCTTCATGTTAATCGAGATAAACATTTTCAGACTCTATCTTACTGCTAATTTTCTTGTAGATGTAAGGGGAATATATATTTGCAAGGGCAATATAGAAATACAGTAACCTTTAAGCACATACATATCTCATAATAGCTGGTTGCTACGTGCAGCACAATTCCCTTTGCCACCGATTAATACTCTTTGCATATCCAAGACAAAAAAAAATGAATAACGAATTCCCATTTGAGAAAATAAGTATTGAAAAATTTAAGGGAATAACAAGCAATATCTCCAAAATGGTTCACTCGAAAACAAAAATGTATATGACATAAATTGTGTATTTTAACGCGATCTACATTTTTTGTGTAGTAAAAGTTTGTCTATCTCTTATGGTTTACCACTTATGCAAAAGTCGTTCACAATGAAGAACATTTTTAGAGACATTCCCAGAAAATTCAAAATATACTTTTTGTCATAAAAATATCTTAAACATATGATATTTTAATCAAAATCGTTATAGCCATTTGTGAGAAAATTAAAAATTTCGAAAAATGTTCCATGTAAAGGGTAATCTGGGGTGGGGAGAGTATCTTGAAAACTTTTGTGTCGCATCTCTGGAAGATACTGAAACTAAATACCAAGTTTGGTGTTTATCCGACTGTTCGTTTCTGAGTTATGCTGTTCACAGACAGACACACACACACACACACACACACACACACACACACACACACACACACACACACAGACAGATACACACACGGACATGTTTCCAAGAATGCTGTTTTTGGATTCAGGGGGTCTCAAAACATGTATTTCCGGTGAAATCCCGGTATCGAATTTTTGAGTGGAATACAATACTTCACCTACTTACTATACGTAGTACAGAAAGTAAAAACAACTAACACCTGGGGTGTACTAGTGTAGGGTTGGTTTTCGTGAAAAAGAAGAGATCGTATTCTTATTGCGTTTTGTACATTTAAAGCGTTTCAGAATTTAAATAAATCTGAATTATGTATATAGAGGGAAATGTTGACAATCAGTGCCAGGAATTTTTATTAATAATATTAAGGATTAATCAAAAATAGCTTAGAAAGGTTGCTCAGCGCTGCAACCTTATACAATTAATGCAACACAATTTGTTTTCTGTCCAAGTTTATTTATTAAAATGTCGTAGACAGGACAGCCTTTACAAAGCAACACCTTCCAACTCTTCATTATTCCTTCACTTTCATTTCTCGTATAAAACTACCTTTAATCCTTATATTAATATCGTGTATCCATAATACATCTCTACCACTCCCACGGAAAATGTTTCTAACAAGGCAAGCCTACCTCTCTACTCATGACTACTTCCTTCCGAGCAGCCTCTGTCTTGGCTTTTCAGGGCTAGGCATTTTCTGTGCAAATGCTATACGAAATCAGCTCGTCACTTTCGCGAAGTTCCTTAGGTAGTTTACCTTCTTCCAGAACTGCAATTCACAATTCTGTGAGTAAAGTTCATACAAGGTGTTTCCACTACATCCAAAACAATCAATGACGTTCTAAAAGTCCAAATTGTTTACAAGAAACCCCTCTTTGTGGTAGAAAAATTGGAGTGTGGTTTGCAATTAGCGCAACATTAATGGTTCAATTTTTTCCGAGCAGACAAATAGAGAGGTATCGAAATTACATTATGACTTCCTATTTCAATCAGCTGAAATATGGGTGATTTCAATAAGATTCTGCCACAGCTCAAGTAGTGGAGGAATCCATGTATAGGATAGCTAAGTGTTTGTAGATAGAATGATCTAACAATCTGATTTTTGTGTGGTAACCCGAAGGAGTTAAGTCTGATGTGTTACACTCACATGACTTTCTATACTCTTGCACAAACTATTTTTACAGACGCTTATTCTCCATATGCTTCATGTTAATCGAGATGTCGAGATGTTAATCTTATTGCTAATTTTCTTGTAGATGCAAGGGGAATTGGTAGGCTTTAAGCTATAGTCAAATATTTTAGGAGCTGGTTGCTATGTGGAGTATTCCATTCTCCTTGCATTACCAGGACAAAAAAATCTGATGTGTTACACTCACATGACTTTCTCTACTCTTGTACAAACTATTATTACAAACGCTTATTCTCCATATGCTTCATGTTAATCGAGATATCGAGATGCCAATCTTATTGCTAATTTTCTTGTAGATGCAAGGGGAATATGGTAGGTTTTAAGCGATAGTCAAATATTTAGCGCTGGTTGCTATGTGGCGCATTCCATTCTCTTTGCATGTCAAGGACATAAAAAAATGAGTAACGAATTTGAGAAAAAGTATAAGTATTGGAAAATTTAAGGGAATAACAAGCAATATCTCAAAAACGGTTCACTCAACAAAAAAATTTATATGATATAAATTGTGTATTGTAACGCGTTGTACATTTTTTGTGTAGTAAAATTTTGTCTATCTCTTATGGTTTACCAGTTATGCAAAAGTCGTTCAGAATGAAGAACACTTTTAGGGACATTCCCAGAAAATTCGAGATATACATTTCATTTGTCATGAAAATACCTTAAACATATGATATTTTAATCAAAATCGTTAGAGCCATTTTTGAGAAAATTAAAATTTTCGAAAAATGTTCCATGTAAAGGGTAGTCTGGGGTGGGGGGATTTTCTTGAAAACCTCCGTGTCGCATCTCTGCAAGATACTGAACCTAAATACCAAGTTTGGTGTTTATCGAACTGTTCGTTTCTGAGTTATGCTGTTCACAGACACACACACACACACACACACACACACACACACACACACACAGACACACAGACACACACACACACACACACGGACATGTTTCCAAAAATGATTTTTTTGTATTCAGGGAGTCTCAAAACATGTATTTCCGGTGAAATCTCGGTATCGAATTTTTGGGTGGAATACAATACTTCCCCTACTTACTATACGTAGTAGAGAAAGTAAAAATTAATAACGAATTCCAATTTGAGAAAAAGTATAAGTATTGGAAAATTTAAGAGAATAACAAGCAATATCTCAACAATGGTTCACTCGACAAAAAAATGTATATGACATAAATTGTTTATTTTAACACGATCTACATTTTTTTACAGTAAACTTTTCTCTATCTCTTATGGTTTACCAGTTATGCAAAGGTCGTTCACAATGAAGAATACTTTTGGAGACATTCCCAGAAAATTCAAGATATACATTTTATTTGTTATGAAAATATCTTAAACATATGCTATTTTAATAAAAATCGTTAGAGCCATTTTTGAGAAAATTAAAACTTTCGAAAAATGTTCCATGTAAAGGGTAATCTGGGGTGGGGGGATTTTCTTGAAAACCTTCGTGTCGCATCTTTGGAAGATACTGAACCTAAATACCAAGTTTGGTGTTTATCCGACTGTTCGTTTCTGAGTTATGCTGTTCACAGACACACGCACACATACGCACATGTTTCCAAAAATGCTTTTCTTGGATTCAGGGGGCCTCAAAACATATATTTCGGGTGAAATCTCGGTATCTAATTTTGTGGTGGAATACAATACTTCACGTACTTACGATACGTAGTAGAGAATTAAAAATCTCATACATTGGAATAAGAAGGAAAACACACGAAATTAATCAGAAATATTGCAATTACAGAAGCAAAACGTGTTAATCGGAATGTTTTGCACGGTAAAACGTCAGTTTAGTGGAGGGTTGACGACATTTCCAGGATTTCCACTTTTAAGAAGCTAAGACAGAAAACAGTCCCGACCGCCTGTAGCATGTACAGCTGCCGAGACACAAAACCCCTTGCTGGCGGTAAAGATATATTCTGAAAGCCCTGTATGTGTTTATCGGAGTTTACTTAAAACCAAACGGAACTAATTCATCAATTTGGACTCCAAATAATCTAGGTTCTGCTAACATTAAATAACGAAAAACACTATAGAATACTATATGCATTAAAGGATTTCTGTTCTCTCGAGTGCACATTTCGACCTGTTGATAACTATATGACGGCGACGCCGTAAGTGAAAAGTGAACCACATGGCCATGCTGTTGAAGCCACATCGATAACCTTATGGCCAGAGCAACACCGTCAACAAACTGGTCCAAAATGTTGACGAGGAAGTCTATCGTTCATTTGTGTGTAAACATTAGAAGTTACAAAAGTTGTTTCATTTTAAAAGTACTATTCAATGTTCCCATTTTAAAATTTCGAAGTTTACTGCTTCTGGTTTATTCCGGAAAATGGAAATACTACCAATCGATTGTTTACATAGGTTTCGGTTATCAAATTGTTTTTGCGAACAAGTATCTTATAGTTTTAGAGAAAAACGGCTGATACGGGTGCCATGGGACACCCGGTATATGAATCTGAACGAACACATTTTGTTTCGTAAGTTTAACTGCTACAATAATGGGTGTTTTAAATCTCTCTGCACAAGAATAACGACAAAATATTACGATCTGAACCGAAATGTTTTATGAAGAGGAACAGACGATATGCTAAGCGGGAAAAGTTGTAGTTTTCCCACCAACCAATGAGGCGCTCCCTTGTCACAAGGTTTTGTTAGCAACTCCTTTGAACTTAAAGTGAAACCACTTCAGTATGGAATAAAATGTTCATTCTATCCGATAGGAGTTAAATGAGGACGATAACAGCAAAAATAAGAGTGCATAATCATTATCTCTCTCTCTCTCAACCACTCGTTATGACATCTTTATTCTGATGCAGATTTCAAAATGATAACCTAAAAGATGCAAGGGCAAGCAGTCCTTAGGTTTGCCTCTTGGAATGACATTAGCTTTTACACTGAATACAAATCATATTACGATCCTTTCCATCTTTCCTAGTATTCCCACGGTTGTGTATATAAGCATCCAGGGAGTTTCCTTCCAGTATGCATTTATACCTTTTATTTCTTTCTCCTTCCTTGTCTCGTCTCGTCTTGCCTCGTTGATTCAATTTCCAGAGAAATCCCCAGGTGCTTGCTTTAACGCACTCTTGCAGGTGTTGATGTTGCCTGTGGCTCCGAGATTGGCCGTGTTTGCTCGGAAGGAACAATGGCAAGCATAATTCACCATTTACTCACCCCTCGAAAGGAAATAATAAAAAGAAGTGAGGGGTGAGATATCAATAAAAGTCTTGTGCCACGCCCACTCGTCGACCAGATAAGAACCAATACTGCTGATGTCGGCTAATTGATTCCTCGTGATCGATTGCCTTTTCACTGGTCAACATTCTTATTCTGCCTTCAAAATAAGTAGCTAGCATTACCTCCACAGTTTTATTCCTTTTTCCATACGTAGTTTTAGTAGGTAGATTCCAAGCTTACCAAAAGGTATTTGCATTATCCTATTGATTGATTTTTCTTCGAATTATTGGGTTTCCCTTCCAGATGTATTTCATTGCACTTGGTTTTGTTTAAGATGCAGTGCTCGTAGGGAGATATAATCTACGCCGCCTCCGAATATCTCAAATCGGGCATGAAAGCGTGTTTTCTTACACTCCTCTCCATGTCTGGCCTATTCGTTGTAAAGATCCAGAATGGAGTGGTTAACACATAAACACATCAAGGTAATTCTGACACCTCCCGAGTGGATCTAACCGGGCTTACCTTAAGCCAGATGAGACAGATCTGTGACCTCGTGGTGCACACCTCTGTTACTCCCGACGTAGAGAAATACAGGACAGGCGAGACAAGAGGAAAGGCGGAGTCGCCGATTAAAAGAACACAAAGCGGGACAAGTAGATTGCATGTCATATTATAACACATTTATTGCAGTCAAATAGGCATAACTGGGAGATAGATCACATTGATAGTCTACATATTTGCGTATTCACATATTGTCTTTGTCCTTTTTGTACAGAGTTCAATGTGGTAACGATCACATGTCTTTTTACATAACATACATTCACAGTCTATGTTTGGTTCATGGAAGCGTGTGTTTTTGCATATCAGGTGGTGGAATCCGTGGACTGCCAGCCTAGTGATGACGTGTCTCATTTCGAAATTTGCCTTTGTCCATGAGCATCATGGCTCCTGTGCTGTAGAAATCTGGTTGTATTTCTGTTCTTTTCCCAGTTTTTTACTTTCTTTACTACGTTAATACGTAGGGGAAGTATTGCATTCCACCCAAAAATTCGACACCGAGATTTCACCGGAAATACATGTTTTGAGAACCCCTGAATAAAAAAAACACTTTTGGAAACATGTCCATGTGTGTGTGTGAACAGCATAACTCAGAAACGAACAGTCGGATAAACACCAAACTTCGTATTTAGGTTCAGTATCTTCCAGGGATGCGACACGAAGGTTTTCAAGAAAATCCCCCCACCCAGACTACCCTTTACATGGAACATTTTTCGAAAATTTTAATTCTCTAAAAAATGGCTCTAACGATTTTGTTTAAAATATCATATGTTTAAGACATTTTTATGACGAATGAAATGTATATCTTGAATTTTCTGGGAATGTCTCCAAAAGTATTCTTCATTGTGAATGACTTTTGCATAACTGGTAAACCATAAGAGATAGACAAAAGCTTACTACACAAAAAATGTAGATCGCGTTAAAATACACAATTTATGTTATATACATTTTTTTGTTGAGTAAACCATTTTCGAGATATTGCTTGTTATTCCCTTAAATTTTCCAATACTTATACTTTTTCTCAAATTCGTTATTCATTTTTTATGCCCTGGACATGCAGAGATATTGGAATGCGCCACATAGCAACCAGCGGTTAAAATATTTGACTATCGCTTAAATACTACCATATTCCCCTTGCATATACAAGAAAATTAACAATAAGATTAACATCTCGATTAACATGAAGCATATAGAGAATAAGCGTTTGTAAAAATAGTTTGTACAAGAGTAGAGAATGTCATATGAGTGTAACACATAAGCTTTTTTTCTGATGCACAGGTGTTAGGTAGAGGACGCTTGTCCTAAGGTCTTTGATGAAAAAGGTGTCTTTCGCCAGGAGGTATGCGAGTCTTGATCGCGTGATTTTTGACACTATCGCTTTCTGTATGTATTTCGCTTTCACCCTTTGTGGGATGGATAAATTCTTCCTTGTTGAATGTAGTCAGATGATTTTGATTCCATACGACAGTATTGGTAGAATTTTTACTCTGAATAATAATATTGTCATCTCTAGGCTGAGGGATCTGATATTTTTTATTTCATGCCTTATCATTATTGCTTGGGTCTTTCGTGAAGCACCTTTGCACTTGTTTGCAGCGTGATGCCTAAATATTTGAAGTTTGGTAATATCTTTAGTTTTATTTCCGTTATGTGTATCTCTTATTTGATTGTAAAACACGACATAGTCAGCATAGTCTTCGCCTCCATTCCTTACAAGCGATTAACAGCTACCGCTCCTATGATGTCGCACGTCACACGTAACCAAGTTGGCTGTCCCTACCTTAAACCTTACAATACACACCGCATACAGGTGTAAGATGTTAGGGCCAATGTTTTTTACAGATGCGTAAATTCAGAACTTTACAGGAAAGATTCTTGCACCGTTTACTGAATGTCGGTCTGAATATTTCCCACAAGAATCTGTTACGGGCATACGACTGAAGGGTAATTAAACTTTATTCAGGAAAACTTTGAAAATAGGGTAATTAGAAAGAGATTGTGGCATACATGATCCCGGGATGTTATAATTTGAGGTTTGTTTATCTAAACGTGAAAAATAAAGTATTTAAGTCAAACGTTCACACATTAGAATAATTGTAAGAAAACACAAGAAGGGAAATTAAACATTTCGAAAGCTGAAATGAAGGCTGTGGAAGAAAATTTTCTGAAATAATTCCACGGTTTTATGTATGCCGTAAGAAAGATATTTTAAGATACGTTTTCATTTTTCTTGTTCACTTTGAAACTATTAAGTGTGGAGCAATTGCATGCTGCTAAGAATGGTCTTGGCAACGTTTTGCGTGGAAAATATTCTATAACATATAAACATGTTGCAGGGGCTTCCAAATATGCTATTTGCATTACGTGACGTTGCAACTTTGTGTCGTAAAATCATTACTGGTTCTAAAATTACGAAAGAAAAAAAATCTGGTAAGCTTTTTCCTCTAAATGATCTCTAACAGGTGTATATTTTAGTCCCTTCTCCCCTTTATTAATAAAATTCTATCAGTCGGTGAATTAATGTATAGAAAATAAATTAAATTCAAGCTGCAAATTCAAGCCATAAATGCCTTTACTAATCATATAATACGTTCTCCCTAAAAAATTACAGTACTTTCGGCAACATCTGAGCCAATTGTAGCTCTTTTTCTAAGGAGTAGCTGTTCAAGCAGAGATGGCCGTGTTTTAATGACTGCAATGATGGATTACAATTTTCGGCCCCTGCTCGTAACCAGATTGGCAGCCCGAGTAACAAGCCAATAACCGGCTGCTCTAGATACCAACAGCACTGGCCAGGTTGCACCCTCTCCGCCAGCATAGATAGTGCTCAAGCAGTGTCGAGTTATCGTCAGGCGATCTTTCCAGTGCGCTCCGACCAAGAAGGGAGAGTGTGACTGAGTTAGTTCTCAGAGACGAGTGGAGAAAGACTTCTTGTGCTTTGGGTCTGGGAGCGGCCGTCTCCACACTTTTCGGCCTTGTCTAAATTATTATATACATTTTTTTCGCATAAGTGAAGTTTTTTTATGTGTAGAACGGCAGTTAAATTTTTCGAAGCGAGTTCCTATTGAAATATCAGCACGTGTTAAATTGTATTAAAATGGTGAACATTATGTGAGAAGGACAAAGCAAAATACTTAATGTATTTCAATTGTAATTTATTAACGTTTCTTATATTTGTATGTGAATATATACAGTGCTTTCTGGGCTGGAATTACTAGTTTTATTTAGAGGTGTATTAGATCCTTACTTCATTTCCTTTTACTTATTTGTAGTACAAAGAATTCATTACTCTGGGGGAATGCTTTGTTTCAACGCATTCTAGAATGGACCCGGCATTTAACTTTTCTAGTAATTATCTGCTGTACTTATGCTCTGACTGCTGCTTATAATGATAGTTTTATTTCAAGGAACCTTTTATAATGAATAATTTGTGGCATTCTACGTATTTACTATACCTAAATGAATTAGCTTGAATTGAAACGTCTTTGCTTGAATGTTACACATCTTATAATTATGCAACCAGTTCTAGCATGACCGAGAGCAAGCAATAGCAGTTTGACTTTCAGTGAACTTTCCTGCTTGCATTTCTTTACGAGTTCCTACACATGCTGAAAAATACATGAAGCGGTCTGGGTTTCCAATAAGCGAGTTTGAAATTTTCATGAGAACTTTCATTCTGTACATGCCCAGCGTTATTTGCTCTCTGTCTCAACCCTCAGGTTTAGAAACTTTAAGTAAATTTAATCTATGTTTAACGGAGGCAGTATTACAATTTTAAAATAATCCAGGCTTTCCTCATTTACAACCAACAAGGAAGACTGACGCTTCAAATACTTTGGGTATATCAACAGTTCAAAAAGAAATTGACAACTTCAGAGAGTGCTTTAAGAATAAAACCCTGAAGAGATGATTTATCATACGATAATGCCAGTAATTCTCGAACATGCAACTACATCAATGAATTTTAGAAACCATGCTTTGACTAGATCGTTGTGCATATACTAGGATAGAAATAAAATAATAAATACATTAATCCTATTTGGATTTTTCTACGGTAGAGAATAAGCCCAAAAATGTGATCGGGGTTTCATTAGTTTCTTAACTTCAAAAGTTCCTTTTCAGGAAAAGGTTCGTTAGTCTTTGATTGTGAAAGGTGAAGAAGTATTTTTAGAAGTATTTTTAGGAGTTGTATTGTAGTTCAAATGTTGGGGAGCCAAACCTGATGATTGAATGTCTCACGTATGCTACTAAGTTTCCGGTGACCTTCGCCCCAATGTTCACTTTCCGGTGGTCTTCGTCCCAAGTTTACTTTCAACTTTGCATTTTAATGTTTCTTTAAATATTATATATTTAGGTTTGCCTCGGCTGCGTCAGTATTAATTTGTAGATACATGTCTCTCTTAACAGGGTGTGATACGGCTAAAGAATGTAGGCTTACACAGATTATAATTTTCACTTCACTCCTTTTATTAATCCTTGACACGATTAAATAACACCTCACTGATATAGAGAGCTGTGAGGTTATTTATTAATTACTTGAGCTTTTTAACATGTAAACTTTATAATATTCGCCGTTATGAATTTTTGTCTCACACTGAATACGTATTAAACTTCTCGAGGACGCGTCTTGCGTCCATTTAGGAACGCTGTCTACTAGCAACTGGCGTTTACGCTTGAATTTGTACAATTTGCTGTATTTCAGTTTCTGATTGGCTAATCCTACTCCAATAGAATACTTTTATTTAACTTAAGCTTTTTCTGGTTGTTGATTGGCTATTTATAAGCTGTTTTAAAAATATTACATTATTGTTTCCAAGAATTACTAGTAGCATTATTAAACTTTCCAATTCATTATTGCCTCAAGGTTACCTCACTGTTACCTCATTGTTAGCAACTATTCTCACAGCTCCTACATTATAAAATTACTTAATACATTGACATAACATTATTAAGCATGTACATAATAATATAAACATATTACAATGAGTTACATACATTTTATATGTTATTTATACACATATTGCTTTAAGGCGGGATGTTATTGAATTTATATATTATATAATTAGACTGAAATCATTTAAGTGTTAAAAATACTGCCTCAAAGGATGACAAAGATCGATGTAACGATGTAAGGTGAAGATTTTTCCAGATCTTTCCTTCGTCTCAAACAACATTTTGCTGATGGTGAGCATGTATCAAATCATAGGTGAGGGATTCTATTCCTATCTGGATGGTGCGAATTCTTTCTTAGGATTATTTCCTTTCCTCCTCATAATATAGAAGTATGAACGAGAGAGAAAATTGTGTTTGTATGAGTTTCTTTTTTAAATCTAGTCCCCATTATTTTTTACCTTTCCTTTTTTCTCCTGACTTTTCCATTTATACACCTCGTATTTGACATTGATCAGTAATATTTAGCAATGCCTCGGATATTGACCAATCAATGTTTAGCTTATAATGCGGTTGCAAGTATGCTATTTTATCGTATAAAACATCAGCTTATTACTAAACCGTAATAGTATCAGTATGCAGTGGTTAATAGGATACGTCATCAAATGCGTTTTTAATCAACACACATTCAAATAGTGTCAATTTCCAAATAAATTATGTTCTTGAAAAAAAAAGTGTCTCTGTTCTGAGTTGGCTAATTTTGAGGTTAACTATTTTCTCATTCCCCTGTTGGTAGCAGTGGTTCGTATTCCGTAACACATTCAATTGTTCATTCATTTATAACATGCCGTGCTGTGACAACTGATACATTCGACATTTAGTTTTAGACTACACAAGAAAGAAATTATTGCTTATATAATATGTTACATGTTATTCATGGAGTAGTCTTAATAGAGCCTTCTTGAGGTTACGAGTTCCTACGTTTATTTGGACATCCATGAGGTGTCGTTAAACAACTGACACTGGTCAACATATAATAAGAGATTATGATACAAGGGGTAAAACCGCTTTTAACGTGTGGTATTTACTATTTTTAGACAGCTCTTGAATTTGTAAAATATCAATATTATATTGATTTCTGAAACTAACAGATCACGTTTGGAACGCGTGCTTGAAACCAGAGAAATGGCATTAAAAAGGAGAGATGTCGGATGTTTTGATTAATTGATTCACTAGCAGACATCAGCAGTGAAATTATTTTCACCATATTTTGCCTTGCACCACGCAATGAAGCGATTAAATGCTTTATCATATTGCTTTCTGGATTTTTACTTTCTCTACTACGTATAGTAAGTAGGGGAAGTATTGTATTCCATCCAAAAATTCGATACCGAGATTTCACCGGAAATACATGTTTTTTCAGACCCCCTGAATCCAAAAAAGGCATTTTTGGAAACATTTCCGTGTGTGTGTCTGTGTGTGTAAACAGAAACGAACAGTCGGATAAACACCAAACTTGGTATTTAGGTTCAGTATCTTCCAGAGATGCGACACGAAGGTTTTCAAGAAAGTCCCCCACCCCAGGAACATTTTTCGAAAAGTTTAATTTTCTCAAAAATGGATAACGATTTTGATTAAAATATCATATTTTTTCAGATATTTTCATGACAAATGAAATGTATATCTCGAATTTTCTGGGAATGTCTCCAAAAGTATTCTTCATTTGAAAGACTTTTGCATAACTGGTAAACCATAAGAGATAGACAAAAGTTTACTACACAAAAATGTAGATTGCGTTAAAATACACAATTTATGTCATATACATTTTTTGTTGAGTGAACCATTGTCGAGATATTGCTTGTTATTCCCTTAAGTTTTCTAATAATTATACTTTTTCTCAAATTCATTATTCATTTTTTGTCCTGGTAATGCAAAGAGAATGGAGTACTCCACATAGCAACCAGCTCTTAAAATATTTGACTATCGCTTAAAACCTACCAATTCCCCTTGCATCTACAAGAAAATTAGCAATAAGATTAACATCTCGATATCTCGATTAACATGAAGCATATGGAGAATAAGCGTTTGTAAAAATAGTTTGTACAAGAGCAGAGAAAGTCATGTGAGTGTAACACATCAGATTTTTTCCGCTGTAATTTCTTCTGAATTCACAAGTTTGAAATCAAAGAAGGATACCATAAAACATATAGTTAACTCCACAACGAATTGCAATAAATTAAGAATGACGATTTGTATTGTGAACATATAATGACAAATGAAATTAATCATTTAAAAACACATAATGCTAAGTAAAACCTAATCAAAACAAGCAGAGTTATTATAAGTGTGCAAATACAAAGGGTAATTGCCATATTATTGAACTTGAAACCAAAGTTGGTCATAATGAAGATTACCGCACTAGTGTAATAATCTAAAGCTTTCAGCTCGTGTGTACTGTGCTAGAAGTTCTACTTTTAGGCCATGCTGTCTGAAAAATTCTTTCTACATAAATTACATTTGGCCAATTTTAATGGCAGTGCTGACTAATTTTAGCCGTGTGTTCGGATTTCCAAGATGAAACCTATGTTTGACGCAGCACTTTTTCACTTAATTATGGAAAGGGAAGTGCTACAACCATTATAGAGGTGTTATATGGAGAGTTTTACGACTGCCACTTCTAATTAAATTCTTTCCTTAGTGCCTCAATTGAGTGCGAACATTTCCGTGTCACACTTAAACCGTTTTTATGGCATCCTGTATCAATAAGCCTCATTTTGGAACTTGCTCCCCATGTAACTGTTTTATCAGCAGAATATATTTCAACATATCTGCAAAAAATTATACTTCTTGCTTTAAATGTTCAAAATTGGCATTTTGAAACATTCTTTATACACATGAAAATTACCAGAAAAACGTTATTACCATCCAGTCAGAAAAGTTCTGAACCAGGATTTCACTAGAAGCAATTAACGTTGCCAAGCCCTTAATCTTAGATTCTAGCTGTAGCATGATGTGAGTTTTCAGTTAAAAGTGTCAAATAACACGATCCGTTTTATAATGGAGCAATAAAAACAATAATTTTTGGTCGACCACACTACAATACGTTGATTATATGGGCGTCACTGAACTGTTATGCATCCATAATATTTCAGCGACTGATCTTATTCGGCTGCGCACGCACCTCTCCTACACGTTTTAACAACTTCAAAGCAGCAGTCCGCTGGGATCTATACTCCAGGTAAACAATGAAATATGTATATTTAAAACAAATAAATCCTGTTGATTGTAACTGTAATAAATTGAATTTATTATTATATTACTTATATGTATTACTTCATAAATAAATACGGCGTGGACTCAATAGTATTGCCACTGTTGCAGTACTCGCAAACTCACTCAAGGTCCTGCCATCAATGTTGCCATCCGATCAGTTTTTAATTACACACAATTAACAAGGCAAGATTTTTTTTTGCAAAAACACAAAATTTTGAAATTATAGTGTAGTCCACCAAAACAGTCTTATTCAACTTAACTAAACGGTAATTAAGACGCTCGTATAAAAATTATGAAAAGAGCTACCGCTCGTATCGTAGGCATACTTGCATCTTAATCACTACCATTATACACTCTTGTTGCATGACATACTATATTATGATTAATAATACATGATTATTATAATTGATCTTGGTAAATAGTTCCTACATAGGAGGTATGTGGTAGACCTTGATGGTTAGCTTCAAGGCTTACAGACGTCTCTCGCGGAGTGAAAAAAAGTCCAAGATGATTTGCAACAAGAGCTGTCCGAAAAGAAAGCATAAACTATGACGGTGGTATTCTTCAATAGCTTTTTATTCACGAAACAATTCCGCCTAACAATTCTTAACTAGTAATATTTTCATGGCGTGTCACTGTCATCAAAATAGGTAACTACAACTCGTGGTCATATCAATGTTTAGAGGTACGTGATCTAGTCTGTAGCAATATACGTGCAAGCAGGTAATCGGTTGAGTTAGTGATGCTGCAATCTCTGAAGATTTATAGCCTTCGGTGGTAATTCTAGTTCCGTAATTCTTAATTTTTCAGATATTACAATACTGGTCCTGGCTGGCCCCGTAACTCAGTCGGTAGAGCACTGCCTGCTGTGCGAGGGGTCCCGGGTTCGATTCCTGGCTGTGGGGTGGGAATTTTTCTCTAGTCAAGATTAATCCTTATCCCCCAGAGTCTGAAAGTGTGAATGTGTGTATGATCGAATGATCAAAAAACCAAAAGTGAAAGAAACCCAACGACAAGAGTTACACGAGTTAACACCATTGCCAATAGGCAACAAGTTCCAAAGGAAAGGCCGCCGATAAGACCAATGCAGTTAAAGGCGGGGTATAAATGGAACAAAAAAAAAAGATACTGGTCCTCCACAGCGTATTTCAGAACATTTATGGGGTTCTCTCGTATATGATTCAGTTCCTAATATTTATATTTCTTAAAAATTATTACTTCCTGCTTGCTTAGCTATGTCCAAATTATATTTATCTACCCATTCCCTTCAAAAATCAACAAAAAGATCTACAGTTGACTTTCCCAAATTGAACTGAAAAGAATATGGGTGTCTAGGTCAAGAGATTATAAATGTGCTTGATTCCATTAATAATAATAATAATAATAATAATCTTACTAGCTGCCGTCGTCTCAGGAAGATCTTTTGTTTGTCACCGCAAAACCCTAAGTTCGACGTCTCTGTGTACAACTGATAACCATAAAGTGGAAATATTGGCAAAGTGCCGATGAAATGTTCTCGATTTGCGGAAGATGTGTCGACGGCGAAAAAAGGCGAAACTCGCGCACACTAATGCGAAAGTTCTCCAGACTTTGGCAGAAGGTGTTGAAAATGAATGTTTTCCGTCTAAGACGGTCGTAAATAAACGTCCTGCCAACGACCGCTTTCAAACTTGGACAGTGAGGAAGGAACAGCGCATTCTGGTCTTATAAGTTGCAAAACCAGTGCTAATGTTTCTTATTTATTAACGTTAAAGAGGGAAACGCTGTTTAATAAAACCTTTCCATTAAAAATACAACAAAACCAGAAGGCAAAGAAGTCGAGGTTGACGAGAGAAGTCTACAGTGATGTTGACAAAATGTCAACAGCAACATCAGAGAACTTTCTTATCGTGGAACATGAAGAGACAAATAAGCGGATGAAAACTCAAGGGGAGAAATTGTGACAAGTGAAATGCCTCTAGGCTTTCAAAAATCTGTGCATTCGAAATTCGGAATACAAGTTTAATTTTCCATCTTACGCTGCTTTTATAGTACAAATTTATATGCAGTCCCGTATTAATGTATATGGTCACACGAAAAAGCTGTGAGTTTCATATCAGGCAGTGAAAAAATTACGAGTTTACCCTTACAGTTGCCATTCTCTCAAGTCTATACTGAAGTGATATATCCATGAGTACTCAAATGAGTCTGTGAGCCAAAGAGCTGAGTGTTTGTTTCTTCAGATGCAACTCATCTCAAACACAATTTGAACCGCAGCCCTCCTTGCCAAGGTAAGCTGCACATTACATTACAAAAGGGACAAGTAAATGGCACCTAAAGGGCTAAATTACTTTATATTGATCCTAAGAACTAGGTGGAGAAAAAAAATAATGAAAACGTCTGTCAAATAGCTCAACAAAATTACAACCTAGGCCTGCAGCCTGAGTGCAAGTACATTATCTTAAGGGGAGATAGGTGACTAAACTCTCCACATTTTTTTTTTGAAAAACATTGTGAAATTTTTGTTAAATAGAATGATATATGGGTATACATGGTTGCGATATTATTTACCCTTTTGGATGCTATTTAATAGGGTAACATACCCTCTAAATGCCTGCCACACATCCACTTTAATTTGTTTTCTTTGCTTTATCTACCTTCTTCTCTAAAAGTAGTGGGTCAGTCGCAATGAAACTGTGCAGGAAAATGTAAAAGTAATGCCTGCTTATTTCGACTACAAACATTTGTGTATCTTGAATATCAAGGACATTAGTGAATATTATTAGTAAAATAATATGCATTTTTTCGAGCATATTTTTGGACGAATTATAATATTTTTTGAAAGCTGTATTTAGGCTATTGGATTCAATCGAATTCGAATTAAAAAAAATATTACTGAGTCGCTATTCTAAATTTAAAAGGTGTATCATTGATAGTTTCTGCAAAAAATGGAACATAAATTTCTATTTCTTTAAAGTTCCCTTGTTGTACCCAGTTTATGCTACTGTTTTTATACCGCTTAATTCCGCAACACACATACACACACAAACACCCATGCCCGTAGCGGGACTCGAACCCGCGACCCTCAGCTTGACAGAGCGCCGGAGCGACCACGGCTACGAGGGCGGGCGTCTATTAACAAACATATAAAAACTAAGTATAAAACAGCATATCCATGAAAGATACTTATCAAATAAGCAGAAATATATATATATAGAAAATATTAGTGTACATGCATATTACACTTGGTGAGCTTATCTACAATATCTTAAGAGAAATTTGCGTTTTACTATAGGGATGCTCTTTTGCTTATTTCAGTTACCTCGTCTCTTTATTCTTACATTAAAGCGCTGGCTCTCCGCATTCAACCATTATTTTATTTGGTCACATTTTACTACTCACACCAGACGTTACACAACCGTTTTCTATGATTTGTTGAGCTCTGGGGATCTAGAAACGTGTATATGGAGTGAAATCTCAAAATTGTTTATTGGAATGCAACACTTCCGGGCTAAAATGAACGCAGAACTCCTTAAAATATGCAATGCGTGTTGAAATAACTTTTTCTTTAATTTTTTGCCGTTTACATAGTATATCTTGTATTCGCTAAATGTTCCAATATTTTAAGCCACCTTCTGAAGTGATATCACCATTCTTCTCGTGAGGTCATGCCAAGATCGTGCATATCAAGCCCAGCATAGAATGGCGACCTGCTTTTGGACACTTAACAGCTCCTGAATAGCTACTTTAAGATGTAGGAAGTGTTAATTTGAATTGTAAGCATTCGCCAACTTTTAGTATGTTTAAGGGGAAATAGAAATAAGATTTTATCAATTACTTGTAGAAAAGCAATGAAAGTAGTAACAGTCTGAATTGTGAGTTTTTCCAAACCGGTTCAATTATAATGTGCATTATTTGAAATCGTGTATGTAATTGTTGCAGAAATCCTCTTGCAAAAAGAGCCAAACAAAGCACAGTTTAAGCATGGGACTATCTCCTACAAACACGCAGCATCTCTCCAGAATTTACCGTATTTAACTTCAACTGAAACGATCTCACAGCGAGCACATGGATAACCTTAGAGAAAAGATGGCTCTTCAGTGGCTGGGGCATAAAATAAGGAATTTGCTAATAAAAGGACATGTAATAAAACTCCTCCCAGATGAAAACTTTTGAGCAGACATATATAAACCTGGAGAGCTCAATTATTTCCAAGAGTTTTCGAGGAAGCCCCAGGGTTTAAACATCACTGGAAGTATGTTTAAGCTTCGGTGTTGCTCCTGCCTTTGTCATGTGCAAAATGAAAGAGAAAGTGTACGTTTTCTCGCCCGATACGCCTTGACGGATGGAACGTCAAGAGTAACCAACGAGGTGACAGCTGACATGTCCCAAGTTTCATTGCATTAGATTGCTGCCACAGTCTTGAAATTAATAACGTTGTAGTAGCTACATGATTAATGGCAATGGCCACTCTGCATCTGTGTTACATCAGCTTAATGAGCAAGGTCCAGTTTTAATGACTTAATTGAAAATGACGTTAAAATATGGATATATATCATGGAAACTTCAGATTATACCGAATTACACTGATTGTAGTACCTCCTTTAAATTACTTAATACATTATACGGTTAAAACTAAATTTTTGTCACCGCTAGAGATAGAAATAAAAGAAATTTTATATCAACCGAAGGACATTTTATTATTACAACATATGAAATACTCTAGTACTGAATATTTCTTGAATGACGCGACTGACAACCCGCCGCTCCCACGGCACTGCTATACGAATCCGTACATGGAGTAGCGGTGGACCTGCCCGACGTTTCTCCCTAGACGATGCTTACACCCAAAACAATATACAGGCGCATTACGTTAACCTATCGTTACAAGGGATATCCCTTCACTTGCTTAACACATTATTAAACATTCAACGAATTTCTGCAGCTAAAATATTGCAAAAAGCACGTCGATACTGTCTAATTCGCTTTCATATACTTTATCTATAAATATTCTCTACACATATTCACATGGATTTAGATATGGAGAGTAAGCAGATCAGTCCATTATTTTGTCATCAAAACACGTTATAATGTGAGGCAGCGATTTCTTGGACTTCTTTCCAGCCCTTATATCGTCTAATTTGCCCTTAGAGCAGTTGACTGCTTATGTTTCCATTTGTCTAACACGGGGTGAAACTACTAGAATTTTTCTATCGACCTGTGGAGGTAGATTTGTTAGGAACGGTGACATCAGGGAATTTCTGTGTAATTTCAACGGTCAGACCATAAGGCGATCTAATTTGAGCAAAACTTAATACAATAAACACACTGTTTATAGTAAGTGTACACTGATTCTTTGATAACTACACACAACCAACATGTACTTCACATAATGTTAGTTCCATTATACACTGCCCCCCAAAAAAGATTAGACTGAACTACAAACACCATCACTATCCTTAGGCACGTGAAATAAAGTGCCTCAAAGTGAGGTCCTTCAACCCGATATCTGTTACGAGCTGGACCCGGCTGCTCCCAGTTGCATCAGTCAAGATAAACCTCTATATTAACTCCCATATAACCGGAAGAGGACTTTTAAAGTATATAGTGTTTAGAGGTTAAATGTTCCTCACCATATTTAAAACAAATTCAGGTAAATATAGCATCCTTTAGAAATCACTTCAATGTTTAAAGTCATTTTGCAGTATTTAGGGTAGAAAATAAACTAAAGTGCCATTATATTGGTCATACGATGAGTTTTGGTGAGAATATTTCTATGTCACATTAACCGCGGAACAACGTTTCTTTATTGGGGGGGGGCCGCTATGAAAAGCAGTCGTCTTCGGAAATCAACCGCAGATTCTAACCTAGGCAGCCTCATATTACGTCCTTCTCACTCGTCTGCAAGGGCAGGTCTGCGGTTGCCAAATGCCTCCTTTTTCTAAGGCGTTATTATATCAATGTATATAATAGAAAGTGTTGAAATTGAGGCAGTACTTTTAACACTTGAATAATTTCAATTAAATTATATAATATATAAATTCAATAAAAGCCCGCCTTGAAGCAATATGTATGTAATAATTTGTAAAACATGTATGTAACAATCATTGCATATGCTTATATTATTGTAAACACGTTAAGAAATATTATGTGAATACATTACGTACTTTAATAATATAAGAGCTGTGAGAATAATGAGTTTAAAGTTGCTAACAATGAGGTAACAATGAGGTAACCTTGAGGCAATAATGAGTTTGAGAGTTTGAATGTTACTAGTCATTATTAGAGCAACGATAATGTAAACTTTGTGACAGTTTAAAATTAGCCAATCAACAGCCAGAAAAAGCTTTAGTAAAATGCAGGTATTCTATTGGACTAGGATTAGCCAATCAGAGACTTGAAATACAAAAAGTTAAAAGTTTATGCGGTTAAAACATGTTCAGTTGCCTGCAGACCTTGGTAGTGATCGGATGGAAGATGTTTTCTATAAAGAAGTATTACGTATTTGTGTGAAACGAAAATTAAGTGAACGCGTTAACAAAGTGCAAGTATTAAGTAAAACGAATCTCACAGCTCTTAATATCAGTGTAGTGCTATTTAATTTGTGTCAATGATTAATAAAAAGAAGTAAATTTAAACGTAAAATCTGTGTAAGCCTACATTCTTGTCGCACCACGCCCTGATTAAGAGAAACTTGTCTCTAAAGTAAGACTGACGCAGCCGAGGAAAACAAACATAGATACTATCTATAGAAGCAGTTTAATAACAAAGTTAAATAATATTTTTAAACTTGGAGCGTAACAACAAAAATATATCTTCAAATCGGCTTCTTATACGTAGCAGCATATTACGTAACAAGCAATCCACTTCAAATTGACGTCCATACGTCGAGCTAAATAAACAATACTCCAACGTAAAGACAATAACTTCTTCATATTGGTTTCCCAAGTGTGGAAATAAATAAATAAACACGTAAAGCATATCTTTCTCAAGTTGGCACCCATACGTGGGGCACTTAAATTAAAATAAAATACTACTTCAAAATACTGAGAAGAATACAGCATTTCCTGCCCTCAGTCACAGGTAAGGAAAGCAACAGTATGGTTATTTTACTTATATGATGCAGTCGCCAAGGGAATACATAGAATCTGACAACTAAATCGAATCCATACCAAGCAAATTAAGCAGATGTTAAATCTCCACACATTGCCAACAAACAGAGTCCAGTTCACTGATACATTCCTTCTAGTGAACGTTTGTCTTTGTGCATCAATCTCACTACACAGCTGTTTATGTGACGAGAGATTCCAGATAGTTACTCAAAACTACGTTACTGACAACTTTTCAAACATCGCCGCCAACATGAACCGTAAACAAGTCGTCGGAAGTGCTACTCCAGAAATTTCTGAACTTCATTCATAATTTAGCTTCATTTTAGTTGCGACAGATTCTGGATTTTAAGGTGCCTCCAAATCAAGACTGAATTCTTACATCACGTCGTTTTATGGCGAAATAAAATTCTACCGAAGGAAATGAAACTCAGGGTGTTGATAAATTACCAAGATTTTGTGGCAAAGTGAAGAAAACATGTTATAAAACCAAACAAGAGCTCTCACGTTGACACGAATTTCTCTGCCCATCACAACTCTAATCCCTTGTGTATTATGGTATTCATATAATAGTTAAATGATCACGAATTTATTCCATGCGCGTAATATGCATGTCACAAATGATCAAAGTATTCCAACGGTGTTCTAAGTGCTTATGTTCGTGGAACCGGACCCCATGATAGCACTATTTATAGTGCAGAGCCGTATTCGATATCTGAGCCATTTTGTATGTGCGTCGTTGAAAATTGAGAAACTGTCTGATTTGAGCGATTCCCTTAGTGCTGCACTTCTAAGCCTTCGTGAGCTGTACAACTACCATCCCACTGTTTAGCGAATCCAGAATGCCCTACCTTTTTTATACGCTTCTGGCGTTAATGTGGAGTGTGATTGGGTACCTGGTCACATTGGCTTGCCGGGGAATGAGCTAGCAAATTTGGCAGTTAAGATGTCTTTTTTTATTTATGGACACTCGTTAACTGCTGTGGTCCTTAGAGTCTCATTCTATATTGGGCGTGAAAGAGCCGTAATTTTGCTCAGAGGCCTCTTTATCGGGTTGAGGTTCTTTTATGTGCCGTAAATCTACGTCACTGAACCACCGGATTTACTTCCCTTCCGAAGGAAGCCATGTTAAGAATTTTTACGCCTGAAAAAAAATCCATCGCCCTTCGCCGGGTTTGAACCCACGACCTCGAGAACTAGAGGCTAGCAGGTAACCACTACACCACGGAGATCGACCAGCAGCTAAGGTGGGGACCACAGAACCCAGTGTTACAATATTTCGTGCAACGTGGAAGACTTAGGCTTGTGCGTTCTATCGTGCTGGCGCGGGTAGTTAGTTCTCTTCGGAAATAAGCTTAGAGTAGTGAAGCACATACCGATAAACTGGGTAGGTGATTTTGGCTTGGTTGCGTATTGGCCACTGTAATTTTACGCACGGCTACCTATTTAAGGGGGACTCTGCTCCCCTTTATCCGCTATGTAGCGAAAATCTGTCGTGTGTTGCTATAGTGTGTCCCTCTAGCACATCTTCGGGACTCTCTGCAACTGTCGGGCAGTTTGGCGGAGGTCTTAGCGGACGATAATATAGCAGTTGATAGGATTTTGTTTGTGTCAAAGGTAAACTTTCAAATGCGGTATTAGTCATTTTGATATCAGATGTTTCATTTTTCCTGGTTTATTTTTATGTATTTATTGCTATTTCTGACTGCTATGATTTTTATACTGATCTTTATCTCTGGATTTTGTTATGATTTTTATATTTATCTTTATTCTTAGCCTTTGTCATTATATTTCATACTCATTTTTATCTTTAGCCTTTGCCATGATCTATATTACAAGAGCACTAATGACCCAGCAATTGAGCGTCCTTAAACACAAATCATCTATTTAATGAACCCATGGGAAAAAAGTAGAATCGCGTAAGTTCAGATGCATTGCGCTTGAAATTGATAAAATTATACGTAACAAGAAATGTCTCGAAAACGCTAATACTACAAAAGTAGTTCTAACACAAAGCATATTTCAATGTATGCTTTACTTGTGTAGGAGGTGTTTATCTGTTATGGTTTACCAATTATATCATATTATTGTTCAAAATTAATTTGAGTGAAGGCTATTCACCGAACATTCAAAATATATGTTTTATTAGTCATATAACCACTCTGAACATTTGGTGCTTTAATAAAAAGCGTTTTAAATACTTTTACTTTCTCTATTATGTATAGTAAGTGGGGGAAGTATTGCATTCAACACAAAAATTCGATACCGAGATTTAACCCGAAATACATCTTTTGAGGCGCCCTGAATCCAAATAAAACATTGTTGGAAACAAGTCCGTGTGTGTGTGTGTGTGTGTGTGTCTTGAGTGTATGTGCGTCTGTGAACAGCATAACTCAAAAACGAAAAGTCGGATCAACCCAAACTTGGTATTTAAGTTCAGTATCTTCCAAAGATGCTACACGAAGATTTTCAAGAAATTCATCCCATCTCAGACTATTCTTTACATGAAGATTTTTCAAAAATTTTGATTTTCTAAAACGTTGCCCTAACGATTTTGATTAAAGTACCATATATTAGAGATATTTACATGACAAATAAAATGCATATCTTGACTTTCCTGGGAAAAGCCTGTAAAGTCAACTTCATTTGGAATAAATTTTATATAACCTTGTATAACTGGTAAACGTTAAGCGATAGACGAGAACGTTCTACTCCAAAAATGTTCATCTCTTTAAAACACAAAATTTATTTGAAATAAGTTTTTTGAGGTATAAACCGTTTCTGAGACATGTGTTATTAAAGGTTCGAATTGTGCATTTCTTGCTCATTCTGTTAAAGTCCTTTCAACATTCATTTGTTTCTCGCGATTGTATGGAAATAGTATGGAATGTTAAGGCGAGCATATGGCAATGAAATGTGTAATGTAGCTATTTCTACAAAGGTTTATTTGGATTAAAATATAACAGATATAAAAATAAGCTTACGTATGAATGAGTTGTATACCCACTAATAAACGATAGAGGGTAGAGAAAGTATCGCATCAGAGTTTTAAGAAAATGAAAAATCGCCAAAACGTTTTCACGTTTTCGATTTTGTTTTATTTTAGAGAAATTTTTACCTTGTAATATGCTGAATTTAAGCAAAACGTTTTGTATTCAACCAACTTTTCAGAACATGCGAGGGCGGGCTTTTACTTCAAAACGTTTGAGGTTCATTGTATCATAAAATATACGTTTCCGGCGAAATATAGTTATTGAATTTTTGGGCGAATATAGTACTTCCCTTGTCTACTGTAGGTAAGTGGTAAATAAGTAATAAGAGCTCGACGATAAAGAGCAAACAAAAAACACCGGGTTTATCTTGAAGGACGCGACCAACCAGCGCCGAAGCTGCCCCATAGCAGGTATCGGATTGAAAGACCTTGCTCTGCGACAGACAATCCACACCCTTATAGATGGCGTGGGCATTTGCAGTTCAGTCTAAAGTTATTTGGCATACTTTGTAATGGGAATAACGTTATCTGCAGCTGTCTGATTGTGTTTTCTGACTGTATTTATGGCGGTATAAACTACAGATCAGGTTATATTTATTGTATTGAGTTTTCCTCAAACGGAGTCACATCTGTACTTTCAGCTTGAATTGATATAAATACTCCCTGGTATCACGTTTCTAGCAAATCCGCAATTTACAAATTGTTAGAAACGTTTGGACTGCATCCATGTTAGACCAAAAGAAACACAGATAGCCAAAATTATAAAAGTAAAACTTATGTGTGGGAAGACGTCTATGAAAATTGCTGCCTTGCATTACAAGTGTTTTTGATTAATTGATTGACTTGCTCGCTCTTAAGATCTAAACCCATGTGATTATCTCTAGGGAATGCTTAAATGTGAAGTTAATGCAAAAAATCTACATAAGCTCGACGAATTAGAAGACGGTATACGGCGTGTGCTTTACAGTATTTCCCATGCAAATATTCATGGAATGTTCAGTAATGTTTTCAGATTCCAGGTTTCTATAAATCTAGAGAGGCATCATCAACGAAAGTTAAGAGCGACATATTCTTATTATTTTGCATCGTTAGCATTACCATGAGGAGAAACGGCAGCCGGTTCGCCGCTACTGTACAAACGGATTCGCATAGGAGTGCCGTGGCAGCGGCGGGCTGCCAGTCGCGTCATTTAAGAGAAAACCGGTGTACTCCCTATTTAATCCATCAGCGTACAGAACGACGAGCTTATCAGTCAAATTGTTTTAAGTGAAGTATTTTTAGGGTATAAGTAACAAGATTAAGAGTCGGATCTTTGATCCAAATTCTTAGGTAAGCTTCTGAGCACTTGTATGTATCCCTAAGAGAATTTTAAACTGTTTCTTTAACCGCTTTCAATTCACCGGGCTTAAAGACGATATATTCTATTCATCCGATTTTTTGTTCGAGTTACGTTGTTCACTAACATGCGCGCGTTTACCCTTTCTGTAAATATCTGTGTTCAGGGAACTTCAAAACGTATGTTTCCAATTTGTGGTGAAATACCACACTTCCTCTGCGTGGCGTAGATAAGGTGTATAGGGAAGTGGGAATGAAACCCATCTTCTAGTCTAGACACACGAGAGAGCGACTATAAAGTGAAACATGGTAGTAAATAACAGCTGAGTGAACATATCAGGTCTCCAAGCTGTGCAGGCACGTCTCCAAATCTGTGTAGCTTCAGTACAATGGCAATAGAAATGTATCGTTAAACACGCTATTTAACAGATGAATGAGCACGTATTGTGTTGATGGATGACTTCCGTCACGGTAAGTGAATAAGGAAACAAATGGGTGGCTCACAAATGAGGCAGGATACGGAGTTTATTGCAATTCATCTTCATTACATCGACAGAATGAGAGATGGGATCTATGTCACCCCGCTCCTAATGCCTCCTGTCGATTGCCAAGTACTATTCACAGTGAAAATAAATACATGCATCCCTGTTATTTAATGACGCTGCAATGGTACCCTTGAGGAAAAAAAATTACTTCCATGTCTGTGCACGATGCGCATAGAATCCATTTGATCATCTGCATCTCCGTGTACAGACAGAACCTTGGCTTAACAAACATTCGTAACAGCGCGGGAATGTTTAAAATAGTACACACAAGTAGCAGTCTGCCGTAAATATAGAGCTAGGGATGCATTGCCATATTTCTGATTCTGTAACTGTATTAAACAAATGCTCATACTATGTTCCAGGCGTGATTTTCCTTTCTTCTATTAGTTTTGTAGTTTTGTTTTCAAATGTATGTAGGTATGTTTATTTAGTGTATAACCAAAGCAGATGTCAGAACTACTGATTATATACAAGTTCGATCGATAACATTTTTACTTTCTCTACTACGTATAGTAAGTAGGGGAAGTATTGTATTCCAACCAAAAATTCGATACGAGATTTCACCGGAAATACATCTTTTGAGACCCCCTGAATCCAAAAAAAGCATTTTTGGAAACATGTCCGTGTGTGTGTGTGTGTGTATGTGTATGTGTGTGTGTGTGTCTGTGAACAGCATAACTCGGAAACGAACAGTCGGATAAACATCAAACTTGGTATTTAGGTTCAGTATCTTCCAGAGATGCAACACGAAGGTTTTCAAGAAAATCCCTCCACCGCAGATTATCCTTTACATGGAACATTTTTCGAAAATTTTAATTTTCTCAAAAATGGCTAAGGATTTTGTTTAAAATATCATATTTTTAAGATACTTTCATGACAAATGAAATGTATATTTTGAATTTTCTGGGAAGGACTCCAAAAGTATTCTTCATTGTGAACGACTTTTGCATAACTGGTAAACCATAAGAGATAGACAAAAGGTTACTACACAAAATATGTAGATCACGTTAAAATACACAATTTATGTCATATACATTTTTTGTTGAGTGAACCATTTTCGAGATATTGCTTGTTATTCCCTTAAATTTTCCAATACTTTTTCTCAAATGGGAATTCGTTATTCATTTTGTTTACGTACTGGACATGCAAAGAGAATGGAATACGCCACATAGCAACCAGCTCTTAAAAGATTTGACTGTCGCTTAAAACCTACCATATTCCCCTTGCACCTACAAGAAAATTAGCAATAAGATTAACATCTCGATTAACATGAAGCATATGGTGAATAAGCGTTTGTAAAAATAGTTTGTACAAGAGTAGAGAAAATCGTGTGAGTGTAACACATCAGATTCTTCATTCTAGATCCGAACCTTTTTCATTGTTTCTGAAATCACCATAGATTTTGTACTTTCTATATCTCGGAATCATTTCCTTATACTTTTTGCTATCAAATCTAAACTCCACAGATACTTTTTGTCTCAAGAACACTTCTAAGGTTTTACTTTTGGTTTTCAAATCTGTTCTACATAGAATTTGGACAAATTGTATTACACTAGCCTTTGTCTATGTTCTACTACGAAAGCTCCCGAAACTTTTTAGTTGTTAACTGGATTAGATGGTATTTAGGGATGTGTGTGTGTCTGTTTTATAGACTTATATATGACTATAGACGGTGTATGATTTTCTGAAACTTTAATCACGAATACGTAAGTCTGAAACACATATCCCTGGTTCCTTATTTCTAATTGTTCATCTGAGACCCTTCTATTTCACTTAGGGTGCAATATCCGAAGTTCTAAAGCGATGCTGCAGAGTTATGACTATGTAACTGAAGAGAACTATAAATAGAATCAAGATATTTATTTTAAATTTTAACGCCCTTTATCGAACGTTGATGAATGAAATAGGTGAAAGGGTGTTCATATACGCTTGGTAACCATAGAGCTTAGAGTTTTCCACTCATATTACTCCTTTTGTAAGTAACTATGATAAGACCTAGAAAAACTAGGAAAAATGAGGGAATTCTGCACGGTTTTCTAGTATAAAAATAGCAATAAGTAAATTAAAGACGAGTTAAGTGAAGCATAATTACACACATTTAAAGACTATCCTAATGTTTGTTACGTTTTGACATAATAATGCCGTAATTATAGAATAACAGCTTTTTCACTAAAGGATTTTTATCTCTAATGAAGCAACTTCTACAAAAAAAGTGAACGCTGTGTAAGCCGTTCGTGTGCTGTTAACTGGAAAATGTTCCACAGGTGCAAAACTCATTCATGCTGAAATAGATATTATGGCGTATTTATTTATGTATTCCTGGTTCTATAGCTACAGTCGCATCTCCGTTCTGCTCCAGAGCCATGTCTACTCTCTCTCGAATGCTTCCCTGGATTTTTCTGGCTCACGTGCTGCTTTCTTTTATCTGCCTTGCATCTATGGTAAATGAAGTATAGTATTCAACAAAGATTCGGTATCAAAATTTCACCAAATATATTTTGAGCCGCCATAATGAAAGCCCTACATGTAATGACTATACGACTTTAACTACCCATTACTGATTAACCGATACTGGGTGCGGAAAAATAATTTGCAGAACATTGTAGAGTAGAAAGGTAGTGCCAAAATAAGTACTTTGGGCATAGGAACAAGCATCGCGGAGGGTTTTCTGGCTACGCTACATGCGTCAACATTATATCCGTTTTAGAGTATCTGATTGCGAAATCTGTTTATGGCGCGTCAGATGCAAATAAAACACACTCTTGTACAGTACTAGTCATTATCGCTAGGTGTGTCTGATGTTCAATGCCGCATTTGTGTTGTGAAGCCTACTGGGGTACCGTCTTGTTCCGTACAAACAGTACAGTACACACATGTAATGGTTAGTTTCTCATTGTGTACCAGTACTCATTAGTTGATACAGTACGTACATACTTACTGAGGGGATGGCTCAGGCGGTTACGTCTATGGTCCGCATTTTGGGAGGTCCCGGGATCCATCCCCGGCAATCTCCCACCCTAGCCCATGGGTTTTTCGCAGTTTCCCTGGGTCGCGAGGCGAATGTTAGGGTGGTTCATCTTCTACCACAAGCCTCCTCCCTCTCATTTCCTGCACCCATTATCTTTTCAGGGTTGTAGGATTGTGGCCGGGCGATGGCTTCCGCTCTGTGGAAGTTTCTTCCCTGGCGTCACTGCGGTACTGCTTAATTAGGTCTCTCCGCTTTGGGGGACCCTGGAGGTTGGTATCTTGTGGGCAGGAATCGTGCGGCGTTGGATACGTTCTGTCTGGAAATGTTAGAAACCCCGTCCATACTTGTGCCCGTCAACATCTGGATCTGGTCGTCCTTCGGGGCTCTCTCCCCTCATCCTTCCCTCCCACGGATCACATTGGAAGGAAAAAGGGCCGACCGGCTCTTTTTTGCTTTGCGAGAGGAAATTCGCAAATTTCTAAAAGAGAAAGCTAACGCGTGTGAATTGTTAGGTGACTCCGCATGCATGTCCTACTCAATATTTCTAGTTGACAGGACCAAATATTTGGTTGACTTAAACCTGATACTACAAGGTAAAAAAGTTCATCAGTGATGTGTATAGCGCAGTCAAGTCGTTTCAGCTGAAATTGTTCAAGAGACAAATGACTTTGCAGAACTGGGCACATTTTCCAACATTTGATACTCTTAAAAACTAATATTCGGAAGCATCTTTCAATATTAATTCTTTTGCAAAAGTTATTGAGGACATTGAAGAAGAGTTTACAAATAGATTCGTCGATTTTGTTAAGTTTGGATCAGAGGTTTTTCTGATTCCATCACTTTTCACCTTTGATGTTCATTAAGGACCAGCGCTGCCGCAACTAGAGCTGTTAGACTTTCAGCGTGACGATGCAATGTGAGGCAATATTTTATATCACAACACTGTGAATGCCAGAGTGATTGTAGTGTAAATTAATATTATTGTATGTACAGGATTTTAGATGATGTTTGTTAGCCATAAGTATTGTTAGGCCTCACTGAAACTGACAATAGAAGTGTGTAACAATAAACCGAGGGGGTGAGTTGTTTATCACTAAGAAGAGACAAACAAATGACGTCAGGGTAGCGTGCCTTTCGTTAGAAATGGAGGGAATATCTTCCCTAGAGCATATATGTTAGTAATAGTGATTGGCTGATAAAATAGACGCTAAAGTGGGCGCGATTTGGTAACCAATAGCAGCTCTATTATAATGTTTAGGCAATTCGGGGTGAATGAGTATATATTCTCGAGCCATAAGCAAGTATCGCGCAGTTCTGAAGAATCTCTCGTGAGGTGCACGTCATACAGTTTGGAAGAAATCTCTCGCGAGGTACACGTCGTAAAGTTAGTTACAAAATGTGAAGTACGCGCAACTAATACGACAGTAATTATATTCGGAAATATAACAGTTTCAGTCAGGCGTGCATAAAGATTAAATATGTGAATTATTAATTAAGTGTGACAGCAATAAAAGTGTAGAAACAAATTACTTTATCAGTGTTATCTTTAAGCAACAACTCCTTTCCGTTTACACGCCTTGCTCAGAGATACTTGCTCGACTAAGTAATAATAGCTAGCCGGAGAACAAAGAACCCAAAATTTAAAATAATAAAACAATAACAGGCGCTCAGCAAATAAGATAACACGAGCCAGAGAACTACGACAAATGAAAGGAGCCTTCAATTTCTACATGTTATTGCAAGAAGCACAAGCACATCGTTTCACTTCCATGTTGGCATCAACATATATTATATATATACACGAGATATGAACAAACATTTTCAAAAATTAGCCTACAAAAATCAGCGCTAAGATCCAGCTTGAGTGAGGGACATCCGCAAGATGTGTTGTTCCTAAGCACATCCGAGCAAAAACCAGACAACTTATGAAGTTCAAAACACCTGTTCCAAACTTCATTAAGTGAGTTGAATGCACTTTTACACCTACAGTTTTATAGCGCAAAGGCCGTCAAATTGACTAATATACCGTGTAAAATATAAATGTATTTAAAATCATTTTGACATTCCATAAAATACTACATTTATATAACTTTGTAAAACTGTACGTATGGACCGCAACCATTCGACTAAGTTAATTGCATGTGGAAAAGTTTGGGCGGCCCTGAATTAGAGGTAGAAACAAGCTAGTCTAGTCTATCCAGTGGCCAACGTACTGGCTTCTCATTTCAGATGCTCCGATTTCTATTCCCGAGGTGGAGTAAATTTTCTTTTATTAGATTTATTCTTTACACTCCGCAGAGTCTGGAAGTGTGTATGGGAGAGTGAATTTAAAATATCATAAGCCTAAGGTGAAACTTTTACTACAGATGAATTCTCAAGCGATTGTTTCCAAAGTCAAAGCTGACCAAGATAGTTACAGGTCATATATAAAATAAAAATACTCCTTAAAACATCTTAAATTGAACCTGGGAGAAATAAAAAGTAACATATTTGCTAAGAAAAATATGTGACAAAGCATTCACAAGTTTCTCTATTTATCACAAATTCACATGTGACAGTTCTGTATTATATTATTCATAATTAAGTCGTCATTTTGTCTACATTGTTATTTTAATAGTGTTTAATCCCGCTATTTCTACATACCAGTGTATGTATGTATACACAGGTGGTGTATACTGATACATAAAATAAAATTACATTTGTAAATGAAATTTTGGAAGGAAACGACCCATTTCTAGGTTAAGGATATGTCCCCAATGTTTGCTAATTATGAAGACTGAGGAAAACCTTGAGACAATCTCAGTCAAGAAGGACGGTCCTGGCTGGATTTGAACGCGGATCTCCTGGAGTCCGTATCTTAACGACCTCTGTCATTTGTTACGTTACTAACGATATATTTTAGAATGCTTCAAATTAAGCAATTAATGCTTAGTTATATGTTATATATATAACATTCGAAAACGGAACTTAAATGTTAAGGCTTGTTTTCAAGTGTTGCAATGGAAGGAAAACTCAAAAACTTTCAGACACGTCCGTCAGATGACCAACTTGAGAAATTGTAAACATGCAACATATACTATTTTTAAAACTGAACACCGTAACATAAATTGTATAATTTAATGAACATTATATTTTTCTTAAAGTATATATTTGTCCACCATAACTTCCCAGCTGTAGAAAAGCTCCATCAATATCAAGACGGCTTCACAAGCTGTTCAAATAAACTTCAAGATTAAAATTTAATGTCACATTAATAGTTTAAATGTATTTTAATCAAAATCGTTAGAGCCAGTTTTGCGAAAATTAGAAATAACGAAAAATGTTGGATGTAAAGGGTCCACAAAATCTCCGCATGGCTTGCTTAAACAGTGCGACACAAATATGAAATTTGTGTTTACTTCGTTTATTATTCTATTTTTGGTGTTCAGCGGATATCAAAAAGCTATTGCCGGTGAAATATTGAATTTTTAAGAGACATAACACACCTCTTACTTGATGTAGGGTTGAGACAATAAGATTAAATGAGTTCCAAAGTTTTCCAACTTTAAATTGTTCTTCTATCTCCGAGTTATACGAAACTCAAATAAGAATGAATGGATTTTTATAGGTTAATTACAGAAAATTAAAGTTGTGTGTTTTATTTATCATTCCGGGTTCTGAAATTACTGAAATATTAATAAAAAACAATTTAGCTATCTCTGAAAGACTGCTATGAGAGAAAAAGCTGCCAAATTTGGTTTTCACCCGACATGCGCACATTGACTATCTCCACTATCGTTTATTTATATAGAACTTCTACACACTATTCTCGCGTAAGCATATTCTATCTCCATCATACTACTCGAGGAAAAACATTGCAGAAATAGTTATATCACATATTTCGTCACAGATTCAACAGGGGCATACAGGAAACTGAATCCATAGCCATATATTTAAAACCGGGTCGCTAAATGCTGGCCTTGAAACTCTATACTCTTCCTATGACATTGCGAGAAACAACTGAATAGCGGTAGTAGTTCAAAGCTATGTGTTGCATTCGTCACATGACTTTCTCTACTCCTCTTGTACAAACTATTCTTACAAAATCTTATTCTTCTATTTCTTTTTAATGCAGAGAAACTTTCTTTACACATTTAGGTGCAGTTATAAGTAGAATAGAATACAGTCAAATATTTTAAAAAGCTTTGAAATACGCTTCTCTTTTTTATGACAACGAAATAAGAAAAGAAACAAAGAAAAATCTGATGTGTTACACTCACATGACTTTCTCTACTCTTTTACAAGCTATTTTTACAAACTCTTATTCTCCATCTATTTCATATTAATCGAGATAAACATTTGCAGAAACGATCTTTTGACATGCAAAGAGAAGTACATTTTACACATAGCGACCAGTTCTAAAAATATTTGATTATCGCTTAAGGCCTACGATGTTCCCGTTGTTTTGTATTTGCAAGGGCAATATAGAAATGCAGTAGCCTTTAAGCATAGACATATCTCTTTATAGCTGGTTGCTATGCGCAGCACCATTCTCTTTGACACAGATTAATACTCTTTGCATATCCAAGACAAACAAAATGAATAACGAATTCCCATTTGAGAAAATTATTTAACTTTTTAAGGGAATAACAAGCAATATCTCGAAAATGGTGCTTTCAACAAAAAAAAACGTATGCGACATAAATTGTGTATTTTAACGCGATCTACATTTTTTGTGTAGTAAAATTTTGTTTATCTCTTATGGTTTACCAGTTATGCAAAAGTCGTTTACAATCAGGAATACTTTTGCAGACATTCCTAGAAAATTCGAGATATACATTTCATTTGTCATCAAAATATCTTAAACATGTGATATTTTAATCAAAATCGTTAGAACCTTTTTGAGAAAATTAAAATTTTCGAAAACTTTTCCATGTAAAGGGTAATCTTGGGTGGAGGGATTTTCTTTTAAACCTTCTTGTCACATCTCTGGAAGATACTGAACCTAAATACCAAGTTTGGTGTTTATCCGACTGTTCGTTTCTGAGTTATGCTGTTCACACAGACATGTTTCCAAAAAAAAAATTTGGATTCAGGGGGTCTCAAAATATGCATTTCCGGTGAAATCTCGTTATCGAATTTTTGGGTGGAATACAATACTTCCCCTACTTACTATACATAGTAGAGAAAGTAAAAAGGAATAGCGATATCCTATTTGATTCAAGTGTAATATTTGAAAATTCGAACCAATAACAAAGAAAATGGTTAACGGCATAAACAATTTTATTGGACATAAATTGTATGCTTTAACGGAATCTAGGACTTCAAGACTATTCCCAGAAAATGCAAGTTATACATTTTATTTTCATGCAAACAACTTAAACATACCTATGGCATTTTAATCAAAATCTGTTAGAACCATTTTTTGAGAAAATCAAAAATAACGAAACATTTTCGAAATAAAGGGTAGTATTGAGTTGGGAGATTTTCTTCAAAATCTTCGTGTCACATCCTTGGAGGACTCTGAACTAAACACCAAATTTGTTATTTACCAAATTACAAATAGGATAAGTAATATACCAAATTACTTATCCTTCTATCTAGGCCTTGTTAGTCCAGACAAACATTCAATTCACATTTACATATTCCGTTGAAGTATACGGAAGGTAAAGTGCGTGTCGCTATGTGATGGCTTTGAAATTTCCTTGTTTGCACGAGCAGAACTTCCCAGTTGAGAAATGTATGAAGTATTTAAAAATTGAACTAATATCAAGGAAAATCTCGAAAATAAAAAATTTATAGAATACAAATTGCGTGCTTTAATGAGACCTACTTCTTTTGTGAAGCTCTTACGTTTCACCAGTTATAAAAAAGACATGCAGAATGAATCGGACCTCAGAGGCTTTTCCCAGAAACTTCAAGACGATATTTGTCATGAACATATCTTAAACTTATCGCATTTCAATCCAAATCGTTAAGAGAATTTTTGAAAAAAAATCAGAATTTTCGAAGAATGTTCTGTATTAAGGCTAGTCTTGGGTTGAGGGATTTTCTCTAAAAATCCTTGTATCGTACCCCTGGAAGATGCTGAACTTAAATATCAAGTTTGGTGTTTATGCGACTGTTCGTTTTTGAGTTATATTGTTCAAAGTCACACGCGCACACACCCACACACACACACGCGTTGTTTATAAAAATGCTTATTTTGGGTTCAGGGGCCTCAAAATATACGTTTACGATGAAGTCTTAGTATTGAATTTTTGGGTAGAATACAATACTACTCCTATTTTAAGTGCATAATACAGAAAGTAAAAATGATTCTTTGGAGTTTCAGGGTACTTCAAAACGTGTATTTCCAGTACAATCATCGTATTTTGGGTGGAATGCAATACGTTCTATAATCACTATAGGTAAACAGTAGAGAAAGTAAAAATGAAAAGGCACTGAAAAACTAAAAACAATATTAAGTCATCTCTGATATATAGGTGATGCCTCAGAAAAAGTTATTTGAAATAAATTGACTCTTAAAGAGATCTACAATGTTTGTGTAGCGTTTCTGTCTACATTATTTTTAATCCTTTATACGAACTTATATAGAATTCCTCCCAAATAAAGAAAATTTCTCAGACTGTTCCCAAAAAATTCAAGATATGCGTTTTGTCACGTAAATATCTTAAATGTGTGGTATTAATGAAAAGCGTTAGATACATTTTTGAGGAAATAATGGGTAGTTTGGTTTTGGGGACTTTCTTTAAAACCTTCGTGTCACACCTGCGAAAGATATTGAACTTAAATACCAAGTTTGGTGTTTATCCGGCGTTTCATTTTTGAGATATCCTGTTAACAGGACACATTTTTTCTAAAATGCTTTTTACGGGGGGGGGGGTTTCGGGAGACTTCAAAATATGTATTTTCGGTGAAATCTCCACATGAAAATTTTAGCGGAATAAAGCACTTCCTCTACTTACCGTTTGTACGTAGTAGAAAAAGTAAAAATGTTTGTAACAAATGTTTTACTGTAAATAAAATTCAGAACGTTACGGACCATACCAACATTACTCCGAAAGCTGACTTCACATAACAGTTCTTTGAAATACACGGACGAAACGAATAAAAACTTAATTTTGCTGCAAAAAAAAGACTGACTAATGTGGCAGGTTTGAATGGTGCCCATTTCGCGAATTGGGCCATTCCTTTACCGGTGGGGATACTGAAACGTATTGCTCAATTCATAAAGCAGGCAATTTCACAATTGGAATTTAGACTCCGACATTCCAGGCAAGGAAATGGTGTGAAAGCTGGCTAAACAGTCGGTGAGCGAGTGATGCCATTAATTAAACCGCAGAATGCTCCTAGGAGCAATGTCTGCTACAGAATAGCGCAATAACTTCAGTCTGTGTCGCTTTTTTAGGTTCATGCAACTATAGGACGAGTGGGATTTATCTCTGTGTTCTATACAAAACACAAGCACTACCATGTTTTTGTTGTGGTCAGAACATCCAGTTTGCTCGTTAATTCATTTATTACTATTTTGTTTCATCCTGAGGAAGACAGATGACTCTTAGTTTGGTGCAATTAAAAGAATGAGATTTATTTAAAATAGTTACTTCATTAAACTAATTAACAGAGAGCTAATAAAAGAACTTAAGGTTACAGGTGTGAAAGGTAATTGAACTTTTTAGAGTTACACTTATCTGTGGGGAATATGCTAAGCATCTCCATTATTCGGATGAAAACATCCCTTTGTTTGGACGTTTTCTATAATTTTAGGGATATGTTATATGCAGGATTAGTTCGAGCACAGATGCACTGATCGAGGCAAATGGGAGGGAGTAGTGGATTTGATCGTTGCGTAAATTTACGAGTCATGTTCAATAATATGACTTTTTCTGTCCTCCATAATGTACTTTAATATCTATTCTAAAAGCTATTCCTAACATATTTTGCTACTTGTTAATCATAAATACTTCCCTGAATTGTTTCAATACACATTTTGTTGTACCTATATAGAAATATATAGGAAGACATTACGACTGCCAAATATTTAAAAAGAAGCTCGCTGTAAGGATGCTGTACTAGATAAGTTGGATACTCTTTGTATGGCCCAAGAAACAAAAGAAGGTATATAACATTTTAGAAGTGTGGGACTTAATACTGGACAATTCCAAACAACAGGGAAAGTTTCTGCGGGTGTGGGGGGTAGCGTGCGTGCCTCATAAGAGGTCCTGAGTTCGAAACTCGGTTGGGGTAAGTTACTCGCTTAAGGTCTCTTCCAGGTTTTCCCTTATCGTAAGAAGACGAATGTCTAGTAACTTTAAGCTCTGTGGATCCCATATTCATTTCAGTAATATTTAATCCATTTGATTGATTCATTTACCGTCCGACGTAACTTACCAGCTAAAAGGACGTTAACTTAAAACCAAAAACAGGAAAAGTGTAATAAACAAGTTTCAAAATGTTTATATTTTAAAGAAATTAGTGTACTTTTCTTACATTGTTTTATATACCTAGAGAAAAACCAACAGGATGAAGGTGTTTTTACAGGCTATTAACCAAAAATGTAATAAGAGTACCATTTTATTAATCTTAAATATATGACATTAAAATCAAAATTGATATAGCCATTTTAACAGTATGAATAAAATATTTACGTAAAGGCAATTTTGGGGGGATTTTCTTGCAAATAGTTTGCGTCAACTAGTGGAAGATGAACTTAAATACCAAGTTTGGTATTTAGACTATTTGGAAAAAGAGTGAGAACAACTAAAATTTAAACACTCTCTGGAACATTTTCAGAAAAATGCTTTTGAAGGGCTCATTTTATGGGAACTCAAAACATGTATTTTCGGCGAAATATCTATTTCTAATTTTTGGCTGAAAAACACTTCTTCTCTTGCCATACGCGAGAGGTAGAGGAAGTAAAAAACAATACACATCTAATTATGTTATTTATAGAGGTCGAAAAACAGTATAATCTGTCTCCATCCTCAATAATGAAACTGATTTAGTTCCTTAGTGGGATTTGTAAAGCTGCTTTTTCATATATTCGGAATCATTCTCTCTGGGGAAATTTGTAGGAAATTGTAATCGATGTAATGCATATCTAAATCATGTATAATTTACAATATAGTTGCCACAGCAACTGAATTGTAAATTTCTGGAAATTGTATAGAAATTGTTTTGTGTTTTTCAACATCACATAGACAAGGACATAAGTAACCATTATCTATTTTTACATTTTCTATATTTGTAAATAACATGTTGAAAAGTAGTGTTCGACTATTTTGATCGATACAAAATGTCGATGTTCCTGATACAAGTGTGGAACGATTCAAGAGACCGTGCTATGAAATTCTAAAAAGTAAAATGTAACTATGAGGTTTTCTACGACTGCTCATGTGTAAACAAATCCCTTTGCAAATAAGAGGAAATTAAGGCCAGTCTGCGAAACTGCAGCCGATAAGCACAAAATCGAGAATAAGATGCCCTTATGGTCTCCGGAATAGCAACGTGCCAGGTGCTCTAATGCGGTGATGCGTGTCTAATCGTACCACAAGCAGTTTGGCTACCGAGTCTAACGTGTTGATTCAGTGGCACGGTACAGTGCGTTTCCAACAAATTCCGAGAAGCATTCAGCAAGAAAATTACGGTTGAATAAGTTGGCAACATCTTTTTACATTTTTGTGATAATTATGAATCTGGCACGTGAATAACAGACGAGTTTGTATCTTTATGCATTTCCTGATAGTTAATTTTCCACATTTAATAAAAGGTATTAAAAGTAGTCGGATTTGGAATATCAGTAACGCTCGAAACAGTGTTCTGCTTCATATATGACTAACCTGTTTACCGGACATTGCACGGGTAGCTTCGTAAACGCGAATGACGATTTAAGTAATTTATGAAGTTACATACAATTATCTCGAAGATGTTTAGTGAATCCTCCCCTTTACCCCTTGTAATTACGAGTAATTTCCAGATATTCCTAATAAGGGATGAAAAATCCTCTTATATTGAGGTAGCATTTTTAACACTTGAATGGTTTCAGTCAAACTATATAATAAATAAATTCAATAACAGCCCGCCTTGATGCAATATGTGTATGTAATAATTTGTAAAATGTATGTAAGAGTCATTGCATATGCTTATATTATTGTAAACATGTTCAATAATGTTGTGTGTATGCATTACGTAATTTAATAATGTAGGAGCTGTGAGAATAATAAGTTAAACGTTGCTAACAATGAGGTAATCTTGAGACAATAATGAATTTTAAAGTTTAAATACTAATAGTCATTATTGGAGCAACAATAATGTAAATTTTGAGACAGTTTTAAAATAGCCAATCAACAACCAGAAAAAGCTTTAGTTAAATGAAGGTATCCTATTGGAGTAGGAAAAGCTAATCAGAGACTTGAAATACAGAAATTTACAAGTTTAGATGGTTGGAATCAACTCAGTTGCCTGCAAACGGTGTTCCTAACCGGACGCGAGACACATCCTTGAAAGGTTTAATACGTATTCGTGCGAGACGAAAAATAGTTAACGTGTTAAAAGGTGCAAGTAATTCATAAAAGAATCTCACAGCTCTCTATATCAGTGAAGTGTTATTTAAATCGTATGAAGTATTAATAAAAGGAGTGAAGTAAAATTATAATCTGTGTAAGCCTACATTCTTGTCGCACCAAAACCCTGCTAAGAGAAACGTGTCTCCAACAAAAACTGACAGAGCCGAGGCAAACATAAATATATAATATTTAAAGAAACAGTTAAATTACAAAGTTAATATTTTTTTAAAACTTGGGGCAAAGGCCAACTGAAAGTACATTTGGGGCGAAGGCTACCGGAAACTGTTTACTATACGTGCGGTTGCAAATACAAGTTTGGCTCCCCAACAGTCGAAATGCGATACAACTCCGTCCATACGTGGGGCTAATAAAATACTCCTTTCTCAATATATATGCAGAAGGATGTGAAACATCGGCGGAACGTCCGACTTGTTTAAGCTCCCCCCGATAGTCTTCCAAGCTCTGGAAATGCTACACAGCCTATACATGCGGTGGAAGAACCATCCGTTGTAATTTTTAGATAAGTTATTACACTAGGTGAAACGTTATACCTTTTCTCTTTAGTCCCATAGTTATTTAACATAAAAGCTGCATAATTTTGTAAGTACAAAAAACTTTATAACGAAATAAAGGTGAAGCTGGTAAACATCAAGAACTCCAGGACACCAATTTAACCAATCGCTTTGAAAAGGACACACGATCACCGAGAAAAATAATCTATTCTGTTGTTAATTATAAATACGGTTCACTTGTTTCTTTATGCTATCTGGATACAATTTTCACTCTTTATATAATTATTTAGCATGCCCTAACAAACAAAGGAAATAAATCAACACCTTCTTTAGGTTTTGAGGGTTATTAAAATACCTTTGGCATTCGTAACATACGTTAAAAGCAGATTCGATGTTCTTGTTTTGCCGTGCCGTACAAGGGACCATCACTCAATGTTAAGAAAACTTGAAACCGATTTATACACCATCCAAAAGAGCACACTAGTATGTGCAAAACCCTCGCGTCTTTACCATCCTATAACTCGTGAACCTATGTATATATGCACGATAGAATTTAATATTCGAGAGTTTAACATATTTCGGTGTGCTCTTTCGGATGATGTATAAATCGGTTTCAAGTTTTCTTAACATTGACTGATACTCCCTTATTAGATGCCAATTCGTTACAATTTGTACATATTGCTTGGAATGAGGTAATCGCAGCATTTCTCATTTACATTAACATTCTTTGGAGTAACCATAACTGTTTTCTACTCCATGGCATTCTCAACGAAGTTTAAGCCTTTTCGCAAATATGTTCCTTAATAACGTCAATCTGTTAGTAGAACGTATGCTCTTTAAATCCTTTTTGGTATTTTAGTAATTTACGACTTGAAATTAGGTATTTTATAGCCCATGTCCGTCAGATAGAATAAGATTTTCAATAGTGAAAGAATTGTCAGAAACGATTGCGTAGTGTTGAAGACAACCCTACAAATACACATTCTCTTTATAATATAAGAATACATTAGTTCACACACTATTTACATGTGCATCTTCTATACAAGTTGCGGCAAAAACACACACTAGAACAGGTATTTGGCTTCGATTAGAAGCGGAGAAGGATTTTAGCACTGCGGCCAAGACTAGGCCTATTGCGACTAATAAACTCCAGGAGGAAGGAATGAGGTGAAAGAGTAAGGACGGCCAGATCTGATGGCGGCAGGCGCAGCGGGTTCCTAACGTTTCCAGATTAAGCATCTCTTGCCGGCCCTTCGATGTCTCCCCATCTACACAGTCAGATTCGGGCAGAAGGTTTCCTGCCACAGAAGAAGAAATATCCTGCTTGAAGCACATTCATCGCATACTGTACACCACATTCCATTGTGCCAACCCTACACTGTGGTGCAAACAAGAGACGAAAAGTCCGTGGAAGTTCAGGGTAGCAGGTCTAACGTGAGTCTAACTCTGGATCTCCCGAATGGACAACGGGCTATATAGAAGGGATTTCTCAGAAGAGCAAAATACCTCACGGTTCATAAGGAACACTTAGCCACATTAAGTAATATCATTTATCCCAATTAAACATGACTTCAGATCCTTAATAGCATAATCCTTTTTTTTCAAATTTGATAACGTTCCAGGACATAGGTGTACAAACTAGGAATTATAACACCAGACTGAAAACAACATTACTATAAGAGACATTACTCGATATCAAAGACAGCAATATTACTAATCATTAAATGAAATGAACTCTGGACCACAGCAGTTCATACATGTCTCATAATGTATGCCACATAGGTATGCACTGTTGTATGCATTAATTAAATATTCTGGAGCCAAATTGGCCAACATCTGATTTCATTATTATGGATGCAGTAATAAGCATAGTAATAGAGGTGTCCCAGGTTCGATGAGGAATTATTTCAAGACAGGTTTATTTCCCAAGCCTCTGTGGAATATGGAAATATAATTACAGAGTGAATATATCTGTGACAAAATGTTTAAAACAAAACTTGAAGTAATACAGTAAAATCCTAGATGTATATAAAATGTAAATACAGGACATAAATATAAATAAATGCAAAGATAAATCTATAAACTCTGACGCAGTAATTTGTATCACAAATTATGTAAATGTCAAAAGTGATTATAGTGTGAATATGCATTATTGTGTGACATTGATTTGAGATGTTTGATGATTGTAAGCATTGTCGAGAAGTGGGTTTATACGGCCTTACTGAAACTGACAATAATAGCGTGCAATAATGTAGCGAGGGGGTGAGCTGTTTATCATTATTAGAGACGAGCAAATGACGTAATATTGGCGCGTTTTTCTTAGGAATTTGCGGGAACATTTTCCCTAGAGCATGTGTGTTCATAATTTTCATTGGATATAAAAATAGACGCTAATGTTGGCGCGTTTTATTAACCAATAGCAGCTCGGTTATAATCTTTAGGCATATCGGGGTGTAGGAGTATAAAAAGAGCTAAGTCAGAGGTAGATCCCTTCCAGTCCATCGGAAACATTTGTACATTACACGTCGGCTCCAGTTCATCGGAAACATTTGTACATTACACGTCGTCTTCAGTCCATCGGAAACATTTGTGCATTACACGTCGCCGAGTTCAACAGAAACAGTCGCATAGTTTATCGATTTGCAGTGTACGCGTAGCAAAGTTATAAAAAAATCTCTCGTGTTGTAAAGTTATTTACACAAAAAGTTTAAGTACGCGAATTAATAATGGGCAGTAAAGAAGTTATAACAGTTTCAGTTTGGCGAGTGTCACGATTAATAGGTGGAAGTGAATAATGTGTTACGACAATAAAAGTATAAAACAAATTCTTTTATCATTGTTATCTTTGGATAAAAACTCCTTTCCGTTTACACACCTTGATTAAGAGATTTGCTTGACCGAGAGATCATAGCTAGCCGGAGGACAGTGAACCCAAAGTTAAATACAATAATAGGCGCTCAGTAAAAGATAACACGAAGTGACCGCGACAAATTGTATTCCATACGTGCGGCAAATAAACAGTAGCATTCTTTAAAACAAGCACTAATACCGCCACAAATTGGCTACCACAACGTGGAGCTAACAAACAAACAAAGAATACCATCACAACCCTGAAGTTCGTTTTTACTTCCTCTGCCGCTTATCTGCGTCATCAGAGAAAATATTGCATTTAGTATAAAAAAAATCATTGAAAACGAATGTTTCGGGATATTATAATTAACAAAAAAGAAGGGAAAAGTTACCCATGAGCAGCATAACATAAAAGGAAAAGTCGGGGGAATACCAAACTTGGTATTAAGTTCAATATTTGTTAAGTATACGGCACTATGGTTCAGAAGAGCTAGTGTTCTGATTTATTATTCCAGCTATAACACGCGCTCTCGTATTGCATTTTTTAACTTTTGGAAAAAAAACTACACAATTATAGAACATCTAAAAATAGCCATGAACTTTAGGTTCATAAAAGCACGGGGGCGCAAACGGAAACAGAAGAATTACACTACTCTTTACGGCTGTCTGATCGCGTTAAGTTGGTACTCCTGTGTCACTCCGCTAAGCCAGAGGCACATCAAAGTCTCCCACGTAGCAAGCGTATAACTTTGGTCTTCATAAATAATGCCCCGAGCAAGTGCAAGTCCATTTACTGCCCTAGTCTCTCGTTTAACTTTGATTTTCCGGAGCAAGTCACTTTTACAAGAATACCTTACCTTCTCCAGAATCTGATTTCGGGACTCAGCAGAACTAAGTCACAAGTTTCACGTAAGCGGGTACTATATTTACTTCCTGAACACAAATATTTCGGCTCCAAGGGAACTTTCTTAGAACATCCGTCTTCTGCCAGGATTATTAGCAGCGAGACGATAAATGCGAAATTCTATGTTTTAATCCCGCAGGCTTTCGAATACGTCCTTAAGTCAGAAACCAAAAACATCATCAGTCTCCTTCCAGAAATTCACTGCGAGTTCATTTACAGAGTTCGTAACTTGCAACCCGATTATTTACTAAAGATAAATATGTAAAGTCTGCACGTGGACTATAGGACAACCTATACCTTCCTCTCTTCAATCCCTTCTTTACCAGTTCTGTATCGCTGTTCATGATATGGCCATGCACAATTTTTGTTCTTTTAGGATAACAGGAATTTATTAAGCAAGATTTATTTTTTGTTTTTACTTCCTCTGGCAGGTAGAGGAAGTTCCCAAGGATTGTATTACACCCAATATCGGAAATACACGTATTAAGGCTCCCTGAATGCCAAAAACATTCATTTTAGCAAATGTACATGCATGCGCGCGCGCGTGCGAGTGCGAGCGCGAGTGCGAGTGTGTGTGTGTGTGCGCGCGCGCGCGTGCGTGCGTGTGTGTGTGTACAGTACAGCCCAACAACGAAATGTCGGATAAATACCAAACTTGGTACTTCAGTTCAGTATCTTCCAAAGATAAGACACCAAGATTTTACAAGATCATCCTCTAGGCCATAATACCTTTAACATGACATTTTTTTAACCTTATGTTCTCAAAAATTGCTAACAATTTTTATTAAAATATCATACAACTTATATATTTACATGATAAATAAAATTTATGTGTTGGATGTTCTGAGAATGACGTGTGAAGTTCTCATGAATGGAAGGAATTCTGTGTAATTTTATTTAACTGCTAAATTCAAAGGTGATAACTGAAAACGTTCTACACAAAGGGGTAAACGCTTTAAGACACACAATTTATTTAAAATAACTTTTTATGGCATTGACCATTTATGAGATATTCGTTATAATTGGTTAGAACTTTTCAATACTTTGTCATTTTTAAGTGCTGTCACTATTCATATGTTTCTCGCAATGTCGTGGAAAGAGTATGTAAATTTAAAGCCAGTATGTAGCGGTCCATTTTTAAACATCTGACTGTCCATTCCGTTTCCTTTATCCCTCTTTACCTACAACTAAATGTAAGTCTTTCTGCAATGGTTTATCTCTATTAACACGAAGTAGATAGAAAAATAACCTTTCCCAAGAATATTGTATACAGGTTATACATATAAATAAATGATAATGGGCAGAGAAAGTCATATGAATGATAGATTTTGTTAGCATGTCGCACATGTCTTCATGCTTAGAGAATATCTTCAGATTTGTTCGTATTTGGCAAATGGCCATTTATATCCTTATTTTTACGTTTGTTCCGCTTTTTAAAGGTTAGGATAGGACTGGAAGTGGAGGGGGACTTAGCACCTCGACCTATGCAGATCTTTTGTACTTAGGCCCCTGACGGGGCACCCCCGGGAGGAGGGAATGAGGTGAGAGACAGAGGGCGGCCGGACCAGAAGAGACGACAGGCGGAGGGCAGGGTCCTTACCATTTACAGAGCTGAGCTCCCCGGATGCTGGCTGGTGCAGTCGCCCCGTTCCCTCCTGTGGGCTTACGTATCTCCTGGGGTCCCGGGACCTGAAAACTGCTCGCAGTCCGCGGGGACGAAGCTTTCCTTAGAGCACTATCTTTCACTGCCGAGACCTCCCGCCGACACTTGCAACCCTGAAACCAAGCAGACGGGAGGTGAAGTGAAATGCGAATGGTGATGAAATGGAGGGACAGGAAATTCGGGGGATATGATGATCCTTCACAGCGTTTGCCTGAGGACCTGGGAAAACCCTAAAAACATGGGTCAGGAAGGTCGGCCATGGGAATCGAACCACCGATCTCCCGAATGCGAGCCACAGACTTTACTGCCTAAGCCATCCCGATTATATTATAAGAGGAAATCCGTTTTAATTTTCGATGGTCCATTTTTTTCTTTCTTTCTTTCTTTCCTTTCGAATGAATCCAATATTGCTGCAAAAATTGGATTATTCCGTTACTGCAATGATGTACAATTCCTTTAACGTGAGTCATGTAAGCTGTAGTTCTACTATGCCAAATTACGAATTCCGCATTGAAGTAGTATATTTTGAGTAGTAAAATAAAATTACAATCATAGGGAAAATAAATATCAGTAACGGCGAGGATACTGTTAAATAAAACTGGAAAGCGAATGTTAGAAATAAGGGTTGAGAGACAGGGCCATCAGCGGCCGGAAACGGGTGGTTGTTCCCTCTATTGTTAAGCGTCCCGTTAGGTTGCTGGGAACGCAGGCTAGTAGAAAAGGGTCAATGTTCGCCAAAAGGCAGATAGCCTTAGGCCTCCAATGAAAGAAGCTTGGACTCAGGTGATAATGGAATGAGGAGATATAGAACGTTTGAATCAGAGAAACGGAGATTTTAGAATACACACTTGGTCGTGAGATTTGAAAATAAACACTTCGTCGTGAGATTTTGGAAGACACACTTAGTTGTAGTAAGTCTGGGGAAATGCTTGTCAGAAAAGTTTAGAAGGCAGCGGATAGGCGCGATGATATGAAACATTTAACAAATAGGAAATGCGCGCGCGCGCGCGTGTGTGTGTGTGTGTGTGTGTGTGTGTGTCGAAGAAATAGTAGGGATAAAATGTTAAAACGGTGACGGTAAATAAACGAGCAGAAAAACCAACAGTCGTGTTCACCACTAACCCGAGATCCAAGATCCATGCAAAGAACCCTGAGCTAGTACCGAACCCGGGATCTTTCCTAAAAGTCCCGTACCGTAAAACAGAAGTACCGCCGCAAATTGCCTGCCAAACGTGGGGCCCCACAATCACCGACAAGAAATACCATCACAGCATATAGGGTGGAAAATAAAGGAGGGAGCACCGTCTTTCAATATTGGAACGAAGAATTACGCTTGATGCGAAAGAACCCGAGTAAGACAAGTAACAGTGAACCAAAGTCTCAAAGGCCTGCCCGCTTTGGGCTTAGTTTGAAAAATGCTTGTCAGGCTCAGGCTTGAAAATAAAGAAAAACAAATGTTCATCGCATTCAATATAGCATTTTATTTTTCATGCAAATATTATAAACGCGTGGTATTTTAATAAAAAAATGTCAATTTTGAGAAAATCAAAAATAAAGAAAGGTTTTAGATATAAAAGTAAAAATTAAGATAAAAACATGAATTTATCACATATTTTGGTACGCATGTTGAGTTGCCCGGAATAGCAATATCCATCATAGTAGTAACAGTAAATGCTCGCAAGGGTCAATTGCAGTTAATGTTAAAACAGCTCGGAAGCTGGAAACTCCGCCTCCTTCCATCCACCTATACCCAAAACATCCCGGGCAGAAGGCAATAATAGGGACAGCATGCGGTCAATAAGGCAGCATGCTGTCAGCACGGCGTTTACTAAATGTGGATACCAGGACCTCAGCCGCCAGTATTTCTTTAAAATGGCTCCTCAATTGGCCCAAGGACCTTAACAGGCCTCCCAGCAGGGGAAAAGTTCCCATGTCGGTACCCTAAATGCAACCCTGGTCGCTTACCAACACTGGCAACACCGCTTCGTGGATTTATTATTATTATTATTATTATTATTATTATTATTATTATTATTATTATTATTATTATTATTATTATTATTATTATTATTATTATTATTATTATTATTATTATTGGTGACAGTGGTGGTGGGATGGTAAATAATTGCAAAATTATTTTATTTAAAACTAAATTACACTGCCGGATCCGGGCCGGGCTCGGGCTGGGTTTAGTCCGGACCGGATTGGGCCGGGCCTGAGAATTTCGGCACGTACAAACCTCTACCAGCACTATCTTGCTGGTATGTTAGTACGTGGATGTACTTGACTTATCCTGTGAAGCATTTCAGCTGTCACAAAAAAATAACAATTTTTCTTTATTTTACTTCCCTTTGAGAAATCTTCTATCCTGTCTTTGATTAGTCCTTTCAGAAAGATATGTTCTCATTTCCTGTCCACAAAAATTTCCTTTAAAGACTCCAATTGCTTTTCTTTTTTCAATTCACATGTCAAATGCATTTTCCAAAGCCACAAGAACGTCCAACTTTCTTTTTATTCACGTGAAGTAAACTCAAGAGCAGAACAGATTGGGGTACTTTCCGTCAATTTTTGTCAACCTAGATGTCATGTTAGCCTATTTTTAAAATGAACTGTACTTGCAGTTTCTGTAGCGTTATGTACCAATATTCTTACTTGCTAAGTTAAGTCAACTTGCCGCAACTGCAAGTTTCGTTACAATATGCCTTAAGAAACACCCTCCATTATTACTGATAACAAGCAAACACTACTCTGGAGATAAGGTCTGCAGAAAGTAACAAAGGTGACCCAAAGTGTGTCACATAACTTTCAATTAATATCCGCTTTAAAATAATACAACACACATCGTGCGACTGCGATCGTAAAACACCTTATGTGCCATGTGCATGGGAACGATAACAGCGCCATTAGTGCCTTTAACGACCGAACCAACGCCTTTACTCTTTTTCTGCGACAAGGGAATTCCCTATGGCCGCTTTTATTTTCACTACAGCTAGTCAACCGAAACAGAATTGCTTGTACTATATTTTCCAATAAGCCTCAGGTAGTAAAATATTAAAACTGACAGTTTTAAATGATGAAGGTGCTCTTGTGAGCAATGTGTTTTACTTTTCATTTCGGAGCGTCTGCGATGACATTTGCGATTGTAAAACGCAGTCTTTAGTTTTGTTATCAAATGCTTATACATACATGCAGAAGCCATTCATATAATATCATTTTCAATCCGGAAAGAGTGTTAGTTCACCGCTTTCAAGGCAACATTGTTTAGGCCATAGCTAACAAAAACTGTAACACACTTTTTACTTTCTCTACTACGTATAGTAAGTAGCGGAAGTATTGTATTCCACCCAAAACTTCGATACCGAGATTTCACCGGAAATACAGGTTTTGAGATCCCCTGAATACAAAAAAAGCATTTTTGGACACATGTCCGTGTGTGTGTGTGTGTGTGTGTGTGTGTGTGTGTGTGTGTGTGTGTGTGTGTGTGTGTGAGAACAGCATAGCTCATAAACGAACAGTCGGATAAACACCAAACTTGGTATTTAGGTTCAGTATCTTCCAGAGATGCGACACGAAGGTTTTCAAGAAAATCCCCCACCCCAGATTACCCTTTACATGGAAAACTTTTCGAAAATTATAATTTTCTCAAAAATAAGTAACAATTTTGATTAAAATATCATATGTTTAAGATATTTTCATGACAAACGAAATGTATAGTTCGAATTTTCTGGGAATGTCTCCAAAAGTATTCTTCATTATGAACGACTTTTGCATAACTGGTAAACCATAAGAGATAGATAAAATTTTACTGCACAAAAATGTAGATTGCGTTAAAATACACAATTTATGTCATATACATTTTTTGTTGTTGAGTGAACCATTTTCGAGATATTGCTTGTTATTCCTTAACTTTTCCAATACTTTTTCTCAAATTCGTTATTATTTTTTTTGTCCTGGTAATGCAAAGAGAATGGAATACTCCACATAGCAGCCAGCTCTTAAAAATTTGACTATGGCTTAAAGCCTAGCAATTCCCCTTGCATCTACAAGAAAATTAGCAGTAAGATTGACATCTCAATTAACATGAAGCTTATGGAGAATAAGCGTTTGTAAAAATAGTTTGTACAAGAATAGAGAAAGTCATGTGAGTGTAACACATCAGTTTTTTTTTTTTTTTTTTTTTTTGCAATCTCCAGTTAAGAGTTTACATAAAAAAGATGTGACGTTGTTTTAACCTCATTTATGAATTTGTCTATCACTCAATCAACACTTTAATATCTAAGAAAATTGCACAAAGAACAAAAGATTGTTAACTTATAGTTTTAGGGTAGGTAATTGTGATTTATATTAGTGTGAATTTAATTTCATTAAGACTCACAAAATATAAATCACAAATATGATTGCGATATATTATCTACCCCTAAATGGGGTTGAAATTAAATATATTCCTTTTGTCCAAACCGTTCAATTGGAGAAAACAGTCTTTATTATAGTGTGCACTTCAATAGATTGCTGCACTAACACTAGTTCACGTAGGTATAGTTATATAAATTGGAAGTATGCGTCTTAAGGACAATACCCCATATTTAACATAAACTGATCGTTTCTAAAAGGTGGATAAAGATAATGAAATTCTGAAGGTTCAAAAAGATAAGAATGGCACTGATTTGTAATTACCTAAGCAGGAAAGCTATCACATGTTAAAATTTTGTGGTATTATTAGAAGTTCAAAATAACGTCAAATTCCTAATAAATGTGTGTTATGAAGGAATACCGGCAACTATCATAGAAATCCAAACTTCGTGCAAGGCGAATCTTTGAAATTTAGTCCATCGTGAGGAAATTAAAGAACCATCGAGAGGATTTTAATTAAATAATTAATGCTCCACAGCAACCAACTCGCCTAAGTAATGCTTAAACATATTAAATACTTTGGATTCACTCAGCTATGAAAGAACAGCCTTCGATACAATTTCCCATTACGCATTCTTATGCCTAAGTTGGAAAATTATGGTATTTATTGCAAAAGTATACATTTTCTTAATTGCTACCTAAGCTTTAGCTATCCGTCTGTTTATTTAAATAGTTGCAAGTCTGATTTTAAACATGTAAAATACGGTGTCCCACAGGGCTTCATTCTCGGCCCAGTTCTGCTTTTTAATAAATGATATCCCCAACTACATAAGAGACAACTTCCCAGAATCTTATTTGCATGATAATGATTCAGTCCTGAATACTGCTATAACAACGATGAATATACTAATATAATGAATGTATTAACACAATCGAAGCCGCCTATTTCAAAAGAAAAAAAAAATTATGTGATGCTAGTAATTATACTAGGTACAAATCAAATTAAAGCAGTTAATATGAAATTTAGTATAAATACTTCTGAAAATACTGTTAAGAGGTTTAGATAAGATAGCTTTACTTTATGGAGATTTCAGTTGGAAATTAAAATAATCAAAGGATTTTTATGTTACTATTCTTAGACAAAATGTCTTTACTAACAGTACATTATAGTCACATTTATGTATCCTAACCATAATGTATTGCTGTGGGGCAGCCAAAAAAGTATTATTTTACGAAAGAAGACTCCGATGATCATTTTTGGAACTACGTCAATTAATTATTTTTGTAAACCACTCTTTAGTCAACTTAGGATATTTACAATTCTTTTTACATGTGCTTTTAACTATATATTTGTGCACTTTTTCTGTGCGTATATTTAATTCAATTCATAATTATCCCACTAGGATCTCAAATCATACATACTAAGAGACAAAATAGTTACTTAATTATCTCTCTTAAATTATTATTTAAGGGTAACCATAGATGAAATTTCTAAAACTTGCAGTTTTTATTTAAATGTTTTCGAAATTTTGTCGCATACTACTCTACCACAATTATAAGCGTGTTTTGAATTGCATGCAGATATATTCAATATTTTTGATAAAAAACCTTTTATTTTACTTTTATGATTACTAATTAATGATGTGCTGCATACGCAGAAATCGCAATTTTTACAAAAAATAAAAACAATACCACATTATTTAAATACTAGTACACAATCGGATATATGGATTTATTTTCTTCCTTTCTTCACTCTTCTAGTTGTTAAAGATTTTTTTTTCAGGTCTTTAAATGTAATTTTTGTAACAATTTATGCTCAGTGGTCGAATTAATTTTGCTTTTGCTACACTTTTAAGTTCCTTCTCTAGGGTTTTTGCTGAAAATTTGAGCAATATTGGTTACAACATGGTACGGAGCGATTTTAATGTGCAAATATCTAAGACAAATCGAAATCCAGTAAAAGCCATTAGAAGTGAACACAGCCATGGCCGTATGCACTTCGGTATTTAAATGGCCACATGTTAAAGTTTTAAAAGGCTCTGAGAGAAAAAGCGATAGTCTGCAATTAAGCTAAAGATCCGAAGCATTTTTACTTTCTGTACCACGTACCCAGTAGATACAGAAGGTATGGCATTCCACCAAAAAGTTAATACCGAGATTGCACCGGAAAAAAACGCGCGCGCGCGCCTGTGTGTGTGTGTGTGTGTGTGTGTGTGTGTGTGTGTGTGTAGCATAACTCAAAAATGAAAAGTCGGACCAACACCAAACTTTGTATTTAAGTTGTCTCTTCCAAAGATGCGAAACGAAGATTTTTAAGAAACTCCACCCACTCCAAACTACCCTTTACATTTTTCGATTTTTTTTATTTTCTGGAAAAATGCTCTAATTGTGATTAAAATACCAAACACTAAAGATATTTACATGAGAAATAAAATGTATATCTTGAATTTCCTGAGCACAACCTTTGAAGTCCTCTATTTAGAAGGAATTATGTATAATTATGTATAGTTGGTAAACGTTAAGTGTTAAACGTAAATTACTGCACAGGAAATGTATATCTCTTTAAAACACACAATTTATTTCCAATAATTTTTAGGCATCAGCCGCTTATAGATATCAGCTATTAATGGTTCAAATTCCATTCTTTTGAATGTTATCACTCAGTTGTTTTTACTTTCTCTACTATGTATAGTAAGTAGGGGAAGTATTGTATTCCACCCAAAAATTAGATACCGAGATTTCACCGGAAATACATGTTTTGAGACAAAAAAACATTTTTGGAAACATGTGTGTGTGTGTGTGTGAACAGCATAACTCAGAAACGAACAGTCGGATAAACACCAAACTTGGTATTTAGGTTCAGTATCTCCAAGAGATGCGACACGAAGGTTTTCAAGAAAATCCCCCATCCCAGATTACCCTTTACATGGAAGATTTTTCGAAAATGTTAATTTTCTCAAAAATGGCTCTAACGATTTTGATTAAAGTATCATATGTTTAAGATATATTCATGACAAAAAAAATTTATATCTTGAATTTTCTGGGAATGTCTCCAAAACATTGTGAACGACTTTTGGTAAACTGGTAAACCACAAGAGATAGACAAAATTTTACTACACAAAAAATATAGATCGCGTTAAAATACACAATTTATGTCATATACATTTTTTTTGAGTGAACCATTTTTGAGATATGGCTTGTTATTCCCTTAAATTTTTCAATACTTATTTTCTCAAAGCGGAATTGGTTATTCATTTTTTTGTCTTGGATATGCAAAGAGTATTAATCTGTGGCAAAGGGAATGGTGCTGCACCTAGCAACCAGCTATTAAGAGATATATATGTGCTTAAAGGCTACTGTATTTCTATATTGCCCTTGTAAATTTATTTATTCCCCTTACATCTACAAGAAAATTTGCGATAAGATAGAGTCTACAAATGTTTATCTCGATTAACATGAAGTTGATGGAGAATAAGCGTTTGTAAAAATGGTTTGTTCAAGAGTAGAGAAAGTCTTCTGAGTGTAACACAGATTTTTTACGATTTCATTGAAACATTATGGAATTTTAAAGCCAACGTATAGCGTCCAGTTCTTAAACAGTTGACTATCACTGTTACATTTGTATTTATACAGAAATATGTAATGCAGCTATTTCTGCAAAGTTATTTGAATTAAAATGAAGTAGACATAAAAATCAACTTTAGTAAACATGGTTTGTATACCCACTAATAAACTATAGAGGGTAGAGAGGGTAGACTGAATGCATTACATCAGATTTTTAAACCGTCATGTTTTAATCTCTAAATGCATAGTGATATAGTATTAACAGAAGATAACAGCCAAGAGATGCACTTTTTACTTTCTCTACCACGTAACTAATGGTAGTGGAAAAATTCGATACCGAGATTTCACCAGAAATAAACGTTTTGAGACCTCCTAAACAAAAACAAAATCATTTTAGAAAAAGGCCAGTGTGTACCTCTGACAGCATAACTCAAATTAAAGTCGGATAAATACCAAACTTGTTATTCAAGTTCAAAATCTCCCAAAGCTGCGACACGAACTTTTTCAAGAAAATTCCCCACCCCAACTACCATTTGCATAAATGAGTTTTCAAATATTTTTATTTTCTAAAAAATGGCTCTAACGATTTTAAATAAAATATCATATATTAAAGACATTTACATGTCAAAATGTATATCTTCAATTTTCTGGGAATAGCCTGTGAAGTCGTTTTCATTTGGAAGTAAGTTTTGCACAATCTTGTATAACTGGTAAACGTTAAGCCGTAGACGATAAAAAAACTGCATAAATACTGTAGATCTGTTCAAAAACCACACAATTTATTTAAAATAACCTTTTTTTAGCATTAACCACTTCCGAAATATACGTTATTAATGGTTCGATTTGTTCAACCCAGTCATTGCTTTAGTTCTCTCGATTTTGATTTGTTTCTCGCGATGTCATGGAAAGGCCAGCGTCTAGTGTCCAGTTTTAAAACATCTGACTATCGCTATTCCCTTTTTATCTACAACAAAACGTGTAATGCAGCTATTTCCAGAAAGCTTTATCTTGATTAAAATGAAATTGATCGAAAAATAAAATTTCGTAAGAACGACTTGTATATCCACTAATAAGCGATAGGGGGTACAAATTAAATTAAATTGAGTTTTATGTATGAACGCTCTTTAACTGCTTTGGTCCTTAGCGTCCCATTCTACATTTGGCATGAAAGACCGGAAATTTTGCTCAGAGGCCCCTTTATCAGGCTTGAGGTTCTTTTAGGTGCCGTAAATCTACAACACGGGACCACCGGCTTTACATTCCTTCCGAAGGAAGCCATGCTAAGGACTTTTACGCCCGAAAAAGAATCCATCGTCCTCCGCCGGGCTTGAACCCGCGACCTCGGGAATTAGGAGCTAGCATGGGAACCTGGACGATGCGAGGGGGTAGGGAAGTCATGTGAATTTAACATCAGATTTGTTGATATAAAAACTAATTTTAGAACTTTTTGAATATGTTGAACAAATTTCAGCTATGGGTACTTCTAATAACTTACGTGATTATTTGAAAACTTCTCCCTTTTGCTATTTTTAACAACAAATTTGTTATTTTAAAAGAAAAAAAGGAAGATATTTAGAAGAAGATTTTAAATATTCCTTTTAAAATATTTTGTTATTCCAAAAGGAAGAGGAAGTGTTTTAACCTTTAACCCTTTCTGAAAGGCCCAGCAATTTAATTCTATTATTGGACATAATATTCATCACCATTTCTGACGTTGCTATAAATGCGTATGTCACCGCTCTTTCAACAGCATACTAATAGTTATTTTTAAAGAATTTATAAGCTATTTTTACTTTCTCTACTACTTACACTAAATAGAGGAATTGCTGCATTTAACCCAAAAATTCGATACCGAGTTTTCACTGGAAGTACGTGTTTTGAAGTACCCTGAATCCCCAACAAAGCATTTTTAGAAAAAGGTCCCTGCGTGGGGGGATATGTGTCTGAACAGATAACTCAAAAATAAAACTTTCAAAGATGCAACATGAAGATTTTCAAGAAAATCCCTCCTTCCAGACTACGCTTTATATGGAACATTTTTCGAAAATTTTTATTTTCTCAAAAATGACAACGATTTTGATTAAAATATCACATATTTAAAATATTGTAACGGGAAACGGTTGTTGGGCGACATTTGTCGCGTAGCATCTTGAAAGCGTCGATTCTTGAGTTGATGCTATCTGCTGCAGTGTTCTCGTCCTCGGCTATGGATGCTCGTCAGCTGTTGAGTTTTCTATTCCTAACCTTTCCCTATATAGCTAATTCTTAGTTCTCAGGGTTTTCGTGGGTGGGGCAAATTAAAAATATACTGCATTTCCCTTAATAAATGCTGTTTGTTATCAATTTAAATATTTATGGGCGGTTGTTAGCTTTTCCCGTTATATCAAACCCACCATTTGAATAAATCAGGAGCCTAAACTAACTGCACATGTCTCCCACCCCTATGCACACACGTGCATCTGTCGTCAAGAGGTAGCACTTTGTGTCGACGAAATTCTCGAAGAGAGAGAAAATCTGGGGCTTTGTTCGCCTTTGTATACCTGAGCCTAGTGACGCTTACCTCTGCGCCTCAAAATGTAACAACGTTTCTAATTAGTTCTCAGACCGCGTTACCTTAACATGTATGAGAATATTCTACTCCAAAGGTTTGCGCTTACGCGTCACCATGACGCTTTGGGAAGCGGGTTCAATATCTCCGTCTCTTTCTTTTCTCTATCTGTCTCTTTCTATTTCTCCTTACCGCTACCGGCTCCCTGTTCATTAGCTTGGTGAAAGGTGGGCTCTGCTTAGAATTGTATTTTACCTGGAATTTGCTAGTTTGCCCGCTTCTTACAATCTGCTTTGTACAATTCTTGGTTGTTGAATATTTTAACATGTTTCTTGGTGAATTATATTATTACTATGCACAATTCTTATATATGTATGGTATATCCCCTTTCAATATTTTAATGACAAATGAAATGTATGTCTTGAATTTTCTGTTCCCAAAAGTCCTCTTCATTCTGAATAGCTTTTGCATAACTGGCTAACCGTAAGAGGTAGACAAAATGTTACTATACAAAAAATGTAGATCTCGTTAAAACACACAATTTATATCTTATACATTTTTGTGCAGTGAACCATTTCCGAGATATATAAGTTTTCCAATACTTATACTTTTTCTCAAATAGGAATTCGTTTTTATGTCCTGAATATGCAAAGAGAATGGAATACTCCACATAGCAACCAGTTCTTAAAATATTTGACTATCGCTTAAATCCTACCGTATTCCCCTTGCACCTACAAGAAAATTAGCAATAAGATGGGGAATAAGCGTTTGTAAAAATGTCTGTACAGGAGTAGGGAAAGTCATGTGAGTGTAACAGAATTGTATGAGTATAATTGCAGTCAGCAAGTGATAGGATAGCATTTTGCCTCTTTAATGAAACTCCGTGAAACTGTTTATAAACTGGTGTCTTATCAACTAAAATTGGATAGTTTGTGAGGCACGCGCGCTACCCATAATACGGTTTTGGAGGATTATCTTCATTATTTCGCACTTAAAGTTGAGTAATAAGTTTAACGTCAACTTATTTAAACCACAATTACCAGCGCTGTATTATCTTTCCACAATATTATTCCACAAAGACTCTATCCATGTCGCTCGTTTAGGCAAATGATGACGCAGAAATATTATCTGCTTGAGGCACATTAATTACATTGCCAATTAAACATTCGACGGTTGCCTGCTGCTTGCCTTAGGATAGCTGTGTCACGCTGTGCATTTTCATAAAGATTTCCAAATAAATAACATTAGAAGTTCGCTGATGAGACTTTTTTCACAAGAGGTAAACCCTTTTAAGCTCTTCGGTGCTTTTAGGCAATGGGAATATTATATGAAAATATCCATTAGGGAAACTTCAACTCACCTGTGTAATGCGAGCCTGCAACAAAGCGTGTTTGTATTTAGACCATTAACAATGCACAGTAACAACCCAGTCCTCTCTGTGTCCTGCAATACTTGTATTATTTTATATTATCTATAGTAACCACACAAGACTTAAATTGCGAACTACGACTATTTCAAGAAATAAAATGTAATCAATTATATAATAATCGCTTTTATTACAATTAAATAACCCTAGAAAATCACTCAAATTCCAATACGTAGTTCTCCTATTACAAGATCTTGAAGCAGTATTTTTAACACATGAATAATTTCAATTAAATTATATAATATGCAAATTCAATAACAGCCCGCCTTGAAGCAATATGTATGTAATAATTTATAAAAATGTATGTAACAGTCATTGAATATGCTTATATTATTGTAAATATGCTCAATGTTATGTGAATGCATTACGTAATTTAATAATGTAAGAACTGTGAGAATAATAAGTTTAAAGTTGCCAACAATGAGGTAACCTTCAGGCAATAATGAGTTTGAGAGTTTAAATGCTACTAGTCATGATTAGAGCAACGATAATGTAAATTTTGTGACAGTTTAAAAATAGCCAATCAATAGCTAGAAAAAGCTTTAGTAAACTGCAGGTATTCTATTGGACTAGGATTAGCCAATCAGAGACCTGAAATACAGAAGTTTACGGGTTTGGACTGTTGAAATATGTTCAGTTGCCTGCAGACCTTGGTAGTAACCGGATGGAGTATGTGTTCTCTAAAGAAATATTACGCATTCGTGTGAAACGGAAATTAAGTATACGCGTTAACAAAGTGCAAGTTTTAAATTAAAGAATCTCACAGCTCTTAATATCAGTGTAGTGCTATTTAATTTATGTCAAGGATTAATAAAAATAGGTGAATTTAAACTTAAAATTTGTGTAAGGCTACATTCTTGTCGCACCACACCCTGCCTAAGAGAAACGTGTCTCTAAAACAATACTGATGCAGGCCGAGGCAAACAAACATAAATTCTATCTATAGAAGCAGTTTAATAACAAAGTTAACAAATATTTTTTTAAAACTTGGAGCGTAACAACAAAAATACATCTTCAAGTCAGGTTTACGTCCGTAGCAGAATATTACGTGACAAACACTATACTTCAAATTAACGTCCATACGTGGTGAAAAATACTGTAAACTACTCCAACAATAAACTACAACAGTTGAAGAATAATACTTCAGGTTGGCTTCCCAAGTGTGAGGCTAATAACTTACGTAACAATAAATTACGTAAATAAATAAACAGTAAAATCTTCAACAACAATAAACTACAACAGTTGAAGAACAATACTTCAACCTAATAAACCGGGAACGGAAGTAAAAATGAGAACGGAAAGCAAAATGATGTTTAGTTCAATACACAGGAAACAGAAGCGCCTAGCAATAACAATATCGATGGTAATTTTATTTTCCATATGCAGATGTCATTTATTTGAATTGAGTAACGAAGTTTTTTCGTCTGCATGCAATTCAGACCACTTCGCAGATTAAATTTGACGCAATATTTAAATAAGATAAAAGCAATATATGTATTAAATGGGCTAAAGCCACATTGTAACTACAAATTTAAAGATGTAAATAAATTTAGTTTTTATTTATGGATGCTCTTTAACTACTATGGTCCTTAGCGTCCCATTCTATATTGGGCGTGAAAGACCGGTAATTTTGCACAGAGGCCTCTTTATCAGGCTTGAGGTTCTTTTACATGCCGTAAATATACGACACGGGACCACCGGCTTTACTTCCCTTCCGAAAGAAGCCATGCCAAGGTTTTTTACGCCAGAAAAAATCCATCGCCCTTCGCCGGGTTTGAACCCGCGACCTGAACAATACTTGACACGCATATCATTGTTATGAATACATTGTGTTAAAATTATAAATTACGATTGTTAGAAAATGCTATTAATATTTGCAAAGAATACTTATATTATGAAAAATCAAATAAAAATTCTTTATGCAAAAAAGCAAAAGAAAGACAAAATGAATAACGTAAAGAGGGAAAATACGTTAACAAATATGAACGAAAAACATTGCATTCCCAATATTTTAAACATATATGAAATAAAAATGTCAAGAAAAGAAATATGCTAGATAATGCATTTGTATTGTAAATGTTATTTATATCAAAATGTGATATAACTTAGAGAATTCGTATATAACTTATGTCTTTCGTTACGCTCAGCAAATAGGCTAGTAAGGCAATTTTTTTAGGACCTTAAGAAAATGTTCGTAAAGAAGTAGACAACTTAAGCAACGCTCAACAGAATAATTTAAATTGCAAGGCATATTGTGTAACATTATATGCAAAAGAAATTATCAGTAATGAATTGTAAAACAATATAAAGAATCAACTAATAAACTTAGAAAATTGTGAGTATGAAAGATTAAAATAAAAATAATTTATTATTCAAATTGCCTGAAAGAAAATAAATCACTTTCCAGTAAACATCATTGTTATTGCTATTATTGTTTATATTGTCTTTCCTTGCCCAAACTCTTAACAAAAACTTGGATGAGAGTAAATTGCTAATAACTGAGCTACACGTATTTTAAATACACTGGACAAACCCACAAATAATAAAAATAAAGCTTAACAAAATTCTAAAACGTAACCCACCCTATCGCAGCCCACCAATTACTGAGATGAGCTACTACTCCACCAAGGATCACTTCTGCCACACCAAGCAGACACGATAATGCCAACTTATTGGAACGGTAACTTCAAATCGGTCAATTAGAAATTACAGCGTACGAGACGACCAGGTCAACAGAGCGCTTCTAAACCCACTGCCAGAGCCGACACCAGAACCCGTCATCAAATCCTGCACCAACTTCTAAACTGCATTCATTGAACTTTTTCCAAAAGGCAAATCATTGATATTTCTAATACCTCTTGTGAAACTGTAATCTTAATCAGTTTATAGTGAATAGCATATACTGAAGTTCGTTGTTCTAGTTTTGTTTTTTCAAACTTGATTTTTGAGAGTGGGCGGCACCATGGCCAAGCGTTTAGACCGCTCGTCTCTCACCAAGGCGGTCCGGGTTCAATTCCGGTACTCACCTGTGGGATTTGTGGTGAACAAAGCGGTGTCTGGGCGGGTGTTCTCCGGTTTCCCCCGTCATGTTTCATTCCACCGGTGCTCCATCATTAACTTTCCTATCATTCATCTCTCATCTGCATCTAACATCCACTTCCTCGCTCCCATCCTGGCTGATCACTCACCCTGGTCTCTCACTCTACGTTCCGTATGCCCTCTGCCCCCGTCAGGCGTCTGCTCAGGGCGTTGTCATACATCCTGGGGAGTGCGAGTCCTCGGTTCGGGTGTGCGCTATAGAGGTTTTAGCCCAGTTGGGCCGTTTCTACCTTTTAGTTAGATATTAGAGAGTGATCTGGTGGTGAATGTTATTTGTATCAAAATGTGATATAACGGCTTCCTTGAATGATCGAGAAGAAAGCTACACACAATATTGTGACGCAGCGGCTACAGCAGTCGATAGGCGCCAGAAAGAGACAAAGAGGTTGTGTTCTCGCTATCAGAAGCGGTATCGCAGATAAATAGAATCTTCTGGTGGAGGTTTCTTCTCCCATCCTCAGAACGTGTGTCGAAATAGTTCTAGAATGTTCTATGGAAGATTCCACCGACTACATAGCAAGCGTTCTCGCGAGAGGAGTGAGCGAGTCAGTTGAGTTGGGTAAGTCAGTTAGTGAGTGCATTCTGCAAGCGAGTTTGCGACTACTGTGACGTGTGGCGAGTGCTGCAGGAGAGATTGAGGAAGTCTTGTGTTCGACTCCCCAGTGAGTGAACCATCCGGAAGAATTATTAGCGACGTCGTGCATACTTCATTACGCCGCTACGACAATAAGAAAGGTGAAGTGACAGGGAAATTGAACTAGTTCGCATTAAAGAGATAACAATACGAACTAAGTGAAGACCAGTGAAGTTGAACTAGAAGTGACTTGAAAAACTGGACAAAGTCACAATAAGAATACAATATGCCATTATCGGAAACGGAAAAGTTTGAACTTGCCTAAGTCTATTTCCCATTCCTGTTCCCAGTTATTGTCACCTAATCTTAGGATCTGAATTAATAGAAAAAAATAGAATATTTTGAACGAAATTTTAATTAAGGATGGGTTCGGTGATAACTCTCGCCTTTCAACGTTGAAAAATGCTGGACTGAAATGTGATTCTAGTATTTATCCAACTTTTTCTATTTTAGTTATGCTGTTCTCAAGCAGACAAGGGACGTTTTACAATTATGTTTTCTCCGAGTTCAGAGACCCCAAAAGTTTATTTACAGTGCAATTCCAATATTAAATTTTGGGTGGAGTAGAATATGTTTTCTGTCCTATATTGGTAAGAGGTAGGGGATATAAAGGTTTTGTATGATTAATTTGTAGAATAAGTGCGTAAAATAAATAATGAGTAGGGAAAGTAATGTGACTGTTGCAGATACATTTTTTTTACTGAAATGCTTTTACAAAGAATATATTCTCCAATGAGATGGCGCAGGGAATAGCGTCTATAGCTCGCATTGATGAGATTCAGATTTTAAATCCTATTTACTGGCCATTATCTCTGAACTTTCTTTTTCTTTTCTTTTCTCTCTTGTTTTCGAGATTTTCCTTGGTGGCCATGTAGCACGGATAGAAGGTGGATCGGTGAAGGTGGATTTCAGCACTGCGGCCCCTAAGTCTCTGTGATGAAGGGCTGAGGCGAAAGAGCACGAAGGGCAGCTGGATCTGATGGCACCAGGCATAGTGCAGCAGGATCGCTAACGTTTCCGCCGCCCCTTCTATTTCCCCTATCCTCAGGGACCGGTTCAGGAAGAATGGGAGAAACCGTTCTCTCCTCAAAACACACTCACCGTACCAGCATACTTAAATCTGCAACCCTGAAGGGTGAAAGGAAAGGAAACTAAACAAGGGACACGAACATTGGTCGTTGTACATAATCCACCCAAACAGGTGCGAAGATTATCGACCTGGGAAAATTAAAAAAACCCTGAATGGGTATCGAGACGTTCCAAATACGAGATTCAGAACCTATTGCCTGAGCCACCTCCCTCAGTTGGTGGCCATGTAAATATTGTATTGGATATTATTACATGCTGGGTAAATGGCCTAAAATTTCATATGAAAATTAAATTTGTTTTAAGTACCCCTCACGCACATTGAGAGGACGTAGGTCTATTTGGCTGGACCGAAACGTGGCGTAGATGTTAGAGGAAGGCGTGGGTTTTTACTGTACAAAATCCATAATACAAATCTACTCACACCCTAGATTTATTTCCCAACCGTTTGGAGATCCTACATTTTAAAAATGGAAGGTGCGAGGAGACATCCGCCGATCCAAAGCCCGGCTTACACACGCGGTCCGTTACTCACGGAATCCTGAGACAGACGCTATCCCCTACTACTCATGGCTAGCAAAGCTACCAGCCAGAGTGACGTAAACAACAATGAGTCTGGTAATGACAATGTAGAACAATAATGTAACCCCCAAATTACTTATACGTCACATCTCCCCCCACTTACAAATATAGTTTTCATGTGAACTTTTAGGCCATCTACCCAGCATGTAACAACATTCAGTACTACTACCCAAAATTCCACCCACAGAATAAAATATAAATAAAATAGATGGTATAGAAAGGTGAATACGGGACTAAGGTCATTTGCCCGACACCAAAGACATTAATATAAAAATGAAGATCTTATCAGGACATTCAATTTGTTATTTTTTGTTGCATTAAGCATTTCCGAGATACTCGTTGTATATTGAATTTGATTTTCTCAATACTTCCAATACTTATAATTTTTAATTATAAAAACTATAAAATATACAGGTCTGGTCTGGCCTGTCTGACAAAACCTATGGAAACGGTCAATTTAGTAGTTAAACTAACACAAACTAGTAAATACAAGCACTGGAGTCTTGTGTAATAGATGAGTAATAGTATATTACGATATGAGTGTGGAAAGTGCATTATTACACAATCGAGGAATAGTTTACAAAGAGGAAGAAGTCTTATCTTTTCTGTTTCCGAGATTCTGTTATGCAATTTACACATTTAAACAATTGTGTTTTATCGTTTTGAATGAAACAAAAACAATTCCAATGAACTTGCACATCGTCACTTTGGATTCCTGTCATCCTCGTGGTCTAGGGGTACCATGCTAGCCTCTAGTTCCCTAGGTCGTGGGTTCAAACCCGCCGGAGGGCGATGGATTTTTTCAGGCGTAAAAATCCTTAGCGTGGCTTCCTTCGAAATGAAAGTAAAGCCGGTGGTCCCGTGTCGTAGATTTACGGCACGTAAAACAACTTCAAGCCTGATAGAGAGGCTTCTGAGCAAAATTTCCGGTCTTTCACACCCAATATAGAATGGGACGCTAAGGACCTAGGAGTTAAAGTTTAATTTAATTGTTTAAATTTGAGGCAGTATTTTTAACACAAATGACTTTAGTCAAATTATATAATATAAATTCAATAACAGCCCGTCTTAAAGCAATATGTGTATGTAACAATATATAAAAAGTGTATATTACAGTCATTATATATGTTTATATTATTGTACACCTGTTCAATAATGTTATCTGAATGTATTACGTAATTTAATAATGTAGGAGCTGTGAGAATAATAGGTTAAAAGTTGCTAACAATGAGGTAACAATGAAGTAACCTTGAGGCAATAATGAATTTTGAAAGTTTTAATGCTACTAGTCATTATTGGAGCAACAATAATGTAAATTTTGAGACAGTTTAATAAATAACCAATCAACAACCAGAAAAAGCTTTAGTTAAACGAAAGTATTCTATTGCATTCGGAATAGCTAATCAGAGACTTGAAATACAGAAATTTACAAATTTAGGCGGTAGAAATCAAGTCAGTTGCTTGTAGACAGCGCTCATAACTGAACGCGTTGGTTGTAGACAGTGTTTCCAACCGGACGCGAGATGCGTCCTCGAGGACTTTAATACGTATTCAGTGTGAGATAAAAATATTTTGTGTGTTCAAAAGTGCAAGTAATTAATTAAAAAAATCTCACAGCTCTCTCTATATCAGCGAAGTGTTATTTAAATTGTGTCAAGCATTAATAAAAGGAGTGAAGTAAAATTATAATCTGTGTAAGCCTACATTCTTCAGTCGCAGCACAACCCTGCAAAGAGAAACACGTCTCTAACAATAATACTGACGCAGCCGAGGCAAACATAAATATATAATATTTAAAGAAACAGTCAAATTAGAAAGTTAATATTTTTATACATTGGGGCGAAGGCCACCGGGTACCATACGTGAGGTTGCAACTACTTCAAGTGTTCGGCTACCCAACAGTTGAACTACAATACAACTCCTACTTCAAATTGGCTCCCAAAGCGTGAGGCAAATAATAATAATAACAATTCAAAAACTAAGAACTTCAAATTGGCGCCCAAAACGCGGGGCTAATAAGAAAAACGTAAAAATAGCTTCTTCAGATTAAAGAGTTTAATTTTTTACTTCGGATTTCCGATAACGCGACGCTGTAGTTATTTGATGGCTTAATTAGATACCATAATTTTATGAGCCTTTGAGTCAATTTTGGGTTGTTAATGCTGTGACTCAAAGCGGGTTGTTTGAAAATAATATGTAATATGGACGATAATGAGAGATTCGCTATTTGAAGAAGAATTTGAAGTCACAAGTATTGATTATAAAGCCACAGATATCGAAAAGGAGTTGAGAACTGGGATGTATTTTACTTCTTTCTCTAGAGTATATTGTATGCTGTTACAGTCACCAAATTTATATTGGTGAACATGGGTTTCCTTGGAAACGAATTCTTATATTGGAACTCTTACATTTTCCTCTGTATAAATATCATGCGGAAGACTAGAAAACGCATGATCGTGCAAAAATGTTTTATAATTATAAGTGTTCCTTATTTTGTTAGTGCTCGAAATAGCGGATGCTAATAGTATTGAGGACTACTAACATTATTAAATAATCGAGTAATGGAATCGTTAAACCTGCAACATTTCCTTGTATATAGAAATGTAATTACATTTCCAGAGAGGACCCCAGAGGCTTTGCGCACATGACTGACCACTCATATAAAGCTCAAGTTTACACTGGAGAGTGAAGGCGACTTCGGAAAAGCCTTTGCTAGTCAATCGTACGGCAATGTATCAAAGCCGTGGCCCGTCAGTAGCAGATATCTGAGACGACATCGGCAGCCTCCTGGGAGTATCAACTTGTCTTATCGCTAAGGATGGAACACACGCGTCACTTTCACGCGTCATCTGCAGCTTTGATGGAGACGAGAGGTTTCCGCCTTCAGCCAGTATTACGAATGCTGGCATTTCAGAGAAATTGTTGTTAAGGCATTCCGACAAATAAATACAAACATTAATGGAAAGGCTACATCTGTTTCTGTTACTGGTATTAATATGATGCCCTTTGAAGCACTTTCATCTCTGGGACATTTCCTGGTTTCCCTAAATTTAGCTTTATTATGGTCCTAATTCCTTCAGAAAGGTTCTGACGCCTATAAGAGAGGATCCAACATGGAAACGAAATACCCATTATGTAGCAAACAAGTTTTCAAATGTTCACATTTATTGATGAATGCGTTGAAAGCTTCAAAGTGCTCTCGAAGACATGACTTTCTCTACTCACTATTGTTTATTTTATATAGCATCTATAAACTATTCTTGCGAAAGCTTATTCTCCTATCTACTTCAAGTTAAGCAAAATGAAAGTTTGCATAAATAGTCTCATTACACATTTCGTTATAGGTACAAAGAGACCAGCGACAATTAAATGCTAAAAAACTGGTGGCTACATACTGGGCTTTACACTACATCGCGAGAGATGTCAGGACAGCGCTTTAAAAAATGACGAAGTATTGAAAAATCCAAACAATAATAATGGACATCTCGGACACGGTGATAGCATAAAAGAAATTCGAAATAAATTGTGCGCTTTAACAGACCTACATTTTTGGTAACACGGATACCCCCCCCCGTCTCATATGGTTTACCAATTATACAAAATTTCTTCCAAATGAAGAGGATTTCACAGACTATGCTTAGAAAATTCAATATACAGAGTGGACCACTAAGTGTTGTAGAAAGAAATGTCTTTGATAAAGGTTGCTTGATATTATGGGGGAAAGTAAATGCAGTTAGTCGTGTTTTGTTTCGAGGATGTTGTTATGGTCATTCTAAGATCAATTTAATATTTAAATGGGAACCTACAATTAGGGTCAATTTAAATTGACCGTATGTTACCGAATACTTTATCAACTTCAAATCACATCCAAGATGAATCTTCAATGTGTAACTTGCTAATTTTGGTACAAGCTGCTACGGATGGTTGTAGCGTTTAACCCGCCTGGTTTATCATCAATGCGTTAAGATACACTTATAGGAAAGCACATACTGAAATAGGCTGATGCATAAATTCATTACCTTTTTCACAACACTGCGTTGCTAGGATACTGTTTACCGTTTGTCATCTGTAATTCATTATTTGTAGGGCTGAGCTTGTAAATGTGTCTTGAATTTTGCGCATTTGAAGAAAGTTTGCGCTGTATGTGAACTAAAGAAGATGGAATGTTACATGTAGAAAAAACCAACACTTTCAGCTTCTTATTCTTTTTGAGTTTAAGTAAAAGAGTATTTAAGGCAGCGGAGACGGCTTAAAATGTTTGGACATTGAGACGGCATTTTGCCATCACAAATAATGTTATGTATTATAAGGATATATTTGAGAGGTTATTGTTAAAGGAACATCATTGCTTGTTAATTTTTCTCTTTGAAAATATCGCCCATCTTAAAATATTCCTGGTTTTCGAGTTAGGATGCTTAAAAATGTGTGTCGTCCTCCGTGGTGTAGTGTTTACCTCTAGTTCTGAGGTCGCGGGTTCAAACCCGGCGGAGGGCGATGATTTTTTCGGATGTAAAAATCCTTAGCATGGCTTCCTTCGGAATGGGAAGTAAAGCCAGTGGTCTCGTGTCATAGATTTACAGCAAGTAAATTACCGGTCTTTCACGCCCAGTATAGAATGGGACGCTAAGGACCACAGCAGTTAAAGGGCGTCGATAAATAAAATTCAATTTGATTTAATTTTAAAAACGTGTCTTGTGAGCTTAGAAGTGAAAACTTTTAGTGTAGCTAGCTTGCATGACTCTTGCATTTAAGTTAGGAGTAAAACTGTATTCTTCTATTTTTAACATCATAGAAGGTAGAATAGGCGACTTAGAACGCAAAATGTTGAGGGGAAACAGGGAAAGTCCAGGTTACGTAATGTAAATAGCCACGTGTTTAAGCCAACAAGAAGAGAGTAAAATTACATTTCCGAAGTTTGACACTACCAAAGGCGCGAAATAGTGATCAATAATAAATTAGTTTAGTTGTGCTCCAAACTTGGGGTATTTTAACATAAATACGGCAAGGAATATTCGTCACTACCCCAGTTTCGACATGTAAACCACGCCGAATCCATGATACTAAGTGAGAGAAAATTCGTGCGCCATTATTCCGCGGACAATGAAAGTGCCTATGCTAATATTCCGGCGAGATTTTGTTAATTCCGCAAATGTGCTGATAAAGATCACTAGTTGTGTTTAAATGTATATTGATGGCTAAATCAGAAAGTTACGCGAGAATTGATAGTGAGAGTTAGTTGCGCGATATGAAAGGCGAGTTCACAACGCCGGGAATATTCTTAACAGTGGCAGGTGTTCTGTGGAAGTGTAAGAAAGAGAATATTACACCAACTTATACAGTGTGTTAATAAGAGTTTAACTGCAGTTTACAATTAAATTTTATTCGTGTTTCTGTTATCACCTTATCCAGTTACCTGTCCATGATCCTAGATCTTCGTTACCCAGCAAACCGTTAGTAAGGATCCATGCATCTACACTGAGAGAAACCAAGCCCAGGAAAACCATTACTTTACGATAATAAAATAATACGACGGATATTGGCTGCAGAAGCAGAAACCCCTTTTCACAACGGGAATTTGTTGGAGACCAGCGGGCAGCGAACCAGAGACTCCGACATGCCGAGCTAGCCCATTCCTTCGACGCAGCCTACTCCAAAGGTAACAATAGGGTTCCCGTCTCTGGTCTAAGGACAGAATTCACTGAAGAAAAAAGCAATAACATAGTTCCTTGGTTTAAAGAAGTGTCTCTTTTTTCTTTCTTTTTAAGTTTAATGTCCTTTAACCTGCCAGGTTATATCGGACGATGAATTGACAAAATCGTGAATGATACCCAAATAAGCCAGCAGCATCCATAGAGCTTCAAGTTACAGCATTCATATTTTCAGGGTAAGTAAAGACCCCGGAAAAACTTTATCAGAGTAACTCACCCTAACCGAGATTCGAACTCTTGAACCTTTTGAATGTGAAGCAGACACGCTACCCCCACATCAAAGAGGCGTCTGTGAGCAATTCGCTACTTGCAGAAGATCACCGGGGTTGATAATCTTTTGAATTCTTCAATCCGCGATTACCTAGATTGGTCAACCCGAGAATTAGAAAGGGATAAACTGTGACCAGTCAATGGTCGTGCGAAATTTGTTTTTCATGACGAAGTTGAAAGCACAAAATGTAATTTATTTCATACCAAAGGCATGGTTGTTATGGGAAAAGCTTATGACTTGTGTATCAGGTTTTGTGTTAAGCTTTTTTGTTAGTTATATCAATCTAAAATAAAATGCTTTTAAGAAACTGAAATAATTAAAATTCTAATCTTAACAGAAACTGGTGACAGGAGACGTACGCAACAAAAAGTTGGCGCGCCTTTAAAAACAACACATCCAAGTCGGTAACTTATTTCACAGGCAACCGTGACTGGAATATGTAGGGGGAAATGGTCGTTGGGCGATATTAGTAGCGGAAAATTGTCGTTCCAGGGTTGTGGTGGTCTTCTGCAGTGTTCTTCCTCGGCTTTTGGTGCTCTCGGTTGTTGCGTATTCCATTCTTAACTATATCTATTTATTAATTTTCAGGTTATAGTGGATGAGGCAAGTTTGCAATTTTCCCTAATAAATTAAGTTTATTCACAATTGAAATAATTATGGGCGGCTAGCTTTTCCCATTATTATAATCCCACCACTTTAAATTAATCAGGAGCCTAGCTATCTGCACACGCATTCCCACCCTTGTGCATCTGTAGCACCTCGTGTCGACGTGAATTCTTGAAGATCAGTTAGCGAGAGAGAGAGTGTGGGCTCTGAGGCCTTGCCTGCCCTTACATACGGGAGCCTAGTGATGCTCACCTCTGCGTTTAAAATGTAACGTCGTTTCCTATTGGCCCTCAGACCGCGTTACCTTAACATGTATGAGAATGTGTGGCTTCAGATCCGTGCGCTTAAACGCCATCTTGGAGCGTTGTGAAGCTGTTCCTATCTCCGTCTCTTTCTTTTCTCTATCTGTCTCTTTCTATTTCTCCGTATCGTTACTGGTTCCCTGCCTGTTGGCTAGGTGAAAGGTACGCTCTTTAGTTTTCCTGGAATTTTTGCTAGCTTGCCCGTTTCTTACAATCAGCTCTGTACAAATGTTAGATGTTGAATATTTTAACATGTTAGTGAATTAAAGTATTACTGTACAATTCTTATATGTATGGTTCCCCTTTCATATGTACAATTCCTATATATGTGTAATGTATCCCCTTTCAAATAGAAATAAAATTCAAAGAACACGAACATGTCAAATATATAAATAGGATCAGGACACTTAAAAATATTACTTTTGAAGTTTGTGAACATTTTTAAAAAGGTTCCAATGTATTGCATTCACATGACTTTCTCTCCCTCTAGTGCTTATTAGTGCGTATACAAATTATTCTTACTAAAGTTTATATTCCTACCTACTTAATTTCAATCGAGATAAACCTTTCCGGAAATTGCTGCATCACACATTTCATTACAGCTACAAAGGGAAGAGCGATAGTCAAATGTTTATAACTGGATGCTATTCGCTGGCCTTAATATCCCATGTTCCTTTCATGACATCACGAGAAACAATTTAAAATCGACAGGACTTTAAAACAATGACTAAGTATTGAATAATTCGAACCATTAATTGAGGATATCTCGGAAATGGCTGAACCCACAAAAAAGTTTTTTGAAATAAATTGTGTGTTTTAGACAGATCTTCATTCTTTGAGTAAAACCTTTTCTCTATCGCTTAAAGCTTAGCGTTATACAGGATTATACAAAATTCGTTCGGATGAAGAGGACTTCACGGGCTATTCCCAGAACATTCAAGATATAAATTTTATTTCTCATGTACTGTTACAGTCCTTTTCTACTCTTACTACATTACGCTACACAATGCCGTCATTTTAGATCGTGATGGAATCATAGACTTATTTCCAATTTATTAGCTTCCAACCTTACGTAGGGTAAAGAAAACTAGATATCCGCACTGTTGCGATTCTGATACAACATCTGCCACCTTTATTGTATCACGTAGTAGCGCAGGAGACCTAAACCTTCGGATCGTTTTTTCATATACAGAGATGAGGTTTTGGTACTTACAGAGATTACAGTAGCCACAATAAAATGAGGCAAAATAACCATGTATTAATTTATTAAATGGCATTCTTGATATAAATAGGGACGTTACTTGCATGCAGAAAATAATTTCAATTAAATTAATGTGATCATTAGTTCAGAATTACAACAAAGAGCTATGCAACAACCTAATTGAATAGCGTAGATAATTATGTTGGGACTGATAGTACAAAAATAATTACAGCAAATATGGCTGTGTCAACTTGATAAACACAAGCTTAAACTTAAAAAATACAAACTTCCTCAACGTACTGGAGTAGAAAATAAGTTTTACACTAGAAAACAGATGCAATTATACATAAATATACGTAACGGTGGATCCTCAGTTACAGAACATAAGTAATCAAAATCATTAAAGCCATTTTTGAGAAAATAAAACTTTCGAAAAAATCTTCCTTGTAAAGGGCAGTTCGGAGTGGGGGGTTTTATTTAATACCAATTTGGTATTTATTCGACTTTTCTTTTTCGAGGTATGCTATTCAGACATACCTGTGCATACGCACACATACAGACCTTTTTCTAAATATGCTTTTTTTACTCAAGCGGTCCCGCAAAACATGTACTTCCGATGAAATCACGGTATCGAATTTTAGGGTAGAATGCAATAATCTCTCTGCTTACTTGGCACGTGGTAGATGAAGTAAAAATTGAGTGGATTGTAATTTTATCGACATAAGCGTTACTTATCAAAAAGCAAATATTTACAAGCTACAGAAAAGAAATCTGATGTAACATTCACCTGAGTTTACCTACCCACTGGCACCTAATTTTATCTCTCTTCTACACATTTTCCCGATTAAAGCTTATGTTTCTGTCTGCTTCATCTTAATCGAGATAAAGTCTTCAGAAATCGTTTTATTACCCATTTCATTGTAGGTACAAGGGATAAACAGGAGGCTGAAGCGACCTAAAGGCCATGGGATCTGAACTGACTACTCAGTCCGCAGCCTCGGACCCCAGGAGTCATGCTTGCGGGGCTTTTCCATTAGGGCAGCATCTCTTATACCCTCCCCCTCCCCTGCGTGGCGGATATTGGGTCAGGACACCTACCTCCCCTCGTCTCTTGCCACACAGGGACGGAAGTGGATACGCAACTTACGTGCGTCAGCCCAATAGGGAAAACCCTATCAGGGAAGACTACTGATGAACCTCGGTGGGACCGACAGTATACCTAGTTACCGTCTACCAGCTCTCACTCATGGTTGGTGCTGGAGAACATCCGGGCGTCACACAACCCCGCTGGGCGGAATACCAGCCAGGCGCAATCAATTTCCCATGGATATCGGACCACTGCCCCGTCGAGTCCAACCCAATCCGAACAACTCTCTTACGGGAGGGGCTCAAATGTTTAGCCCAGCGTACTTCTAGTAACGTCAGAAGTATGAGTGCTAGGGGTCCGCAGCGCTCGCACCACGACAGCTGAAGGAGTCGGAACACCTCCTACGGAAGGCGGGGGGGGCTGAAGCGACAGTCAGTTCTTTTAAAAGTGGGCCAATACATACTGGTTTTAAAATTAGATACTCTCTACGTGACATTATGGGAAACAAAATTACGGCAACTTAGCACTTAGAGATGCATATTATTAGAAGTATTGATAAATTCAAACCAAATACAAAGTATATCTCAAAATGCTTAATGCGACAAAAAACAATTTGACAAATTTGGTGTTCCAATCATATCTATATTTTTACGTTGTAAATTTTTGCAGACGTCTTATGGTTATGGCTTTGTTAGTTATACAAAATTCATCCAACATGAAGATTATTCACAGAAAATTCAAGATATACATTTTATTTAGTCGTTGAAGTATTTAAAACCTTTAGACCTTAAAATCGTTACAACACATTTTGAGCATACAAAAAATAACAAAAAAATATTTCATGTAAGGGATACTTTGGGGACTGTGAGAGTATTCGGCATGGGAGGTGATGTGTGCCAATTTGACGGCAAGGGGTTTTGAGGAATAGTTTCATAAAGAGGTGTCAAAATGTATGGACAATGACGATGGTCAGTTTCAGCATCTCCTTTCATAAAGTTGGTAAGTAAAGCCTTTAAAAGTAGTTTTAAAAATGTATGGTTTCATCCGCGCCTTTCTACGATAGCGGCAGACGGCAACGAGCGCGGAGGATGCGGGCAGGAAAAACACCGCGCAGGCGGTTCGGAGTCTTTTGGCTCGCCCCCTATTATTAAAAGAAAGAAAAATAGATGAGATGCTCAAGTTACGATGTATGTCTTTCCAAGCTTCCCATTCTGTACTTCACCAAACATGTCAGTAGCGAAGAAGTAAATACTCCTCTTTTTACTATCTCTATCAGGTATAGTCGAGTGCCAAAAAAGATGCCGACGCTTTTGGGTACTTTTAGTGTTTTCCATTCCTGAATGTTGGCAGAATTTCCTCATCATTTGTGTACCGCGCCTGCCTTAGCGTATCCCTAATTGGTTTTAGCTGAAATCCGAAACGCCAGCATTACCCCATGAGAAAAGGTAAGGCCTAGCTGAGCGATGAAATGGTTGGAGAATCGATATATGTTACCTGAATGGTTGAAACAATATTCCTCCCAAAGACTGTCCATTCCAGCCCCTGAATAAGTCCGGCTCTTATTGGTTCGGCATTCAAGCATTAATCTCTGTAACCGAATGAGGGATAGAAGGCGTGGCAGAGGCGTGATAATTATTAATTGCTAACTTAAACCATAGTTCCTCAAATTGGCAAGATCTTTTGTTTTCTTTTTCTCTTTTTTGTTTGTTTATTTGTTTTTTGTTTTTTATTACACCTGACTGTACATAGTAGGTAGAGAAGGTTTCCATCCAAATATTCGATTCGGGAAATACATGTTTTTAGACCACTAGAATTTTAAAAAAACATACATTTTTAGAAATGGTTCCGTATATGCGTGTGGGGGGGAGGATAACTAAAAGATCTGATATGACACATTCACATGACTTTCTCTATTCTCTATCGTTTACAAGTGGGTATACAAATTATTCTTACTAAAGCTTTCATTTTCCTATCTACTTCATTTTAATCCAAATAACCCTTTGCAGAAACAGTTACATTATACATTTCGGTATAGATACAAAGAGAATAGCAATAATCAAATGTTTAAGAACTGGACGCTACACGCTGACCCTAATATTCTATACTCTTTCCATTCAATCGCGAGAAGCAAGTGAATATTGACAGGACTTCGAATTTTTCATTGCTTGGTCATTCTTTTGAACTATTAATTACGTTTATCTCAGAAATAGCTCGTGCCACAATAAGTTATTTTACATAAATAACTTTTTTAAAGAGTGTTTTAAAGAGATCTACAATTTTTGTGTAGTATGTTTCCGTCCATTGCTTATCGTTTACCAGTTTTACAAGATTATATAACATTCCTTCCGAATGAAGGGGACTTCAAAGACTATCAAGCTATATATTTTGTCATGTAAATAGTATTAATATATGTATTTTAATCAAAATAGTTAGAGCCATTTTTAGAAAATAAAAAATTTCGAAAAAGTTTTCCATGTAAAGGGTAGTTTGGGGTACGGAAATTTTCTTGAAAATCTACGTGTCGCATCTTTGGAATATACTGAACCTAAAGATAAAGTTTGTTGTTTATCAGATTTTTTTGTTTTCAGTACACAGCCGCGCACAAAAAGTGAACCATTCCCTAGATTAACATAGTGTTTTTCCCTACATAAAGTTTCCAACATCAGCTAACCAACCTTTGTCTCCACCCAGCCGCTATCAGTTCTGTATACGACTGACCTGAAAAAGAACTCCCGGGTATAAAAACTGCTCAGTGATTGATGTTTATAATATATATGGAGTTAAGCAGTGGTTTGGATACCGTCTCTATGAATAGGCCACACCAATTACAATATATTCCGGCTTCTAGAGGAATAGGTGAAGAGTTATTTGCATAGGAGGTTAAACTGAGCGACAGTTACGACAATTGCATATTATGAGAGCTTTCATCAGCGACATGTAGACGAAAGTTGAGTTATTGGCGCTATTAAACGGCATTGAGAAAATCGACATTAATAAAACGGTAGTGTAGCATGAAAATATAAGTTTTAAGTTGTAATGTTACCCTTCGGAGGTTCGGCCATATTTTTGGAGGCGGTAAAAGTACTCTGCAAATCTGGTGGCTAGAACTATGCTCGTAAAACAGGTGGTTCAGCTGGTAGAAGGCGGGCTCGATTTTGTCAGTACGAACATAAACATTTTATGCACGCCAGTGTACGTTGTAGAGAAAGTAAAAATTAAAGTCTTATAGCTACCAAACTTGGTATTTAAGTTCAGTATCTTTCAAAGATGAGACATGAAGATTTTAAAGAAAATTTCCCAGCCGCAAAATACCGCATTACATGGAAAACTTCTTTGAAGTTCTTCTTCTTCTTCTTCTTCTTAAAAATCGTTCTTAACGCTCTCTCTTAACGAAATTCTCTTCATTCTGAAGGAATTGTGTACGGTCTTGTATAACTGGTGTTACAATAAGTAACACTGCGTAAGTGATAGCCGAAAACGTACTACACAAAAAATGTAGATATTTTCAAAAGAGAGAATTTATTTCAAGCATCTGTTACCTTTTTTGTGACATAAGCCATTTCCGAGATATCCGTTATTAATTGTTTGAATTGTTCAATATCATTGTTTTAAAGTCCTGTCGATATTCAGTAATTTCTAGAGATTGCACAGAACGAGTATGGAATTTTAAGGCCAGCATATAGCGTCCAGTTCATAAGCGTTTAACTACCGCTTTTCCTTTTCTATCTATATATAATGAAATATATAAAGGTGTAACTCGATTAAATGAAGTAGATAGAAAAATAAGATTTTGTAGGAATATTTTGTAGAAGCTAATAAAAATCAATGATAGTGGGCGGTGAAAGCAGTGTGAATGTTACCCAATAGATTTTTAATTCAGGGAATCTCAAAAGTTAAATTTTCTGTAAAATCTCGATATTGAACCTTTTAATGAATACAATACTTACCCTGTCTTAAGAAAACTACAAGGAAAGTAATAGCTTATAGCCCAGATTGCATAGAATGCCATGGAACAACAATGGCTGCTACACATATTTTCAGGGCAATATACTTGGCAGTTGGGTCCAAGACTGTCCCTCATATACAGGTAGGACAGTCTAAGTGTAACTTTATGAGTGTCTGTCGCTGACAGCTCGGAATTTCGTGGACTATTTGAATAATTTATCCAGCGTGATAGATGTATACACGTCCGCCTTGTACATGGGCACGTCACATTATATTACTCTTTGGATTTCTGTGACATCTGCACGGCATCTTCAGTCACTCAAACATGGTAACTCTGCCAAGCGAAATGAAACAGAAATAGCTTTCTTTCATCGCAGCACGAGACACAATCGCAACCTGACAGCCCTCTTTCGCGAACAAGTATACAGCTGCGCATCGTGAAGCACTTAACAGCCTTTCTGATGATAATATTTCTGAAATTCAATGACGAACAAATATGACTGGATTTTCCTCGTGATTTTTTCTCACTCGCTAGGTAAATAACGGATTAAACTAACACCGAAAGCCCTGCCTAACAGGAAGAAACTGTATGTATTACATTCACATTAATTTCTCTAAAGTCTCCTAGAAACTTCTTATAAAAGTTTGTTCTTCTATTTACTTATTAATAGAGATAAACTTTCATTACACATTTCGTCATTGGTACAGGAATAATAAAGTTGGCTAAAGCGATATTCAGGTTTTTCCTTCTCTACCACGTACATAACGTAGGCAGAGAAGGTATTGCATTTGATTAAAAAAAATTGTCACCGAGATTTCAGGGGAAATACATGATTTGAGGCTCCTGGATAACAAATTATTTTTTTAGAAAAAGTTCTGCGCGCGCGCGCGCGCGTGTGTGTGTGTGTGTGTGTGTGTGTGTGTGTGTGTGTGTGTGTGTGTGTGTGTGTGTGTGTGAACAGCGTAACTCAAAAACGAAAACTCTGATAAATACCAAAGTTGCTATTTAGGTTCAGTACGTTCCAAATATAATACACGAAGATTTTTCAAGAAAACCTCCTACCGCAAACTACCCTTTACATGAAAGGTTTTTCGAAATTTTTTATTTCCTAAAACATGGCTAACGATTTCGATTAAAATATCATATATTAATTATATTTCCATGACAAATAAAATGTATATCTTGAATTTTCTGAATAGCACGCGAAGTCTTCTTCATTCGGAAATAACTTTGTATAATCTTGTACAACTGCTCAAGCGATAGACGAAAACATACTACACAAAAATTGTAGATATCTTTAAAACGCCAATTTTTATCAAATAACGTTTCTGTGGCATGAGCCATTTTTGAGATACACGTTATTAATGGTTCGAATTGTTCATTATTTGGTCATTCTTTTAAATCCGTCTACATTCAGTTGTTTCTCGCCATTATATGGAAACAGTATGACATTTTAAGGCCAGCATATCGTGCCAGGTCCTTAAACAATTGACTATCGCTATCCCCTTTGTATCTGTTACGAAATGTGTAATGTAGCTATTTCTGTAAAGGTTTATTTGGGTTAAAATGAAGTTGATAAAAAATAAGCTTTAGTAAGATTAGTTTGTATACCCACTAATAAACGATGGAGAGTAGAAATTCCTGGCTTTGAAATTCCATGTTCGTTGTATGACCACGAGAAAAAAAAGTGATATTCACACGATTTTCTCTACCCACTCCTCTACAAACTATTCTTACAAAAACTCATTCTCTATCTGCTTCATGTTAATCGAGATAAATATTTGCAGAGAGTTTATTACACATTTCGTTGTAAGCACAAGGGAATTACAGTAAGCGATATTTAACACTCGCGAATTAGGATGTTAAGTGCTATAGGAATAATACAATCCTGACGAACCGCAAAATGAGGTGCCAAAAGTGGATAATAACACTACTTATTTAAATAATTAGCCTCCTCTTTGTAGGACGTATACCCCCAAGGACTTACAAGCAATGCCTTGGGTCAGAAGCCTGTCGAGGAGTAAGCAAACTCTGGATCAGCTAATCCAAGAGGGGTGACGAGCCTAACACCTGGCATGCGGTGAATAAGGAAATGAAATTTAATATGAAAGGGATGGTAGGAAAATTCGCTAGCGACCAAGGAGAAAAAAAAAAAGTAAGAAAGAAAGAAAGAAACCTTCGGTCAGGTTGGTCGACTCCGGTTTTGATGAACCCGAGACCCTCCGAATGGGGTCCGCACACGTTACGGCGGCGCCACCTGGCTCTCGGGGAAAAATTAACACATTCGCGAGTTATAAACTCTGGCGTTTTACAGTGAACTTCGTATTCTAATCCTTTTCCCCTATTGATGTTATCATTATTATTATTATTAACATCATCACCATTATTATAACATGGTATTCATATGAGCTATTTGTGTATCCATAGCCCACTACTATGCTTAAGAGTCTTGGCAAATTTCAAATCCTAACGAGACTAAACGAACGGAAGAAGCTTCTGCTAGCTGCCTGCAGAGGCGCTGATAGCCGACTATTCAGATCATTGCTCTCTTGACCTTGCTTGCAATTTTGGTTGTGATATGTTTGAAGTAAGTGGTAATTATAATTAGTGATACCCCGGATTTGCTTTGTATTATTAAAGGGTAAACAGTAGATGCTTTTAACAAAGTAGCCCTAGGAGAAGACGCATTAAATTAAAATTTTCAGGGCAATACTCCCAACAAGTCACAAATTACTAAGATACTTTTCGCACTTTTTCCATGGATGCGTGCCTTTCTAACAATACAAAGGGTTTGACTAAAGAAATTAGTTATGATTAATTTGTTGTAAATCACTGCTTAAAGCGGCTGTGGTTAAAAGCAATTTCTCGGTTAAACTGCGAACCAAACACTGCATCCAATTATTTTACAATATGTAACGCACATTTTAATGAAAGCGATCATAAACCTGACTGTAAAATAAAAATAACTTTAGACAAGAGCATTGTAAACTATTTTCCATAATTATCTAGCTCAAAGTATCCAAAGCAATAACACCAAAGAAAAAATCTAAAAACAAGATTAATAGGATACTAAAGATAAATTCTCTATTGTTTGAATAATGATCAACCAATAAAAGCATTATTATTGTTATTATTATCATATCTTATCTACATGTAAATGCCACTCTTTTATCGCTCCAAATAAATATAAATTTGTCGTTCAGCATTGAATATGCAGGAAGATTTATAGCGAGTAAAATAATTGCAAAAATCACGTGATTGCTATGTAGCGATACAGTATCTATCACGAAGTGCAATTATTTTCTCGAAAGCCGTATAATATAAGGCTTATATTATAATACCGGGAGGACACTTCAATCCCTTCTCCAAGATTTGCAATGCTTCTGCTGGAAGAGTTTATTGGGAGTGCTACAGTAAAACTGTCAAAATTCTGTGTCACAATGACACTGGAAATTTATGTATTATCAATATTATCTGTTATAATTTTTCTTGTCTGTGAAGAAAGTCCAGCTATTTCACAGGCGATTAGTCAACTAATATGGAGAAATTTCATTCCCGTTATTCTCAACAACATTGCTGCGGCTACAATAGAAATGGTAGAGAAACCAAATACTTCAATATCAAGCCTCAAAGTCGCAAACTTTTGCAATTATAACATTACAACAGTGAGTCACTGGACGGGCGATGGTCGGGCTCAGCGCAAGCGGCAAGTAGAGAAACTATTGCTTATAACAAGAGAGCAGCCAAACTGTCGAGGCTGCTCTCTTGTAGCCAGCTATGGTGTATCTAACTTTTTTTCCATTTATTTTTCTGACATTACAATTTAATAATAATAATAATAATAATAATAATAATAATAATAATAATAATAATATATAGAAAGACTATAATTTTAAATACAAAAACTTACTATGGTTCTTAAATACTACTCAAACATTTCGAAGTTTGAATCTTATATATAGTTTTTAATCACATGCCCTTCTACATTTGCACCTAGAGTCTGTAAATGCGGGAGATGCAAGGACAAAAGGGTCCATTTGTCCATCTCTCAGCGTTGTTTCCGGATAAAGATCTGGAAAGCTGAAACGGCAACTCTAGGCCTAGGCCGAGCTCGAGCTATGTAATTATTAATAATTTGAGTAATTACTCTTTAGTGAACTTCAATTATGCTATGTACAACTATTTTTCTTTTTACTGCCTGTGTAGCTCAAGAAGAGTGATTTAATGATATGTTTGTATGTAGGTTACTAATATTAGAGGAGTTATAAATTGTTTAATTAGATAATTTAAGCGCTATGTTAAAATACTGTCCACGACGAATTATCTTAGATGCAGGAAAAGTGTCTCCGAAGGCAACAAGGGAGTTTTACGATGTCTCTCTGGTAGCAAAAGTATTGTTCGTACAGCGAGGGTGTAGAGGCTTTATCCTTTTCTACGGTAATTCGCCGTGACCGGAGTGAATGAGACAACAAGCTTAACGGTAAAATTAGGGAAAGCCGCGATTTATGTTAAAATTGAGCAAGAGGGGGTGGAATAGGACCAATGAGATCCAAATAAATCGATATGAAATAGCGAGACGCGTTGAGTGGCGCTAAAACTGCACCAACAGGAAATTAAGTAGCCAAAGATCGAGGAGTTACTTCGAAACTACAGGCAGAGAAGGATGCTGCCGGATACAGATGTCGCGCCAAACGTTAGCGAATTAAGACACGTTTCGCTACACACATAAGAATCGCTACAAGTAAAGAGATTTCTTAAGTATATAAACTTCGCATCATATCAGCACCGTGTTTCAACAGCAATGGACAGTGTTTTAACGGCGACAATATCAGTGTTGTGAACTACCAGAAGTAACGAAATAAAGAAAACTGTGGTGTCTTTTTATAACTGAAGCACGTCTATTTTCTTTCCGTAACCACACCCGAGGTCTACGTTTCCTTTACCGAGGAAAAGTCCATGCTCTTTACATATTTCAGTATTTACTTCAGCTAGCCGAGGATAGAAATGCAGAGAATCAGCCCAATTCGAACATCTGGAGTCGACGCGGAGGCTGTAGAAAGGTAAGCCGCAAGCTAAGGGCGTTACGGACCAGTACAACATCGCCGCGTCTCCAACTCTGATTATCCAAAAATAGATAGCAAAGATTATTCAAGAAAGGGTATCCGTCAGCTGCTTATCAGCTTGTTGGAATTCGAGGGTCAGATAGTCATTCAGTGAAGATGCTTGTACGCCACGACAGATCACACAGATTCGTCCATATAGCCAGTCCCAAATAGAACGTACGATGGCACAGGCTATTAGTTTGTGATGCAAGGTTTCTAGTGCAGGACACCTACTGCAGAGATTTGATGTAGCTCTGCCATGTCGCCACAATTTGTCAGCTGTCGGTATAACCTTAGTGACAGCCGAGTTTACTGCAGCTTTCCAGTCAGGGGGTATCTTCGAATTAGTAAATTTGTTCCAAATGTTCCCCTCGTCTCTGCTAATAGTTCCGTTACACACTCTTCGTGGAGCGAACGTTTACGCCAGGGCCGTTAAGATGAGCATCCGAAGTGTGAAATGCTCCACTCTTACAATTACCCCTTCCTTTTTCCTTCTACCTGGCAGGTAAACAGATAGGTGACATGTGCCACAGGGAGGCCGTCGGGTTTTGGATGAAACTCTTTTGGGACGTAATCAAACGCATAATTTTGAACTCAAGAGTTGGCTACAAAAGCACAGCGAGAGCTAATGACAACTAGAAAATGAGTTAAGGACGTAGTGATAGTGCTAGATGACTCATATTGGCATAGTTACGAAACCGCTCTCTCACCACATTTCTAACTCTGAGTCTAGCCAAGCCTTAAGCTGACAAAAGCGGATCTATATAATTAACATATTTATTACCTTTGTTTTGTTTTATTATACAATAGTTATTATACAGTGCTAGTTATTTCCCTTATGCTGCTAAGGACATTTAAGTAATTTTTACACTGCATTCTCAAAAATAAGCGTCACAATTTAGCTGAATAGTGTATTGCAATTATTTACATGTACATTGATATATATTGGCGTAGTCATAATGATACTCCATTAATTTACATGATTGGTATCTTTGCTGGTTTGTTTGTAAATATTAGCGCTTCAATGTCCCGCTGCAAACTAGATGACCGTAAGCGTAGAACACATTGAAGATGGTCATCCGAAATGCTACTGCGTACCAGGCTCTTGTTCAGTGTCACTATGCTAAACAGTTGTCACATTGATAAATAGTACCAAACATGGCCAGCAATTTGCTTGCAAAACGCTGCAGCTTGGGAAATGTTTTCGGCAGTAATGTCTACAAATTCAAACCTATGTTTTCCTGAACTGCGCAATGGTGTGTTTTGAAGGTTAATTAATTCCAATTGCAGTTCATCTTGGGCCACTAAAGGACCATATGTAAATGAATTTTAGAAAAGCCTGCAGTCATTATCTAAGGCTTGCACGTACACAAATTTCGCTGAGAATACTTCCGATAACTCCTCTAATTCATTAATTATTTTGGTTTCATAGTATGCAGTTCATCCTTCATAACAGATGTTAAAGATGGAAAATGGTGCAGTTTGTTCTATTCTATTTGGGTTTGCTTCATTTTTAATTTCTGCATGAATTCTTTGTACAAGCTGTTAACTGTACGAATGTGTTGTGTTTACCTTGTAAACTAAATAAGTTTGTTGAGGTGAACAGTTAAATCGCTTAAAAAAGCCAACTGAGAAATGAAAATAACATCTTTAAGTTCCAAAATTGCAATTCCTCGAGTTGTTAGGAAAATATAAATCTCTTTCCGTAGGTCCAACATTCTTTACAACATTTTGCCTCTGCTTAGCCATCTTACCTGGCAGTATTATGGAAAATCCAAAAATTCGGAGGCTGAGTTTGTCAAAAATTCTTGAAACTGTCTGTGCCGCAGTGCATGAGCTTTGGTTAGATTTACAGTCTTAACACAGAAAGACAAAGTTATTCAAAGTAGCCTATTTTGCACAGTGTGCTTTTCGGTGAATAATGCAATGAACGGCTACAAAGCTATGAGAGGAAAATCCATTTTCAGAAAAGCATTTTTGGACTCTTCCTATTAAACCTATTTGAGTTCTCACCATTGCTGGAACTCCATCTATAGCTACTTCTGCTGTAGCAACTTCTTCCATAACAGCCCAAGCTTTGGTGCAATCTTCACTACTGCCTCAAAAATATCTTCACTGCGCGTATGACTTTCGTTGGATAAAAGGGCCAGCAAATTTTCGATCGCAGATATAATTCTGCATCTACACCTCTAACACACACAGTAAGTTGCGCCGTATCTTTAATATAAGTGGTTTAGTGTGTGGTAAGGGAAAAAGTGAACAAGTTGCTTTAATTTGTTCCTCCAAGTTTGCCCAAGTCAACAATTCTGATAGTAATAGCACCTTGTGGCAAACTGACATCTACTGGTTATGCAAACATGTTTTAATATACTCTCCTTAAGAAAATGGTTTCAATGTTTTAGCAGTATAGTGTGCTATTATGTAGTTAGCACGCAACGCATTTGTTGCACTATGTGTCCGAGGTAAAACTGAGTCACCCTTACCTGCATGCTTTTGTTTCAACTCTTCTAAAGCTTTCTCACGTGTCTCCCCCTGACAGTATATCTTCGCTATAACTTCTGCATGTGCCGCATTGGAATGCCTCCATAAGGTGAACCAACGTAAGAAAGATATATAAAACACTGTGCTTTACCATCTTGAACAAAAAGCACTTGTTCTCCCAGACCCGATTAAACATTCAACGTTTATTCATGTTGCGCATGCAAGCCACCACTGCATTGATAAGACTGGCACGGGACTAATACCAGAATCAACCGGTTTATTTGGCTCTACCTGGCTGTTGAAAGAGAGTAGTGAGGACAAGAGGGAGGGTAAATTCACACCTGTAGTGCCTTCCTTCCCACCCCTGGTTTATGCGTTTTCACGGATTCTGTTTTCTCGCGTAATACTGATGCTGTTGCTTGTTACTAAGGCTAAATCAACTGTCTGGTGGCATCTTATTGGAAGATAAGAACACAAGTTTGTTAAATAAGCCTAATGCGCTGCCTTCTTAACTTACAAAATATACAATAATTGGGTAAATAATTACATAATCATTACATTTGCAAGTAAATGTATGTATGAACAAAGAATGGTAAGCATGTGGTCGTGACGTACGGGTCCTGCGTATGTGGGCGATATATCGATTCAGCTTTAAATTCAGCTAATATAACATCCTATGATGCGAAGGTTTGGCACATGAACAACAAGTTATAAATATAAAATTAAAATCCATATATATATATATGGTTACTTTAAAGAGGAATCAAAACTAATTAATAGCATCGTATCCGGGATGCTGCGCCGCTTTAACAAAACAAGCAAATAACTAATGTAATTAATTAGGAAATAATAGGTGATAGATTGATGACGGTTTCCTCCTGGATTTACATATAACACAAATGACTATCTGCATCAATTGTTATCTTCTCTGCACACATTCACTCTCAGGCTCTCACATTTTTTTCAGCATCTTCACTTAATACGTGGCGCAGTATATTTGTCCTTAGGACGAAGATCTGATGTGGTTCTCGGATCAAGAGTCCTCTCCCGCAGGACTTGCTACATTCTTCCGGAAGTGATTCCGAATCAGAAGACTGTCGTGAATCATATGTGCAGTATTATCTGTAACTGTTTGGTGCCAGAGGGGCCTCATGTGGCTGACCTCAGATTAAGTTATACTGTTTGTTGTGTACTGTATCCTGATTCTGAATAGCATTTCTAATGCTGAACTAACCTATCCAATAAACAAACATAACAAAAAAAGTTTTATCTCTACTCTCTCCACCATAAATTAAACGAAATTTGTAACACCACACCTAATCTTTAAAGCCACCAAGTGGAAAATGGTGCATCCGCCAAGATTTTATCACGTAGAAGATATCTGATTAACCTCCTCAATCATCCATGAACTTTATGGGTAACCTGCATGGTTTATTTTGACAATAACCTACAATTCTGAATTGCAACACGTTTCCGAGCAGAAATCTCTGACTTTGCACTTGATTCTGTACTCGAATATAAAACAGGAAAATTGTAAAAACAAATACACAAGCTTGAACCAACAATGCTCTGATCGCCCCGGAGAATGTTACTATTAAAAGACTAAACCGAGAAAAATGTTTAACTACCAATTAGCAACCAGATACAAGACTGGAAAGCGTTTTCATGGGAATCCTGTTTTCGTAATGAACGCGGGGATTATAAAACGCCCACATTGTTAAATGCGTGGAAGATTAGCGCCATTTCCAGCTATTTTTATTATATTTGTCTTAATTGGCGTTGTCAAGAATAGTTTGAACACAGGGTTTTGATTACAACTACACGTCTCCTATGGTCCGCCTACGACCGTCTTTTTTATTTCTATAAATATGGCAGGGATAACATGTACTAGTTACTGGAAATCCCAATAATTATTTCTTTGGATTACGCTTGTAAATTCGAAAAGCAACAAGGTGTTAGTAAATGAATAAATACTTCAGTTTAAATATATAGGAACTGACTGATCCTTAATAATAGCACGGGTCAAGAGAAAAAAAAACATGCCTTTTTATTACACAGGAATAGTTAAGAAGCAAACACAAGCCTAATTGTTTATACACCGCTATTGTACAATAAACGATAAAACACTAAAGTGTAACATCTTAAATACAAAAACTGTAATTAAACAGTGGGAAAAGTTACTGAATATGTAGCTGACCCATCTCTTTCAGCAAAGAGGATGAGAAAATCGTAACCATAGCATTAACAACAAACAAGTTAGCTATTCATACCTTGCCCATTCAGCGATTATCATTTCTTTCGGACTCGAGGTTCCTAGTCTCAAACAGAAATTATCTATCCTGTCCTCCTGCTTGTCAGTAGTCCCCGACATGTCCATAGCCTACTAACGACTTTATATTCAATGATGCAACTGGCGGGCGCTGAGGTCTGATTCGCAGCAGATATCGGGATGAACGTCCTCGATCTGCGGTAGCCTAACTTACGCGATTAAGGAGGGTAGCGACATTTACATTTCAGTTGATCTTATTTGGCATTGTGTGGGAACAATTCTGTATGAAACTGTCTGATGATTGTGTATACTGTGCATAGAACCACGTATTATTTGTTAAGTTTTGCTCAAACCGTGGAATGTCACCTTGAATTTATGCGGAAATTCCCTGGTGTCACCGTTCTTAACAGATCCACACTTTACTATAAAAATTCAAATAGAGTGGGTACGTCTTGCAACAAAAAATGTGTTGTGATAAATTCACATGACTTTCTCTATCCTCTATCTTTATTAGTGGGTATACAAACTATTCTTAATAAACCTTATTTTTTATCTATCACATTTTAATTCAAATAAACCTTTGCAGAAATAACCACAATACACATTTCGTTATAGATACACAGAGAACAGCGAAAGTCAAATGCTTAAGAACTTGGCGCTAGTTGCTGGCCTTAAAATTCCACACTTTTTTCCATGCAATCGCGAGAAACAACTAAAAATGGACTTGAAAAGAATGACAAAGTATTGACAAAACGAACGATTAATCACGGATATCTCGGAAATGGCTAATGCATCAAAACTTTATTTGATATAAATTGTGTGTTTTAAAGAGATGTGCACTTCTTGTGCAGTGCGTTTTCGTCTATCATTTAATGTTTACCAATTATATAAAATTATACATAATTTCTTCCAAATGAAGCGCACTTCACAGGCTAATCCCTGAAAATTCAAGATGTACATTTTGTTTGTAATTTAAATATCTTTAATATATGGTATTTTAATCAAAATCGTTAGTCATTTTTTTAGAAAATCCAAAATTTCAAAAGCTGTTCCATGTAAAGGTTAGTCTGAGTAGAGGATTTTCTTGAAAATTTTCGTGATGCATCTCTTGAAGGTATTGAATCTAAATACTAAGTTTGGTATTTTTCCGACTTTTCGTTTGTGAGTTATGCTGTTGACACACACACACACACACACACACACGCGCGCGCGCGGATCTTTTTGTAGAAATGCTTTTTATGATTCGGTGGACCTCAAAACATGTATTTTCAGTACAATCTCGACATCTAATTTTAGGTTTAAATACAATACTTCCTCCTACTTACTATACGTAATACAAAAAGAAAAAATTAAATAGAGTGAACCCGTCTTGGGCAAAATAAGTATTGGTTAATTAAGAATTCTAACTGAGGAAACAGATGAGATAAGGGCTATCGTGAAAAGAAGTTAAGAAAATCGCTGCCTTGCATTATCTGTTTTTATGGCATAATTGACTGGCTTACTCGCAGTCCTGATCTGTGAACAATGCATCAAGTTTTGGCAACCAATATGTTTTACATTTAAAAAATTATAGGGCAATACGTTCGGCAATATTTCGACGGCAAAATATTCGTCGAGTGTTCAATAATGTTTTCAACAAGGGCCAGACTTGTAAATGACAACAGTGCCATCATTTCGGACATATTATACAACAAAAGGCAAGCGTAACACACTCATATTGTTTCGATCGTGAACATTATCTAGAATTCTTCAGCCAAGACATATACCCACGATTTCTCTTCCTTTCATATGTGATAGGCTCTTTCCTTTATCTGTAACCTTCTCCACGCAACAAATCTAAGGGTCCATTCACAATGAAATGTAAGCGCTAACATGACGCCGCATAAGCACAGGCATGAAGGAAGACCATTAACAATCCAGCCGTAGGCGTAACGCAAGAAGGTGACACGGGCTTCTGGATCCTTTAAACTAATCTTCCGAGTAAGTTTCAAATTGAATAATATAACCAACAATACCATATAATAAAGTTCACTCAATATTTTATAAATAAATAGGTCAGAAAAAACACATGCACCCAACTGCTGCCCATAGCGTTAGTGATATCACGAATGTTGAACCAAAATATTGAAAATAGTTGTGCAAGTGTAGAAACTGCAGCAAGTTATGTAGGTGATCATACAACTGCACCAGTTATGTTAATGCACTGCATTATTTCTTTGCGCCTTACAATTTTTAGTCAAGAAATCTGGGCACAGATGCTGGATTCATCCATTAAATGAAAGGAGGATTCAATAGATGGTGAGAGATGGTGACCACGACAATTTGTTTGGCACGGCCAAATGGAAGACAGCATGCATGTACATTAGACGGCGTAAGGTCTTGTATCGCGATCGTCTGCTGTTGAACAGCAGGAAACGCAAAGAGAAAAAATTCTGACGTCTTACAATCACACGACTTTCTCTACTCTTGTACAAACTATTTTTACAAACCCTTCTTCTCTATATGCTTCATGTTAATCGAGATATCGAGATTTTAATCTTATTGCTAATTTTCTTGTAGATGCAAGGGGAATTGGTAGGCTTTAACCGATAGTCAAATATTTTAAGACCTGGTTGCTATGTAGAGTACTCCATTGTCTCTGCATTACCAGGACAAAAAAAATGAATAATGAATTTGAGAAAAAGTATAAGTATTGGAAAATTTAAGGGAATAACAAGCAATATATCGAAAATGGTTCACTCAACCAAAAAAATGTATATGTGACAAATTGTGTATTTTAACGCGATCTAAATTTTTTGTCTATCTCTTAGGGTGTTCACAATGAAGAATACTTTTGGAGACATTCCCAGAAAATTCGAGATGTACATTTCATTTGTCATGAAACTATCTTAAACATATGATATTTTAATCAAAAGTTTTAGCCATTTTTTAGAAAATTAAAATTTCGTTTATGATAAAAGATTATCTAATTAGAAATTGAGTAATTCGCAACCCATATTTAACCGAATAAAGCCACTTTATCGTAACGCTATGTAATTCGAATTCTTTCGTGGTACCGAAGTTGACCATGTATGTTGCTGCTTTTGTCATGAACTCGCAATAAACACTTCTCCTTTTTAAATCCTGACAAAATAACTTTTTCGGAACCCAGAGGTCGCGGGTCCAACTCCCGGCCGGGGTGAGGGAATTTTGCTTTAATTAGAATGTTTTCCACCCTCCGCGGAGAGGAAGTATACATGTGGGAATGAATGTGAATGAATGTAAATAATTAAAATCCAACGTTAGAGAATCTATAGTCAACGAATTGTTTCTCAGGTGAAAGCCCCGGACATGACCAGAAGCGTTATACAAATGAAACAATTAAAATAAGATTAACCATGATTTATAATACGTATTTTCTTACATCATTCGTTATACCTGATTTTAAATGCAAATACCTTTATATGCACGTATTTTACAATGTCTCCCCATTGGCCTCACTTTGTCCGTCTGTCAATCCGTACTCACAACTGATACAATTCGTCAACGGCTGCAAGTAAGGAGTTGAGATTTCATATACCGAAGTTCGAAGAAAATATGTCTATATATATTTTTTTTAAATTTGGTTTAAATTGCACAAAATTAAGGATAGGTTAATTGGAGACTCTTCTCCAAATTTTCGATTTTTAAGCGAAGCGCAGCACGTATGTAGTTGAAATTTTGTGGACAAGAGTTGAAATAAAATATGTCGAACCATTTAAAATTTGGTTGAAATTGGTTAAAATTAAGGATAGTTAAAGAGGCTTTGAATCGTGGTTGCAGCTGAATATTTCTACACCGAGGCTAAAAGCTTTAAAATGTCATTAGCTAAAAGAAACACTGCGATTAAATATACACACAATTAACTGAGGGCCGCGGGAGGAATAAATACCTTGATGACTTTTATTTCATTTTATTGCCAAAACAACTATAATCTAATCCAAACCTCTCTTCAATAATCTTTAATATATACATAGATGAAGTAATAAAGAATTGAAAAGAAAATGCTCATCCTGGATATAAAATTTAGCAATAATAAGTACATCAATATGCGGTATACTCGTGGAGGGAGAGCATAACTCGCAAATGTCGGATATATTAATATATGATTTAATATATGAACTCTGGTGATACTGATAATTATCTTGTGTTTTAGTTGTTACTCTTAAAGTTTATCTTTATTTCTTGCCACGGCTGCTGTTATTTACGTTTTGATAGAGCTTGTATAACTTTGCAGGGTGTGATACGGGAAGGAAGGTAATAAGTAACAACTAACAATTGATTAAGTTATTGAAGAACACTATGCTTTAATGGCACACGCATTGACTGTCTTAGTAATAATCTACACAGTTCTAAAGTTAGTTGGAGCTGTAGAACGGTCGAGCCCTACCCTGTTCGTAAGTCAAACTTGCGGTCGCTGAGCAATCAAGTATTTTATACATGCTCTAGAAATAATTGTAATATTTATCAAACGTTCCTATAGATCTTTAAATCGATAACCTTTCACCGTTCCTACTACATTATAAGAAGTAAATAATATCGCCTGCTTCTGAGAGCTTACATGTATCTTATTCACATCGCAGCACTTTATACTCAACCGCCCTGGCTGATGGAGACGTTAGAACTAACATTTCTTCCCTTAAAGATTTTAAACATATTCTTCCTTAAAATTTCATTGTCTGTCTTCGTTCAGCTTGGAACCTTCCAGAAGACTTACCCGGCTATTGTTCTACGTTTGCAAGCATGTGGCCTCTCTACAAACATATGTTCTGTTCGCTTGTCGCATTTTCTATTTCACAAAGACTCAAGGTCTGGCTTTTATGACCTTCCCGTACAAGTCCTTTCTGCCTGGGCCCTAATTCTAACACAAAGACATGTTTGTCGGCTTTTAACAAGAATTCCACAGCTCCAGCTACACTTGCACATACATAAAACTTATGCCTTAACTTCTATTTATACAACAAGTATTTTTCTTATTAATACATTTTCACATTATAATTTACATTATTATTATATATGGCATATATAACCATAGTTACTGTCTCAAATATTATGCCATTTGCAGATCAAGCCATCCTGTAGGAAGATGAAAACTAACTACCACGCACATTGCAACAAAATACGTACCTAGTCATCATCCCAAACAAAAACTTGACAGATCCTCCTGCCAGATCTGTTACCTGAAATGTAACGCTATTTATACATATTGTATGACGTTAATTACCAGTACATCGTGTGTAACTCAACCCACAACGATGTATAACAGTGATAGAACTGTATCTGCCTACCTGCCCAATATACGAGGGCTGATCAATAAAGGCAGACTGGTTTTTTCCTCTAGCTTTCTTTAGAGTTTCCTGTCTCTACCATGAATATTTGAAAAGAGCGGGGTTTCATGTGTAATGTCAATAGACGGCAGCACTCTTGTATCGGTAGGTTGGTAGTAATGCTGTATATTGTTGACCCTACTTGAATTTTGCATACCACTCGATACGAGAGGAGCAATAAAATTTTGTTTTCTTTTAAATCATACAGGCTCTGAAACTTTGGAAAAGCTGAAGCAAGCATACGGTGAAGATGCACTACCTCGTGCAACAGTGTTTAGGTGGTTCAAGGACTTCAAAGAAGGGCGAGTCCTCTGTGCTAAGCAAGGTGGGCCTGGTGCTTCGGCTTCTGCTATGACTGAAGTCAACATCAACACAGCTGCTGTGATTGTTGTTCTTCCTCACACTACTGTTACGCAGCGTACTACACGCCAGTATTGGCTACACTGAGGGAGCACATTGCAAGGAAACATCCAGAACTTCATCAGAATGGGTGGCGACTTCATCACAACAACGCATGGCCTCACGTCGCAAATCAAGTCCAGGAATTCAACATCACCTGCGTACTACATCCGCCTTATTACCCCAATCCTCCCCCTGTGATTTCTTTTTATTCCCATCACTAAGGGCAAAGCTCCGGGGCATTCGATTTGAGAGCACTGAAGCGTGCTGAGGAAAAGTGAGGCGATTCTCAAAGACCTGACAAAGAATGGCCTGCACCATGTGTTCGAGGACTGGCAGAGACGCTATAAAAAGTGCATTCAAGTAGGAGGGGACTACTTTGAAAAATATCATGTCATCATTGAAATGGAGTAATAAATACTGTGAAAACAAATCAGTCTCAGTCTTTATTGATCAGCCCTCGTAGATGCACGGACCCGAATACCGTGCCCAAAACTGCTATCGAGATGTCCGCCCTAGAGATATCGAAAACAACAAAAGCGAAATAAGTCCAACTTTATGCAGAAAGTGTAAAGAAGCTTTGTTGCGAGTCTTATCCTTCACGTTCTGGAACCCTTCAGTGTTACGACATCTTCATAGCCATTCAACTGTAAACAGAATCTTTCAGTTTGAAACAGACGTTAACAAATGATTTCGTTTCTACCACTAATGTGAAAACTAGCTGTGGTAGGAAACAATCTCATGAATAGAATAATAAACAGATTCTAAAGGTCCTCTCCCTCTCACAAAACCCGGTCTAAAGTGCTCTTATTTTTCACTTTCCTCCACAGCTGGTGTTAGAGAGGAAAGAAAATAGGCGGCAATGTAAACAGCACTAAAAGCAACATTTATAAACCAAAACGGCCTTCTGAAAGGATATGGCTGCTCATATATTCCACAAATATGCTACTTTATAGGCACAGTTTTAGTTCTCTTAAGTACCTTTAAACAACGCATACTGTTAAATGGACTGGCTTTAAGAAAACTAGCGAAAGTTTATAGCAGGTAAATTCCATATTCAAGATTCTGTTTTATTTAGATATATAGAACACCAGGATAACCTCGAGCGAGTCTAAACCGGAGATGAATAGACAGTTTTGAGAAATCTCGCACGAGGAAGCCCTGACATGGTATTGCACAATTAAACAAACCTTTAGTTTTTCCAGACTTCTCTTTGCATTACCGTACTACCACACCTACTGTACAGGAAATAATTACATATTTCGTTTAACCTAAAAATTGACATGGAAATTTCATTGCAAATACCCCATTTGAGGTGTTCTGTATAAAAAATGTTTAATAAATAACTAGGTAAACCTAACTCCTTTTTTTTCTTTTACATACCAGTGAATGAGATGAGTATCGCTAATGAGTAATTAAATGAGCCAAAGATTCAGACAGCTTTGAGCTATTCAATGTTTGTTTGGATAAGAGAAAAAACAGAAGAAAAAAATCTTATTTGTTACTTTCACATTACTTTTTCTATCTTCCATCATTTATTAATGTGTATAAAAACTATTCTTACGGAAGCTTATTTTTATATCTACTTCATGTTAATGCAGACAAACCTTTGCAGAAGTAGCTATATTGCACATTTGTTGTAGATACAAAGGGAACAGCAATAGTCAAATGTTTAAAAACTGGACGTTATGTGCTGGTCTTCAAATTCAATACTGTTTCCATACAATCGCGAGAAACAAACGAAAATCGACAGGACTTTGGTATTTATCAGACTTTTCGTTTTCCAGATACACAGAAACAGACACACACGCGGAGCTTTTTCTAAAAGTATGTGTTCACATGATTCTCTCTACCCTCTATCGCTTATTAGTGGGTATAGAAATTATTCTTATGAAAGTTTACTTTTGTATCTACTTCATTTTAATCCAGCTAAACATTTCCGGAAATAGGTAGTAGTGCTAGTCAAATGTTTTAGAACTGGACGCTATACTCTGGCATTCAAATTCCATACTCTTTCCATGACATCGCAAGAAACATCTGAAAATCGACGGGACATTGATTGTTAAGTATTGAACAATTCGAACCATTAATATCTCAGAAATGGCTTATGCCACAAAAATTTACTTGTATTAAATTGTGTGTTTTAAAGATATTTATATTTTTGTGTAGTACGTTTTCGTCTATCGTTTAATGTTTAGCAGTTATACAAAATTATACAAAATGCATTCCGAATGAAGAGGGCTTCACACGTGATTTCCAGAAAACTTAAGATAAACATTTTGTCATGTAAATATCTTTAATATACGGCATTTTAATCAAAATCAGAGCTATTTTTTGTAAAATTTAAAGTTTCGAAAAATGTTCCATGTAAAGGGTAGTTGGGTTGGGACTTTTCCTAAGTAACTTCGTTTTGCATCTTTGGAAGGTACTGAACCTAATTAGCAAGTTTGGTATTTATTCGACTTTTCGTTTTGAGTTACGCTGTTCACAGACTAGACAATCACACATGAACCTTTTTCTAAAACTGGTTATTTTGTGTTCAAAGGACCTCAAAACATGTATTCCGGTGAGATCTCGGTAAAGAATTTTGGGTGAAATGCAATACCTCCTCTATCTACTATGTACGTTGTAGAGAAAGTAAAAAAAAGCTATTGTGGTAATTCGCCCCGACTCAGATCCAAACTAGAACCTTCAGATTAGGAGGAAGGGTACTCTAAACCCAAATTACAGGAACCTGATTCGACTCTCTCCGCCGGCAGTTGTAGCAATGCTGATCGGCCTCTCCTTAGGCATTCGTGATATGAAGCCGTTTACTCTCTCATTTGCCTGTAATGTTAAGTCTACGTGTCAGGTGTATAGGGCACAGAACACTAAACTAACCTATAGGGACACTCAATTATGGCTAATTTAGGGACTACACAATTTGCTGGTTTACTTTATTTTGTCTAGATAGGTACTGAAAAATGCAGTTGGCAGAAGATATGCGAAAGCTGTTACTGCATTTCGCCGGGGGAGGAGGGTGCATCATGCACCAGAGCTACTTGGGGTCCCTCGTCGTCTATAAGGTAATAGTGGTGTTCCATTGAAGAAAAAAGATTAGGAAAACTATATTTACCACAAACAGGAAAATCATTTTTTGGCAAGAATACTTAAGATTGTCTGCGTGTGGTTTTGGATTAGATTCCAATGATATAAGGAAGGCAGCTTCTTGTTTCGCAGTGAACAATAGAATTAAACAAATTTTCTAAAGAAAGTCGAACGGCAGGAAGAATCCATTTCTTACTTCCTTTCATAGACGTAATTCTTAAGTATCATTAAGAAAGGCCAGGGTTCTGACTTCAAATCAATTTTAGGGTCTGAACAAACATTGTAGAGCGATATTTTACAGTATTGGGAGAAACAGTGGAAAACCTAAATTTGTTCAATAAGCCACAAATAGTGTATAACTGTGATGAATCTGGCTATCGAATGAACAGTAAAACAAGAAAGAAAAAGATTTGCAGAGAAATGCTGTAGAGCTGTCTACTCCAGACTTGTGTTGAACAAGTTGAACTTGTTGCCATCCTTGATTGCACACATGCTACTAGAAATTTCATACCGGCGATGACGATGTTTAAGGGCAAAGTCGCAATGAATACCCCGATGGCTGTGTAAGTGGTTCATTATACAGACTCCGATTGGATAAATGAAGACGCCTTTATGAACTAGTTGCATCATTTTCAAACTCGTGACCCTGGAACATGCCTGTTGATTCTAGATGGGCCCGGTTCCCTCAAGAGCCTGCGAGCATTGCAGTTTGGTGAGGAGAACGATATCCGCATGATTTGTTTGCTCAGTGATACCACCATAGGCTCCAGCCATGGATAGATGTTTCTTCAAGCCTCTTAAATCCTATTGCAACAATGATTGTAATAATGTCGTTCGCTACACACAAAGTGAGAGATAAATTAAACTCTCATTTGGAAGGATAATCAAAGCCGCGTGTTTGAAAGCGGCGACGACTGCCAATTCTGAGAGTAGATTTAGGTCAACTGGTATGTATCCATTCAATGGAACTGTTCTCTTTAAAATGCTTTTCTACTGGGTACGTGATCTCCCATTCCTTGTCTAGCGAGGGAATTTGGGAAGACGTTGCTGTACTCAATCTTCCGTCCCGTCAGTTTTCAAGACCGGTATTGAAAATGAGACATAATCCTTGCCATAGCCTTCGCTTCGCTTCTCTTCTCTTCATGATCTGCTTTCATCCCCAAAAAAGCAAATCGGTCAGAAATTATCCAGAGTTTTACCCTCGCCAGAAAATACACGCCATGGAAAGAATAGAGAAGAGGAACAGAAACAAAAGAGCAGAACAAACCAGCAAGAAAGTTGCTTCCAGAATTATCATCACCCGAAGAAGAGGAGCAAGAAAGTGACACAATGTGTAGATTGTGTTCTGTGAAATTGAGGCAGTATTTTATATCATAACATGCTGTGAATGCCAGAGTGATTGTAGTGTAAATTAATATTATTGCATGTACAGGATTTTAGATGTTTGTTAGCCATAAGTATTGTTAGGAAATAAGTTTACACGGCCTAACTGAAACTGACAATAGAAGTGGGTACAATAAACTGAGGGGGTGAGTTGTTTATCACTAAGAAGAGATAAACAAATGACGTCAGGGTAGCGTACCTTTTTTAGAAATGGAGGGAATATCTTCCCTAGAGTATATATGTTAGTAGTAGTGATTGGCTGACAAAACAGACGCTAAAGTGGGCGGGAGCTATATTATAATGTTTGGGCAATTTGAGGTGAAGGAGTATATATTCTCGAGCCATAAGCAAGTGACGCGCAGTCTTGAAGAGTCTTTCACGAGGTGCACGGCACGCAGTCCTGAAGAATTTCTCGCGAGGTACACGTCGCATAGTTACAAAAATGTGAAGTACGCGAAGTAATTGGTGCGCGTCAACTAAAACGACTGCAATTACATTCGTAAATATCACAGTTTCAGTCAGGCGTGTATAAAGATTAAATATGTCATTTATTAATTAAGTGTGACGGCAATAAATGTGTAGATTCAAATTTTTTTATCAGTGTTATCTTTTAGCAACAACTCCTTTCCGTTTGCACGATCTGCTTAGAGATACTTGCTCGACTGATTTGCAATAGCCAGCCGGAGGACAAAGAACCCAAATTTAAAAATAATTAAACAGTAAGCGCCCAACAAATAAGATAACACAAGCCATGAGAACTGCGACAAAATACAGTGATACCATATCATCAATACTGGTGGACTGGATACAGTGCCAAGGGAAAGGGAGTGGATCACGAAAAATGTGTTGGGGTCGAGGCAAAGAAAACATTTCTATGTGGTAGCTTCACAATTTAAAGATACTATCAAATGTGTTAACATATTCTAAAATATGTATAATAATAAATAAGTACTATCACAAATAATGTTATTCGAAAGCCATCTCGATTCATCCTTAGTCATCAAGGCAAACAGAAACATTCAGTGCTGCAACAACACTACACTTTCTGTGTTTATTTTTTTCAGAATATACTCTAATTTATTACCAAGGGATTCTGTAAAACCATGAAATGGAACAAATTTAAATTCTGCTTAACATGGAACCAATATTTGGAATTCTTCTATTTTTGTTCCGATTCACCCGAGCTTCCCATATTATGTAGAGCGTTCGCTGTTCGAACAGAAAATATGCGTAAAATCTCATGGCTATAAAGAACTACTTTAGAGAAACGCTTGCTGCTTCCGTGGTCTGGAGGTGCTGCCTCTACCTGATATTCCGGGAGAGCTGAGTTCGAAGCTCGGTTTGCCTGTATAATGTTTTTCCCCTTATAATGAAATATCATTTGAGGATACATTTCATTCACTCTCAAATATGGCCTGCGAGTTATGATGCTAAACTTAAAAATCTCGAGTACTGTATACACTATCATAGTTTATTCTTATGTTTCTCAATTTATTCTTATTAATTGAGATAAACATGTGCAAAAGTGATTTCGATGCATATTTCATTGTAGATATAACAGGGAAACATGAGACTGCCTTTGAAATTCCATGCTCTTTCCAAGATATCACGAAAAACAAAAGAATGGCGATTTTAGCTCTTCAAATCACTTCAAAACTAATAATATTTAAATTGGAAAACAAGAGCAACGAATGTCACAGAAATAGTTAATGTTAGAAAAACATTCAGTATGCATATAAATTGTGTTTTAACGAGATCTACATTTTTTAGAAATAAGCTTTTGTGTATCTCTTATAGCTTACAACTTACACAAAGTTATACAAAATGCATATTCGCGGAAAATTCAAGGTATGCGTTTTATTGGTTAGGCCAATATCTAAACATACGCTGCTTTAATCAAACATTTTAGAGCCATTTTTTGAGAAAATTAAAAATTACCATACATTTTCATATGAAAGATAGTTTAGTGATGGATAATTTGTTGAAAATCTTCATGCTGCATCTTCAGAAGGTACTGAATTTTGGTATTTATAAATTTAGTCTCTCTCTCTCTCCTTTTTAAAAATATTTTGGTTCAGGGATCTCAAAACATGTATTTCCAATGACGAAACACCTATATCGAAATTTTGGGTGAAATATAGGTATTACTTCACGTCGTACTCCGTGGTCTAGGGGCATAATGCTAGCCTCTAGTTCCCGAGGTTGCGGGTTCAAACCCGGCGGAGGGCGATGGATTCCTTTTCAGGCATAAAAATCCTTAGCGTGGCTTCCTTCTGAAGGGAAGTAAAGCCGGTAGTGCGGTGTCTTAGATTTACGGCACGTAAAAGAACCTCAAGGCCCATAAAGGAACCTCTGAGCAAAAGTTTCGGTCTTTCACAACCGTATGGAATGGACGCTAAGAACCATAGTAGTTAAGGAGCATCCATTAATAAAACTTAATTTATTGCACTTCATCTACTTAGTGAAATTCAAAGTAAAAAAGAAAGGAAAGAAAGATGATTATGGTGGAAACGACATTAACATTATTTTAACAGAGGGCGTTTAACACTAGTTTTATTTCCATAAATTCAAGGGAATAAGGCCTCATTGCTTTGCAGATTTGTTACATATTTAATTTTCTCCCTGTATCTATAGTATATTTAATAAATTTTAGTGCTTACGCCATTGAAAAATAGGTTCGTTAAATTTATTCCGCGTTCGCCTTTAAAAACACGTCGTGTGTAGTATATCAGATTTCCAGGCTGTATACCTACATTTACCGATCGTATGAGGTTTTATATCTCGGTCACTGGAGTTAGGTGTGCCATTAACTCAATATGCATGATCGGTCCAATGTTTTACAAGCAAAAGGCTACCAAAAGGAAAAAGGTACAAAAGTGACATTCTCTCCCCATTTCCAAATGATGGGAAAAGAGAATTGATATAGGTGGTTTCCACAAAATTCCACTATTGCTCACACAGCAGAGGGATCCATGTAAAAAATTAGTGGAATGTTATGTGTGTTACTGTTATTACTGTTCCTGTATGGTCCTCTCGCTTTCTATACTAAGCGAATCCTTATACACTGAAACTTCATGAAAAAACTATGAAACGAAATCAGAAACTTAACAGTGCCGAATTAAACTATGTCAATTGAATGGGTTTACGCGATACCATACCTGTATAACCAAGGAAGGACGGTATTACCAGTATTTGACATAAGGCAAGATTTCATACACAGTTTTAAGAAGCAACGTCAGAGTACAGACACGGCTGGCTGTTGCATGTTCAATTGCCGAGACGCAAAACTCTGTGCGCGCGGCAAGGACATATATTGGCAGCCTATGTATTTTAATTTGTAAAGCAGTGTAGTATTCATAAGTAGCATATTACAAAAATTAATATTCACTGTACTTCCACTTTTCAAACACTGTGTGCGTTTTATAAAAGTATGGTGTGACACACTCATACCACTTTCTCTACGCATTACCATTTCACACTTATACCTTTTAAGTTATTTTATACATACAATGAATGACTCTTCCGCCACTTTGCATTGAATACGATAGATCAGTTTCCCCAACTGTTCTCTAATCACTTTATGTGCACTTCACAGGGCCCCGTGACCGCTCTAGAAATATAAATAAACAGAAGTAAAGTTTAAGAAACAAGAAGTATGATTTCTCTACTTTGCAGTTCCCCTCTTTCTGCTCCCCACTAAGGACTAAGAGTTCGGAAAGCTTGCGACAGATTATTGCCTAGAAATAGTTTCAGGCTAGGCAATAACGACCTGGTTACATACAATATGCGAAGATAACTGTGCATATTATAGCTCGATTGTTGTTACTAATGAGTCCATGACACAAAAAAAATCATCTATTTAGATGAGCCTCACAGATGTCGCATCAAGTTCAATCTCGTAAAACTTAAAAGGCTAATTTTAAGGTCTAAGATTTCCGGGCTCTTTTGCCGTAGTCTATAGGTTAAAGGAATTTTACTTGCAGAGAGAAGCGACATGATGGCAAGATCGCTGTGGATGTTCCCCCACAGACAGAGACGAAGCGTCAAGTCAAGTTATTTTAATCTACAGATCAAGGCAAAACAGTCCGGAAAATGTAGAGCATAAAACTATAGAATCCGGTTGTGAAAGCTTATGCATATATTTAAAACGCAAATTGTACCAGAAAAGTACTTCAAGTTGTGTATATAGCAATGTCTTCTGTATCTTACGGCTTCTAAGTTATACCAAATTCAATAACCACTTAAGGAATTTCACAAGGCATTCAGGGTACACAAATCATACACATATTTCAAACAAAAGTTTATTAAAGCCGCTAGTAGTGATGTGGCATGTGGTGTGATAATACATTTGTTATATTTGTGGTTGGCATCATTATATGTGACTGTTTAAGTTGGTAGCACAGACCGGAATGATGTAATGGGAGTGGGGGGAAACCGATTCTTCAGTAGTAGTGTCTGACGCTAAGAGTCTCTTGGAATGTAATGAACAGCGCAGATGGTAGAGCGTGACGCTCCGTCGAACGGAAGGTAAAAATGTATCCGACTTAATTCAATATATAATGTTGTAATCTAAATTCCTGTTATATAAATTAATAATGTAGCTAGTTCCTTCTATCCTTCCACACCATGATCTAGATATATTTTTAGGAATTTTCAGGTATTTAGGAACTTAGTTGAGCTCACCCCTGTCGGACCTCGTGTAATTTGTGATGTGTTTTGAAACGGCAACTCTAGGCCGAGCCCGAGAACTGTAATTATAGATAATTTGATTAATTAATTTTTATTGATGTTAAATCATGCTATGTAGATATCTTTTTCGTTTACTGCTTGTATAGTTTAAGAAGGGTGATTTAACGATATGTCTGTATTTATGTTACTAATATTAGAGGAGTTATAAATTGTTTAATGTAAATAATTTAAGCGCTATGTTAAAATACTGTCCACGACGAAATGTATTAACTACAGGAATAGTGTCTTCGAAGGCAGAAAGTCTAGTTTTACGATGTCTCTCTGGTCACAGGGGCATTGTTCATACAGCGAGGGTGTAGAGTCTTTGTTCCTTTATACGATAATTCGCCGTGACCAAGTGAGAGAGACAACTAGCTTAACGGTAAATTTAGGAAAAGCCGCGATTTATGTTAAACTTAGACCAATGAGATCCCTGTAAGTTTATATGAAATAGTGAGACGCGTTGAGTGGCGCTAAAAATGGACCAATAGGAAAGCAAGCAGCCCCAGAAGCCTGCGACTATAAATGTATCTGGTGGTCATTTGTCATTTGGTCAGGGAACATTTTGCTAAACTACAGGCAGGGAGAGATGCTGCAGGATGTTTGAGAGATATCGCGCCAAAAGTGAATGAAGACAGTTTTCGAAACACACATAAGAATCGCTACGCGTAAAGAGATATAATAAGCATATGTAAACTTTGCGTCATATCCGCGCCGTGTTTCAACAGCGGTGGACAGTGTTTTAACGGCGGCAATATCAGTGTTGTGTACTACGAGGAGTAGCTAAATAAAAGAAACTGCAGTGTCGTCTTGTCGTAACCCAAGCACGTCTATTTCTCCTTTTACCACCACCCGAGATCTACGCTTCCTTTACCAAGGATAAGTCCATGCTCCCACATAGTTTAAAAATTACTGCAGCTAGCCGAGGATAAAAATGCAGAGAACCAGCATACTGCGAACATCTGGAGCCAACGTGGAGGATGCAGCAAGGTAAGCCGCGAGCAACGGGCATTTAAAAACAACCACAACACAACGGACACAAGGAGATACTGCCACAGTTTGAAAACCGGTACCTCGCTCTACCTCCCGTGAGTTAAAGAAAATGTAGAGGTTACGACAAATTGGTGGATCGCCGGGTGTCGATGCCGGTAGAGGTTACGACAGTATTTTTATAAAATGGAAAAATTACTACAGCTGTCCAGGTAAAGGATAATTTTGTGTTCGAGGAAGGGGCTTTTGTTTAAAACCTTAGCCCGACATCCACAAACGCTGACAAAACTGAAATTTGCCATTTATCAGACTTCAATTTTAGTTCCCCCTCCCCCAGGCCCCACACATACAACTGGTTTTCCAACTTTTGACAAAATAGTAGATAGTGATACATGGGGTAAAAATTAAACCACTTAACACATGTGGCATATGCTATTTAGACAGCCCTCGAATTTGTAAAATGCTAATAATATTATATTGATTCCTGAAACTAAAAGAGATCACGTTTAAAACGCGGTTCTGGAAACGAAGAGAAATTACGTTAAAAAGCGAGATGTCAGATGTTTTGATATTGATTCCATAGCAGTCATTTTCAATGAAATTATTTGCTACATGTTTTGCCTTACATCAGCCAATGAAGCGATTAAAGCTATATCATAACGCTTTCTGGATTATTTGGTTAAGTACTTAAGAGTGTTATTCTTTCTGCTGCTTCTATAATTTCATCTGGCTCTTCCATTTCAGTTTCTTCTGAATTCATAATTTCCGTCATTTAATCTTTATGTAGATAATACTAGATAAAAGAATAAGGTTTCAGATCGAAGAAAGCAAAAGTCTGCCAATAAAACGTATAATTAAATCTACACCGAATTGCCATAAATTGAAGTATGACGAATAGGTATCAAGTATGACGTGAACAAATAATGCGAGCAACATGAGAAATTACTCATATAAGAAGATAAAGAGAAGTAAAACCTAATCAAAGCAACTCGAGTTATTAAACATGTATAAATACTTGAATAATTGCCATGTGATTGGACTTGAAACCAAATTTGGCCATTAGTGCGATAATCTAAAGCTTTTAGCTGGCGTGCACTGTGTTAAAAGGTCTTCTTTTAGGCCATGCTGTCTAAAAAGAAATTTAAATATTGTTGAAGAAAATTATTAAGTTACAATATTGTTTCAAGTTTCCTTTGGCGATATAATAGAAACTCCTGACTAATCCTCTTCTCATTGCCTCATATATTATATATAGACATTGGTGTGCAAAGCCTAAGGACGAGATGGGTAAAGTAACATAACAAATGAACTACTTGGGGAAGTAGATGAAGGTGCGGGAGCATGTTGCCAGACGTACACAGAAAGCTAGACGTCACATGGCGTGAATGTAGCGAACCTATAGTGTCAAATACGTCTGGTCCCGCAACACGGGGCAGTTGAGGAAACAGGACAAGGCGTTGTGTGGCAATTAGCGAGCTGTTACGGTGCACTGTAGTGGTGGTCTTCATTGCAACATGGCCGTAGACACCACTTGGATGACTTCGCACAGGGAGAATCATCGGGAACCTGGAATAAAGGCGAAGTGTGACGAGTGTTGCTCAGGAGTTTGGAATTGCTCACAGCATTGTTTCACTGCATGGGGGACCTTCCAAACCACAGGCACTGCTGTCCCAAGGAGAGGTGGTAGTCGACCACACTCAACTACAGCAGCAAATGACCGCTACATTGTGCAACAGGCAAGAAGAGATCCACGCCATACAGCGGGTGCAATTGCAACCACATTTAACAGGACAGCTAGTGACGTAATCTCACGATACACAGTGGCACGGCGACTAAGCAGAGGTGGTCTGTTTGCCCTACGGCCAGTACGTTGTGTTCCACTGACATCCGCGGCACCGTTTGCGATGGTCCCAAGAGCATCTTAATTGGACCAACGAGGAATGGGGCTGTGTGCTCATCTTGGATGAGAGCAGATTCGGTCTAAGTAGCGATTTCGACGTACCATCATCTGGCGAGAGGTGGAAACAAGTAATGAACCCAGAAATTGGGTCCTTGAACATGATCGTTTTGGTGGTCCGGGTGTTATGGTTTGGGGAGGCATAATGTTGCATGGGCGCATCGACCTCCAAATCTTTGAACACGGTACGCTCACTGGTCAACGTTATTGTGATACTGTACTCCTTCCACATGTGTGTCTTTTCAGGGGTGCAGTCGACCCTGACTTCATTTTTATGGATGACAATGCGCGACCGAATCGAACAGCGCAGGAGGAGGATCTATTGGAACGAATGGACTGGCCTGCTGCCCGTTCCCCGATTTAAATCTCATTTAACACGTGTGAGATGCTTTGGGGAGACGCATTGCAGCACATCAACATGCACCAACGACCATCCAACAGTTGTTAACAGCGCTGGTGAAGGAATGGAATGCTCTACCACAAGAACCGCTTACCATCTGTGGCCAGCATGGGAGCACGATGCAGAGCATGCATTGCTGTCCGTGGTGACCATACACCATTTTAAGCACCATGTATCTGTTTCTGTAAATATAGAAAGGCAGTGTAGCTTATGGTCTATGAATAAAAGTGGCATCTCTGTTCGTCTCATTGCATATTTCGTTTAGCTGCCTACTGTAGCAGTTTCCTCTATGTATGATTCAAGTTTCATCGAGCTATGTTACTTGGCAGTGTCACAGCATGCGAAGACTACTTTCGTCCTTAGGTTTTGCACACCAGTGTGTGTGCGTGTATAAAACATCTGATGCGTTACGCTCACATGACTTTCTCTACCCCTTATCGGTTGTGGGTATACAAATTATTCTTTACTAAACCTTATTTTTCTTTCTACTTCATTTTAATCCAAATAAACCTTTGAAAAATAGCTACAATACACATTTCGTTATAGATATAAAGAGAGCAGAGATAGTCAAATGTTTAAGAACTGGACGCCATAGGTTGGCCTTAAAATTCCATACTGTTTCCATGAAATCGTGAGAAACAGCTGAATGTTGAAGGGACTTTAAAGAATGGCCAGTAATGAAAAATTCGAACCATTTATAACGGATATATCTGAAATTGCTGATGCCACAAAAAAGGTATTTAAATGAATTGTGTGTTTTAAAGAGATCTACATGTCGTATGTATTACGCTTTTGTCTATCGCCTACGTTTACTAGTTATACAAGATTATACAAAATTGCTTCCGAATGAAAAGAACACACACATTTTGTTTTCATATGGTTATCATTAATATATACTATGTTAATCAAAATCGTTAGCCATTTTTAGAAAATAAAACATTTCGAAGAATGTTCCATGTAAAGTGTAGTTTGCGGCAAGGGGTATTCTTAAAAATCTTCGTGTTGCTTCTTCAGAAGGTACTGAACCTAAATACCAAGTTTGGTGTTTATCCGACTTTTCGTTTTTTAGTTACACACACACACACAGGTGGAACTATTTTCTAAAAATCCTTTTTTTTTGGATTCAGGGGGCCTCAAAATATTACTTCCGGTGAAACATCGGTATCGAATTGTTGGGTAGAATGCAATACGTTCTCTACCTACTATGTAGCAGTAGAGAAAGTAAAAAGGTTGTGGCAGTAATTTGTATCACAATAATGTAAATGCCAGAGTGATTGTAGTGTAAACAAGTATTATTGTATGACATTGATTTGAGATGTTTGTGAATTATAAGTATTGTTAGGAAATAAGTTTACACGGCCTCACTGAAACTGACAATAAGAGCGGGCAACAATGAGCGAGGGGGTGAGTTGATTATTAATTAGAAGAGACAAACAAATGACGTCAGATTAGCGCGCTTTTCTGTAGAAATGGAGGGAATATCTTCCTTAGAGCATATGTTTCCGTAATTTTGATTGTATATAAATATAGACGCTAATGTTAGCGCGTTTTATTAACCAATAGCAACTCGGTTATAATCTTTAGGCATATCGGGGTGTGGGAGTATGAAAAGCTAAAGACAGAGGCAAGTATTGCCCAGTTCAACAAAATCATCCACACGTTACACGTCGCTGAGTCCAACAGAATCATTCAGAAGTTAAACGTCGCCCAGTTCATCAGAATCGTTCGCGGGTTACACGTCGCACAGTTCTACAAAATCTCTCGCGTCGTAAAGTTGAAGTACGCGAATTAATAATGTGCAGTAAATAAGTTATTATAGCAACAGAAAATATAACAGTTTCAGTCGGGCGTGTATCAAGAGTCAATATGTGAAATTAAAGAAGTGTGACGGCAATAAAAGTGTAAAAACAAATTCTTTTATCATTGTTATCTTTGAGTAACAACTCCTTTCCGTTTACACACACTGTTCAAGAGATGTGCTCGACCGAGAAATAATAGCTAGCCGGAGGACAAATAACCAAAAATTCAAACTATTAATACAATAACAGGCACCCAACAATAGATAGCACGAAGTGACCGCGACAAATTGGCTCCCATACGTGGTGCAGATAAACATGAAGCATCTTCCAACTATAAACAAATATACCACTTCAAGGTGTTTTACAAAACTACCCTTTCGTTGTGTTCCCTACTGCGGGCTGCTACAAGGGTGGCCTTTATCTTCAGGCTGTACACATAAAACTATTTGAAATCGCGAGTTGAAATTTTATATATATATATATATATATATTGTGACGTATGCAGAGATTATAGGACATACGTCTCTCTGGTCACCGGGATTCGAGACGGCAGTTAGTTCGGAGTAGGGAGAGTTAGGAATCTTAGGGAGGGGATAGCGTCCCCGGCGCTTCAGGAAGTGTCGTTTGAGACAGGGAGTCAGTGGGTGACCTTAGAGCAGCTAGGATGTGAAACTGCCTTCTCCGTGCCAGGTGGGCATGATGGCCTCGCCTGACAGACAAGGACTTAACGTGAGGTAATATATCATCTCTTACCCACAAACAGTTCCATCGGACCATCACTCTCAGGTGCAGTGTAGTGTGCGTGTGACAGAGGCAGCGTGGTGTGTGTTTGTGTGCGGGGTGCTCGAGCATAAGTGCTGAATTAACATATGATCCGTAAAGACTCGAGACTCTTAAAAAAAAAGCCAAGAAGATATAAGTTTATATTGTTATATTATGTTTGGGTGTTCAACACACATGTTTAATGTTTTGTATGTCATTTTTGTCCTTATAATTGTCTTTTTGTAGTATTTGCCTTATGTCGACGAGGGCGTCGATCTCGGTGGCCAGGGGGAGATGTGACGTATGCAGAGATTATAGGACATACGTCTCTCTGGTCACCGGGATTCGAGACGGCAGTTAGTTCGGAGTAGGGAGAGTTAGGAATCTTAGGGAGGGGATAGCGTCCCCGACGCTTCAGGAAGTGTCGTTTGAGACAGGGAGTCAGTGGGTGACCTTAGAGAAGCTAGGATGTGAAACTGCCTTCTCCGTGCCAGGCGGGCATGATGGCCTCGCCTGACAGACAAGGACTTAACGTGAGGTAATATATCATCTTTTATCCAATAAACCAGCTGCCACCTATCCCTATAGTCTTATTTATGGCAAAGTAAACTCCCTCCTTCCTGTATTGAGTCATGTAGTTTCCCTTGCCAGTATTTCATATTATTTTGTGTGTTACTTAGCTGCGTCCCTTGTCGTAGCCTCGCCGTGTAATAAGTTTTATTAATTTCCCGATACCTCTGCAAGCGAGTTGCCCCATCAGTTAGAGCATATAAGAAGAGGCTACTACAAATATATATATATATATATATATATATATATGTCTTTAATATTTGTTTACACATTTCTAATATAGTTTAAATTGGACAAACAGTTTTCTACTTTTAGGTGGGTTGCAATATTAAATAAAAGCTAAATTATTTATCCTGACAGTTAACAGATGTGGTTGAAGCTAATACAACATTAAGGGCAATGTTATAAACATCCTGTTAAAAAGGTGCTTTAATAATTATTCATCATTATTTCCAACTTAAAACGAAGGCATTTGGTTTAACGCTATGCGTCCATGGTCTTGTTTTTGCTCAAAGTGTTCATACATGAATTTCCGATAAAATCTCGATATTTAGTTGTTTGGTACAGCGCAGTACCTCCTCAGCCTTAGGTGATGGATACAGAGAGTAAACAAATGCAGATGACGGATGATCCATTACCTGCTGCAAAAACAGAAGAAAACCAATATCGCGAAAGTGTATGAATATATAGAAAATTGAAATATACAGAGAGAAGACAGCTAGAACAATAATGAATGCAAGCTGGGTGTATAGTGTGCGATTCACCCACTCATTTCTCCGTGAATAATTCTGAAACGGTAGGTGTTATTCATACACTGTTTTTACAGGAATTAAGTTCCTATAAGGGCGTATAAATTTTGTCAATACAAAATTCTGAATTGTATTCTTGCACGGTTGCACGGTTTTAATTTAAAAATGCTTAATGGTCTCAAGAAAATAAAACCAGTAGGTGATAATATTCTGTTTTACAATATGGTTATAATATGGATCATGATATTCAAATAATGTATGTTCTGCTCCATTTAACCTATAATACTAGGATAGATGTGCACTACAATTCTCCGTACTAAAGCGATGGCGTTCTTCTTCAATGTTGTAAAAGTAGTTATTGAAATTTGCCCTTCAAATGAAACCAACTTTATTTGCTATTGCAAATGCACACAGTGCGTAAAGGTTAAGTAGTCATGACAAAGGAATTAAAGCCTGTTAATCCGAAAAAAGCATACCTTTGGACCTTTTCTGCTTTATAATATAAACTACCTTGGTCATTGTTATTCATTATTGCAGTATTTTATGACTTAAGCCACGTTTTAGAAATTAGTGAGATTAAATCCTACATTTTCAAGGCGTTCTTAAGGTGACAGATCCCTAAAGAGGATGCTGCTAAGCCTTACCAATCATTTAAGACGTGACTTAATCCGCAAAATATTTTAATGATTGATTGATTTGTTTCGGGTTATTTAGTAGCCTCTTACAGCGGTTAATTTGTGCAGAAAATTCTGTTTAAAACTTTTATGTAACACTATTCTTTATTGGACTAGACTTTTGCAAAAAGAGCATTGATAGTCTATTTTCATTAGTTTAATTTTCTTAAGTCAGCATGCATTGTTCATTAAAATAATTCTCCACTCATTACAAATATATCCTACAGATTACACCACATTACGTTATTCTGTCCACATTACGTTATTCACGATAAGTGTGTGTGCTGGAAAATATCGCATATTCAGCAATAGGACTTCTGCATGCACAATGTAAAACAAATTAACTGTTTATATCACATATCAGTTTTATTAGAGAAATAGGAGAATCGCATATTCTCAAAAATCCTTCATACAGTTCAACCTGGGAAAACTTAAAATGTGTAACAACGAAAATTTCGAAAGCGGCTGATGCTACGAAGAGAAAATAAATCTCATTACCTACATACAAATCGTATGTTTTAGCGAGCTTTAAAATTTTTAACTCAAGTTTTTTGTCTAACTCTTAGGTTAGAATTTGTAGATATACAAAGAAAAGAACTTTACATGCTATTAACATAAAAATGTATTCCTTGCACAAGCATCTCAAACACGCGATATTTTAAACCAAGTTGTTAAGGGCCTTTTTAAAAAATAAAAATTTATTTGTTCTTATAAATGGTTATTGTGGGCAAGGGCAACTTTGGACAGTATTTCACTGGAAATACAAATTTAGCATTTATCCTGCTGTTTACAGACGCAAAAATTTTGCTATTTTTTCCATTGTAATCTCGATATGGTGGTATAAAATTATTTGGTAGTATAAAATAATTACTCTACATACTTTTTATGAACGATAAATTAATATATCTTTGCACTGGGGTCATTTCTGGCCATATTTTTTTAGCGATTTACTAGACCTCATTAACAAATATGGTAGTTTTAGGTGATCCATACGCGACGGGGAAACAAAACATATGCTGGTTATCCAGAAATTAGCAGGAAAAAACAAAAATCATAATGCAAAAAAAAATTATTTCTTTAACAATACAGATGTTTTAGTAAGGGTTGCTTCTGAAACGAGTATGAAAGGCTATCGAAAAACTAAGAACTTCTAAGCTTTCTTTTCCAATTTTCTTGCAGCTAAATGTTAAACCTTACAACTGTGCACTAGATTAAATTTTATGATTGCTTCCTGCATGAATTTCTGAACAAAATTGTCTGGCGGGAAGTCATATTAATGTTTTAAGGATATACAGCTCTTTCGCACTGCACATTGATTCAGATATCGTAAAATTGACACGATTCCAAAGCAGAAAATAAACCTTACTATGCAATGACTGTCTAAGGAGAATTTCTAATACCTTCCGATCACAAGTGCTCAAGACTAGGTTAACTATCAGGAAATTAAATATTTTACTAACAAAAAGTCGAGTTGTGTGTTTAACGTGATGCTCATGAGAAATTCCGATGACTTATAAACAAATTAGAACTTTTAGAATTTAACAACGTTAACATTGTCTCCTCAAAGCCTATTTTATGTTGAGGATCACTAACTGCTCTTTCAGTATTGCCAATAGCATCGCAGCGGTATGATTTTACGGCTAAACAATCTTGAATTTGGTGGTTATGCAGAAATAAGTAATTAATCTTTCACGTCGTTTTATTAAAAAGCTTTGAAATTATCTAAGATATAAAAAATACTAATGAAAACAAATTTGATTTATTCCTGTGATAGTATTTTAAATACTATGCTTCTTTATGTAATTTATGAACAGCTTATGTAGCAAGTAAAAGCTTGTAAAAAGATATTTCATAAGCTATGAAACTTCATGCAGTAAGTTGTGCATGAAATACGCATATTAGTAGTTTAATAGAGTTATATGTTTAATAATGTTATGTGAATGTATTACGTAATTTAATAATGTAGGAGCTGTGGGAATATAGGTCAAAAGTTGCTAACAATGAGGTAACAATGGGATTGCCTTGAGGCAATAATGAATTATAAAGTTTAATAATGCTACTAGTAATTTTTGGAGCAACAATAATGTAATTTTGAGACAGTTTATAAATAGCCAAACAACAACCAGAAAAAAGCTTAAGTTAAATAAAAGTATTCTATTGGAGTAGGATTAGCCAATCAGAAACTGAAATGGAGCAAAATGTACACAAATTCAGAAGTCAGTTGCTTGCAGACAATGTTCCTAACTGGACGCGAGACGTCCTCGAGAAGTTTAATACGTATCCAGCGTGAAACGAAAATAGTTTACGTGTTTAAAAAGTGCAAGTAATTAATAAATAATCTCACAGCTCTTTATATCAGTGAAGTGTTATTTAATAGTGCGAAGGATTAATAAAAGGAGCGAAGTAAAAAATTATAATCTGTGTAAGCCTACATTCTTCAGCCGCAACACTCCCTGCCAAGATAAACATTCCTCTAAAAATTAATACTGACGCAGCCGAGGCAAACATAAATATATAACATTTAAAGAAACAGTCAAATTACAAAGTTAATATTCTTAAACTTGGGGCGAAGGCTACCGGAAACTTTGTACCATACGTGGTTGCAACTACTTCAAGTTCGGCTCCCCAACAGTTGAACTATAATACAACCTTCTCAAAACCCTACTTCAACAATGATCTAAGGAATAATTTATGGTGAATCCTCCCCTTTATCACTTGTAATTATAATTTCATACAGCCCCAGATAATCCTAATAACGTGGGAGAAATCCCCTGATATTCACGCAAAAAGCTGGGAAACATCTGCGGAACGTCCGACTTCCTTAACAATCCCACTACAGTCTTCCAAGTTCTGGAAATGCTCCATAGTCTACGAGTACCTTTTGGCGGTGGAAGAGTTATCGGTCGAAATGGTCGAGTAATTGTTTATATATTCATAGTAGGCGAAATTTTAAACCTTTGTAGCTTCTGTTTTGTCCCATAGTTATGTAATAACATTAAAGCTATATAGTTTCACATCATGCAGAAACAAAATAGAGTGAAGCTGGTGAATATGGAGATTCCGCACTCCCAGACCACCAAGTTAATCTCCTTGGAAAAGAAACAAGTCTGCGATCATTGAGAAAAATCATATTCTCAGTTGTTTCTAATGTTAGCCATTTTTTCTCAGTTTACAATTATTTAGGAACTGCTAACGAACTTGATTACCACAAAAGTGCAACGAACTAAAACAAAACTTTCTTACAAGATGGCTATTAGAAGACTTTGGAATCCAGAAACTTCAATGCATGCATCTATAGAATTATAATAAAGCTTATTCTGAGGTTTTGACACGGTTTACACACACGCACGCACGTACATCTGCAGTATCTGATAAATGGTAAATAAATACATAAATAAATATACCGTTATAATCAGGATTGTCCCTTTTTAAGATCTGTCTTCTGTTTGCTTAAGTGTTGGATCATGGTCATTTATGTATTGCTTGAAATAAAATGTAACTGGTTTTGTTTCTACATGCATTCTCTGTGGAGTACAGCAACTATTTTCTGGCATTCTCAACGAAGGATTTGTAAAATACTTTAGTATTTTATTAATTTATGAATTGGAATTAGATGGTTTTTATAACCCATGTCCCTTAGAAAGAAAGAGTATTTTCACTAGTGAAAGAATTAACTAAATCGGTTCTTTTTTTATTGTGCTACACATATACACACACACACGTTAATTTTCTTTATAACATTTGTGTGTAAGTATAGATGTTTAATTTTTTCTCAATGGCTTAAGCAATACACTTTCGAGGTGTTATATTGGTTCATGTTTGCTTATCAGTCCACGAAAAACTGTATGAAGTTTTTGCATTATTCGATTTGGTTTTTAACAAACGTTCGCCCCAGCTTCCTGTACGTAACTGCGCATCTGTAACAATGAAACCTTTTATGGTTAATGTTTATCATGATTAAGTGGGCGCACGTAGAAAAATAAATTTTTGTAAGAATAATAGGTATATAAACAGCTATGAAAATAATTCGTGTGATTGCTACGCCTCGGATTTTCGAATTATCATCTATTCTGCATATAATAAATTTGTGCAACTTTCTACTCCCTTTGCCCATCGGCCTGAAGAAAATACCTCGTTTACATCAAGATTAATTGGAGAGGTACTTCGTGTGATAGCAATTGCTTCTTTGTTTACCTGTACGTAAACCATTTTTGTTTGATCCGTAAGACGAACTAATTCTTGAAGATATTCACAAAGAAAAGACGAAAAGTTTCAAGCATTACAGAAGAACTACTAAATAGCAAATGTCGATTTTCGGCCCATTTTGCGAGCCTGCTCTCGCAGTACTGCCGTGACATGCCACGACCGAAAGAATTTAATGACTACGCTAGCGACGAATTATGAGGCATACACTCAGCGCCAGCTCTTCCGGGCTTTTGTTTATTGATTTTAATGTGAAGGAGGTCCTCATGAGTAAGGACTCTTCTCTTGCACAACCGCCATAATAGCGTCTTCAGCTACTCTATTACTCTACTCCTTAATGAACAACGTAGTGTCAGAAATAAGTTCACACAATCTAGGATGTTCCTAACGGTATATACGCGATTCCATAAAATATCAATCTTCATTTTATAATATTCTAGAAGCCAAATTAACACAAAAGGAAGTTTACAGCTATTTAATATGTAGAAACAACCGATATTACAATTTTCTTCTTAGCGTTTTTCAAGATTTTTCATGTTATTAGTTTCAATAGTTCTTGAAAATCACGATTTTTCCTTTTTTCCTGTGGTGTTTACAAAATTATTTTACACATATTTAATAGAGAGATTGTTCTTATATAATACCTGAAATTGCGTTGAAAATAGGTTTTAATCCGACGGTGGAAAAAAATTTCAAAGTCAGGAATTAGCAACATTTTAGCTCAACTACATATTAATTCCTCACTTTTTACAACTTGAAAAAGTTATTTCTACTTAAGTGTAAGTTTGATTCGATGTCATCAGTTATTATAAAAAATTTCTCTACTAAGTACCTGTAAAATAGTTACGTGAACACATCACAGGAAAATATTGAAAGATCGGCGTAACTTTGAAAACTAATAAAATAATAATCTGGAAAAAAACCAAGCACATAAACTGTAACATCGTTTGTTATTTCTGGGTAGAACAACAAGAATCTTATCCTGTTAATTTGGTGATAGTATGTTAGTGTAGATGTACACTGACAGAAAAAAAGTACAAACAACACAGTTTTGAGTTCAAGTTGCCCCCATTAGAATAGTTATTTCAAAAAATAACATTACAAAATCAATGAAATGAAAGACAGTATATAATAAATCGCAAACCTTCGTCGAAATAAATAATTGTGGAATGAAAACAAAAGGTACTACAATATACAACCTATAATAATAATGCAGCTAGAATAATACAACCTACAATACCGGAAACATTTTGTGTTCATTAACTCGCTATAAATTTAAAGTCTCGACTTTCTTTAGATGTCTTGGGAAATAGTTCTCATATACATATATATATATACAGGATAGGAAAGTAAAAGCCATTAGTCGTTTTTATTTGGAGGAAGTTGTGACGGTCATTTTAGAGTCAATTTAAATTGACCCTAATTGTAGATTCCTGTTTAAAAAAAGTTAAATTGGCCTTAAAATGACCATCATAACGTCCTCCAAAGAAAACGCGACTAATGGAATTTACTTCCCCCCACAATATCAAGCAACTTTTATTAATGACATTTTTTTCTACAACGATTAGTTTTGGAAATATTGTACAGTCTCAAATCAAGCGGTTCACCCTATATATTGCAAAATAAATTTGTAATGTTGTAGCTTATGGATGTTTTTCTGTGAATTTCGTTAGTGGAATTTCAGTATAGAACATTTCACTGAGATTAGATAGGTGGAGAATTTCAGGACTTAATATATTATTTATGAAGAAGAAAATGTTCATTGTGGTTAAGTACATCATAAATGGAGGCCTGGTTTACTTCAAAGAAATCTCGCATCATAGTGCATCTAGTTACATAGTGAGGGACAGCATTAGCTAATAGCTTCATAAACCAGGCAAGTTTTAAGTAAGCATTAAAATTCAAATGCTTGGCTAAAAATAAAACGTGGCAGAGAGTAAAGCGGCAGGATTAGTAGGAAGTCATGTAGTAAATGCGTTGACAGCACATGTTCCATGAGGTTGTTTACATTCCTCTTCAGTGATGCTCTATGTTGCGGGGATGTTTAACACTGCGTAACTAAAGTTACCTACTCGTGCTGCAGTTAACGTACTTCCACATCTTTTCTCTATCTACTACTTATCTAGAATAGGTGGAGTAAGTATTGTATTCCAAAGCTTCGATACCGAGATTTCACCAAAAATAACATGTTTCGTGGCACCCTGAATAAAACAGTTATTTTTACGAAAATGTGTGTGTGTGTGTGTGTGTGTGTGTGAACAGCATAACTCAAAAACTAAATCTTGAATAAATACCAACCTTGGTACTTCAGTTCAGCATGTTCAAAGATGCAATATTTTTAATAACATCCCACACCCCAAGGTACCCTTTACATACAATCTATATAAACTTATTTTCTCAAAAATGGCTCTAACAGTTTGATTAAAATACTATAAATTTAATATGTTTACTAAAAAATAAAATGTATATCGTGAATTATCTGGGAATAGCCTATGAAGTCCTCTTCATTCGGAAGGAATTTTGTATAATCTTGTATAACTGGTAAACGTTAAGCGACGAAAACGTACCACACAAAAAGTGTAGACCTCTTTAAAACACAGTTTATTTCAAATCACTTTTATTTGGCCTAACCCATTTTCGACATATCCGTTATTAATGGTTCGAATTGTTCATTCCTTGATCAATCTTTAAAGTCCTGTTAACATTCAGTTGGACAACAGTTAACAGGTGTTTCTCGCGATTGATGGAAACAGTATGGAACTTTAAGGCAGCATATAGCGTCCAGTTTTTAAACATTTGACTATCGCTGTTCTTTGTATCTATAACGAAATGTGTAACGTAGCTATTTCTGTAAAGGTTTCTCTCAGTGCGGTCGTTTTATGGCGACGCCACGCAGGGATCGTGCGTATGCGTGCTCTGCACACTGTCTGTTACGCTGGAGGGTTTTCGTTCCGTAACACCCGGTCACTTACGAATGATAGTAACATGCACTATAATGAGTACTAACCTTATTATAAGTGGTGTTAGAAGTGTTGTCCATCTACTGAAGACATTCCTGGCATCTTCGGATGAATTTCCATTCACAAGTCTAAATTCTTCTTGAGTAATGTTCTTAATTTGTTTTTATATTCTCTTAAGTTCGCCTATGGTGTGCGGATTGTTCCTATAAACTTTATTTTTTAGGATTCCCCACAAGTAGATTTCGTCAATTTTTTTCCTCCGTTAGAACATCTCAGTTTTGCTTCTTAGGCTTAGCGTTTAGCGATCCGTTGTCCTAAACCTGTTAACCAGACAGCTAACAATTTCTCTACCTGGAACTGAAATACCAGGAAGCTTCTCCTGAAATTGTCTACCTACCTGTCTATATGATTCGGTTTTTGCGCATGTATCATACACAAAAATTCGTTGTTCAAGCTTGAATTTGTCGACAGGCATTGTATTGGACTAAAAGAGTAAACACTCTTAAGAAACCACACAACACAGATGTCTTGAATAAACTTTCACCTTTTAGATACACAACTCTCTTTACAGTACGAACACAAAGCAATGACAGCTAATAAAGACAACCTTGAACGCATGCGCCGCCAGTTGCGCATCGGAAAAGTACTGAGGTCACTGCACTACAGTGTACTATGCATATATCCGATCTGTGGACTCACCTTGAAACGATCGCACGACAGAAGTAGATAGAAAAATAAGTTTAGTAAGAATTTGGAATTAACTGTTCTTCCACACAAGCCGTGTGTTGGACAAGGTTGGAAAGGTACAATCAGACGACTCAAAAATTCAATGGTCCGGTGCTCTAATCACTGAGCTACCAAGGCAACTTGCCGGTAAGACATTGAATTCCTTAACTGATTAGTAAGAATAGTTTGTCTACTTTGTACTTACATGTAATTTATACAATGTTTACAATACAATGGAGTTGCTTATTATTTCTCTTCCCCTTATATTTAACATTCTGTTGCATATATAATCAATTAATGAGGAAGTATAATTTTCCAATATTTGCTTTTTTGCGTTGTTACCCTTTTTCCGCATTTTCTCCAATTTCTTCATATCTCTTTTAACCACTTTAATCTGATTTTTCCTAAATATGTTCCTGCTTTCTCCATACATTCATTTGACCTGCATTAAAAATCTTCCTAATTTTTAGCTCTATTGGTAAATTTTTCCATTTCTCTAGTATTAAATTCTCTCTTCCTTTATCCGTGTCCTCGCATTCCAAAATATAATGCCAATTGTCAAATAATCCATTACATTTAGTACATCTTCTCCCTCCCCCTTCTTCTCCCTCTTAGACCACTTAAATTCATTACACTTATCCTCACCCATGCATACCCCATTCTGGTTCTTTGTGGCATACTTCCGATGTATCTTTCTCTTCCCCATTCCGTTTTTAAATAGTACCTATTCATAAACGATAGAGGGTACGTGTGAATATAACACATCACATTTTTATCTTTTCTACTGCTTATCTAGAAAAGGTCTAGTAGGCATTTTATTTCACCCAAAATATCGATACCCACATTTCGCCAAAATACATGTTTTAAGGCCCCCTGAATCCAGAAATGCAATTTTAAAACAAGTTCCAAGCGCGCGCGCGTGTGTGTGTACCTATGACAGCATAAATCAAAAACCAAAAGTCGGATAAATACCAACTTTGTATTTAAGTTCAACATCTTCCAAAGATGCAATACGAGGAATTTAAATAACATCCCTCATCGCAAACTACCCTTTGTATGATAAACACCTCGTTATTTTCGATTTTCTCACAAATGGCTATAGTGATTTTTATTACACCACCATATTGTTAGAATATTTACATGACAAAACGTAGGTATATCATGACCTATGAAGTCCTCTTCATTTGGAATTAGTTTTGTACAACTTCTAAACAATAAGATATGGACAGAAACTGAATACCTCAAAATGTTATTTCTCATTAAAACGTACAATTTATATCAACGTTTTATAGCATTAACCATTACGGAGATATTCTATAATATTGGTTTAAATTTTCAAATGTCTTTGAAGTGCTTAGTAGCCATTAAATTGTTTCTCGCGGTCGTTCAAATAGTATGGAATTTCAAAGCCAGCATTTAGCGATCCGCTTTTAAAAGGTTTGACTATTGATTTAGCCTACTGTATCCTCTTTATTCCTACAAGGAAAGTAAACCATTTCTGTTAACGTTTATCTCGATTAATACAGATATGCAGATATTTGTCTCACTTTCCTCAAAAGGGGAAAATAAAACCTTAAGACTAGTATAAATATTGAAAAATCATAATCCAAACCAATTGGTATTTTTGTGCTAGAATTTTTATGACAATTATACGATTAAGTGCTTACAGAAAGTTATTAATTTTAAAAGCAAAATATCTTTAACACTAATGACATATTTAAATGTAAAACGATGGTTCCAGTCTGCAAATACTTCTCATGCAAGCATATTTCATTCTAAAAAAAGTAAGTGATCTTTATCACCGTTCAGCAATTTATATTTATTTGAACTAATGTTCAGCAAGGAATGTAAAGTTTAAAGTTTATAATTTGAGGAATTAAGCTTTCAAAATAATATTGTTTATCAACACAGTTAATAAATAAGTATCCTTGTTTTTAATGTGGGTATTATGAGCAACATAAAGGAAACAACGTTTAAAACTATTGAAATGGTATGCGGTAAGTATGCTTGAAACTGTTAACCTCTGTGCAGATTACTTGTCTTTACGAGGTCGTATCATTAGTGTAAAAGTCAATTTAATTTTAAAAAATTAACGTTTGGCCTTTCAGAATATCGCTTTATCACTCGCATGGGGGACATTCCATGTGTAATCGAACGACAAAAGGCCTCGCATTTTTTGTTTACATTGTAATTTTTCCTGTTAACAATGGGTGTATGTAAAGCATATTTATCAAATATTAGCACCTAAAACTCAATGATTTCACGTTATTGATTTTGTCGCATTTTAAATGCGCATAGCTCCGGAACTCTCTATTTCAGAATATTGTACCCGATTACATTTTTCAGCTAAAAGTTTACATTTCAATACAGCATTTACCAAGTATTTTTATAATGCTCACAAAAATTTATATACAGTTTTTACTTGTTTCAAGCGTCTCAGGATTTTTATAAAACTAAAATATTAGATTGAGAATAATCTATAGTATCATTTAGAGAAGTTGATAATGTGGTAAAGTGGTTATGTTTGGGTGTTCGTATTATAGCACAAAAACTAATTTATAGAGTTGATGCACGAGGATCACAAAGTGTTCTGCGAATCTGTGAGGAAATACTCATAGCCTCATTCTGCTTAGTAAGCGTTCTCATTGTTTAATCATGCACAGTAGCTTGCTTGATCTTGAGTTCAAAACAAACGTGCGAGAGCAACTTGGGTGAGTAAAGTAATTTACTTCTTTAATTATTTTAGATAAACCTTATCAGTAGCCATTACATTAAACTACAAGGTTTCCGAGAAAGAATTGTGGTGCTTTACGAGTTTACAGCGAACTAAATATTATGCGTAATCGACTAAAAGTACTTTTAATTAAACAACTCGCAGAATTTCCAAATAACGTTATTTTCAATATGGGCACCATTCACTGCACGACGGAAGTCTAAGCGAAATTCAACTTCAGCTGACACTCTGACAAGAACATCTGGCGTAATGCTTGTAATTGCTTGTCTGATTCTTTGTTTTAGATGCTCGATATTCTCAGTTCTTTCACTTCAGACCTCAATTTTGACATAGTCCCAAAGGTAGAAGTTTAATGGGGTAAGATCTGGACTTCTATCTGGCCATGAGATTGGTCCAATTCTGCCAATCCATCGGTCTGGAAATCGATTATGTAACTCCTCTCAGACATGGTTTGCGAAATGGCACGGTGCTCCATCCTATTGAAACATTATATGCAACCCCATTTCCATTTGCTCGATTTGAAAAAACACCAAATTCTGTAGCATGTCCATGTATGCAATGGAGTTGACGGTTCTTTCAAAAAAGAATAAATGGACCAAAAATCTTGTTGTGCACAAGACCGCACCAGACGTTCATCTTAGGAGAATCTCGAATGTTGGATTTCCCAAAGCTCAAATTCGGCAACTGTGCTGATTAATCAACCATTTACATGGGAAGTGACCTCATCAGAGAGGATGATATTCTCAAGAAATTGTGGTTCATCATCAATTCTTTGTAGCATGCTAGTAGCGAATTCAGCCTTAAGCGATTTGTCCTGTGGTTTTATTGCATGCAAGAGTTAAATTTTATAGCACTGCAATTTCAGTCTCTTCCTCATGACGTCATACACTTGACTTCGGAAGACCAACTGTAGACTATGGCGTGGAACGAACTTCTGAGGACTCCAAACACAAGACTGTCAGATTCTTTCGACATCTTCTAATGTTCTGGACCTTCTTGCTGATTTTCCTTTTTGTACACTGTCGGTCTTCTTAAATTGTTTGTATCGTCGTCCGTCTGATATTGTTCTCATGTGGAAGATCTTTGTCGTACTCACGTCTGAATTCCCGCTGTACCTCAATCACGGATTTGTGTTCCGCCAACCATAACACACATGCAGCTTTTTCTGGTACTACACATTTCACAAAAACACAAAGAAAACAGTTTGAAGAAAGCAAGGAGCACTTCTATAACATGTCTATAAACATTTCAAATAACATTTTAACACAAAGAAAACAATTTGGAGAAGACCTACACAAATCATCTATATGCAGAATGTGTTTATGTAATAACATGCAATGCAAAAATATGAAATTTTGCAACAGTGAGTTTATGACGATTGAAGCAATGATAAAAACATGCGAACTGTTTGAATTACTGAATTAATTAAAAGTACTTTCAATCAATTACACATAATACTGAGTTCAAAGTGAACTCGTAAAACCCCACCATTCATTATCGAAAACCCTGTATATGTTTGACTGTGCTTAAATTGCGCAATATCATCATTTATAATAACATTATTTTTCTTAATCCGTAACCGCTACACTTGAAAACATAGAAAATTCACTTAAATAAAAAGAAGAACATGTTTACTCGTCAGTATTAAATTGAAGTTTAAGGTATCAAAATAAGGCACGATTTAAATAATTATAGTTAAAGATTCCAGCGTTATAGCAACTTGAAGCTGGAAAGTTTAAGAAGATACGATAAATTTAAACAATTTTAATTGCAAAACTATGATGTTCTAAATTTTAAGAGTTTGCATAAAGCATTGTATCGGGCTTGTCTACAAATAAAAAACAAAAGTTTCGTTTCGTTTAAAAAATTCAAGGTCGATTTTCTTTCTATTTCGGACGATTTGAAATCTTATGTCCCATGGGGATTGACATTACGGCAAATCTTGCACCCCTCCCCACTAACGGACTCCGCCTCACTTTGAAGATAGGAATCATTAGTGTTGGTGTATGGCTCTGGCTTCCCACATCAAATAGTCCGATATTATTTATGTGCTAGTCTGAAGGACGAAGTGAACAAAAATCTTCATACCCCAGAAGAACAGAAGAAAAACTTACCAAAATAAAATCAGAAGCATTACAGTAACTAAACTAAATCGTTTCATTTGGAATGTGATGACCCTATAGAATGCTTGTTTAGATGTTGTAGGGAAACATTTACGCCATTTGCTAAGGCTAAGATTTTGTGTGTAGTTTTAAGAAGGTAAGTCAGAATACAGCTAAGTCGGCTATGGCTGTTCAGCTGCCGAGACGCAAAACACTCTGCGAGCGGTAAAGACATATTCTGAAAGCTCTGTAATTATTAACACTAAAGGATTACAGGTTTGAAAAAATTAAAATTATTTTCCATCAAAAGTTGTTTTTGCCTCCTTTTAATAAATAGAAAAAGGATAGATTTAATATGAGGATCCTATAGAATCCTCTTAACTTCTAGTGTTTTGGGAAGAGAAAGTGATACTGTTACAAATATGAGCCATCTTGCACAATTGTGAAAGAGCAGCCAAAGAAATATATAAATCGTGTGTTGGAATCCCATGAAAAGTCTGCTCCGATCAAGGAAGATATATAGTAGTTTTACCTCCTATCATAACCCTTAGATGTCTGAGGTTCATAACACTAAAATCCCCAACATTCTAAGTTATTTTACTGTTTGCTGAGCCACTAAATTACTCTTAATGCGCACACCGAACTTATTCAGCTTTGAGTGAATGGTATGGATTATACAATAAAGCTAACTTTGAAAAAGACTGGAAGCAATATCAAGTTTCTCAGAATGAGATACTATTGAAATGCCGAAGTTCGCAGAAATATTTATTTTCTTAAAAGAAAAAACACTTTTATGTCTTTGTCAGTAGGGCAAGAAGCCTACTCAACTTTTCTTATGATTACTAGCGCTCTCGGTCAACTTCTGGCGGAAGGCGAAACTTATTCAAATCAAACGAGAACCGGAATCATTCCTTGGTATTGTCTTTCCAAAGTTGTTGGTTAGTGAACTCATTTCAACTCAAAGAGACGGCAGAACGTTCTTATACCCTTTGTTCACGTTTGAATGTGTCGCATTTAGCAGCAGGAGAATGTCACGTCTTCTCCTGAACGCCTCACATTGTTTTTAATCATATTTGTCCAACAACGAACAGAACTAAGTTCTCTTCAAATTAGAGTGACCATTTCTCCAAAATACAAATACGAGATGTTACTTTATGCAGCAATTATATGCATTAATTACCATTATTCCTACCGATGGGCCGACAGATATCGTAAACGGTAGATCGTGGTTCGAACCCCCCCCCCCTCAAGGACCGTTTGCTACGACTGAATTTTTTGCACGTTTTCCTCAATCTTCATAAAAGGAAAAATGCTGGTGAGGCAACCTCAACTTAGTCCTGGAACGTTTTCTTCGCCAGTTATTTTATTTCAAGTTTTATCAGTGACCACGCCTGTGCTACCGTATGCTTTAAGAACTGGCACTACGTACACAGAAAAACATTGTGTTGAGCTATATTCACATGGCTTTCTCTACCCACTCTCGTATATTTTATTTAACTTCTGCAAATGTATTTTTTCCCCTCTACTTTATATTAACCTAGATAAACTTCTGCACAAATATTTAGGGATAGAGGAAATCGAATCGATAGTCAATAGGTTTAAAAGACAATCGCTAAATACCCTTCTCATAACATTGCGAGGAATACCTGAATAGCGACAGTGCTTTAAAAAACCACAGAATTGAAAAATTCGAAATAATAATGGATACCTCGGAAACGGCTTCTTTTACTACTACTACTTCTTCGCCTGTTTATCCTCTTCTTATGTAGGACTTACACCCCCAGGACTTACAAGTCTATGCCTCGGTCAGACGCCTGTTGAGGAGCAGAGGGACTCTTCGGATCGGAGAGAGTGAACAGAGGGGTGATCAGCCCGAGATGAACGTGAGGAAGTGAGCGAGATGAATCGGGAAAGGTGAAGATGAAGCACTGGTGGAATGAAATGGCAGGGGAAACCGGAGAAAACCCGCACAGATGCCGCTTGGTCCCCGACAAATCCCATATGCAAGTCCCTGGGCCTTAATGTTTACCAGTTATAGAAATCCATACCAAACTCCTTCCGAGTCAAGAGCATTTCGCAGGCTATTTCTAGATAATTTAAACATTTTGTCAGGTAACTATCTTAAATTTATAAATTATTAGAGCCACTTTTGAAAAATAAATTTAAAATGTCAAAAAACGTTCCCTGTAAAGGATAATTTGGGGTGGGTTTTTTCTTGGATATCCTCGTATCGCATCTCTGGAAGATACTGAGATTTGGGTTAAAGTGCTGTACCTATCCTGCATTTCATTTACACACACACATTCTAAAAATGCGATACATTCGCATACCTTTTCCTACCCTCTATCATTTATCACTCGTATACAAACTAATCTTACTAAAGCTTGCTTTTATATCTACTTTATTTTAATCCAAATAAACTTTTGCAGAAATAGCTACATTAAACATTTTCCCATATATACAAAGGGAACAGCGATAGTCAAAAGTTTAAGAACTGGACGCTATACACTGACCTTAAAACTGCATGCTTTTTCCATGCAATCGCAAGAAACACCTGAATGTTGACAGGACTTTAAAAAGAATGGCAAAGTGTTGAACACTTCAAACCATTAATAACGGATATCTCGGCAATGGCTGATGTCACGTAAAAAACTGAGTTTTAAAGAGATTGCATTTCTTGTGCAGTACGTTTTCGTCTATCGCTTAACGTTTGCCAGTTACACAAGATTATACAAAATACCTACCGAATGAAGCACTTCAAAGGCTATTACCAAAGTTCAAGATATGCATTTTATATGTCATGTAAATATCTTTAATACTGGCACTTATATAAAAATGTTAGAGCCATCTTTTAGAAAATCAATATTTTCGAAAAATGTTCTATGTGAAGGGTAGTTTGGGGTAGGGGATTTTCTTGAAAATCATTGTATCGCACATTTGGAAGGTACCGAGTTTTAATTAAAAGTTTGGTGTTGATCCGACTTTTAGTTTTTGAATTATGCAGCTCACAGAAACACACAGACTAACACATGGATCTGGTTCTAAAAATTCCTTTTTTGTATTCAGGGGGCCTCAAAATGTATTTTCGGTAATCTCGGTATCGAAGTTTTGGGTGGAATGCACCACCTACTAGGTACGTAGTAGGTTTGAGGTCTCCTGAATCAAAAAAAATAAAAAGCATTAGAAAAATGTCCGTTGTGTGCGTGTCTGTATTTGTGTCTGTGTGTGTGTGTGGGGGGGGGGTCGCCCTCCGTGGTGTAGCGGTTACCATGTTAGCCTCCTTCTGAGGTTTGGGGGTTCAAACCCGGAGGAGGGCGATGAATTTTCTTTGGGTGTAAAAGTCTTTAGCACGACTTCCTTCGGAAGGTAAGTAAAGCCGGTGGACCCATGTCGTAGATTTACGACATATAAAAGAACCTCAAGCCTGATAAAGAGGCCTTTGAGTAAAATTACTGGTCTATCACGCCCAATATACAATGGTACGCTTAAGGACCGCAGCAGTTAAAAGAGCGTCCATAAATAAAACTTTGTTTAATTTTTTTGTGTGTGAGAGTGTATGTCTGTATGTCTGAACAGCATGAGTCAAAAAACGAAAAGTCATATAAACACCAAACTTTGTATTCAAGCTCAGTATTCTTCAAAGATGCGACACGAAGAGTTTCAAGAAAATCCTCCCACCCTAGACTATCCTTTACATGCAGCATTTTTCGATAATTTTGATTTTCTCAAAAATGACTAACGATTTTTATTAAAATATCATATTTAAGATATTTTTATGCCAAATGAAACGTATATCTTGAATTTTCTGGGAATGTCCCCAAAAGGCCTCTTCATTCTGAATGGCTTTTGCATGACTGGTAAACCAAGAGACAAATATAGTTCTTCTACACACGAAATGTAGATCGTTAAAACATGCAACTTATGTCAAACACTTTTTTGTGGAGTGAACCATTTCCGAGATATTACTTGTTAGTTGTTTGAATTTTCCAATACTTATACTTTTTCTCAAATGGGAATTCGTTATTTTTTTTTATGCTCTGGTCATGCAAAGAGAATGGAATACTTCACACTTCAATAGCAACCAGCTCTTAAAAGATTTGACTGTCGCTTAAATGCTACCATATTACCCTTCTACCTACAAGAAAATTAGCAATAAGTTTCTGTAAATGTTTATATAGACTAACATGAAGTAGACGGAGAATAAGCGTTTGTAAAAATAGTTTGTACAAGAGTAGAGAGTCATGCGAGTGCAAAACATCATTTTTTTCTTTGTTTCCTCGGTTAATGCCAAACAAGCGTAGTTTAAGTATTGCCCATTTCTCCACACAACTTGTTAATGATAGCTTAGATTCATAATCTTATTATTTCTAAATGATTTCTGTCGACACAAACGTACACACATGCGCACGATGAAAAGTATATGTAAGGAAGTTCTTGGTAATGTTATTAAAGTCATTATAGATGTGTGCATGCCGACTTGCCTTTCATGTCTCCCTTAAATCCTTCGTAACATACAGTCCATTAGTTGTAAAAAATTAGGTTTTTGACAAACTTGGTGGAATTGTGAAAAGTTACAAACATCTCTGCCGCCCCAACACACACACACACACACACACACACACACACACGTGCGTTTATCTAAAAAGTTTTTGATGTTAGAGGTTTTTGGGGGCTTAAGAAGTTTTGGTATTAATATAACTTGTATTCATGATTAAATCTGGATATCCATTTTCAGTTGGAATATAACACTTCTACCTACCTCTAAGTAGTAGAGAATTTATTTTGACACTTTTGTCAATATGCATATGCTTGATCTCAAATTCAGTAAATTCTTCAGTTTGTATACAGCTGTTTATGTCCACAGGCATTAGTCAGTTGTGAACAAAACAATCGGTTAGGTTACAGATAATCCAAAGAAGCCGACTTCTGCGTGAGAAAATGTTAAAATACACTAATGAAAATATTTCAGAATTGCCAAACAAACAATGAAACAAATTGTGGCCTTATTTTGATATCCACGATTTCCTGTATAAAACCTCCCGTCTGCATTTTACTTTTTTTTTACTCCCTTCTACGTATAGTAAGTAGAAGTATTGCATTCCACCCAAAAAAATCGATACCGAGATTTAACCATAAATCCAAAAAGATCATTTTTGGAAAAAGGTTCGTGTGTGCGTACAGTATAAGTCGGATAAATACCAAGCTTGGTATTTATGTTCAGTATCTTTCAAAGAAGCGACACGAAGATTTTAAAGAAAATCCCCCCCACCGTAGACTACCCTTACATGGAACATTTTTCGAAAATGTTCATTTTCTCAAAAATGGCTCCAATGTTTTTGATTAAAAATATCATACATTTAAGATATTTTTATGTAAAATGAAATGTATATCTTGAATTTTCTAGCAAAGTCCCCAAAAGTCCTCTTCATTCTGAATGGATTTTGTTTAACTGGTAAACCGTAAGTGCTAGATAAAAGTTTTCTACACAGTAAATGTAAATCTCGTTAAAACACAGAATTTATGTCATATACACTTTTTTGTGAAGTGAACCATTTCCGAGACATTCCTTGTTATTTGTTTGAATTTTCCAATACTTATACTCTTTCTCCTGGACATGCTAAGAGAATGAAATGCCTCGCATATCAACCAGCTCTTAAAGCATTTGACTATCGCTTAACGCCTACCATATTCCCCTTGCACTTACAAGAAAATTAGCAATAACATTAACATTTGAATATCATGATTAACATGAAGTATATGGAGAATAAGCGTTTGTAAAAACCGTTTGTACAAGAGTAGAAAAAGTCATGCCGGTGCAAAACATCGAATTTTTCCTTTATGTAATGTTCAAACAGTGAATTGGGTTTTAAAACTGTTAAAACTCTGGTAAATTGTTCAGGTAGGATAAATTTCCTGAAAAAGCTTCTCCTTTCATTTTCGAAAGATAGCTAAGTCAACATAACAGATATAATATCTATCAATTTTTCCTTTTCCATCGGGTTACTAATAATCATTCCGCGTATATTTCCTAGCAGCAGCAGCTCGGGGTAAATGCCAGCCGGAAAACAACAAAGGAAGTGGATGTATACAGGTAAGCTCCATACTGATCACTCCGGTGCAAAAAAACAGTATTTATATTCTTCTGCGGACTAATACACTCTGCGTAGAGAATTGTAGAATGCGCAGGAATGGGTCATTATGTGGTGGTATGCTGTAAAGTGAACTTTCGCTGCCGTGTGCTATCTGACCAGAAAAACAATTAGTTGAATTCCAGTGTGATCGTTAATCTGCTTTGTTTATAGAAAATTTTTTTGTCGTAGCTACGCATCCCCTTTCCTCCTTCTGGGTTCATCTTTTACGACGGGACTGCCGGCCGCAGGACCGGGCCAGTACCAAACTCTGCGGTAACCTATCTGTACAGCTACGGAGGTTGAAGTATTTGCAGTTCGGTCTAACAGTTTGGTATGGTTAACAGTAGGAATAACGTTATTTCAAACTGTCTGTTAACTGCTTACTGAGTGTATTTATTATGGTGTATACTATAGAACACCGTGTGTCAAGTTTTGCTCGAACGAAGTCACTTATGAACTGTTAGGTAGAATTTATATACATATAAAGTCCTTAGTGTCACTGTCTCTAACAAATTCTGAACTTGTAGGTTGTTCAAAAAAATGTCCACGAATTGCGTCGTGTTGTACAAAAGGAAACCCATAGCCAACATTCTAACCGAGGAAAAAATTAAGACGAGATACGGCCTGTCGTCGAAAAAAAGTACAAGAAAGTCTAAGCCTGGAATTACGTGTTTTAATGACAGAATAATTGATGGTCTACTCACGTTGTAGATCTAAAGCTATAAATCATTATCTACAGGGGATGCTTAAAAATACAAGCTTTTGCAACAAATCCGCATGCGTCCAACGAACTAGAAGAAAGTATCTGGCGTGCGTATTAAAATATTTCGGCAGCAGAAGTTCGTCCACTGTTTAATAAAGTATTGAATAGGCGCCAGACTTGTATAGGCGCAGAGCAGCATTATTTAGAATGGTTTTTATAACTAAAGGTAAGCTTAATATGGGCATATTGTTTCGTATCAACATTATGTAGGTGAGAAATGGAAGAATGGTCCGCCGCTACTGTGCGAACGGATTCGTATAAAGGTGCCGTATGAGCGGCGGGCTGCCAGTCGCGGCATTCAAGAGAAAGCCGTAAATTGTTAACAGAGTCTGATTTAAGGGGAATGCCTGCCTCTACACAACTGTTTTCCTATCAGCTGAATCTTCCGGTAGGGAAACGGCATTTGAGGGCTTGGCTATAACCCGAATTACCATGCAGCCACATCCGGTTATTCATATGCGTGCTCATGTTCATTGGGTCCTCGTCTCAGGCGAAGTCACGAAATTTGAGGGTTTTTTTAGGGGTACGAACACAACATTTCCTTTGGAAAATCCTTACTGCCCGAGGTGAGTAAAATGTCCCTATTGTATTTAAATACCATAATTTACTGAACAATGCATCTCTTACTCAATAATAGCTATTTTATTGGAAACATACGTTTACAAATTAGGTAAAGTATCGTAGTGACTAGGCCAATAATTCTACCGTAACTACAATATTGCAAAATGCTAACGAATGACAAGTAAAAATTTTTCATTTTTTATCTATTAAAGGAAAGACCGTAATGAACCCGAGACTCGTCTCACTGCGGCTTGCTGTAATATTTCCATCTCACGCAATATTCCATGATCGAGAGCAGCAAAATTACAGAAATAGCGAACAAAGGAATACGTTGGTAGTGTAATCGATTGTCTTTAAAATTAAACCGAAGAGAAATTTAATGTGCTAGGCCGTGCGATGTTCTTGCGGGATAGAATAGTGGTCCCTGAACACTGCGAATTGCTCATGTAATTTGGCCAAAAAAAATTAAAAATAAGGAAAAAGTTTTGATCATTTAAATGTCCTTGATCAAGTTTATTAGTGTGCATATACTCGCATGTTATTTCTTGGGGTTTTGAAATATGTTGAATGACCCATCTGCAACAGCTAAGCTTACACATATTTGTTTGACACGATGTGTAGTGGTAATAACATTACGTGAAGCTGCCTGTTGTGTTTATTCCGTGTAGTTATCATAAGTACACCACAAAAAGCCTGTGTTTATTGTGTTAAGTTTTGCTCAAACGGAGTTATATGTGGACCGTTGCCTTGAATTTATACACAAATTCCCAATTTGACTGTCCTTAAAAATGGTTCAAATTTTAGGTTGTTAAATGTAGATGCACTGCATTCGTGTTATAAAAAAAAGAAATGGAAGTCAACACGTTAATTAGTCTTTACGAATTTTGAAATTATTTGCCGAGTTGAATTCAAAATATATAAAGGGAAATCCAAAACACAGTGTGTAAATTACAACATGTTGGTAGAGATTTAGAGATTCATCAGTTTCTCAAAAAACGTATTCATCACATGGTATCGTCGTCAATTAGAAATTCTATGAAAACCTTGAAAATCTTTTTGAAGATTTCATAGCTCAGAATAGCATTGTAACATCAAGACTTCATCTGATTTGTCTCCGCTCCACTACTAGCTTTCCCACAACTCAGTAATCAGCTTACTGTTACTCCCTTTCTTCTGATATTCTTATAGCTGGGAGGGTTCGGTACAAATATATGTGTAATAGGCTCAACGTTGCCCGAATCTGGAAATGCGAACCTAAGATGGAGACCTGCAGAACAGTATTCCTTAAATCTAATATGGGTTTTCATCTCAGGCTACTGGATCTCTGCCTTTAGGAAACAGTGTTTCCGCTATTATCTGTAGTAAAACTGGTTTCCGACCGGCGGATATTTTTACAAGTCAGAACAAAGAGAAGAAAAGGAAAGGCACCAATAGCAGGTACGCCAAGGTTGCAAACCGGTGGCAGCAGTATGGTCGATTTCACAATGGCGTACTGCTACATCAGGACCTCTGATAAAATGGTCATATTACTACGTGCTGCTAGATTCAAAGGCGGACGGTTTGCTTCACTTCTTTCTCTCTTATGCGCGAGTTTACCCATGCTCTGGAAGTCACCACATTTCATGACACTGAGATTCACACTCCAGATTTATAGATATAAAATTACAAGTGCTATATCCTAAGAATGCCACGAGAATAGAATACCTTATATAGTATTATTCTGTCATTATTCAATGTTATGTACTCACATTATCTAACTTTACTCACGGGGACGTTTTCCTTTCGTTTCAGTTTACCAACTACAGCACTTTAACACCAGTAGCGATAATGTGATACAGTGTCGAACTTTAAAGCGAAACATTCATTAATTTTACTGTGAGATATTTATGGTTATTTTTGTTAATTGTTAAATAGCACCTTATTCCTTGCATTATATTTGAACACAGCCTTAATTATTCTGAAGAAAAATAAGGATCCTGCAAAAATTGTATGTATGGTTTACTCTTTTGGAAAATGGTTATGGTATCAGGAAACGCAGAAGGATTTCGGCACTTAAAGGAGGTCTAAACCAAAAAATCACTTGTATATTTTATTTAATATTTTACAAGATCTTGGGTTGCGCATAATAGTGGTGAAAACCCGGAACAATGCATGACTTACCGTTCAGGATTTGCAGGACATTTTCCACACCTGCAGTGCACTATGGTGGCATCATATGGCTAACCAGCATTCTTGAAGCAGGTACCTCCTGATGAGCAGCTGATCAGTCATAGCGTTAAGCTTCACAGGAATGTGAAGACATTGTAGTGCCTTAAATATCCATACTTTAAAATTACACTTCTTTGAATTCGTCTCATTATTTACACATTTTATTCTTTTTTCGCCGTTTTCTCACAAGTAATCTAAAGTGAGAGAAGAACCAACCTTCAATTTCCTGTTTATTAGGTTTAATTTTCTAAAGTGAGCCAATATTACAAGGTATGTTGCTACTGTCAGCAATTCCTGGTACAACATATTCGTATTTTAACGTGTTCATTTATTTCAGTCACTATTTATGTTGCAATGTTTTGTCTCCACTAAGAAGTTTGTCTTTCATATTTCTATTTATACATCCATTCTCCCGCCGATTTAGGATATTCCAAGGAACTGCCCGCTATTTTTGCTCTTGGGGAAAATTATGATCTGCAGCAGCTACCTTTGATCTGACATACATCCTACATACCTAGAAATGAAAAATGTGCTCGTTTTGGAACATACTTAAAGCGCTCATTGTGATAGGATTCAAGGCTTCCTGTATGATGAAAAGATTGATATGCACAATATCACTTTAAAATCATGCATTATTTATGGTCGTACACAAGTCATTGTATTGTGTAGAATTCTTACAAGCCAGCTTGTGTTTTTTAGTTTTTTTCTCTTCGCTAAACATATCAGACCCACACATTTTTGACAAATACTGAATAGCTCAAGGAGAGCATTTATACATACAAAGCATAAAATAACATTTTCTGAACTTACATCTTCCTCTCCATCTTCACTGGATTCCTTCAAATATTCATTCGGTTTATAATCTTCAGCGTTTACAACGTTTAGTCTAACTTTGGTTCACTTTAGCGTGGTTTATAGCACCAAAAGTTTCATTTCCGAACTCGCACTGTATTTCAGCTTCAATCTTCAGCTCCACGTGTAAAGTCTCAGAAACTAGTGTAGCTGAGAATTGCTTACTGAATTAGTGACTAGCTGTAGCACTTGCTTTGTTTTAAGAAAATGTTAGTTTCTTTTTTGGGAGATATTTCTTCTAGCCTTCTTAAAAGTTTCGAAGGCATCACATTATCTTTCAATCTAGGACTTTGAAATTTCTGGTTCTTTATTATTTTTATTTTATAACATCTTCTCATTAAAATCATTTTCTTTGAAATAAATTCCATATGTTTTTATCATTTTTGTTGGCACAAAGGTTTTGCTTTTCATAGCAGTAATCTATTTATCGTGCACATGTCGATTCTTACTCCTATCAAGCAATTAGTAACAATCAATATTTCTGTTAGCGCAGGAATTATTTGCACAATCATAAGCACTGCGTGTTTACACTCGCAGAACACTGGGAAAGGAAAACTGTTCTACGCAACATAACAAGAGGAAGTAAATGCAATGCAAGAGTACCTAATCCAAGTGAGAATGAGTAGCGTGGCACAATCCTAACCTTATGACCTCACCGCGAGGTGAGCATTCAACATAAAAAGTGCTTTCAGAATGAAAACGAGAGGTCGTAGAACAACGTGGTTTTCAACAATGTGCTCAAAACTGTTTATATGTTGTTAGAAGTCATTAAAAATTTAATTCAATCCTCCTTTAAGCGCTCAGTCGCCTATTGTGCTTCTGGAAACCTCCGGAGGAAGGTGTGAAGCTAAGGGCACAGAGGGCGAACAGACCCGAGGCGGCAGGTTCACGCCCAGGCGGGGTCCCTAATTTCTCCAGATATTACATCCTGACGCCGGCCGGACAAACCACAGGCCTACCTTTCCTCACGGAGGGATTTCTCTCAGGGCCCGTCCCACCCGAATGCTAGGGCAGACAATCCCTCAAAGTAAACTACAACGCCACGCGTCTCTTGCCTACCCTCCACTCGCCTGATCATTTGACCCTTAAAGTAAGGAAATGGGGGACTAAAATTCCCAAGATCGGAGTGGCTGACCCAACGGGAATCGAGCCCGAGACCCCTCCGAATGCGAGTCTCGCACAATAGAGCGGGCCCATCTCGCTTGATTCTATTGGAAATATACTACTTTACTTGCCCTTCTAAACCCTCGGGACTTCAAGTGCATTAAATCATTGCTTGCAGTGTGTATTACCACATTTTGTTTCAGGCAATTCATTTGATGCATTGCATCTAGAAAAACATTATTTAACACGATGTTACATTGGTAGGGGATAATTACCTGAGGTAATATCTACACAGAAAGCCTCTTCAGCAATGAGAGTGTTTCTTCGGGTTATTTGTGTTGATGTTTGCAGCTGTAAATGAACAGTTTTGCTTAGAGCATTTCAAAGTTCTGATACACGGAATGCTTGTTAGCAGAAATACAAAAGCATATGGGAAAACAAAAAACAAAGTGTAATTGCATTGCTCTGGGAACAAGGAACATATTGGGGCGTGTTGTTTGCAATTCTGATAGTATATTTGACGAAACCGCGACCACAAATGTTCGATAAAGATGCGATTAGTAGTTTTTCGAGAAATTTTTTTCAATTGTATGTGTATAGACGGCTTCAGAACTTCAAAAGATACCACATCCATTACTAAACGTTTTTCAGGAATCCAGAAAAAACTGTATCCAATGTTACCAATTCTAAAATAAGATAATGCCACAAAGCTACCAAATTTGTTAAATAAAAAAAAGGTCGACATGTTTCCATCATATGGATTTCTCTACTTGCTCTCCTAGTTATAGTTTTATTTTAAAAGTTAATCATACAAGAGTTTGTTTGTATATTTGCTTCCTCTTTATCGTAGTAAGTTTTGAATGAGAACAGTTTCAATACATTTCGTACCAGGTAAACAAGAGTATTAGGAAGTCTGATATGACCGTCAAAAACTTTGTGTATACCTGAATTGATATTATTATTATTACTAGTACTATTATTACTATTATCCCCGCTTAAGGAAGACCAGAAGTTCAGTCCTGAATACCTACGCCTGTCGCAGTAAAAAAATTACCAATGCCTGTACTTATAAAATCTAACAATCTACTCGCTTTAACTTCTGAATATCATATATAGAAAGTCAAGCAGACTTAAAACCTCTGAATTATAAATATCGATATTCAAAAAGATCACCAATAATAAAAGTTTGTGTCATACAAAAGATATTTGCCAAAAGCTAAGAGGAAATAAATTCGTCTCTTGATGTTCACTCCCTCAAAAAAGAAAGAGTGGAGCTTTATAACGAGCATATACCAGCACACTCTTGGATGAGAAATCATATCAGATTATCGGTAACGAGTGGAGGGAAATGATAAAAATTACAGGCTATGTTTCTGCTATGCAGTCTGTACCGGGCAGATTACTGCACAACCACCTCTGTAGATATTGTCACGAAGAGAAAAAACTCCTGGGATCTAATCGACGGGATGAACTATTGAGAAACGCTCGACACCATGCCATTAGGTCTTGCATCGCAAAAGAACTAAGGAATAAAGAATTCAACGTTTATGAAGAGGTCCATAGACTGACAATTAGCAGCAGCTCGCGAAGAATAAACATATTCGCCCTCAAAAACAACCGCTTTTCTGTGTACATATATTATAGATCCAACAGTCACATTTGAACATTGTACGAGGTGCGAGTATTAAATCCCGGAACTGATCCCCTAAATGGAAATAAAATTACCTGATTTAAATTTGGCTGCCATCCCCTTCAAAGTAGTTCCCTTGGCAGCTATGCACCGATCCCAAGGCCTTGCCATTTTTGGAATGTGTCTTGTTCTTGAAGTGGTGTAAGCACCTTCGGAGATTCGCGTTGCATCTCCTCTACCGTGCCAAAATGGCGATCCTTCAGCTTCAATTTCATCCGTGCCAAATTTGGTGAATATTGGGAAGGACGACCATGAAGTTATGAGCACAAAATGGCGTGTTGCGAGAGCTCTAAGAGCCGGTTCGTTGTCGTCTTAGAGTATCCAATTTTTCTCTGCATTTATGAAATCTAATAGAAGTTAACAGTTAATATCACATAAATAATTTGTAAATGAAATTGTAAGTAAATATTACTCTATTAACTAAACACATAAATTTATATCAAACATAAATCTATTATAAATGAAAATGTTTTTACCTTGTCTAAAATGATAATTTGTATTCACAGGAGGTTGGTTTGACAGTAGATGCCATATTACAGCAGCAAACTCGGAAGCAGCACAAGAACGGTATGTATTAGAAAATTAAAACGAATAATAAATAATTTATAATCAGCTAATGGTATAAAAGAGTTGTTTTTTCTCTAGTACGCCTTTATCCATCTTTAGGAGATTTCCCATTTTAAAAAATTGTCAATTAGAATTCGAGAACTTTTAAAAAAAATCTGATGTGTTTCCTCAAATTACTTTCTCTACTCTTGTACAAACTATTTTTACAAACGCTTATTCTCTATATGCTTCATGTTAATCGAGATATCGAGATGTTAATCTTATTGCTGATTTTCTTGTAGATGCAAGGGAATTGGTAAGCCTTAAGCGATAGTCAAATATTTTAAGAGCTGGTTGCTATGTGGAGTATTCCATTCTCTTTGCATTACCAGAACAAAAAAAAATGAATAATGTATTTCCATTTGAGAAAAATTATGTTTTGGAAAATTTAAGAGAATAATAAGCAATATCTCGAAAATGGTTCACTCAACAAAAAAAATGTATATGACATAAATTGTGTATTTTAACGCGATCTACATTTCTTGTGTAGTAAAATTTTGTCTATATCTTATGGTTTACCAGTTATGCAAAAGTCGTTCACAATGAAGAATACTTTTGGAGACAATCCCAGAAAATTCGTGATATACATTTCATTTGTCATGAAAATATCTTAAACATATGATATTTTAATCAAAATCGTTAGAGCCATTTTTGAGAAAATTAAAATTTTCGAAAAATATTCCATGTAAAGGGTAATATGGGGTTGGGGGATTTTCTTGAAAACCTTTGTATCGTATCTCTGGAAGATACTGAACCTAAATACCAAGTTTGGTGCTTATCCGACTGTTCGTTTCTGAGTTATGCTGTTCACAGGCACACGAAAATGTTTCCAAAAATTCTTTTTTGGATTCATTGGGCCTCAAAACATATATTTCCGGTGAATCTCTGTATCGAATTTTTGGATGGAATAAAATTTTTCTCCTACTTACTATACGTGTAGAGAAAGTAAAAATCTTATGTGATGTATTCACATGACTTTGTCTACCCTCTATCGTTTAGTAGTGAGTATACAAACTATTTTAGTAAAGCTTATTTTTATATCTACTAGGTTTTAATCTAAGTAAACCCTTATAGAAATAGCTGCGGTACACATTTCGTTATAGATACAAAGATAACAGCAACAGTCAAATATTTAAGAACTAGACACTATATGATGGCCTTAAAATCCCATTTCTATGCAATCGCGAGTAACAACTGAATACTGAAAGGACTTTAAAGAAAGAGCATGAAATGAACAACTCGAAGCATTAATAAGGGATATTTAAATATTTTATGTCATAAAAAAGAGTACTTGAAATTATTTGTGTGTTTTAAAGAGATCCACATTTTTTCGTTTAGTACGTTTCAATTATTTGCTTAACGTTTTGCCAGTTATACAGGATTAATCAAAATTCCTTCCGAATGAAGATTATTTCAAGGTTATTCCCAGAAAATTCAAGATATACATTTTATTTGTCATGTAAATATATTTTAATATATGATATTTTAATCAAATCGTTACAGCCATTTTTTAAAAAAATAAAAATCTTCGAAAAATGTTCCATGTAAAGGGTAGTCGGGGGTGAGGATATTTTGTTGAAAATCTTTGTGTCGCATTCTTGAAAGATACTGAACTTAGATAACTAGGTTGGTATTTATCTTACTTTTCGTTTTTAAGTTATATTCATAGACACACACACAGACATACACGATTTTTTTTATAAAAGACTGATGTGTTGCACTCACATAACTTTCTCCACTTCTGTACAAAGTATTTTACAACCGCTTATTCTATATGTACTTCATGTTAATCGATATAAACATTTGCAGAAACTATATTATTGCTAATTTTCTTGTACATACAAGGGGAATATAGTAGGCTTTAAGCGATAGTCAAATCTTTTAAGAGCTGGTTGCTATGTGGAGCTCTGCATTACCGGGACATAAAAAACGAATAACGAATTCCCATTTCAGAGAAAGTATAATGTTGGAAAATTGAAACAAATAACAAGGAATGTCTTGGAAATGGTTCACTCCACAAAAAAAATGTATTTGAGAAATGTTGTGTTTTAACAAGATCTACATTTTTAGGGCAGTAAAAGTTTGTGTCTCTCTTACAGTTTATCATTTATGCAAAAGCCATTCAGATTGAAGGGGGCCTTTAGTGATATTCCCATAAAATTCAAGACATACATATATATTATATTTTAATAAAAATCTTTAAAACAATTTTTTTGAGAAAATTTTCGAAAAAGTTCCATGTAAACAGTAGTCTGGGGTGGGGTATTTTCTTGAAAATCTTCGTGTCGTATCTTTCTTTGAAAGATACTGAACCTAAATACCAATTTAGGATTTATCCGGCTTTTCGTTTGAGTTATGCTGTTCACAGACACACACACACACACACACGAACGCGTTTCCAAAAATGCTTTATTTGGATTCAGGGGGCCTCAAAACATGCGTTTATGGAGAAATCTCGCTATCGAATTTTGGGGTGGAATTCAATATTTGCCCTACTTACTGTACATGGTAGATAAAGTAAAGATGCCTTTTATTCAGGGAGCCTCAAAAGATGTATTTCCGGTGAAATCCCGGTATTGAATTTTTGGGTGGAATGCAATACCTTCTCTACCTACTATGTACGTGTTAGAGAAAGTAAAAATTCAAGGTGTTCATTTTATTTGTAATGCTATAATTCAAAACTATTATTATAATCAAAATCCTTTCACTAATTTTGCGGGGAAATAAAATTAAAAACAAATAATGAAAATTGTTCCAAGTAAATGTCGTAGTATAAGTGTGAGACTTTCTTAAAAATATTCGTCCAGCATACTTTAACGATGTCTAGCTCAATTGAAATTTGGCGTTTACTCTCACTCCCTCTTAGAGCGACGATGGAAACAGAGAAACGATAAAGAGGCTGGGTTTGCGATTTCTATGAATGATTGATTGGTTGATTCGTAAGTATTTAATTTGTACTTTCATCAACCTCTGGAGAAAATCATTAGGCTCATTGTCCGGTTTCAGAGTATTCGGATCGGTTCTCGAGTTTTAAGCTAACCCACAAACATGACGAACATTATATGAACGTCAGGTTTGTCTTTGCCCTACCTTGCAGACAACAAAAGCTCTCGGCTTTGTATCTTGCGGAATTACGCGGCCATGTTTACTTCCCAACGGCCCATCAGGAAATTGAAAGTGCTACAGATTTTTCATGCAGATAGCTGAAAACAATAGGTTCGCTTTCATTTATTGCTGAGGGAGTACTGAATTCCCTTGCGGGATCAGCTTCAATTCATACTTGGTTATATTGCTTGCACGCTCACCTTTCATCGCACTTCAGAATCACTGCAAAACAGAAAACACGAATTCGTGTTTTGCTGCGTTTAGTGACAAGTATTTGCCAGATTATTACACTTAGCTATATGGAGGATTAAGCTTCGATATTACACTGTATAATCCGCCGTTTGTATTATTTTCGCTGATAAATTATAAGGTGGAAAGGATTTCCCTACAGAGGCCACAAAGGAATGGTCAACAAAGTGAACTTACTGACAAGTAATTGTCCCCATTTAACGATGTTAACTATCTGTATACTTTGTAAAAATAACAAATACAATAATTCGCAGAGAGAGAGAGAGAGAGAGAGAGAGAGAGAGAGAGTTGCAAAGTTTGTAATAATATACTGTCTGTTCAGTGATGCTTTAGCTAGGGGATGGCCTTCCGATAAGTAGGGGTTTATCTTCTAGAAGGAGGTAGTGCTTACTTGGTCCGAGGCAAGTGAGAACAACGACGCGGACAGAGGAAAGGATGTTGGAGTTTTCACTGTACGTGCCGCGCGCGGCACGAGTTCAACATACTGAGTACCCCTCCCACCAGCCAAAGCTTTACCTGAGAGATAAGCCCCTTCACCCCTCTACCTAAAACGTCACTGAACAGACAGTATCTGTCCCCCCTTTATGCTATGACACGAGAGGTACGCTCGAACGCCTATGATTTAAGATGCATGATCTTGAATCAGAATTCACCAAACCATTAAAAAACCCACAATTTCACTTCAGAGTTTAATTAACATCAGCCTGCATGGCCAAAAGTTAAATTATCATGAATCAGAATAGATAAGACGTCGTTAAAAATTCCAGAACATCTCCCTTAATATTTGCTCCCATAACACTAACCAAATAAAAATAAAAATCTAGCTCTCCGCTGCTGTCCCATAACAAAAGTAGTAAAACAATTTACAGAGGCGAACAACGAAAAGTAAAACGATCAGAAATGACCAAGAGTGCAACCGCTATATACTATTACAGAGCTCATCAAGCTTATATTGTCCTGCACACACAGGTGTATTGCTGGAGGACAAGTCACCTTTCGAGGCAGCTAAACTCGCTATAGCTAAGTATGGGACAGAGACTCCACTTACCAAAGCTAAACAAATGAACATGCAGCGCCCAGATCTCGCCCTTAGCCTTCGCTCGACATTATTGCAAAACACGGATAACAAAAATTGGTATACTATAGCTGTTCAGTTTAGATTTATCAGATAATATTTATACTATATGTGCAGATATGTCGTCTCGCTAAAAATCAGTATGAATCACTTCCTGTCAAATCACCAACTGAATTATTTTGTATTCCTAATATTCAAAATTACGTGATACATTTGTTAGGTCTATTTCATGAATAAAATGAAATAATAAACCACTAAAATAAAATATTTCCAATACTTCCAATAAATGAAAAACTAACCTCAAAACACTGGTCACTGCAGCTATGATTTTATGCATTCCAATCAACATTCTTACTGAACGTAAATTAAAGCTGGCGCTGCATATACATTGCTCCGAGTGCGGTTCTCAAATATCGTAGTGTTAGTACCGTTTGATACCTAACACTTTCTAGCACATGATTGGTCTATATCAAATGACCGATGTATAAATGTAATAGCACCCAATATAATTGGATTTTCTTTGTTCAGTTGAGTAACGGCGAGCTAGTTAATTGGCGAAAAGGCGCTCTCGTGTGATTATTACAGGAATCGCTTTTAATTTTTACTGGTTTGTTGGCGGAATTTAAAATGTTGTACTAGATATTCCTAACTCTTAAGTCTATTCTTACAATCATTAATATTTATAAGTATATCTTATGTATATATTATTTCATTATAAGCAAAATTTATTTGTAAAACATTCAAAAACATACTACTTAATCTTGAATTTACTTAAGATAAATTCTGAAGCTCTGTTTATGTTGTTATACATAACACTGAATACACGGCCTTTTAAATGCTTTCAAGCCGATTATCTAGAAAACCAAACAAGTTTTCATGAAAATGTATTGCGAATGTTTCTTCGTTTGAGGAGGAAAAAATGGTATTGTTACTCTGATCGTGCATATTTTCAAAACCATTTTATGATCCGTTAAATTTTCTTAAATGGAAACTCGAATTTCTCTTCAGTTTTTTTACGCATAAAAGCAAACAAATTTTGTCGTAAATAACATTTTTACTAAATCAAGCATTTTTTTATAAAAAATTAAACATTTTTAAAATAAATGTTATACCTGTACTTAAATTGTGTTTTGTTAAATTCGCATCTAAGATGACATCTTAGATACTCTTTCAATCTATTAACGTTAGTAATTTTTCATAATTCCTTAGTATATATTATGAAATAGTCGGGTTGATAGAAAAATGTTCCAGACAGAATTTGTTTTGCTTTTAAGCGTTTAAACAAAACCTGTTTAAAACAGCTGGGTTCCCATCTTAAAAAATTTAGTGAACCATGAAATGACACTGAAAATATGTACAAAATAAAATTTAACTAATGTCATTATATTTTCCACTGAAATTGAGAAATATTCACCATAAATTTTTTCTTGAAAATGAATTATTTTCAAGATAATCAGCTGGATTTTTTTGACTTTACACCCCGATAAATTAGGTAAATATGGAAGAAGAGATTTGGGTTGGGCCTAGAGGTGTAGGCCTGACAAATACAGGGAATAAAAATGCCTGTAATGCTTTTAAATATTCCTTATTTATCAATATTTTCTTTCTATAGCCTAGTAAAATATACTTTTCATGAAGAAAATTTATCAAAGTAATTTTGTAAATTCGTTGTGCATATACCCAACAAGAGCGTCATGCTACTACAGGTTTCCACTTTGAGAAGACATAAAAAAGTTAAGAGAAATCACTTTCATTACGAGCCTTTGTAGCAGTGAAATGTCGAGGGAAGACCTAGCATTTACCTTCATTAAGGACGCAACAATTAAGGACCGGGAATCAGAGGAGAGAAGCCGCCTTCCATCTTCATCTTCGCTTGCTACATTATCCCCAGCTATACTAATTAGCGTTAGGAAGTAATTAAATCCACGCCAAGCCTCTGAAATATAACCTTCGCAATTTAAAACAATGTGCATCAATTAATAGTGTATAACTGAAACACACACTGCTTTAAAGGGCGTTAATTTTTAAACTTAAAAAGTGATGTGCTCTCATAGCTTTCGTTTTTTACGGAAATAACATTAGTGGTTGATTATGCAACAAAGAATGAAGAGCTTAAGCGATGAAATTTCTGCTTCCAATGGCTGGATACATTCTGCAGGATCATCAAAGGAATGAAGATATAAGGAAACAATTAGGAATTGGAAATGTAGTAGGAACGATGGAAAATAAGAGATCAATGGTATACGTACTTTCGTAGAATGGACTCGCAAGTAGTCCTCTCCAAGTATTAAATTACCATCCAACTGGTAGAAGTTTAGGAAGATCCAGAGAGACCAGCTGTAACTCTGTGAGCCGGAACGGATCTTAAGGTCGAAACCGTGCAGTTTAAAATGATTATGATGAAGAATAGAAGAATGATGCTAGATTTCTAACGGTGTCCAGTGAAAGGGTCGCTGTTGCGTTATTTTCAAAATGTATCTTTAATACACCTACCTGGTTTACTATCAAAGATGCAGCACTTGGTATACCGACTGATTCAGTATGTATTGCCGGGATCTTCGGCCTCGCTTGCGGACTAACACAGCATTCGTTGCCGGTACTGCATCCTTTCTTCGGAAAACTACCATCTCAAGAACGTGTCCACCTGTAACAAAGAAAGTGTATATTATTAAAGTATTGATAATGTAACGAAGCGTGTTCTCTAAGTACCATTACAACTGTACATTCTTAAATACCAGCACTTGAAGCAAAACTAATGCAATCTAAAAGCATTCCTGTATTAAATGCACAAGTTAATTATATAATACTATAACTAATTTCAAATTTTATTGTAATTTTGTTTATGTAATCGATGTTTATGCGAGTGGTTACGATTGGATGCAAGTCTCAAACGGTAATTTTTGTGAATGCAATTTCTAATACCAAACCTTTTGTAATGCTTCCTAAAGATGGGGCTGTCGTTCCTAACCCTACAACTTCAATTTATTCTGCATATTTGTGTTTGTAACTCTTGTTTCGTTTTATTTTTTCTGTATCGACTTCCAGCGTTTCATCTACATGGGTTTCCAAGCCTAATAGTGAGCAAAAGTATGAATGCTAAATAATGTTTGATCGCTGTTATATAGGCTTGTATGAGCAACCGACGAGACCCCGTATCCAGCACGGGATTCTAATTACAGTAATTCCAATACCTAGTTTACAGCTGGAAATCGCAGAATGTAATCTACCTATCTTATTATAGATACTATAAATATCTATCTTCTGTTTGTAGGCACAACACTGAAGAAATCTGATGTGCTACATTCATATTTTCGTTTATTGGTGGGTACACAAATTATTCTTACGAAAGTTTATTTTTCTATCTACTTCATTTTAATCCAGATAAGCCCTTCCAAGAAACAGCTACATTGCACATTCGTTATAGATACAAAGGAAACAGCGACAGTCAAATGTTTAAGAACTGAACACTATATGCTGGCCTTAAAATTTCATAGTTTCCATGCAACTGCCAAAATCGATGGGACTTAATAAGTATTAAACAAATCGAATCATTCATAACGGATATCTCGGAAATAGTTGACGCCACAAAAATAGTTATTTGATATAAATTGCTTGTTTTAAAGAAATTCACGTTTTCTTTTTGGTTTTTTTAGTACATTTTCGTCTGTCGCTTAACATTTACCGATTATACAAAGTTATAAAGAATTCCTTCTGAATGAAGAGGACTTCACGGCCTATTCCCAGAAAATTTAAGATTTACATTTTATTTGTCATGTAAATATATTTACTACATGGTATTTTAATCATAATCGTTAGAGCCATCTGTAGAAAATAAATTTCGAAAAATGTTCTATGTAAAGGAAATTTTGAGTAGGGAGCTTTTCTTGAAAATCTTCGTATTGCATCTTTGGAAGGTACTGAACCTAAATACCTAGTTTGATATTTATCCGACTTTTGTTTTGGAGTTATGCTTGTTCACACACACACACACACACACACACACACACACACACACACACACAGGCACATCCAGACCTTTTTTTAAAACGCGGTTTATGGATTCAGGGGGCCTCAAAACAAGTATTTCTTAAGTAATCTCTATATCGAATTTTTGGGCGGAATGCAATGCTTCTTTATCTACTAGGTACGTAGTAGAGAAAGTAAAAATGATAATGTTCTTACAGCATGATTTCAGTTTATTGTCCTTTTGCTGAAGACTGAAAATTATGTTCTATGCTGGACATTTTAATTTTCCTTATTATTCACAGTATGTTTTAAACATCATCTCATGCTTAAAATAGAAACTATAAATGCAGGCTATTACCAAGAAAACAAACACACTACACACTTTATAATGTCGACCACTCTCACTACTAGCAATACACAAGCGGCTGTTCAGCTTGGAAGGATGCAAAATTCTCAATGTTAAACGCAATTCCTTAAGTGTGTCAGGATATGTCCTTACCGCTTGCTCGGGTTTTTTGCGTCTTGACAGTTGAACATGCCACATCCGGCCGCGTTGCTGCCCTGACTTCGCTTCCTAAAAAGGTAAATAAAATCCTACATTATAGCAAATACTTGAAATTTCATCGTTCCTTAGTTAAACAGCAATGTACGGTAAAAACATTTCGATTGATAAGATTTATATTCGCCTCTGTAATATTTCAGATTTCATTTCTTATGGTTTCGTTGCTTTCTTTCAATTTGTGAGGATTTGTTGTACAATTTGTCCTTCAGGCTCCCCAAATAAAAATAGCGGGTTTTAGATACAACCATACACCGAAATCAATATTTCCCTGGTTTTATTCAACGACTCCTCTGCTTTATGAGCAATTGTGGAATCTTCTTTAACCACCCATACGATTCCTCTTCTTCCTGAGCCCACTAAAAGTATGTTCAGAATGCTATTTCAATGCTCCTCTCCATTTAGTGGCCTATAGTAAAAATCGGACCCAATATGCGTTTCCACTAATCGCACACCAAACTCCAGGCAGGCAGCGGTGAGTAAGGAAGGGAATCAGCCTTAGCGGATACGCAAAACGTCGTGCTAGTGGTAAATCCAAAGAGAACATTTTTGTGAAGGCGTATGTTACAAGAGTATCGCTTTGGAGGCATAAACCACAAATTTGAAGAACAATCTTTTTTGGACATTTGACAAAGTTTTAAACTTTGCAGAATCATTAAATCATAAGGACCTGCTGTGGAGAGGCTGCGAAATAATTTAATTTGGGTGTTTCGTCTATAGGTTAATCAAAATAAAGATCCCGCAAACTTATTTCAATTTTGAGTTACAATATCTCCCCGTTTATAGAACTGTCTAGTGTATTTACATTGATCTATACTGCTGCTATAATCGATTTTCCCAATTATTTTTTCGAAAGGAAAAAAGTGGGGAGGAGAAATGAGCTGGAATAGAGAGCTTATATACCCATATAAAATACTGGTAGGAGGTCGAAGGAGAGAAATGATGGGAGTCCCGCATAAGCACCTCCGTTAGTTGCGTTATTTGGAAGCTGCCAACCAGTGGTTGGGAGAGAGTGAAGGCTGCTGCAATGACGGGAGCCCTGGCAGTAGAACAATGGGTTTAAAAGATGGTAGTATCGTATTTATTTATAATTAAACTTAACTCCCAAAATTTAAGTAGTATTGCAAGGCGGATTTCAATTTCTTCACTATGATAATGTGCGTACGTCAATTTCAGTTCAGCCCCGAAAAGAAAACAGCTTTCTGCATCTGAAAATTAAGTGATCCTTCCCTTTAACAAGAATATATTGCCTTGTACGAAAAACTTATCGCTTGTAGTCTAAGGCATTTCCTTTGGAACGTGTTTTCACAGAGTGCCCTAAAGCTCTGCGGGTTTTTTAAAAGCATCTTCCCATATCTCAAAGGCAGAACGCCTCTTTTACACGTTGGGTAGCATTGCGGAATATTCTCTGCAGTCCAATCCGGCTTAAAACAGTTTAGCCTCGCTTTATATGGAAAAGAGGTCATAATCTCGTAAGTAACATAACAGGACATGTTTTACCGACAGTTTCACATGGTTTATTCGAAATGATAATTAATTACAGTAGTGTGCCTTCTCTAGAGTATTATTTCTCTGTATAAAGTTTATTGTTCAAAGAGAGCATAAACATAAAGGTATTTTAAAACGTTTACATTGATATAGAAAGCGAACTTTAACTATAAATGTGTAAAACCTACGAGTAAAACTGCTGTTGGTGAATAAATTTCCACTAAAATAGAATCTAAGAGACAAGTTAACATTAGGGAAAATTTATATTGTAATCTCAACAAATATAGCATTATGCTAGCGTCCAAATCTAGCGGTACCGTGTTCGATTCCCGACTGGAGGATGTAATTCTTGTTTTTTCTTTTGCTGGGTTTATTCCCCATTCTCCATAGAGTTTGGAAGTATAAGAGAGTGTAAATGTGTGTGCGAAATTAATTTTAAATAGAAAACCAAGATTAACACCATAATCAACGAGTGAACAACTGATGAACATTTGTTCCAAAAGACAAAGCCACCTAAGATGTTTAAGGCGACATATAAATGGAACAAATGGCAGCTGTTTATTTCTTTTCGGACTCCTGTAGGCAAGAGTTTGAAGAAATAACGCCATTGCTAAAAGGCAAGTTTTACAGATCTCGACATAACAGCGATACTAGTGGCGTTTTTATTGCTGAAATTATGAATGACGTGTACGATTTCCGCTCGAGTTCCCACTTTCCCCAACTTTTTAATGCAATATGCCACAACTAGAATGCGCGTGCAAGACTTCTAAAGAACTTTCCTCTCATTCGAAATCGACTGGAGATGCCGCACTTCTCATAAATTCAAGAGTTGTTGGCCTAAAGTGATATTGGGCTGTTTTCGAACGGTAGGTCTAAGTTTTAAGTTCGTTATTGAAAATGATATTTTTTATAAATTTTAATCAATTTAGCTGAAATTTTAATCGCAGATTCGTTGAATGTAATAAATCATAATGTATTTTCATTGTTCTAACTTTCCATGAAAATATTTTCCAAAACTTAAAATCTAATTTTATGTGAAATGCTCCACGTGTTGAAAATTTGCAACGTTCAAGAGTTTATATGTTTTATATTATTCCTTGAATATAGTTCTTTAGAATCAAAAATAAATTTTTTGTACAACTAGAAGTTTTTCTAGAAAAAATAGGTAACACTTAATTTTCTAAAAATAAACCATGCCTTAATTAAAACTCTAAACCCAAAACTATGTTTCGTCCAAGAATAGTTCTTTGCAATGTTTTAAAACTTCTTGCATTAAAACAGTGGTTGATTTCGAAATTTTGTCGAAATTTCAGTATGGAGTACCCTTAACGGTTGGCTTTGCGCTTGGCGTCTGGAAGGAATTTAGGAATAGGAGAAGCCAGCGACATCACAGGAACCGAGAAGCTAACGCTCTGATGATGGCCCGGCGCGGGCATAGAACTTCAGCGAAAACGTTTCAATTTCCGAGAAGCAAATTATCTTAGCTAGTTAACCTTCATAACAAAATCGTAATTTGAAACGAATGGAATATTTCCGTAATTCCAAGGGTACCTATTATATACAGGCTGATTTATGAAAAACTGACATTTCTTTCTTTAATTATTCTGTTCGAAATTCACCCAATGCTCCAATTTTAGAACCAAATTAAGCAGAATGCTCTGGAGTTTCGATTGTCTGTCACTAGATGTGCAGATGTTCATGTTTTATTCGTAATTGTTAGTTTTATTGTCGGAAACTGTTTTTGAGATTTTGTTCCAGCGAACGTGAAAAAGAAGTACACATTAAATGAACGACTCTTCCTTGTAAAGAAATACTGGATTACGAATTCAATTACAGCTACTCAAAGGGCATACCAGAGAGAATTTTGCGTTCGGAATCCTCCCCAAAGAAACACAATAGTGGTACTGGTAAACAAATTTGAAACAACTGGATATCTGGTGAGTGAAAAGGACAAAACTCTTTCATCTAGGCTTCCCACGGTTGTTGACGTAAGAGCACGACTGGACCAGTCACCCAAAAAATCACTAAGACGTTTGTCGTAGGAGACAGCTACTCAATGTGTCAGAGAGCTGTGAAAAGTGCAGGCCTAAAGCCGTATAGGATTACGGTTACCCATCAGTTAAAGGAACCAGATGAGGATAGACGATTGAATTATTGTCGTTGGTTTCAGGCGTTTATTGTGCAAAATCCTGCTATATTTTAAATCACGTGGTTTACAGTTGAAGCATGGTTCCATTTATCCGGCTATGTGAACCCTATTAGGCCAGCGAAAATCCACATGTTATTCATGAAGCACCTATGCACCCGGTTAAAATTGGAGTTTGGTGCGCAATATCCGCACAGAGAATAGTGGGACCAATATATATATATATATATATATATATTATTATTATTATTAAACACTGCAGAGTACCGACGGATTTTCATGGAGTTTGCTGAGCAACCAGAGATGTAGAGCAGAGTAAAGAATATTTTCAGCAGGACGGCGCTACATGCCATACATCAAATGAATCCATGGCACTAATTGCAAGTTACTTTGACGATCGGATAATTTCCATGAATCTGTGGCCACCGAGATCTCCGGATTTGACATCGCCGGACTTCTTTCTACTTAGAAGACAGGGCTTATGCATACGTCCCCAGACACTGGACGATCTGAAGCACAACATTACACTGGAGATTCAAGCTATTGACAAAGAGTCCTACAACGAGTGAATAGGGACATGGAACGGCATGTTGAGTTGTGCCTTATGCAGGATGAAGGATATTTTTAACATTTGCTATAGAGGTAAATAATCTCCAAAAATTCCTCTGCATTTCAGGTATAATAAGTTGTCGCTAGCATTACTCGTTTTGAAACTATTAAAGGAATATATGTGTCAGTTCTTCATACGTCACCCTGTATAAGCAAATGTTTCACAACATATGGTATTTACAACCCAAAATAACACATAGCCAGATATATATTACGCTAGGAACAATTTTTATTTCACGACCGATCACTTTTTTTAAGATACGATCGTTAGTCGAAATGTGGCAGCATGGTGTCTCCAGCACTTTAGTGAATACCGAAGATGACTCGCCAGGTTCATTTACTAAGAGTCATTCACCATATTGTGTTTACAGTGGTTGACGATATAACTAACTCCTTATCCTTTTCATCATACGAGATAAATAACACAATTATATAGCGTAATATATAATTTTAAAACCTTTTTATGTACTATATGGACGTGTTATTAAAATTAAGTTCCCTATACTGACATAATACTACCTGACGATTTTATTAAAAGCTGCACCTTAAGTTCGCCATGTTTTTCCTTAACTGTTTTTGTCAATTTGAGATTTTTATTTAGTGAGGGACTCTAAACTGGTATCAAATTAGCTTTTTTATCAATGTGATTTCTATCGTAAATTTGAAATTACCAGTATAGTTAATTTTTTACAGGATAACTACAAAACCTTAATGAATTTAATTACCATGTTTCGATGTAATTTTTGTTCAGTATCAAAATACAATACATGATTTAATACTGTTAATATTGTTTAATTCGAACGTTTTCACAACTGGCGAACTTAGGGATGTATCCTAACTTCACAATTCGCAACCCCCAACATTTTTAAATTTTAAAAGTGAAAAAATACGGATTTTTCCGTACGGACAAGTATTTCTGATACACTGAATATGAATGTGTTATACATATTTTAACAATTGCCAAAAAAAAGAAAGAAAAAAACATAATCGTGGTTTAAAAGTGAATTTCCCTAATGTACAATTTAGGGAGATTTATTGTATAACGCCGAAAGTACAAAATGGTCTCATTGCGGTTCAAAAAAGTTATTCATTAAGCAGAAATTATTTTTTTCATTCTTATTTATAAAAATTCAAGTTTATTTCTCATTGCTGTATCAATCCTGTTAATGATGATACAAACATACTGACCATAAAGTAATTTAGCTTAAAGTTATGACAGCATTGAGGCACTTGGTAGAATTTTCACAAAGCTCTATTGATAAAGCAGTATCCATCCAGCACTTCTCTCTCATATCAATTTTCTGGGCTCAGGATTTTTTAAATGCCAATTAACATAATTGCCGTGATATTTCCCCTCACAAAGGGGAACAGGGCGAGAAACAAACACGGTTGAAATCTGATCGATACGGGCTCTGTTTTTTGTTGCCTGTGAACAAAAATAGCGACTGTGTTAACGGAGACGAGGAAGGTGCGAATCTGGAGGGGGGGAGCTGTTCTCGATAGGTCAACTCTTCATTACTCACTCACTGTCAGGGACGATAACCAGCAACAGCTAACACAGAGGTTATAAACCTTAGGCATTGTATATTACTAGTATTCCAGGTGATTCACTTTACAATTTGGTGTTATGCAAACCACAGGTTGAACAGAATCTACGAACATCGTCCCAATTCCCATCCAGAATATGGAACATTACGCCTGGGTTGTGGCCTAAAGTTAACATAAAGAGCAGTAAATCGGCTTCTAATCTAGAGGACCGAAAATAAAACTTGACCGCAGAGAATACACAGTAGAGGTTCAAACGCCAGATACAGTGATATAACATGGGGAATCAATTTATCGAACGTACATCTCCCCTGTTGATTTTAGAGATAAAGTTCATAATAATGTTTTAAGAATATTAAAACCAACTAGAATCCAAAGCAGTAATTTTATTTTTAGAGAATACGATAAATGTGTAACTTGCTTAATAACCCTTTAGGTGTCTGGTGTAGTATACTTTAACAAAGTACCTTTGTGTAAGCTTTTAAATTCCCGTGTTATTTATTAATTTCATTTTATACTAACCTTCAACCATTAAATAGAAGGATTTATAGCCGTTTTATATTGTAAAAATACTATTTTTTCGATGAAATTGTAGTATATATGATGTAGCATACGTGTGTGTGTGTGTTGTCGCGTTGGATACAGTATTGCTGTGTATAATATTGCTGAACTAATTGTCGTGTTTGTGTGTTAATTCTTGTCCGGCGCGGCAATTCCATTTCCAAGTCGGGGGGTGAAGGCATTTGAGGAAATAGCATCTTTGTTGATAGCGTGGGTCTAACAGTAGCGTCATTCGTGTGCAAGTCTTCCATGTGTCAGGATGTGTGTGTAGAATGTGTGTTGCTATGTGTATGCGTGGGGCATCCCTCCGTGTTTTGTCTGTAACCTTTTCGTGTACAATGTAGGCCATTTTAATTTGCAATAAACCTGATCAAAATGTGAATTCAAAGGTAATTATTTATAAATATTCCACCCCGCTTTAGTTTTGTGCAGCAAGTTCTTGGTACCATTCTGGTTGCCTCTGTCTACGTTCTCCAATGTTTATGCCAGGTTAACTAAATTATATATTTTAGGTGCAAACATTTTAGCCTCACAACGGTGTATGAGGACTAAAAAATGAAACCCTAAGTTAGATCGTATCATATCTAAATGAAAGAAAACAAAGTGTTGAAGTTGTCAATGATATTGAATTTGGAAAACATACATCAAAATGGAAAACAGTAACACATGGAGTGCCCCAAGGTTCAGTCCTAGGACCTTTACTATTCTTGATCTATATAAATAACCTATCATTTTATATAAAGGATATTGCAAGTATAATTCTGTTTGCTGATGACACGAGTGTTCTGGTGACTAGTAAAAACTTGAATGAGTGTGTAATTAAATTGAATTATGTTTTGAACTGTATGTCACACTGGTTTAAAGCTAACAAATTATCTGTAAATCTAGACAAAACAAAAGTTGTTAAATTTATAACCCATCGATCACTACACACACCAATAGAAATTGGGATTAATGACATGTCACTAGACAAATAGACAACATTAAATTTCTGGGCCTCCAAGTAGACAGATATTTAGATTGGAAAGTTCACATTACGTATATCATACCCAAACTCAGTTCTGCATGTTATGCTATCCGAGCATTCGTAAATATCAGTTATATATAGATTTACTTAAATTAGTATACTATGCATATTTTAACTCTATCATTGAATATGGAATATTATTTTGGGGAAATTCGGTAGAAAGTAAACGAATATTCCTCATGCAAAAGAAGGTTATAAAAATCATTTCCAGCACTCATAGCAGACACTCTTGCAAACATCTTTTTAGAAGACTGAAGTTATTAACCCTACCTTGCATGTATATACTTTCAATCTTAAAATTCTATGTATGCAATGGAACCACATTTATTACAAACATGGAAATTCATAAGATAAACACTAGACAAAAGGGTAACATCCATCATCCCAGTGCAAAGCTTTCTTGCTTCCAGAAAGGTGTATATTACGAGACCATAAAAATATTTAATACTCTCCCTAATGATCTTAAGAGAAAAGTTGACAATTTCAATGTCTTTAAATCTGCTGTTAAAGAGTACCTATGCTCAAAAGCATATTATTCTGTACAAGATTATCTCAATGACAAATTATCCTGATAATACGTATATAGCTCTGTAAGTAGTATTAGTAAATATTAATGACAATTGCCAGTCATATTTGATGCCTACTCTAGAATTAATGAAGCTATTTAAATGTATGTATATTAAGAACCGACAGTAAATGCTATGCATTACAAATCATAGAAGAAATGATCAGACGAACAAAGGTAAAATCGTAGTGAATGTTAAAATAACTGTTCTTGCCTATACGTATGTTACCCTTATAACAGTAAGGAGGTATTCAACTCTGTACAAAATTACACTTGATTTGTTTCATTTTGTATATAATATGTCCATTTTATTTTAGATGTTCTGTATACTATGTAATATTTATGTATATATGTAACTTTATTGTACATTTCCTTGACACGCATATAGTATATGAACATTTTATTTCAAACGTTCCATATTCTATGTAATATTTATGTTTATATGTAATTTTTGTACATTTTTAAGAATAAGAAGCAAAATCCATGCAATTGCTGTCAAATGTAACCCTGTAAGCAACCAAGTGTGCCATCACACTGGTTATTTTACTTGGATCCTCCTCGTCCTTTACCATAGGCTGATTTGGCAGCAGTCGCTGGGATTCGAAAAACCTACATTTGGCTTTGAATGAACCGCCAGTCCATTTCGCCTTGCCCAACCATCATAGTTATTTGAATTCCTTCGGTTGTGGTGCCTGTGTAATCTGTTTTAGATATGAAAGCCCCTTTAGAAATTAGAGGAAGATCATTCCGGCATTTAATTTTTTTGGCGAATATAACAAAATCGGTTACTACAGTATGTAAGAAAAGGTAACGTTTGTTAAATGGTATTATGGTGCGATTTTCATGTAGCAAGTAAGAGACATGCATTCAATTGATTTTGTTGAACGACATGTTCCTTCAAAGTATACTATCAGTGACATATAAAAACTTTTTGAAGTGGAAGTGTAAAACAAACCATGTAGATGCTATTTTGAGTTATTAACCAAAAACATTTATTACAGAATACTTCCGCAATTTGTTTTTCGCATCATTATTCTCATTTTCTACACATCTGCAATGAGTCATGGTCCACAACAATGAAACAAAATTAATGATGTAAAGAATTAATAAAAGTTACCATATCATTTTTTCTAAAAATGAATAAAAGTGTAATTTTGTATTGTATCCCTTTTTACTTTCCCTACTACGTACAGTAATTAGGGGAAGTATTGCATTCCACCCAAACATTTGATACCGAGATTTCACCGGAAATACATGTTTTGAGGCCTCCTGAATCCAAAATATGTATTTATGGAAACATGTCCGTGTGTGTCGGTCTGTCTATGAAGAGCATAATTCAGAAACTAACAGTTGGATAAACACCAAACTGGTATTTAGGTTTAGTATCTTCCATAGATGCAACATGAAGGTTTTCAAGAAAATCCCCACCCCAGATTACCCTTTACATAGAACATTTTTCGAAAATTTTAATTTTCTCAAAAATGACTAATGATTTTGATTAAAATATCATATGTTTAAGATACTTTCATGACAAATAAAATGTATATTTCGAATTTTCTGGGAATGTCTCCAAAATTGTTCATTGTGAGCGACTTTTGCATAACTGGAAAACCATACATATGAGAAACAATATTTTACTACACAAAAAAATGTAGATCGCGTTAAAATGCACAATTTATATCATATACATATTCTTTTGTTGAGTGAACCATTCTCGAGATATTGCTTGTTATTCCCTTAAATTTTCCACAACTTATACTTTTCTCAAATGGGAATTCGTTATTCATTTTTTTTTTTTGTCCTGGTAATGCAAAGAGAATGGAATACTCCACATAGCAACCAGCTCTTAAAATATTTGACTATTGCTTAAAGCCTACCAATTTCCCTTGTATCTACAAGAAAATTAGCAATAAGATTAACATCCCGATATCTCGATTAACATGAAGCATGTGGAGAATAAGCGTTTGTAAAAATAGTTTGTACAAGAGTATAGAAAGTCATGTGAGTGTAACACATCAGATTTTTTAATGCTCTTACACATATTAAAAAATTATCTCTAAAATCAACAGGTGGAGCGCATGTGAAAAAAGATGTTTCCCATGTTAAATCTCTATGTCCAGTGATTTGATTTCCAACCGTATAAACCAGTTTACTCCTGCGTGTACACTGAGGGGTAAACTGAAAACACAGCATTCCGCTCTATCGTCAGGACAATTGTAAATCTAATGATGAGTTAACTGTATTATTGCATTTCATTCTTCTGTTTATCAGAGTTAAAAATATTCAAGGAAGGGGGGAGGGCTCTGTGTGAACTTTTGTTCATCCTTATGTTTTTATAGAATTAATAATTTTTAACCTTATATTACCTATGAGTTGGTTAAATTTAAGAGCTTTAACACGCTTGGAAGTATCTTTAATCACATCACATTTAATTACCTATTAAAGCCATTTTCACTTTCTCTACTCGTATAGTAAGTAGGGGAAGTACCGCATCCCACCCAAAAATTCGATACGGAGATTTCCCGAGATAAGCAAAAATGTCCGTGTGTATGTCCATAAACAGCATAACTCAAAAACGAAAAGTCGGATAAATATCAAACTTCGTATTTGAGTTAAGTATCTTTCAAGGAGGCGACACGAACATTTTCAAGAAAATCCCCTACCCCAGACTATGCTTTACATGGAATATCTTTCGAAAATTTTTATTTTCTCAAAAATGGCGATTTTGATTAAAATGTCGTATGTTTAAGCTATTTTGTGTAAATTAAATGTATATATTGAATTTTCTGGCAATGTTCTCAAAAGTACTCCTCATTCTGAATGACTTTTGCATAACGGGTAAACCACAAGAGTTGCACAAAATTTTACTACAAAAAAATTTATATCTCGTTAAAATACACAATTTATGTCACATACATTTTTTTGTCGAGTGAACGCTTTCCGAGATATTCTTTGTTATATGTTTGAATTTTCCAATACTTATACTTTTTCTCAAAGGAGAATTCGTTATTAGCTTTTTTTATGCTCTGCACATGCAAAGAGAATGGAATGCTCGACATAGCAACCAGCTCTTAAAAGGTTTGACTATCGCTCAAAGCCGCCCATATTCCCTTGTACCTACTAGAAAATTAGCAATAAGATGTTTATCTCGATTAACGTGAAGTAGATGGAGTATAACTTTTGTATAAATATTTTTTTTCAAAAGAGCAGAGAAAGTCATGCGAGTGCAACACATCAGATTTTTAATATACTCATATTCAAATTATATAGCATACTACAGGTTTCATGCTAATAACCTGAACCTTTTACTGCACATTCTGAAAGCTATGGTTAAAGTAAATATAGATATCCATTTTGGGTAATTTATATATTTTCAGAATGAAAAAAACGTACCATATAGATACTAGAGAACAATACTTTTTTCGAAACCACTGGATTAATATTTTTTCAGACCTTTCACACATTAAATTGTATGTATGTGGAAACTACTATATGTTTTTTTAAATATGTCTGCTTATATTTTATGGGAGTAGAATCATTTTGAAAACGCTGTTTAAAAAAGAAACATACTAAAATCTATTAAGGTGATATCATTTAAACTTAAGTGTTAATATCAATAATAAGAAGTTTAAGACATCAATGCATTTACATTTTAACTTTTTAAGAAGTGAAGCAGATACTCATCGTCGTGCAGAATTTCAACTGTTATCTAACTGACAGTTCTGAAGCTAGTAAATGATGCTGAAATTTAATATTGTCAGTGTTTAACAAACAGAAAACACAAACAAAGGAAAATAAAATGCAGCTGGTATGCATTAACACAAGCAAAACTGGACGACATTGTTGCTTGATTAGAACAATCATCGCCAAACTTTCTCACAAAGATAACACAATAATTGAATATCAGCCGTAGATTATCACATTATTCCACTACATTGTTAAAATTTGCTCTGTAAAAAGCTGACGCACATTTTTAGTATTTTATCCTCCAAACGGCAACTTGGGAAGGAATGCTGTACCAGCTCGGCGACCATTCGGAGAGAAACATAAGGAAGCCACATTAAACAAATGTTATGCGTTATATTCACATGACTATCTCTACTCTCTATCGCTTATTACTGGGTATACAAATTACTCTTACGAAATTTTGTTCCCATCTACTTCATTTTAATCGAGATAAACGTTTACGAAAATAGCTGCATCACACATTTCGTTATAGTTACAAAGGAATCAACGATAGTCAAATGCTTAAGAACCGGACGCTATATACTGGCCTTAAAACTTATACGCTCTCCACGACATCGAAAGTACTTTAAACGAATGGCTAACAATAAGTATTGAACAATTTGAACCATCAGTAATGAATATCTTGGAAATAGCTTATGTTACAAAAACGTTATCTAAAATAAATTGTGTGTTTTAAAGATATCTACATTTTTGCGTAGTATGTTTTCGTCTGTGGCTTAACGTTTACCAGTTATGCAAGATTATTCAAAATTGCTTCCAAATGAGGACTTCACAGGTTATTCACAGAAAATTCAAGATATAAATCTTATTTGTCATGCAAGTATCTTTAATTCGGTCTTTTAATCAAAATCGTTAGAGCCATTTTTTATAAAATCAAAAACCTCGAAAAATGTTCCATGTAAAGGATAGTATGTGGTGAGGAAATTTTCTTGAAGATCTTCGTATCGTATCTTTAAAAGATACTGAACCTAAATACCAAGGTTGGTGTTCATCTGACTTTTCTTTTTTGAGTTATGCCGAGCACACACACATAAATGGACACTTTAAAAGGTCTTTTTTTTATTCAGAGGCCTCAAAGCATGTATTTCCATTGAAATCTCGATATCGAACTTTTTGGTAGAAAGCAATACCTCATCTACCTACTATGTGCGTGGTAGAGAAAGCAAAAATGCAGGAAAGCATAAACTGGATTAATATTTGAGGAATATTTTTAACACTTAAATGATTTCAGTCTAATTATATAATATATATATATATATATATATATATATTCAATAACAGTCCGCCTTAAAGCAGTATGTGTATTTAACAATATATAAAAAGTGTATATTACAGTCATTGTATATGTTTATATTATTGTATCCATGTGTTATAATGTTATGTGAATGTATTACGTAACTTAATAATGTAGGAGCTGTGAGAAATAGGTCAAACGTTGCTAACAATGAGGTAACAATGAGGTAACCTTGAGGCAATAATGCGTTTGAGAGTTTAATAATGTTACTTGAGATTCTTGGAGCAACAATAATGTAAATTTTGAGGCAGTTTAAAAATAGCCAATCAGAGACTTAAATACAGAAATTTACAAGTTTAGGCGGTTGAAATCAATTCAGTTGACTGTAAACAGTGTTCCTAACCAGACGTGAGACACGTCCTCGAGAAGTATAATACGTATTCGTGTAAGACGAAAATAGTTTATATGTTAAAAAGTGCCAGTATTTAATAAAACAATCCCACAGCTCTCTATCAGTGAAGTGTTATTTAAATCGTATCAAGCATTAATAAAAGTAATGAAGTAAATTATAATCTGTGTAATCCTACATTCTTAGTTACACCACAATCCTGTTAAGAGAAACGTGTCTCTAACAATAATACTGATGCAGCCGAGGCAAACATAAATATATAATATTTAAAGAAACAGTCTAATTACAAGGTTAATATTTTTTTAAACTTGGAGCAAAAGCCACCTGAAAGTACATTTGGGGCGAAGGTTACCGGAAACTGTTTACTACTGTTGCAACTACTTCAAGTGTTCGGATCCCCAGCAGTTGAAATATAATACAACTCCTTTAATAGAAACTACTACAAATTGACGCCCAAAGTGTGATGCAAATAACGTAACAAACCACCTACTACAAATTGGCTTTCCATCCGTGGGGCAGAAACAATCAACTACTTCATTTTCTACCACTCTTACGAGTTGAAAAGCAATATATTACCTAGTATAAAAATGTAGCTTTCTTTTAATGGTACTTCTCTCTCGCTTGTTTAAAACTTGCTCGTGGTGGTGTTCTCACTTCTGCATGTATGAAACAGATAGACGAAGCAAAAAGTAAGAAAGAATGTTTTCAATGTTTTGTAAATATAGATTTGTACTTTATCAGAGTTTATTGCTTTCCGATTCCTAGTTACAGCGTCAAGTTTGGCAAATTCCCCTATCGTTGGAACATGGCTCCACAGTTTGCCCAAGTGCTTGGTTTAGAAGTGATCCGCCTATGCATTTGATGAAACCCACGATTCTGTTGCAACATCAAAGGAGTAATCTGCCCTTTATTGGAAAGGTCTTTCACTTGATGTGGTCACATTGCCCGAAGGGCACCGGAGAACCCAGTATTAACAAAGGATTCGATATTGAAACCAAGATCAAAATAAGCACTTTGTAAAACGTGTTTACTTTATACCAAGTCATATAGGGCTAATAGAGGTCAAAATCTGCGGATATACCTTCATTTTTTTCTGGTGCAATGCATTTTAATATCGTGAAGCTTACGCATTTTGAAGATTACAGAATCTCTTATTCTGACAAATGCCCTTCTACATGCTAATCCAGCTTATATAAATAACTTAAGTCAAACTTCTGAAGCATCATCCTGTAAGTAATGTAATAAAAAGTTTGTTGCAAACAAATTAACCATTGGCTTAATGAATGTGAATGTCACACGAAAATAGGATCTTTTTTGAAATGTTGAAGTAATGTCTTAGAAAAATCAGGCATTGGGATAATTATTTCTGCATCATATTAGCTCCAACAGTTTGCTTGACAAATATTAGAAAATGCACATTTTTCGGGAAGTGAAGTTTTTAAGAGAAAAAAGTAATGAAGATAGGATCTGCAAGTCTTTAGAGTTTCCTTCTTCTAAGCATAAGACAAAATATACATATAAAAATTTATACTCTTTCTTATGGGCTTATCAAAATTAATTTCTTTGTTACAGATTTATAATTCTCGCCTGAAATTTACGCAACCTTGCGTAACGGTAAACGATATAGGAAACGTAATTCCTATAAACGTCACACTTCTCATGGGGCCGTTTGCAGTTAGTTATCGCATTTTAATTCCTTTTATCTTATGCTTGTTTATAAAAGTGAAGCCCTCGTGGTTACAGGTGTAAATGATATTAAATTCGGCATGTTTTCAGCATAAAATAATGGGGTCTCCAAATTTAGAAAAATAATACTTTGTGGTAGTTTGAAGCACGTTTTCTGCACCTGCTATTACACGAATATGTGCATCCGTTAAAATAATTTTGATTTTTTTTTTCATTTTCAATTTCTCTAAACCTCTAATAGATACTATTGTACTTCACCCATCGATATCGAGTTTCATCGGGAATACGCACTTTGAGGTCCATTAAAAATCAAGTAATTTTATGAAAAGGCTTGTGTGTGTCCGCATAAAGGAAACATCAAATTTAAGTTCACATGTTCCTAGAATTCTATGTAATATTTTCAATAAAATCTTTCCTGCACCCCAAACATCGTATACAGAAAAGATTGCATTTTTTCTCTCAAAATTAACGATTTTGTTTAAAATCTCGAATGTTTAAGATATTTGCATTACTAATAAAACACAGTATATCTTGAATTTTCTTGGAATAGCCTGTGAAGGCCACCTCATAATGACTGAATTTCGTATAATTTTGTATAGCTGGGAAAATATCAGATACAAGCAAAACCTTGCTACAGGAATAATGTAGAGCTCATCAAAATACGCAATTTGTGTCAAATGTTTTGCAGGTTTAGCCGTTTCCGAAATATTCCTTGTTGCATGTTAACACTTTTCCAAGTAAGTCAACTGACGGGTATGCTCGAAAGTTTGCTATTCTTTTTTGTTTCCTCTCAATTTCTACAGTATGCCCAAAGGGCTAAACATTTGAATACTATTTCCGCGTGCTTTATATAGCTAAGCACTCAGCTGCTTATAATGAATAGCCTAATGTGGATAGAATCTACGTTTTATAGAAACACTGTAATATATAACGTATGTGCAAATGTGTCATCGGCAGAGAAAGTCGTGTGGTAAAATCAGATTTTGCTACCCTTTGGAACTTCTTTGCAGTTCATTATTTTTTAAAGATTTTATCCAATTTAACATGGAGTTTTTCCTACAGGATTAAGGGAAACTTCTGTTATCCACCCATCTCCTTCTGTCCATACCCCTTAAGATAGAAGAAAAATCGCATTCGACCCAAATCAACAGGATTAATACACCCGATTCTTGCAAACCATCAGTAAGTACTACCTCATTTAGCGCTGGCTAAATATTACGATGCTTCCATTTAATGTTTCTTAAACGCTTATTTTGTACCTATATCTAGTAGTCTGGGAAACAAATGATAGATAAAAATGTACTACACAAATTGTAATTTGTGCTAAAAAAGTGTTTGTAGCTTCAGGCGTTCACGAGATATTTCCTGTTGTTCGTTTGAATTTTCCAATATATCCATGTTTTTCTGGTGAGGTCATGTAAAGAGTAAGGGGCATCAGTTCCCGCATAAAACTGCCTGCTTTTTAAATAATTCACCGACTTCCTAGCCTATTCTATTATTCTGTGCCATTACTACAAAATGTGCACTGTAAAGATTTGACCAACGTTTATGATTATCAACAATTGGACAATTATATATTACGATATCCATAGATAAAGTATGTCTTATATTCTCGCTACCTTAGTTACAGTATAGTTTTACCTAGGATTTTTTTTAAATTAAGCAACAAAGTTTCAACATTGCTAAATAACATATAAATATTTATTCGCGGTTATAAGTCCTGCGATGAGGAAAAGAAAGAGGGGAAAATGGGATAATCCAAAACGTTCAAGCGTATCCGCTAGGTAACGCTTATGAAAGCTCTAAACATGCAACATTGAATTTTTCGACAATGGCTAACGCTACGAAAAACAATTAATACACGTGCATATGTTAATGAGCTCCACATTTTCTTCTAGTAAGCGCTAGTCTCTCAAGGTTTCCTTGTTATGCGAAATTACACAAACTGCAATCAAATAAAGGAAGATTCATATTACATTCGTGTATGAAGATATATGCTTTATTTCCGACGTCAATATACTAAACTTATGACATTTTAATCCAGATTATTAGAGCCGTTTTTCTGAGCAAATAAGAAAAATATCTTAAATTTTTCCATGTAAAGGATAGCATATGTTGCGGGAATTTTTCTAGAAATCTTTGAGACGCATCTTGGGAGATGCTTAAATTAAATAGCAAATACCTAAGCGATTTTCCTTCTTGAATTATGCTGCTCAAGAGCTTTATTCTAAAACTCTGATGTGTTGTACTCGCATGACTTTCCCTACTCTTGTATTTTTGCGAAGCTTATTCTCTATCTACTTCATCTTAATCGAGATAAACGTTTGCACATACTATGTTATTACTAATTTTCTTGTAGGTGCAAGGGGAATATGGCAGTTTTAAGCGATAGTCAAATCTTTTAAGAGCTGGTTGCTATGTGGAGCATTCCATTCTCTTTGCACATTCAGAACATAAAAAAAGAATAACGAATTCCCATTTCAGAAAAACTAATTATTTGCAAAATTCAAACCAATAACAAGGAATATCTCGAAAATAGTTCACTGGACAAAAAAAATATGATAAATTGTATGTTTTAACGAGGTTTGCGTTTTTGGGTAGTAAAATTGTGTATCTCTTACAGTTTACCAGTTATGCGACAGTCATTCAGAATGAAGAGAGCTTTTGTGAACATGCGCAGAAAATTCAAGATAAACAAGTCATTTTCCATAAAAATATCTTAAAACGTGTCCTATTTCAATAAAAATCGTTAGAGCCATTTTTGAAACAATCAACATTTTCGAAAAATTTTGCATGTTATGTGTAGTCTGAAGTGGGAGATTTTCTTGAAAACCTTCGTGCCACATCCTTGGAAGATACTAAACTCAAATATCAAGTTTGCTATTTATCCGAATTTTTGTTTTTGACCTTTATGCTGTTCACAGACACACACACACACACACACACACACACACACACACACGCGCATACCCACAAGGACATATTTCCAAAAGCAAAATGCCTTATTTGGATTCGGGGAAGGTCAAAATACGCATTTCCGGTGAAATTTCGGTATTTATACGTAGTAGAGAAAGTAAAAACTTGACGTGATACATACACATACTTTCTCTAACCCCTATCGTTTATTAGTGAGTATACAAACTGTGTGTACAAACTATTCTTACTAAAGCTTATTTTTCAAATTATTACATTTTAATCCAAACAAATACTTGCAGAAAAAGCTACATTACACATTTCGTTTTAGATACAAAGGGAACAGTGATAATTAAATGTTTAAGAACTGGACGCTATATGCTGTTTCTATGCAATTGCGGGAAACCACTGAATGTTGAAAGGACTTTAAGAGAATAACCAAGAAATGAACAATTCTAACCTTAAATAAAGGGTATCTCAAACGACTTATGCCACTAAAAAACTTACGTGAAATAAATTGTGTGTTTTAAACAGATCTACAGTTTTTGTGTAGTATGTTTTCGTCTATTGCTTAATGTTTACTAGTTGTACAAGATTATACAAAATTCCTTCCGAATGAATAGGACAATAGCCTTTGAAAGGCTATTCCCAGAAAATTCAAGATACACATTTTGTCATATAAATATCTTTAATATTGTGGCATGTGCACAGATGATATAATGTTAAGACGCTCTCTGGACTCCGAAGCACGGCAGTTTGTCTGTGAGTAGGGGCGAATCAGGGGAAACTGTCTAGGAGGGGATAGCGTTACTGACGCCAAATTGGCGTGGGGTTTCTTGTGGGATTCTGTGACTAGGCTTCGAGTGAGTTAGACGGGAAACTGCTAAGCAATGTCCTCGTCGGCAGGCAATGGGCAAAAATATGTGAGTATGTGATTTAATTTAATAAACGGTGTTCCATCCATATCTGCAAGTTTCAATTATGGTAGAATAGAATCCTTTCCTCCCCCTTAAGCCAGGCATTATGTTGATATAGCAATCTTTTTGGTTTTCCCTTTAGCTGCGTCCTCGTCGTTGCCTCGTACTTAAAGTTCTTTGATTTAACGATCCCTCTCGCAAGCGAGTCGCTCCCATCTGCATTTCTAAGTTAAAATAAAGTGAGGCATACGACAATATATGGTATTTTATTGAAACTCGTTACAGCCATTTTTAGAGAATAAAAAATATCGATAAATGTAAAGGGTAGTTTGGGGTGGAGAGATTTTCTTGAAAATCTTAGTGTCTCATTTTTGGTAGATATTTAATCTAAATACCAAGTTTGGTATTTATCAGACCTTTTGTATTTGATTTATGGCGTTCACATACACACAGATATGTTTCCAAATGACTTTATTTGGATTCAGGGGACTCAAAACATGTATTTTCGTTGAATTTCGCAATCGAGTTTTGGGTGGATTGCAATATTTCCCCTACTTGCTATACGTGGTAGAGTAAGTAAAATGGTTTTTTTTATTCAAAACCTCAAAACGTTTATTTCCAAAATTACTAGTTCTTTGTCCGAGGAAAAAGTAGTTCTAAAATCAAATTCTGGACATTATATTAAAAACATAGTCACACTGAAATATACTTAAGATAGCTTCGGTTTTTCGTCGTTATGCCACGCAGTACTCCGAATGTATGTTTGTTCCAAACAATGGATTAGGGAAAGCAAAATTTGGGATCGGTAGCACAATAATTCATAGTTGCCATCATCGACGATGTGAAACAGGGGAAATTAAATGGCTGTTCCAAAAGGTTTTGCAATGTTGCAGGTTAATAGGAAATTAGAACGGTATCGAGTATGGATCGGCTTGTAGCTGTAGTTGTGATACGTTTAAGGTTTGTGGTTATCATTGTCCTAAAGATTTTTGTATAGTAGCTATGTTTATTGACAAAAACTACTTTTAGACTTCTAGCATAACAATGTAACAATTTGTAAGTTTTAAAGCAAATTTTTATTATCTCTATCAATTCAGATTTTAAAGGGGAGTGTTGAAACTGTATGAGCAAACCGTAATATTGTGGAAGTTGGTTAGGCTACGATGGCTCTAGAATTTTGAACATAAAGATACATACTCGCAGCGTTATTTACAAATAAATATCTTAAATGCTGTGGACTTTTAAGTTATGAAGAAGATGTGAATGGATAAATTTCACTTAGTGTTGATGCTCAATGTTTTCTGACTAGTAATTATGAAAAACTAGATTGCAAAAAACAATGTGCAAAAATCTGTAAAGCAAAAAGGCAGTACCAAAACCTATTTTGAACATTAGAACATGGGGTCATAGAATAGCAGCAGCGCCGAATAAACATATTAAAATCCTGCTTCTTCTGAGACATACTTTGCAATCAAAATAAAATGTAACACTCACAACAAGTTGAGAAGGTTACTGCCCTACGTGGGGCGCCAATTTTAAGTAGGTGTTGTATTGTATTGTATTGTATTGTATTGTATTGTAGTTCCACTGTTGGGGAGCCAAACTTTAAATAGTTTCAACCACATACGGTACAAAGTTTCCGGTGGCCTTCGCCCCAACGTTCACTTTCCGGAGGCCTTTGCCCCAACGTTTAGGAATCAACTTTGTATTTTTATGTTTCTTTAAATATTATTTATGTTTGCCTCGGCTGCGACAGTATTAATTTGTAGAAACATGTATCTCTTAACAGGGTGTGATGCGGCTAAAGAATGTAGGCTTACATAAATTATAATTTTTACTTCACTCCTTTTATTAATTCTTCACACGATTAAATAATACTTCACTGATATAGAGAGCTGTGAGATTATTTATTAAATACTTGCACTTTTTAACACGTAAACTTTGTAATATTCTCGCCGTAATGAATTTTATGTCTTGCACTGAATACGTACCGAGCGAACAAACTGCTCAGGTACGTTGTCTTCCAGCGACTGCCGTTTATCGCTTGAATTTGTAAATTCCTCTAATTCACGTCTCTGATTGGCTAATTTTACTCCAATAGTATACTTTTATTTAACTTTCAGCTTTTCTGTTAACTATTACATTATTGTTCCAAGAATTACTAGTAACATTATTAAACTTTCCAATTCATTATTGCCTAAAGGTTACCTCATTGTTAGGAACTTTCGGCCTCTACTCTCACAGCTCCTGCATTATTAAATTACGTAATACATTCACATAACATTATTATACATGTACACAATAATATAAATATATACAATGACTGTAATATGCACGTTTATATAATGTAGTATACACATATTGCTTTAGGGCGGGCTGTTATTATATTTTATATTATATAATTAGAGTGAAATAATTTAAGTGTTAAAAATACTGCCTCAAAGTGTGCACGTACTATCTCAACTAATGAATACTGGTACACAATGAGAAACTAACCATTAATGCGCGTACTGTACTGAACAAGACGAACTACAGAGTGCTTCACAGTGATCACACATCTAGCGACAGTGACCAGTATTATACAAGAGCGTGTTTTTTACATCTGAAACATACAAACCGGTTTCATAATCGGAGATTCTAACAAAGCAGATCTAATGTTGACGAATGTAGCGCAGTAAATGTGTTTCCGCACTATCCTCAAAATGCTTATTTTGATATTGCCTTTCTAATCTACAATTTTTTGCACATTTTTCCGCAGCCAGTATTTAATAGGGTAGGTAGAGCCGTGCAATTGTCATATCAAATGTATTTATTTATTTTCTCGTTTTTAGCGTTAGCTTTTATGTCTGAAATTCCATAAAACATTTCTGGGGTCTTCTTTCATTAATAAGATAAGAATCCCCTGTCAAGTATCTTTTGAAGAATAAGGATCAGCAATCAATTATTTCTCACGCCGACAAAAATTATAATCTGCACCAGCTCCTCTCACTTGTTACGGCCAGAGGTATTTGAGATTCAAGAAGAGTGTGTTCAACTCGCGGTATATAATGCTTGAAAAGGTTTGAATGATTTGGAAGGATATAGCAGCGACGATTTCATGGAAAACGTTTTGAGTATGTGGATATAAACGCTTTATAAACCCTTTCAAAAGCTGCACTGACGGAAATTAAAAAGTATCCGCATGGGGACTCATTCAGTTGTTTAATGGAATTATGAACCGTGATATTCAATTTGCAGAGGCAATAATAAATGTCTACAGGAAAGGTGGTTCGGTGATTCCTGGCTCAATGCCACAGAGGGGGTTGCTAATATTCAGGTGTATATACACGTCGCTCAGATAAATCGGAAATGGTCCAGAAAGGAAATTTAAACGTCGCACAACGTGCGGGAACCTGAATGACCAAGTCTATGCCAAATTTCAGATTTCTCTCTGTTGAATACTTAAAGCATGAAATCATAGATCATCCACATTTAATCCTTTGTGGTCAGTGTGTTAAGAGCTACTTATACATAAAGAGTTATTTAACTGGCATATGACATCTCTGTAGTTTACCATTTTACACTCGTTTTACAGGTTATTAAAAGTACACTCGCGACTCCTAAAAACCAAGTTGTTTATGATTATCTGTAAATAACGTTAATGTCGCTTTCTTAGCAGTTATACAATATATTTTTCAACACTGTGTAGAAATCTTGTTTGGTTTTTATTAAATTTTGCATTCTGCAACTCTGTATTGAAGATAAAGGTAGACATGCCCTTCAATAAGACAACCATTTTTAACGTAGCTTTAACTTCTTGGACATGTCGCGATGGTTATCGTAGATTCTTTGATTCGCCTGTCAGTGTGTGCCAGACAGATGGCCTTATTTGTGTAGTCACCCTCCTGTGTCATTTGTTTCGAATGATGGCCTTAGTTGGATAGTCTCCTTACTGTACCATGTAATTCTTTATTTTTATTTTGTTTTGTAGGTGAAAATTTGTGTGGTGATTGAGTATCCAAAACAACATTTCCTGGCAAAGGACGAAACCACGAAAATAGCCCAGTCAGATTGACCGATATGCGGAACTTGATCTACAAGTTCCTAAATGCGAGCCATAGGCACTAGTAATTATTATTTTAAAAAAAACTTAATAAGGGGCAGTTTTGTTATCTCCTATTACACCCCTACCTCAGTCACACTACAACCCATCCCGTCAACAAGTCGTTAAACCTATCTAAGGTAGGTACATCAGCACTCTCGGCCTGATCCCTCAGCCTACCTATTCTTCGCCGTCGTCGTGATTTGTTGTCTTGGCATTTAGTTTAGAAGTTAAGAATTAATTAACTTAAACCAAAATGTTATGATAATTATATAAGAGCACCTTTCGGATAATCATTGACCTCGTAACTCGAATGACCAATGAATTATACTGATAATTAGTAACACGAGGAATAAAGGTAATAACTTTTTTCTCCTACGTTCATTTGCTTCATTACCATTATCTCTGATTCGCTTCGAATATGGAGCGAGAAAACATGCATTTGTCTAAAAGGCGGTTTGTTTGGTTTTATAATCCCATATTCGGCATTAATCGTATCTAATTTCAGATTATCTACCCAGTTTTACCTAAAATAAAAAGTAATAAAATTGTGTTGTGAAGAAGTACTTCAATATTAGATTTGGTCCTTTAGAGAGGGGGAATATTCGTATAGTATGGAAAATAACTACTGCATGCAAACTTCCTTTTCCTATTCGATTTGGAAGTAGTAAATTCTGACAATGTTTATTTTTTATTCCAGTTCCTGTTAGTTACGAAAAACATTAGTTCATAAACGTATTTTCATTTTACTATACAGTGTTTTGAAATGGACGTTCATCCGTAGACGCGCGGCTGCAGAAAGCATCATCGCAATCATCGGATTCCTAGGGCTCCGTACGCACTTCCCAGGATCTCCGTGGGTGCTCCAGTAAAATCAGATAACCAAATTAAAGAGTAAGAAACAAATGGTAGAATTAGGATGTAAATATAAATTGCATTCGGAAATTTGTCAAGTTAAATTCCCTGAATCCATTAAATGGGAACACTTAGCAATTCGATATACTTCAGTCCCGGAGTCATGTTAGCAGAAGTAACTGAAAACATCTTCTGCGCAGCTAGGTGGAGTGTTTACACGACCAATGAAAGCAAGCGGAGTTAGGCGATGGAAGGGATAGGGCTGAACACAGTTACTGCTTGTTGGTGGCGAACTGAAAGGGGCATGAAGAACGAAATAGCACTTAGCACAGAACTCGCCCATGCATTTCCCCTGCATCTACTTCCAGGTCCGTCAATATGCCTACATCTTTAGCTTAAGAAGTCGGACGAGGCTAAGTGAGCGGCATTTCGAAGAATAATGAACGATATGCATTTCAATCGATCTAGGTGTAATGATTAAATTGGGCTGAGTTTACTGTATGGACTTAGTTGCTCTCACCAATTACGTATCATATATTATGAAACAAATTGTTTTTAATTTATTTAACTTAATGAACGTTAATATATAGCCAATATGATGTGTATAAGTTCGGATATTAGAGCAGAGGTGGACAAAGCTGATGTCGCGACTCAGAGTGTAGCACAATGTAACGCGACTGAAAGCGCACTCAGCCTGGATCAGTGTTGCTAGCTAGAGACGAGAGGGTGGTTGGAAGTAAACAGTTCAGTGGTGGAGTTCGTGATGGCATTGTCTTCTAAGCCATCGTTTTCCGGAAACGATAGTTTAGTAATTTCATATTATTATTATTATTATTATTATTATTATTATTATTATTATTATTATTATTATTATTATTATTATTATTATTATTTGTTTTAGGGGTACTACTTTGATATTGTATTATGGTGAAAATAGAAGCTTTTAACTTACGAAATCGGGGCTTTTTGCTATCCACGGTAATTCTTGGTTAATGAGGAACGTTTTGATGTAGTAGATGTTGCTCCGGGGGTAATATATTGCCCACCCGTCCTCTCTTCTATGCGGTTGTTCTTATATAGTCATTTTTGGTGGGTTTTAGCGACTTTTGGAAGGAATTGCTGCCAATGTGAATCATTCGAGTTTTAGACGTGCAGATCACTGGGCTACGCTTTCAGGCTGAGGGCCCTCAATCCCTCGGCTACGCCTCAATCGTTGGGATTTCAAATGTTAGGCAGCAGAAAGACAACGCAACCAATGTTCCCATGATGCATGGGTGAGATGCGACTCCTGAGCCAGTAATATGTAACAAAAGTGACAAAGTACGCCATATATTCATGAAAATAACTAAAGCACCATGTTATTTATTTCTTCATTACATGCAATGATGTTTTGAAATCAATGAAAGTTGTGCAGTTTATGCGTGTGTTACGTGTATATAGCCATATCGGCCATAATCCAATATCTAAGTTTGTTCGTTTTAGGAAATGAAAGTGCGAAATTATTGCAGAAGAACATTGTACAGAAAGTCCCAAATATTTATGCTAAATATGCTAGTTACATATTTACCTGGGAGATTATTCGGTCCCTAGAATCTTTTGAAGAGGGTGAATTTCTGAAACTATGGCAAAAGTTGTGGAAATAATATGACCTCAAAAACATCCCAGTTTTAATAATATTAATTTATTTCAAAGTACCATTACAAGGAGAGTGAAAAACATTTCAAGAATGTAGAAAGTCAACTTAAACACAATGTAACAGTGAACTAAACTGCTATCAACCGTCACTGCAGAAACTCTACAACCATAATTATACCCTTCCCTCGCAGCAATGCCTTACTTCCGTGTTTCTTGTGAGGGTTGTAGGCTTCTACCTACCTATGTATTGGAGGAAATTTCAAAACTTTTAAAAGTATATTTCATTGAATAGAATGTGGTTCCTTAAGAATTATACATGAAGATTCTGCGTGCTAAGTATATGACGTTATAAAAGCTCAAACACACTATAACGCTGAAACGCATGATATCAACGTAACACAACCTCTGTACGGCACGAATTTTGTTAACTTCGCGTTAACTGACTAGTCGGCGCACGAAGGGGAGAAAAAGTGAAGGGGGAACAACCGAGTAGAAACAGTACAGGGCAAGCAATACAGTCACGCGTCGAAACGAAGGATCCGTGTTATCAATAACTGTTCGTATTTGCTCACTATTTTCCAAATTAGTGCACAGTGGCATTGTCATTATTTTTGGCATATCACCCAGTGACATCTAGTTTGTCGCGTGGTCCCCAAATGTCAAGGGCATTTTATTTCTTAGACGTCAAAAGTCACCCATGGTGTGCTGCCGAGAATCACTAGTTGTCTCAATTGTATATTTTAATCAGATGTGCTGTTTTCCCACAGTGACCCTTTTATTTTCCCTACTACCCACCATAAAGCAAGCAAAGGAATTATTGTATTTCAACCAAACGTCCGATATTGAAATTGCACTAAAATGACCATTTGGAGGTCTCCTGAAGCCAAAGAAATCATTAGAAAAACGCATGTGTGTGTGTTTGCAAAAGAGAATGAGAGAGGAAGAGAGAGAGAGAGAGGAAGACCAGTATTACTCAAAAAGTAAATAATATGGAATAAATACCAAACTTGGCATCTGAGTTCAGCATCTTTCAAGGATGCAACACGAAGATTTAAAAGAAAAGCAGTCCAACCAAAAGTACTACTTACACGTAAAATTTATTAGTTTTTTATTCTCTCAAAAATAGCTCTAACCATTTTAGGAACATTTCAAATGCTTAAGATATCGGCATGAAAAATAAAATGTACACTTGTGAACAAAATAAATGAGTAATCCCCAGAATGCATGTGACGTTCGGGGGGATCCGTTTACCTTCGTAACAGATGTGTACACAACGCACATGCAGGAACTGCAGAATGGTCTGTGGCTGCGAGCACAATGGTGTAAAGGCGTTTCTCGGCGATGACGTTTATAAGCCACTGAAGAGAATACACGGAACGTTTTGTTGGCCGAGAGGTTAAGAAGGCATTGCTTGCATTCATAAGCTCCTCGGTTCAAATCTCGCATTAGTTATTGTTATTTTTGTTGTTAATTTTATGACCGGATGTGTAGAACATAATATTGCATTAATATAACTTTAGGATTTGAAGTTTTAGGCATATCTATGCACATAAAAACATAAAATATTCATTTTAAATAACTCAACAAATAAATTCAAATAAAGCATTATCTTCTAAAACACACAAAAAATTAAACGAAATTACTGTCGGATATACGAACCCTGAGCACGTATAACTGCCCTTAATTTTCGGGTTATAGATTAAATTAAATCCCTGTAGTAACGTGAACGAGAAGTTACATCATCCCAGGCTTCTTGAATTTGTGTCCAGAAGCCATCTTTTGTTCCTTCGAAAATCTGCAGGGAAATTCGATTGAGCTCCCTTTTCGCCATGATGAGATCATGATGAAATTGTGAAGCCACGTATTTTGTATCGTAATAACTGCTCTATTATGAACTTTGCCAAATACGTGTATGAAATGCAGCATTTCGAAAATACAAGGCGTATTCCAAAACTAAGGTCCAGGGACAGTATTTAACGGACGCTAGGCCTGAATGACGTTTCACGCCTGCAGCGCTGTCTACCGACTCCTGAGAAACCTATCGCAATGTTGGTGTGACGCATTAGGCGTTTGCCAGTCGGCGAGAGCAGGTCGCAATGACAGTGACAATCGCAGATCCCGCCAGTTGTGAAGTGCGGGGTGTGATTAGAGTTTTGCTAGCAAAAGGATCGTCAGCTGCGGACATCCATTGTGAGTTATGTCTCGTGTATCGACCGGACATAATGAGTGCCAAATAGGTTCGACAATAATATCGAGAATTAAGAAATGGCCGCACAAATGTGCAAGATGAACACGGAGTGATAGGCCCAGAGACCGAAATCATCTTTTAGCAAGTGAACCAAAAACTTCGAAGTGATCGGCTTCTGACGGTTAGTGGTCTGACTGATGAATTCCCAAATGTTACTGGAACCTCACTTTACAGGATTGTCAGTGAACAGCTTGGATATCGGAAACTTTGCGCGGGGTGTGTGCCAAAACTGCTCACCGGTCAGCAAAAGAGCTACGAATGCGTAGTGCACGACTGTTTTTGGAGCGCTATGGAGATGGTTTGTTTTCCCACATTGTTACGGGCGACGAGACATGAATAGCGTACACCAACGCAGAATTGAAACAACAATCAATGCAGTGGCGCCGTTCCATTCACCCAAACCAAAAAAAAAGTGTAAGCAATCGCCGTACACGAATCGCAAAATGATGGCTACCGTGTTTTGGGAACGAAAGGGGCGTCCTTTTGATTGATTTCATGGACCGTGAGTCAATAATTGCAGCTGACGTGTACTGTGCAACGCTTTGTCAAACTGAGACGTGCGATCCAAACTGGACGCCGCATCATCGTCTGGCATCATCCTTCTGCACTACAACGCACGCCCGCACACCACTGCCAAAACCAAAGAGAAAATTCAAGAGTTTCGTTGGGAACTCTTACCACCCTCCGTACAGTTCCGACCCGGCACAAGCGACTATTTCCTCTGCTTGCATTTGAAACGGTAGCTGAGTGGACAACGATTTCAAACCGACAATGAACTAAAGACGAGTGTTACCAACTGTTTCAAGTCTCAGGCGGTAGACTTTTATGCCGAGGGGTTAAACAAGCTGGTGCAGCGTTACAGCAAGTATATAGATGTGAACGGCAATTACGTGGAAAACTAAAGTATATATGTAGGCAAATATTACTGTCAATAAAAACCTTCTCTCATGAGCGATGTTGTTCTTATTATGACCAAAAGGACCCTAGTTTTGGAATACGCCTCGTAAGTAGTCACTATGAGTTGATTAAAAATTATTAACAGAAGAAAAAAAGTGAATGCGAGAAGCGAGCCTGCGCTCTTAAACACAGAAGTACTCTACGCTTTGCCACAGCACTACAGAGAAGACACATGTAAGGTAGCACGTTTAATAATTCCACACAACTTGCTGCATCGGTTACACAACTGTATTGAATATGGTGTAAACAAATTGCTGTGCTGTGTAGGATTTAGAAAAAGACACGACTCATTTTTTGTCCACGGGTGTACTTGAATTTTTTTAGGAATAGCTTTTGAAGACCTCTTTATTCTGAGTGAATATTGTATAACTGGTAAACCATAGGAGACTGAAAATAAAAGCTTTCTAAACCCAAAAATAGACATCTCGTTGAAGCACACAGTTTACGTGGCAAATCTTTTGTGGCATTTACCATCAACCAGATATTCGTTACTGTTGATCTTAGTTTTCAAATACTTATGCTTAAGCAGTCATTGCCTCTTGCGGTTATTCTAAGTCATGGAATATGAAAGCCAGCATGTAGCGCCGCTTTTTAAATATTGGATTATCGCTTCAAATGATTTACACCTATAAAGAAATGTGCCATGAAATCATTTCTGTAAACGTTTACTTCTATTAAAGGGACAATAAATGGCGAAGATTACCAATAATAAATTCTTCAGTTTTTTGTGCAGTCTTATTAATTGGAATTTCATCTTTAATTTGATATATATTTCATCATTGTAGGCATCATAGTTATATTTTAAATATGTTTTAATAGTGACACTGAATCTCTCATTTTGTGCTGTAAATTCTGCAAGTCTTCAGTGGAAAACAATTCTTAATTCCTACTAACTTTTGAGTAGAGGGATAAACTTTAAACTTCAGTGCATGTCTTAGTTGACGTTTTGCTACACAAATTGGTATTACTGTTGGCTGTAGCAGCTTCTGTACGTTCAAAGCATGTGATTTCTTTCCTTGCAAATAAATCCAAGTTTGTTTTCTCCATTTTTGCTTTACAGAGCTTTTGATATTTTCCGCAGAAACTATTGAAGATATGAATTTTATAATGATACAAACAACCTCTGATTTATGTTGTGGGTGTACTTTAATGTTAATAATGTGGCTGATGGTTTGTTTGTTTGTTTGTTTTTAAATAAATAATTGCTCATACATTTTATACAAAAGATAGTATAATTAGGGAGGTAAAATATTTTACTTAATAAACAAATATATTGGATAAAAGTAAATCAGTGAACTTTGAAGGCATTAATCTCCATGCTATAACAATTTCTGTCCGCCATCTTAAATAGCTTTCGAGATAATGGATCGTGACTTTAGGTGATTTAACACAGGTGTGACAACGCTTTTAATCTTCCCGTAACACAGAGGAGATAGATTAACAACATTTTGTAAGACTTGTTTGTATAAGAGTGGAGAGAGAAAGTCTTGTGAATGTAATGATTGTAATTGTATGAATCTCGCAAGAATGCCAAAGCTTATGACATGTTAATCAAAGTAATCAGAGCCGTGTTTGAGGATTTTAAAATAAGAATTTGTACCCCAACTTATCAGTTTCAACGACCATATTAGTTTTTGTATGGGTTAGCTTTCGATGCACTGCTCATGGGATCCAATGATTCCAGGAGACGCGTTAGAAGTGAAAGTGCTGCGTCAGGTTTGTGCACTGCCCTCACCACCCTAGTCAGCCGGCAGAAGAAGTTTTAAAAAAACCACAGGATCATAACTATTTGATTTCTTAAATGGCAGTACGTTTTAGTGTTTAAGATCTCTTCGTGTGCTCAAGACAAACGCACTGCCATAAAGTTGAATGACGTACGGAATTACACAGAAGAGTAAATGAAAGAACAAGGCAGAGCGTTGCCTTTTTAATTTGTTTTATCACTTTCTTTTAATTTATATCTTTTCCTGACCAAAGCGAAATTAAAATTGTGAGCCACTAGCCTGAGGGAAGGTAATATTTGATGAGAAGAGCAATGAGGAGCCAGATTAAAAAGAGGAAACGAGCAACTTCTTTCCTTTCTGACGAAATTGGTCTCCTGGGCGTTCTCACGCCGTTATGCAATATCCATTTTGCCACATGGAGTAACAGCCTCGCTGCTCAACTTGCTTTATATACACATTCTTTGCTTTGCTTCTTTGCACCGCAATTTCAAAATAACCAACAACGTTCGTATGCTCACTACAGGATGGCGAATCCGCATTCCTTCCAATACCACTGGTGAAGTAGCTGCGGTTAAAAACAAAATGTCGTGAAAAACGCCCGGCAATCCTATTTCAAACAATTTGCCCTGCAAACAGAAATCCCTTGGATAACTCACAGTGCATTCCTAAAACTTTAGTCATTCCAGTTGCCACAGATGATGCATGGTTACTACTTTGAAGTTATACCTCTACATATAACCCCTCGCTCGATGGACCGTATCGATGTCCACCACAGACCTTCAGCGTGAGCACTAATCTAATGGCATCCAACCACTAGTTTTAGTAATACTCATTTTTCAAATGAATTTAAATATCATAATTGACAGTACAAGCTGATAGGATTGACAGTATACTTATAAATAGAAGCAAAATAGTCCCACTAAAGATACGTCCGCATACTCGTTTATAACGTCTTCCTTGTAAGTACCATGTGGCAATGTTGCAAACCGAGAGCTACCGCGCCCTTATTTCCCCCTCTCTTTACAGCATGTATTCATATCCATTTTCAATTCAGTATGATTTAAAGGTATCATTTCACTGGGATATAACAGTTTTTTTTTATTTCCTTTTTTCTCGTCTGTGTTAAGCTGAAGCTAAAAGAATAAACGATGGCGTTAGTTTTACCATTGCATAGTTGATGGCTCAGCAGAGAAATTTATACTGGGTTTCCTATGCACATTTAGGATAAAGATTAGCTACGAAGGGGACACCTAGCACCTCGACCCACACAGGGATCTTTTGTGCATATACCTCCGGGAGGAACGGATAAAATGAAGGAACCGCAGGTGACGTACAGGCGCAGGACCAACCGACGCAGGCCACAGAGACGCGCAGAGGTCCTTAAGAGTAACAGACTTGAGCGCACAGCCGGAGAGCGCTCAAGGTAGGCCTCCCAAGCCACCGGAGTGTAGCTTATAGGCTCCCTTCCAACGGAGACCGGGGAAAGCTCGACCCAGCAGCATAGATTCGAGCCGCCTCCATCTGACGGGGCCGAGAAGAGGTTCCAACACGCAAGCCATGTGTCTGCAGTCACCCGACACACAGCCCCGGAATCAACCTGCAACGTGAAAGTGGAAGATGAAATGAGAGGGAATGAGGGAGAGGGAAATTCGGGGGAGTCAATCATCCTTCCCAGCATTCGCCTAATGAACTGGGAAAACCCCGAAAAAACTCTTGGGTCAGGAAGGTTGGCCGCGGAAATCGAACCCACGATCTCCCGAATGCAGGTCACAGACGCAAACACCTGAGCCATCCCGCAGCATTAGGGTGATGAAATTAAACAAGCTTAAAATTAAAACTTAGCTTCGTGAATTAGAATGGGGGAAAAAATACGTAACAATATCTAAAATGCTGAAAACGTTTAGTACACACTATGCTTTCTTATAATATTGGCTTAGTGTCGCTATAGAGCTACCGGCAAAACATGAAGTTGGAAGGAGAAAGGGGGATATATCCGAGCAGCACACAAAGGTATGCACACTGCAGGCAAATTGGTTACCACGAGAAGAATTTTTGACATTTTGTAATAAAGATCATGCTTAACATAATCTACATATTCTGCATTTAATAACATTCAGATTGCCTATTTTTCTTTAAAATGTGTTTACAAATAAGAAAGAACAGAACTTTACTTCAGTGTACCCCACGTTAGTATCAATTACTCTCCAAAATTACAAATTGCCGTCCCCAAAAAATGCTCGGTTATAGTTTTATACTTTTTATAACGTTTGTACAAATTTGTCATATATGAGCTGATTTGTATATCTACTCGCCACTAACGATAAATATTCTCAGGAAATGTTTTATTTGTACAGCTATTATAGAGTCAATAGTTTAGCGAGTTCTAATCGGAGCCGAAGCTCCCTCTTGTACCAGAGAGAGGGCCAGAGGCATATATCTCTCCACGAGGCTATATTTTAGGGTAATACCTTGAGTCTAAAAAGCAGCCCCTCCCCCCCCCTCCCGCTTACACGGAGACGGAAATGGATCGCCACTTGCGCGCGTCAAACCCAGAGGGGAAGACCACCGAAAAACCTCTGTAGGGCCGACAGTTGAAGCAGACAAACAAATTGATTGGGAGAAATTTATAAACTTGCTAAGCAATAACAAAGGTGAAATCTAATGGAATGGATAAGAAAAATTCATATATATTTATGTATGTATTATGAATCACAATTGTTAGTTGTTATTGTTTGATAACACCATTTATGTCATAACTTGCGTAAAGCATTTATATGTTTTAAATAATTAATAATTATATTTATGGCTACTGGGAAAGAAAAAGAAAAGTTTAATAATGTTAAAAAAGTATGTTAAAGAGAAAAGACGAAAAGGATTGAACTTGTAACGAAATATATGTGAAAAAAAATATAAGAGAAAACTCTTATGATTTATTTGAATTACAATTGTAAATATATTATTTTATTAATATGAATAAATAATTGTTAAATTAAATGTATTAATTTTACTACCGCTAGCAACCGAGCAAAGCTTGAGTAATTAACTTTCATCTTTCTAAATTGTTAGAAAAATGGTCATCCGAGAAGGTGACGCTTACCAGAAAAGCGAAAGACAAATTCGCAACGCGAATTGCTGAATATAATAAATAAGAAGTAGTAAATAATTAATTATTGTATTACAAAAGAAAGCCAACCAGTATTCTTATTAAATACGTAAGTAAAATATTTTATTCAAGTTGTTCGCCGTTAACAAGTACATCCAGAAGTGAAATAAGATACATTCAGATAAAACCTAACTTATTGGATTTGTTATTTAAATAACTATTTTACCTCACCAAACACTAAAAGGTCCTAAGAAAAAAGAGTTATTACTTCAAATTGAGCTAGTAGTATTTTTAAAATCTTAAAATACAACGGACCAGAAGATACATTAACAAAATTATACGCGTAACACTACTATACATTGTCGCGGTATCGTTCGTGTTTATCTTATTGCTGAGCGCCTGTTATTGTTTTACTATTTTGAATTTGGGTTCTTTGTCCTCCGGCTAGCTATTATTATTCAGTCGAGCAAATCTCTTGAACAGGGTGTGTAAACGGAAAGGAGTTGTTACTAAAGACAACATTGATAAAAGAATTTGTTTTTACACTTTTATTGCCGTCACACTTCGTTAATTTCACAGATTTACTTTTGATACATGCCTGACTGAAACTGTTATATTTTTGAATGTAACTATTATCACTTATTTGCCGCACATTATTAATTCGCGTATTTCACATCTTTTAACTAAGTTTACGACGCGAGAGATTCTGTAGAACTGCCCGATGTTTGCCTTGTGAATGATTCTGTAAAATTGCGCGACGTTTGCTTTGTGAATTATTCTGTTGGACTGAACGTTACCCGTCTCTGGCTTTAGCTTTTTATACTCCCTCATCCTGATATGCCTAAACATTATAACAGAGCTGATATTGGTTAATAAAACGCGCCAACATTAGCGTCTATTTTTACATCCAATCAAAATTATGAACACATATGCTCTAGGGAAGATATTCCCTCCATTGCTAATGAAAGGCGCGCTAATCTGAACGTCATTTGTTTGTCTCATCTAATTTAATAAACAACTCACCCCCTCGTTACATTGTTACCCGCTCCTATTGTCAGTTTCAGTGAGGCCGTGTAAACTTATTTCCTAACAATGCTTATAATTAACAAACATCCCAAATCATTGTTATACAATAATGCTAATTTACACTACAATCACTCTGGCATTTACAGTGTTGTAATATAAAATACTGCCACAACATCAACAATAATTACTGAGTAAGGAATATCCGCCAAGAATTTCACTTCTGCCACTCCAGACATAAAATTACATTACATTATTCGAGCAATTGAAAGTTTAAAGCAAGATCATCGAGGGATTCGAGAACATTCACCAGGAGCCAGCAGCGACACCCCACTCCAACCTCAACCCTACCTAGAACCGCTTCACAGTGAACTATAGTACGCATGCTACAAAACTTGGTCTCCCGGTCACGTACTGTATCACTCGGCTGGCAGTCGCACGGCCCGTCACCCGGTCACACTTGCGGGGAGTCGAATCAAATCTCAAATCACGTTAGCAATTATCAGAATAAACACAAAACATACCTTATCACAGGAAATGTTGGAAATACCATCCATTTACATCAATACATCTACGGCATCTTGAGGAAATTTCCATTCACACGCATAAGTTTAGCTTCCGAAATAGCGTTAATTTCTGTCCTGATACTTTCTTTTAACTTTTCTAATGTCTGGGACTTAGTTTTGTATCGCATGCCGTAAGATCAGGAAACCCAGCGGGCCTAAAACCCTCACTAATGATTCTCTCCTCAAACATTTCCGCAATAAACGCAATGACTTATCAGCTCTATGCGTGGTGGCAGAGTCCTGCTGGAAATATCCAGACCGACATTCAATGTCCGTCAGCTGTTCGAAACATGATGCCAGTGTATTATTTCTGTATCTTTCTAAATTTATGGTACACTCATAAAAATGGGCCCTTTTTATTCTGTATCCATTTATTACGCACCATACGCCAATTTTATGATCATGCAAGGGAGTTTCATGAACGAAATTGGGTTTGTCTGTAGCATAATACCGGTTCTGTTGTGGTGACACATGACCATGTAAATGAAACCGTGTTTCGTCACTGAACAGTATTAATCGTGGATCGATTGTTCCATCATTAACATTCCTCAAAATCCAGTTACAGAAATTTACCCGACTCTGGTGATCACGTGGTAACAATTCCTGAACAACAGTAAACTTATATGGTTTGAGTTATAAAAGTTTTGTTGCTTTCCATGCTGAAGCTTTCAAAATGTCAGTTTCTTGTGCAAGGCGCCTAAGAGATTTTCTAGGAGACCGTTCTAACTTTTCTCCGACTTTGTGTAATTTCTACTCCGTAAGCACACGCCTTTTTACCTTTCTTTTCCTAACACGAATTGATCCCGTCTCCCTGAATTTATTTACAAGCAAACGAAAGGCCTCTCTACTCGAACAGGCACACCAGGGCGTTAGTTTCAAATTGCCTGACAACTTCCCTACAAGATGATGTAAGAACATACTGTCAGCGACTCAGAAGTTTAGCTCTGTCCTTGTGGTTGATGTAAGTGAATCTGAGCCAGCGCTGTATTGTTCTTCCCTCTCGCTCTATGGTTTCACACCCTGTTCCAAAGGTACTTGTATCCTTTCTTTCCCGGAACAATGAATATTACGCGAAGTAGCATCAGTATTACATTATATTACTGTATCAAACAATACAATTATGATCATATTTTCAATAAGTAAACCTGTAAAACCTGCATACATGTAAACCACTATATTTATGACAATATACATGTGAAACATTATTTGGACTGCACCTGTTGACAATCGTTTTGAACTGCTGGTGTTAAGCTATTTGCATCGCAGGCAAGAAGCTCCCTAGTCCACTGCACGCCTGCAGTTCAAGGACAAAGCCAATCTCGTGAGTCACCCACTACGTATCGTACATAAATACTTTGTGGTACTGTATACTGCGATCGAGGCATTCTGAAAACACTTCAAGTAAAACTAAACACTTCTAAACACTCCTAATGTTATTCACATGTGAAGTGGACTAGAACAGAAGTAAGACTGGTGCACGTGTGACGACTAGAACGGATGTAGGAATGCGCGCGGAGGAAAATGCAGTGAAGGTCACACCAGCCGTGCACCTGCAAGCCAAGTTTTGTAGCATACATACTGTAGCATACCATCCCCAAATCTCCAGGCTGTTACCGGGGAACATTGAGGTGTCTCACAACCCTGCTTAGGTATCACTGTCCAGACGTACCCAATCTCCCATGGGTTTCGGGAACCACTGCCCCGCCGAGTCCAACCCAATTCAAACAACTCCCTTTAGGAAGGGCTCATATATTCGGGCCGACGTACTTCCGGTAACGCCAGAGTACCACGACTGCTAGAGGTTCGCAGCACTCGCACCACCATAGCTGAAGGGGTCGAAACCCCAATACAGTCATACTAGTACGACTGCGTAGCACCTTGGATCGGGCGATACTTGCAGCATCTATCGCTAGGTTTATTCTCAAGCTCATGTAAAAGAGCGCTATCTGTTTTATCAGTTGAGTTCTGGCAGTTGTATGGGAAGTAGTTTCGCCGTTCCTGTTAAGTTACTCCTTATGGTTGAGTAACGAAAAATCACATAGAAGAAAACTTTGATATGTTTAAGTTAAAATTCTGTTTAAGTTTCCCTTTTCTAAAAACTGCAGCTCTCTGAGAAGGAATGGTACACCAAGGAAAGTGGACCGTCAAATTTCCTTTAACCTAACCTCGGTATAGATTATCGCGACCGATAAACAGCAGCTTGCATGCCCAGTTTCCAGGCAATATTTCACAGTAACGGAATGGGAACCTAATGTATTTGTGTCATGTTATCTAATGGATAAATTGCGTTATTTGCTTGTTTCAGTGCTTCCAGTCTAAAATAAAGTCGTAGAATAACGTAGGATAAAGATATCGATTGAGGAATATAAACTGATTAACATTCATAAACATTAGGAAATCAAAAGCTTCGCTTTAAAACGATTAGAATTATTTTCTCCACGCAATATCTCAGAATCATGTTTGAGATTCAGAGATAAAATGCATATTTTGGGAAGTTAAAAACTTCAGCAATGTCCAAGGTATAAACTCACGTTTCACGAAGAAGGAACAACCCATGTGCAGTCCAGAAAAGTTTGCGGCTAGCAGCACACTTTCCTTGAAGACAGCAATCGGTAAAACATTCCGGACTAATGGCTTGTAAAATATGTAATATCACTCACATCTGACATGCTTTCAAATTGTATTACAACATGTTTGTGGCTGGTTTAAGTCTATTGATTTTTGCTTAGTAAGGACAAAACATACCACTATTATTTTCACCTTAAAGAATAAGACATGAACTCCTCATACAAAATTTCCTGATAAGTATCTAAAAGGTTACTTTTCTTTTGACGGGGGGAATTACTATATAAATACGAAGCCATAATAATTTTATTCCAGACTAGGTATTATGTTTTTAGTTTGCAATTTTAAGATTTGGAGTGTTCTTCTGGAAAATTGGGCTGGAATATGCTATTATAATTCGTCAAAATGGAGCATTATACTGCTAACTGATGTGGACAATATATGTTGAACTTATTTATAAATGCACATTTTAGATCTTATTAATTTGTGTGTATACATAATAATTCCATATTATATGTTTGGGGCCGTAATGGGAGTCTTATTAGATAGCTCATTCTTATAATACCAAATGTAACCCTGAAATTCCTGCATGTGGATTTAAAACACTGAATCTCAGCATGTGATGATTATTGTGATTAAGCCATACAATAAGCTACCAAGTCATCACAAATAATCTGTAGGCAAGTTTTAAAATTAAGTTTTACAATTGTCTAATTATTTTTTTTTCATTTGAATTGTTAGCCAATCAGCAAATGATTTTTAATGCTACGTTATTCTATGTATATTACAATAATAATTTTAAATGTCTAAAGGTTAAATAACTTGAATGTAGTAAATATGATAAAAGCATCTAAATTGTCGCAGTAATCTGTCGTGTTATCTTATTTGCTGAGCGCCTGTTATTGTTTTACTATTTTGAATTTTGGGTTCTTTGTCCTCCGGCTAGCTATTATTACTCAGTCGAGCAAATATCTCTAAGCAGGGAGTGTAAACGGAAAGGAGTTGTTACTAAAAGATAACACTGATAAAAGAATTTATTTTCACACTTTTATTGCCGTCACACTTCATTAATTTCACATCTTTAATCTTGATACACGCCTAAGTGAAACCGTTATATTTCCGAATGTAATTACTGTCGTAATAGTTATCGCGTACCTCACATTTTGTAACTAACTTTACGATGCGAGAGATTCTGTAGAATTACGTAATGTGTACCTCGCGAGAGATTCTGTAGAACTGCGCGACGTTTACCTCGTGAATGATTCTGTAGAACTGCGCAATACTTGCTTTTGGCTCAAGAATTTATACTCCCTCAGCCCGATATGCGTAAACATTATAATAGAGCTGCTATTGGTTACTAAATCGCGCCAACATTAGCGTCTGTTTTGTCAGCCAATCATAATTACTAACACATATGCTCAAGGAAAGATATTCCCTCCATTTCTAAGGAAAGGCACGCTACCCTAACGTCATTTGTTTGTCTCTTCTAAGTGATAAACAACTCACCCCATCGCTTCATTGTTACCCACTCCTATTGTCAGTTTCAGTGAGGCCGTGTAAACTTATTTCCTAACAATGCTTATGGCTAACAAACATCCAAAATCATTGTCATACAATAATGTTAATTTACACTACACTCTGGCATTCACAGTGTTGTGATATAAAATACTGCCTCAAAATTGAGGAATCGTAGCTGAAAAACGCTGGAAAGGGAGACACCTTATATCAGCTATAATTTTCTAATATATTTAAATTAGAACATTTATCTTATGTAGCTGACCACATCCTTCTATTAGTAAATTTAATTTCGGCAGATGTTTGTCTCTGTAAGATTTATTTTAAATCTTCAGTTCCGTAAACCATCCAACTAATGGCTACTTTCCTGCAGATAGTAAAACGACAATACCCACACGAAATATCTCTCCGCTTTAACAACTAGCAATATAAAATCTATTCAACATTACACTTTGAAGATAAGCACCACCCTTAACTATAAATCCTCCTTTCTCCCGGGTTCCTATGGTTTTCTTCCGTGCAGTAATGTATTCCTTTCACAAAATAGCAGTTTGACGAATGATGTTCCGTTTGATAGAAATGGCAACGTTGCCAGGAGAAGTTATTGTTGGAGCTAATGGATAAGCGTTAATCACCAACATAAGTTTAAAACGGTCCAGATTTCACATAAACGCTTGATGAAAGCTCATTGTTGTTTAAACAACCGAGTCTTAACAATACGATTAAGTGATGCCAGGTTGGCAATTATGTAGTATATTGCAATTTTAACGACTTCAACAATTGCAAGTATAAGCGGAAAATAAATTGATCCGCACGAACTAGGGAATCCCACACAGCTTTAATAGGGTATTAGTATGGTAATTATTTCTTAGCGGACAATCTCTGTCTTCATGTATATCCAGCACATAAAGTAGGTGTTTCCTTATTTGGTGCCATTAGCTCAGAAGAACTCTTATACAAAGTGCAACCTTCCGTTCAACATTACGTCTGTCTATTTTTAACCCTACAATCTAAACTTATGATTTTCCTTTTAACCACTATTATGCCATTAATACTACCACAAAAATAATTACAATTGTCTAAAAGAATGCATTAATTATGCAAGAGAGCATACCTATCTCTTTATTCAACATACTATAAACACACTAAATATATTAGAGAGTTTTACTATATTGTAATTTAGTAAACTTACTAAATTTACTAAACCTACACAAATGAAAATAACTTCCCGCTGGATCTATTGCCATAAATATATAACTAAACTAATTCCAAGTGCTTGTCTGCACAAAACCTTCCAAATGCGGCGAACAGTCTTCGTCCAAGGCTATACATAATGACTAAAAAATCCTTACTCACAGCATTATAGTATTTTTAAATTTAACACAGAATTAAAAGCAATATCAGCAAAGAATTTTCGTATGCAATAATTGTAGTGGAAATGGAATATTTTTACGAGTGAAAAAATTAAGCTAGTGATGAAAATTCCACAAGTATAAAAAATACCAAGTTTCACAAGTTGCGTACATGATTTTATTCACAAACCATAACAAAAGTTTACGATAAAAAGATTTGCGAAAAAAAAACATTAAAGTATATTGTGGGATTTAAGTTTAGAACCCGTATTGAGCATCAACAATTAAATAGCACACAGCGTTATCGTAAAGAGCAAGTTCCAATTTAAGGCAGTGAATTTGTTTTGAAAGAAAAGTCCTTCTGCTTTCGTATTCCGAGACGTCGCCCTCCGTGGACTAGTGGTACCTTGCTAGCCTCTAGTTCCCAAGGCCCCGGCGGAGGGCGATGGATTTTTTCGGACGTAAAAATCCTTGGCATGGTTTCCTTCGGAAGGGAAGTAAAGCCGGTGGTCCCGTGACGTAGATTTACGGCACGTAAAAGAACCTCAAGCCTGATAAAGAGGCCTCTGAGCAAAATTGCCGGTCTTTCACGCCCAATATAGAATGGGACGCTAAGAAACACAGCAGTTAAAGAGCGTCCATAAATAAAACTCAATTTAATTTCTATTCTGAGAATGCCATAAAGACAAAGCATAACAAACAAATAAATTAACCAAACATATTAAACAAGGAAACAAGTAGAAAAATAATGATATAAAACTTAATACAATGCTTCAAAAGGGTATAATCTATATAATATAATCTGTACATCTCCCACTTTAAGCTGTTGGTTATGTTGTTTTCGTTATAGTTGTGAATAAATTATTTTGTATACTTTACATTAATTGTGGTAGCCTCATTTGTTTATTATTGTAAGCGCAATGTTTTTCTTCTGTTTTAAACTTCAGTGTTGGTTACTAAACAATTGTATAACAAAACAAGTTTTTTATAGTTTAAAGTTAACATTGTCTTATTGATTTTATCGACACAAATACTAATTAGTTCATTGTTTAATAACTTTCCATACGATTTTATGACATGTATCTCTTTTTGTGAGGAATGTATACTTCATGTAGTATTTTTCAAGCATAAAGTAAATTAAATTCCAATTTTCGGAACAACAATTTTCTGTAGTGTCGTTCATCATCATTCACAAGCAAAAATTCAAAACCAGAATATTTTAAATTGCAACAGGATGGCTCTTATCAATTAAAAATACAAATAAAAGATGAGGCAGTATTTTTAACACTTAAATGATTTCAATCTAATTATATAATATAAAAGAAATAATAACAGCCCGCCTTAAAGCAATGTGTATAATATAAATACATAAAATGTATGTAACAATCATTGTATTATGTTTATATTATTGTGTACATGTATAATAATGTTATGCGAATGTATTACGTAATTTAATAATGTAGGAGCTGTGAGAATAGAGGCCGAAAGTTGCTAACAATGAGGTAACCTTGAGGCAATAATGAATTGGAAAGTTTGATAATGCTACTAGTAACTCTTGGAACAATAATGTAATATTTTTAAAACAGTTTATAAATAGCCAATCAAAAACTAGAAAAGCTGAAAGTTAATTAAAAGTATTCTATTGGAGTAAAATTAGCCAATCAGAGACTTGAAATAGAGAAATTTACAAATTTAAGCGGTAAACGCCAGTCGCTAGAAGGCAACGTACCTGAGCAGTTCATTCGCTCGGTACGTATTCAGTGTGAGGCATAAAATTCATTACGGCGAGAATATTATAAAGTGTACGTGTTAAAAGTGCACGTAATTAATAAATAATCTCACAGTGAAGCAAAAATTATAATTTGTGTTAGCCTACATTCTTTAGCCGCATCACTCCCTGCTAAGAGATACATGTTTCTACAAATTAATGCTGGCGCAGCCGAGGCAAACATAAATATATATAATATTTAAAGAAACATAAAAATACAAAGTTGATTGCTAAACGCTGGGGCGACGGCCACCAGAAAGTAAACTTGGGGTGAAGGGCACCGGAAAGAGAACGTTGGAGCGAAGGCCACCGGAAACTTTGTACCATACATGGAGCGGTTACTTCAAGTTTGGCTCCCCAACAGTGGAACTACAATGCAACCTTCAAATTGGCACTTAAACGTGGTGCTAATAACGTAAAGGCTACAACCTACCTCAAAGAACAGTATGTCTTTCATACGTCACAGTTTAGTATTTCATATTTTTTTTATTGTTAGGTAATTTTCGTTTGGGCTCCCAAAGTATTCTAAATTCAGCTCCAAAAACACCTATCCCAATATTCAGATGTTAATATTATGTCATTAATTATACATTTGCCTGTCATGTCTTCAGCATAGATTCCCATTTAACATTTAATCACAATGACGCCATTTCAAGTATTGTACTACTGAAGTTACAGGTTTACATTCACAAAAACATAATTCATACATACCGAGCCAATAAAAGAGATTCATTGCATCATATTTATCATACAATGTTTATCATTCTCAAATAGTACTCTAGCATATGAGCAAAAAATGTGTTCCATCAGAATTATGGTCAATTACAACAAATTGTCGTACCTTAATCAAAATAAATGCAATTTCGCTTTTAACTTAAAATAACTCTTTATCCATGAAGGAATGCACTACATTACAAAAATAAACGGAAATAAAAGAAAAGCACCATGCTATAAAATCATATAGCAATACATTTACATGTATTCTATGTAATATATCGTTCTAGATTTTACTTTAGAAGTTTCATTACTCTGAAATAAAGTTAAGAATATACAACGTTTATTATAACCGTATATTGCAGTGACTCTCAAACTTTTTTTTTACTTTCTTTACTACATACAGAATGTAACAAAAATGTACGGCACAAGTTGCAGGACACATTCCTCACATGTAGGCTAAGAAATTATGTTTTATGAACTTGGGTCTGGAAACGCTCTGTTTCCATGTTACAACTCATGGGAAACACACACGAACAGAACGTTAGAATCATGGGGGACATGCACTCTTGGTTACGTTGTCATTATCGTAGGTGCACCGCCAGGTAGGTAGGTAAAGGTGGAACAATTGCCTTAGCCTTCAGGCTCCCCGGACCTAAACCCACTGGACTATCGAACCCCAGTACCAGATGTTCAGAATCTCCGTGCCCATATAATGGAAGGCTACTAAACCGTAGGCAATACTCCAGGGATACATCAGCGCATCCGGGATTCACGGCGGGTTGATGCATGTATCAATGCTCACGGAGGACATATTGAACATCTGTGAGAAATATTTGCATGTGGTGTGCTGGTACGTTCTATTCTTCTGTGTTTCCCATAATTAACGAGTTGGAGAAAATGAGTTGTAACATGGTAACAAAGCGTTTCCTATAACATTGTATGGTAAGGGAAGTACATTCCATCCAAAAATTCGATACCGAGATTTCAACGGAAGTACAGGTTTTGAGGCTTCCTCAATCCAAATAAAACATTTTTGGAAACGTCCACATGTGTGTGTGTCTGTACAGTATAACTCGAAAACGAAAAGTCGGATAAGTACCGAACTTAGTAGTTTAGTTAAGCATCTTCCAAGGATACGACACGAAGATTTTCAAGAAATTTCTGCAACCCTAACTACCATTTTCGAACATTTTTATTTTCTAAAATATGACTGTAAAGATTTTGATTAAAATACCATACACGAAACATATTTACATGATAAATAAAATGTATATCTTGAATTTTCTTGAAATAGCATAGGAAGTCCTCTTCATTCTGAAGGAAATTTGTATAATTTTGTATAATTTATAAACGTTAAGCGATAGACGAAAACGTACCATACAAAAAATGTACAGCTCTTTAAAACATACAATGTCCTTAAAATAAGATTTTGTGGCACAACCGTTTCTGAGATATCCGTTATTAAAGGTTCGAATTGTTCGACACTTGTCATTCTTTGACATGCGGTAACACAAAAACCATGCAAATATTGTTTTTCAGGGAAATTGGTGCATTTATACATTAGTGCAATGAATATACTGAATAACATTTCACTAAACATCCCCATTAAGTAAAGATTCCAACGCTTAGGTCTATTACTTTCATCAATATTCATATTCAATGCACCAAGCCCATCGCTTTTCAGTGGTTTCTCGCGATTTCATGGAGTTCTAGATGTCTAATATATTTTGGACATGAAAAGTGCTGTCTCTCATAATAAAATAATCGTTGCAAAATTTACGTAATGTTGTACTACAGAGAAGCTTGGTATTTTGCTCAGGCCCTCGACTACTAAGAACACACTACTTATTGACTATTTTCCAGAACTGCGTAACGTCTTTTGAGCGTACTAAAGTAAAAATTAAGGGAAAAGAGGGTAACAAATTATGTTCTGAAAACATCTGTAGACATTAGTTCTCGTAATTGTCTTGACTTCACTCTGTTTCGTGCACACTTAATTTCAGTTTGTCAATAAGGTGACCTATGCACGAGCCCTGATCATGATGTCAACTGAATGGTATTTTCCTGCACAATTAGCATTCCATTTTCTGAGCTTTTCTGTTTTAGGGCATTACTCTCGCTGCGATGGAATTTAACCTCCCATATACCATCAAGTATTTAGCAAATTTACTGTTTATTCTCGGTTTAAACAGCATTACAGTACATTTTAAAAACACATTTGTTTGTTGAGTGAAATTCTAGGTGTCGTGGGACAGGTTGAACTTGGCTGCACACGTTACATTCACACATTAAATGTGCACCCAAAAGACTCCTGTAAAATGGCCTAGGTTTTGTAATATACAAACACGTTAATTTCTGTGAACAAACAAACACGTGCCCTTAGTTGTGGAACATCCGCATTTGCACATGGGACCATCGCATTTCCCGGTGTTAATGTGTTTTTTGTAACCTCATACAGAGTCCAGTGTTTGGAAGTTATAGATACAAACAAGGTTTTAAAAATTAAACGTTAAAATAGAAGTCGGAGGCGAACAAACAGCTAGTAATTGCGGTTCATAATGCTTCTCTACAGCGGAGATTGTTACATTGCGAGGCGTGATCCGATGAAGGCACAAAAGGAAGACCCAAATACATAAGCAACGATAATTCTGATGTTAGTAATCACGAGACTTTCTACATCACAAATTTATAAATATATATTTATTTACTTATTCTACAAACTATCCAAGTAAAAGCATTTCGTATTAATCACAATAAATCTTCGACAAAAGTCTTTTCAATTTGTTAACACTACGTAACATACAGTTTTGTACTCTTGTTATTGTATTCAATTCCTTAAAGCAGGTGATAGTTATATGAAAGCCATAATTTACACACTTGCTTATAAACTAAAGAACGTCCACCTGACATTTCCAAGTTCACTGTTTAAAATCTGGAAAAATTCAAATGTATGACGTTTTGAAAATAATTAACGGCACAAACAGTTTGACATCAATTTTCTATCTTAATAACATGTAGATTTTCTCTACGGTTAGTTTGGCACCTATATAAAATTCAACAAAAATTAAGGGGACTGCAAATGATATTTATAGAAAATTCAATGTGTGCCTCTAATTTAGCATTCCGGTACCTCAAGTTTATTAACCAAATATATCAGCCATTTTGATAACATTAAAATAACCATACATTTTACTAAGTGTTGTGATCGAGGTAATTTCCCGAAATTTTCGCTTGAATTCTTAAACAAGTATGGTCTAAGTTCAAAATCTGGCATCTATACAGCTTTCAGTTTCACTTTTCCTACCAGTTACGTAGGGAACTCTTAGATATAGAGAAGTTACCAGAGATATATGTTTAGAGATTGTTGAATCCCCCAAAAAACTATTCTTAGATAAACCTCCATTTGCGTGTGTATGCGGGAGGGCAATATCGTGTCAACTCAAATACCAAAACATAGAACTTGGATGCGACAGGAATATTTTCAGGAAAGAAATCTCCCACCTCAAAACAAAGAAACCTTTTCCTAATTTGCTATTTTCTCATAAATGTTTGTAAAAAGTAAGATTAAAGTAACGTATGTTTGAGGTATCAGTATGGCGAATAAAATGTGCACCCTAAGACAAAAAAAAATCTCTCGAAGCGCATGTTTGTCGAAGTCCAAATCATTTCCGCGGCCAATTCACAATGTCTCGGGGCGCGTGACTTTTGCTTCGTTCTGTTGTCACCTTTCATTTTGAGTGTAATTAGTGAATATTCGTTGACAGGCGAACGGTTATAATTAGGTACGTAGCAATAAAACCTACCGAGATTCGTATCCCGAGCATATATATTTTCTTTATTTCTTTTTTGTGCAGAATACCCCAATGTCCATTACGCATATTATAATTTTCAATTATGCAGGGTTATGTTATTTCAGGCATTTATGCTCAATATAGAAACTTGAATACACTTTTCGTTTTCTATGAAATAAGTAAATATTATATTCCTAAATGAAAAAGCAAATAAAAATAGAGTAACTCATTATCGGATGTCTAAACTCTCTGCTTTGATATCAAATGCCTAGCTCAAATTTTCACGAGAGGACACATTCTCCCAGGCATCTTGTATTTGATCCCACAAAATCTCTTCTGTCTGGTGTTGTCTTGCAGGCCAATCTAACTCCAAAACTTTCTCCACCTACGCTCAAACATTTTCAATAGGATTCAAACCTGGTAAGCAAGGAGATCAATCAATCACTGTGATATCTTGTCTTTGCGAGAAAGCTGCTGACTTTGTGGACAGGGTAGTTATCCTGCTGGAATTCAATCACCGCATCGGGATATCTATATAACCATGATGTTTTCGACGATGTCTTTATAATGCTGGCTAGTTAATATGCCATCAAACTTCCACAACACATGTAGACTATCTCGTGAGGACCAACCCCAACACGAAACAGATACGCCACCTTGGCGATCCAATTGTGTCACATACTTTGCATCGTAACGTTTTCCTCTGGGGCAGTAGACGAAGTTTCCCCCCATTTGTAGATGAAAATATCACGTCGTGAATATAACCATATTTCAGGTATGGTTGATATTTTCTTCTGCAAATGCAAGGCGACATAATCTGCGACCATCTGTAAGACGCTGCTTCTTAGCTGCCACTTGAGCAGAGAGTCCTGCTGTAGTCAAACGATATTAGGCTATGAGGTTCGACATAGGGAAATTAGAATTTCTTCTAATATAGGCTACATGCTGAAAGGGATTCCTGTCTGAAACCTCTATAAATGAAGTGTTCTACTGAGGAGTAATATAAAAGTTTTCGACCCGAAGCAGGTCGACGACAAACCATCCCTTCCCTGGATAAACGCACCAATGTCGTAGCCGTAGGTATAGGGACTTCAAGTGCTCATGTAGCCTGATACACAGTGTGTCCAGCAAGTTTACTAACGTAAGGAGAGATCTCCTTGTAGCTTCGTCTTTATGTGTACGCTTAGCAATAGCAAAAGTCTGTATGATTGTTAACATATGCAGATTTCCAAGGCTATAAGGTGCACGAATGATTATGCCAGCGCCATTCATAATTACTGAATATTGAGACAGAGTTTGCACATCCAATATTAAGTCAATTAAATATTTGGTTTAGTTTTTTACTTTAGAATTCATACGAATGTGACATTTATTTTTAAAACAAAAAGAGTAATTTGTTTTAGATATATTATGCAGGTAAAACACACGGCATTACCATATGTTTAAATAGTAAAAACATATACACTAAGGATGCGATCCCAGTTTGTTCTAATTACGAGACACAAGAGTTTCACCGCTCGGCTACCATGCACACAACCAAAGGGAAAATCGTGTATTGTAAACGCAGCGTCCGTGAATGCTTCCTATTTTTCGACTCTAACTCCCCCTCAGGCTCATTTATTTTGCCTTATGCTGTACATTTCAGATTATGTGCGAGTAGCCCGTGCAGTCCTCTTCAATCTGGATGAATTTTATATAACTTTGTATAGCTCGTAAACCATAAGAGATAGACAAAAACTTTTTAGCTTCGGCTGTTTCCAAAATATGCATTGTTATATCCCTAAGTGTTAACGAGTTGAACTATCATGCGGCATCACAGCATTTTACGCTGTTATTTTTCCTGTATTGTGTAATTAGTAACTGTGACAGATATATACGTTTACATAACGTATGAGTATTATACATTTCAACTTTCAAATGTGTTACATTTGTTTATCAATAGTTATGATTTTGTATCATTTTTATCAATATTGTTTAATTTATATTACTGGCATTAGTTACATTGTGAATCGCGTAATGTGTGTTGTCATCCTAATGATAAATTGCATTTAGTTTAAATTGCGTTTAATTCAAGATTAAATAGATTTATCACGGCTCTCTCCCATTATCTCAAGGTTAATATAAATTAGCTACTATAAAAATACAGCCAACTATTTTACATCCACATAGAACAAATCATTGAAGACCATATGGGGAAAATTATCAAAGCCACAATTTGTACATTTTGAGTTACAATAATTCGAAGTATGAAAACAACTTATTAAATTATTGGTATCTAATATAATTTCTTTATTATAATATTGTATAAAAGTTAAAAAAAACTTAATAAGTGAATGCATTTAGAAACTGAACCATCTTTAAGTGAAATTTTTGTTATGAAATCAACTGATGCAGGAAGTTATATTTAAGAACCATCAAAGTCGTAATCAAAATTTCAAAATACTAGACAGTAAGTAGCTTATTTCAACACCAAAAGGAGTAAATAATGTAAAAATATCGAGTTCCATCATTCAGCGATTCAATGAACACAACTTTGATTACTCTTCTTAGCTTTTCAAAATATTGAAACTGGCCTAAAATCTTTAAACGTTATAATGTTACGATCTTGAAACCTAATCCTATACACAATGCACAAAATCTTCATCTGCAGCGTTGGTGATACATATTATCTGGTCAGACTTCGCACTTACGCTGCGAAACAGGAAGCAGCCATCACCAGTAGAATAGGAATTATTGTGCTTCTTAACGTCACTCATTCGACAAAATAACTTCTCTCTTTTTTGAAGGTGCTATCTTCTTATTAATATTTTCAGTTCCTGTATCAACTTTCAGAAGATATTTTCACTACTCAAATCGGTACTCGCATAGAAAAATCCACGGAAAATTATTTTAACAATGAACAGTAAGACAAATAACAGAATTACGTTAACAATTAGCTAGACCTGCGTACATCAGAAAGTAGCTAATTAAGAAAACATACTGTACTCCGATCACTGTTTTGTGGGAGCAGTGTTACTTTGGTCGGTTGTTCACACAGCACGATATTTTAAAGCGCTATAGTTCGGACTGCGATTTATTTTCAAATGTGTTAGTCAACTGAGATAAAACACCTTAAGAAGCACCTGGTTTTGCCATCAACCTAAATTCTATAAAAAGCAGACTTTGATCGTTTTTCCCGTGTGGTCTTCAATTATTTATTCGATTGTTTTGTCATGGCGATAAACGAGAGAGAATAGTTTCTATTAGATATTTCGCTTAAGTCATTGAACGACCATTGAACGGACCTGCTAATACAACTCATCGTTACAAATCTGATACGTTAACTCAACACATAAGCGGGGATAAAGTATGTTTGTTCCATGCTGTCAAGTAATAATTTATACTTAACTCGTTAAGCAATAAAAGTGACAGAAATTTATTGAAATTACTTCATTCTCTTGGATTTCACAACTCATCGCTGGTTAGGCCAGAGAAATAGTAAACATCTTCATTCAAGTAAGACTACAATATCAAGAGCTTCATAATATCCTTCAAATATCACTCCATCGTGTGGCTTACATCCAGAGAAATGGTAAGTATATTCATTCAAGTAACACTACAATATCAAGAGCTTCATAATATCCTTCAAATATCACTCCATCGTGTGGCTTACATCCAGAAAAATGGTAAGTATATTCATTCAAGTAAGACTACAATATCAAGAGCTTCATAATATCCTTCAAATATCACTCCATCGTGTGCCTTACATCCAGAGAAATAGTAAGTATCTTCATTCAAGTAACACTACAATAAAAAGAGCTTCATAATATCCTTCAAATATCACTCCATCGTGTGGCTTACATCCAGAGAAATGGTAAGTATATTCATTCAAGTAACACTACAATATCAAGATCTTCATAATATCCTTCAAATATCACTTCATCGTGTGGCTTACATCCAGAGAAATAGTAAACATATTCATTTAACTAACACTACAATATGAAGAGCTTCATAATATCCTTCAAATATCACTCCATCGTGTGGCTTACATCCAGAGAAATAGTATCTTCATTCAAGTAACACTACAATAACAAGAGCTTCATAATATCCTTCAAATATCACTCCATCGTATGGCTTACATCCAGAGAAATAGTATCTTCATTCAAGTAACACTACAATATCAAGAGCTTCATAATATCCTGCAAATACCACTCCATCGTGTGGCTTACATCCATGCAAAACAAGTCGATATTGCTTAATACGAGTATTTCTAGTAAAACCTCTATGGCGAATACGTTTTTATTATTTTTTCAGGGGCCTAACCAGTATATCTCGAGGGAAATTCAAATGTCCAATTATTGCACTCCCTCTCCCTGAATGACGGATGGAGGAAGTTCAAATGGTTACAGCCCTAAGTATTGTCAGCATTTCCATCATTTTCTGACGCTTACATTACTCGCAAAAGTCCTATTTGGTTTGCCTGCCCCCACCCAATTCTGCAGGTGGTTTCCCTCAGAAATCTTTTGGCTAGAGTCCATCTTCAGAATGTGTCCAATCTAATTTAGGCTGCTTTCAAACCTCTCTAATTTGCTTTTTGCTAACGCACACGTTGTAGCCTTTCTTGCATTGTCTGTCTCCCATGCCATTTCATATATCACAAGTGAATTTCTAGCTTTTATCCTTTAATTCTAACTAGCCTGTGGCTTAGCGGTTTAGACTATCCGTCTGCTAGCAAGGAGACTTGGATCGATCCCAGCTCAGACTGCTCCATTCCTACCTAAAAGTCGCCGAATTCAGGCACTATGGAGACGTGTCCTGTACTGGTAAATATTTATTGGAAATCTCTGCTTACACACGTTACCAAGTAGATTGCCCGATTTCCTATGATTAGCTGTTTAACAATTTTAAGTTGCATTTAGTACCATATTAGTATCCTCAGGTCTTAATCTTCACAGTGTTTAATTTAAAAATCTGATGTGTTACTCTCTTGTAAAACTATTTTTACAAGCGCTTATTCTCCATGTTCATGTTAATCGAGAAACACGTTTGCAGAATGTCTTTCTTATTGCTAATTTTCTTGAAGGTGCAAGGGGAATATGGTAGGGTTTAAGCGAAAGTCAAATCTTTTAAGAGCTGGTTGCTGTGTGGAGCATTCCATTTCTCTTTGCATGTCCAGGACAAAAAAAATTAATAACGAATTCCCATTTGAGAAGAAGTATAAGTATTGGAAAATTCAAACAAATAACAAGAAATATCTCGGAAATGGTTCACTCAACAAAAAAAAATATGTGACAAATTGTGTTTTAGCGAGCTCTACATTTTTTGTGTAGAAACATATCTATCTCTTACGGTTTACCAGTTATGCAAAAACCATTCAGAAATAAGAGGATTTTTGGCGAAATTCTCAGAAAATTCAAGATATACATTTTATTTATCATGGAAATATCTTAAATATATTCTATTTTAATCAACATCGTTACAGCCATTTTTGAGAAAACAAAAAAATTTCGAAAAATGTTCCATGTAAAGGGTAGTCTGGAATGGTGGGATATTCTTGAAAATCTTCGTGTTGCATGTTTGAAGGATATTCTTTTTATTAATTAATTACACTTTTTAACACGTAAACATATTTTTCGTCTCGCACGAATACATATTAAATCTCTCGAGGAAGCACAAGCAACGCATCCAGTTATGAGCACTGTCTGCAGGCAACACGTCTGGTTATGAGCACTGTCTAGAAGCAACTGAATTGATTTCAACCGTCTAAACTTGTAAACTTCTGTATTTCAAGTCTCTGATTGGCTATTCCTAATCCAATAGAATACCTTCATTTAACTAAAGCTTTTTCTGGTTGTTGATTGGCTATTTTATAAACTGTCACTAGAATTACATTATTCTTACTCCAATAATCAGAAGTAGTATTATTAAACTCTCAAAATCATTATTGCCTCAATGTTACCTCATTATTGGCAACGTTTAACTTATTTCTCACAGCTCCTACTTATTAAATTACGTAATATATTCACATAACATTATTGAATATGTTTACAATAATATAAGCACATCCAATGACTGTTACATAGATTTTACAAATTATTATATACACATATTGCTTCAAGGCGGGCTGTTATTGAATTTATATATTATATAATTTGACTGAAATCACTTAAGTGTTAAAAATACTGCCTCAAATGTTAGCGATTTTTCTCTTTGTACAATTATTTAGCATGTCCTGCTTACGAAATTGATTACCCCGTAAGTAGAAAGGAAATAAAGCAAAACTTACATGAGATTTATTAAAATATTTTGGCACTGATATTGCATGCACATCGTAGCGTTGTAAACGGACATTGTTAAATCGTCACCATTCCAAGCATTGCCTGGAATGAAATATCCGTTGTCTTACTTTACATGCATAATACGTGGAGTAACAACTATCATCTACTCCATGGCAATCTCAACTAAAAATAAAAGGCTGTTTTGAAAGTATGTTCTTTTATAACCCCAATGTGTTCATATTCAAGTGTAAGGACTTTGTAAATCCTTTTTATTATTTTAGTAATTTATGAAATGAAATTAGGTGTTTATAGCCCTATGTCCATCAGAACAAATCGGCCTTTCAATGGTGTAAAAATTATCAAAATCATCCGAGTGGCTTTTAAGGTTACCCTATATACACAAATTTTCTCTTTATAATATTAATACAGATTAGCAGTAGCCACAGCTCTGCTCTGCTCTCCCCAAAAAATTGTCAAACATATTCCTTAAAAACTTTCGATATATGTTTTTCAAAAAGTTCCAGATATTTGGATATTTTTTTTTTACTTTCGGCATCCTTAGATCATCTTCAACCTTTGATGCAAGTAATCAAAATATAACACTGCCTATTTTTTATTTATCTGTAAATTCAGAGGAAAAGAATGTTACGCTTTTAAGCGACGCGCTGCGTATACGGAGCTGAAATTTTAGGCGTAAAAGCTTAAGGAGCATTTATCCGCACATTTAAAATTGGGCGTTATCTGTGTTGAGATCTGCAAAAATATTTATGATTTTTAGCACTGTTTCGTGAAGTATTCATAGTAAATATTCCAACACTGTAGCAGAATTTCCGACACAAGAACGCACCTGAAATTTAACATAATTTACTATATTGTTTACTACTGTAAATATTTTATCACAATTTAAATGAACCTCAATGATATTTAATCATCCTTAACGTTTTCGATGTTCTTACAGACTTCAGCATAAAATGGTTTGTCATAGCCATAACTTTTGGTGCTTATTTTCGCTACAGTGACGTAAATAAACAAAATTGTTGAATATTACTGTAGCTAAAATGTGATCAAATCAATACCTTTTTACTCCTTAGAGAATTTTGACGATTATGGCTGAAGCTGCTATTAGTCAAAATAAAATATCTAGAAAGTGTATACCGTAGCATTCTACTACCACTATTAAGAAAGGTTTAACTAAATTGCCATATGTGCAGATGATCTCATAATTTTAGCAGATAGAGAAGACGGACTGCATAGATTAGTTATAGACTGGATAAAATATCAGCAATATCAATAAAATATCTCAATAGAAAAAACGAAAAGTAATAGTAAATAATCCTATTAGGAATAAAATTGAAATAAATAATATGCCATAGGTACTATTTTTCATGCTATGTTAGCTATAATTATGACCATTTAGATATAACATTATAGAGATATAACATTTTTGTGACATAATTTTTAGGTTTGGAAATTACACGGAACGATACCAATTGAAATTTTATAAAGTGATGCCTGTGCCCATATTTTATATGAGAGTGAAGAAAAAATATGAAAACCGCATACAAGTAGTAAAAAGGAAATTCCTACGAGCTGTTGGAGATGTACCGGAAAGGGCATAATACCAAATGAACAAACAAGAGAAACATTAAATATCAATAAATTATAAAATGTTACAGTATAGAAAAAATCTGATGTGTTACACTCACATGACTTCCTCTACTCTTGTACAAACTATTTTTTACAAACGCTTATTCTCTATATACTTCATGTTAACCGAGATATCGACATGTTAATCTTATTGCTAATTTCCTTGTAGATGCAAGGGGAATTTGTATGTTTTAAGCGATAGTCAAATATTTTAAGAGCTGGTTGCTATGTGGAGTATTCCATTCTCTTTGCATTAACAGGACAAAAAAAAGTGAATAACAATTCCCTTTGAGAAAAAGATTGGAAAATTTAAGGGAATAACAAGAAATATTTTTAAAATGGTTCACTCAACAACAACAAAAAAATGCATGACATAAACTGTGTATTTTAACGCGATCTACATTTTTGTGTAGTAAAATTTTGTCTGTCTCTTATGGTTTACCAGTTATGCAAACGTTGTTCACAATGAAGAACACTTTTGGAGACATTCCCAGAAAATTCAAGATATACATTTTATTTGTCATGAAAGTATCTTAAATATATGACATTGTAATCAAAATCGAGCCATTTTTGAGAAAATTAAAATTTTCGAAAAATGTTCCATGTAAAGGGTAATCTGAGGTGGGGAAATTTTCTTGAAAGCCTTCGTGTCGCATCTCTGGAAGATACTGAACCTAAATACCAAGTTTGGTGTTTATCCGACTGTTCGTTTCTGAGTTATGTTGTTCACAGACACACACACACACACACACACACACACACACACACACACACGGACATGTTTCCACGAATGCTTTTTTTGGATTTCAAAACATGTATTTCCGGTGAAATCTCGGTATCGAATTTTTGGGTGGAATGCAATACTTCCCCTACTTACTATACGTAGTAGAGAAAGTAAAAATTGGAAAGAACATCTGCAACAAGTGGAGGAAGCTCATATCCCGAAAATGGCCTTGAATTATCGACCCTCAGGTAGAAGAAACTGAAACTACCCAGGAGATGGCAATGAGACCATAACAGACCGGAGGATCTAATACTTACAAGATGATGATATTATTATTATTATTATTATTATTATTATTATTATTATTATTATTATTATTACACTGACTGCTGTGTGTGAGATTCCAACTCAAATCCGTTAAGTTTTGGCTACTAGCAAATAGGATTTTATACGTATTACTATGCTATTATTCATAGACTATTTGATTATACGCCAGGTTTCTCAGACAATACATTTATTTCAGCATTTAGGCTCACGAAACAATCGGCGAAAATCACATGCTCTCATTTAATACTTTAACACAAACAGTAAACTTTGTCCCGAGGAAATTTAAACCTACAACAGGTAAACTTTTGATTTTCAACACTTGTCAAATTTTGTTTAACCAATACAAATTCGCGCGCGCACACACACACACACACACACACACACACACACACACCCTTCAGTCTTGCTGCAACCAGCCTGGAGTCAGTACCTCTGAAGATGCCCATCGGAAAAACGGACGAAACGTCAGATGACAACTACTGAACTGTAGTCAGAAGCCCGGTATCTTAAATTTTATGGAATCTGAAATGAAGGAACCCAATGTGGACGAAACTTCAGACCTAACAACTTATTTAATTCGTTTATCTATTCATTATAAATAGTTATAAAATGCTTCAATTCAGCACGTTATTGCTTATTTTAAGAAACAAAATTCTATGTATACTTGGTATTTAGAAAATAGTTTAGGAAAATGTTTTGAAATGTTACATTTTTAGCTAATGAGGAATGAAATGGATACACCTCTAATTAATGTTGTTAAGAAGAGGATTTTTACCTTATTGGACATTAGAAAAGAGATTAACTATTAAACCAAATGAATTAAAATAATCACTCCATCTGGTTCAAACTATTGACACCAAAATTGATAAATTTACTCGTATATTTCTATCGATTCAAAACAAATTGTACCATGAATATTCACTTAGCATTTGTTATTTAACATCTTCACTGGTTTCTTGTCATTTAAATACCAATATAACTGACGTCGTTTTAACAACACACCAGTTAGCAAACTCAGCTACATGACTGGGGTTTTGCGTTACATTGTACGATAGGATGATTTGTATAACAGTGAGAGTTCACAAGGGTGTATTTACTTTTAACGGTAGCTAGCTTTTCCATTGCTTTAATTTTTGAAGATATCTTAAGTGCGCCCAGGCAAACCTGTCACGCTGATGTATCCAAGATGGTTTAAGTGGTATGGTTTAAGAGGCTTAAATACATCACAATAAGTTTAAAATAAAAAGTGTAGTTAATTCCTTTAGTCAAGTTGCACGTAAAATACCTTTAATCCATTTAAGGCTTAAGAAGGGAAATTAAAATTCTAATATCAGATTGGGAAACGAAGACCGATGTGTCGCATGACAAACGCGAGCATAAACCATTACACAAAACAGCAGCTGTTTCGAATGGAGTCAATAAACAACTGCCGCTGGATTCGGCCACTGCCACGGATTCAATTATAGTTTTATTTCGCTTCCAATGGCCATAAATATTAAATTAAAACGCAGCTTAGGTACTTGGTTCCTACGGTCTGTTTGCAACATTTACGTACCTACATTTTCATTGTAGTGCTTCTTTTGGCTAACAAAGTTTCAAAGCCTTTAGTCTGGGTTGTAAAATATTCAGCTACAACCTCTAATCTAACCAACCTTAATTTCGCAACAAAGTTTTAAATGTGTGGACAAATTTTGCTCAAACATTTTATGTATAAAATGTCAACTCATACGAATAGGTATAAGGATTGACAAATTAAATAAGAACAAAATGTGTCGACAACACATAGTTGCAGCGATTGGCAAGCTCTTTCATCCGTACGGCCGCTTAAAGTGACATAATAGCATTAAGTTCCTAAACAGGACAGAAGGATGCTAACACTCGCGAGAATATTGTTCACAATACAGATCAGAGTAGTTGCTTAAAAAAATTGTTTTAAAACGTTTCCTTTGAGATATTCATTTTCTCCACGCATACTACAAATGTGTATGCACATCAGTATGTTCGTCTTCGGGATGTAGGCTATTGATCCGTTTAACCCGGTGGCCTGGTTTCTGACCTAGGTTACACTACGGCTGTGAGAGAAAGACTGAGTCTTTTGAGAAATACCCAGCAAATTCTACAGGTAGAATGGTCAGGTTGCGAGCAGAAGGTGCGTAGCAGCGCGTTGGGACGGTGAAACTCAACTTGGCCCCATTTTCTATTTTCGAATCCTAACTCGGTCCCGTCTTCCAAAATATTTAACAACCTAACTCGGTCCTGTAGTAAATTAATCTCAATCTAGTTTGTTTTAAAAGACTTGTGGCTTTCAGCAGACCTATAGTGATTGCAAAACGTTAGTTTCTTGTTCTTCTAAAAAGATTTTAACCGCAAAATCATATGTTATATAAAACAGTTTGCTCTACTAAATGCATGTAACAATTTTATAGCTCCACACACAAAGCAATTGGAAATCGGTGTATTATTAAAAGCCCCAAAATATGTACTCTGTAATAACTAACAATTTTTCATAACAGACATGCCACACCACTTGACACTTCACTATGCTCAGAGTATCATTACGGTTTCATACTAGACGCTACGGGACGGAGTTGGGTTGTTGACAGTTTACGCTATGGGACTGAGTTGGGTTCTTGACAGTTTACGCTATGGGACTGAGTTGGGTTCTTGACAGTTTACGCTATGGGACTGAGTTGGGTTCTTGACAGTTTACGCTATGGGATTGAGTTGGGTTCTTGACAGTTTACGCTACGGCACAGAGTTGGGTTCTTGACAGTTTACGCTACGGCACAGAGTTGGGTTCTTGACAGTTTACGCTACGGGACAGAGTTGGGTTGTTGACAGTTTACGCTACGGGACAGAGTTGGGTTCTTGACAGTTTACGCTACTGGACAGAGTTGGGTTCTTGACAGTTTACGCTACGGGACAGAGTTGGGTTCTTGACAGTTTACGCTACGGGACAGAGTTGGGTTGTTGACAGTTTACGCTACGGGACAGAGTTGGGTTGTTGACAGTTTACGCTACGGGACAGAGTTGGGTTGTTGACAGTTTACGCTACGGGACAGAGTTGGGTTGTTGACAGTTTACGCTACGGGACAGAGTTGGGTTGTTGACAGTTTACGCTGCGGGACAGAGTTGGGTTGTTGACAGTTTACGCTGCGGGACAGAGTTGGGTTGTTGACAGTTTACGCTGCGGGACAGAGTTGGGTTGTTGACAGTTTACGCTGCGGGACAGAGTTGGGTTGTTGACAGTTTACGCTGCGGGACAGAGTTGGGTTGTTGACAGTTTACGCTGCGGGACAGAGTTGGGTTGTTGACAGTTTACGCTGCGGGACAGAGTTGGGTTGTTGACAGTTTACGCTGCGGGACAGAGTTGGGTAGTTGACAGTTTACGCTGCGGGACAGAGTTGGGTTGTTGACAGTTTACGCTGCGGGACAGAGTTGGGTTGTTGACAGTTTACGCTGCGGGACAGAGTTGGGTTGTTGACAGTTTACGCTGCGGGACAGAGTTGGGTTGTTGACAGTTTACGCTGCGGGACAGAGTTGGGTTGTTGACAGTTTACGCTGCGGGACAGAGTTGGGTTGTTGACAGTTTACGCTGCGGGACAGAGTTGGGTTGTTGACAGTTTACGCTGCGGGACAGAGTTGGGTTGTTGACAGTTTACGCTGCGGGACAGAGTTGGGTTGTTGACAGTTTACGCTGCGGGACAGAGTTGGGTTGTTGACAGTTTACGCTGCGGGACAGAGTTGGGTTGTTGACAGGTTACGCTACGGGACTGGGTTGGCTCGCTGACAGCATATGCTATGGGACCGAGTTGGGTTGTTGACAGTATACGCTATGGGACCGAGTTGGGTTGTTGACAGTATACGCTACGGGTCTGATTTGGCCACTTGACAGTTTACGCTATGGGGCTGAGTTGGCCTCTTGACAGTTTACGCTACGGGATTGAGTTGGCTTTTTGACAGTTTACGCTACGGGATTGAGTTGGCTTCTTGACAGTTTACGTCATGGGGCTGACTTGGGTTCTTGACAGTTTACGTCATGGGGCTGACTTGGGTTCTTGACAGTTTACGTCATGGGGCTGACTTGGGTTCTTGACAGTTTACGTCATGGGGCTGACTTGGGTTCTTGACAGTTTACGTCATGGGGCTGACTTGGGTTCTTGACAGTTTACGTCATGGGGCTGACTTGGGTTCTTGACAGTTTACGTCATGGGGCTGACTTGGGTTCTTGACAGTTTACGTCATGGGGCTGACTTGGGTTCTTGACAGTTTACGTCATGGGCTGACTTGGGTTCTTGACAGTTTACGTCATGGGCTGACTTGGGTTCTTGACAGTTTACGTCATGGGGCTGACTTGGGTTCTTGACAGTTTACGTCATGGGGCTGACTTGGGTTCTTGACAGTTTACGTCATGGGGCTGACTTGGGTTCTTGACAGTTTACGTCATGGGGCTGACTTGGGTTCTTGACAGTTTACGTCATGGGGCTGACTTGGGTTCTTGACAGTTTACGTCATGGGGCTGACTTGGGTTCTTGACAGTTTACGTCATGGGGCTGACTTGGGTTCTTGACAGTTTACGTCATGGGGCTGACTTGGGTTCTTGACAGTTTACGTCATGGGGCTGACTTGGGTTCTTGACAGTTTACGTCATGGGGCTGACTTGGGTTCTTGACAGTTTACGTCATGGGGCTGACTTGGGTTCTTGACAGTTTACGTCATGGGGCTGACTTGGGTTCTTGACATTTTACGTCATGGGGCTGACTTGGGTTCTTGACATTTTACGTCATGGGGCTGACTTGGGTTCTTGACAGTTTACGTCATGGGGCTGACTTGGGTTCTTGACAGTTTACGTCATGGGGCTGACTTGGGTTCTTGACAGTTTACGTCATGGGGCTGACTTGGGTTCTTGACAGTTTACGTCATGGGGCTGACTTGGGTTCTTGACAGTTTACGTCATGGGGCTGACTTGGGTTCTTGACAGTTTACGTCATGGGGCTGACTTGGGTTCTTGACAGTTTACGTCATGGGGCTGACTTGGGTTCTTGACAGTTTACGTCATGGGGCTGACTTGGGTTCTTGACAGTTTACGTCATGGGGCTGACTTGGGTTCTTGACAGTTTACGTCATGGGGCTGACTTGGGTTCTTGACAGTTTACGTCATGGGGCTGACTTGGGTTCTTGACAGTTTACGTCATGGGGCTGACTTGGGTTCTTGACAGTTTACGTCATGGGGCTGACTTGGGTTCTTGACAGTTTACGTCATGGGGCTGACTTGGGTTCTTGACAGTTTACGTCATGGGGCTGACTTGGGTTCTTGACAGTTTACGTCATGGGGCTGACTTGGGTTCTTGACAGTTTACGTCATGGGGCTGACTTGGGTTCTTGACAGTTTACGTCATGGGGCTGACTTGGGTTCTTGACAGTTTACGCTATGGGACTGAGTTGGATTGTCAACAATACCTATATGCTACGGGACTGAGTTGGGTCGCTGACAGTGTATGCTACGGACTGAGTTGGGTTGTTGACAACGGGACCGAGTTAGGAAGCGTTCCGTTGGAGGACCGAGGCGGTAGTGGCGGGGCTGTTGACAATGTTCCCTCTCCATAGCAATACATTTTCGGCATCTGCATACGCAATTTCCGTCAACATCCATCAGCTCCGCAGATGTGATTCTGAGCACGCACAGAATTTGGTAAATGATTACTTTGTCTACTGCTTACCTATAGTAGGTAGAGAAATATTGCATTCTACCCAAAAATTGGATACCTAGACTTCACTGTTAATACGTGTTTAGAGGATCCCTGAATAAAAAGGAAGCAATTTTAGATAAAGTTTCATATTTTTGTGTGTGTGAACAGCATAACTAAACGAAACTAGGTATATTTAAAATGTTCGTGTCATAGCTTTGGACTTAAGTACCAATTTTGCTATTTATCCTATTTTTCGTTTTTGAGCTGTGCTGTTCATACTCACACGCACGCAAGCACGCGCGGAGCTTTTCTTTATAGTTTATTTTTTTCTTCGGGGCCTCAAAACATGCTTTCCGATGAATTCTCGAAATAGAAGCATAGATAGAGATAGAATAGATAAATGAATAAAGGTGGGATAAATATTCATACCAAAACAAAAAACAGAAAGTTTAGCTAAAACAGTTCACCCACTAAAAGCTCCGAGACATCTTGCTCCCAGCTAGGAAGCGAGGCAAGAGAAACTAGAGGATAAGGCGAATGCGTGTTATACTCCGTAAGTATGTGTTTGTAAGAGACAAAGCCTGCTGTTTACCTTCCCACCCCTTACCTACGAATCCCAAAAACGCTGCTATGTCATAGCCAGGCAGAGGGGTTTTAGTAAGTAAAGAGAGCAATTGCGCTACCACACAGAGTATAGGCGACGTTAGGTATTATGACGGATACTATCCTTCCCAACAGACGTTTTTGTTGCGACTGCTCCATTTATTTGATGCATATATAGACCAGTGGAGAACTGTGGCAATATGTCTAAAGTAAAGATGAGTTCATAAAATAAATAATAAGCATCGCTCGTAGCGGAATTTAGCATGGAACACTTCAATACAAATGGCAAAACTATCAGATGTATCATCAGACCTCAAAGGACGTTTAAAACATCATGATAAACAACCTGTAATTTAATAAAACACAAGGAACATGCGATATTATTAAAACGGAACAACGAGGAAAGTGGATTTTAAATCTTCTCAGCTACAAACTATGGATCAAAATTTTTTGAGGATCTATATCATACGCTAATAAAAGCAGATATTGCTTTTAAGAATTACAACTTTTCGAAGCAAGAGAAAAGACAATATAACTGAATTTCTGTATATTAACGTCTTAATTAAATCACGAGGTAACTATTACACACTATCAATAGCTAAACATATATTGCTTCCCCCCTCTATAATACTGCTTAATTCTGCTCTACCGGCTATCGAAGTAGTGCGTACGCCTTCAAACTGTACATCACATTTGTTTACAGAGCACATTGCAAGGTCACAAGCGCTTCCATCTTCTCTCTCCACCAGCCTTCGGTGCGTTCCTAACTTGATGGTTTACTTACTAAAACCCCTCTGCCTGGTCTAGCATCTCATAAGCAGGCTCAGGAACCGGGACAAGTTAGCAACCTTACAATAGAGTTCCGTAAACAAAGTACTGCTAATGATGTAAACAAAGACGCCAATGTGCTCCTTATTTGCTACTGTAGACAGTACAGTTTAGTGATAGTGGAAAATGAAGGACACATACATCGGAATGAGAAACAGAAGTGCATTGTACACTGTAGTCACGATTGTACACGGCCTCACAGGGAAGCAACACCCCAACGCCCCACCTCAGTCCACCCTTCTCGATGTGCAGTAAACTTCACTTCACTCTTAAGTTGTCCCGGATCCTTAAGCCTGCTGATAACACACATGCAATTCATTTAGTCGACTGATGTGAAACAATTGTTGATCAAAGGAAGCAGTGACCGAAAGAAACATAAACAAGTCGGCCTCCCAAAACATTGTTAAAGAACTTCAGAAACTGTATAACCAAATACTAATCTCTGGTAAATCAGTATCATTCGCCTGGACTTCGTCTCACGTCGGAATTCTGGGAAATAAATCAGCTGATCAGGCAGCCACAGAAGCCACCAAACATCCCGCTCAGGACTTCAAGACCCCACATACGACTTCATCAAAGATACTTTCATTAATCAATGGAGACAAACATGGAAAGCCACATCTAGAAGCAAGTTACACGATGTCTACATCTCCGAGTCCAAAGTTCAACACTGTCATTTCAACCGCAAAGACCAAGTTGTATTAACTCGACTACGTATTGCACATACTTCTATAACGCACAAACATCTCCTCAACCGTGACCCTCCTCCTATGTGCGACCTCTGCAGATCAAACCTGACAGTTCATCATCTCGTTACAGCTGCCGTCGCTATGTACAACACAGAGAAAGATGTGCCGTCCCCAACAGCCTACCAGACGCCCTAAATTCAGCACAACAAAGCACTTTAAAATGTATGAAAGCGACAAAAATGGTGTAACAATGTGTAGCACATCTATCCAGAGAATTTAATGTTATATGTACTATTACTGTTTAAAATATTTTATTTTCATTGTAATCATGTTCTGTATTCTAAAAGTAGTCGAGATATGTCTTTAAAGTTGAAGCGACAATAAAGAATATACAATAAGAGTCTTCGAATAAATCCATATTTAAGGTGGACTGAACGAAATCTTTATCTGAAATATTGTATGACTGACCCGACATGTTACATAAATGATTTATTGCTTAACTGTACTAATAGGTTATGCTGCCATAAATGTAATATTTCTGAACTCGGTGTCCTCTTTCTGGCTTTATTATTTTTCAATATAACATATGTATTATTACTTTTTAAAAGTAGTTTAATTTTGAGCCTAAATTTACGCAACTCTCTATATTCTTTCCATAAAAATACAATATGGGATAACTATTCATGCTCATGTAAAACTTTATACCTTGAAGAGAGGAAAAGGTATCCTGACGTTATAATCTCACCCCTTATATCGTGTCCATTGCTAGGACTGGAGGGCTGCAACACGCGTAATTTTTTGAAGCATTGTACTAGCGAAAACGCCAAAAAATGAAAAAGCTTATTTTCCCAGACACTGTTTGGCAGAAATTGGGTCGACATCTGGCGCAAGATATCGGGATTCTCAGGCGATATCCAGACACCAGTTTTTAACGAGTTCGCTTTAATGAACGATACCGCGTGTGAACTTTTATTCCCTCGCCAGCTTATTTCTCGTTACAAGGGCGAATAAGCACTCTAAAAGTCATAACGGGAGTGGCTAGGGACACCAAAGGGCTAGTGTGTTTCAAAAACCCGCTAATTATCGAGACGTGATCAAAGCTAGCTATTTCAAATGATTTCACTCTCCAGTTAAGTGCGAAATAAATGTCAAAGGTAGGTGCTCTTTGGCGCCCAAACTGTCAACGTTTTATTTTTAATATACTTCATCCTGAAGTTATATTTTAGCAGTTCTTTATTAAGAGAGATAATCATGGCTTCACCTTTTACACCAGCGAACTTTTATACGCCTAAAAGGCCAATCATTTACAAAATAAAAATGGTTGTTTCAATGAAGGAGTTTACAAAACAAGCCATCATTCCCTTACAACCTTTAGTAACTGATTTTACGTCAATCAAAGCTACATATGAGGCACTACGAGTTATATACTACACCTAAATGTGATTTTTTAAAATTATAACTTACACGGATCGTTTTAAAACACATGGTCTTGGGAATATATTACTTAAAAGGAGGCGATTACATTTATATTTAACATTATGCTGCCCTTTAAAATTGCATATTTACTCTATAAAGAAACGCTTGGTTTGTACAGTACTCTTGACTTACAACAATTTCACTTACAATAATACTCCTGAATTGTTATAATTTGCGCAGTTAATACATTTTAATTAGTCTCACGGGTGTTACCATCAAACTAAATGTAAAGTTTCGTTACATGTTTCCTTGATAAGGCTTATAAGTTACTTGTGTGGTTTATAAATGCGTAAACGGTGTAAACAAATTTGTATAAAATGTTTTGTGAACGTATTCCTAAGAACAAAGCATTAAAAAGTGTTTTGAACATGTATCTGAAAACTCCTTATTTCAGAGTTTGACGACTTCAGTACTAATTGTACACTCTGTCAATTTAAAACTAACCGGCGCCTGAGAGATTGAGCTCGAATCGGGTACTTTCGTGAGCACTCGGGACAGTCAGGTTTTGTTTACAAGACTGCGTATATTCTTGTAGTAGTTATAACGGGGAACACAATTATAATCACAAAAGTCTTCATAGAAAACAATTCATATACGAAATTTAAAACATATATATGTTTCAAATTGTTTCAACAATGAATAATTATAACCAAAACACACTTTGCTGATTTATGGTTCTCAAGTGGAGAATGACTAAATCTCGTTCCAATGCCACGTGTACTGCAGCACTCTTAGCTCAGTGCTGGAGTGTTAGCATACTGTTCCTGAGGTTGCAAGTTCAAACCTCCGTGGAGCTACTCATATTTACCTCCTTTAATTTTAAATACAAGAGTAAAAATGTAAAGAGTTCCTTCATGTTTTATGTATGTGGCGTTTATTTAGAGTATATCACACCAATGGATGGCAATAATGGCATTAATTTATCTGTTGGGGGGAGATTTCATACTAATTTAATTTTATAACCACAAATTTCACCATTATTGAAATTATATTTGTAAGTAAAATGAAGTAATACAAGCAATATTATTTAACTATATTACAGTAAAACGTTTTCCAAAAAATAAAGACAATCCACTACGTAGAATCAAACTCGAGCTACTTGCTTAAAGTAGTATAACCTCTGCTCCTCGCCAAGTACGGGTGGAGGTAGCCCAAATCAGTGCCTTGTGGCTTGTAATAGCCAACGCAGTGCGCAAAATTTGGCGATTGTGAACCGCGTGCTCGCTCGAAGGGCCTGAAAAAATTTTAACTGCTTAAAAGACTGTCCACAGTTCATTTTGATCGTTTACAAGTGATGCCATTAATGTTACAAAAATTGCTGGAAGTGACTTGATGCATCTCGTAAACGTGCGTTGCGTTCTTAGGCGTAGTCTCGTGTAAATTCTATGTTTCGTAAATCCAGTTTAGATGGGCGCTCTCAGAATGTCTACATAGATGCAGGAATTGTATAAAAAGGCTTTAAATATTGCCAGGAGAAAAATCCCATTGAAGTTAAATTGGAGATGAATCTTGAAGATGATTTTGTTACGTATATTTATTTATTTAAACTTGAAGATCGTTATTTAGTTCCACGCTTGGGAGCCAACTTGAAGTTTGTGTTGCTGCGTAATTTTTATTTAACTTGAAGAAGGTTATGTTGTGCTGCTTTTGTTTTGTTTGGTTACGTAATTTTAATGCCCCACGTATGGGAGCCAACTTGAAGTAGTATTTGCTTTACATAAATATGCTTTTAAACTTGATGTATACTTACGTAATTGTATTTTACGTAATATTTATTTAGTTGCATTTAAGGAGTTCTTGGAACACGCTTTGGGCGTCGGTTTGAATTTGTTGATTATGTAATAGTTACTGTTATTACGCAATATGCTGCTACGTACGAGGAGCTGATTTCAAGATGTGTTTTTGTTATTACACTCCAAGTTTTAGACTATAATAATTAATTTTGTTACTAAAACTGCTTCTATATATTATTTATGTTTGAATTTGCCTCGGCTGCGTCAGTAGTGTTTGTAGAGTCATGTGTCTTAGGCAGGGCGCGGTATGACAATGATTGTAGACATCACAGAATTTAAGCTTTTAAATTCACTTCTTTTATTAATTCTTGCACATTTTTATAAAGCACTACACTTTTTAAGAACTGTGAGAATCTTCAATACTTTCACTTAGCGCGTATACATATTTTACGATTCACAGTAGAGAACACATCTTCCATCTGTTCACTACCAAGGCTTGCCAGCAACTGAGCAACTTTCAACAGTTAAAACCTGTAAGCTTCGGTATTTCAAGTCTCTGATTAGCTAATTCTGGTCCAATAGAATATCTGCATTTTACTTAAACTTTTTCCTTGCCATTGATTGGCTAATTTTAAACTGTTACTGAATTTACCTTATCTTTGATATAACCATGACTGGTAACTTTTCAAACTCTTTAACTCATTATTGCTACAAGGTTACCTCATTATTACCTCATTGTTAACAACTTAAAACTTATTATTCTCACAGCTCTTTTATTAAAGTATATAATGTATTCACATAGCATTATGAAACATGTTTACAATAAAAATAAGCATTTGCAATGACTGTTACATACATTTTAAATAATTATTACATACATTGTTTCAAGGTGGGCTTTATTGAATTTACTTTTATATACAATACAATTTAAATTATTCAGGTATTAAAATACTGACTCAATCTTTAAGTTAAATCCTGAAACTGCTCATTCAAACAATAATTAACTATCCGACTAAGTGAACTAGAGCATAATCGTCACTAAACACACGCTTCGATATTGTCCAGAGCTCCATCATCCATGTACTGAGAAACTGTAGCTAAGTTTGTCCATTCGGACGCGAAGGATGCTCATGAAGGATTTCCTCCAAACATTTAGACTGAACCTCTTTTAGAAAGGGAGAATCGGACCGAAAAATTCAATGCTATAGTGTATAAATGCTATCTCTCCAACAGTTGCCTACACACGGCATATGTGTTCATTACATACAACTGTTTTGATTATTGAAGATATCATCACGTGTAAAGCCGGATACAATTATTTATTTTGATTCATTTGCTGTTCAACGCATAATAGTTATTTATTATATAAATGATTAGCATTAAATTTTATACACGCGTAGAAGTATTTGTCTCGTGAACTGAATTCTACGAGTGGACCAAATTTAATCACTCGCATAATACAAAATGTTACCCAACATTTGTCAGTTAACATATTAAATAAAAGTAATAGTTATTTAATAAGTATATGGTGTACTAATTGTACAGCATTATTTCCTGCGCTATTTTTGTAAAACAAAATTATAAATTTGAATAAAAATGAATTAATATTTGAGGCAGTATTTTTTACATTTAAATGATTTCAGTCAAATTATATAATATGTAAATTCAATAACAGCCCGCCTTGAAGCAATGTGTATGTAACAATAATTTGTAAAATGTATGTAACAGTCATTGCATATGCTTATATTATTGTATCCATGTGTAATAATGTTATGTGAATCCATTACGTAATGTAATAGCGTAGGAGCTGTGAGAATAATATGTTAAAATTTGCTGAAAATGAGGTAACTTTGAGCCAATAATGAGCAAGAAAGTTTAACAGTACTACTTGTGATTCTTGGAGTAACAATAATGTAATTTTGTGACAGTTTATAAAATAGCCAATCAACAACCAGAAAAAGCTTTAGTTAAATGAAGGTATTCTATTGGAGTAGGATTAGCTAATCAGAGACTTGAAATACAGAAATTTACAAGTTTAGACGGTTGAAATCAATTCAGTTGGTTGCCAACAGCGTTACTAACCAGACGCAAAAAGTGTCCTCAAGAAATTTAATACGTATTCGTGTGAGACGAAAATAGTTTTACGTGTTAAAAAGTGCAAGTAATTAATAAAAGAATCTCACAGCTCTCTATATCAGTGAAGTGTTATTTAAATCGTATCAAGTATTAATAAAAGGAGTGAAGTAAAATTATAATCTGTGTAAGCCTACATTCTTAGTCGTACCACAACCCTGCTAAGAGAAAAGCGTGTCTAACAAATACTGACGCAGCCGAGGCAAAGATAAATGTAATATTTAAAGAAACAGTTTAATTACAAAGTTAATATTTTTTTTTAAACTTGGGGCGAAGGCTACCGAAAACTGTTTACTATAGGTGCGGTTGCAACTACTACAAGTTCGGCTCCCCAACAGTTGAAATATAATACAACTCCTTCAATACAAAAATATAACATCTTCAAATTAGCTCCAAAAGCGTGGTGCTAAAATAACAACGTAAAGACAATGCCTTCTTCAAGTTGACGCCCAAAGCGTGGTGCAAACAACGTAAAAGACAATAACTTCTTCATACTGTATAAGGTATTACTGAGTGTGTTTTTCTTTATGATGCTTTATCTCTGGAGCTTATGCATTTGTTGTTGGACAATGAAAGAAGAAATTAATTTGTCTGAAGACATTTCAGTAAAAGCTGATAATGCAGAATTATCCTTAATTCCAAGAAAATCACATGCTATTTACGAGAAATAACACGAACCATTTCTTAATTGTAAGATGAGTAAAACTGTTACGGATATTGTGGAAACATTGGTGCTGGCATGTGTTTCAAAGATACTTAACATTAACTTATGCATTTATTTATTTAAATGAAATTATATTACATTTATTATATCTGGCATTTAAAATATGTCAGTATCATGGTTTTACACTCGAAATTAAAACGTATATTGAAAATAAAGACAAGAGTGGACATTGGTAAGTTTCCCAGGTTGCTGCACTCATCAAAAATACAATGTAACTATTTTATGAAGTAATTGTTACAATCTAAATATTATTAAACTTCATCATTAAAAATTGCAAAATATTTTGACCAAAACAAGGCATGTTTATAATCTTGGTATATTAAAAATTAATATTGTGTTACAAAGCGCAGTTACAGTAGACCTATAATGAATAATAATTTTCAGAAGTAACTTGTTAATAAATTACTCACTTGGCATACAGTGCATTCGCTTTATGGGGAGGCCATGGATCAGTTTTTTTTTTTCGTTCCGTTAACTCCCCGTTACTTATGACATGAGTGATAGTAGCATGCACTGTTATAAGAGGTGTCCATCTGGTGAAGGCATTCCTGACATCTTCGGATGAAATTTCCATTCACACGCATAAGTTCTTACGTAATGTTCATAATCTCCGTTATATATTGTCCTTAAGTTCAGCTATGGTGTGGGGATTTTTCTTATAAACTTTATTTTCGATTAACTCCGGCCGTGAAAGCCTTCGTACTTATTAATTTTCTAGGGATCCCAACAAATAGATGCACCAATTTCGTCATTGTTTCCTCCGTTAGAACATCTTGCTTTCACTTCTTTTAGCTCTTAGCGGTTCCGTTATCCTAAACTCAGTAACTAGACGTCTAACAGTTTCCCTGCTTGGAACTATAACACCAGAAAATTTCTCTTTAAATTGTCATAACATGTATCTCCAAGATTCGGTTTTTACTTATGTATCGTACATAAAAATTCGTTGTTCAAGCCTGACTTTGTCGGCGGGCATCGCAGTGGATAATAACAAGACATCAACGCTCTTAACCAAATCTCACACCACACAGATGTCTTGAATAAACGTTCACCTTCGAAATACACAATGCACAATTCTCTTTATAGCCGAACACAAAGCAGCGACTGAAACACAGCACAAATCTAACCTTGAACGCGTATTGCATTGCCAATTGCTCATAAGAAAAGTAACGAGGTTCTGCAGTACAGAGTGCTACGCATATGAAGCACGAACACAAAGCAGCGACTGAAGCACAGCTGACAAAGATAACCTTGAATGCGTCATGCATTGCCAGTTGCTCATAGGAAAAGTAACGCCGTACTGCAATTCAGAGTGCTACGCATATGGCCGGTCTGTGGCCTTACCTTAAAACGACCGCACTGTATATGAATTTATACAATTTATAATAATAATTCTCAGGATTTACTTGTGTTAGTAAAATACTGACTTTGACATATATAATTTTGTTCAAGTTTTTAACCCAGTGTTTGCCACATCCATATCTGGAACAATTTCTTTGCGAGGAGTAAACATCAAAGGAAGAATTAACATTACAGTTACTACTTTCAGATTTGCTCGCTATTGTTGAAACACTATTCTACCTTTTTGTACTTTAACCACTTCAACATTCATGTTTTGGTACAATGGCATTTTTAAACATAAAAGAATTCAGCGTACGTCCTAGCCTTGTGAAAGTTTATTTAATAGCTCCACAATAGCCTTACAATGCTGGTTCCCTTGGCAACCAAAATGGTCGTAATGCTTGATGTATGCCTGCTATTAGCCTGGTTTTCCTTTCTTTTAATAATTTCATACGCCGCCACGGCGACATTGTGTGCAAGGCAATTGTTTCATTCTCCTAAAGCTAACGCCGTGGAGATTTAAAACAACAATTTACTTAATTAAATTTAATGGCCATGAAGTAAAAAAACGCACCTGTATGCAATGTTTTAGTCGTTCCTAATTCTGTGGTCATTAACAAAATAAGATCTCAAACAACGCTTTGTTTATTAAATAACTGCCTAAATGTTTTGAAAAACTCTGCAACCCTACATCTGGCAATTCCTTCCCACAAATGGGATGCATATGTTCTCAATTAATTTTCCTTTGTGATAAACCAACACTCTACAAATGAAGTTTCTGAAAGAGTAAATAATGAGTAAATTTGTTGAAATATCGTGAAAAACCCTATTTTTCGGGGTTTGTCAATAAATATTACTATGCGCCTTATAATCTAATAAAATTTGAAAGAGAATGGATGTCTTTAGCCCAACACTTGGTATCTTTAAGGTAGATCTGGTTTAAACGACGTTTGCAGATTGAATCTATATCATTTATCAAACAATTATATTTTGCCTCTCCATATATTTCAGGCATCACTTAACCACTGAAATGATAATCTGTATGTGAATGTATATTGGAGCTCTGTAGACCTATTAAGCCTTTTGTTCTACAATACATTTATTCAAATATTAAAGAAGACAACTAAGGATTCAAATTTTAAAGAATACTACGTCGTTTTAGTTTAACAATGTTCCTCGGCATTCTGTCGCTGTAATGGGACGAACGTATTCTCCTCTCACTTAAGATATTCTTTATGGAAGTTGCTGAATCGCTTGTGTTTGTATTTTTGTATAAACACTCCCAGGCGAGCTGTTTCTATTTAGTATTTCAGGAAAAATGTACGTTGACGAATGTAAATGCCGAATGCATAAAACTTGTGGAAGGTCTCGAGCTTTCATTTCATTAAAACTCTTCAAGTAAGGCACGCTTCGTTTCCATTTTCCTGATTAAGCATTCTGGCTAAATTTGAACTGTTTCTATTTCGTAGTTCGTGGACTGCACCGTTGACTACTGGATGCATTAGGCATGCAGGAGGACGTGCTTTAATTTAATTAAAAGTCGAAAATAAGAAGCGCTAACTTACCATTTTCCTGATTAATGCATTCAAATTCGAAATTCTCAGCACGAAAAAGAAAAAATGCATGGTCCAAAAATACTGATGATGTTAGTAAGCTCAAGACTTCAAAACGTTTGTTGTACACTATGGCTAAGTTTATTATTTTTCAAAATAAAAAAATCCGATGTGTTACATTCACAAGATTTTCTGTACCAACTCTTTAACAAACTATTCTTACAAAAACGTATTCTTCTATCTACTTTGCTTTGATCAAGATAAACATTTGCAGAAATGGTTTTATTACATATAACCATGTAGGTACAAGGGGATTAAGGGCATACGGTAGGCTTAAACGATAGTCAAATCTTTTAAAGCATATCGCTAATTAAATTAAATTGAGTTTTATTTATGGATGCTCTTTAATTCTGTGGTTCTTAGCGTCCCATTCTATAATGAGCGCGAAAGATCGAAAAGTTTGCTCAGAGCTCTCTATCAGGCTTGAGGTTCTTTTACGTGCCACAAATCTACGACACGGCCCACCGGCTTTACTTCCCTTCCGAAGGAAGCCATGCTAAGGATTCTTTACGCCCAAAAAGAAAGCCATCGCCTTCCACCGGGTTTGAACCCGCGACCTCGGAAACCAGAGGTTAACGTGATACCACTAGACCATGAACATGTCTCTATGTGATGGCTTTGAAATTCCGTTTTCTTTGCATGAACACGAGAAGAAAATGAATAGCGGTTTTCCACCTGAGAAAAGTAAAGTTTTTAGTAATTCAAACCAATAACAATGAATATCTTGGAAAAAAACAAACAAAAAAAGGCAAATTGTGTGCTTTAACAAGATCTACATTTTTGTGTAGTAAGATTTTGTCTGTCTAGCACGGTATACCAATCCTGCTAAAGTCATTCAGAATGAAGAGGTCTTTAAAGGCTATCCATTTGTCTTGAAAATGTCTTAAACATACGGTATTTTATTCAAAATTCTAGAGCTATTTTAGAGAAAATCAAAATGTTCGAAAAATTCTCCATGCAAAGAGTAGTTTGGGGTGGAGGGATTTTCTTAAAAATCTTGGTGTGCAGCATTTGAAGGTGCTGAACTTAAAATGCCAAGCTTGGTGCTTAACAGACTTTTCGTTTTTGAGTTATTCTATCCCCCCACACACACACATTTTTCTAAAAACTCTTTTCGTACTCAGGGGCCACAAAACATGTATTTTCGGTGAAATCCTGGCATCAACTTTTTGGTTGGAATACAATACTTCCTCTTGCCTACTATAGGTAGGTGGCAGAGAAAGTGAATGATTTAGAAAATGAAATTTTACGTTTCAGTTGATATTCTCTATTCTAAAAGTTTACGTTAGAAAAAAGTTTATTATTAAAATCTGTAAGATTACAACCGAACCAAATTATTTATAAATAGAAAATAACTGCAGAAGATATAAGTTAAAATAGCTGTGCAAAATTATATTAATTTAGGACAAAAACTGTGGCTACAGCAGGGAATTTATTCCCACGTAACCACTTAAATGCCCAAATGCGAGGTTTAAATCAATGTGCAAATAGCGCATGAAAGTTTAAAACTTGACTTTCTCATATTGTTTATTTGTCTCAAGTTTTGCCGTGTTGAAATGTATCAATTATAGTTCTTCTTTTAAACTTTGATTATGCGTTCTTCGAAGCATTATAAAGAGATGTATATAGCCTTTTCTGAAAGCAAGTACAGTTTTGGAATTTGGATTATAATAATTTAAATACAGAATTGATTGATTGCAAAAAACTAAAGGAAACCAGGCGAGAAATTCACTCAATTTTGGATACTGAACAATCGAGTGTGAGAGGAGATACCAGAAATGTATGGATAGATATGCACAACATTCTCTCATAATAAACTATGTGCTTATTATGATTATAATAACTATGAGAACCTGACGCGGTTGCGGGGATATTATCACGTCTTTCGGCGGTAGACCGAGCGCGAGCCTCCGAGCGGTGGCCGCAGTGTAAAGGAAAAGCACGGTAGAATCCGCTTATACAAGACTTTGCCTGTGAGGCATGGACATTAAATACGAAAGCAGAATAACTGCTAGTGAAATTAAATTTATGAGTTACACGAAGGATATACCAAATGAATCAAACATGCTGAGGAAGTAATAGAAGAATTGAAATTAGACGTGCAATTGATCGTTACCTAAAGAAATGGATAAATGATCTGCATCGTATGTATGCATACAAATACCGAACGCTCGTTTTGTGTACCACTATGATGGCGATTATGCGTGATTTGCTTGCACTGAAATGATCTCGTTATTTCCGCTAGCTGTGAATGACCCACTCAAGGCTACACCTCATCGGCTGTGAATGTCAACCGTCAGTTACTAACCTTCTGTTCGTGCTGTAAAAGGCTTAGAGTTTGTTAATTGTGCAATTCAAAAGTGAAAATCATTCAAAATGTGTACCGAAAAATGTACGCTTGAACAAAGAATTTTTGTGTACGATACATACGTAAAAACGGTCATGTAGACAATTTCAGAAGCCATTTCCTGGTATTCCACTTCAAAGGAGAGATACTGTCAGATATCTGGTTAAAAAGTTTAAGACCACGGGATTGCTAAAACTAAAAAGCGAAAAACGCGAGTTCTAACACAGAAAACAATTGACGAATTTGGTGTATCATACGAACGCTCTCCAAAGAAGTTTCTAAGGTGTGCTGCGCAACATATAAGTATTTCAAAAATCTCTGTTCATACCGCTCACTCTGTAGGGTTTAAAATTTATCATACGAACGCTCTCCAAAGAAGTTTCTAAGGTGTGTTGAGTAACATATAAGTACTTCAAAAATCTCTGTTCATACCGCTCACTCTGTAGGGTTTAAAAATTATTACAACCTCGTTACGACAAGGAATGCCAGGAATATCTCCAATACAGATGGATACCACTTTTAACACCACTTTATAAGGCTAGAATCCATTATAGTGCATGTTACTATTTCTCATGAGTATGTAGTGCGGGAGTTTTAAAATGTAAAATCCCCTTGTATAGTAGACAGCGCTAGGAGTACGCGTACACGCGATTCCGGCCGGGACATTAAACGACCGCTCCGTAGAATCATAATGGCCAAGGTTCACTATACTATCTCGTCCAAAGGAAGAGATTCTTAGATCGTCTACGGAAACACAGAACTGAACATTCACTGAGCAACTGAAATCGTAACAGACCATAAGTGCTGCTGCTGCTGCTTTTCATATAACAAAACGGCGTCTGACTACTAGAAGTCCTGTTCTTGGGTAAAACATTAGGCAAAAGCATTTATTTATGTTTCCATATTTCAAAAACTAATTTAAGGTTAAGATGTTTAAGTTAATGCTGGCTTAGTTTCTGCAAAAAGCATAAATGTGGTATTATTTAACACGCTCGCTTGAAACAGCGCTATAAACAATGCGCAGCAGTAATACAAAGCGAGGCAGGATGATTTTTGTTTTTCTAAATGAGAAACATGACTACCGCTCGCGAAATACATGTAATACAGGAAGTTTACTCTATGAATCCGTATACACTGATAACTTTTTTTTAAATACTGATAAAACAAACAAGCAAACATCAGTGACGGCAGAAAAGATAAACAGTCGACACACCATTTCGTTTCGCACAAGTAAATAATACATTCTGTTTTCAATTTGCAACGGTTATTTTTCGTCACAATTTGTTCTGGAATCCTGCAGTTCAGTGATTTAGTCCACAGCACCTGCTCTTTGCATCAGATAACTACTAGCAATACAAAGTTTGTGAATTGCTGCTCTTTCAATTCCCTACACGAGATATTCTTTATTTGTAACCGCTGTGCATATTCTGTTTTAGACATATCTAGGTTGAGATATCCGAATAACTTTTGTTTCTATATTACTTGGTGCTCAAAAACATTCCGCAGGCATTTAAAACTGCCTTCAAACAGCAATGGGCAACAAGGATTTTCTGAAATTAAACTCTGCTAGGTGGGAATCTTTAATTGGAATTTGTTCACAAATTTATAGAATTTCCTAGGTATTGATGCCAAAAATTACGGAGATATTGCTAGGGATTGCTTTGAATTCCTGTAACATCGAAGAAATTGTATATGTTATTTCCTACATTCTATAGGCTGGTGAACTATTCTGAGCAACCTTAATACAGATTGGTATGGTTTATAATGTTACCTCTGTTCTTCGTTTAGAATTAAAACTTTGTCAAAATGGCTTAGGTAAAATTAAGTCTTAGTCAAAAATGTTTAAAATAGTTATGACAAGTTACAGTTTTCAATAACTTCATCAAGAAATGGCAATCCAAACAAGTGCGTCAACCACTTACATGTTTCACTTGAAGTTGTATCCTTGAAGGAAGAGGTGTATTATAGTTCAACTGTTGGGGAGCCAAACTTGATGAAGTAACTGCCCCACGTATGGTATAAAGTTTCCGGTGGCCTTCGCACCAATGTTCACTTTTCGGTGGCCTTCGCCCCAACTTTTAGAAATCAATTCTGTATTTTAATGTTTTCTTTAAATATTATATATTTATATTTATGTTTGCCTCGGCTGCGTCAGTAGTAATTTGAAGAAACGTGTATTTCTTAAAAGGTGTGGTACAGCTAAAGAATGTAGGCTTACACAAATTATAATTTTTTACTTCACTCCATTTATTAATCCTTCACACAATTAAATAACACTTCACTGATATATAGAGCTTTGATATTATTTATTAATTACTTGCACTTTTTAACACAAACTTTATAATGAATTTTAGTCTCACACTGAATACAAATACAAACTACTCAGGTACGTTGCCTTCTAGCAACTGGCGTTTATCGCTTAAATTTGTACAATTTGTTCTATTTTAGTTTTTGATTGGCTAATCCCACTCCAATAGAATATTTTTATTTAACTTAAGCTTTTTCTGGTTGTTGATTGGCTATTTATAAACTTCCTCAAAATCGCATTATTGTGCTCCAATAATTACTAGTAGCATTATTAAACTTTCCAATTAATTATTGCCTTAAAGTTACCTCATTGTTACCAACGTTTTATCTATATTCTCACAGCTCCTACATTATTAAATTACGTAATACATTCACATAACTTTATTGTACATGTATACAATAATATAAACATTAATACAATGACTGTTACATACATTTTATATATTATATTATACACATATTACTTTATAGAAATTTATATTATATAATTAGACTGAAATCATTTAAGCGTTAAAAATACTGCCTCACACTCTCATCTTTAATAAACAGCTTACAGGTTAAAGTCATTTCACACTGATTACAGTCAAGTCGCCATCCCATACATATCATGGAAGTATGACTTGATGTCTCTTAAGCCTCAGGATAAACAAATGAGACGAATTTTGTGATTATATTTTCGACACATTTGCAAGAGCAGAAAGTACTTTTTCACCAGACATTTGGTCTTTTTCTACACACTGCTTGTGGTCTTTCCATTCAGACTTTAATGCTAGATTTTATCATCGCATTTTTAGAGGGTTTGTACACATTCGTAAAAATGAGACGCAGTGTAGCAAATACCTCTCATTAAAAAGAAAAGTCTAATGTGATACACTCACATGGCTTCTCTACCCTCTGTAGTTTGAGTATACAAACTATTCTTACTAAAGAATATTTTTCTTTAATCCAAATAAATCTTTGCAGAAATAGCTACATTACACATTTTGTTATGATGTAAAGTGAACAGCCATAGTCAAATATTTTAGAACTGGACGCTATATGCTGGCCTTGAAATTCGATACAGTTTCTGTGTCGCGAGAAACTACTGAATGTTGACAGTACTAAAGAGAATGGCTAATAAATTAACAATTCTAATCTTTAATAACGGATATCCCGGAAACCATTTATACCACAAAAAAGATTGTTTGAAATAAATTGTGTGTTTTAAGCAGATCTACATTTTTTGTTTATTACGTTTTTATCTATCGCTTAACGTTTACCAGTTATACAAGATTATATAAATTCCTTACGAATAAAGCCTTCATAACCATTCCCAGAAAATTCAAAATATATATTTGATTTGTCATTTAAATATCTTTCATATATGGCATTTTAAACAAAAACATTAGCCCCATTTTTAGAAAATAAATAATTTCTAAAAATGGTTGATCTAAAGAGTAGTTTACGGTGGGGGATTTTATTGAAAGATACTGAACCTAAATATCAAGGTTGGTGTTTATCCGACTTTTCGTTTTTGAGTTATGCTATTCACGGACACACACACGCGCGGACAATTTTCTAAAACCGCTTATTTTGGATTCAGGGGGCCTCAAAACATGTCTTCCAGTTGACTATTGATAGAGGATTTTGGGTGGAATGCAATACCTTCTCTGCCTTTTAGGTACGTGGTAGAGAAAGTAAAAAGATTAGGATATTGAAGAAAGGAAATGTTTTACAAGAGACCATGAATGAATTTTGACGTGGGCACATCGCAAAATTTGATTACGTTAAGGAGGTATCCTAGAGAAATAAAATATCAAGAATTTGATACCTTTCAAATAATGTGTTGACTAAGAAATTTATGACTAGCTGTTTGAAATTTTATGATTTTAAATAATGAACAAAGATAAAATCTTTAACCACGCGAGTCTGCACTTAAGGTTTCTCAGTCCCAAGTCTGTGCTAAGGACTAGGAAACATTTTGTCTATGTAGAAATTCACACAAACTCACTTACAAACCACAACTTTGTAGGAGTCCCACACATTTGACAGACAGATTCAAAAATCAGTTTTCTTCTACTTTACCATGTATGTCAACAATATCAGATGTTTGCGATGTTCCCTATTGGTTCCTGGACTCACAAGTATTGCTGTATAAAGTTCTGTTTACGAGGGCTGTCCCAGAAGTATCCGACCTAACAAAGAAAACACAAAAATTTTGGGAAAAAACATCTTTATTTCTCTACATAATCTCCTTTCAGCTCGATACATTTTTCCCAGCGGTGTTAAATACCTTCGATACGCTACTTATAGTGAGAACCGTCGAGTTCTGCAAAATAGACATCAATTGCAAACTCCACCTCTTCATTGTTGCAAATCTTTTACCACCAAGCCATTTCTTCAACTTTGGAAACTGAAAATAATCAGAGGAGACTACGCCTGGTGAATAGGGTGAATGAGGAAGCAATTTGAACTTTAACTCATTGATTTTGCCATGTGTGAACTGAGGCATTGTCTTGATGAAACACAACTTTCTTTTTCGCTAAATGCGGCCGTTTTTGCTTGATTTCATCATTCAAATGCTGCAATAAGTTTGCATAATACTCGACATTGATTGCTTTTCATTTTTGAAGATAATCAATGAAAATTATCCCATGCCCATCCCAAAAACCTGACGCCATGACCTTACCCGCAGATAGAACTGTCTTCGCCATCTTTGGAGCCGATTCTCCCCTTTCAACCCAATGTTTGGACTGTTCCTTCGTCTCAGGTGTGAAGTGATGGAGCACATTTCATCCATGGTTATGAATCGTTGCAAAATCGGCTTTATTGCAGCGAAACATCGCCAAACACTCGACTGAAACATCCTGTTCGCTGTTTTTGTTCCATTGTGAGTAAACGCGGCACCCATGTTGCGCACAGCTTTCTCATGTCTAAATTTTCAGTTATTATGCGATGTACATCACTTTTTGAAATGCCTACGATATCTGCTAGCTCGCGCACTTTCAATCGACGGACATCCAATACCATTTTGTGGATTTTCTTCACAATTTCCGGCGTGGTCACCTCATTTGGTCGACCACTGCGATGTTCGTCTTGGCAGCTCGTACGGCCTTGCTTAAGCTCTGACGCCCAACATTTTATGTTGTAAACAAAGGAGCAGACTCTCCCAGAGTAGAGTCTAGCTCGGCTTTAATATTAGTTTGACTAAGACCTTTCAAATGAAAGTATTGCATCACATAACGATGGCCAGTTTTATCCACGTTTACAAATTCGCTGAGCGAGTTCACTATTAATGGCTGCCAAACAATTACTAAATAATGTAGCATCGTCGAACTTCAAACTTAAGGTTTATGCGGGTGGTACTTTCTACCAGTCATTTGTTTGAAACAACAACCGCTATATATACGTCAGGTTGGATACTTCTGCCCTTGAAAAACATTTATTTGTTCACATGTGTTCGAAGAATGTCGTGCACATATTTTTCGCAAGAACATGTAAGAAAATGTTTGTGCCGCTTCCTTGGAAGATGCTGTACTTAAATACAAGTTTGGTGTTTATAAAACTTTGCTTTTTAGCTGTGCTGTTCACTGATATCACACACGCGAGCAGGCGTGCACAAACCTTTTCCTGAAACAATTGTGTGTGTGTCTTCTGCTTCAAGTGACCTCAAAACATATATTTATGGTGAAATCTCGTATCAAAATTTTGCGTGGAATGAAGTATTACCTCTTCGCACCGTAAGTAACTGGTAGAGAGTAAAATTGGACAATGCACCTGGTTTAGAAAGAATAGGTGATGAAGGAAGAAAAATTCTGAAATTCAAAGTGGCTGGCTGGGAGAAGTTACTGCTTGGCGACGAATGCTAAATGAGGAAAAAAATTTGTGGCAAATGCTAAATGATAATACTAAGATAAACGTGGAGACGAAGAGGAAGAGAAGGAAGAACGGAATAAGCTAGCTTTTGCAGACAAGGAGACATCGGAGCAGAGAACTATGACTAATTAAAGGAATAGCGATCAATGGCAATGGAGGTTTTTAAATTTGGAGTATAATAATGTAAAGAATAACACTCTCTCAACTTCAATAGACAGGTATGTATGGTGGATCAGCGGTATAAGAAAAATGTCGCAGGTATTAACAACTTAGAATACGGATTGTCATTCAACTGACAAATGCCCTTACTTGGCCCATCTTTGCCACCTATTTTTGGGTACTAAAAGTTTGGGACGCAGTGAATCTACAGGCCTTCCAGAGATTTATCCGGAAGGAAAGCTGGGAGTTGGACAAAAGGACCACTTTGGCCTTGGATCTCCCGCATTTAAGGAAGCTCTTAGTGTCCACTGCAGGAGAGCATATGCTAAGAATAGGGATAAGAAGAAGAAGAAACAAAAGTGATCTATCCTTCTTGTGTAGTAGTTTCCATATTCTCCTAAAACCTATCCCAAAATAAAGTAAATAAATAAATACATTGCAAAAAAAACATTAACCTTGGCAGAGACTGCCATTCAATTATAAAAAAACATCAATAAAAAATAATAATATAAAAAAAGGAATAGCCTGTAAAGTCCTCTTTATATTTGAAGGATTTCGTTATAATTTTGTGAAACGGGTAAAACAAAAATTTGGATATCTTTAAAAAACAAATTTTATTTCAAATCACCGTTTGCGACTTTTTAAAAAAAACAGAGATTGTGAGCTGGTTCATTATGAATCGTCGACTCCATATGACCTACCAATTAAGGCTAAGGCATTGATCCATCGCTTGTCGATTTTCACTTCATTGGGGGTTATATTTTGGATAAACTGAAATAGCTCAAATAATAATGGTTTAGAAATTACAGGCATTGGAAGCTAACCTTAATCAAATGGGATGACTCAGGCGGTAACGTCTGTGGCCCGCATTCTGGAGGTCCCGGGTTCAAACCCCATGGGCAGACCAGTCTGACTGGGCTTTTTTTTTCATGGTTTATCTCAGTCGCCAAGGTAAATACCGGATTGGATATTTAATACCAGGAATCTAAATTCCACCTTAATACATTACGATTGTAACGATGAATAACGAATGCTCTGCTATAACCACAGATAATGAAAGTAGAAAGAGTGGACGACACCCTAATGGCATCTGCCCGGCACGTGTAGAAGCAGAAACAGATGCTTAGCATTGAAGTCTCTATGGACTCGTGTCGAAGCTGCCATCTTCCCGTCACAGAAGCAGAAGTGCAGTTGCTTAGCATTAAGGCATCTATGGACACGTGACGAAGCAAGATGGCATGATACAGAGATGAGACCTATCCAAGAGACCTATCCGTCGCGACATGACCAATTAGTTAAATCGACTTAAAATAGAGGAAAAAAACTATTCTAAAAAATTATCGACCAACTCACTAAGAAGGTAACATTGTTATCGATCGAACTTTATTTTATTGAAATAAAAATTAAAACCCATAGAGCCCGTTTAACCGATGTTAAATCTTAACACAATATTAAAGTGATGTAACATACAGTGCAGTCGTTTTATGGCGAGGTCACGGGCGCCTGTATGCATGCTCCGCACATTATTACACGTTACTTATTAATGAATGATAGTAACATACACTATAACGAGTAATAACCGTGTTATAAGTAGTATTGCAGCTGGTGTCCGTCTGCAGACATTCCTGGCATCTTCGGATGAAATTTCCATTCACACGCATAAGTTCTTCTTGCGTAATGTTCATAATTTATGTTTTTATAATGTCTCTAAGTTCGTCTTTGGTGTGAAGATTGATTCTATAAACTTTATTTTTTAGAGTTCTGCACAAACAGAAGCACCAAATTCGTAAATCGTTTCCTCCGTGTTCGCTTCTAAGGTTTAGCCTTAAGCAATCCCGGTGTTCTAAACTTATTAACCAAACGTCTAACAGATTATTTACCTGGAACTAGAATACCAGGAAATTTCTCTTGAAATTGTCTACATACCTGTATACATGATCGGTTTTTACGTATTTTTTGTAATAAAAATTCGTCATTCAAGCGTGAATTCAATTCAAGCGTGAATTTGACGGCAGGCATTGCAGTGAACTAATAACAAGATATTAACACTTTTAAACGAATCACACACAACACAGATGTGTGATAAACTTTCACCTTTGAGATGCACAAGCACAACACTCTTTAGAGCACAAAAAACCAAGCAGCGATCGAAGCACAGCTGACAAGATAACCTTGAAGTTCCATGCACCGCCAGGTGCGCATCGGAAAGGTACAGAGGCCACTACAGTTAGACTGCTACGCATTAAGCCGGTCTGTGGCGTCACATTAAAACGACCGCACTATAGAAGTTGACGTAAATTCGGTTTAATCAATGTTAGCTGCAGCATTGTGTTAAACCTTCGTGTACAGTTAACACCACCATACTTTTGTGTTAAGCAGTTTAACAAATGTTAGAAGTTGGAAAATGGCTGCCACAAATCAAGCTGTAGATACGGAGTTGCTGTATTCAAATGTTATTTTTTTAATAATCGTAAGTCATTATAACTTTGAAAGGAGGAATTTTTAAAGCAATACAGACGATCCAAAGCGGGTGATCAGGGTTGTGGAGGAAATACGAGACAAATTAGAATCCCACCAAAAGAAACAAACCTTTTTCTCCTATGCTGCAACTTTTGATTACTCCGCAATTTTATGTTCCTAGCATTTTTCTTTTCATGGTAGGTGATAGTGTTGGAACTTCAAAGCTAGCGTTTATGGCTTATCTGGAAGATTTAGGAGCAGTTGCTTCACTAAGCGAAAACAGTATTTTTGTTGGAGTCTGCTTGATCCTCAGTCACTGATAATATACTTTCGTCCATTTTTTCGTTGTTCGGTATACCACCAGTTTTAAAGCGTTCTAAACATTATACGCAACAGGCCTTTTTGGTTCTGCGTTATATACTATAACTGAAACTGTTCTTACTGTACTTGGAAGAAACACGTGCATTGCATTTCAATTTCTCGCGGATTTTCTCCTAGACTGCATCCTTCTCCTTTAATATAAACCCGTGAGTTTCTTGCATTCAATCATTTCTCTATACTTAGTAGCCATTTCTGTAATTCATTCCTTTTCGAACGGTAGTTCCTCTGCACGCACATTTTTCACTAGATATCCCTATGCTAAGCTAAAAAGATCAGATAAATCATATGGCAATTGTCTATACAGGCTGAATCACCTAAACTTGCACCGAAAATATTTTGGAAATTGAAATTGCTATTGATGTGCAGTTTTCACAGCATTGATTGGTAGTCAGGGGCTCGTAATTTAGTCTATAAACAGATTTTAATAATACTATGAAAGTATTTTTGAGCAAATATACAATTTGTAAATAGAACAATGCCTAGTTACATCAACAGAATAAAGGTAGGGTAAATTAGAATGTCAATGGTCTTTGTTACAGGATTCTAGTGCAAGTGGTTTACGAGAAATCGTATTTGAAAATTGTTTGTCCCATTCAACCTGCTTAGTTGCCAGGTATGACGTTGTTATGTTTGTTTGCATTGTTTTCTGTTCATTGATTCTGGTCACTTCGTTTGTGATAGTTCAAGCAGTAAGTCATGAGTGGAAGATGGGGTTTACTAATGCAGAAAAAGCCGACATGCTCATGGTGTATGGAGAGTGTAGGAAGAATGCAGTTCGTTCCTGTACAGTGTAGGTGGAAACGTATCCCAATAGACTTCAACCATCTCGGCAATTATTTGTGAACCTCTTCAACCAATTACGTAAAAGTGGTACTGTAACACCTAGAAAACGTAACAGAAACAAATAAGTGACCGGATAAGGGGCAGAAATTAATGTTTTGGCTGCCGTTGCAGTAGATCCGCAAATTAGTTCCCGCACAATCGCACGTGGAAGTGGCATAAGTCAGGCAAGTGTAATGCGCATTCTCCATCGACATAGGTTACATCTCTCTCTCCATCAAGAGCTGCATGGAAACGATTTTGAGAATCGTGTTAACTTTTGTACGTGGGCATTACGAGATGATACGCCAGATTCATCCTGTATGTTGTTTAGTGATGAAGCAACATTTACTAATCATGGCCAGGTAAACCGGAGAAACATGCACTATTGGTCTGTTGACTATCCCCGTTGGGTTCGTCAGGTGGAACGTCAGCGTCCATGGAGTTTAAACGTGTTGTATGGGATAGTGAACCATCATAGGCCATTTGTTCATAGAAGGAACAATGAACTCGTACAAGCATCGCAGCCTCCTGACAGACCAACTGCCACAGATGCTAGAAGACGTTCCTTTGCAGACTAGGAGGAACCTGTGGTACCAACATGTTGGCTGTCCAGCCCATAGTGCGCGAAGTACTACAGCTTGTCTTAACGGATTGTTTCCAAATCGTTGGATTAGACGAAGAGGACCTGGACCTTGGTCGGTCCGTTCACCGGATCTGACCCCTTTAGACCTTTTTTGTGGGGAACGCTGAAAGACACTGTCTGCAAGGATGTACCAACTACACCAGACGACATGAAATCACGTATTACTGCTGCCCGCTCTGAAATTTCCGCTGAAACGCTAGAACGTGTGCAGCAGTCTTTCCATGGCAGACTGGAAGCGTGTATTGAAGCTGCCAGTGGGCATTTTGAACACAACCTTTGAAGGGCTATGTTCTCTTTACTTGTAAGAATCCACAGAAGTATTGTAATTCCCTTTTGTTTTTCTCTAGTTTGTGCTACCACAGGTTGTACACGTGTCGGTACGTAAAAGTTTCAAAATAAGATTTCCCGTAAACCACTTGCACTAGAATCTTGCAACAAACACCACTGACATTCTAATTTTCCCCTACCGTTATTCTGTTGATGTAAATAGGCATTGTTCCACTTAAAAAATTGTACGTTTGCTCAAAAAATATACTTTCCAAGTATTATTAAAATCTGTTTATAGGTAAAATATACGAGCCCCTAACTACCAATCAATGCTGTGAAAATTGCACATCAATAGCACTTTCCATTTCCAAAATATTTGCGGTGCAACTTTTAGGTGATTCACCCTGTATATGTAATCATTTGTCTACCACTGTCAGAAAGAGCACTGCACTACGCAGACAAAAGTGCACCGGTGCGCGTTCAAAAGCCCCGTAGTCATTCACCACCTTCTCGAAAAAAGTTATTCGTATTTGCCTTTGACGTCAACAGACACTCAACAGTTCGCTGTAAAAGCTTGACGAAACGAAAGTGTTTTAACATTATGTTAGAAGTTTAACATAATGTTAGCAATCAATATGTTAAAGAATATTTTTAACGTCGGTTGGTGAAACTTAATTGATGTTCAGGGCTGGATTGACATGTTTGTTCTGAGCATTTACTCTTTATTGTATGTTCAAGAGCGACTCTTGAAATATTCACGGGATCGTACACCATATCTCGGCTAACCTAATGTATAAATTTTGTCATTAACAAGAACACCGCCCGCTAGGCTGCTGGTTTTGGTTTCACCTGGAACCCCCTGCGGTTAGATGACACGCATTGCACCGCCGTTTGAAAAGTTTCCGCTGCTACACGGCGAAACATAGCGAGGTGGTTATGCAGGAACAAAGCTGCACAGATGTTCCATTGTTTGTGTGCTCTCTGCTAGGCATTTGCATCCGGCGGAGCGACTGGACATTCAACTGGGAATATCCTGCTGCAACTGTGAGTATCTCGAAATTCAAAGTTACTTTTGAACGCGCGTGTATGTGCTTAATTTAGATTCTCGCTTAATCTATAATTTTAAAACTACGGTTTCCCTAGGAAGGACACTGTAAAGGACAAAAAAATATGCACAAGCCTGTTGCAATATCCATATAAAATGCCACTTTATAGCAATGATAATGTTTGAACTAGATATTCTAACAAAGGAGTGTGTGTTCATTCCCCCGTCTCTGAGAGAGGGAACTCAGGATTGTACAGTAGATGAGGCAAGGAAAAAGGCTAAGTTGGTGTTAGTGATGGGCTAGAGCGAAAAGGGAATGTATATTGTACGTTGCACCCATGTGGTTTTAAGACACAAAGCCTGCCCTTCTCTTTCCTCTGCATTCCTTAGTTATGTATCCCCGAAACGGTGTTATCTGACAAGAATGCCTATTACACATCACGCGTAATCTAGTTGACTGGCACTGTTTTAGGGTTACGCTTTGCTTTGACTGCTTTAACACCTCGAAAATTCATAGCATTATCAAATTAAATTAAATCAAATCGAGTTTTATTTATGGACGCGCTTTAACTGCTGTGGTCCTTAGATTCTCACTCTATATTGGGCGTGAAAGACTGATGATTTTGCTCAGAGGCCTCTTTATAAGGCTTTAGGTTCTTTTACGTGCCGTAAATCTACGACACGGGACCATCGACTTTACTTCCCTTCCGAAGGAAGCCATGCTAGGATTTTTACGCCCGAAAAAAAATTCATCGGCCTCCTCCAGGTTTGAAACCCGCGACCTCGGGAACTAGAGGCTAGCATGGTAACCACTACACCACGAAGGACGATACAGCATTATCAGGTTAGTTTGAAATATAGCTCAAGTAATTTAAGCAATATTATTTAAGTAAAACGTTACATTACGGTAAAAGAAATATGTTTATCATATTTTGATATTTTTCTGTTTTACATTACCAAAGTTTCTATTTCAGGACTTGGAATACATTACCATTTAACCATCATGAAAGAGATCCAAGACCAATATATTTTTAAATAATCCTTGTATATTCTTAGGACGTTCTGAGCGAACGCAATCAAATGTAATACTTGTCAAAAAAAAACTTTTAATAAAGGTATGCAATATCGTTCAGAGACAGATGGGGGAGGGAACGAAGATTGAAATATACAGGTATATGTACAGCCTAAGACAAAATAAATCAGCAACAGCCAAGAGGGGTCGATTCGGAAAACGTCGGAAGCATTCGCAGACGCTGCGTTCACAATACACGATTTAATACCATCTTGTGTTCATTTCAAAGCTATGCGATAACTAGGAAGAATCCTTTCAGTTGGTTGTGTGCATGGTAGCTGAGCGGTGAAACGCATGTCTCGTAATAGGGACAACCTGGGTTCGAATCCTTGGCACAGATAATTTTTTATTGTTTAAATTTTAATTTATTAAATATATGGCAATGTAGTATGTATTCCATGCATAAGATATGTATTAATTTTAAGACTTGAAGCATAAAACCACAAACAAATTACTCTTTTCGTTTTCAAAATAAGTGGTATATTAGTAAGTATTCTGAAGTGCTTTGCATGGAAACAGTATAAGGGCAGTTATTTAAATATTCGACTATATTTACTTTGTATCTATAACGAAATGTATAATGTAACTATTTCTGCAAATTTTATTTGGATTAAAATGAAATAGATAGAAAAATGAGCTTTAGTAGGAATAGTTTGTATACCCACTAATAAATAATAGAGGATAGAGAAAGTCAGGTGAATGTATCACGTCAGATTTTTCCATTTAGGACTATAATATTTACTTATTTCTTATATAGTTTGAAAACGAAAAAGAGTGTCTTTCCGTTTGTATGTCTGAGTATAAAATCAAATCAGCCTTAGCAATTGGAAATTATACTATAGTATGCGTAATAAATATTGCGTTTTTCTGAAAAAATAAGGTTATGCTCGGAATATGAACGTAAGTAGGCCTTACAGTACGTACCTGCTTACAACCGCTAGGCTGTCAGCGCATATTTTGGTAACTGGGACTCAACATGAAAGGTGAAATTAGAGCGAAACTAAAGGTACGCGTCACAAGATACCATTGTGAACCGATCGCGGAAAACATTTGGACTTCAACACATATACATTTCGAGAGTCTGCTATTTTTATTTTCTCTACTACGTATAGTAAGTAGGGGAAGTATTGTATTCCACCCGAAAATTCGATACCGAGATTTCACCGGAAATATATGTTTTGAGACCCCCTGAATCCAAAAGAAGCATTTTTGAAAACATGTGTGTATGTCTGTGAGCAGCATAACTAAGAAACGAACAGTCGGATAAACACCAAACTTGGTATTTAGGTTCAGTATCTTCGAGATGCGACACGAAGGTTTTCAACAAAATCCCCCCACCCCAGACTACCCTTTACATGGAAAATTTATCAACAATTTTCATTTTCTCAAAAATGGCTAACGGTTTTGATTAAAATATCATATGTTTAATATATTTTCATGACAAATGAAATGTATATCTCGAATTTTCTGGGAATGTCTCCAAAAGTATTCTTCATTGTGAACGACTTTTGCATAACTGGTAAACCATAAGAGATAGACAAAATTTTACTACACAAAAAATGTAGATCGCGTTAAAATACACAATTTAGGTTGTATAATTATTTTTGTTGAAAGAACCATTTTCGAGATATTGCTTGTTATTCCCTTAAATTTTCTAATACTTATACTTTTTCTCAAATTCGTTATTTTTTGTCCTGTTAATGCAATACTCCGCATAGCAACCAGTTCTTAAAATATTTGACTATAGCTTAAAGCCCACCAATTCCCCTTGCATCTACAAGAAAATTAGCAATAAGATTAACATTTCGATATCTCGATTAACATGAAGCATATGGAGAATAAACGTTTGTAAAAATAGTTTGTACAAGAGTAGAGAAAGTCATGCGAGTGTAACACGTCAGATTTTTTTGTCTTAAAATGTACATATAATCAGCGTAACATTACTGGCTATGTCCTCTAACATTTTCTGAATGCCAGTAATTTACAGTTGAGCCCTTTATTCTCATTCAATATTAGCTTTCAAAGACAGCTTGCATTTTGTCATGCAGTACTTGGACCAAAACGTTGAATGTGTGTAACCATTCTAATTTACAAAAAGGCTTGAAAGCCACGATGTTTTTTTGGAAACCATTAACCAACTGCTAGCGGTAATGTACATTAAAAATTCAGTGTTAATTACTATTGGCCAGCGGCTCTTGAAATAAAAACTGCGGTTGCTATCCGAATCCCCGGTTCTGACTTCAAAGGAAAACACACAAAATTGAATCGATTAGCTTTGTACCACAATACCATAAAAATATGCATTATTAATTTTCACTGTTGTTCACTAGTGTTATGAAAATCATCTCTTCGCATACTAAATCCTGGGTATACGTAGTTTACACTTTTCTTTTACATTAAACACAACGATATAATGCGCACTTAACTTCATAGACGAATATGTCAATATGGCAGTAAATCTCCTAGGAATTCCAATATCTGCTGTTTCATTAGATCAGCTCAACGCAGGTACAGTGCCATCATTCATGCGATGTGCCCTGAGACACGCAGCTCTGATGTTAGGAGCAAGTGCCGATTACCGGTCCCTCTAACCTTCAACTTGCCAGTGCAAATCGCAATGTGAAGTCTGCTGGAACTTACTTACCTATAATTCGATAAAGCAATGTTGAAATTGTTATAATGCCACAACATATTTACAACAAAAAACTTTGGCTCATATTACCTATGTAGGAAAACAAATCTAGTAAAAAATCTGATGTGTTAAACTCACATGACTTTCTCTACTCTTGTACAAACTATTTTTACAAACTCTTATTCTCCATCTATTTCATATTAATCGAGATAAACATTCGCAGAAACGATCTTTTGACATGCAAAGAGAATTACATTTTACACATAGCGACCAGTTCTAAACATATTTTACTATCGCTTAAGGCCTACTATGTTCCCCTTGTTTTGTATTTGCAAGGGCGATATAGAAATACAGTAGCCTTTAAGCATAGACCTATCTCTTAATAGCTGGTTGCTATGTGCAGCACCATTCTCTTTGCCACAGATTAATACTCTTTGTATATCCAAGACAAAAACTGAATAACGAATTCCCATTTGAGAAAATTATTGAAAATGTTAAGGGAATAACAAGCAATATCTCGAAAGTGTTTCACTCAACAAAAAAATGTAAATGGCATAAATTGCGTATTTTAACGCGATCTACATATTTTGTGTAGTAAACGTTTGTCTCTCTCTTATGGTTTACCAGTTATGCAAAAGTTGTTCACAATGAAGAATACTTTTGGAGACATTCCCAGAAAATTCAAGCTATACATATTATTTGTCATGAAAATATCTTAAACATATGATATTTTAATCAAAATCGTTAGAGCCATTTTTTAGAAAATGAAAATTTTCGAAAAATCTTCCATGTAAAGGGTAATTTGGGATGGGGGATTTTCTTGAAAACCTACGTGTGGCATCTCTGGAAGATACTGAACCTAAATACCAAGTTTGGCGTTTATCCGACTGTTCGTTTCTGAGTTATGCTCTTCAGACACACACACGCACAAACACACACACGGACATGTTTCCAAAACTGATTTTTTTGGATTTAGGGGGTCTCAAAACATATATTTTCGATGAAATCTCGGTATCGAATTTTTGGGTGGAATACAGTACTTCCCCCACTTACTATACGTAGTAGAGAAAGTAAAAAGTAAGGTGCGTATTTTAAGGAAATATCCCGTCATCACACTGTTGAATTTAACTGCATCATAATAAAACGATAGAAACTTCAATTTAACGGAAGGAATTAACGCACGCAAATGCAAATTGTCAGAAATGTATACAGGTATATTTTCAACACGTTCTGTGACAAAGACAAGTGTTATTGCAACTAATAGCAACTATTACATTACAATATTCAATATAATTTAGTTATAGACTTTAAGAAGATACGCGTTCTTAAGATTTAAAACTTATTCGTTATGGTTTATATATTTATACTGTTAGCAGGATCATAAAATTTCTGGTGAACATACATGGCGTTTTATCATGGAAATTCGAGAGGGATGACTCAGCAGCGTCTGTGGTCTGCATTTGGGAGGTACCAGGTTCGATTCCCGGTGACCGCCCACTCTGAAATGAGTTTTTCGTGGTTTTCCCCTGGTTGCCTGGACGAATGAGGGGGTGGAGTATTCTGTGGAGTATTATAGCACTATTATTCCTTTCTCCCCATTTCATCTCTCCCTTTCACGTTTAAGGTGTCTTCGGGTTCTGGCGGTGTCGGGCAGATAGACAGATTTCTCCCCGTAAACGAAAGGGTGCGTTGTCCCGCCCATTAGGGTCACTTCGACGCCTTCTCTCGGGATGATTGGCCTCTACTGGTGCGCGGATGTTCAAATTTTAAATATTTACGGACTTCTTTGCGTCTCTGTGGGCCTGTCAGCCGGCGGACCTGCGACCTTCTATGGCTCTTTGACCTAATCCCTGTCTCCCTGGGGTGTAGCCACAATAGATCAAGCTAATTGCAGTGGCGGGATGTCCCCCTCCGATAAACACATCCTACATCATCCTACCATGGAAATCCCTAAGCCCCAATCTCCGAGATGCAATGCAGCAATGATACCGTCCCATAAAATTTAACTAGTGAGAAGCTCTCCCAGTATCAATGGTATGCGACATTCTTCCAATCATAGTTTATTCGTAATTTAACACTGTTTCAACTGCGTATAGCATTTCAACCAAGTAAAAAGTAATTGTGAAGCAGTATATGAGTAAAAAACTTATATTTTGTATGATTTCGGTTTCTCGACACTTTTTCTATTGAATGGCTTCTCCGGATATCAGCCGGATGTAAATGGTGGATGATAGGTGTAAACGGAATCAAGGAGTCTTAAAGGATAGCCGCACATTTAAAAAGCGTATCGCTATGTGCCGGGTTTGAAGTTCCATACAAAAGAATGGTGGTACAGAATTTCAAAAAATATTGGAGAAGTTGAAAAATTCGAACTAATGGTCATGGATATCTCCAAAATGTTTAATGGCAAAACACAATAAATTTGACATGAATTGTGTGCTTTAAAACTATCTGCAGTATTTCACTAGCAAGTTTTTTGCATAGTCCTTGCCCTTTCCTAGTTAATAACATTATACAAAATTCGACTAGAATAAATAAAGACGTCGTAGGCTATTCGCAAAAAAAAGAGATACATTATATTCTTCTCAAACTTATGCAATCAAAATTATCTCAGCTATGTTTGAAAAAATAAATAATCAAAACATTTACACGTAAAGAGTAGTTTGGAATGAGAGAAACTGCCAGAAATCTTCGTGCCCTATCCTTTGAATATGCTGAACTTCAAAGTTTTCTCTCCCCGACTTTTTTTTCTAAAAACGCTTTTTTTTTATTCAAAATACCTCAGAACAATACGGCGGACGAGATATATATATATAAAATTATTTAAAGAAATACAAAAGTTTCTCCATTTACCGCAGGTAATGCTAATGAAAATAAAACTAAATTATAAAAATATGTCATGCAACATCCAGAGGGTTTTCCTTCATCCTTTTGTCTTTATTTAGATATGAAATGGGAAGCTCTGTGGTGTAAAACTACTATAGTCATAAGCACTATTCGCCAAAATGTTATTAAATTTGTATGCAAAAATTAATTTCATAAAACAATACACTAGTCGACCACAATATGAATGTGTGGTAGGAAGAGGAACTATACAATTACGAAACAAGTGGGCGGGGCATTGCAAGGACAGTTGGGTAAAGAAAACTTCTGCAGTTCGAGTTACATTTACTAGCGAGGCTGAGGCCTGCACATGTAGTACTGTACTCATGTGCGACTGTACATTCCCCTATCGCCTTACCCCTCATTCCTCTCTGATTCCAAGCCTGTCAACAAAACAGTGACGCCCTCCACCAAGTGCATTCATATCGTGTCCGACTAGTACATGCTGATTCAATACAAGTCGAAAACAAATAATTTAGCAACAAAACTTGCGTTACGTTCACATGACATCTCTACCCACTATCGTTAATATTATATAGCTTTTACAAACTATAGGTACTTGCAAAACTTGTCAATCTACTTCAGATAAAGTCTACAGAAATAGCTTCATTACACATTTCGTTGTAAACATACGGAATACAGGATACCGGAGCGATAGTAAAATTTTTAAGAGGTGCCGCTGCATGCAGGCCTTGAAATCTTTATGACATCGCGAGAAACAACTGAATGTTGACAGCATTTTAATGCATGCCAAAGTATTGGAAAATTCAAACAAATAGCATCGGATATGTTGAAAATGGCTGATGCTATTAAAAGTTATTCGAAATAAATCTGGTGTCTTAAAGAGGTCTAAATTTGCGGTATTGTAAGTTTTTGTCCACTTCTTCTAATAGTTATGCAAAATTATTTCCAAATGAAGAGGATGTAGCAGGCTAAAATTCAAGATACATATTTTGTTATGTAAATACATCGTATTTTAATCAAAATCGTTAGAACTGTTTTAAAGAAAATTAAATATAACAAATAATGTTCAGTGCAAGGGGTAGTATTGAGTAGAGGTATTTTCTTAGTGTATCATATTTGCAGGATACTGCACTTAAATACCAAGTTATGCTGTTGAGACAGGCGGACACACACCTAATTCTATTTTTCTAGTTTCAGTGCCTCAAAATGTGTATTTTTGTTAAATCTCGATATCAGATTTTTAGATGGAATGCAATACTTCCTATATATACTAGGTACGTGGTAGAGAAAGTAAAAAGCGCTTGTAATATATTATAACCTCAAGAGAAATAGGAGAGATAAAGCGTATAAAATCTAGAACAATAGCAAACTTCAAATAAGAACTTATTCTCCTCCTTCCTTTTCATTTTCTGTCATGTATTATTACCGTTATTGAAATATAAGTTTCCTTATACTCCTTCTACGTAAACGCTGTGACTTCAGCGTTTCCAGCTTCAGGTTTTAAACCATCCAAGCATTATTAGTTTTATTTCTGCATTAACGCCCAACCTCTGCGAAAGGAAATCAAGAATCGTTGTTTCTCTACTCACTACTAATTAACATATGTTCGTAACGTATTATACTTATTCTTCTATCCATTGTAGTTAATTACGATCAACATTTGCCTAGGATGGTTCCAAATTAGGCAACATTGCTTGCACAATGCGAAAACGTAATTTGGCTGTTTAAATCACATTCATTTTTGTCATTAATACTTTTATGGAGCCACAAAGAAGAATCGTATATCCTTAAACATGTTACAATAGAATGCTCACTTCAAATGAGCAAATATAAACATTGAATGTTTAAAAAACTGTTGCTGGTACGAAAAAAGCTATGCGACACACATTTTGTATATTTTGACGAGTTCTACATTTTCTCAGTAGTATTTCTTGTGGTTTCTAAGCCGATAAATTTCAATAAAAATGAAAACAATTCACGAGTTATTACAGAAAATCCAAGGGTCTATTTGTTTCCCATGCCTTTATCTCAAATTTGTGGTACGTTAATGAAAATTAGATCAATTTTTAAGAAAAATAACTATTCGCAAAGGCTTTTCTATGTGAACATGGTTGGGTGTAAAACTTTCTTCAGTATCTTTCCTATCATTCTTGGCTTTCTTCTATGTCTGTCTCACGTATTAAAAATCAATCTTTTCCATTTTAGTTATGCTAGTTACAGACTCGCACCTTTTGTGACTTTATGCACCCTTATAATATTTTTCTGTAGAATTATTGACTGGAATGCAATATAAGCTACTTAAGTATAAACGTTTACATTGCTAAAACTTAGTCTAGTTTCAACACTGCGGTATTTCTGATAAAGGATATTACACATTTTAGAATCTAGAAAGTAGCAACAAATATATTTGTAACAATAAATAGTTTAAGCAGCCCAAAGATAAAGCAAAAAGAATACAATTAAACGTCGTAGTCCGAGTAAATTGAGAACGTGGTTTACGACACCCTCATTCTCTGTGTGGGGGTCCCTAAATGTGGTATTTCTGAGAAGTATGCTGGAGAACTGGTGCGGGAAAAGGACATAGCTGGTATCTCCACCAACAAAACGTCAGGAACTGGCTCTTCCTTAAATACATTGTCTATGACAAACTTGCACAAGTAATCAAGTGAAAACCATCGAGGAACACGGAATATCGATTAATGATGATTTAATACCAGTCCGACGACCTTGGTACATTATGATAATCCTAGTGCGTTCCCATTAGAATAGTATAAGAACTGATAGCAAACATATCACTTATTACTTTGTAAAAAGCTTTAAAACAGTGTTAAATAGATTTTGAGGCAGTACTTTTAACACTTAAATGATTTTAGTGTAATTATATAATATATATATAAATTCAATAACAGCCTGCCTTAAAGCAATATGTGTATGTAAAAATATATAAAAAGTGTATATTACAGTCATTGTATATGTTTATATTATTGTATCCATGTTCAATAATGTTATATGAATGTATTACGTAATTTAATAATGTAGGAGCTGTGAGAATAATAGGTTAAAACTTGCTAACAATGAGGTAACCTTGAAGCAATAATTAATTTGAAAGTTTAACACCACTACTTATGATTCTTGGAAATAATAATGTAATTTTTTGACAGTTTATAAAATAGCCAATCAACAACCAGAAAAAGCTTTAGTTAAATGAAGGTATTCTATTGGACTAGGATTAGCCAATCATAAACTGAAAAAGAGAAAATTTTACAATTTAGAGTTCAGTTGCCTGCAGACAGTGTTTGTAACCGGATGTGAGATGCGTCCTCGAGAGATTTAATACGTATTCGTGTAAGACGAAAAATAGTTTTACGTGTTAAAAAGTGCAAGTATTTAAAATAAAAATCTCTCTCCCTCCCCCTCCCCCTCTCTCTCTCCATATATATATATATCAGTGAAGTGTTATTTAAATCGTGTCAAGCATTAATAAAAGAAGTGAAGTAAAATTATAATCTGTGTAAGCCTTCATTCTTAGTCACACCACAACCCTGCCAAGACATCCATGTCTCTAACAATAATACTGACGCAGCCGAGGCAAACATAAATATATAATATTTAAAGAAACAGTCAAGTTACAAAGTTAATATTTTTAAATTTTTGGACGAAGGCTACCGGGTACCATACGTGAAGTTGTAACCACTTAAAGTGTTCGGCTCCCCAACAGTTGAACTATAATACAACTCCTTCAATACGACCTACTTCAAATTGACGCCCAAAGCATAATGCAAATAACGTAAAGATACTATCTACTTCAAATTGGCTTCCATACGTGGGGCTAATAAAATTCTTCTTCAATTTCAGTCACTGTAAGAAACACATATGCTGCAAGTAAAGACTTTCAGTGTCTCAAGTCATATTGATTAGTTGAGTACCGAAACCGCGCTGTGCTTGAGAGTGTGTCAAAGAAATTGGTTGAGTGCAGAAACAACCAATCGACACAAACCGAATGTTTACGGCACGGTCCTCGTAATGACCGGGTGTAGCAAAAGAAAGAAAAGAAATGTAACAAAAGCACTCTCTATCCATTATGCTGGATTTATCTTGAATGACCACCTTGATGGCCACCAGGTCCTTTTAAGTGATATCGGACTGAATGGCCTCGGTCTGCATTGGCCTAGCTCACGCGCCTATGGAGGATAACGGCATTTTCTGTTCGGTTTAATATTGTTTGGCAGGGTCTAAGTGGGAATACCATGTGTTGATTGTGTTTGCTATCTGTGTCCTCATGCTATTTATTTTATTAAGTTTTGCTCGAACGGATTACTTGTGGCCTATGAACTTGCATTTATATAAGTATTCCTTGGTATCACTGTACATAACAAATACACAATTTATAGGCTGTTAGAAAAATTTAAACAGACTAGGTCCGTATTAGACAAACGAATCAGTCAACAGTTTTAACCGAGAAAAAGAAATTAGGCGATATAGGGACTCGTGAAAAAAACCGAATAATACCGCTGCCTCGCACAGCAATAATCGATTGGCTAGCCCACTCTCCAAATATAAATTCATGTTGTTATTATCCGTGGGCAACGATTAAATATAACATTTATGAACAAATACCAACGTGGGTTTTCCAGTATTTCAGCTGCAGAAATTTGAGTTTTCAATGTATTCAAGAGGTGTCAGGCTTGTATAGACGCAGAAGGTTACATTTTGAACACTGTTTCGCATTGTTAGCATTATCGGGGAAGAAACGATGGATCGGCTCGCTGCTACAGCACCAACGGATTAGTATAGAAATGCTGCGGGAGCTGCGGGCTGCCAGTCGCGTCTTTCAAGAGAAACCCGTATATGGAATGTCATATGAAACCCAAACGCATAATTATACTTTACCACAAAACTACAGTCCTAAATGTTTGAATAAAACCTTCAAATATTATAAATTACTACGAAATAAGATTAAAACGTACCAGCGCTGTATATGTATAAAAAGAAATTAAATTTATATTTAGGTTATACTTGTATTTGCGTTATTAGCTAATAATCATGTTACATTTTATAATCAATTTAAACTGCATGCAATCTCAGTTTATAAACACTTAAAATGGTAGTTGAATATTCAATAGAATTGAATGAAATTAAATGTAATCTGAAAATGTTATAAGGGTTATATACTTACCACTTAATTAGCTGTGTAGAACTCCAACAAATTAAGGGGGAAGTGAACGGTCCATATTACCTATATTAATATTATAAAGAGAAGAGAGAGGGGGAGAAAGGGAAAGAGTGCGTGTGTAGGGAATCTCAAAACCACTCAACCGATTTTTATACTGTTTTTACCATTGAAAAGTGCAATTATTTTTGACGGGCATGTTCTATAAGCACTTAATACTTAATTTCATAACTTAATAAAATATTAAAAATGATTTACAAATTGTTTGTGCTTGAATACGAACACACTGGAGTTATGAAAGAACATCCTTGTGAAGAAGGCTTTATCTTTTAGTTGATAATGACATGGAGTAGAAAATAATTATTACTCCTCAGAATGTAATGTAACAAAAATTCTGCTAATATTATATTCTAAGGAATAGAATGCAGATAGCCACAATGTAGCAACTAGACACAGCAAAAGAAAAGATAATGCAACCTGCTTGTAACAGTGTGATACGCATGTAATGCAACATATTTCAATAATCCTCATGTAATAAAGTTTTGCTTTATTTCCTTCCTAATTGTATAAAGAGAGGAAATTGTGTTCAGCTAACATTAAATATCATTCAACCGATATTTCATAATTATTAACTGAGAAGATTACTTTTTCTCGGTGGTCGTAGACTCTGTACCTTTTCCAAAACTGTTAGCTTGGTGGCCTGGAAGGGGTAATCTTCATATTCACCAGCTTCACCTCTATTTCGTTTTACATTTTAAGTATTTCTGTATTATATGAAAGCTATGTAGTTTTTATGCTCTTGAATAGCTACGGGACCAAAGAGAAGGTACACAGGTTTAGATTGTGGTTGTATACTGTGATTATCTAAAAACTCTGTGATACATTCAGATGACTTTCTCTCCCCTCTACCTTTATGAGTGGGTATGCAAACAGGGTATACAAACTATTCTTACTAAACCTTATTTTTCTATCTACTGCATTTTAATCCAAGTAAATCTTTGCAGAAATAGCTACATTACACATTTCCGTATGGATGCAAAGATAACAGCGATAGTCAGATGTTTAAGACCTGGACGCTATATGCTGGCCTTAAAATTCCATACTGTTTCCATGACATCGCGAGAAACAACTGAATGTTAAAAGGATATACAGAGAATGACAATTAATGAAAAATTCAAGCCTTTAATAAGGGATATCTCAGAAAAGCTTATTTGAAATAAATTGTGTTTTTTAAAGAGCTCAACATTTTTTTGTGAAGTACGCTTTCGTTTATCGCTAAACCTTTACCAGTTATGGAAGATTATACGAAGTTCCTCCCGAATGAAGACTTCATAGGCTATTCCCAAAAAAATTAGACATACATTTTATTTGTCATGTAAATATCTTTAATATATAGTATTCTAATCAAAATCGTTAGTCATTTTTTTTAGAAATTTTCGAAAAATGTTCTATGTAAAGGGTAGTTTAGGGTGGGGGATTTTCTTGAAAATCCTTTGTCGCATCTTGGAAGGTACTAAATCTAAATACCGAGTTTGGTATTTATCCAACTTCTCGCTTTTGAATTATGCTGTTCACAGACAGACAGACGCAGAGAGAGGGAGAGACGTACACACACAGACATCTTTCTAAAATTATTTTTATTGAAGGGACCTCAAAACATGTATTTTTGGTGAAATCTCTATATTGAATTTTTGGGTGGATTGCAGTACCTCCTCTGGCTACTAGGTACGCGGTAGAGAAAGTATTACTGGACCATTCCGACTGATAATTGTTCCACCACCAAAGGGTAGTATAGGATATGCAGCATTTCCATAAGTTGGAAGATCGTTGATGGCAGGTTAAGGAATTCAGACGTTCCGCCGATGCTTTACATTCTTATACGTGAATATCAGGTTTTTTCATACGTTATTAGGAACAGGCAGGACTGTATGAAATTACATTATAAGAGGCTAAATGGGAAGACTTCACTATAAATACTTCTAGATCTTCGTACACTTACTTCATAAAGAACGGGGGGACGTGAATGAAATTAATTAATACGTCATTGAACAATAATTTGGTGTCTCATGAGTAATGTCGGTTATTAAGCAAAACTTTATTTGGGACGTTTTCTGACAAGAAATTAAACTACTCTTCAAAGAGGGACCATCAGATTCTATGGTCTGTAGCCATCTTTCAGCGAGGTTTATCCCGTGCCGGTGCCAGTCTCTGATTTTTGATGCGAAGAATTCAGCGAGATCCACTTCCACAGCTTCAGTGTTTTCGAAATTTCTTCCACCCAAGAAATGGGTCATGGATAGAAACAGATGGTAATCTGAAGGCACAAGATCAGGGCTGTGTGCTGGGTGTGGTAGCAGTTCAACACCTTCCAGTTCCTGAAATTTTGTTGTGGTTTTTCGTGCAGTATGGGGTGTTGCATTGTACTGCTGCAGAGGACTCTATTTCGGTTAACTAATGCTGGGTATCTCGTATAAAAAGTTAATGAACTCGTCCCAGATGAGAATAAAGATGCGCGTTGACTGCACGCCCGTTTGGAACAAACTTTCAGTGAATCACTCTTTCAAAATTCCACCAGACGCATAACATTACTTTGAGTCGAACTGATTACTTTTTAACGATGATTTGGCAGATTGACGGGAACTGAGCCACTGTTTCGAGGTGTCAGGGTTGCGGTAATAGACCCATTGTTCACCACATGTGACAACTATCTTGATAAATCAATTGTCCATGGGATTACCGATAAGCTGACGACATATCAATTCATGAAGTACGGATCTACAGCTTCTGTTTGATTTTCCAAGTTTCTTAATCTGGCGATGTATGGTATCTTTTGACGGACCAAGTTCTTCGACGGTGTACGAGTACTTTTTTGCGGATTTTCTTCCAAAACACTGCGTGTATTTTCAAAATCCCATAATTTTTGTTTTCCAGAACGTGGTAAATCTTTAGCGTTTTCTTCTCCGGTGTTGAAACGTTGGAACCATCGTTTGGTCACACACTCACTAATGACACCTCCTTCACATATTTTTCGAGCCGCAGCAACAGCAGCAGCTTTGTAATCTTGTTTCCAGTAGTGTTTAAAAGCACTCTAATTTCAAACTTTGTAACTCCGACTTTGTGATTGTGTATTAACAACTGACGACTGACACGTTCTCACAATATGCGCAATACTAGCCATGGCATCCTGTAAATAGCATTGGCGAACCAAACAAAACCAATTCTATCTTGTAAAACACAAAGCTTAAAAACAGACGTTACTTAGGAGACAACCTAGTAAAACCTATCCGTGAACGTTGGGCAGCCGGATAGTAAATAATAAAAGCAGCACGAATATTTCATCTTAAAAGCAGTTATTAAATGCCATACGAGCAGTTGGAAGATTTTGTTTCGTTGCAAGATAATGTGTACTTAACAAGGTCTCTAAAACGAGTAGGAGCACCGCAATATGTACGCAGTAAAACACAAGCAAAACATATCTGTTTGGTTTCGTCTGCATGTGACACGCGCGCGGTTCTCGAATTTTCACGCAACGTAACCTTTAACAGTTGTTGACCGCAGTATCTGTTTGTTTAGACAGCGATATTTATTTAATGCTGTTGCAGCAGAATGTACCACGCATGAATTTTTATGGCACTCAAACATGTTCCTTCCCGGAAAATAGGGCAAAAAAATACACACGGATTATCAAACAAGCCACTGAAAATGCTGAACTGTTTGCTGTATCAGTATATTACAATCCCTAAACAGCTATAGCTGCAGGTAGAATTTGAATGTGAAGTTTTAATGCATACAGCCTATAGCACTGCTCCAAGCTCACTTCAATCACATTAATTTAATCTGCAACGTGTTTACTATAGGATGTTACATATTTAGGCGTTACCACATTCTGGAGTCAAAAACATGTAATCCGTCAGGAAACAGTCATACTACTTCAATAAAAACCTCCATATGAACGATTAAACGAGACTCTCTACAGAACACCATTTCATTAGAGTTCCACTAAATAAGTATCAGACATTTGTCAACAGCCTGGGTAACTAACGCGGTATTATTGCAATCGATCTAAAAAAGGTATGTGTTACACTCACGTAGCATCTACAAACTATTCTTGTATAAGTTTATTTTTTCTACTGCAAGTTAATTGGATAAACGTTTGCATAAATAGCTTTATTACACATTTCGTTATAGGCACAAAGGGAATAGCGACAATCAAGTGTTTAAAACTGGTATCTGCATACTCCATAGTTACGTTTCTACCGAGTAGATGTAGAGAAGGTATTGCATTCCAACAAAAAATTGGATATCGAAATGTCACTGAAAATATATTGTTTGAGGCACTCTGAATATAAAAAAACCTTTAGAGAGAGAGAAGAAAATCCCCTTATCCCTAACTACCCTCCATGTGTAACATTTTTCGTAATTTTTTATTTTCTAAAAATGGCTTTGATTATGGTTTTGATTAAAATATCATATATTAAAGAAATTTACATGATAAATAAACTGCATATCTTACATTTTCTGGAAATAGCCTTTTAAGTTCTCTTCATTCGGAAGGAATTTTGTGTGATCTTGTATAAATGATAAACGTTAAGCGATAGACGAAAATGCACTACACAAAAGTGTAGATGTCTTTAAAGCACACAATTTATTTCAAGTAACGCTTTTCTCTAGCATAAGCCATTTCCGAAGTATCCGTTATTAATGGTTCGAATTGTTCACTTAGCCATTCTTTTAAAGTCCTGTTAACATTCAAGTGTTCCTCGCGATTCCATTGAAACACATGGAATTTTAAGGTCAGTGTATAGCGTCCAGTTCTTAACATTTGACTATCGCCGTTCCCTTTGTATCTATAACGAAATGTGTACGGTAGCTATTTTTTCAAAAGTTTATTTGGATTACAATGAAGTAGATATAAATATAAGGTTTAGTAAGACAAGTTTCTATACCCACTAATAAACGATACAGGTGGAGAAAGTCATGTGAAGTATCACATCTGATTTTTTTTTCAACTGAATAGCCACAGAACTTTAAAATGACTCAATTTGTTGTAACAAATGAGAACACCAGTTGCTTCTAAACATATTATTTGTCACTTAAGTGCTCAGCGCAACACAAACTTTACACCTGAGACGCAGACAAAAGCAGCCCCCTTACATAGGCCCCGCATACAAAGCGGAATGTTCTATAAGGGGAAGCTGCTGAAAACGGCCTTAAAGTAATATTCTGGAGCAGTAAAAAACTGCGGGGAGGTTGCGCACCTATTGTTCTGAAGGCCGGTCGAGAGCCCCAACCAAGTGTCGAGTGGGGATGTGCTTACCGGCGGCACGAGATGGCTTCGCGCACGCGGTCATTATATTGAAACATTCAAACCAACGATAACGGATATCTCTGAAATAGTGTGTTTAAGGAGATTTACACTTTTTTGTACCATGTTTTTGTCTATCTCTATACAAAATAATACAAAAACCTTTCTGGATGAGGAGGCTTTATAAAGGGTCTTTCAACAAGAGTGTCCTATCTTTAACATGTGATAGCTGCCGTTATTATCGAGTTACAGCAGTCATTTTTATCATGTGATTACAGTTGTTATTGACAAATAGCCATAGAACGTTACAGCATTCAGCAACGCGTAGAAATGGTGAAAATTTATTATCAAAATGGATCATCTGTTCGCCAAAACTTCCGTGTATTGCGTGAAGTTTACGGTGTGCATAATCGTCCCTGCGAGAGAACGATTCGGCGTTTGATCGATAAATTTGAAAGAAGTGGTTCTGTCAGCGATCAAAGAACGCCTGTACGTAATCGACGTAAGCGCTCCAACGAAAACATAGGCGCCGTTCGTGAGAGTGTACACGAGAACGGAAACAAATCAATTGCTCGTCGAGCGCAAGAATTGGGGATTTCGCCGACCACAATTGACGAATTCTGCATCTGGACTTGACGTTTCATGCTTACAAAAGGGTGTTAACTCAAGAACTAAAGCCCAACGACCATGGGTTTTGCCGTGTATTCGCTGACTGGACTATGGAGCAATTGAAAGCTGACCCGAATTTTTGTCGAAAAATCATCTTCAGCGACGAAGCCCACTTTTGATGGATGGTTGCGTTAACAAACAAAATTGCCACTATTGGAGCAATCACAATCCAATGCAAATTCAATAACGACCACTTCATCCCCAAAAGGCTACTATGTGGTGTAGATTTTGGTTTGGTGGAATCATTGGTCCATATTTTTTCCAAGATGAAGATGGAGAAGCTTTAACTGTCAATGGAGAAAGATACCGGGCTCTTATAAGGGACTATTTTTGGCCTAAATTGGATGGTATGGATCTCGGAAACATCCAGTTCAATCAAGATGGTACCACATGTCATACTGCTCTCGAAACAATCTATCTTTTGAAGGAGAAGTTCAGAGGTTTCATCATTTCCCGTGGTGGTGATGTTAACTGGTCCCTGAGGTCATATGATTTAACGCCGTTGGATTACTTCTTGTGGGGTTATGTTAAATCTTGAGTTTATGTCAACAAGCCAGAAACAGTAAATGATCTTATGAATAACATCACGCGTGTTATTCGTGAAGTTGGACCTAATTTACGTTTTCTGACATTGAAAATTGGGTCAACCGTATATGCGCAACCCAAACGAAGTCGCGGCTGTCACTTAACTGATGTTCTCTTCCACACGTAATGACATTAATTATGTTCCAAAATAAAAAAAGAAATAAACCTTATCATTTATAGAACGTGTTTTATTTAAGTTCAAAGATAGAACACTTGTTGAAAAACGCTATACATAAAATTCAAGATATATATTTTCTCATGTAAACATTCTAAATTTATGGTATATTAATCGAAATTTTTACAGCCTTTTTTCTTTTAGAGAAAAAAAACATGGGACATTTTTCCATGTAAAGGATAGATTAGGATGGGGAAGTTTCTTGAAAATTTTGTGACGCATCTTATGAGAATATTGATCTTAAACACCAAGTTTTGTATTTATCCAACATTACATTTTGAGTTATCTTGCTCTCTATCTCTCTCGCACACAAACACACACACACACGCAATTTTTCTAAAAAGGTGTAGGGACTTCAAAATATGCATTTCTGGCGAACTTTCGGCATCGAATTTTTGAGTGGAAGGCAGTAATTTCTCTATCTACTGGAGAAAGTAAAATAACTCCCGGAATACCTATCCTTAAAAGGTAAAATTGAACCATGTGTCTGAACAGTTAACTCTGTAGTGGTATTATTAATGTTATTTATTTAACATTATTGTAGCCCCACGTTGTGGTAGCCAATTTGCGGTGGTTTTACTTATAATGTTTGTGTATGTGTGTTTACTCTACGTGGTGAAGCCATTTTGTGATGTGATTCTTTGTTAGGTTTGTAGCTCCATCTGGTGTTAGCAATTTGCGGTAGTTTTAGTGTTTGTTTGAAAGAATGCGACTGTTATTTTATTTAATTTTTGTTCACTGTCCTCCGGCTAGCTATTATCTTTTTGGTCGAGCACATCTCTTTATACAGGTTGTGTAAACGGAAAGGAGTCTATTATCCAAAGATAACACTGATGAAAAAAATTGTTTTACACTTTTTATTGTCGAACACACTCACTATCACAATTTACACATTGATCTTGACACCCGCCAAACTGAAACTGTTATAATAACTTCATTACTGATCACTCTTAATTTGCGTACTTCAACTTTTTGTATAATTAACTTTATAACACTTGGGATTTTTCATAACTCTGCTACGCGTAACTTCGAATCTATAGCCGGCGTGTACTATTTCTGCTGGACTGAAGGCGACGTGTATCATACAAATATTTTCGACGAACTGACGGGGTCTATCTCTAACCTAGCCCTTTTTATACTCCTACACCCCGATATGCCTAAAGATTATAACTGAGTTGCAATTGGCTAATAAAACGCACCAACATTAGCGTCTATTTTTATATCCAATGAAAATTATGAATACATATGCTTTAGGTATAATGTTCCAGCAATTTCTACAGAAAAACGCGCCAACATTACGTAACTTCCTTGTCTCTAATAATGATAAACAGCTCACCCCCTCGCTGCATTATTGCACGCTATTATTGTCAGTTTCAGTAAGGCAGTATAAACTTACTTCTCAACAATAATTACAATCAACAAACATCTCAAATCAATGTCACATAAAAATGCATATTCATACTGTACTCATTCTTTACATTTAAATAATTTGTGATACAAATTACTGCATCAACTCAAACGAAAACGACTTCGCACCAAAGTCAATAGAAGATTTATATGAGAATAGCGTACCCAAAATATTTATCATTGACTAATTTTAAAATATCATAGCCGCACAATAAACTTGATTAAAATACAATATATTTTAAATACCCTAAATATAAATAAAATATATTTTGAAATTTCTACACATAGTCGATAATATCTTAAAAGAATGTTTAAAATATCAGATAAGATGTGTGTATGGATGCATTTAGATGCAGAGCAATTTAGAAGCAATGGAAGACACATGGAGAATCAGAGAAAATAATGTGAAAAGTTTCTGAAAAGGCACGAGAAAAGGATTTGAAGATATTGAAATATGAAATGTATTCGGCGAAATAAAAGGAAAAATGTTATCAGCATTTTAATATCAAAATGAAATAAATATGGCAAAGCACAAATATATCAAAAAGATAAATGAAGATGAAAGGAAAATGTTAGCCGGAATAATATCAGGGATATGGAGAAGATCTAGAATACACAATATTTGGATTTGGTAACCTAATGAATGGATAAATACACACATAAGATATAAATTAATGTATTAAGTATACATGAAGAAACAGTATAACATTGACAAATCTGAAATGTGGAAGTTAAAATGTCGGCTAAATTGTTCCATACAGTGGTAATGTCCATTTATAAGGGGTAGAAAGTCCTGCAGCACAAGATATTTGATTGTAAATGAACTAAAAGCAGGAGGGAAGAACCTATTAATTAGTAATCACAATTGGTTTGAAAAAGATAGATTAGAGAAGAAAGCAAGAGTGTGGATCAGTGTGTAAATGGACCGTGAGAGAAAGACAATTTAATTATAGGTAATAAAATATTTTTTCTTAAATTTTCATTAATTGTAGTATTTGTCCACTGAATTAATGATCAAGGCTAAATTTCAGTAGACAAACCAATTGCAATTTTTTTCTTAGCACTTTACCAAATAGGAAATAAAAAAAGAGGAACTATTCAAAATGCACAGATAAATTACAATATAAAAAATGCACATCTAATACTGAATAAAATTAGGAGTGATTTTGTAAAAGGTGAAAAAATAAATGAATATGGACAAAAAATGGGAATATAGAGCGAGCACAGAGAAATATACAACTAGTAACATATAGCAGTGTAAATTTTTATATATGTAGTAATCAATTACTAACAAAATTCAACTTGTGATATAAGACATGTTTAGTTTACAGTGTGTTGCCAAATTCTATAAATCCAGTGAATGCAGGAAGACTGTGCTTTGAGATTTAGTACAGACTGCCGCCGAGTTATTAATTTGAGAGCTCCAACACTGAAAAATAGAACAGTTCCCTTGTTAGGCGACAACCCTCATTCCACAACTTGTCCCTTTGGTTGGTTGCTTTCCTGACCATCTTCAGGACCGACCACTTGTTTGCTCTCGCTACACAATGGTACATTCGGTCGGCAGACGACGAAGTTTACCACGCTCCAGGAATTCGTTTCAAAGCGGCTATTTTCCAATACCGCACGCAGCCAGAATGCTGGGCGACCTAACATGAGCAACTTGCATGCTTCGTATTACGCTGGAATTACTTTCACCCCAATGGACAAACATCACGATATACACGTACAATAACTGATACAGAATAAACTGCAGTCTTTCTAAGCAATATAAGACACAAAAAAATAAATACAACTTAGAAAATAAAAACAAGGAGGGACATGAAGATGAAATCTTATACAATAATAACAGCATCAGTTTTCTTATACGGATAGGAAAATTGGATCGTAATCAGTAAGACAGAAGTAGCTGAAATCCGATTTTAAGAAGGGTGCACAGCTACACGAGGCTAGACAGAATTCGAAATCAAAAGATTAGAAACGAGCTAAATGGATAAAATAGACAAAAATGAAATGGAAAGGAAATATTGAAAGAATAAAGGACATTAGAATGCCCAAAAAGGCAGCTAAATATGCACCTAAAGGAATATGATGTTTGAGACGTCCAAGGAAAAGATGGCAGGACCTTTGAAGCCGGAACAGGCAATACTGCCTATTTCATGTATATTATTGTTACTATAACTGTAAATTAGAATATTTCATTTATAAGCAACACTCAACTCTTCAAAATGCTAAACTATTACCAGCAGAAAGTACAGCTCTTCTCGCATTATTCTCTATTTGACCCAAGTGATATGTTTAATGAGCTCTACATTATATCTATGGTAAGCTTTGGTCTACGTCTTATGAATTCCAAGTTACATTAACTTTAATGAGAATGAAGAAAGCTTCATTGTTTATGCACAAAATATTCAATATATTTTCATGCTCAATGTCTTTCCTTTAATCTTTTGTGTATGATATAGGGACACCGTGTTTAATATTCAATAAACTACGGGTAGTGTAATTAATGCGAAACTATGTGTATTTTGTTATAAACTATCCCACGCCTCCTCTGAAATGTGTTGTTAAGATTCTGGTCCTCTTGTTTGCCTCTGATGTTATGTCTCCCGAAGTTTTGCTGGGGTAACTAAAGTTTAATATCTAGCTGCAAACCTTTTGGCCCCATCCCGGTATATAACAATATGGTAGAGCAGCGCCACAGTAATCCAAAGATCCACGATACAAATCCCGGGTGTGACATTGTAGCACTTTCTGTACTACATATATTAAGTAAGGGAAGCATTGCATTCCAACCAAAAATACGATATCGATATTTCACCTTTATACGCGTTTTGAGGTCCCTAAATCCAAAAAATCATTTTCAGAAAAAGGTCTGTGTGTGTGTCTGTGAACAGCATAACTCAAAAACAAAGAGTCGGATAAATACTAAACTTGGTATTTAGGTTCGTATCTTTTAAAGATGTAACACTAAGATTTTTAGGAAAATCCTCCCATCCCAGACTACCCTTTTCATTGAACATTTTCCAAAAGATTTTATTTTCTCAATATTGCTAACGATTTTGATTATAATACCATGTGTTTAAGATATTTTTATGGTAAATGAAATGTATATCGTGGATTTTCTGGGAATGTCCCCAAAAGTCCTTTATTCTGAATGACTTTTGCATAACTAGAAAACCGTAAAAGATAGACAAAATTTTACTACACAACAAATGTAGATCTCTTTAAAATACACAATTTATGTCATTTTTTTTCGAGTGAACTATTTCCGAGATATTCCTTGTTATGTGTTTCAATTTTCTCACACTTTTACTTTTCTTCAAATGGGAATCCGTAATTCGTTTGTTTTTGTGCTGTTTTTTATGTTCTGGATATGCAAAGAGAATGGAATGCTCAAGATAGCAACCAGGTTTTAAAAGATTTGCTATCGCTTAAAACCTACCATATTCCCCTTGCACCTACAAGAAAATTAGAATAAGAAAGCTTTTGCAAAGGTTTATTTCGATTAACATGAAGCATATGGATAATAAGCGTTTGTAACAATAGTTTGTACAAGAGTAGACAAAGTCATGTGAGTGCAACACAGATTTTTTTCTCCAGTCTGGTTCTACCTTTCCAGACATCTGTTTCAGTTTATTTGGATGAAGAAGACAGGTTATGCACAAAATGTTCAATGAACCGGCAAGGATTAAACCGGCCCCAGTAGACCACCTCCCACTGGGAAGCGTTCTCTTTAAGAACAGCCTCCAGCCTGGAACTGCTCCTGGCTATCCGCAATTCATGCTCATCCGAGTATGCAGTTATGAACATGTCACATCTTGTTAATTAAGTCAAAGGACCATTCATCGAGGGAGAAGGGAACATTTAGATTTTGTCACAATGACCCCTGCTGCATAGTGAGACATTCCTATTCAAATGAACTCAAAAGTTATGGGCTGGCTTGTGTATATACGCAGCAGTTATGGCGTGTTTAAACAAGTTAAAACAAATGACTTGAAAGCTGGGAATCCTTTAACATTAATGCAAGACAGAAGCATGGCGTAAATGATTTACTATGAAAGTTCCCACAAAACACGCTGTAAAGTTTACGCTTGGAAACATTTTACTGCTTTCTATACGAATATCCTTTAATTTTCGATGTTGTAAGTTAAATATTGTTGTATTTTCGTTCAGTAATAGGCTTTGTGATTTTTGAGCATTTTTATTTTCATGCATAAAGTATATAATTTATTTTATTACATATAAATGCTTTATGTTCAGATTTTGCGTTAAATTCAGTTTTGAAGTTCCCTAATTAAAAACAAAACGAAAAATTTTCAGGAAAAAGGTTGCAGTGTGCGCAGGTGAGTGTGTATACTCAAGCTTGAAGTTGGATAAATATAAAATTTCAACGATTCATAATTTAAAGATTAAAAACAAAAGAAAACCCACATCGTAAATTATTCTTTAAATAGAAACATTTTCTTTATATTTTCTACAAAGCTGTTCTAGTGACCTTGATAACATTTTAAATACTTAAGATACTGGTATGACGAAGTATGTCTTCAATTTTTTATGTCTAGCCTGTGAAGTCCCCTTCATTCTCACCGAGTTTGATATAACTGGAAACTCAAAGATAAAGACAAAATTTGCTATTAAAAATTGGAATGCATTCAAATGTGCAATTTATGTAAAATTGCTTTTTATAGCAAAAGCTATTAACAAGATATTTCTTGGAAAAGTAGAATCAGACTGATAAATTCAATGCCGTAGACAGATTCAAATTTTTAAGCCTGATTTTATCTTTTCAGCCTTAGCCTACACATGGAATGTGTGAAAGAAAAATTAATTATGAAAATATTTCTTCATGATCGTTTCTTAAATGTTACGTATGTTATTCCTTATTTCGTCAGTCAATAAAAGAATCTACAACGGTTAACAGCAAGTACCTGGAAAATGGAAGCTTCCGGCCGAAGAATTTGTAGGACGGCTATGAAGGTAGATAATTGCTAGGGAAAGCTGCATATCAGTGTTTTTCTTAATATGCTGAAATTGCAGTAAACGAAAACATTTCATTATTGTGTTCCTTTTCTACACTCTACTAATATAGTCGTATTTATAATGTATGCAAATTGTGCAAATCTTACATTTCGTTAGCAAACTTTCAGTTACAAAATTTATACCGAGATTGTATTAGCAGCGGGCTTGTAAAATACAGAAGAGGAAATGCTTTGTTCGTTACAGTATTGCGTTTAGGAAAACTTAAAACATTTAACTTAAGATTCTTCCTTAAATGGAACACAGACATTCGACATGCTTTTCTACGACAAAATCAGGATCAACAATAACACCACGAGAGATATTGTGAAGTGTTAATCGTAAGGAATGTTGGAGTTTCTCATTCCAAGGTTGCTGTACAGGTTAGACAATTTGAGGTGATGCGTTATTTGAAGTCGAAAAGTTGGCCACGATATGAATGCGCTTGGTGGAGGACGCCATTGTATTTTGTTGACAATCAAGGTCAGGGAGCAGAGAGGAGTGAGGAGCAAGGCGATAGGAAATGCACAGTAGCACAATGAAAACAGTACTCCTATGTAGGCCTCACTTCTCGCTAGTAAAAGTTTTTCTAGCCGACTTTCCTTCGTATATCCCGCCCACTTGTTTCATAACTGTTTAGTTCATCTTCTCACCACACGCAATCATATCATGGCCGAATAGTAATACCTTCATTTGCAATTTTTAAGCTGATGTATTTATGTGCAGCATCATAATAGCAGAATAAACAATTGCTTTCATTTTGCAGTATAGACTAACGCATCGTGTTTTGAATATAAGTTTACCACTCGCACGGTGTTTTGAGTCTTGACCGAGACAGGCAGTCCTCCCAACTCACGGTTGGTCCTGTTTGGAGTCTGGTGTACTATTAGCTCAAGACGCATAATTTATAACTCTCTCTATGAGCAGTTAAATGACATTCTGGCACATTTTAATCAGCTGACGAGAGAAGAGATATCCTATGGGTTGTTTCAACAAGATTCTGCCACTCTTGCTACAGTAGAGGAGTCCTTGGGTAAAATTAGAGAAGCGTTTGAAGGTTAAGATAATCTGCCCTGCCCTCTTGCCCCTGGTCTGTAATTTGTATTCGCAGGCTGCAGGAGAAATTCTACAAAAAAATACACATTGAAACAACTCGAGGAAAACATTGGAAATGTCATTAGAAAGTTAACAGTAGAACTAAGTTGTGTCAATCGGAATGCGTCTACCCAATAAAATTCTTGTTTAGTTGAGTGAGAGTGATATTTCCAGCATGTCTAGTTAAACACAGTTTTTAAGAAGCGAAGTCAAAATGCGAGCGCAGCCGACTAGGACATGTACAACTGCCGATACGCAAACCCCTGTTTGAGCGGTAAAGACATACTGGAAGAGCCTTGCAAAAAGCATAATTGCAGATATTTGTAAGGAAAATGTGCACAATATAGGCAAAAGGCGTTTAGTGTGTCATCGCTGAGAATAACAATTCAATTGCTTTAAAATTTTATTGGCAATATGCGGTGATTATTGAAGAAGTAGTTGTTTATATTAGTATTTGCCCCACGCTTTGGGAGCCAATTTGAAGACGTTTTGTTGCTGCTACGTATGGAAAGCCAGTTTGAAAAGATGTATTATATTTCGACTGTTGGGGAGCCCAACTTGAAGTAGTTGCAACCGCACGTATGGTAAGAAGTTTCCGGTAGCCTTTGCCCAAAAGATGTTTAAAAAAATATTAACTTTTTAATTTGACTGTTTCTTTAAATATTAAATATTTATGTTTGCCTCGGCTACGTCAGTATTATTTTTAGAGACATGAATTTCTTAACAGGGCCTGATGCGGCTGAAGAATGTAGGCTTAAACAGATTATAATTTTACTTTACTTGCTCGACACGATTTAAATAAGACTTCACTGATATAGAGAAAGAGGGCTGCGAGATTTTCTTATTAATTATTTGCACTTTTTAACACGTAAACTATTTTTGTCTCGCACAAAATACGTATTAAATTTCTGGAGGACTTGTCCCGCGTCCGGTTAGAAACGCTGTCTACAACCAACGCGTCCAGTTATGAGGACTGTCTACAAGTAACTGACTTGATTTCTATCACCACATTTGTAAATTTCTGTATTTCAAGTCTCTGATTGGCTATTCCTAATCCAGCATAATACTTTTATTTAACTAAAGCTTTTTCTGGTTGTTGATTGGCTATTTCATAAACTGTCTCAAAAATTTACATTACTGTTGCTCCAATAATGACTAGTAGCATTATTAAACATTCTTACTCATTATTGCCTTAAGGTTACCTCATTGTTAGCAACTTTTAACCTATTATTCTCACAGCTCCTACATTATTAAATTACGTAATACATTCATATAACATAATTACATGTATACAATAATATAAACATATATAATGACTGTAATATACACTTTTTATATATTATTACATACACATATTGCTTTAAGATGGACTGTTATTGAATTTATATATTATATAATTAGACTGAAATCATTTAAGTGTTAAAAATAATGTCTCATTATTAATAGCATATTACATCTACAAAAATACATAACGGGCTCTTGGGTAATAACGGTAATGTATAGTGTCGAATACAAAGATTTCTATAGACTTTTCAGCATGGTGAAAATAAAAGTATTATTTTAAGATCTGTTTTCTAACTTCACGATTCTTGCATGCTGACCATTGGGCTGGTCGCCACTTTATAACTTCCGGCTTTGAAAACAGTCATACTTCCATTTGCGTATTACCTTGTTTAGTTGAAATAATACCCCCTTGCAATGGCGCTTCCTTATTCTACAAGCGTGGTATCAGCAAAGTACATATCTAAGATTAGTATTGAATCCTACATCTGCATGTTTGCAAGCTTTTTGTCGCTATTGGCCTAAAGCTTTAATCGGAGAAAAAAAATTACATTCTCTACTCGCTCTTCTATAATCTATTCTTACAAAATTTATTATTTTATGTACTTCTTGTTAATCCAAATAAGCTTTCACTATTCGTTTCTTTGCAAGTACAGTAACTAAAGCGATAGTCCATTTAACATTAAGTTATATCGGCGGCTTTGTTTTTGGAACAATGGCTCACTGCAATGGTGTTCACTCGTTTACTCTTTGTCTGTATTTGGGTTGTCTTTAAATTCAAACACACACACAGTTTCATTGTAGGTCTATTGCTAGTAGCACATTTACAAGAAAAAGGGTAACTTAATACTGTCGCCTTAACATAGGTAAGGTGACCATATATCCCGGTTTTCGAAGTAGTCTCCATGTCTTGTGCTGTAAGGTGGAATATCCTCATTCTGGTGAGTTTTTCTTGTCTATATAATGCATCCAAGCAATTTTCTTATCCATGTATGGAGTAGGTACATGGTAACTGTATGGGGTACTGTTAAATTTAGATCTACTTGTGGAAAATCCCCCTCCGAAATTTTTTTCTGGCTATGGGCATGATCTGAACTTAAATGCCAAGTTTGGTATTTATCCGACTTTTCATTTTTGAGTTATGCTGTTCACAAACACACACACGGACCATTTTATAACAACACATTTTATATAGGCTTTTTTGGATTCAGGGGGATTCAAAATATGTATTTCCGGGGAAATATCGGTAAGAATTTTTGGGTGGAATGCATTAATCTCTCTGCCTACTATACACGTGATAGCGAAAGTAAACATGAAAGGAAACAGCAAACCTTTCCAGAGCGTATTATCTTACGTCTTAAGTACTCCATTTGTTTCCACTGGATTCACAGATTTTGGTCACTGGAGTAGTAATCTAAAGGCTAAAAATGAGTCACCAACCAGGCTATTGCAGAAACGTGATTTAATGCTTCATTGCGTCAGCTTCATTCACAAGTCAGTTAACGCTATGTGTTGCACCAGTACCTCTACTCCTCCCCCCCCCTCATGTTTTCATTTAGACACAAGACTCCTGGAATGTTGCACAGGAAACACAGTCAAAGTTTATCAAGAACTACAGTCCAGCAGCTCTTTTGAGGACACGTGCGAGGCAATAACGTGAAGTCTTGACTCCTTTCATTCCTTATCTTTCATAAAGTTAAACGCAAGAAATGTTAATAACCAAAATGTAAAGTATCGAAAGAGTATCGAAGTTTATCTGAAAGCATTAAGACATACTTAGATACCACCGGTATTGAGGACCCATCCCTACTTTAAACACACTTTCAGTGTTGCCAATTGATGCAATGATTTAATACGTTTAAGGGTTTTTCATGTGCTATAAGCCCGTTATAATAAAGCCCTAACTTTATTTAAATCTTGGAGCACGATAAGATGTTAAACAGGTTGGAACGGTGTTATAAGCTGAATTAAACGCTAGCAAACGCAATACGTTTCGAATGCTTCTGTATTACTGTCACATAACGCAGGAATATTTCATTACTATTGCAAACGTTAGGCATAACATTTTGGCATTTGGTCGACTTCAACCTTTCGCACAGCTAACTCCAACTAGAATACAAAAGAAAGACAAATATGAAAAATGAGAGGGTCAAAGATACAATATTTATATTCCGGGAGAGAAAAAAATACGTAATATCAAGCTTCAGTGACCTGAAAGTATGAACGTTTCCAAAATCAGACGCAAGTATTCCAAGCATGGCCATTGCTCCAAAAGAATGAACTAGGTCACTTACGGAATGCAATACGTTGCTAGCCTACCACCACTTTGTAGTTCAAGATATCCCTGTTACAAATTTGCCATGTAACTTTGTAACTTACCTGTACTAATAAAATCTGGAAGCCCATTTAAATTTATTTCGATTTAAGGAATAAAATGATAAAAAACTTATATTTTCATGCAGCAGGTTTTAAGCTTTATAAAAAGTAGACTTATGGTTAATGAATGTCAAGTATGACAAAATCATACATGCGCTTTTTAATTTTTAATTTTGAAGGATACTATCAGAAGTCCACGATACTATTACCTTGAACTATGAACTCCGTGTCACGCACCACTGTATCGGAGAGTTGTATTCTGGAGGAATGCAGACTCAACCAACTGAGGAAAATGCTGCACCAAAAACGTGCTCCCAGGTCGAGCCTAAATTGAGGGAACGATGAAGGCTTTATCCCTTAAATTTATACTGACTACATAGTTTCTTAAACTTACTTTAGTACTTCTCGTGTGTTCTATGTAGTTTAAATTGTTTTACCAGGTGGCCATAATTAAAGAGGAGGTGTTTGAGGGTCCATAAGTAAACAACGCGAGGCCAAACAAATTCAAATTTGGTGTACATAGGTTTCAGATAATGGGATTTCCATTATGAAAAAATTTGATGTGTTACACTCACATGACTTTCTCTACTCATGTACAAACTATTTTTACAAACGCTTATTCTCCATATGCTTCATCTTATCGAGATGTTAATCTTATTGCTAATTTTCTTGTAGGTGCAAGGGGAATATGGTAGGTTTTAAGCGACAGTCAAATCGTTTAACAGCTGGTTGCTATGTGGCGCATTCCATTCTCTTTGAATGTCCAGTACGTAAACAAGCAATATCTCGAAAACGGTTCACTCAACAAAAGAAATGTATATAACATAAGTTGTGTATTTTAACGAGATCAACATTTTTTGTGTAGTAAAATTTTGTCTATCTCTTATGGTTTACCAGTTATGCAAAAGTCGTTCACAATGAAGAATACTTTTGGAGACATTCCCAGAAAATTCGAGATATACATTTCATTTCTCATGGCATTATCTTAAACATATGATATTTTAAACAAAATCGTTAGAGCCATTTTTGAGAAAATTAAAATTTTCGAAAAATGTTCCATGTAAAGGGTAGTCTGGGGTGGGGGGATTTTCTTGAAAACCTTCGTGTCGCATCTCTGGAAGATACTGAACCTAAATACCAAGTTTGGTGTTTATCCGACTGTTCGTTTTTGAGTTATGCTGTTCACACACACACAGACACACACACAGACACACACACACACACACACAGACACACAGACACACACACGGACATGTTTCCAAAAATGCTATTTTTGGATTCAGGAGGTCTCAAAACATGTATTTCCGGTGAAATCTCGGTATCGAATTTTTGGGTGGAATGCAATACTTCCCCTACTTACTATACGTAGTAGAGAAAGTAAAAATGAATAACGAATTCCCATTTGAGAAAAAGTATTGGAAAATTTAAAAGAATAACAAGCAATATCTCGAAAATGGTTCACTCAACAAAAAAGTGTATATGACATAAATTGTGTATTTTAACGCTATCTACATTTTTGTGTAGTAAACGTTTGCCTATCTATTATGGTTTACCAGTTATGCAAAAGTCGTTCACAATGAAGAATACTTTTGGAGACATTTCCAGAAAATTCGAGATATACATTTCATTTGTCATGAAAATATCTTAAACATATGATATTTTAATCAAAATTGTTAGAGCCATTTTTGAGAAAATTATAATTTTCGAAAAATGTTCCATGTAAAGGGTAATCTGGGGTAGGGGGATTTTCTTGAAAACCTTCGTGTCGCATCTCTGGAAGATACTGAACCTAAATACCAAGTTTGGCGTTTATGCGACTGTTTCTTTCTGAGTTATGCTGTTCAGACACACACACACACGGACATGTTTCCAAAAATGTTTTTTTTTTGGATTCAGAGGTCTCAAAACATGTATTTCTGGTGAAATCTCGGTATCGAATTTTTGGGTGGAATACAATACTTCCCCTACTTACTATATGTAGTAGAGAAAGTAAAAACTTAGTTCCAAAATCGCACAAGAGGATGAAATGGCACGGTAAGGGGAGTGAAAGGAAGCAAACTCTTGCTTGTGACTTTAATCCAGCACACAAGCGACAATTACAAATAGGGCTCAATATGCTGCCCTTGAACATGTTCCACAAACTGGTGTCTCTGAATCGTTTGCAACACATCCCCATCTGACTGACTTACGTGAAGTGTTATTTGCCCCTTTAAAGTTGCTAAACTATTCACGGGTTCTTGGTAAAGAAGTTGATCTTTAAATAACCCCACGACCAAAAAAATCACATGAGGTGGGATCTGGCCAACGTATAGGCCATTTCGTAGGAAATGCACGACTGATTAGTCAGTCGTTGGTGAAATGTAATCGGAGGACTCGCTGCACCTGCGCTCAATCCTGCATAAACACAGTAGTTGGAAGTCTAGAACAACAAAACCGGACAGCATTCGCTGATCTCTCCGTGCATTATAGTACAGGTCCAGCTGGTATGCGTTCTTCAAAAACGTACGGCCCAATTATTAACAAGGCAGTAAATGCACTGTCACTTTTGAGAGTGCAAGGAAATCTGCTCAAATGTATGAGGGTCCTCAGACGTCCAAACACGACAATTGTTTGTGTTAAAAGTACCATTACGGTAAAAATGGGCTTCGTCACTTCAAAGGATGTACTAAGGCAACATGACCCCTCCACCTCCATCTGAGCTTGGGAGAGTAGTGAAAACTGCAAGCCTACATCTGCATCCTGAGCATACAGTTGTTGGACATGGCTAATCCTGTAGGGGCAAAATGTCAGCGCTTTGCGCAAACATTTCCGAGCAGTTGAATAGAGCATATCCAGTTTCTGCGATATCGCTCGTGCAGTGTCGGATCCCTCCTCCTCATTGGCCTCCACTACAGCAGTTGCAACAGTTACCAATTCTTCGTTGTACACAGACTTGCGTCCGCGTCCTGGATGCACTTGTAAAGAGCCAGCTTCGAAGCTCGAGATCATCTTTTGCATATTAGTAATCATTATGGGACCTCTCCGTAGATTCTCGCTGTTCGGAATTACCGAAATGCAACGGAAGCATTGTTGTTATTTTGGCAATAAAACTTCACAAGCAAAGCACGATCACGTAAGCAGAGCATTGTGTACACAAGTATATTCTAATACTGTATCCAAAGACGTCACGATACCTATTGACATTGCAAATGAGTCTTGCATCACCTCCATGCAGCACCATTTCATCCTTTGCGGGCAATTTTGGTATTATTTTTATTCCCAGAATGGCATTCCCATGGTCTGAAACGTATGTACACCAAATTTCAATTTAACTGGCCTCGCCGTTGTTTACTTATGATCCTTCAAACACCACCTCTTTATTTATGGCCTTCTTTTAGTATACAGAGAGGGGTGAAAAATATTTAGGAATTTCAACATATAAAATGCTTGTTTTAATTACTAGAAAAACTATCTGAACCGCCATTGCAGAGGTTAACTTTTTATTTTAAATGTGGGTTCATAAAACATACGCATCTAATTATGCAGCTAGATCTCTCCCTCTCCCTCTACATATACATACACTATGTGATCAAAAGTATCCGTACATCCCCACAAACATACGTTCTTCATCTTAGGTACATTGTGCTGCCACTTACTGTCTGGTACTCATTATCCGCGACTTCAGTAGTCATTAGACATCGTGAAACAGCAGAATGGGATGCTCCGTGGACCTCACGGTTTTCGAACCTGGTCAAGTGATTGCGTGTCACTTGTGTCAGAAGTCTGTACGCGAGATTTCCACACTCCTAAACATCCCTAGGTCCACTGTTTCTGATGTGATAGTGAAGTGGAAACGTGAAGGGACATGTACAGCACAAAAGCGTACAGGCCGACCTCGCCTGTTGACCGACAGAGACCGGCGACATTTGAAGAGGGTTCTAAAGAGTAATAGGTAGACATCTATCCAGACCATCACCAGGAATTCCAAACTGCATCAGGATCCACTCCAAGTACTATGACAGACGTGAAGTGAGAAACCTTGGATTCCGTGGTCGAGCGGCTGCTCATAAGCCACACATCTCGCAGGAAAATGCCAAACGACGCCTCGCTTGGTGTAAGGAGCGTTAACATTACACGATTGAACAGTGGCAAAACGTTGTGTGGAGTGACGAATCACGGTACAAAATGTGGCGATCCGATGGCAGGGTGAACGTCATCTGCCAGCGTGTGTAGTGCCAACAGTGAAATTCGGAGGCGATGGCGGTATGCTGTGATCGTGTTTTTCCTGGAGGGGGGCTTGCACCCCTTGTTATTTTGCGTGGCACGGGGATGGCGATTGCACCTTTCAACACGATCCAGCACCTTTTCATACTGCACGGGCTGTAGCGGAGTGGTTACACGACAATAGCATCCCTGTAATGGACTGGCCTGCACAGAGTCCTGACTTGAATCCTATAGAACACACCTTTGGGATGTTTTGGAACGCCGACTTCGTGCCAGGCCTCACCGACCTACATCGATACCTCTCCTCAGTTCCGCACTCCGTAAAGAATGGGCTGCCATTCCCCAAGAAACCTTCCAGCACCTGATCGAAAGTATGCCTGCGAGAGTGAACGCTGTCATCAAGGCTAAGGGTGGGTCAACACCATATGAGTTCCAGAATTACCGATGGAGGGCGCCACGAACTTGTACGTCATTTTCATCTGGGTGACACTTTTGATCATGTAGTGTGTGTGTGTGTGTGTGTGTGTGTGTGTGTGTATATGTAGAGTCTTGTGAAAGTTGATTTAAAAAAATACGAACGTAATAAAATGCATTTCTGGTTTAATATCTATTGCATATATTATCTTCCTTGTGATGTTAGTAAAAAATCGAAACAAAAAATAACCGACTTTACGGACACACGACGGAAACACTGTTCGTCTAATTTTTTTCTGTCCTAAAGCTTACGTTTTAAAATGTTTTCTAAATCCTTAGTCTGCATGTAAGGTATTGAAACTGTGAAGGTAGTTATTTTTTAAAGTTCCAAGGTAGTCCATAACTGTCAGTTCTTAACAGGTAATTACACAGAATTTTGTATTGTGGATTAAATATTGGATATTTTAAAGGAGTTGAAAATTATAGGTGTGTATGAACCTTTTGAAGGTTACGGATTCTACCGCACAAGTTTTCAAAATTTCGATTTTCAGTAGAATATAAATTAGTTCCAATTTTCAACAAGTTAAAATGTGGCATTGTAGAATAAATAAAGGTCTCCTAGTCAGAGAAGGTACAGTAAAACACTGTTGTAATGTTAACATTATTACCTTTATTCACATGTTTTTATAAAACGCGTTCAATGTGTGAAACATCGAAATATTCTGCATCCTTAAAGCGGCGAGGTCAACAGTTGCTTGCAGCATGTCCAGTGGAATCTCAGCAACACGTCGCTTAATGCTGACCTTCAGATCAAGCCGAGACCGAACATGTCCCTGATAGACGCGATCTTTCAGCTATCCTCACAGACAGAAATCACATGGATTAAGATCAGGAGATCTTGTAAACATATGTAAACGACTGCAAAGCTCCCTAGTAACCAGCTGTTTAGGATACAAGATGACTTCGGACTGCCTCTGTGGTCTGGTGGTTAGCAAATCCAGAACTCCCGGGTTCGATTCCCGGCTGAAGGTTGGGAATTTTTCTTAAACAGAATCATTCCTCATCCTCCACAGAGTCTGGAAGTATGAGCGAGTGTGTAAATGTGTGTGTGTGTGTGTGAATTTGTTATTTTCTCTACTATGTATAGTAAGTAGGAGAAGTATTGCATTCCACGCAAACTTCGATACCAAGATTTCACCGGAAATACATGTTTTGAGGCCACCTGAATCCAAAAGCATCTTTAGATAAAGGTCAGTGTGTGTGTGTGTGTGTGTGTGTGTGTGTGTGTGTGTGTGTGTGTGTACAGCATAACCCAAAAACGAAAAGTCGGATAAATATCACACTTGCTATTTAGATTCTGTATCTTTCCAAGATGAGACACGAAGATTTTCAAGAAAATCCCCCAAAGTACCCTTTACGTGGAACATTTTTTCGAAAACTTTGATATTCTCAATAATAGCTCTAACGATTTTGATTAAAATATCCTATGTTTAAGATACTATCATGGTTAATGAAATGTTATCTTGAACTTTCTAGGAGTGTCCTCAAAAGTCCTCTTCATTGTGAATGAATTTTGCATAACTGGTAAACCGTAAGAGATAGACAAAAATTTAGTGCACAAAAAATATTTATCTCGTTAAAACACACAATTTACGTCATATACGTTTTGTGAAGCGAACCATTTCAGAGATATTCCTTTGTTATTTGTTCAATTTTCCAATACTTATACTTTTTCTCGAATGGGAAATCGTTATTCTTTTTGGTATTTTTGTTTATTTTTTGTTTTTTTGTTTTTATGTACTGGTCTTAAAATATTTGACTTCTACCACATTCCCCATGCAGCTCCAAGAAAATTAGCATTAAGATTGACATCTCGATTAACATGAAGTTTGTCCAAGAGTAGAGAACGTCATGTGAGTGCCACACATCAGGTTATTTTTATAAAACACCAACGTAAACAAATCCAAAGTTAAAAAGTGAATGTCATCGTCCATGAACAACCTTGTTGTTCCAAAGGCAAAGCCACCCTTGAGATGTTAAAAGCGACATATAAATGGGAAAAAATATGGCTTCGTATTCCCTGTCCAAAATTATTAATCTACTGGATGTAATATAACACTACTAAATATTCCTTCACGTGAGTGTGCTATGAACATGATTATCTTCTTTCTTTCTTATGTTACCGTGGCAACCGAGCCAGCTGTTTAATTCTGAAGCATGTGTTGGAAACATCATTCTTTATCGTTGAGAATCTTAATGTACGGAAAGCAAGAAAATTAAATTGAGTTTTATTTATGGACGCTCTATAACTACTATGGTTCTTAGCGTCCCATTCTATATTGGGCGTGAAAGACCGGTAATTCTGCTCAGAGGTCTCTATCAGGATTGAGGTTCTTTTACGTGCCGTAAATCTAAAACACTAGACCACCCACTTTACTTCCCTTCCGAAGGAACACATTCTAAGGATTTTTACGCCCGAAAAAATCTATCGCCCTCCGCCGGGTTTGAACTCTCGACCGCCGGAACTAGAGGCTAGCATACATAATTTATATTCACAATATATCCATCATAGACCAAATTTCCATCTCTCAAATACTTGCACCTCCAAAGTGCTAGTGTCTCCCCTGTCTAGTATGACGTTAACTTTAATTCCTTTTATGTTCACAAAACCTATTACTAAGAGCAGTTTTTGAAATACCGACTTCTTTATGTCCGGCAAATCTGTATCATTATTTTTGTCTATCGCTGGTAGTTCATTGCCAAAAAAGGAATTATGAGCTTTGGAATTTATTAGTAGAATTTACAAAGTCGTCCACTTTGTCCAACTCAATCCTGAGCTTATTTTATCACATCTATTGCTTTAAATTATTTGCAAATATCTACCGCACTGAGAAACACCTGTAAACAAGGCCTCGAGTTGCATCGCATCATTTACTGCCACAGCAGGATTTCTCTACATTAGAGAGTTTAACACATTTAGCACTATTTGCTTTTCGCCACTCTTTAATAGGTGTATTTTACATTAAGCAGGTTCACGTTATTGGCCATGCTTACCAGTAGTTCCTTAACCACATTTGTATTTGATTGAATCGTACTAAACTAGCTGTTCTACTAAAAATAACGCTTAAAAGCTGTAAACAAGTATGTAAGTTGAACGTTAATACTGCTTACTTTCTCGTAAGTAAATATGCTCAAAACAATCTATATACTATCTAATAACACTTTTTATTCCCTAATTTTAAAAACATAAGTATAGTAACAATGATAAATGCGAAATAATATAAGGCTTAGCGTTCATTAGTAGAAGTTTACAGCGGTAGCTCTAATTCGGCTAACGGTCAATCATACACTGTCTGTGTCTCGCGCATTTATATGCATCAAGTAAGATAATAACTAATATAGAATAGCAATAAATGACGTCACCATTTACAGTCTATATCGGCGCCACGTACACAGTGTCACATTTTGGCCTGTGGTGACAATTTAAACAATTATTTTTACTTTACCTACTATGTATAGTAAGTAGGTTCAAAGTAGGACTCAAAAACGAAGAGTCGAACACTAAACTTGGTATTCATATTCAGTACCTTCCAAAGGTGAGACACGAAGATCTTAAAGAAATTCTCCACCCCAAACAACTCCTTACATTGAACATTTTTTGAAATTTTTTATTTTCTAAAAATGGCTGTAACGATTTTGATTAAGAGACCGTATATTAAAGGTATTTACATGACAAGTAAAATGTATATCTTGAATTTGAAGATGCTTTGTTGCTGCTACGTATGGAAAGCCACTTTGAATAATATGTATTATATTTCGACTGTTGGGGAGCCGAAATTGAAGTAGTTGTAACCGCACGTATGGTAAAATGTTTCCGGTTGCCTTTGCCACAAATGTTTAAAAAAAATATTAACTTTGTAATTTTGACCGTTTCTTTAAATATTATATATTTATGTTTGCCTCGGCTGCGTCAGTATTTATATTTTTTAGAGACATGAATGCCTTAGCAGGGAGTGGTGCGGCTGAAGAATGTAGGCTTGCACAGCTTATAATTTTACTTCACTCCCTTTATTAATGCTTGACACGATTTAAATCACACTTCACTGATATAGAGAGCTGTGAGATTTTTTTTTATTAATTACTTGCACCTTTTAACACGTAAACTGTATTTGTCTCACACAAAATACGTATTAAATTTCTCGAGGACGCATCTTGCGTCCGGTTAGGAACGCTTCTTCTAGCAACACGTCCAGTTATGAGCGCTGTCTACAAGGAACTGACTTCTGAATTTGTACAATTTGCCCTATTTCAGTTTCTGATTGGCCGGAGAAAACCCGCCCAGACGCCGCTTCGTCCACCACAAATCCCACATGCAGGTCCCTGGGATTGAACCCGGGCCGCCTCGGTGGGCGGGGGCACTCGGCCACGGCGCCGCCGACTGTAATATACACTTTTTATATCTTGTTACATACACATATTGCTTTAAGGCGGGCTGTTATTGAATTTATATATTATAATTAGAAAAATACTGCCTCAAATGTTTTGGGAATAGCCTTTGAAGTTTTCTTCATTTGGAAGGAATTTCATATAATCTTATTTAGCTGATAAATGTTACGCCATAGACGAAAACTTACTATACAAGAAATGTTGATCTCTTTAAAACACACAAATAACTTTTGAAGGTGGTATTATGGTTGTTTTGTTTAACATTATTGTAGCCCCACGTTGTGGTGCCAATTTGAAGTGGTATACTTGTATTATATTTATTTGTTAAGCCCCACGTTTGGGAGCCAATTTGCGACGGTATACCTATAATGTTTGTGTATGTGTGTTTACTTCACGTGGTGAAGCCATTTTGTGACGTGATTCTTTATAATGTTTGTTAGCTCCATCTGGTGTTAGCAATTTGCGGTAGTATTAGTGTTTGTTTGAAAGAATGCGACTACTATTTTATTTAATTTTTTGTTTACTGTCCTCCGGCTAACTATGATCTTTTTGGTCGAGCACATCTCTTTATACAGGTTGTGTAAACGGAAAGGAGTCTATTATCCAAAGATAACACTGATGAAAGAATTTGTTTTACACTTTTATTGTCGAACACACTCACTATCACATTTACACATTGATCTAGACACTCGCCAAACTGAAACTGTTATAATAACTTCATTACTCATCATTCTTAATTCGCGTGCTTCAACTTTTTGTGTAATTAACTTTACCACACTTGAGAATTTTCATAACTCTTCTACGCGTAACTTGCGAATCGATAGCCGACGTGTAATATTTCTGCTGGACTGAAGGCGACGTGTAGCCTACAAATATTTTCGGTGAACTGACGGACCGAAGGCGACGTGTAGCATACAAATATTTTCGACGAACTGACGGGGTCTATCTCTAACCTAGCCCTTTTTATACTCCTACACCCCGATATGCCTAAAGATTATAACTAGGCTGCAATTGGCTAATAAAACGCGCCAACATTAGCGTCTATTCTAATATCCAATGAAAATTATGAATACATATGCTCTAGGTATAATGTTCCAGCAGATTCTAAAGAAAAAACGCGCCAACATTACGTAACTTCCTCGTCTCTAATAATGATAAACAGCTCACCCCCTCGCTGCATTATTGCACGCTATTATTGTCAGTTTCAGTAAGGCCGTATAAACTTACTTCTCAACAATAATTACAATCAACAAACATCTTAAATCAATGACACATAAAAATGCATATTCATACTATAATCATTCTTTACATTTAAATAATTTGTGATACAAATTACTGCATCATATGCCCCACTAGAAACATAATTATAAATATTTACAACTTGTTTGGAAATTTTATAATTGGGTTTTTAGTCTCCTATATCTTGGAACACACGCTATTTATCACTTTCACTTAACACTTCACACGTATTTAACACACGACATATGTTTTTCCTTTATCTCGCCACTATTTAGTGGCTCTTGTTTAATGTGTTTAGACATTAATCTGACATTACAATTTTTTATAGCAAATACTGTACCCTGAATTATTTAGTTACTGTTACAAAATTATTTACTTTCTTATATTGTTGACAACAATTTGTGCATTTAAGAATTTTTGTAATTACTATACATATTTACTAAAATATTCACCCTCTACACAAATATATTTACATCTCTTAAATCTAGACACTGTTTCACATTTTTTTTTTGCTACATAAGTATTTGTTTTTAATTATTTTTACCCCATTTTTGTTGTTTTGTTCTTTATATTCACAATACTCTTGGAATTATATCTACGTACTTTTACTTTAATATAACATCATGCTTCATTTCAAATGCTGTTACAGTTACTAAGAATTTATTTTTTTAAACATTTTCTTTAATTTATTTCTCTTTACCTATGACATATATAAATAGTTAATCCTCTTACGTTCCAATACATTGCTCTGCAGGTCATCTTTAACTATCCAGCATTTACTTTACATCTCATTGCTATTTACCCTCCTGGATCAAATTGTCTGTGGCTAAACATTACTCGTAGCCGTATCCTAACCTTCAAAATTTTTTTCATGAATCGCCTCTTAAAGGATTCATATGATATTTCTCCCCAAGATAACATTTGAAAACAATCTAAAGTTTCCTGAACAACACATCTTTTAACAACATTCATTTTCAATTCTTCTGCTATCTTTTTAATTTGAGAGTACTCTGACAAATCTGTACTAAATTGTACTGGATTGGAGTTTTCATTCTTAACAGCTTGGTACTTGTTAATTTCAGAAGTTAGCTTTTGATTATTTACAGGCAAAATTTTAACTTCTTCGTACAATTTATTTCTTTGCATTACTGACTCCTGTATTTCTGATATCTCCCCTCTGAAATTAACTTGCGCCTGATTCACATCTACATTCGTAACCTCTTTCATCTCTCTTATCTCACTTAAAATAATACTCATTCTACTACCTGACTCTGTACATTCTACATCAACATGTTCACTTTTAGTATTAACCTCACTTTCTCTGTTACCTATTTCCATGCTCATGTCTAACATTTTCTTTGAAACTTCTCCTATCTCACTTGCTATTACTTTTTGATTTTCATCTCTCATTTTTGGCATACTACTATCTAGCTTCGTAACTTTCTTTTCAATTTCTTCACTGCTTTGATCTACTTTTTGCTCTAATATCTCATTACTCCTACCAATATTTTCCATTAATTTCCTATGATTCTTTTGCATATCTTCCCTATTTTGATCTAATTTCTTTACTAATTTCTCAAACTTCTTTTGCATATTATCATTCATATTTCTCAGCATTTCCATCATTTCCATCATCATACCAGCATCAATATTAATATTTCCTGCTATTCTTTTCTGACTTTCTGCACTAACATTTTCTCCCTCAAATCCTACATTGTTTGAGCTATTTTCTGTAACCTGTATTGAATTACAGCTAACTGTTACACTATCCCCTACCATTATTGTTTCTTGTTTTACACTTCTTTTTTTTAGAATTAAAATCACAATTTTCTAACCTTTCTGATGCTATCTGCAGATGTTGCTTTGATGTCCAGCTGTCTGTCCCTCTCTCCTAGATTTGTATCTCGCTTCTGCGTCGTATTATGATGAATTTACGTCATCTTGGTGTTCTATAGTTGAATTCCCCTGTTGCCTTTTAATCTCGGAATTATGATGTCCACTCATCCGCGTAGTCTGTCGTCCCTGTAGTTGTTTCTGGAATCTGCGTCTTGTAATTCAGTTCACTTCTCCATTCGCTCCACGTCCTGGTTCCTTCGTTCCTTTCCTGGTTATTCTGCTCCTTTCCTGGTCATTCTGCCCCACGTTCTGGGTGCCAATTTGAAGGTGGTATTATGGTTGTTTTGTTTAACATTATTGTAGCCCCACGTTGTGGTGCCAATTTGAAGTGGTATACTTGTATTATATTTATTTGTTAAGCCCCACGTTTGGGAGCCAATTTGCGACGGTATACTTATAATGTTTGTGTATGTGTGTTTACTTCACGTGGTGAAGCCATTTTGTGACGTGATTCTTTATAATGTTTGTTAGCTCCATCTGGTGTTAGCAATTTGCGGTAGTATTAGTGTTTGTTTGAAAGAATGCGACTGCTATTTTATTTAATTTTTTGTTTACTGTCCTCCGGCTAGCTATGATCTTTTTGGTCGAGCACATCTCTTTATACAGGTTGTGTAAACGGAAAGGAGTCTATTATCCAAAGATAACACTGATGAAAGAATATGTTTTACACTTTTATTGTCGAACACATTCACTATCACATTTACACATTGATCTAGACACTCGCCAAACTGAAACTGTTATAATAACTTCATTACTCATCATTCTTAATTCGCGTGCTTCAACTTTTTGTGTAATTAACTTTACCACACTTGAGAATTTTCATAACTCTGCTACGCGTAACTTGCGAATCGATAGCCGACGTGTAATATTTCTGCTGGACTGAAGGCGACGTGTAGCCTACAAATATTTTCGGTGAACTGACGGACCGAAGGCGACGTGTAGCATACAAATATTTTCGACGAACTGACGGGGTCTATCTCTAACCTAGCCCTTTTTATACTCCTACACCCCGATATGCCTAAAGATTATAACTAGGCTGCAATTGGCTAATAAAACGCGCCAACATTAGCGTCTATTCTAATATCCAATGAAAATTATGAATACATATGCTCTAGGTATAATGTTCCAGCAGATTCTAAAGAAAAAACGCGCCAACATTACGTAACTTCCTCGTCTCTAATAATGATAAACAGCTCACCCCCTCGCTGCATTATTGCACGCTATTATTGTCAGTTTCAGTAAGGCCGTATAAACTTACTTCTCAACAATAATTACAATCAACAAACATCTTAAATCAATGACACATAAAAATGCATATTCATACTATAATCTTTCTTTACATTTAAATAATTTGTGATACAAATTACTGCACCACTTTTTTGTGGCATCAGCCATTTCCGAGATATCCGTTATTAATGGTCGAACTGTTCAATACTTAGCCATTCCTTAAAATCATGTCAAATTCAGTAGTTTCTCGCAATTCCATTGAAACAGTTTTGAATTTTAAGACCAGCGTATAGCGTCTAGTTCTTAAACATTTGAGAATTTGTATTTATAACGAAATGTGTAATGTACCTATTTCCGCAAAAGTTTATTTGGTGTAAAATCAAATAGATGTAAAAATAAGCTTTAGTAAGACTAGTTTGTATACCCACTAATAAACGATAGAGGGTAGAAAAAATCATGTGAATGTATCGCGTCAGATTTGTATGGTGCAAATAGCTTCCGCATTCTCTTATTCGCGTAACTACCACATATAATTGTCATACACCCAGTACAGTGCATTCTGGTCCATTGAGCAGCGTCAGTTTCTAACCACCTGGTTTAAAATGTTTTGGAGACCGCACACTAGCTGCTGGCACACAAGTGGCTCCAACCAAAGCAGGAACGCGAAGTGACATTGCGAGACTTAATAACTAAACCTTACATCACAGCAGGTTTTAAATTTCAGACTACACAATTTATTCGTTGGTGGGGACGGTTGTGCGTATTTGCATTAAGGACAGAAACCAAAGGGCGGCCCGGTGTAAAAAAAACGACGTGTCTGTATCACTGACAGGGAGGTATTGTTCTTTTTGCAACAGCGGGTAGGAAAACCTGCAGTCTTTGTGTATGTAGACAAATAAGCTCGGCCTTCTCCATCATTCCCTTCCATGAAGACGATGCCGCTCTCCCTACTTGAACCTAATCGCTTCGACGTGAAACAAAAACCTCGACGTACGTACAGCGTTCTAACGTAGCGGAGTTGCTGGCTTTAAAGTCGTACAAGAAAATATATAAGTGACAGGGAATATCGCAGCAGGGAATAAATACACAGAGATTTAAAATATACGTCTGCGCTGCATTGTCAGGCTTGAAATTAAATCGAGGTTATTTTTCATTCAATAAAATGTATTTTTTCTTTTCATTTTCTGCGCAGAATGGAACTGAGCTATTTGCTAAAACTTCGGGCTGACTTTTTGCAACACAGGAACGTTATTTTCAATACTGTTTCAGTTCTCTACGTTTTAAATAAATTAGAATTACTGCAGTCAATCAACATCACAATTCACTGGAAATATACGTTTTGAGTATCCCTGAATTTCCCCAAAAGAAAAGCACTCACGCTGGCCTTTTATTAAAAATATGTTTCTGGGTATATTTTCAAAGAAGTCCAGATGTCTTAATTGTTTGGGTCCAATACAATACTTCCTTTACCTTAGGCAGAGGAAGTAAGACAGATGGTTTCCAATGACACATTTACTGGTGTATCAAGTAACCGATCCAGGATACCAGTGCTTCAATTTAAAGAAATAACAGTTGTCCATCCTGACACCTGCTTGCACTTTATCGTCTCGAGATGCTTTTCCTGCTTCACTTTCTATACTTTTTACCTATAGGAAGTGTAGTATTCCACAAAAAATCCTATGTTGAGATTTCACAGGATGTGTGTTTTGAAGACCCCTGTACCAAAAAATGGCATTTTAGAGAAACAAACTCAAAAACGAAATCTCCAATAAATACTAAACTGTTATTTAAGTATGGATTTTCAATAAAATCCCGTCACCTTAACTACCCTTTACATGGAAATTCTTTTTATCTCTTACTTTGTTAAAAATGGCTAAGAATTTAATTAGAATTCCCCATGTTTAATATATCTTCATGGCTAATAAATATATTTTGAACGTCCTGGGAATAGACTGTGAGGCTGTCTTTGTTCGGAATGAATTTTGTATAATTTTGAATAACTGGTAAACCATAGGAGAGAGAAAAACTTAGTATATAAAAATATGCTTATCTTTAAAACACACAATTCATTTCCAAAAATTCTTTGTGGCATTCGCCGTTTTCGAGATATTCCTTATTGGTCTGAATTATCAATACGTTATAGCAATTTTTCAGTTGCTAAGTCGCTACTCTTTTTTTTCTCGTCGTTATGCAAAGCGTGAACTTTCAAAGCCATCACAGAGCGACCGGTTTTTAAACATCTGACTATCACTTCATCCTATTGTATCCCCCTCCCCTTTGTTATTGGACGAAATTTCCAATGAAAGCATTTCTTCAAATGCTTAGTCATTAACAAGTAGAAGAGTTTTAGAAGAAGAGGTAGAGTAAGTCTTATGAATATAATACATCAATTTGTTTAGTGTCGACAATTGTTACTTTCTCTACTACGTATAGTAAGCAGGGGAAGTATTGCATACCACCCAAAAATTCGATACCAAGATTTCACCGGAAATACATGTATTAAGACCCCCTGAATCCAAAAAAAAAGCATTTTTGGAAACATGTCCGTGTGTGTGTGTGTGTGTGTGTGTGTGTGTGTGTGTGTGTCTCTGAACAGCATAACTCAGAAACAAACAGTCGGATAAACACCAAACTTGATATTTGGGTTCAGTATCTTCCAGAGATGCGACACAAAGGTTTTCAAGAAAATCCCCCCACCCCAGATTACCCTTTACATGGAACATTTTTCTAAAATTTTAATTTTCTCAAAAATGGCTCTAACGATTTTGATTAAAATATCATATGTTTAAGATATTTTAATAACAAATGCAATGTATATCTCGAATTTTCTGGCAATGTCTCCAAAAGTGTTCTTCATTCTGAACGACTTTTGCATAACTGGTAAACCACAAGAGATAGGCAAAATTTTACTGCACAAAAAATGTAGATCGCGTTAAAATACACAACTTATTCAATTACATTTTTTTTTGAGTGAACCATTTTCGAGATATTGCTTGTTATTCCCATAAATTTTCCAATACTTATACTTTTTCTCAAATTTGTTATTCATTACTTTCTCTACTACGTATAGTAAGTAGGGGAAGTATTGTATTCCACCCAAAAATTCGATACCGAGAATTCACCGGAAATACGCGTTTTGAGATCCCCTGAATCCAAAAAAAGCAATTTTGGAAACATGTCCGTGTGTGTATCTGTCTGTGTGTCTGATTGTGAACAGTATAACTCAGAAACGAACAGTCGGATAAACACCAAACTTGGTATTTAGGTTCAGTATCTTCCAGAGATGCGATACGAAGGTTTTCAAGAAAATCCCCCCACTCCAGATTACCCTTTACATGGAACATTTTTCGAAAATTAAAATTTTCTCAAAAATGGCTCTAACGATTTTGATTAAAATATCATATGTTTAAGATATTTTCATGACAAATAAAATGTATGTCTTGAATTTTCTAGGAATGTCTCCAAAAGTATTCTTCATTGTGAACGACTTTTGGTAAACTGGTAAACTATAAGAGATAGACAAAATTTTACAACACAAAAGATGTAGATCGCGTTAAAATACACAATTTATGTCATATACATTTTTGTTGTTGAGTGAACCATTTTCGATATATTGCTTGTTATTCCCTTAAATTTTTCAATACTTATTTTCTCAAATGGGAATTCGTTATTCATTTTTTTGTCTTGGATATGCAAAGAGTATTAATCTGTGGCAAAGGGAATAGTGCTGCACCTAGCAACCAGCTATTAAGAGATATGTATGTGCTTAAAGGCTACTGTATTTCGATACTGCCCTTGTAAATATATATTTCCCTTACATCTACAAGAAAATTAGCAATAAGATAGAGTCCGCAAATGTATATCTCGATTAACATGAAGTAGATGGAGAATAAGTTTGTAAAAATAGTTTTTACAAGAGTAGAGAAAGTCATGTGAGTGTAACACATCAGATTTTTTTTGTCCTGGTAATGCAAAGAGAATGGAATACTCCACATAGCAACCAGCTCTTAAAATATTTGACTATAGCTTAAAGCTACCACTTCCCCTTGCATCTACAAGAAAATTAGCAATAATATTAATATCCCGATATCTCGATTAACATGAAGCATATGGAGAATAAGCGTTTGTAAAAATAGTTTGTACAAGAGTAGAGAAAATCATGTGAGAGTAACACATCAGATTTTTGTTCTCATAATCGTTTTAATTCCGTCATTCTGTTCGTTTTTTAGCGAAACTGAGATGACTGACTGAAGACTTATAACTGTAATTCTTAAAATATGTTGTAAGAGAGTTTCATGAATATATTTGTTTTTATAAATTTATTTGTGAAATTGCTTAACTTGAGCTTCAGATGCCAAAAATATAAATTGCCGAGCTTTTGTCACATTACTCTCGGGCTTCCAGAATATACAGGTGGACCATTTAAGTCGAGACTATACAATATCTCCAAAACTAAATGTTATATGAAGAAATGTCTTTAATAAAAGTTACTTGGTATTATGGGGGAATGTAAATGCCATTAATCGCATTTTGTTTGGAGGACGTTATGACGGTCATTTTAGGGGCAATTTTATTTTCTTTTAAATGGGAACCTATATTTTGTATGTTTTCACCTTCTAAAATGGCTTAAAAAACTGTTTATTTTGTGATGAGCAATAAGGAAACAAAATAAAAAATGTTGCTTCCCAATTACGAAACGTAACTTGATCTTCATATGAGCATCCATGGATGGTCCAAAAATACATTGCGCTCTTCGTTTACAACCATTCAAAATTTTCGTTGTTATTTACGTTGGTGTAAGAACAATTGTAAAAGTGATTTATACAAATGCTGTTTAGTTTTTTATGACGAGCGAGAAAACAAAACATGTAGGTCCCCATTTAAAAAAATTAATTGACCCTAAAATGACCATCATAACGTCCTGCAAATAAAACACGACTAATGGAATGTACTTTCCCCCATAATATCATGCAACTTTTATTCAAGACATTTCTTTCTACAACGCTTAGCTTTGGAGATATTGTATAGTAAACTTAAATGGTCCACTCTATATACACGTATTTACCACCCGCATGACACTTTGCGCTTAGACCAAAGTCGGCTTACCTTCTCACAAACTGCCGGCTTACTGCTTTGGGTGAGGGTGTCCGAATTTTTACTTGCTGAGAGGAGGAGTCCGTGGGTAAAATTAGGAAAGTATTTGAACAGTGATTAATGCATGTGTTCCCAAGGTCTAACAGGCTGATTTTATTTGAGGTAGTGTGAAGGACAAGGTACATAAAACAAGTGCTCACACTTGGAAGCACTCTATGAAAGCTTACGTGAATCTCTTCTCTATGTGGATACAATTCTACCGCCAAGCTTTCCCGAACTGCCATCGCTCTCATCAGAACGAAATCTTACACCAAATACAAAAATTGAAATTGTTTTCTAATTAAAATGATAAACATTGCAGTAAAAAACCGATGTCTTACATACGCATTATTTTCTCTACCTTCTATCGCTTATTAGTGGATATACAAATTATTCTTACAAAAGCTTATTTAACCATTTCTTCATTTTAATCGAGATAAATCTTTCAGGAAATAGCTGCATTACACATTTCGTTGCACATACAAAGGGAATAGCCATCGTCATATGTTTTAGAACTGGCCTTTTTACTATTCACTGGCCTTAAAATTCCATACTCTTTCCATGACATCGCGAGAAACAATTGAATGTCTATAGGACTTTTAAAAAATGGCTAAGTAATGAAAAATTTGCACCATTAATAACGGATATCTCGATAATGGCTGATGCCGCCACAATTTTTTTTAAATAAATTGCGTGTTTTAAAGAGAGCTACACATTTTGTGTAATGCGTTTTTGTCTATCGCTTAACATTTATTAGTTATACAAGATTATACAAAATTCCTTCCGAATGAAGATAATTCCTCAGGCTATTCCCAGAAAATGCAGGTATCTTTTATTTATCATCTAAATATCTTTAAAGGGTATTTTTAAGGATTTTTAAATTTTAATCGATATCGTTAGAGCCATTTTTAAGAAATAAATTTCGAAAATGTACCATATAAAGGCTAGCTTTCAGTGACGGAATTTTCTTGAAAATCGTTTAACATCCTCGGAATATATTAAACCTAAATACCAAGCTTTATAGTTATTCTAAGTCTCGTTTTTGAGTTATGCTATTCACATGCACAAACACACACACGTAACACACCAGGAGCTTTTTTATAATTTGTTTTGCTTCAAGGAATTTCAAAACGTGCATTTCTGGTGAAAACTTGATATAGAGTTTTTTTTTTTGTGAAATATAATACCTTATATGCCTGCTACATACTTGGTACAGAAAGTAAGGAGTAGTCAAGAATTTAAAATTTTGGAAACATCTTTTAAATCTATATATGAAGCAAATACCAAATTGAATATAGATTTCAAACGTGTAAAAATTAGCGCATGCATCAACTAAATGGTAGGAATAAAAATTTGATTTGTCTCACACAGACTACTTTCTCCAACCATTGTTGAAATTCAGGGATGGTATCCATTCTTCTATTCAAGTTACATTACACAAGATATATGTTTTACCAGAAGGTTCTTAAATTAAGCAATACTGACTTGATTCCATGAACAATATGGAAAACAAAACTGTTCACACATTGCGAGATAGTTTTTGTTATTAAGCACTCCACATGTGGGGGGAGGAGAAAAATTGCGCAAGATAGTGCATATATGACACAAGTGTGTTCAAATCGGGAAACAAAGGTGTAGCAACGAATATTTCTAAAATGGAGAATACTAACACAAAAGTTATGTGGCATACGTTTTATATTTCAATGATCTCTACATTATCATGTAAGTTTTTGCTTCTATTTAATAGGTTAGCAGTTACGTAAAATTATACAAGTTCATTCAGATAAAGAGGTAGGAAAGTAGTTTGGGAAAATAAACAATAAAACCAAGATGTTCCTTGTAAAGGGTAGTCATATATCTTTAACTTCCTCGCCTGGTATTTAAAGTGTCTGAATCAATATGAAACATGGTATTTGTTAGACTTTTCTTTTTTGATTTTATGCTTTTCATTCAGATCAGAAATGCATAGACTTTTTACTAAAAAATCCTTCTTTTTTTTATTATGGGCCTCAAAACTTTTGTTTACGGTTAAAACTAAATATCGAAGTTTTGGGTGGAATGCAATGATACGGATAAAGGAAGAGAGGATTTAATATTAGAGAAATGGAAAAATTTGCCAAAAGAGCTAAAAGTTAGGAAGATTTCTAATACAAGATCAAATGAATATATGGAGAAAGCAAGAAAATATTTAAGAAAAATAAAGTCAAAATGATTTAAAAATTCGTAAATTGAAGAAAGTACGGAAAAAGGGTAACAAGGCAAAGAATTAAATAATGGCTACATTATACTTCCCCATTATACATACAACAGAATGTTAAATGTAAGGGGAAGAGAAATAATAAGCAACTCCATTGTGTTGTATAAATTGTATGTAAAGTTCAAAGCAAACAATAAATCATGCATTCATCCATCCTCTACCTACTGTAGGAAAGAGAGAATATAAATTTGTAAATATTGGCTGACTTACACTAAATGGAATAAATATTTACAATCTTTTGTGAACATCCGCCTCACCTGAATCCCTCCTCATTCCCACGACGGATTTGGCTCCAGGTTGCAATGCCACGAGTAGTAGGACCGGCAAGCGGGTTTTCACCCAGGATGGGTCGTGCGTTGCCGTCACTGATGATGGGTATCTAAATCAAATCTGCACAAAATCAGCGTAAATAAGTATATTATGTTTTTAAAAAGAACACATTTTTGCTTTCATTTAGGGAAACATACTCACCTCTTGTTTGCCTTTGTCAAATTGAACTGGTTACCGGCCTGCATCATTCGGGCCCTTGTGAAATAAATATGTCTCCTCTTTCATCAGAAGGGATTAACCAACCCAGAATATTAGAATTATACTTTCATTTACTTCTAAGTGTTCTCTATTTGTCATCACATACAACCCTATTCAGGACATTGAGTATTCTATCGCATAGTTTTCTATTTCTTTAGGTACAATTTTGTACACTACAAACAAATAAGTCTTTGTGTACCATAATTCAATTGGTTGGCTTCAGATGAAATAAAACACTCAAGTTCTTTCTTTATTATCAATGAAAACATCATTAATTAAAATCTAATGGTATTATCTTACCCAAATTAAAAGAGGTGCCTGCTTTTAATTTTATTGCAGTGCCCTCTTCGCCAATTCAGTGGCACACGCGATAATCTCTTCCCTGTACATTTTGAAACCATCAGAAATGACCAAATCTTCTCCCTCAGTAAGAACACGTCATGGGAATGACTGGGCTCCTAAGTCTTTGAATCAATGGTTCATAAATTACGAATCACCAGCCGTTCGCAACTTTTCAGACAGCACGTCGCAGGTACAGATTTCGATACTCTTCTTGAAGTCCTTAATTCTCTGAAAACCAGCACCTTATTAAAAGAGAATAACTCACCGAAAACACGCCCAAATAAGAGCCGTTCCAGGATGACAGGAACAGAGCACCCATTCCCTGAAAAACAAAGGAAACTTCAGTTCAAATAGCCACATTTTCTGTATTGTTTCTGGTATATAAATGTTCATTATGTCTGTAATGTTTATTATAACACAATTCATTATTTCCGCTGTAAAACCGAGTATTATGCAACGGTTCTGTGATCATGTATATGTTAATTAGACCATTGCAACAACATTCATGGAAAATCCGTTGTTGCAATGGTCTAATTAACATTTTACCCTGTAAACTTTTATGGTAATTTAATTTGAGAATTTAAAAGTTAAAACAAATGCATATATATCCATGGAGTAAGAAGGGCTAACAAGGTTGGCAGTTTAGTGGGTTTTGTTTTAGATATACAGGGTTATGCGTTTTAGGGCATCTCAAAATATGCGTTTCCAGCGAAACTTTGATATTAAATTTTTAAGTTAAGATAATATTTTTCTAGCAACTCATTTGAATTACGCAAATGATATGAAGTTTCAGCTGAAATAATGGAGGAAGCTATGACTTAATACGTAGTGTCTTTACAGAACTCTATTGTCTATAATACAGTAAATCACTACATTTCAGTAAAAGAATAGATAAATGTTTCTTATAGCTAGAAGCTGTATTAGAAAATGTCTATATTCATTTATTACAAATTGAAGAAAAGAGCAAGGTAGGCGTAGAGGAGGTGAAAGTAACTATCGCCTCCAAGAAGCTTAAACTAGCAAATAAAACAGGTGCGAGTGCAAAATCTATGCTAATTTATTATACAGAATCTGAATTAGAGGAAGTTATGATAAGCCAGCATAGTGTACTGAACTAGCAAACGGTGATTAACAACGTATAGGAGCTGCCGGGAAAGTCTAATCCTTTCCTAGCGGCAAGAAAGACAGCTTGGCTTGCTTAAAATGGCTAAAGTAATTACAGGACTTGATTTATGAGGGGCCTTCCTCGGCTTGGAAAGAGCTTTATAATATCCTTTTATACTGCAGGCCTGCAAAACAAGACCTCTTTATATTGACACTGTGTTCGGACATCCGCGAGGAACATTAATTATAAAGAGAAGCTAGTTGAATCTTAACAGAGTCTTGGAGGTCAAGAACTGAGATACGAACATTAGTATGAAGAATATCAGCTGTAAGAGACTCGCTAATGTTGAAAGTTTATCAACGACAAACTTTCATTTAAAGTGTGTATCATTTAGTTTATTTGGTTAACTAATTGTAAACGTGACTGTTTCACTTCTGCATATGCTTTAACTTTGACTAATGGGAATAAGAAAATTAGCCTTCTCTAGAACTCTTTTGCAGGCAGGTGACGTTAATCTACATCTGCAAGAAAGGCATCTTCATTCCACATTTCCAAACCTGTTTTATCAGGTTTACACTTACCTAAGAGGAAGTAATATGTTCCACACAAAAATCTCACATCGATAGCTCAAAAATTAAATTTAGCATCTTCCAAGGGTGCGACAAAGAAGATTTTTAAAACATTCCCCCTTATCTAAACTACCCTTTCCATTGAAATGTTTCCTTATCTTTTATTTTACCAAAAATACCTGTATCGATTTTTATTAAAATACTATATGTTTAATATATTTGGATAATAAAGCGTATATCTTTATTTTTTCTGCGAATAGCCTTAATTCTAAATATTTTTTTCTAGCTTTGTGCAACTGATAAACCTAAGAGATTGAGGCAGTCTTTTTAACACTTAAATGATTTCAGTCTAATTATATAATATGTAAATTCAATAACAGCCCGCCTTGAAGCAATATGCGTATGTAATAATTTGTAAAATGTATGCAACAGTCATTCCATAGAGTTTAAATGTTACTTGTGATTCTTGGAAGCATTAATGTAATTTTGACAGTTTATAAAAATAGCCAATCAACAACCAGAAAAAGCTTTAGTTAAATGTAGATATTCTATTGGAGTAAAAATTAGCCAATCAGACACTTTACATACAGAAATTTACAAGTTTAGACGGTTGAAATAAATTCAGTTGCCTCCAAACAGTGCTCATAACCAGAGCTGTTGCTTCTAGACAGGGATCATAACCAGACGCGAGATGTGACCTCGAGAAATTAATTACGTATTCGTATGAGACGAAAATAGTATACGTATTAAAAAAGTGCAAGTATTAAATAAAAGAATCTCAAGCTCTCGATATCAGTGAAGTGCTATTTAATTTGTGTCAAGGATTAATAAAAAGGAGTGAATTAAAACTTAAAATCTGTGTAAGCCTACATTCTTAGTCGTATCACAACCCTGCCAAGACTTCCATGTCTCTAACAATAATACTGACGCAGCCGAGGCAAACATAAATATTTAATACTTAAACAAACAAACTACAAGGTTAATTTTTTTTTAAACTTGGGGCAAAGGCCACCTGAAAGTACATTTGGGGCGAAGGCTACCAGAAAGCGCGTAGTATACGTGTGGTTGCAACTACTACAAGTTCGACTCCCCAACAGTTGAAATATAATACAACTCCTACAACAAACCATCATTTCAAATTGACGCCCAAAGCGTGGGGCAAATAACAAAACGAAGCAACTATCACATCTTCAAATTGGCGTTCATACGTGGAGCTAAATAAATAAACTACTACTACAACAACAACAACTTCAAGATAGAAAAGCAAACTACACAAAAAATGCAGATCTCATTAGCACAAACTATTTATGCAAATGTTTCTGTGGGGTAGACCTTTCTGAGAGGCTCATCGTTGCTGGATACAATTTTTCAACCCTTATTCATTTTTTGATGTGATAAGGTCACTAAGTCACTATTCTTTTGTTTCTCACAATGTCATGCTAAATGGAGTTTCAAAGCTAGCACATATTTATTCACTCTTTAAAGATTTGACTATTGCATCCCCTTGTATCTTCAACGAAACGTGTAATCAAGTTATTTCTTCAAACGTTTATGTCGATTAACATGAAATAGACATAAGAATAAGCTTTTGTAAGAATGCTTGTGAATGCAACACACCAAAAACCCTCCCCCCACTATGAGCGTGTGTTTTGTTGTCCTTTAGCAGTATGAAGGTATGCACTGAAATAAATTTCGCAAATTCACTAGGATTGCTAAATATTAACATAATAACTTCTCTCGTTTCTTTTCATGGTTTGTAAGTTATTACTTTTGTTTATAATACAGTCTGTATGACTCTGCTCAATGAAATCCCATATTGAGTGACCAAACGAAATCAAATTAAAATTCTGCATTAAATAATTATAATATTAATTTAACATAAGATATTAGTATTAAGTGTCATTTTATACAAAAGAAAAAGACCTAATTTCCTAAAAACCTGCGGTCCACGAATGGCCTGCATTACTGCGACGACAATCTGCAACGCTAAGATGTATTTCGTTGAATAAGTTTGTAGTAATCAACTAGAATAGCATTACTTTCTCTGAATTTTACCCTTAAATTCTACAGAACAACCGCTAAAATGGTGCCACAGCACACACTGCTGGAATTCCAATAGCATCTGTGCGTCGGCTCTTTGGGAATCGACTTAATCTGAAAAATTGAGAGATACTACGGACTTCAGGATTCCTATGTTTGTCTCCAAAATTTGTATATATCTAGGGATATTTTAAAATCAAAGTTTATTAAAATCGTTAACAGACACTTGTATACGTTAAAGACAATATTCACAGAGAAGTTAATACTATTCGATTTTAAATTTTATAAAAGTTGTTTGACGATTTGCATTGCAGCCTACAGAAATGGAGGCCATTTTCGGGACATAGCTTTTAAGAAATGAAATTCTTTCCTGTTTTGTATAAAATGGCATATTACTGGGATTCATTTTAAGTGTTTGTTAATTTATATAAGTAGAATTAATTTATACTACACAATTGCAAAAGTTTGATAAAAACCCCGATAATATCAATTTATATTGGCAACACAATATACTGTCGCTCAGCTGTTCCCGCTCGACCATAATAGAATGTATTACCTTTATATATTGCAAAAAGTTTACTATGTAAAAAGAAGTACATTTTTGCAATATATAAAGCCAAATAAGAGATCGTTATCAAGTTTTATTTATTTCTCTCTGACAAGGTAAAGTCTTAAAGGCTCATCATCCACTTCATTAGAAATAATGAGAATCAGATGTGGTTTGTACAAAATCACGATAAAAATATTCAATGGCTGGAATGAGAATGACAAAAGCAGAGAGAGAGAGAGAGAGAGAGAGAGAGAGAGACACGGAGAGAGAAAGCCAGAGTGAATGTGTTTCAGATAACTTAAAAGACAACTGTAATGATGAATATCAAAATGCTTAATATATACGTACGCTATTTAATATTTTGATAAATATTGAAACTTATGGCTTCACATATATGCAGAAAACAGAAATAGTAAAATGCTAGGAAAATATTTAGGGTGCATAGTTATGGATTATACAACAGAGGGGGACGTCTCACGCACTGCGATCTACGTAGATCTACTGCGACTACGAGCCGCGAGGAGGAAGCGAAGAAGTTATGGAACCACAGGAGGCTACAGGCCTCAGAGACGCGTGGAAGTTCCTAACAGTTCCAGACTTGAAGTCCCTTCGCACTGTTAGAGCTGCCTAGAGAGGACGATGAACGATCCGTCCACCAAGCAGCCCTCTAACCTCTACAGGAAATACTTTCCTTTGAGCAAGCATCTGCGTCATGTGTTCGGCACCGCCATCCACCGCGAAATCCAGAAACACACCCGAAAGATGAGAAGGAAACGGAATGAAAGAGAAATGATGGAAAGGAAATCGTGGTAGATGAGAAACTATCAGCATTCGCCTACCGACCAGGAAAAGCCACAAAAATCCCAAGGGCAGTCTAACCCAGGACCTCCTGAAACTCCGAACTTCATACGTTAGCGCTGAGCCATCTCGTTTGGTATTTAGGATGTATAGTGCAATTTATTTCTAAATTAACAATTCTCCGGTTATCGTTTATGTATGTGTAAAGAAGTTACATTATCTTGATAGAGTTACTATGAAACAATATCCTCAAATAAGCACCCACTCACTTTGGTTTTATACATTGTGCCCTACTGAAATGTCTCGCTGCAAGAGTAATACACTGTGTTTACAAGGTATGCAACTGTAAAGGCGTTAATAACGCCGTATGGCCTGCCTTCGATCAAGGGATCCAAGCAGATAGGGCGGTTCAAGAGTATATTGCTCGCTCACTCACTATTATCGCCGCGCTCATTCCGTTAACATTGGTGTGTCAAATCTACTTAACTCTCCACTCTAAATTTGTCTATCGACTGGACTGCTGCCATGTTTCGATTTCTTTGAGTTTTATTCATGGACGCTCTTTAATTGCTGCGGTACTTAGCGTCCCATTCTATATTGGGCGTGAAAGACCGGAAACTTTGCTTTACTTCCGAAGGAAGCATGCTAAGGATTTTTACACTCGAAAAAATCCATCGTCCTCCGCGACCCGCGGACCCGCGACCTCGGGAACTAGAGGCTAGCATGGTAACCACTACACCACAGAGAGCGACGAGATTTGTTCTCGGAGAAAACAGACTAGGATATCAAGTATGAGGAGGGTGACACTATGGAGCTGATATATAACTGACAGCTAGGAAAGAGTTTCATTAAAAAAAGATTATCTACAGATACCCGAGCTCTAAGTAATAACCGGTTAAGAAGCAAAGAAATTGCCCACGTTAACATTATGAGCGCGGTGAGCGGTTTACCTGTCCTTTATTTGTACAGTGCACGTTTGTTGTATAGAAATTAGCCCATTTCCAGACTATCGCCACAAACCACAAACCTCCAGCCATGAACCGCGCCACTACAAGAGTTTTTAGTTTCCTAAAAACCGCAAAAAAGGAAGACAGAAAAGGCGGTTGACAGGCGACGTTTAGGACAGTGATGCGGAAAGCATAATGCAAGTCCTGTGTTCACATCAACATTGTATGGGAGTGCACAGGACTACATCGACCGAAGCGAAGGAAAAAAATACGACCGTTTTGCAACATCTACTCGTTCCCTCGGGCTTCAGTTAAAGGAAAAAAAATATCCTGACCAGCAACAAACCATTTGATGGTCAGGTACCTCATTAGGTTACTGAAGCATCCAGCCGATAAACCAACCTTTGTTCTACATTACAAAGGAAATTTGTACTTAACGCCTACTAATATACTTTGTTAATGCGCCAGCTTTAAACAATAACTTAAAGCATACGCGGGATTATGATAGCACAATTGTTTGCATATCTTAAGTCAGTTTTTACTTTCTCTACTACGTGTTCTAATAAGTAAGGGAAGTATTGTATTCCATTCAAAAAATCGATACCGAGATTCCACCGAAAATACATGTTTTAAGGTCCCTTGAATAAAAAATCTGATGTGTTACACTCACATGACTTTCTCTACTCTTGTACAATCTAATTTTACAAACGCCTATTCTCCATATGCTTCATGTTAATCGAGATATCGAGATGTCAATCTTATTGGTAATTTTCATGTAGATGCAAGGGGAATATGGTAGCATTTAAGCGATAGTCAAATATTTTAACGCTGGTTGCTATGTGGCGCATTCCATTCTCTTTGCATGTCCAGGACATAAAAAAATGAATAACGCATTTGAGAAAAAGTATAAGTATTGGAAAATTTAAGGAAATAACAAGCAATATCTCGAAAACGGTTCACTCAACAAAAGAAATGTATATGACATAAGTTGTGTATTTTAACGCGATCTACATTTTTTGTGTAGTAAACTTTTGTCTATCTCTTATGGTTTACCAGTTATGCAAAAGTCGTTCACAATGAAAAATACTTTTGGAGACATTCCCAGAAAATTCGAGATATACATTTCATTTTTCATGACATTATCTTAAACATATGATATTTTCATCAAAATCGTTAGAGCCATTTTTGAGAAACTTAAAATTTTCGAAAAATCTTCCATGTAAAGGGTAGTCTGGGATGGGGGGATTTTCTTGAAAACCTTCGTGTCGCATCTCTGGAAGATACTGAACCTAAATACCAAGTTTGGTGCTTATCCGACTGTTCGTTTTTGAGTTATGCTGTTCACAGACACACACACAGACACACACACAGACACACACACACACACACACAGACACACACACGGACATGTTTCCAAAAATGCTTTTTTTGGATTCAGGAGGTCTCAAAACATGTATTTCCGGCGAAATCTCGGTATCGAATTTTTGGGTGGAATGCAATATTTCCCCTACTTACTATACGTAGTAGAGAAAGTAAAAAAGCATTAATAAAAAATCTGATGTGTTACACTTACATGACTTTCTCTACTCTTGTACAATCTGATTTTACAAACGCTTATTCTCCATATGCTTCATGTTAATCGAGATATCGAGATGTCAATCTTATTGGTAATATTCATGTAGATGCAAGGGGAATATGGTAGCTTTTAAGCGATAGTCAAATATTTTAACGCTGGTTGCTATGTGGCGCATTCCATTCTCTTTGCATGTCCAGGACATAAAAAAAATGAATAACGAATTTGAGAAAAAGTACAAGTATTGGAAAATTTAAGGAAATAACAAGCAATAACTCGAAAACAGTTCACTCTACAAAAGAAATGTATATGACATAAGTTGTGTATTTTAACGCGATCTACATTAGTTGTGTGGTAACATTTTGTCTATCTCTTATGGTTTACCAGTTATGCAAAAGTCGTTCACAGTGAAGAATACTTTTGGAGACATTCCCAGAAAATTCGAGATATACATTTCATTTCTCATGACATTATCTTAAACATATGATATTTTCATCAAAATCGTTAGAGCCATTTTTGAGAAAATTAAAATTTTCGAAAAATCTTCCATGTAAAGGGTAGTCTGGGGTGGGGGGATTTTCTTGAAAACCTTCGTGTCGCATCTCTGGAAGATACTGAACCTAAATACCAAGTTTGGTGCTTATCCGACTGTTCGTTTTTGAGTTATGCTGTTCACAGACACACAGACACACACACACAGACACACACACACACACACACACACACACACACACACAGACACACACACGGACATGTTTCCAAAAATGCTTTTTTTGGATTCAGGAGGTCTCAAAACAAGTATTTCCGGTGAAATCTCGGTATCGAATTTTTGGGTGGAATGCAATACTTCCCCTACTTACTATACGTAGTAGAGAAAGTAAAAAGGTCCGCGCGTGTGTGTGCCTGAACAGCATAACTCAAAACGAAAACTCGGATAAATGCCAAACTTGGTAATCAAGTTCAGTGTCCTCCAAAGGTACGACACGAAGATCTTTAAATCCCCCACTCCCACAACAACCATTTACATACAACTTCTTCAAAATTTTAGATTTTTACTTTCTCTACTACGTATAGTAAGTAGGGGAAGTATTGCATTCCACCCAAAAATTCGATACCGAGATTTCGCCGGAAATACATGTTTTGAGACCTCCTGAATCCAAAAAAAGCATTTTTGGAAACATGTCCGTGTGTGTGTGTGTGTGTGTGTGTGTCTGTGTGTGTGTGTGTCTGTGTGTGTGTCTGTGAACAGCATAACTCAAAAACGAACAGTCGGATAAGCACCAAACTTGGTATTTAGATTCAGTATCTTCTAGAGATGCGACACGAAGGTTTTCAAGAAAATCCCTCCACCCCAGACTACCCTTTACATGGAAGATTTTTCGAAAATTTTAATTTTCTCAAAAATGGCTCTAACGATTTTGATGAAAATATCATATGTTTAAGATAATGTCATGAAAAATGAAATGTATATCTCGAATTTTCTGGGAATGTCTCCAAAAGTGTTTTTCATTGTGAACGACTTTTGCATAACTGGTAAACCATAAGAGATAGACAAAAGTTTACTACACAAAGAATGTAGATCGCGTTAAAGTACACAACTTATGTCATATACATTTCTTTTGTAGAGTGAACCGTTTTCGAGATATTGCTTGTTATTTCCTTAAATTTTCCAATACTTATACTTTTTCTCAAATGCGTTATTCATTTTTACTTTCTCTACTACGTATAGTAAGTAGGGGAAGTATTGCATTCCACCCAAAAATTCGATACCGAGATTTCACCGGAAATACATGTTTTGAGACCTCCTGAATCCAAAAAAAGAATTTTTGGAAACATGTCCGTGTGTGTGTCTGTGTGTCTGTGTGTGTGTGTGTGTCTGTGTGTGTGTCTGTGTGTGTGTGAACAGCATAACTCAAAAACGAACAGTCGGATAAGCACCAAACTTGGTATTTAGGTTCAGTATCTTCCAGAGATGCGACACGAAGGTTTTCAAGAAAATCCCCCCACCCCAAACTACCCTTTACATGGAAGATTTTTCGAAAATTTTAATTTTCTCAAAAATGGCTCTAACGATTTTGATGAAAATATCATATGTTTAAGATAATGTCATGGGAAATGAAATGTATATCTCGAATTTTCTGGGAATGTCTCCAAAAGTATTCTTTATTGTGAACAACTTTTGCATAACTGGTAAACCATAAGAGATACACAAAATGTTACTACACAAAAAGTGTAGATCGCGTTAAAATATACAACTTATGTCATATACATTTCTTTTGTTGAGTGAACCGTTTTGGAGATATTGCTTGTTATTTCCTTAAATTTTCCAATACTTATACTTTTTCTCAAATTCGTTATTCATTTTTTTTATGTCCTGGACATGCAAAGAGAATGGAATGCACCACATAGCAACCAGCGTTAAAATATTTGACTATCGCTTAAAAGCTACCATATTCCCCTTGCATCTACAAGAAAATTACCAATAAGATTGACATATCGATATCTCGATTAACATGAAGCATATGGAGAATAGGCGTTTTTTAAAAATAGTGTGTACAAGAGTAGAGAAAGTCATGTGAGTGTAACACATCAGATTTTTTTATGTCCTGGACATGCAAAGAGAATGGAATGCGGCACATAGCAACCAGCGTTAAAATATTTGACTATCGCTTAAAAGCTACCATATTTCCCTTGCATCTACAAGAAAATTACCAATAAGATTGACATCTCGATATCTCGATAACATGAAGCATACGGAGAATAGGCGTTTGTAAAATTAGATTGTACAAGAGTAGAGAAAGTCATGTGAGTGTAACACATCAGATTTTTTTCAAAAATGACTGTAAAGAGTTTGAATAAAATACCACATTATATATATTTACATGACAAATAGAATGGAAATATTGAATTTTCTGGGAATAGCCTGTGAAATCCTCTACATTCGGAAGGAATTTTGCAAAATCTTGTACAACTGCTAAACGTTAAGCGATAGACGAAAACGCACTACACAAAAAATGTAGGTCTCCTTAAAAAACACAATTTCAAATAACTTTCTGTGGCATGAGCCATTTCCGAGATATATATATTATTGGTTCGATTTGTTCAATGCTTTGTCATTATTTTAAACTTCGGTCGACATTTAGTTGTTTCTCCCGATTGCATGGAAACAGTGTAGAATTTTAAGGCCAGCATTAGGCCCCAGTTCTTAAACATTTGACTATCGCTGTTCCCTTTGTAAGTATAACGAAATGTGTAATGGAGCTATTTCTGCAAAGCTTATCTCGATTAAACTGAACTAGGCAGAAAAATAAGCTTTAGTAATATAAGCTTGTATTATACCCATTAATAAATTATACAGGTTAGAGTAAGTAATGCCATGTCTGTGAAATCATATTTTTAATTAATGAACCCATGCGGAGAAAAATAAGAATTCCCTAAGATACTTTATGGGAGCTGCATGGCAGTTCAACGTGAGGAAACAAAGGTGTAGCAGCGATTATTCCGGAAACGGTTAATGCTATAGAAAAAGCGTTAGATTTAAATCGTGTATTTTAATAAGCCCATCCATTTTTGCGTAATAAGTTTGTTTTGGGTTATGCTTTACCAGTTATATAAATTATAATTAAAAGTGTTTCACTGCTTATTTACGGAAAATTCCAGATAAACATTTTATTATTCATACAAATTTTGTAAATATATGGTATTATAACGAAAACAGTTTTAGCCATTTTTGAGAAAAAATAATTTTCCATGTAAAGCATAATTTGCAATTGGGGAAGTTTTGTGAAAAATTTTCGTGGCTGCTATACTTGGAAGACGCTGAACTTTATACCAAGTTCGGTATTCACAAGCGTTTTCAGTTTTTAGTTATGGGCCTCAACCCCTCCCTCCCTCTTCCTCTCTCGCTTGCTCTCTCTCTCTCTCTCATCTTTTTCGTAAAAATTATTTGCGGTTTTCTCAGGTTTTTTTTAGTGAATTCAGGGTGAATTTCTAGTGAACTTTCTATATAAAAATGTTAGGTAGAATACAGCTCTTTCCCTACCTACCATAAGCAAGCGGTAGAGAAAGTAAAACATTCAAGGGAAGATTATACCTATCAGTTAGTTGGGCGTGAGAATAATTTTTCACTTCCATTTTCTATGGCCCAGTGTGTATCGCCATATAGTTCCTGTGAACTTTTGAAGAAGCTTGCGACTACAGACCGCCCTCCCTCTCCTTTCTTTGCAGATGCTCTTCAAAATTGACAGTTTCCCGAAGCGAATTACGTTTTCCCTTAACTGATCGAAAAGGGATCTTAACATCGGTAAGTGAATTAAGAAAAAGTCACTTTTATAGACGCATTTTCTCCCCTTTTCCATTTTTATTGCAGGATGAAAATTAAGAGATGTTGAGTTGAAGGAAGGGAGAGAGTGGGGACGTCTTGAGAGTGGCCGACGGAAGAAATTCAATTTAGGGAACAATTTCTCCTCAATTTTAATCTTAGCCTGTACTATATGGCCTAACTCTTGACAGAACGAAGGGAAATTAAATCTCACCTTGTCCTTTCTATCAAATCACAAACATTTGTTGTAAAATAGTTAATGGTTCTTTTACACTAGTAGCATACAAGACACGAGTTGAAAAAGAGTATGTCGGTATTCTAGTGTCGTCGTACTCGTTATTTTTGTAACTTTATGTCACATTTTCGCTATCTTTAATGCACGTACATTAGTTTGAATACAGTCTAAACATTAATACCTTTACGCTGATTATATGTGACGTATCTGAACTGCTATGGCAACCATAACCCTTAAGCGATTCATGATCTTACTCAGCAGCGGGCGCAGCTCCCCTACCTCTTAACACCTTCAAAGCAGCAGTCCCAACTGCAAACATTCACTGGGATCCATTCCCCAAATAAACAATGAAATATGTGTATTTAAAATAAAATAAATTATTTTCATTGTAATTTTAATATTCTAATGAATTGAGATAATTTCCTTTGCTTCTATGTGTGTTGCTTTCACATTACTTGCAAAAAAGCAATAAATACGGCGTGGACTCAACACTGCTGCCATCAGCACTTAATTTCATACAGTTAACAATGCAAGATCTTTTTTTTAAAAACTCAGAGTTTTTAAATTATAGTGGGTCGACCAAAAACAGTCATATGCAACTTGACTATAATGGTTATTAAGACATTATGTGAAAACTATGAAACAAGCAGTAGCTCGTTTCATGAACATACTCGCGTCTTAATTACTACCACTATCGTTTTATTGCATAATAGATAATGAAATTCTTATTAGTTTACTTAATAGTCTTAACTAATAGCCCATCTGTTTAAATCTCTCGCTCAAGCGCTTGTTAAATTTCGGAAACTTAGTAATAACACGGACGGTTGGGCATCAGATGCGATAATCTGATTTGAACAATTGCACAAACAATCTTAATTAGTTGAAATTCAAGCAATTATTACTCTGAATTGTCTGGTTATATGAACACAGTAATCGTTTGCACATTTCATAATATCCATATACGCTTAGTTGTGCTTCCCAAGTAGCCGTAGTACTAGAAACAGAAGTTGACTAACAATACCCAGGAACTGAAACCAGAATGAAAACGGGAAGCAAAACACCATACGAAGTTTTGGTTCACAATACCCCGTGAACGAGAACGTGAATGCATATCGATAAGGTGGAAAGTTGATGTTACACATTGGAGCATCGTTTGTTTATAACTGAACAATGATATTTTTTCACTGGTTCCAACTCAGCGAACATAATTCAGGTTAGCCATCGTCAAAATTCGTTAAGAATTAACTTTCAAAGCGCAGATCAATTACAATTTCCGATCCCTCTACTCATACTAGGCGTCGTTTCTTTATTAAAATCTTACATTAATATTATTCGTTCTTCTTTAGGCTCTGTTAATTTCTATCGGATTATTGCTGTACTTTGTAGTTTTAGCTATTGTGTTTTGAGAATATAGTCAGTTTTTAGTTGCATATAAACAAACTATAAGTGACCTTTCACTAGAAGAATCAACACACCTTCACATTTGCTGGAATTTCTTTCGGTTTCATTTTCCCGTTTGTGACTAGAAAGAGCTCTAGCGGTTGTTTCATGTCATGGCCACCTTGAATAATTTCTAGTGAAGAGTCTAACATGCAGAATATGGATCTAATTTTCTGTCCCCGCTAACGGGAACGAAAAGTTAAAAGTTGACAAATTCTTCTTTCCTGTTCGCAGACCCAGACAGTTTCACGTTATTTGGGAACGCTTATAGGTATATTATTATACGTGTATTTTAACTTTGTAGTTCTCTTTCTGGTTTCCCTTGCAAACCAACCCATAGATGTTCGGATAACAATCCACTTTAAAAAAATCTGATGTGTTACACTCACATGACTTTCTCTACTCTTGTACAATCTATTTTTACAAACGCCTATTCTCCATATGCTTTATGTTAATCGAGATATCGAGATGTCAATCTTATTGCTAATTTTCTTGTAGATGCAAGGGGAATATGGTAGCTTTTAAGCGATGGTCAAATATTTTAACGCTGGTTGCTATGTGTCGAATTCCATTCTCTTTGCAAGTCCAGGACATAAAAAAATGAATAACGAATTTGAGAAAAAGTATAAGTATTGGAAAATTTAAGGGAATAACAAGCAATATCTCGAAAACGGTTCACTCAACAAAAGAAATGTATATAACATAAGTTGTGTATTTTAACGAGATCAACATTTTTTGTGTAGTAAAATTTTGTCTATCTCTTATGGTTTACCAGTTATGCAAAAGTCGTTCACAATGAAGAATACTTTTGGAGACATTCCCAGAAAATTCGAGATATACATTTCATTTCTCATGGCATTATCTTAAACATATGATATTTTAAACAAAATTGTTAGAGCCATTTTTGAGAAAATTAAAATTTTCGAAAAATGTTCCATGTAAAGGGTAGTCTGGGGTGGGGGGATTTTCTTGAAAACCTTCGTGTCGCATCTCTGGAAGATACTGAACCTAAATACCAAGTTTGGTGTTTATCCGACTGTTCGTTTTTGAGTTATGCTGTTCACACACACACAGACACACACACACACAGACACACAGACACACACACGGACATGTTTCCAAAAATGCTTTTTTTGGATTCAGGAGGTCTCAAAACATGTATTTCCGGTGAAATCTCGGTATCGAATTTTTGGGTGGAATGCAATACTTCCCCTACTTACTATACGTAGTAGAGAAAGTAAAAAGGTCTCAAAATGACATTGATGGAATTATAAATGCAAATCTGATAGGATTTTCGTCTAACTTATGTTGCATAAACTGTCATAAATATTTCTTCTTTCTTTTCAGTAAGGAAGATAAGAGAGTAATTCCGTCATCCCGATGCAAACGTGGAACCAAGGAATAGTGTTGTAAGTAGCAATCTGTTCCAAAATATAGCCTTTCTATTTATCAAGTATATCAGTTTGAATATACAGTTTGCAAATTTCAGCATTTGTGATTGTTCAACAAAAGCTATTGGACATCAAAACAGCTTGATAAAAAATCTCATGTATAACAAATCACAGGACTTCCTCTTTCAATTATTTATTTCCATAGCTGTGCAGCAAATTATTGTACAAAACCTTATTTTTATGCACTGCATGATAATTTTTCGCCAGAAATACTTTAAGTATTACGTGAAATTATTGACAGACAACGTGGCTCAGACGGTAAAGCACCTTCCTGCTGTTTCCAAGGACCTTGGGGTCGATAAATTGTTCTTTTTAAAAATGGTTCCTCGGCATGTGACTTGTATCTATGTGAGCGTTTTGATTGATTGATTGATTGATTGATTGATTGATTGATTGATTGATTTATGTTTAAGGGCGCTATACTGTAAGGCCGTTAGCACACTTAGAAAAACAGACAATGACAAAGGCCAGAGATAATGTTCAATACAAAAAATCATGGCAAAGGCCAGAGATAAAGATCTATATAAAAATCATAGCAAAACCCAGAGGTAAATAGTAATATAAAAAAACTAAACCGAGAGGTTCAAAACACCAGTTATCAGTGTGACTAAATACTAAATTTGAAATTTTATGTTTAATAAAGGCTTTAAAACTTTTCAATCGCGTTATCGTCCGCTAAGACCTCGCAAGACTGACCGGCAGTTGCAGAGGGGCCCGAAGATGTTCTAGAGAAGCACACTCCGGCAACATGTAATGGACAGACAGACCTTAGCTACACAGCGGACTTATAGGAGCAGGGTCACCCTTAAAAAGATAATCGGGCGTAAAATTTCATTGGCCATTACGCAACCAAGCCAAAATCACCTCCTCGCGACGAGTTTATCGGAATGTTCTTGACTACCCTAGCTTATTTCCGCAGAAAGCTAACCAATCTTCGCACCCAGCACGATAACACAGCTTTCCGCACAAGCCTAGCGTCTGCGTGTGTGTGTGTGTGCGTGTGCGTGTGCGTGTGCGTGTATCAGCTGTTTAATAATTAGTCTGTATCAGGGCTGTACCGGAACAGATGCCTAAACACATGCTCCACAAGCATTCATTCTACATTAGCATAAGTGTAAGAGCGTGATACTAAGACCTGTGTCGCGAAGTTAACTGAAAGTTAAAAGAAACGAGGAGGGGATACTAGGTTATATGTCTGCAGACTAAGAGGAGGCTGGTGCGACAATCCACCATTAAAAAGCAAATTAAATACGCCAGCCTTAATATTGCATACTCTTTGAATGAGAAATAACAACAAGAGAAGACAGACACTTTAAAATACTAGGAGATTCAAACAAAGAGAAAATATCTCAAATCCCTTATAATACAAAAAAATATTTGGCACTAAATGCATATATTACGGAGTTGTGCATCTTTCCGCAGTAATTTTTACTTTCTCTACTACGTATAGTAAGTAGTGGAAGTATTGTATTCCACCCAAAAAGTCGATACCGAGATTTCACCGGAAATATATGTTTTGAGACCCCCTGATTCCAAAAAAGCATTTTAGAAACATTTCCGTGTGTGTCTGTCTCTCTATCTGACTGTGAACAGTATAACTCAGAAACGAACAGTCGGATAAACACCAATCTTGCTATTTAGGTTCAGTATCTTCCAGAGATGCGACACGAAGGTTTTCAAGAAAATCCCGCACGCCAGATTACCATTTACATGGAACATTTTTCGAAAATTTTAATTTTCTCAAAAATGGCTCTAACGATTTTTATTAAAATATCATATGTTTAAGATATTTTCATGACAAATGAAATGTATATCTCGAATTTTCTGGGAATGTCTCCAAAAATATTCTTCATTGTGAACGACTTTTGCATAACTGGTAAACCATGAGAGATAGACAAAATGTTACTACACAAAAAAATGTAGATCGCGTTAAAATACACAATTTATGTCATATACATTTGTTTTGTTGAGTGAACCATTTTCGAGATATTGCTTGTTATGCCCTTAAATTTTTCAATACTTATACTTTTTCTCAAATTCGTTATTCATTTTTTTTATGTCCTGGACATGCAAAGAGAATGGAATGCGCCACATAGCAAGCAGCGCTTAAAAGATTTGACTATCGCTTAAAGCCTACTTGCATCTACAAGAAAATTAGCAATAAGATTGACATCTCGATTAACATAAAGCATATGGAGAATAAGCGTTTGTAAAAATAGTTTGTACAAGAGTAGAGAAATTCATGTGAGTGTAACACATCAGATTTTTTATATCTACTATGCCTTTCTAATTATACAAATTTAATGCGGATGATCAGAATTCCATGGATTATTAAGAGAAAACTTAAGATATAAATATTTGTGGTGCCAATATATTTCAAACATGAGGTATATAATCAAAATCTGAGAACTTTTTAGAAAAATAAATAACGACCATGTTTCCATGTAAAGGTTTTTGGAGAGAGTAGGAGTTAGTGAAAAATCCTTCCAGTGCACACACTACTTTATTTACCATGGCCAAGTGTTAGAGAAATTAAAAACATATGTAATTGTCGCCGATCTAGGACATCGGCCAGGCCGTATAAGCCAACCGAAGCTCCAAATAAAAGCATTCCATTTCCGACTTCGAATGGAAATCGAAAACACAATCTATTAAGTGCAGATGCAGATACATCTTCTCTGTTACACGGAAGTTAAGTGGCATTAGTTGGAGGTCATGTAAGGGAAGAGAGTTCAATTTTTCAGAAGTTTTTAAGCCGATGGTTAGCCAGCAATTATTTATAAACCAGCAACGGTTGCCAGCGAAGTTCGGTACGGCTGGATGAGAATGAATGGCGTGAATATTTAATGAACAGCTTAAAGCCCAGATTGGGACCGCTGAATTTACAGAGGAGAGTGGGGGGGGGGGTTGATTGCAGAAAACATTTTTGTTACAGAGGTCGATGAGATGGCTGTGAGTGAGATTTACCTCAGATTTTTGACGCCGATACGCCTAGCAGTTAACCCTTATATGAATCTTGTAAAAGGGTAATACACAAGCTTGCGAAAGCTCGTGTCAATTTAAAAGTTTAGCTTGTTCTTTATTTGAAATGTGTGTTTTAGGTTTGATGTGTTATATTTTGGGATAACCGCATTACATCCACAATTTATGGTGATCAGTTTAAGGGCAGCAGTGTTCCAGTCCAGAGAGAATGAGAAGTAACGCAAACATAATTTGAGATCAACTGTTAATATTTCAACAAATCAAACGTGTAAATATTTCTTAGAATATAGGTAATTAGTCGAGTTAAACCATACCGAATTCGCTGGCCTTCTATTTTGTCCATCTTCCGGTACGGCGTTATTGAACTTATTTTATTAAACAAAAAACATTATTCTGAGACGAACGGGATGGATAGCCTGTAACGTCTCTGGGCCGCATTCGGGAGGTCCCGGGTACATATCCCATAGGCTGACCCATCTAACTGGGGTTTTTCCGTGGTTTCCCCTCAGTCATTAAGGTAAATACCGGATTGGACATTTAATACCGCAATCCAACGTACCACCTTAGCCTAAAATAACAAAACAAATATGATGTGTTACACTCCCATGACTTTCACTACTCTTGTACAAACTATTTTTACAAACACTTATTCTCCATATGCTTCATGTTAATCGAGATATCGAGATGTTAATCTTATTGCTAATTTTCATGTAGATGCAAGGGGAATTGGTAGGCTTTAAGCTATATTCAAATATTTTAAGAGCTGGTTGCTATGTGGAGTATTCCATTTTTTTTGCATGTCCAGGAAAAAAGAAATTGAATAACGAATTTGAGAAAAAGTATAAGTATTGGAAAATTTAAGGGAATAACAAGCAATATCTCGAAAATGGTTCACTCAACAACAAAAATGTATATTACATAAATTGTGTATTTTAACGCGATCTATATTTTTGGGCAGTAACATTTTGTCTATCTCTTATGGTTTACCGGTTATACAAAAGTCGTTCACAATGAAGAATACTTTTGGAGACATTCCCAGAAAATTCGAGATATACATTTCATTTGTCATGAAAATATCTTAAACATATTATATTTTAATCAAAATCGTTAGAGCCATTTTTGAGAAAATTAAAATTTTCGAAAAATGTTCCATGTAAAGGGTAATCTGGGGTGGGGGGATTTTCTTGAAAACCTTCGTGTCACATCTCTGGAAGATACTGAACCTAAATATCAAGTTTGGTGTTTATCCGACTGTTCGTTTCTGAGTTATGCTGTTCACAGACATACACACACGGACATGTTTCCAAAAATGCTTTTTTTGTATTCAGGGAGTCTCAAAACATGCATTTCCGGTGAAATCTCGGTATCGAATTTTTGGGTGGAGTGCAATACTTCCCCTACTTACTATACGTAGTAGAGAAAGTAATAAAAAACAGATGGTAATAGCGAATGCTCTGCCATCTCCACAGATAATGAAAGAAAAAATCTGATGTGTTACACTCACATGACTTTCTCTACTCTTGTACAATCTAATTTTACAAACGCCTATTATCCATATGCTTCATGTTTATCGAGATGTCAATCTTATTGGTAATTTTCTTGTAGATGCAAGGGAAATATGGTAGCTTTTAAGCGATAGTCAAATATTTTAACGCTGGTTGCTATGTGGCGCATTCCATTCTCTTTGCATGTCCAGGACATAAAAAAAAATGAATAACGCATTTGAGAAAAAGTATAAGTATTGGAAAATTTAAGGAAATAACAAGCAATATCTCGAAAACGGTTCACTCAACAAAAGAAATGTATATGACATAAGTTGTGTATTTTAACGCGATCTACATTTGTTGTGTAGGAAAATTTTGTCTATCTCTTATGGTTTACCAGTTATGCAAAAGTCGTTCACAATGAAGAATACTTTTGGAGACATTCCCAGAAATTTCGAGATATACATTTCATTTCTCATGACATTATCTTAAACATATGATATTTTCATCAAAATCGTTAGAGCCATTTTTGGGAAAATTAAAATTTTCGAAAAATCTTCCATGTAAAGGGTAGTCTGGGGTGGGGAGATTTTCTTGAAAACCTTCGTGTCGCATCTCTGGAAGATACTGAACCTAAATACCAAGTTTGGTGCTTATCCGACTGTTCGTTTTTGAGTTATGCTGTTGACAGACACAGACACACACACACACACACACACACACAGACACACAGACACACACACACGGACATGTTTCCAAAAATGCTTTTTTTGGATTCAGGAGGTCTCAAAACATGTATTTCCGGCGAAATCTCGGTATCGAATTTTTGGGTGGAATGCAATACTTCCCCTAATTACTATACGTAGTAGAGAAAGTAAAAATTGAGTTTTATTTATGGACGCTCTTTAACTACTATGGCCCTTAGCGTCTCATTCTATATTGGGTATGAAAGACTGGAAATTGTGCTCAGAGGCCTCTATCAGGCTTGAGGTTCTTTTACGTGCCGTAAATCTGCCACACGGGACCACCAGCTTTACTTCCCTTCCGAAGGAAGCCATGCTAAGGATTTTTACGCCTGAAAAAAATCCATCGCCCTCCACCGGGTTTGAACTCGCGACCTCGGGAATTATAGGCTAGCATGGTAACCACTACATCACGGAGGACGACAGATAATGAAAGGTAGACTGGACGGCACCCTAATGCCATTTGCCCAGCATGAGTATAAGCAGAGATGCAGCTGCTATGCACTAATACCTTTGTGGAGATGTAACGAAGATGGTGTAGTACTGGGATAAGACCTAAAAGTCTAACTGTCCATCACACATCGATCTACGAGGTAACTCCTAATAGATATGATCACGTAGTTAAAGCGAAGTTGTAAATAAAATGGGGGAGGGGAAATCAGATTATTTATATCTACCGTACTAGGAATTTTAACGTCACTAAATTTACAACAGAATGTTGTTAAACTCTTGCTTGCGAAAGAGTATTTCACATATGCATCATACACAAACACGCACTGTTTTAAGGTTTTCTTAATCACAATTTATCACAGGGCTAAGGTCCCAGGACAAGTTAGCAACAATGTGTATGCAACCTTACTATAGAGTTCCGTAAACACAGTACTGTTTATCTAAACAAAGACGCCAATGCGCTGTCTTATTTGCTACTGTAAGCAGTACAGTTTAGTGATGGTGGAAAATGAAGTAGGACACATACATCGGAATGAGACGCACAGTTCAGAAACGGGTTTATTTTGTTACTTGCCCCATGTATGGTAAGCTAATTTGAAGGTTTGTTGCTGCTAAGTATGGAAAGCCAGTTTGAAGGTGTATTATATTTCGACTGTTGGGGAGCCGAGCTTGAAGTAGTTACAACCGCACGTATGGTAAAAAGTTTCCGGTAGCCTTCGCCCCAAATTTACTTTCCGGTGGCCTTTGCCCCAAGTTTAAGAATAAACTTTGTATTTTTTTAATATTTCTTTAAATATTATATATATTTATGTTTGCCTCGGCTGCATCAGTATTTATATTTTAGAGACATGAATTTCTTAACAAGGCGTGGTGCGGCTGAAGAATGTAGGCTTACACAGATTATAATTTTACTTCACTCCTTTTATTAATGCTTGACACGATTTAAATAACACTTCACTGATATAGAGAGCTGTGAGATTCTTTTATCAATTATTTGCACTTTTTAACACGCGCAAACTATTTTCGTCTCCTATTGAATACGTATTAAACTTCTCGAGGACGAGTCTCGCGTCTGGTTAGGAACGCTGTCTACAAGCAACTGACTTCTGAATTTGTACAATTTGCCCTATTTCAGTTTCTGATTGGCTAATCCTACTCGAATAGAATACTTTTATTTAACTTAAGCTTTTTTCTGGTTGTTGATTGGCTATTTTATAAACTGTCTCAAAAATTACATTATTGTTGCTCCAAGAATGGCTAGTGGCATTATTAAACTTTCTAATTCATTATTGCCTCAAGGTTACCTCACTGTTAGCAACGTTTAACCTATTATTCTCACAGCTCCTACATTATTAAATTACGTAATACATTCACATAACATTATTACACATGTATACAATAATACAAACATATACAATGACTGTAATATACACTTTTATATCTTGTTACATACACATATTGCTTTAAAACGGGCTGTTATTATGTTTTATATTATATAATTAGTCTGAAATCATTTAAATGTTAAAAATACTGCCTCAAAGTGCAGTCACAGTCTAAGGCAAAAAAGACGGGGGGGGGGGGGGCAGCAGACTCTCGAAGCGCATATTTGTCGAAGTCTAAATCCGTTTCCCCGGCCGGTTCACAATAGTGTCTCGGGACGCGTGCCTTTATCTTCGTTCTATTGTTACCTTTCATATTGACAGCCTGCTACAAAATATGTGCTGGCAGCCGAGCGGTTATAAGCAGGTACGTAGCAATGAGGCCGAGTTTCACATCCCGAGAATAATTTTTTTTTGCAGATTAATTATAAGTATAATATAATTTCCGATTGCTAATACATATATGATTTCAAGGCATTTATGCTCAAACATAAAAACTGAAACACAATCCTTTTCGTTCTCGAGCTAAACATGCCATAAGTTAGTATTATATTCCTAAACGAAAAAGTCAATAAAAATAGAAATTAACTTAATATCGGGAATGTAAACCCTGTGTTTCTAATACTGCCCTCATTCTACGGGCAAGGATGGTATCAAATGCCTAGTCAAATTTTCAAGGATACTTCCTCCCAAGCATCCTGTACTTAGATCCTACAAAACCACTTTTATCTGGCATTGTCTTACAGGCCACTTTAGCTCCGAAACTTTCTTCACCTCTGCCCACACATTTTCAGTAGGATTCAAATCTGGTGAGGAAGGAGGCAAACCAATCATTGTAATATCTTGCCCTTGCGATAACAGTTTGAAACCTGCTGACTTGGTGGACAGGGTGGTTACTTTACTGGAATTCAATCTTTCCATTGGGGTATCTAGACCTTGCAGAAGGAAATAGTGTTTTCGAGTATGCATTTATATGCACATGACTAATGTGCCATCAAACTGCCACAACACACCTAGGTCATCTCATGACACCCAATCCCAACACGACACGACACAGATACGCGACCTTGGCGATCCATTTGTGCCACGTATTTTGCGTCGTAACGTTTTTCTCTTGGGAGGTAGACAATTACTTTCCCCCATTTGTAAATGAAAATGTCACCTGTGTGAATATAACCTTATTCCAGTTACGGTTGACATGTTCTTCTGCAAATGGGAAGCGGGAAAATCTGTGATCGTCTGTAAGACGCTGCTTCTTAGCTACCGATCGAGCAAAGAGCCCTGCTGTAGTCAAACAACGCAAGGCTGCGAGGTTCGACCCGGGAAATTAGAATTATTTCTAATTGTAGTCACGTGCTGAAAGGGATTCCTGTCTGCCTTTTCTATAACTGCAGTGTTCTACTGAGGATTAGACAGAAGTTTTCGAAGCGAACCAGGTCGACAATAAACCATCCCTTCCCTGGATAACAGCATCATAGCCGCAGGTATAGGGACTTCAAGTGCTCTTCCAGCCTAAGACAGAGTATCCAGCAACGTTCACTAACGTAAGGAGAGATCTCCTTGTAGCCTTGTCTTTATGTGTGCGCTCAGGCATAGCAACTATTAATGCAGAATTCCAAGGCTATGAAGTACGCCAGTGCCATTCATAACTGAAGAGTAAGACAGGCTGTACATCCAATATGAGTCAAATATTTGCTTTAGTTTTTCACTTTAGAATTCTTACTAATATGGCATTTACTTTGAAAACAAAAAGAGTAATTTGTGTTTTTGCACATTAATATCTTAAAACTAATAAACATCTTATGCATGGAAAACATAGGGCATTGACATATATTTAACAAATTAAAATTTAAATAGTAAAAGAAACATGCACGAAAGATTCGAACCCAGATTGTTACAATTATGACACCCATGCGTTGCGCCGGTTGGCTAGCATGCATACACACATGAAAGACATCTTCATACTTATCGCATAACTTTGAAATGAACGCAAGGTGGTATTAAATCGGGTATTGTGAACGCAGCGTTAGCTAACGCTTCCGATGTTTTCCGAATTGCACTCCCATCTCTGGTTGTTGCTCATTTATTTTGTCTTAGGCTATACCCCTAGTCACGAAACGGATTATACATAGCCTCACAGGTAAGCCACCTCACTCCACCCTACTCAATGCATAGTAAACTTTACTTCACTCCTAATTTGTCCCGGATTCTTAGCCTTCTTATCACCAAAACACATTTACTTTTACGAGCGGCAAGCTTCCGTATCTTGTAATTGCCAAAATTGAGCTGAATATATATATTTGCTTTGAGGTTGAGAACGAACCTAGCGGTAGAGGCGCCAATCGTCACCCAGTCCGAGATCACTGCTCAGTAGCTCTAAACTGTATTCACTCTTAGGTTGATCCGCGCCAAAACAAAACCAAGGTGACCACCGTTGTAATGTATCCTTCCGTCATTCGCGCCAGAAATACTGTCGTGCTTTCACGACAATGTGGCGAGTCTACGTGGCACGTAAGCAAAAAGAACAGAGCTCTTATTCCGGCAACTTATACGGTGACTAGCATATTTTTAGGGGTTAAAAGAGACAAGATTGACAGTTACAACAAAATAAAAGTTTACACATATAATAATAGTTAATTCTAAAAGAAATAGCAAAAAGGAAAGTGGCAGGTATGCGATAACTTACATTTATTCTCTCTCTGGAAGTGCACTTTATCAACTGTTGGCTCATTTTAGAAAAAAAACGAAATTTTGCACTGTTACGCAAATTGGGTTCTTCACAAATCGTACACTCTTGCATCACGTATTTCACAAGCTTTCTGTTATTCTCGGGTATAACGTTTTTCCTGTTTCAGATTTTTCTTTATGAGCACTGTTTACACTTTTACTCGAAACACCGGTGAGCTCAGATGTTATTTTCACCCTCTTTTTCACGGTAAGTGTTGAATATTTCTCACATAACGTATAATAAACACACAACACTTTTTTTCACCACTAGTCGATGGTTTGCCCGGCTTATGCTTTATGTAAGTCGACGAAGACGCGAGAGCAAATTCAGCGTTCTCTATGATACTAAACAGAAACTGCTAGTTTCAGGCTGTAAACATTCTCCATACTCGGATGACTCATACGAATTGCATGTTGGGACTTGTAGCTCTGTTTAACAGTACAAATCAGTGTTAATTGAACTCTTAGGTATTTGTATAGAATATTATACCATTTAAGGATAAATTGATTCTAAAATTTAGACATTAGCATGGGACTATTTTCCTGCGCGCATTGCTACCGTGGCATATCTCGGTGCATTGGTCACGTGAGTTTGTTTTGGCGCGGATCAACCTTAGAGTGAATACAGTTTAGTCTTAACTCTAGACTTACTATACCTTTAGGTGCTTTCGCTGCCGTGTGGAATCCATTAGCGTTACACTCCATCTGTCAATCACCGTGCACTTAAATCATGAACGCACGGGGCTGAAATATTATGTTCAAGCATTTGAAGAAAATCTCGTGGAATATCAAGACAATTGGCCAAATCTGGATGTCATTTTTGTATAATACTTGTATTATTTGTGTTTTAATTATTTTAGGTGAATATAATGCGTGTAAATGTGTATCAGGGGAGGAGAGGGAAGAATGGTAGAGAGGGAGTGCGACTGGCTTGTATCTGAGAATTCTTCCTCTCTTCCTTTTAGGTCGATGTATAAAGAATAGCCTTTGCGATCAAGATACTCCTGCAAAGGATAATTTTCAAATGTATGTTTTAGAATGTTCAATAAACACACAGCTACTACCTACTTACTGTTGAAGAGTTATGAGTAGCCCATGACTTTTGACTCAACGCTCGTACATTGTGATTGTGCATATCTCGGAGAATTGTTGCCCTACTTAATCGCCGATTCCCTGTCAAATGGTTTGGAAGAAGACCACCTCCCTTCTGACCTGCCGACCTGGATATTTTTTCTTGTGAGAATGTGTAAAAGGGCGTATCTTTACGACTGAGCGATCCACAAGAGAAAACACGAGCAAGAGCCCTAGGCAACCTCTCCTTTGAGTTCGTGTGTCCCTCAGCGAATGACATATTCCAAAATGGTTCACAAACCTCTACTATACCTCCGCCCTGGCATACTTTTCGTTTAACAATATATACTTACGTAAAAAGTAGTACGGTAGTTTGTGAAGCCTAGTTCACAATTTTCAGGGAATGGAAATAAGAACCAAAACGGGAACGCAACGGTAAGATTAATACTCTATGCACAATCAACCTAGAACAGAAACGAAAACTAGAGGTCCCAAGCTCAATTTCATAATTAGAATTTATTCTTCTAAGGCTATTTCACAATAAATTGGAATGAGATTCCGAACGAGAAGCGAGTGTGTTGTAGGCTTTTAATAATTCACAATGAACAGAGAAAACCTGAAAGGAGGTCGTTATCGGCAGCAGCATGCAAAATCAATTTAGTGTATTCTAGTATCATTTGTTTAAGAATAACATTTCTCCGTGTGATTGCAGGTTAGTCAGATTAATTAAATAAGTAAAAAAATAAGTTGTCACTTTCGATTCCTAAACTAAATGCCGCTATCAACAGCATAAACCGAACAGAACAGAAACACATACAGCTGTTGGGAGTCACCTCGGTTTTGCTACAAGACAGAGCTCTTGAAGAGTTTTGTGTGCCACAGCTATGTACCATAACGAAAACAGCCGCAGACAATAAGCAATGATCAGGAATGGTCAACATAAAACGAATCTTCACGTAGGTATTCCTGGGCTGCGGAAAGCTCCTTGATTGTGCATGCTCACATTCAAAAATAGTGTCAACTACTTTCTAATTTTGGTTCTCGTTTCCGTTATTGGAAAATTCTATGATGGCCTTTAGTACTGAAATCCTACCTTCTAAAACTGGAAACCTCAACTCTTGATCGCTTTGAGCAACTATCTTTACTCGTGCAACACGTTTCAACAGACAATACAGTAGTTTTCAGATGCTGAAACTATACTACTCCCACTGTTGCTATAAAATAATGTGAGATGGTGTAGGAAACTATTCTACTGCTTACCTATAGTAAGTAGGGGAAGTGTTGCGCTCCACCCAAAAATTCAATGACGAGATTTCACCGGAAACGCATTTTGAGACTACCTGAAAAACACTACGATCCAAATGTTATAAATACCAGCGAGAAAACTTGTCTCCTAAGTTTTGGGCAGCTGATTTGGAAAGGGGTTTCAGGAGAATAGGAATGGGGTCAGTATGGCAAAGAACTGAAACAAATGACAAAAACATGTGGAAAGGTGTCAAAAGAAGACTAAGAAACATCAGCCAACAGGAAATAGAATCGGATTGTAAAATTAAACCTTCTCTAACTCTAGTAAATGAAATAAAATTGAATTGGGGTAAAGGGGCATATATATACTTAACTTAGGAAGAAAGTAAAGATCAGGAATGACATGGTTTCGACTGGAGGGTTGGAGGGCACAGAAAATGACTGACGATTCTGGCAGGAGAATCTGCCCATTCTGCGATTCGGATTGGAGTGGGTACATATTTTGGCGGAATGCACTCAATGGGAGAACCAGTGAACAATTAAACTCAAAGAAAAATTCTTAAGTCCGTCAAGAAAGAGATTGGCATTTGTGATCTGCTGGCTGACCAGAGGAACTGGCAAAACATGGACAATTTCTTGGCTAAAGTGCGCGAAGCTAGGTCACATTTGTTCAGTTAGTCAAAGGTAATTCATCTGTATTTTCCTTTTTCTTGTTCTTTTTCGTTTTCTTTTCTTTTTTCTGTTGTTTATTTTGTCACCATACTTGTATCTTACGGTCAATGACCCATGCACTAAATACTTGTGTAATAACTTAAATAATTTGAAACCAATAAAGATACCCTATCTATCTACCTGAAAAAGAAATAGAAAAAAGGCCGCGAGCGCGGTATGCATGCGCGCAGCATAACTGAAAACAAAAAGTTGATATTTAAATTTAACATCTTCGAAGGAATGCGACACGAAGATTTTCAAGAAAGTATCCCCACCCAAATCACCCTTTACATGGAAAAATATTACGCTGTTTTATTTTCTCAAAATGGCCCTAACGAGTTTGGTTAAAATACCGCGCATTTAAAATATTTACTTGACAAATAAATTGTAAGTATGTATGTCCTGAATTTTCTGGGAAGAAACTGAAATCTTCTTCATTCTGAATGACTTGTGTACAATTGGCAAACTGTAAGTGACAAAATCTTACTAAAACAAATTTAGATCTTGTTAAAGTACACAATTTGGGTACTTTACTAATGGAGTTAACCATTTTCGAGATATTCCTTGTTATTGGTTTGAATTTTCAAATACTTGGTATTCGTTTTTATCTCGTAGTCATGCATAGAGCATGGAATTTGAAAGTCATCACATAGCGACACGCTTTTTAAGAATCTGATTATCACTTACCTCCTGTATCCTAGAACTAAATATGTAAATGTGTAATGAAAGTTTCTATTAACAAAAATTAGAACAGTAAGGTACTGTAAGAATAATTTGTAGAAAAGTGAATAGAGAAAGTCGTTAGAGTGCAAAACATCGGATTGTTAGTATGTTTGGTGATAAATATAACTAATAAGGACTACGCTGTTTCCTCTACAGCACAAACGTTAAAATTGGACCTTAGGATACTCAGTTAACTTTATGTTGCGCAGTATAAAAAGCCGAATTTACCACCTAGGATGTAGCTCTTGGAACACAAACTGACAGACAACACAACCTCAACACCAGCTCTGAATCTTTTCATCGGGGAAGTGAGAATTTGTTCGCTTAGCACAGAACAGTTCAACTGCGTATGCCACGAATCGGTTTGTGACAGTCTTATAAATTGTGTGATGTCATAATAATAATAAACATTATTATTACTGTTATTATTATTTATTATTATTATTAGATTGGCCTTCGGTTTCCCAGATCTACATCCATGAGGAATATTTAAAAATTAAGAATTATGTAGATAATCCCATGTGCTCGAAGAATTGGGAGGGAATATTCAAGTGTGTTTTCATATTACAGCTGCAGGAATGTACCGAGCTTTCGATAAAGTGTTCACCAATTAAGCAATTGTCTAAAAGCAAAGGGGGATTTCTAATCCTTTAATTATTATATCTAAACTTGAACACACTATTTATTTTGCACATTAATCATTGACCAATACACCAGTGATGCCCAACTTAAGCGAAATAGGGGAGGAGAATTTACCCCCACGTATTGTTTGCGGAGCTATTACGTTTCGTGTGGTCATGGGTTGTCCAAACTCCAATGTTTGGTTATCGTAAATGTCATTGCAACCAGCCGTCAGTGAGTGAGTGAGTGAATGAGCGAGTGAGTGAGTGAGTGAAGGGGAAATGCTTCATAACACAAAATGAAATAGGTGTGTTAAGGCGACAATGCAACGTCATTAGCTCATAAGAGACAAGGTTGGGCTTCACTGCAATGCACGATTAAGCTGTAACTTCTAAGAATACATACAATGCATGTAACCGTTAAAGTCTGAAGTGTTGCACTCGCTTAACTTTTTCTATACGCTCTTCTACAAATTATTCTTACAAAAGCTTATTCTATCTACTTCTTGTTAATCGAGATAAACTTAAATTACAACATTTACACATTTCGTTGTAGATGATACAAGAAGGAGTAGTAGGTACAGCGATAGTTAAGCGAATTGCTACATAATAATTTTGAAACTCCATGCTGTTTGCATGGCCACGAAAAATATATATCAATTTATCACTTGAGAAAGTCTCTTAAACTTCAAACTATTAACAAAGAATGTCTCGAAAATGGTTAAAGTCACAAAAAATTGTAATTGAAAGAAATTGTGTGTTTTGACGAGATCTATATGTTTTGTGTAATAAACATTTGTCTATCTCTTACGGTTTATCAATTATACAAAAGTCATTTAGAATGAAAAGGGCTTCACAGGCTATTGGCAGAAAATTCAAGGCATACGTTTTATCATGAAAATATCTTAAACATGGATATTTTAATCAAAATCGTTAGAGAAATCTATAAGAAAATCAAAATTAACTAAAATTTGTCCATATAAAGGATAGAGTTGCATCCTTAGAAGGCAAAGCTGAAATGCCAAGTTCAGTACTTGACTGACTTTTCGTTTTTGAACTATACATACATACACAACAGTTTTCTAGTTTTAGTTAAGGAGCCTCAAAACGCGTGAAATCTGGGTATAGAATTTTAGGGTATAATGCAATGCTCCCTCTACTTACTATAAGTAAGAGAGAAAGTAAAAATTATAAATTTCGCAGACCAGTCTTAAGGATTAGCTATAGACACGAAGAAGAAAGGAGGTGCAACCAATGACAAAAAGTCTTATCAGAGGAGCCCCCAACCGATGAGTGACACTAGAAAAGAACAGACGTAGAGGTTTGTACTCGAAAATGCAACACACATTTGCACATCAAGAATGCACTTTAAGACGTAGCCAAGAGATGTCCGTGTTTATTCAGCGCATCTGCAGTTGAACTAAAACTGACACAGGCCCTAGATAATACAAAAATAGAAGGTAATAACGACAAAGCGTTTTACACAACTCCATGCATAATGCGACAGAACAATGCAAGCGACGTTATCACGGAACAATTCCGGCACCTTTAAGGTTTATATTCACGAATGAGCAAAGGGACAACGGTGAACTCAATGCATATCATTAGGGAAATAAGAATTACATGGAATTAAAGAAAGTAGATTACAGTGCATATCAAGCACGCAACCAACTGTGTTTCTATTATTCTGTCTCTCTCACTGTGTGACGGTTTTACAACTACTACCATGAGGAATGCCAGGCCACCTCTAAATATATAGTACTGTGTTGAATTTCGTAGTCTTTTTGTATGACTTCTTAACTATATAGCATGCACACATATTCGCTTTTTGTTTAGAATAAAATTAATTTTCTGTTGAACCCGTAATAAATGTTAGTTTCCGGAATATACCGCGTGAGTCTTCTCATCCTGCGGATTGGTAACTAGGCAAACCTGCATTTTACAGACGATGCGAAATGCAGGTGTGACACCGCATTCACCAGCCCGCTGATTAGGACTACGGTGGTGCTCGTTAACGTGCTCTGGTAGCGCAATGGTTAACATGCTGGAAAGTCATGGTGAATATCAGAAGTTCAAATCACCCTGCGAATAAATGAGTTTATTAATTTCTTGCATTTATTTATGATATTCATTAAAGCATGTTCTAACAAGTAACCATTTGTGTTTTAATGAAATTCACACAATTAAACCAATTAAGTGAAAGACACTTCCATGTCAAACTATCAGTTCTCTTTAAATTTACTAAACATAAAAAGTACCTTCAAGTTTCAGTATTTGAACCTGGGACCTTCACCAGGCCACACTGTTGCGCTACGAGTGCAAGTCACTGCACGTACAGTGGTGCAAAGCACGAGTGCAAGTCACTGCACGCACAGTGGCGGAAATTGATACGGCGTGATACAATGGATAGTGTGTACGGCATAGCCTGTACAACGTCGGGACTGCATAACTTCTCAATCCGCAGACTGAGAAGACTCGAAACAATCTCGTATCGATCCAAGAGGAAGATGTGAAAATCCATCAAAGTAGTTTAGTTTTAAAAGCAGTCAAAGACGTGTTTTAATCCTTTTAGCTTTTTCGGCACCCGTTGATGCCATATAATTGTCCTGCTTCTAGATTAAGTGTCGTGTGTTGCCTAACTGGACAAGTGTATTTTGGTTCTCTTTTAGGTTTATGTTTAATTCTTCAAAGCATAACAGGATTATTTTTTGTTGCCAGCGACAATCCTGAAATCTTGTTAAAGCTATAACTCGCACAAAAGCACATTCACACACCAGATTCTGGACATTCCGAGAAACCTTCTTGTTTAAAGAGAAATTTCTAATTTCCATCCGGGAATTGAAACCGAGACCTCTCGCACAGCAGGCAGGCCGACTGAACTGCGGGATAGCAAATTTTATCTTTACGTACATAAAGAAATTATTTTTTATATATTATAAGAAAACGTAGTATTGCAGTCGACAACCAAGTGTATTTTCTTTCGTGTATTTCAGTCGTCTTTCTCTCCTGATGAACACAACACAACACAAACATTGAAGGTTTTAAGTACTCCGTATATGACTGTGTTCTTTTAGCTTTCATCAGAAGGATTCTGATGTTTTACTATTTCTCTCTTCTTGGGATTTGTTTGTGGATCACTCGTGAGTAAAAGAATCTTCACACACTGTAAAATCAGGAGCCGATTTCGGTTTTGCTCTCCTGGTGGTTTAAATGCCTAAGCGCGATGTATTTTATCATTGTCTTGTTTTCTTGCATGTTTGCCGCTTTAAAATGTTCCTCGTGATGCAATTTCTTTTTTAGTTTCTTTAAAATGTCCATTACACATTCTTTAAAGATGGATAAAAAATATCTGAAGAACCTTTTCTCGATATCAATCATAGTTTTGGATTTAAGGTTGTTTATAATTTAATCCATGGTTGATTTTTAGAAATCTAAAATAGCCAAATACTTTATTTTTCCAAGAAAGCTTTTAATTTTACATAACATTTCATCTTTGATAATAACGAGCTATATTTGGGAAACAATCAGTTTCGTCATATGGGGCATCATGTAACTTAATATTTCAAACTACTTTGAAGTTAGATACATGAGACCACGAAAATTAATCTTTACTTATCCTTATGTTGAACAAATCTTTGATAAAAACTTCAATAAATGTATTGAATTTTGTATAAATTAAAAAGTTTAGTCCCGAGTGGCTTTAAAAGAAAACAATTGGGCATGTCGTTAATATTTGCACTATTTTTCTCTCTATATATTTAAGGGTTTAAATGGAAAGGACTTAGTATGCCCGAGATCTACTTATGGACAAATTTAGGCACTTTCAAGTTTGCATAATAGAATGCCATCACGAACCAGCGTTTGATAAACGGTATTGTTAGAAACTCTTACTTGATTATTATAATTATTATCCATCAAAATTCCGCTCTGATTTCAAGAGATTCCGTGAGACTAACCATAGTCGGCTTCTCAAAAACAAGAGAAGAGTAAAAGAAGTTATCTTTACAGACGTTTTTATATCCGAAAACTTGCCCGCCCAAGTACCAGTGGTCCAAACAAGCAGTCCTTTGCATTTTTATGTTTGCTGTATGGATAGGTGTAAAATAAGTTGCCGATCACTGCTATTCAAAGGGGTAGTGCAGATACAAAGCGAAAGGTCACTGAGGTAATGCTGCTGCCTGCAAGTGTTTACGTGGTAGTTTCTACTGATAAACGATAATGCCCAAATAGAAAATAATTTAATTCTAACTCACTTTAAGGGTACATAAATATAATAAAAATATAATTTTTTTAATCTTCCTAACTTTGCAGCACCAATTGTGCCATATAGTTGTACTGATTGTAGATTAAATGTCATGGAACTAAATGATTTAACACATGTGCTTAGGTTTGCGTCAAGCGGCAATCCTGAATTCTTGTTTATGAGCGAATTCCTTATTAAATAACCGATAACACCCCCCCCCCACACACACACACACACACACACACACACAGGTATCTCAAATTCAACACTAGACTCCAGGTATACTGTAAAATGCCTTTATTTAAAGACAACTTTCTGGAGCCCAGTCGGGAAATCGAACCCGGAACATCTCATATAGCAGGCAAGTTCCCCACTGAATGAGTTATGGGATAGTAATAGCAGTTTAAGTGTTCGTTTTCAAGCATTGGTCTTTCATTTAGCGGTCTCCTCTCTGTCTGTAGGGAGTTGTGCAATTTGCAGTTCCGCTTAGACAAACCTTTTGGCGTCCGCGCTATCCGGTATGAGCTAACTTCAACTAAGGACGGCCTGTGTGGGCCACCTAGTATGTGTGTGTGTGTCTGTGTGTAGTTTGACAATATTATTTTGGTTGCCTTCGATGTCATAATGCGATATTAAATTAGGGGTAAACAATTAATATTTAATCGAAACTACCTGTTCACCCGCAAGTGTAAACAGTACGCTGCAATTTTATACGTATTGTTAGTGCTAAGCGATAAACAGGAAATTGCACATCCTACTGAAATTCCCTTATCATAGGAGTTTCCAACTTTAAATTATAGTTTTATTTATGTTAATTGGTCTTCCACACACACCAAGTATGGGCTAGACTGTAAAGGAAGAATCAAACTGAAAAATTCAATCCAAATCCAAGCTATGGCATTGAATTTTTCAACTTTTCGAACTCTAAAATAATCTATTTTAAATAATCTAATAGATTAGGTAGTATTAATGAGGATGTACGAAACAGTAAATAAATCAGCTATTTAGTTTTTCAATAAAAAATCATCGTTTGAATCTTTATATTTGATTCCCATTTAAATTTGTATAAATGAGAAATACATTACAGTTGTTAGTAATTTAAAATTATGAAATTTTCTAGTCGGTTTCAGTTCATTTATATTAGTTTTCTTGAATAAAGTATGTAGCTGGTATCCATTACCTGATATTGAGGTGTATTACCTAAAACATAATAGTTATGGGTTTCATTTAAACGTTCATTTAACCTATAATATTAATTTGGGCGGGAAAATATTTTAGGGATTAAAACTCTTCTATATCTGAATTTCTTCCTTAGTATGATAAATTCGGTAATATACGTTTTAACCCTTTTTAAGAAAAAACATCCACTGTTTTTCTCTTATAAATATAATTTTTCAGCTAAAATAGAACCTATTTAAACAATTGTATTAAATTGAAATTAAAAATGTATAATTGTTTCTATTGCTGAACTAGATTTCCAATCTCCTAACTGTATAAACATTTAAAGTATGTAATTTGCATTTATAGAAATACTTAAATGTTCAGAGTTGAATTCCTATTGTAAAGAACAAAAGCATTTACGACACCAAAGGAGTTTTTACATGAACAGACCAGGAATTGGCAATAGGTGGATAAAATGTTTGATTGTTACACATTAGATATTTCCTGAAATTTTGCTTTCTTCACCGTAGAAACTGCTTTAGCAACGTTTTAAATGCACCTCCTGCTGCGAAGCCCGCTAGCTGTTTTGTATTTAAACACTTTTTTGTCGTGCCACAAGCTCTGATCGCTTTACCTCAATTAGTGGAGAGTTCTAGATTATTCAATGTTCATTACAAACTTCAGGCTCTGCATGAAACAAGAAACCTTCTACTTGATCACATTAATGGAGACTGTTTTCAATGCAAATTACTCGACGAGAAAGCAACAGCCCGAAGCGATCTTCTCAGTTTGTTTTGACTGGCACGCTTCTCTTAGGTAAATCACATTTGTTTCACTTTTCCACTACCATCCATGTATTACTTCTACTATAGCCGCAAATGCATTTTTTAAACCGTCTGAATACAAATGAAAAACCTTTTTAAGAAAAAATAAGTATTTGTTTATGTGCTTTTTTCGTGTGCGGGTTTATTACCCTATGACACAAGCGATTGAACCGATTTCTACGAAATCACATACACCAGGTGTTTCTCTTGAAAAGCTTTTCTCCTGGAGAATATTTCAAACTTGAATTTCTCAGCCACAAAAACCTTATGCGATGCACTCAAGTGACAAATTCATATACAGAGTGAACCACAACTCCACCGACTAACTTTCAAATGTTGTTCAGAGATACCTTCCGAGTATTTTGGTATGAAGAACCCATGGTCTCGGCGGTTGGTTACAGAGTAATAATGTGTAATTATGATTTATTCAGTTTGTTACCCAACCACCCTTGTTTCTGTGAAAATACTCTCGCAACAGTGAAGAATTGTGTATAATATGCAATAACCAAAACGTACAACACAGAGTAATGCAACATCCGCAGACGAAACACGTACACTTTTATCACACTGTGTTCAATCTGATCTGTCAGTGTACCGTATAGTACGTAACAATGCAGAACTGTTCCCTTACAGTTGTTCAAAGTGTCGACCACCATGATCACGGCAGAGTATACAGTGACACACCATTGACTGTCTTACACGCTCAAGATTCCAGAAGTTTGGTGTACTACTTCCGCGGCTGCGATAAACAACCAGGTTCGTGCAAATATCGACCAGAATCTTGTAAACTAGGCTCTTCACATGCCCCTAGAAGAAGAACTCCATTGGTGTCATCTCTGGTGACCGAGCTGACCATGTAGTAGGACCACCGCGACCAATCCATTGTCGTCCAAACGGTACATTAATGTGGTTAATGTGATTCCTAACATCAAGTGCAATTGTGATTCCTAACATCGGCGCCCCGTAATGTTGAAACCATATAAGGTACTACTCTCAGCCAGGGGCGTAGCGTCAATGGATGTGAGAGATGTGTTACATACCCTGTAATTTTCCTCATACTGGTGGCAAAATTGGTGTTCATTGCAATTTTGTAGTACACAACGTTCTAGTATGAAAATTGAGCTTTTCTAAATAATATAATTTGAATTCGCGCCACGCTGCGATAACTTGAACGCAGTCTGTATCGAGACAAAGCTCTGGTCAACGGCACCTGCCGTCAGCTGGAGGAAACTGGCGTTGTGTGCTTGACCCTGGTGACCCATGGTATATACTTAGTTGGAGTACATCTCGTGTTAAAAAATCGTGTTCATACAATTGCATTTATAAATGTGGATACTAATTCGCGAGTTGTTTTGTTTCTTGTATGTGTGTTTCTTCAATTGTGAAAATTTGAGCATGCTTTGGATACTTGGTTACACACTATCAAAGAAAATGTAGGTTAAGATTTGCACGGGTTCTAGGAGAAAGGTATGTACACAGGCAGTGTACATCCTAGAGGTCACGAAGTGCATAAGAGCCACAATAGCAAACAATACGTTGTTTAAGTGCGGTTGTGGCAACGAAAATAGAAACTATTGTGTGATCGAAAAGTTAAAGCTAAGAAGCTTCCAGCTATTAAATTTCTCTGAAAAGGAAGTTGTAAATAAAGCAGGTCCTCCAAAGCCCATACTCAGTATTACAACTAAGGTTAAAAAAATGTGCAAGGCATTTCAACATCAAAGTTAATGAAAGTGAGTCATGGCTGTGTTTTGTCGGTCATGTCTTTTTTCAAATGAAAAGTGCGTCTGGAATTTCAACGGTTATAAAGATTTAAATAACATTTATAAGGCAGCCAAAAAGCAACTAAAACTTTTTGGGAAAACTCCCAGAATAGAATTTTCATTGCATAGTCTCAATATAAGCTCTCAGTTGAACAGCATAACAACGAAGTGAAAAAGAATAGAACTTTACTTTCTTACTTTGTACGGGCTATAATTGTTTTTAGGAAAGCAAGCACTTGCTCTTCTGGTCATAATGAGAATGAAGGATCTTCAAACAGGGAGAACTATATTGATTATTTAAATGAATTAGCAGTATGACATCTCTGTGAAAGAGCACTTGGAAAAGACTACTGTTTTTCATGCAACTTCACCTGATTTGCAGAATGACTTAATTTCAAGTGTCAGTGCCGTCATGATGCGTGAAATTAAGAAGGAATTTCTGGTGCCTTCTTTGTTTCATTGATGTTAGATGAAACTCTTGACATAAGTAGTATACAATTCTACGGAGATTCTCTAGCTGAAATATTGTCTAGTTGAGATTAAATATGTTGATATGGGCAATTCTGTTTAGTTTGGGTCATATTTTAACGAATTTCACAATATACGTTGAGTTGCATACCCAAGTCTGATAATCAGGCTACGCCATTGCTCTCAGCAGTACTTCTAGGAATTGTAAAACGACATATTGAAGAAACGTTTTGTACAGTGTACAAAGCGTTCAGTGTATCAGGAAGTGCATACGGTCCAATCACATAATCTTTGGCAATACCAGCCCATACATTCACAGAAAAACTGCTGTTGATAGGATCGACACAACAGAGCGTGTGGATTTTCGTATTCCCATACATGGCTATTCTTATTGTTGAATATGCCCTCTCTTGTAAACTTGGCCTCGTTTGTAAACACCACCAAAGCAGCAAAATTGTGATTTTCTGCACATAGCTGTAGGAACCAATTTGCAAACCCCACTCGAAATGGGAAGTCCACTGGCTGCAATGACTACACCTGTGAATGATACGGGTGCAATTGTTCATGTACGACTCTCAAAAGAGTTGATTGGATTAAGCTCGGAGCTCATGCAAAGAACATGACTAAAAACGGCAGGATTGTCACCAATCGCGTTTAACACATTCTCTTCCAGATCGGGTGTTCTGGCATATTTCGCAGGGCCAGTATCCTCCATTCTAACACGGAAATATCCAGTTTCTAGTAGGCGCCTATGTACAGATGCAGAAGTACTGTGATGTGGCTGCTGTCGGTGCGGGAATAGTTCAGATTAGCGTCGTTGTGCCGCTCTTCCATGGCATTCACTGAACCCATACAAGAGGTCATACCGGCCAACTCTTCATCAGTAAATCTATCCATACTGCTGTGTATCACTGTTAACGCACAGCTAAAAAACAAAATCCTAGACAGAACCGAGCAGTACTGAATGCCAACTTGAGAGCAACTAGCTAAAGAGGGCTTTACTGCTATCAACAGCAGATACGTGGGCGAATGGAAACATCGACGCACATCGTCGACACTTGCACTGCTGTGCAGTATTTTCAGTGCAATACAGATTTAAAGTTAATTAGAGCAAAAAACCAAATGAAATGCAATTACTCTGTAACGAGCCGCTAGAGATCATAGGTCCCTTATACCAAAATACAAAACTACCTCTGAAAGTTTGTTGGTAGAGTTCTGGTTCACTCTGTATAGCACTATTTACATAGAAAGTAAGTCTTCTATTCTGGCTGTAACTCATGTCATATTTCTTCTCAGGAATTATTTCAAATTAAGGAAGAAGTTTCCAAGTGGAACCGGCATTCAAATGTTTATTCATGGTAAACTCTTGTTATGTAAATAAGAGAGGAAAAAGGAAGAATCGCAAACTTTTCAGTAAAATTACGGTATAGAATATTTCGAAAATCGCTAAAGCTACAAAAATATTTCATAGGAACGGGTATTTTAATGAGCCTACATGTTTTTCCTGTAACAAGTTTTAGCCTGTCTGTTAAGATTTTCTGGTTATGAATTACACAAGATTCATCAAATAGAGGGAAAGTTGTAGGATATACACAGAAAATTTAAGACATGCACCTTATTTATCATATTAGTATATTAAACATGTGATATTTTAATAAAATATTTAGATCTATTTGTTATAAAATAATAACAATTTTTCATGTAAACGAGAATATGGGGGAGGGTTATTTTTCTGAAAGTCTTCATGTAGCATGCTTGGAAGATCTCAACTAAAATCAAGTCCGATATTTAACCCACTTTTTACTTTCTCTACTACGTATAGTAAGTAGGGGAAGTATTGCATTCCACCCAAAAATTCGATACCGAGATTTCACCGGAAATACATGTTTTGAGACCTCCTGAATCCAAAAAAATCTGATGTGTTACACTCACATGACTTTCTCTACTCTTGTACAATCTAATTTTACAAACACCTATTCTCCATATGCTTCATGTTAATCGAGATATCGAGATGTCAATCTTATTGGTAATTTTCTTGTAGATGCAAGGGGAATATGGTAGCTTTTAAGCGATAGTCAAATATTTTAACGCTGGTTGCTATGCGGCGAATTCCATTCTCTTTGCATGTTCAGGACATAAAAAAAATGAATAACGAATTTGAGAAAAAGTATAAGTATTGGAAAATTTAAGGAAATAACAAGCAATATCTCGAAAACGGTTCACTCAACAAAAGAAATGTATATGCCATAAGTTGTGTATTTTAACGCGATCTACATTTTTTGTGTAGTAAAATTTTGTCTATCTCTTATGGTTTACCAGTTATGCAAAAGTCGTTCACAATGAAGAATATTTTTGGAGACATTCCCAGAAAATTCGATATATACATTTTATTTGTCATGACAATATCTTAAACATATGATATTTTAATCAAAATCGTTAGAGCCGTTTTTGAGAAAATTAAAATTTTCGAAAAATGTTCCATGTAAAGGGTAGTCTGGGGTGGGGGGATTTTCTTGAAAACCTTCGTGTCGCATCTCTGGAGATACTGAACCTAAATACCAAGTTTGGTGTTTATCCGACTGTTCGTTTTTGAGTTATGCTGTTCACAGACACACAGACACACAGACAGACACACAGACACACAGACACACAGACACACAGACACACAGACAGACACACACACGGACATGTTTCCAAAAATGCTTTTTTTGGATTCAGTGATTCTCAAAACATGTATTTCCGGTGAAATCTCGGTATCGAATTTTTGGGTGGAATGCAATACTTCCCCTACTTACTATACGTAGTAGAGAAAGTAAAAAGCATTTTTGGAAACATGTCCGTGTGTGTGTCTGTGTGTGTGTGTGTGTGTCTGTGAACAGCATAACTCAAAAACTAACAGTCGGATAAACACCAAACTTGGTATTTACATTCAGTATCTTCCAGAGATGCGACACGAAGATTTTCAAGAAAATCCCCCCACCCCAGACTACCCTTTACATGGAACATTTTTCGAAAATTTTAATTTTCTCAAAAATGGCTCTAACGATTTTGATGAAAATATCATATGTTTAAGATAATGTCATGAGAAATGAAATGTATATCTCGAAATTTCTGGGAATGTCTCCAAAAGTATTCTTCATTATGAACGACTTTTGCATAACTGGTAAACTATAAGAGATAGACAAAATTTTACTACACAAAAAATGTAGATCGCGTTAAAATACACAACTTATATCATATACATTTTTTTTTGTTGAGTGAACTGTTTTCGAGATATTGCTTGTTATTTCCTTAAATTTTCCAATACTTATTCTTTTTCTCAAATTCGTTATTCATTTTTTTATGTCCTGGACATGCAAAGAGAATGGAATGCGCCACATAGCAACCAGCGATAAAATATTTGACTATCGCTTAAAAGCTACCATATTCCCCTTGCATCTACAAGAAAATTACAAATAAGATTGACATCTCGATATCTCGATTAATATGAAGCATATGGAGAATAGGCGTTTGTAAAAATAGATTGTACAAGAGTAGAGAAAGTCATGTGAGTGTAACACATCAGATTTTTTTGGGTTGCACTGTTCACAAAAATACGCGTGTTTTCTCTTAAATCTCGAAATCCTCTCCAGCAGGACTCGTCGCTCTCTTCCAACAGCGTCTTTGTGTAATAAGCGGCGAAACATAGCGTTTTAAGGGCGAGAAGTGATATTGTCGACCTCACCTTGTCTCGGTGGGAACACGTTGAGTGCTTAAAACTTTTAGTTTCGCACATCTTTCATACAAGGTTGCTTAGATAGTCGCTCGAAAACCCCTACTATGTTTACATTTAAAAAAATAAAACAGCTGATAACCTTTTATAAAATTGCTTATACAAAACATTTAATTTAATCTCGAGAACTTCTAATATTGAGAGAGTATTAGACTCATATGCAAAGAGATACGGTCTTTGGACATTTAGTAGGCAGCTGCAATCTTTTTGTTGGTTGTTAGGCAGTTGTTGAAGTGGAATGCTGCTTATCATGTTCAAATTGTTTTTTCTACCACCTGCTATAGTGAGCAGAAGTAGTATTATATTCTACCCAAAAATTGTGTTTGGATGCTTTGAGGTCTCCTGAATCCTAAAGAGACATGTCATGGTCATGGTGCATGTGTATGTTAAAAATTAAATGAGATTTATTTATGGACGCTCTTTAAGTGCTGGGTGTTATCGTCCCGTTCTATACTAAACGTGAAAGACCGGAAATTTTGCTCAGAGCCCTCTTTATCAGGCTTGAGGTTCTTTTAGGTGCCGTAATTCTATGACACGGGACCACTGGCTTTACTTCCCTTCCGAAGGAACCCATGCTAAGAATTTTTACGGCCGAAAAAAATCCATCACCCTCCGCCGGATTTGAACCCACGACCTCGGGAACCAGAGGCTAGCATGGTACTTCTAGACCACAGAAAACGTCTGTCTCTGTCTCTCTCTCTCTCTCTATGCGTGTGCGCGCGCGGGTGTGTGTGTGTGTGTGTGTGTGTGTGTGTGTGTGTGTGTGTGTGTGTGTGTGTGTGTACAGTATAACTAAAACCAAAAATTCAGTTAAATTCCAAATATTGGTACCATTTTCCAAGAATACGACAGGGAAATTTTCAATGAAATCTCCCCACGCCAAACTACCCTTACATGGGAAAATGTCAGTTTTTGATTTCCAAAAAAATGGTTCAGTAACGATTTTGATTAAAACACACGTTTAATATATGTGCATGACAAATGAAACGTGTATATTGAATTTTCTGGGAATAGCTCAAGAAGACCACTTCATTCTGAATGACTTATGTAATTGGTAAACCTAATGGGGTGGACAAAAGTTTACTGCACAAAAAAAATGTAGATTTCATTAAGACACAAAATTTGTCAATTTTTTGTGATGTATAACCGTTTCAGAGATATTCTTTGTTATTGGTTTGAATTTTCAAATACTTACACTTCTTACTTTCTGTACAACGTATAGTAAGTAGGGGAAGTATTGTATTCTGTCCAAAAATTCGATATTGAGATATCACCCGAAATACATGTTTTGAGGCCCTCTGAATCAAAAAGTGCACTTCAGAAAAAGTTTCGTGTGCGCGTGTATGTGAACAGCATAACTCAAAGCGAAATTCGGATCAACACCAAATTTGGTATTTAATTTCAAGCTCCTTCCAAAGATGCCGCATGAAGATTTTAAAGAAAATTCCTCCATCCCAAATTATCCTTTACATGGAGAATTTTTCAAAAATTTTGATTATCTAGAAAATGGCGCTAATGGTTTTGATTAAATAGCACATATTAAAGATTACATGACAAATATAATGTATATCTTGAATTTTCTGAAAATAGCCCATGAAGTCCACTTCATTTAAAAGAAATTTTGTATAATCTTGTATAACTGGTAAACGTTAAGCAATAGACGAAAACGTACTACACAAAAAATGTAGATCTCTTTAAAACACAATTTAACGTAAGTTTTTTTTTGTGGTATAAGCCGTTTGAGATGTTCGTTATTAAAGGTTCGAATTGTTTATTTCTTGGCCATTCTCTTAAAATCCTTTCAACATTCAGTTATTTATCGTGGAAACAGTATGTAATTTTAAGGCCAGCATATAGCGTCCAGCTCTAAACATTTTGATTATCCATGTTCTCTTTCTGCCTATAACGAACTGTGTAACGTACCTATTTCTACAAAGGTTTATTTGGATTAGAATGCAGTAGATAGAACAACAAGCTTGTGTAAGAACAATTTGTGTACCCACCGATAAACGATACAGGGTAGAGAAAGTCATGTGAGTATCACATATTAGATTTTTTTCAAATGGTAAGTCGCAATTCTTTTTTCTCGTGGTCACACAAAGTGGAATTTCAAAGCGACATAGCGACGGGCTTTTTAAAAATTTACTATCGCTTTAACCTACTTTATCCTTTTTATATCCGAACAAATGTGAATGAAACTTTATCTCCAATTACAGGAAGTAGACAAAAGACTGAACTTTTGTAAGCATAATTTTTATAAGAGCGAGTAGGTCATGTGAATGAAACACATCCGATTTTTACTTTCTCTACCACGTACGTAGGTAGAGAAGGTATTGGATGCCACCAAAATATTCTATATCGAGATTTCACCGGAAATATGTGTTTTGAGGCCCCTGAACCACCGTGTGCCAGCTGTCTGTGAATAGCATAATTAAAAACGAAAAATAAAATAAACATCAACCTTGGTATTTAAGTTCAGCAGTTTTTAAAGATACGACACGATTGGCATCTCAATGGCATTTCGAAAAATATAATAAGACTTGAAGCACCTTTATATGAAACGACTGTCTAAAACACTTTTCATGTTTGTCTCCATTCAGTAGCTTTAAAATCGGTTGTTTGGATCTTTCCAGTTATGTTGCACAGAGACTTGCTGATTTATGCGAGTAAAGCATATTGGATAAAAAATTGGAGTTACACAGTGTTAGTAAAGTCAATATGAATATTTAGTTCCATAGAAATATGTGAAGCACAAACACTCGTCCGTGCACAGTTTACAATTCAACATGGAAACGAGACTGGAAATGCTTCACACGAACTCAGCTTTTATTGGAATGCTAATCCCTTTTGTGTTTCTTTTGTTGTGCACTTCCTCCCGTTTCATCCTCATCTCTTTAAATTGCTTTCGAGAATAATTAAAAGGTTGCAGTAAAATCAAATCCTGTTCTCTCTAATCCATCGCACTTCCTCATCTTTTTAACTGTATTACACCGACAAAGGTACGGAACGGTGTTAAAAAATCTCATTACAGCGTGCCGGAAGTTTCGGGCTTATATTGCACCATATGCAGAAAACTCATGTGCCCTTTCTGAGCACTAGCAAACTTAATTTCCTCTGCATAGAAGTTAAATCACAGTGCTAACAAGGAATGTAATGTCCATTTTACTTAACGGGCTACCTGATATCTGTTTCGAAAGGAGATCGTCTTTCAATCGCATTTGTTCTTATATTGCATTAAACCACTGAATACCGTAAAAAATGGAGGAATATTGATAGCATTTATAGCATTTTTTACGTTTAGATTTAAAGCATGCCCATTTGTGTTCGTTATTAACTCACAGATACATTCAAGCCTTTACCTTAATGGCACCAAAATTAATTTTGTTAACTTGCTTATGTTTATGTATGAGACAGTACGCTCCGCGCAGCATAAAGAATCATAATGGTAATAAATAATAGTAATATACCTGTGTGTGAAGATTATGGGGAGCGTTAAGAAAACATGTATGTTTTGAATTGAGAATACCTATACTACGCAAAGCCAAGCCGAGCCAAGGTTCTGGTAGGTTTAGAACGATGAATGTAGCGTCTTTGTTGTTGTTTTCATTTCTATAGCCTCCTTTAATTGTTATGATCATATCGGAAGCTTTGACAGTCATTTGATGGTGATTTTACTCTTTGAACTTTCAGGGTAGTTTACTGTAGGTTTTCGTCGTTTTTGTTTTAAATGCACATTAAATCTCACATCCACACCTCCAGATCCTATGGCGGGTAGCAAACAAATTAAAGAAAATTTTCAACCCGGCGGGAATCGAACCCGGGACCTTCGGGTGAGAAGTCAGCTCGCTGACCACGCGATCACGGAGGCGGTTTAAGTCCTGCCTTTATCATTGAAGTCCCGATACAAATATTTCCGGTACCCAGCACAGTCCAAGGCTTATGCCGTGGTTACGATCAACTTAACGTAAAGTGACTTAACCCGAGTAACATGAAAGTATTAAATGCAGCTATTTAGGGTCGACTTGACGCGACTTGACTTAAGGCAACGTAACTTAAAGAGTTTGGCAATGCCAAACTTTACCTTCACGTTGCGTTAAGTTTGCCATCACTAGTAATTTGGACTAATCGGTGTGAAGCTGTAGCATGAAGTAATAAAACCAACTACTCGTTACGTTAAGCTAAGTGCATCCTAATTAGACCGTTAGTTTAGCTGCATTTCATAACGTCACGTTCCGTCGCGTTAAGTCATAAGTAAAGTTCATCGTAATCCTGTCATTAAGAACGAGAAAGACCCTTTTTAACTGTTAAGACTGGCCGGTTTATGAAACGGAAAGTTCAATGCTCCGTTGCAAATATGAAGTCGGCTTCGGAATATAAATTTAGAAAAATTGACCAATGAGCCAAATACGCGGCCCAAGTACTTAGATGTGTGCACCGAGTTATAGGTTAATGAGGATGCGTAATGCGATGCGTGCGAGTTAGACGGGCGTTAGTAAATTGCACTGAATTGAGGAAGTTTTAAATTGCACCAAGGTCTCTAATCCACAATACAAACTGCACTGTGTAACTAAAACCACAAGATGTAAATAGCACTGTTCCCTATTTTCGTGCGTTTAGTGAAAAGTGTCGAAGACACTACCGCATTGCTAAGCGCATACTTGACTGAAAATATATTGCCGAAAATGCAGTTTTCCTCCCTACGTGGGCAACAGATCATCATGCACTGGACGAAATACGAATGCGTATAAATCCTTTCATTCGTATTTCAATGCAAGCTTTAATTCTTGTCATCCACTTGTGCATGTGGGAGAAATTACGTCTTATTAGACCGATGTCTGTGCTAAAATATACAGCACCAAAAATCCACACACGGGAAAACAATACTTTCACGATAAATAAACATATATTCAGAGACAAAATAGTAAATATGAACAGAGTCAGATTGATCGCTTCGCATTCGTCAAAAGTATTTGCTATTATTTTTCAAATAAACTAAAAAAATAGAATTTTATGGGTGATTTTAAACATTTCTATGACATTTACGATTAGATTTGTGCAAGTAAAGTAGCATAAGCTACGGAGGAAGATTGAATAAGCAATGCAGTCCGCACAGTCTGTGCAAAATCATTGAATATGTATCCTCAGTGCAATATACATCCATGACTCCAAGTGCAATCAGTGCAATTTATATCCTATATCTTTAATGATTTATTGAAATTAGAGGTCTTCAGTGCAATGTACAATCGCCCTATTAGACAGCGACAACGCATGAAGAAAGGCGACTGCCAAATAAATATCAGTGAAACACAACCATCGAGTTCTTTACCACCTCGAGAAAGATCCATGCTCGCATGAAACCGGAACCACCCTACCAAAGACCTGAACCCAGGGCCTACTGCTGAACATTCCCTGAAACTGATTTAGCGCATATCAACTCAAGTATAAAAACCAATTTCCGATGTTACCCCGTACATGGGAGAACTTTGGGACATCTTAATGCAGTTTATGCAAAGTTGTACCAAACAGGAGTTACTTTGGAATGTGACTCTTAACACTATACATTTGGTACAAGATAACTTGAGAATACAACAGAAAACATTTTACACATTGAGTATCTAGAAACGCGTGCATCGTATATAAACAATACAAAGAAAAGCAAGACCCAATGTAAAATAACTACACTGAATGCATGTAATCATTATCATAACAATTCTTACATTAAAAATCTGATGTGTTACACTCACATGACTTTCTCTACTCTTGTACAAACTATGTTTACAAAAACTTATTCTCCATATGCTTCATGTTAATCGAGATATCGAGATGTTAATCTTATTGCTAATTTTCTTGTATATGCAAGGGGAAGTGGTAGGTTTTAAGCGATAATCAAATATTTTAAGAGCTGGTTGCTATATGGAGCATTCCATTCTTTTTTCATTACCAGGACAAAAAAATGAATAACGAATTTGAGAAAAAGTATAAGTATTGGACAATTTAAGGGAATAACAAGCAGTATCTCGAAAATGGTTCACTCAAAAAAATATAAATGACATAAATTGTGTATTTTAACGCGATCTACATTTTTTGTGTACTAAAGGTTTGTCTATCTCTTATGGTTTACCAGTTATGCAAAAGTCGTTCACAATGATGAATACTTTTGGAGACATTCCCAGAAAATTCGAGATTACATTTCATTTGTCATAAAAATATCTTAAACATATGGTATTTTAATCAAAATCGTTAAAGCCATTTTGGAGAAAATTAAAATTTTCGAAAAATGTTACATGTAAAGGGTAATCTGGGGTGGGGGGATTTTCTTGAAAACCTTTGTGTCGCCATCTATGGAAGATATTGAACCTAATACCAAGTTTGGTGTTTATCCGACTGTTCGTTTCTGAGTTATGCTGTTCACAGACACACATACACGGACATGTTTCCAAAAATGCTTTTTTTTGGATTGTGGGGTCTCAAAACATGTATTTCCGGTGAAATCTTGGTATAGAAATTTTGGGTGGAATACAATATTTCCCTTACTTACTATAGGTAGTAGAGAAAGTAAAAAGTTATATCTTAAATTCTTTTATTACAGTTGCTGCATACCAAAAGAAAACATTTTACACATTGAAGCCAATCTGATCCTTTGTAAGTTTTCCAATCACATGAACAATACTCATTGATTTCTTCATGTCTTATGACGGCTACTGGTAGGCCTGAGACACTTAATTCCAAACTTGAAAGGCGCTGCTTCTCAGAGAGTGACCTCAAAGAGGCCTGCACGTAGGCTCTTAAGAGCTCTTTGTGCCTCATATTTTAGGCATTACTCAAGTTCAATGGTCCATATGAAACAGACCACATCCTTGATATCTTCCCTTCTTATCTCCTCAGATTCCAAAAAGAAAAACCCTAAGGAAACATACCTATGTATAATGAAACCTTCGCATTCACATAGTATATGCTATAAGGTCTCAAAATCCCTTGCACATTTCCGACATAGAGGGTCTTGTGTAAGACCCATTTTGCATAGATGTCTGTGCAGAATGTTGTGGCCCGTGAGATAGACCACAGCTCCTCTGAGCTTAGATCTGGTCAAATTCAGGGGAAACTCGCTCACTTTCAGGCCCGATATCAAAGCACGGAGAGATTTCAAGATGAGCTCTCGCCATAAGTTGGGTTCTCTCATACCTAACAGTTCTATTTGACACACTGCAGAAAGGCTCAGGTCCAATAAAATCGAGCCCCGATCCCCTCTTTACAAAAGTGTCCGCCTTCTCTTTCCTCAATTACAGCGTGCCCAGGAACCCAAAGTGTAATCGGACAGCTGGCACAGATTCTGTCCAACATCCTCTGGCATTCATTGCCACACCAATCTGGATGTAGTTTTAACCGCCCTAAGGGCTTTCAAAGCTGACATATTGCCCGAGAATAGGGAATAGGTACACATCCGCTCGTCTTGTAAGGTGCTGGTACTGATTCTGATGGCACTGGTACTACTGGGCCATCCACTTCTTCGCTATCAGATCCGCTCAGGCTCATGCTTTACCGGGCAATATTTTTCTACTCGGTTTCTTTTTACCCGTTTCCTACTGCCTCTCATTTTTGTAGCATCTCACAAGACAACTGTCTAAGAAACACCAATATATTCTTCGCTCTCTGCATCAGGAAACTTTGCGATAGCTGTTGTAGGATCAAATGGAACTAGTTCTGTTAACCAATGCTTCCCATTGCAGGTAAAAGCCCCTGCCTCCGGATACCAATGTTCTCCCATGTTACAATATCGGAAACAACTACTGCTAATATTATCACCGCTAGTTACGAAATGAAGTGGGTAATGCTGATGAATAATTTGTATGCAAAGATAATAGTCCAAACACCCATCGTTTAATACATGGCGCCGCCAGGACTTGGTTCTGGGAGGGGTTTGACACCTATAAGTACATTCGCTACTGCAGAGCAGCTTTATACCCGCTTTGGCTGTCCGTCCATAACCACGAAAATACCCATGAAACTATGCATATTAGAATATAAATATACCAAGCGAATCCAGCAAGTATCCATTTTTAAAGAAATCTAAGGTGCTACATTGATATAACTTTCTCTGCCTTCTCTTCTACAAACTTTCTCACAACAGCTTTTCTTCTACTTCTTGATAATCGAGGTAGAAGGTTTTAAGAAACGCATTTCGTTGTAGGTACAGTAGAATACAGGAGGCTGCAGTGATAGCTGCTAAAAAGATATAGTTAAAACTTTGGTTGCTATGCGAGGATTTTGACCCCTGCACGAATTAATGGACTTCCTGTATAGGAGCTCCAAAGAGTTTTGGTTTGAATATGCTTGAAAGAAAGGAGTCAAGAAGATAAAACACGAAGAAACGATAGCAGAGATCTTCCTCTCAGTTAAACTGAACTTTATGAAGCTGTATGCCATCTCCAAGGTAAAATTAAACTTCCTGGTGACTAATGGAGTTTGCTTTGTTTCGCAGGAACGACGTTTAATTAACAGCTCATTAGTCATTTGTAGGATTCCACAGTGCTGATCGTAAAGAGGAACTAACTGCTTCAAGCTTGTATTATTTATCAATGTAATATGGTTATTACGTGTACGAAAAATGAAAAAAAAAATACTGAGTGGAAATGACTTGGCATAGATTTGGTTTTAACGATCACAAACAGAAAATGTTTGTGGCAAATGAACTTCGGGATTTTTAATTTACCTAGAGTTGTTTTAATCTATAACTTTGCAAGCTATAAATTCGTTTTTTAAATAGAAAGGTGATTTTTTTTAAAATAATTACATCGTTGTACATTGGTGCACCATTTTCACAAGCTATTTCACTTAGGGCTATGAAATGGTCAGAATGTGAGTGTGATGCAATAAAAACTAAAACGTTTTCTGATTTGCATCAATTTTTCTAGGTGGAAGAAAGTTGTTTTTAAACAACGAAAGTTCATCTGTGCCATAGTACTAGACGAAAAGAATATATTTAAAACATGATATGTTTTGCTTTACTCTCCTCTGATAAATGATTTAAATTTCATTCAATCAGAAAATGAAAACTACATAGTGACGAAATAATGCTTAAATTTCAACTTAAAAAATTAATTTCTTGCTTGCAATGCCGTAGATTACAACATTTTAGATTAATTCAGTAGCCCAAAATTACCTTATTTGGCACAAAAAGTTTCAGAAATCTGATAATATTAGAACCAAATATACACCAATATATTTTATCCAATTTTTTGTCGTGTTTCGTACCACGTAATAAATATCTTCCTTTGATAAAATTCGTACGGGCTCTTTGTAGCTTGAGACATTAATATTTGCTTGAAAAGATATCTATCCTAAGTGAACTCGTAGCATCTATATGCGTTCTTATTCTGGACTATAATGATTTTATTCGCCATTTTTTCAATACATGATCATACCTTCCTCAAAAAACTTTTCTTCAAACCTCTATTCCTACTCAACGTTTCCTGCTTTGGATTGATTTTCCAGCTATTCGTATTATAAATTCTTTAACACTAATTTCGATATCCAGGATTGAAGATGTATAAGAATATTTTAATGCACTTTGGATCATTTCCTTCATTCTGCTTTTCCCCATAGTTTGGCTACTGTACTTGGGAAGAGTCCTAAGCTACCCCACGTGCTATTTACAAATTTATCTATGGATCTTACCAATCTTATATGTACCATAAAACACCACATTTTCAACTATAAACTGTTTAAGGAATAATAAAAGTTTTGAAGTAATATTATAGATTTAAAGAATACTTAAATGGTCCTAGAGAGCGAATGGTTTCTGTACAGAAAATAGAGGAAGTCTGCATCAGACGAAAAGCTTCCTCAATGCGGGGTCATCAGAAACGTTTTCAGATTCCTTAAATACAAAAATAAATAATTTTTAATGCAGAGAAGAGAGAGAATAGCATGCCTCATAAAAGATGGTGAGAAATGTGTAAACGCTTTCAAAAATCCCATTTTATGACCTGGCTTCTAAAATAATACTAGACGCTTAATATACTTCTCTATCAAAGCATGGCTCCATTTACCGGCTATGCTCGTCGTAAAATAACAGATATTGGATTACCTAGAAATCCGATTTTACACGAAAGATTCCGTTGCAAGACACGGAAATCCGTGCAGTAAATCCATACAAAATAATAGGACCTATATATTTTTAATAAACAAGTAGTGCATAGAGATACAGAAATGTCTTACATCATTTCTTGGACAGCTCACCGACGTTGTGTGTTAGTTTGGATTTTTCCAAGAAGACTCTGCTACCGCGCATACCGCTGAGGAGTCAAATTTAATTCAGGAAATTAAATCGCCCTCACAATCCCTTGTTTTAACTCTAAGCAATTTTTATCTATGGGGGAACTTGCAACAAACCACCATACGTTGGAAGAGCTAAAGAAAACAGGCGAGAAATTTACCTACTCAATTTCGGATATTGAACCCTCGAGTGCGAATGTAGCTCTTCTGAGATGCCAGAAACATGTGGGTACAGAAGGATAACATTCCCAACATTTTTATTATCATTGTAATTTTAACTGTAATAGAGAACGACAAGCGGTTGCGGGGATTTCATATCTCTTTCGGAGGTAGACCGATCCGAGGCAAGCTGCCGTGCTGGTCAGAGTGCAAGGGCAAAGCACTGTATAATAGGGCATCTAATTTCTATAAATTGTTTATGACAGAACATTATAACTTTTGTATATACTTTTCTCTCAACCATTCTGTAATGTATCTAAATATGCTTAACCTTCACAATAGTCGAGCACACATAGATTCCATCTGACCAAGCCAGTTTTGTTGCGACAGTTCTATTAGAGGGGAAACAGGTATCACGATGAACTTCACGTGAAGTTAAAAAATGTTGCTAACTAAAGGCCTAAATAAGATGCACTTAACTAAAAGGAATGACTGTTGATTAGTAGTAGTTTAATTACCTCATGCTACTGCTTCACGCAGATTTGTTCTAATTATCACGTGATATCAAACATGACGTAACACGAAGCAAATGATTAACATTGAGAAACTCAAGTTACTCGCACTAAGTTGTCACATTAAACCCTAAGCAGCTCCATTGTTTTAGACTTTCACTTTATGTTCGTAATCCCGGCTCGTAAGACGCGGCAGCGTCCAACTAGTTAAAAATAGTCTTTCAAATGATATAAGTATGCTAAATACCCAAGATTATTACTGAAAATCTAAAAATTTAATTTCGAAAATCCTGAAAGCTTTCTTAAATGACGTTACAAACATACAAATTCTGCAATAAAAGTATAATAACGTTCCATGTTTAAAACTGTTGACAATCCAAAGAAGCAAGGAATCCTTAAAAATAATTAAATTCAATTTTACACCGAGTAATGTCACGATAAAAACTTTACTTAGAGGTACACTCTGGAAATAGTGGTTTTAAAGTTAGTTCTACTTTGTATAATGTTTTACATTATCCATGACGGGGAAAACCCCTGTAAAATGGTGATGGGTTTATGTTTTAGTCATTGGTGAGAGCGTGCCACAAATTGGACGTGTTCAATTTTCCCAAACGTTGCTCAGTGGGGCTTATCAAAACCAAATCCGTAGTTGAATATGCCAGAAATGTAAATAAAACTCGGTAAGTTAAAAATAAAAAAATCCCTCACGGGGCAGAGTTAAAATGTTTCTCACAAGAGTAAATGAATATCTGTTCCCGTAATATTCATCTGCATTAAGGAGAATATTTAAATTAATGTTCTAATGAGTGAACGGAGTATCTTGTATCGTTGAATAATTCAAGCAACTGGTTTAAAATAAGACACTGAAACGTTAATTTTAATTAACAATTCAACATTAAGGTTACTGTAAATTAAAACAAATAGTTGATAACGTTGGAAGCTTCACTGGTTATCCTTAAAGACAGATAAGCTAGATGTAATAACCTAGAGTTTTCTTTATTTTTCTAGAACTCAAATTGTACTTGATGTATGCATTAAGTGTAATAGTAACACAGAGAGTACTCGGGGGCAACAAGTACGTCATACAGCGTGTAACATTGTCAACAAACGCACAACTGAGAGCGAGAGAAAAGCTCTAGAGAGGTTTTTCTTGTTATCGAGAATAGTTTTGAAATTAGGATTTTAATTCTTTTTTTCCAGAAAAGTTTTAACGTTACACAGAATTTAATACACTCCAGAAATAGTATGCAAAATTTATTCAAAAGTTCGAATGGGGTACTTATCAAATGACTCCTGTTTACATTTTTTAAATTATTTTCTTAGAAGTAAATAGGATCACGAAAATGAATTTTTTATTATAATTATGTTTAACGAAGGATAAAACGTCAGCTAAATAGAGCTGAAATTTGTATAAATTAGTTATTTCAGTAGGAATTACCCTAAAAACAATACCTCCAGTGTTAATTTTGCACTTCCAATCTTGTTAACTCCCTGAATTATGGAGACTAAATGCAGTTTTGGTTTTACTCCCTTGACGGATAAAAACAGTTTTAATGCTATAATAAATACGTAAACAGAAACAAAACATATTTAAAAATTAATTTATCACACACTTTACTATCATTAATAATTTGTTTTTCTGTTTCAATAAATGAGAGCTTTGATTTTGTCTCTTATTTGCCGCTTCTTATAAAGTTTTATTGCAGATTGTTAACATTGCTTTTGGAATACATTTATAATATTTACTGGCTTGTGGAAATTGCATTGTATTTGCTCTTTTAGAGATACGGTATACTGGTACAGGTCGTTCTATACACATGGCGCACACGCCATCTACAGGGTTCTTGTGGACACTACTGGACGTTGTAAGTAGCATATTTTAATACACTTTTGTAAATTCTTGTCGCTTTTGTTCCGTATACAAGTTATACAATACCCATCACACGCATCCCAACAGAGGCATTATGGGAGCGTTGTTTGTGTTGTACTTCTGCTACCAACATTGGCAATCCCAACATACCGGAAGGTACGGGTTACTACCTACACCCAAACGGTTAGTTGCTACTTATTTAGAGCCCTTAAACGCAAAGCGTAGGCCACTGTCGAGGGCCCTAAGCTGCAAAGTTTAGCCGAGAAATGTTGTTTTATTTTCTCTACTACATACATAGAGAAGGTATTGCATTCCACCCAAAAACTCGATACCGAGCTTTCACCGGAAATACATGTTTTGAGGGTCCCTGAACCCAAATAAACCACTTTTGGATACGTGTGTGTGTGCGCGCGTACAGCATGACTCAAAATTGAAAAGTCGGATAAATACCAAATTTGGTATTTGAGTTCAGTATCTTCCAAGGATGCGACGAAGATTTTCAAGAAAATTTACCCTATACATGAACATTTTCGAAAAGTTTTATTTTCTAATAAATAACGATTTTTATTAAAATACCATACATGATAGATATTTACATGACAAACTAAATGTATTTCTTGAATTTTCTGGGAATAGCCTAGGAAGTCCAATTCATTCGAAAGGAATTGTAATTGCGTGGAAACGGTATGGAATTTAAAGGCTAGCATATAGCGTCCAGTTCTTAAACATTTGTCTATCGTTGCTCTCTTTGTATCTATAACGAAATGTGTAATGCAGCTATTTTTGCAAAGGTTTATGTGGATTAAAGTGTAGTAGATAGAAAAAATAAGCTTTGTAAGAATAGTTTGTACACCCATTAATATAGATAGAGGGTAGAGAAAGTCATGTGAATTATCACATCATATTTTTATAAGTACAGTGGAGCAGTTCAAACCCCAATTACACAGGATAGCATATATTCTTTCGCTAAATTTTCGTATGCTGGCAACAATCGTTTAGCAACATTTTGTCTTCTTCGGTTGGTTCAGTTCGCCTCACACGATCGCCAAATACGAAGGGTGGTTGAGTCAAAGGATTTCCTTCCGACAACTACTGCATTTATTTATTCCACAAACTCCCAAGAATACTCTGGGTATTGAAAACTATAGATTTCGCAAATAATTCAAGCTCATTTCACCCATTATCCAATACCGTACTAGACCGGCTCTTTCTAAGAGGAACCTCAAATAACCGCTATGCACTTCTAAATCCTAATAAATTCATACATTATCTGGTAGCAAATTAGCACTGTCACAATTGTATAAACAAACTATTGGATCTACCTCCAAACTGACAGCCTAATCACCATCCAACAAAATCACTGCAACAATGCCGCCCAATATGCAAATAAAGTATAATTCAGGAACAAAATGAATTATACACTAAGATATACTCACTCGGTATGTAAAATGCACATAACCTTCCTCACAAAAATGAAAATATTATTCCCACAGAATACGAAAACATACTTAAAACCTCACTAGTGCTCTCAGTCGCCATTTAAGCAGCACACAAAGAAGTCGAAACAAGAATAAGACAACATACTCAAAAGTCCTACTTTCAAACCACCTACTAATAAGGATAAGATTATGAATTGCATACATAAATATTGATTCTGCAGTCTTTAACAGCAATAACCTGCCTCCAAAACCTAACTGGTTTGCTTTTCTGTTTCCTCTCATCGACATTTGCCCATCTTTGCCAAACCTTTGAAGCCTTCAGTAATATTATTATAATACTTCGGTTTAAAGACATATTTGTAGTGTTTAACACAGCATACCTATAATTCAGTTCCTTGTTATGAAGCTGTCCCCATTCAAGCAAAAGCGCCTTGTTCCTTCACCTGCCGTCGTGTCCTCTTGCATTCTTACACCAGACTGTCAGCTGTATTTCAGTACTACGTTACGTATCACGCCTTGAATACTACGCTAATCAACTCATTTGAATTCAAAATGTTATGCTGGAAATTTAAATGACAAAAGTATTATTGCCTGCCTCTATAGTGTGGGGCTAGCGTGTCTACCTCAATTCATGAGGTCCTGATTCGAATCTCGGTTAGGATGAGTTACCCGGATAAGGTTTTTTCTGGAGTTTTCCCTTATCCTGAGAAGGCGAATGTCGGATGACTTTGATCTCTATTGACCGCGGGCTCATTCGAGTATCATTTCACCCATTTCATTCACTCGTCCGATATAACCTACCAGATTAAAGGACGTTAAACTAAAAAACAAGTATTATCTTCGTAATAAGACCTGTAAATAAATAACACATTGCACATTGTAAAGTAAAACTTAACACCGGTGATAGTTATTATAGTTTATTTTTATGTTTTTAAGTCATATTAATAACTAGATTGGCCAATTCGTACTAAACAGACCTTTAAAACGTTCCTATATGTGCGCGTGCGTATATTATGCAAGTGAAGAAGGACCAAACTGTCGTTTGTAATAGAATTCCAAACTTAGGAATGTTTCTGGATGGTTTCTGAGGGTTGCAAAATTATAAATAATTTAATATTTTGAATTTGTGTTTCAATGTCTGTGGCTCGCATTCGGAAGGTCCCGGTGGCCACCCACTCTAATCATGGGGCTTTACGTGGCTTTCCTCTGGTTGCCTAAGCGAATGCTGGAGTGGTGTATTCTACCACAGGATGAACAGTTTATCCTCCTCTTTCAGCCAGAATTGCTCACGCCGGCCCTGCAGTTGATTTAACCATTTTTTCCCTACATTTAGCTGGAATATCAAGAATTATAGGAGCTGTAAATTTTATCGCGATTTCTCCTTTCCCTCTTTTCCTGTCATTTCATCTTTCTCCCTTTCATCTTTCAGGCAGTGTCTCCAGGTTCCGTAGTCGCCTGATGGTAAGCAAAGTACATGGTCACTGCGCTTTGGAAAGATTTCTACTCGCCAACTACAGGTTGCCTTGGCCTGCCTCCAAGGGCCACTTCGTCGCCCTCTTACGGCACTCTTCGCGTCTACTGGCGAGAGCGGGTGTTTCATACTGGAAATGATAGAGACTTCCTTGCGTCTCTGTAATCTGGGCTGCCTGCGGCTCCCTCCCTTCATCCCTGCCTTCCAGGAATGTAGCCACAAAAGACCTAGTTCGTTGCAGTGGCGAGGTGTTTCCCTCCGGTAATTACCTCATTATACGTATATTATTATATCGGCATTATTATTGTGGCTGCTGCTGTTGATATTCGCGCTTCTTTATAATATAGGTTAAGTTTTCCTATATGTTTGTGTTAGTATTAAGGGTAAGGTGTATTCCAAAAAATTCTAAAATAATTCTAAAAACACAAATTTCTGGTTTTAAATTGCTCCTTAGTGTTTACAAAATGAGAGAAATAATTTTGGCTGTTCTACCCCTCTTAACACCTCATACGACTTCCATATTTAACTTAGTTATTCACAATTTAAACTCTGGGGTTCATTTTTCATGGTAATTTTTCGTTTACATCGAAAGAAAAGTTTCAGTTTCAACAACTATCAACATAAAGCATCATATTTTAGTTATGTTCTTCAAACCATTAGTAATATGTTTCCCTACAAACTTTGTTTGTTTGTTTGTGTTTGGTCCCACCATGAGCAACACACAGGGACATTGAACACGACATACAATTATGAAATATGCTGCATATAATAAGTTAAATTGCCCTGATAATGCATTGCCAGTAAAATGAAAAATATTGAATTATTTTAAAAAATCGAATATTTGGGCGTTTCAGCATTTTGCAATACACGCAAATACATATATTTGGCATTTATTGGAGAATATTCAGTAAAAAATATTAATCATACCTACAGAAAACTATAAACAGTAAAAATAGTATAATTCCAATATCATAAAAACTACATGAAATTGAAGTCGCATGAAACATTTTAATTCTCAGAAGTACTTACCAACAATTACATGTATTTACGTCAGAGTTTCATAACGCGAACAATATACTAGTTTTCTTAAGGTTTTGTTTATTAATACATATTTTGTATCTAGCGTTCGTGTTTTTCTTTTTCAGAAAGAAAAAATATTATTGATTCGGAAATTTCAAACTGTCATCAACATCCTTATTCTTAGTTTTGCATATCATTATAGCTGTTTTATTTTAGGGGTTTTCTGAGTCTGTGTTGTTGTATAACTCTGCATTAAAGCGATATTTTACGAAAATTGCTGATAAGCAAATAAATGTAATAGTGCAATCAAACGTGTACAACAGCATTCTATGAATTGGGGGCACGCTCACTTGTTGATATATCTACTGCTTTCACAGAAAAACATTCCTCTCGTTGGAACTCTGCCTTTAACCGCAACGGACGCTATGGTATGGTAATGGATTATCAATTAGTTTGCCTTCTGATTGGCATATTCATGGATAACAAAATATGTAAATCAAAACAGAAAGCTGATACTTTGTTTATACACCGCCATCTAAGCTGGTGCGCTCCAGTGTGTTAATTTCTAGAGAGCAGTCATGCATACGGAAACAGTACCTTCTGTAAAGTGCTTGTTCGTCGTTTAATGGTGTCATCATCCAGGTCAAAATTTTAAAAATCGATTGAATAATTGCTAATGGATAACAAACAAGAGTAACACATCTTTTATTAAAACGTATATTGCCGTGACAGCGTGTGCATAATTATGACCAATTCTGCTATTTATTCTCATCTGACTCTAAAAATAATTTATGAGGGTTCGACATCACATACATGTGATTCAATAGAATAGCGTCAACACTCATGTTGTGCGGGAACATTTACAGAAAAGTATGTTTGGGCTCTGTGGAGCGCTAAATTTGGACAGAGCTTCAAATATGATGGAGGTGGAGGTACGTCCCACGTTCTATCAAGAATCCTCCTCCAACCGAACAAGAGCATCTCGTTGTGCATTAAATTACAAAAGGGTTCGACCTGCTGACCTCCTACATGGTTAGAGAGCCTAAATCGGCGATGCAGAAACTGATATACTGGTCGAGCCCATTAGAATGCCAAGCATGCACTGCAGTGTGATGTCGCTCATGTGCGGGGACATTATAGACGCAGTTTGTCCGTCCAGCTGCAGTGACAGTTAATAGGTTGCATAATTACTAGGATAATGAAAACAATCTTAACTAACTTAGAGCCCTCTAGGACCCAAAACATGTATTTCCGGACATTAGTGCCGTTTTAAAAATAATAGTTTACCGCCCCGTAAAACAACCCAAACGCTGCCCGTATTGTTTAGAATCGCCCGCTACATCGTAATAAGACAATAAAGAAAAAAGCCTTGTTCGTAACAGCCATTAGTTATTTCTACGAGGGCGATACTGAAAAATTTTAGAATGCCATATTTCTAAAACCAAATTAATTTTTTTTATATTTGACAGTTACTTTTAATGTTTTGTGGGTTAATTGCCATGCAGCTTGTTGGATTTGCTCTAATAGTTTGTTAATTATCATCATCTAAAGATTTTCCGTTCGCCCAAAAATGAATTTGACTGGAGAAAATTTTCGGGCTATGATTGTTTACGCTTTTAAATCATCATAAACGCTAGCAATTTTGAAGATCGGCTTAAAAATGCATTTAGTGAAGAATCCCATATAAGGCAACAATTTATAATTGATACAGCGAATTCAAGAGAGAATCGTTTTTTTCTTAGTGATGAATTCCGTAAAGGATACCCAAGAACTGCTGGTACTGATGAAAAGATTTCCCGCTGTTGGAGCAATGCCTGAAGAAGATTGACGGACATCTTATGAATTTATTCGGGTGACATTGGACAATATTTTGCTTCACATCAATACACAAAACTTTGTTGTGGATGGATTCCACATAAACTGACTCCCGATCAAAAACAACAACGCATTGATTGGTGCAGAAAAACTCTGGAAAAATTGCAAGACAGCATTTCAAATTTGATTTGGAATATCGTTATGGTGGTAAATCTTGGATTTATTGTTATGAACCTGAAAAGAAAACTCAATCGGCTCAATGGGTCTTTCGAATAGAACCTAAGGCTACAAAATTCCGACGAATTCGTAGGTTGCTAAGAAGATGGTTGCTAGTTTTTTTCTAAAAGGGCCATATTGTTAGTGTAGCATTAGGAGAAAGTACTTTACTGCCGATTAGTACACAAATGTCTGTTTACAGCTAATGTTTTTAAAAAGTTAAAAGTTTGTATTGAAAATTAACAATAATGCTACATCATGGCAACGCATCGTCGCATACAGCCAAACTAATAACTGTGCATCTGGATTGCCTAAAGGTCAGCACTATGGACCTTTCACCATACATTCCATCTTGTGGTTTCTTTTTGTTTCTAAAAACTACAGGTAAAATGCGTGGAATAACTTTTTCGTGATCAGTTGAAGCAGTGGAATATTATAAAAACCTGGTTTCTGAAGTGCCTTTGGAAGAGTGGCATTATTGCTTTAAGGACTAGTTTCATCAAATGCAAAAATGTATTAATGTTTAAAGTGGAGTATTTTGAAAAACAATAAAATCATTTAAATGTTTTAAATAATTCTTGATTGATTTTCTAAACGTTTTCAGTGCTACCCTCGTATACATATGATCTCTTTGAATGTTCCTTATCATAACATACCTATTTATATATCAAATATGCAAAATAAGGCTTTAGCAGACGACTTCAATGTTTCCGAAAGAGACATAAGCCCTGAGTGGAATAAGAGTGAAATACGTATTTCGCATACGTGTCGCATAGAACAGTTTTTAGTAAACGCTGTCTAGATTATGTAATCAAATTAAAGCCACATGTTAGATATTCTAAATTCAGTTTCAGAATACGTATAAAGTAAACAAACGACTGTCTATTGGTTTGCAGCCATTGTATTCATTACATTTGTTACTCTTTATTATAGAGTAACAAATTATTAACAATAAATAAAACAGTTAAAATTTAAAACTGTGATGTTTATATTAAATGATTATTAGTTTCAGGTTTATAGGCTATGTACAAACACATATTTTGTTTTTAAGCAGTGATACATACGAAGCACTTTATATATCAAAGTCTTTGTCCAGTTTTGTGAAAATATGAGTGATAATCTCGATAAATTATCAATCCGAGGCCGAAACATTGAACCGGAACGGCGAAGCGTTGATTTTGTTTAAAACGTCGCTTAGGATTTCCATTACAACCTTAGCGGTTTAGCATCTTAGGCCACTAACGTACTATTTCTCGGCTCGTTAACAGTCCGACATGCAAGGTTATAGAGAACAGCTACTAAAAAGTTTTTGTACATTCGATAAATAACTATATAATTAGAGTTTCAGCCGTATGAACATACAACGTCAGGAACTGCTAAAACGAATTTCGCGAGTCATTTTCTATCTCTTTATCCGGCTGTCTTATTTATTTTCTGCGTGCTGCTAGATGTGGCGGCGCCGTAGCCAAGTGGTTAGATCGCTCGCCTCTCACCAAAGCGACCCGGGTTCAATCCCACAGACCCGCATGGGCGGATTTACTTCGGTTTCCCCCGCCATGTTTCATTCCACCGGTGCTCCATCATCACCTTTCCTATCATTCATCTCTCATTTCCTCGCTCCCACCTCGGGCGTGTGGCTGATCACCCATCTTGGTCTCTTACTCTCTGATTCTTAAGCCCTCTGCCCCCCGTCAGACGTCTCCCCCGGGCGTTGTCATACATCTTGGGGTGAGCGAGTCCGTTCGGGTGTTTCCGCTTTGTAATTAGTGTTACTACTAAGTGGTATCATATGTGCATCTTTGGTAGTTCAGCGAACGAAGGCATTTTCGCCATCCCTGCAGATTTTGAGAGAACAGTTTATAAAGCAATCCTTATGCGGGATTGAGAAGTTTGGCACTACTGGCGTTGACACAAACACTGCCTCGCAGCATTCAAACCTAAAGAATTTCTGTTCCTTGCTTAAGTGGTTAGGCAATATCGTAAGTTACTTGTAGGTTGTTTGATACACTTTGTGTGTGTGTAACAGACGGCCTCTGTTGCGTAATGAAAATGACTGCTCGAATCAACATCTGACATCTCGCTTTTTTAATGTCATTTCTCTTGTTTCAAGAACGCGTTTAAACTTGATCTCTGTTAGTTTCAGAAATCCATATAATATTATTGATTTTTACAAATTTGAGCGCTGTTTTAAAAAATAGTATATGCCACACGTGTTAAAAGTTGTTTTAGTTTGCGAGTAGGAATGTTTGCGAAAGGACCGTTTTGTTTTCCAATCCTACTTTTACCCCTTGTATCATAATCTACTATTATGGCATCCTAGGTAAAGGAACGTTTCTGTTGATTTTGCGCGAGTAAATGAGAGTGGACAGAGAGAGAGAGAGAGAGAGAGAGAGGGAGAGAATAGGTATCGGCATGTAGCAAGCTTAGCTGGTGTTTTTGCCAGTTATTAGTTGTGTAAATGTATATAGTGATATAGATTATTATTTTTATTATTATTATTTTTTTTAAACAGAAGTTGATAGCAACTTGTCATTCTTGTCATGTTCGTTTCCACAAATGCTGAGTCGACGAGGAAGGGGAAGAGACAGGGGGAGTGAAAGAGAGAGAGAGAGAACACAGCACGAGCAGAGCTGCGGATTCTGCTAGTATTTAAATAACCTACCTGTTAAGGTTTAAGGAATTAAATACATTGCATGCATAATGTAGTCAGCATTTAAATTTAATTTTAACACCAAATACAAAGCCCCCCGTTTCACCTGAACGCTCTTAGTAATTTGATCTACATAACACCCTCGGATTACGCCAAATACATACACGCGCCGCATTTGCGGACACAGGCATTCAATTATGTGGCGGCAATATCCAACCATTATACTAAACGTCAAAGACAGTTGCAGCTAAGCCTAATACGGCAAAGTTTAACGAGGAGGCACATTACTATTATTAGTGGCTCATGCTTAAAATACAACAGAGAGATTGAAGCCCTTGCCAGAAGTGACGTTAATAGAACAAACATTTTCGAAGCTCTGAAAGCTTAGAGTGAAATTGGTGAAGCACCAGGGTCTTTTTACTAACGAAATATTCCTTAGTTTCAGGCAACGCTACAATAAGCAGCTGAATAGAACAAGAGATTCTTTTTAAAAACTCAGCATTTTGCTGATTTTCCTGTCAGCCAAAAATGAGCGTGTGACATATGACCAGCAGCGGAGAGGGACAGCAGCTCGACCTAAGGAGATCTTTTGTACCTAACGGGACGCCCATGGGAGGGAGGGGTGAGGTGGGAGGAGGCACAGGCGCGGCCGGATCAGGAGGCACGACAGAGCAGAGGGTAGGATTCTTACAGTTTTCAGGTTGAAATTTCCCGGTGGCAGCTGGTACAACTAGCTCCCCTCCCACTACAGGATTGCACATTCCACTGGGAGTTACTGGGACTCAGAACCCGCCCCGAAGTTTTACAGAGAGCATCCTTTTTCCATGCCATTCAACGCCGAGACTCCCGCCGACACTTGCAGCCCTGAAACAACCAAGCATTTGAAACATGAAGTGAAATGAGAAAGGAAGTGAAATGGAGGGGAAGGAATTCAGTGGATGTAATTAATCTTCTCAGCATTCGCCTAACGACTCGAGGAAATCCCAGAAAAAAACCCATGAGTCAGGAAGGCCGGTCGCGGGAATCGAACCCACGACCTCCCGAATGCGAGTCACACGCGCTACCGTCTGTGCTGCCTCGCTTGGTAAAATAAATGAGCGCAAGTGAATTTTTAAGAAGCTTAATAAAAATAATTCATATCAATCAGATTTTTTGAAGTTCATCTGAAAGGAGAGTTTCCTAAAAATCCCCTTATATTGCTGTGGTCACAACCATAGCAATTAATAACAAACATATCGTATAAAACAGAAAACAGTATAGTCCCCAACTGCAGAACTTGCTCCACAGGTGTGACACCATTCTCAATACATTTCCTCAAACATTCAACAGTTTCCTTACAAGCCCTTCAGAGTTGAGAATCAGAGTAGCTGCTGTGACTGTTATCCTCTTCAGAAGATGATACACATTCTAAACTTTGGCACCCTGAACTTTCAAACTCTCCCACACGGAGAAGTCCATCGGGTTGACGTCGAGTGCTGGCCATTCCCTCTATCTCCCAATCCATCATCTGAGAAAAACTCGTCCAGCTAGTGAGGTACGAAAATTGTGTAATGATGTAGGCTTCCACCATGCACACATCACTCTCAGTAACAGCAGTTCTTCAGTTACACAATGAGTTAGTGAGCTCCCTGTTGAACTCAACTGCCATGTAGCTCCGCAACCACCCCTCTTATCCACAAATAAGAATAATGTCCATTCTACTTTATTCATCAGTGCCATTAAATTAGATTAACGTAAGTATTGAATAGGAACATATGCTCCAACACTGAAACCTTGAGATCTATTATATCATTCTCCATCTTTATTATTTCTATTTAAATACACCAGTATCCTTAACAAGAAATTGTAGGCTATTAATTAGACTCTTTCTTGAGAGATATCGTGTTGAGCCAGTCACGTTCAGCTATTCATATCTTCATCTGCCTAGCGCTTTGGTAGTTTCCTCCTCCTCACCACATAACCTTAAAATTGGGATTTCCTGAAAGATATTCATTATATAAAGGTATTTTCTTAGTCTACATTGACATCTAATGAGGCCTATTATTGACCTCACTTGTAGCCTACTGAAATTTAAAACGACTTCAGTAAGGGATAGAGTTGGTCTCAACAACATTCTCTTAGTATGTCTATGTCCTTGCGTCAATTGCTGCTGGTGGTTATTTGTAAATCACTCTGAGTTGATTCTCCTTTAGTGGTTAAAGAAATGTCAAACACTGGCTCAGGGCCAACAAACTTTTGAGCAGAGCCTTACTTTGCTAGGTATAGGTGTAGGTTATGCAACGGAGTGGGACACCCCTCACAATGCGACCTACATACATCCATTGTGGCTACCACTCACCAGGAGGAAGGAATGAAATGAAGGAACCACAACAGGCTACAGGCCGCAGGCACATAGGTCACAGAGTCGCGCGGAAGTCCCTAAAATTCCAGGCTCGTCCCACTGCTGGTGATGCCTAGAGAGGGCGATGAACGACTCGTGGACCAAGCAATCCTCTAGTGTCCATGGGGATTACTCTTTCCTTTGAGCAAGCATCCGCGTCATCTGTCCGGCACTGCCATACGCCATGAAACCTAGAAGAACACCTGAAACATAAGAGGGAAACGGAATGAAAGGTAAATGATGGAAAGGAAGTCGTGTAGATGAGAAACTATCCCAGCATTCACCTGCCGTCCAAAGAAAACCACGAAAAACCGAAGGCAAAGGCTATTGCTTTCCATCTAAATCTTTAACAGATTGAATTTCTATGCCCTAACCAACCTTCTCTAAGAATTAATGCTCTGATACCCTCACCAGCCTGTAGATAATTACATTTCCTGTATGAATTTAATAACCTAAAGGTTAATAAAACCAATTGCTAACGCGCATCTCATAATACAGTTTAATAACAACATAAGACTGAATTGGAATATGGTGGTTTATTTTTCTACTCGGAATCTGGATGTAGCCTTACTCCCATCAAAAACAACATAGCCATGTTGCCTAAAGACGTAGTCGAATTCCCCACTTAGCTGTGCCCAGCTATTAGTCAGACCATCATGTTTGTCCGCACGGAGTAACGTATACTGGAAGCGGAGAACCGCAAATCAAAAAGCAATATTAACCAGAGGACTACATCACCCGCGGGGTCAATCACTGAACAGAGCTGTGGTTTCCTGCAGCGAGGATCCTAAACGAAAACTTGCCCCGACCCTATGTTGTGGGTTCCCGTTCATTTGCTGCTACTCTACGGCCATGCGCTATGGATATGACCGTGTGCAAGTTCTAATGCTTCGTAAGGAGAAGACGGCATAGGGTATCAGCCATGCCCTCCTACCAACGGAATTATTGAACAGTAAGTAACAAAGCTCGCTACTCCGCTCTCGTTATTGCATTAACTGCTGAAATTCCTCTTAGTCCTATTCCTCCTCGTCTCTTCATTCTCTCCCTCTTCACTTTATCTTCCACACCCTATTATTCCATATCTTTCTATCTCTCTATGTGCAACACATGTGATGTTTCGAAAACTGGCGATAAAATGTTAACTTCAGGTATTTAAAAATCAAAACATTTCTAAAACGTGTAATACAGAGAAGTTGGTGCCCAATTCTTATACTTTTTCTGCAATCGGAGATATAGGTACTGGTTTTGAAATAATAGTAGTGAAAATATGCCGTGGTTTCTTAGATATTCACTTTAATGAAGGTTTGTAAATAATGAAACTTGTCACAAACATTATGCTTATGCTTATAAACTTCTGTTATGTAAATTGTCCAAGAAATTAAATTTCATGGTTTTTTTGTAGCTTTACCACTACTTACAAGGTACTGCATGCCATCCAAAAAAGAGGAAATGCATATTTTGAGGCCACCTGAATCCAATAAAAAAATATTTCTAGAAAAAGGTCCCATGTGTGTCTCAAAAACGAAAAGTCGGATAAATACCAAACTTGGATATGACAAGAAAGGTTTTCAAGAAAGTCTCTCAATCCAAACTACCCTTTACATGGAACATTTTTCGAAATTTTTTATTTTCTCAAAAAATGGCTCTAACGATTTTGATAAAAATTACTTATATATATATATATACCTATATATGTAAAAGATATTTACATGAAAAATAAAATGTATACCTTGGATTTTCTGGGTAAAACCTTTGAAATCCTCGTTATTCGAGAGGAATGTTGTATAATTTTGGACAATTGGTAAACGTTAAGAGATAGACAAAAACATACTACATAAAAATGTAGTTCTGTTTAAAACACAATTTATTTCCAATAACATTTTCTGGTATCAACTATCTCCGAGATATCCGTTATTGGTTTGAAATTTTCATTACTTTATACTTTTTAAGTTCCCTCGCTATTCATTTGTTTCTCGCGATGTCATGGAAAGAATATGGAAATTTAAGGCTAACATATTATAGCGCCCCGCCTTTAAACATCTGCCTATCGATTCGACTTGCTCTGTTCCCCTTGTACCTACAACGAAATGTGTATTGAAAATATTTCTGGGTTTGTGTCGATTAACAAAGTAGATGGAAAAATAAGCGTTTGTAAGAATAGTTTGTTGAAGCAATATAAAAATAAACGATAGTGTGTAGAAGAATTTATGTGAATCTAACATATCAGAAAATTGTTCCCTGTCTACTTCCTATTACTCATCATAAGCATTCACAGGAAATGGTTTAAAATAGTTAATACACTACTAAAACGCAAATTGGTGTAATTATGTTATCCATGATACTATAAACCTTTGCTTGAGCTAATGACTAAGGAAATAAACGCTTACAGTTTGTGTAAAACCGTACTTACCGCCACTATAACGCTAGTACTTCAGAATATGTTAAAATGTTCTACATTGCCCCCCCAAAAGCGATGATCTTATGTCACTACGACTTACTGACAACTTTGAACCCACAAGTGGCCTTTGCCATTATAGGATAATTGTATAGTTGCGTAATACACTGATACTTTACTGAAAACTACTCTCTTAATTTAAATATCAATAGTTATTTATAATACAAGTTTAAAAACGAAGTTTTACTTTGCGAGTAGAAAACCAAGCTGAAGTCCCAGTGTAACAATTCTAGAGCAAAATAAAATAACTTTTAACATGTGATGTCATATAATATTTTAACAGCCCTTAATATTAAATTATAAAGAATTCAGTCGAAATTTGTGTGGAAATAGCAATGTACATTCGGACATGCGGACACAGCCCTAGTCTGTTGTTGTTGGACCTTCGTTGTTGTTTGACCTTCATAGCACCAGTGATGACAGCATGATCACTTACACAATCGTAAAATTCTATAATTCACAGCAGGCTGTGGCAATAATAAATCAATCGAATAAGTGTAACAATAGTTTTATTAATAATAATAATACTAATATTAATAATAATATTAATTATTTGTAATATTAATTGCCTGTGCAGAGGAAGAGCATTGTTATTTATAACATCATTGGTTACATTGTTTGGATTGAAAACAGTTGAATACATTGGAAGAATCCCTTTCCGAGTCAATCAAATAATTTGCTTTTCCAGTAAACAGTACAAGCCCTCCGCTTACAATTAGTAATATGCTGTGACCGCTTGCGAAGTTACCTACAGAATGGCGGTGCGAGCGCCTCCTTGGTCATCAACCTGGCAGCGGGTAGGGTTAATGGTCGGCCCCCTCCAGAACAATAGGCTTGTGGAACAATAGCTATCGTGTGCTGCTTCCCCGCTCCATATGGTTCTTTTGGGCCGTTTTGAGAAGGTTCCGCTACTAGAAGGTCCCGTTTTGTATGCGGGTTATATAAGGGGTGCTCTTGCCCGGGAGTTCATTTGAGTTCTGTCAGTTACAAGTTTCTAGTGAAAAGTGGACAGCACCAGTGCAGTTCATTTGTGAGTTGTGATTCAGCAGTTCAGTTGTAATTCGACGGATCAGTTATGTTGTGTTCCGAGAGTTGCTAAAACTGACTCTAGTGTAACTTTTGTGCTACATTGAGCACCTGAGTGACAAATAAAGTGTGTTTAGCAACAATTGATGTTCTCAGTTGTTACATTGCATATAATTTCAACACAAGAAATAAGCGTGTAAACAATTGAGGGTTATAAGAATTGTATTCCACTGATTGCATCATTTTCTAGATGAGTGCCTCGTGTTAAAAACTCTAATTTTATTGCCAACTGTCTAAAAATGTCGTTTTATGTTTTACTTAAAGTCGCTCACAATAAACTTTGAAGTTGTTGTAGCCCCACTGTTGGAGAGCCAAACTTGCAGTAGTTTAATTGTTGCAGTTGTTGCACCACGCATGGTATACCAACTTGAAGCTGTTTTAGCCTACACACGTAATGGATACCAATTTTGCGGGAGATTGTTTCTAGGAGTGTTTGCCCCACGTACAATACAAACTTTCCGGTGGGCTTCGCCCCACGTTTAAAAATCAACTTTGTATTTTAATGTTTATTTATTATATATGTATACCTCGGCTGCATCATTAGTATTTTTTAAAGCACGTATCTCTTAGCAGGACTGGTACGGCTAAAGAATAACGGCTTACACAAATTATAATTGTATTGAACTTTGTTTATTAATCCTTAAACGATTAAATAACACTTCACTAATGTATCTTACTGTAGAGATGTGAGATTATTGTTATTTGCACTTTTTAAACCCGTAAACTTTATATTATTCTCACCACTATGAATTTTCTATGTCTCACTGAACCCGTACAAAATCTGACTGCTTGGGTACTCTTCCTTGTAGCGTCTCCCGCCTGAATCTGTACATTTCCCCTATTTCAAGTCTCTGATTGGCTAAGCCTACTCCAATAGAATACTTTTATTTAACTTAAGTTTTTTCTAGTTTTTGATTGGCTATTTATAAACTGTTTTAAATATTACATTATAGTTCCAAGAATTATTCGTAGCCTCTATTAAACTTTCAAATTTATTGTTGTCTCAAGGTTACCTCACTGTTAGCAACTTTCGGCTTTTACTTTGTAATTCTGTTTGCTACGGAAAGCAGCTTACTTCTATTCTCACAGCTCCTACATTGTTAAAACTACGTAATGCATTCACATAACATGACTGTAACGTACATTTATATATTATCACATATTGCTTTAAGGCGGGTGTTAATATATTTTAATATTATATAATTAGACTTTTATCATTTAAGCTATAAAAATAAGCGCCCATCCTTCTCCACCGTTTAGTTACTAAGCATGTAGATATTTGAAAGATTTGCATGATTACACTGTTATCATGTCGATTGTGTAGATGGTGTGAGATACATTATATCATACCTCCCCATCATATTCTTGCGATACGTGGATTGGTGGTTACATTGAACTAGCATTGAACTTTAAATTCGAATGACGAATTAATTTAATTTACTTTCCCCCGTTCTTTATGGAATTATTGTACGAGTATAATGATCTACAGGATGTTTATGGTGAATCCCTTAATTATAATTTCATTCAGTTTCAGCTATTAGAAAAAAATCCCCCAATTTCACGCAAAGGGATGAGAAATATCAGCGAACATCTGACTTCCTTAACCTCCACACAAATAGTTTTCCTAGTTTTGGAAATTCGCATACCCTATAAGTACCCTTTGGCTGTAGACCAATCATCGATCGAATTGATCGAGTGGCTTGTTAAATAATTCCAGTAGGTCAAATTTTAAAGCTTTCTATCTTCACTTTGGTACACCGCTTTCACATAATACAAAGACCCTTAAGGAGAGAAGGTACCTTCTATCTCCGCCATGTTTAATTGATCACTTTCAATGTACGTTTTTTTCAGCAAGTATTCACAGTAGAACACTGAAGTTCTTTTTCACATACACTTATACTAATCTCTAACAAACTGACATTTTTAAGAATAATGCATTATAATGTAATTTTGAAAAATTTTCTAATAATGACGTTTTTAGATATCTTTTTAAAAAAGGCATCATGGGTTTGGGTCTTCATAATATAGCTAAACTGAAAATGTTACTTCATGCGCATGCATTAAATAAATGCACTGTCAAAATTTCATTGCTCCAGGATAAATAGTTTCAGAGTAAAGGGATGATGATGAATACAGAGTGGCCTTTTAAAGAGGCCTTCACGTAGGCTCTTGGAGCCTTTTCTGCCTCTTATCTTATTCATTACTCTAGTTCAATGATCCGTATAAAATCCTTGCTATCTGCCCTCTTATCTCGTCAGGTTCCAAAAAGGGACCCTAAGGAACCTATGAATAGCGAAACCTTCGCATTCCCATAGTATATGCTGTGAAGTCTCAAAATCCCTCGTCCATTTTCGACATAAAGTGTCGTGTGTAAGCTCCATTATGTACATGTGTCTGCGCGAAGTGATGTGGCCTGTAAGATAGCCCACAACTCACCTGAGCTTAGATCTGGTCAAATCTGATCGGCAGAAACTTACACTTTCGGTCAGGTCCCGATGTCAAGGCATGGGTCTCCCTGGCGGTAGTTTACTTACTGCAGATTTCAAGATGAGCCCTCACCGTAAGCTGGGTTAACTCATACTTGACAGTTCTAGTCGATACACTACAGAAGGGCTATGACCCAATAAAATCAAGCTCCGATCCCCTCTTTTCAAGAGTGTCTGCCATCTCATTTCCTCTAATACCAGCATGCCCAGGAACCCAGAGAAACGTAGGCGAATACTGGTGTAGAGTCTATTCAACATCCTCTGGTATTGCCACAGCAATCTGGATGTACTTTTAACCGCCCTAAGAGCTTTCAAAGCTACCATGCTATTCTAGCAGATGTACACCTCCGCTTCTCTGCGTGCCATAGTATAAATATCCATAGCGCAGGCTAAGATCTCATATACCTCAGCCTGAAAAACCGCGGCAACATGACCAAGTAGAATTACAAGCCTGGTTCTGGAGCCCCAGGTCCCAGCCCCCGCCCTACTCCCTAGGCGGGAACCGTCCGTAAACCATGGCCTGCCCTCTGCCTTCGGGAAAGACCATGTCTCTGGGTCCCACTCCTCCCTGGAAGGTATTACCACCGTATAAGATGGACTTAAATTAAATCTAGTCCCCATCGAATCCTCTATCATTAGGGTTGTAGGACACATATCCTGAAGTCCAGAAAGGATCAGTGAGTGCCCTTTATGGGGTAACTTAAAGCACCACCCCCTGCTGCCCATAGGCGGTCATTCTCAACCTTCTATCCTTCTTCACAAACAAGTGCAAAGGGGGAAGGTCCACCAAGATCCTTAAGGCGTACTGAGGCATCGTCCACAACGTCCCTATTATCATCATACATGTCAATCTTTGCAGCGAATTCAGCTTGGCAGCAATGCCTTCACAAGAGACCACCACCAGCGCCGCATAAGTTATCGACGGTCTTATAACCAGGTGAATAACCCCTAGATATTTAACCGCTCCGTAAAGCTTCAACCTCTTCCCAAAAGATCGGGTTCTGCCAAACCTGGCAGCCTCCTCCTGCTCTTCCTTGTGAAGATCATTATTTCAACCTTGTCTCGATAATGGACAAGTCCGTCTCTCTACACCATTCCTATAGAGCAAGGGTGGCGAAAACGCTTTCCTTTTGTGAGTCACCAAGTATGCAACACACACTGCAACACTCAGCAGCATGTAAAACACATGTGGACTGTGGCAGAGAGGGAACGGAGCCTAAGAGTCAAAAGGACTCGCGAGTCCCGTTTTCGCCACCTCTGCTCTAGAGCATGTAGGAAGCCCTGTATGAGCACGAAATAGTGCACGGTAATTCTCCACTTGCTACAAGGCATATGCCAGCATAACCTTGAGCATGAATCCCTCCCCTGTTGAGTATGTTCAGCAGATCATATCCATCACCAGACACCACAGGGTAGGTAATAAAACTCGCTTTTGTGGGCAGCATTGGGAAACTTATATATATATATATATATATATATATATACACACACACACATAGAAGTAAGGTGCCTCTAGAAACCATTACCTCAGAAAGTGATTCTAAGTACACGGCCAATAAAAATTATTGTATAATTTTAGTCTGTAAACGCTTATTTCAGACTTACCACTCTTTTTATCACATTATAATTCGCATACAAAAATCTCATACAAGTCTTATTCAAATACACATATGGTAGAACTTTTTTTTCTTTTATTTTTATCCTTAAGCACCTGGTTTCATCATAATGTTGTATACAAGTCGCAATTTTCGCAACAACTGCAATAACTGACCACAGACACGACTGGCATGTTGGGCAGCTGAACTGAAGAGAGGTTTGAGGTTTGGATCAATATAACAAAAAGGTGAAATGAACGACACTAACATATGGAAAGGTGGCAAAGGAAGATAACGTCAACTGACAGGAAATTGAATCGGATTGTAAAATTAATTCTTCTCTAAGCCTTGCAAATGAAATAAAATGACATTGGGGTGCAGAGGCATATAATATACTTGCCAGGAAGAAAGGAAAGGAACGGCATGGTTTGCACTGGGAGGCTGGAGGACATAGAAAACAACTGACAATACAGGACAATCTGTCAATTTTGTGAAGCGGATAAGACTGGGTAGTCACATACTTTTGCGAAATATGCACAGTGGGAGAACCGGCGAAAAATTAAACTTGCAGAGAAATTTCTAAGTCCAGAAAGGAGGAGACTGACATGTTGGGAACTACTGGCTGACCAGAGGAACTAGCAAACTGAACAACTCCTGGCTAAAGTGTGACGAAGCCAGACTAAATTTATTCAGCTAATCACAGACAATTTATCTTTTGTTTTTCCTTTCTTCACATTTAACTTGTATCTTAAATATGTATTCACAGCTCGTGCACCAAGTCCTTTATACTAACTAATAATTTGTCACCAATAAGGACACTTTGTATCTATTTATCTATCTATTTATTAATTTTTCTATCGCCCGTTCCGTATCACGTGTTTATATCTTTGGTACAAACATTCCATATTTTTATTTCCTTTTATTGAATGTTTAAATAAAAACAAAAACTTGACTATAAACTATTTAAACAAATTAAATAATCATTTAATCTATAATTAAATAAAATTCTACTAATCACAAATCTAATAATCTGGACCTCAACCCAACGCGAATATTACGCGGATGGGTGCTTACCACCCCCAGGAGGAAAGAATGAGGTGGAGGAACTGCAGAGGCTACAGGTGGCAGGCAGATTGGCCGATAAAGACGTGCAGAGATCCTTAACGATTCCAAGCTTGATGACCCCGTCACACCCACGGGGTGTTCAGAGAAAACTTCCCTTTGACTAAACCAGGGAGAACAGACCCACCTGAGGTGGCTCAGAGAAGGCTGCCATCTGGCAAGGCCGAGAAGAGCTTTCTCCCAAGCAAGAATCTACGCCATCTGTGGGACACCGACCGACACTGCACATGCTCTAAGTCCACCTAAAGCACGAAAGGGAAAGCGAAATGATAGGAACTGATGGAAAGGAAATTCGTGGTAGAAGATATCACCCCAGCATTCGCCTTCCAACGAGGGAAAACCACGAAAAATCTATGGTTAAGGTGGCCGGCCCCATTAATCGAACTCAGGAGCTCCCGAATGCGATTTTCGCTCGTTACCACAGTCACTTCGCTCGGTAACAAAAACTTAATTGTTAGTCTCCTTTATTCCATGTTTATGTAATTTATTTTTATATTAAGTAAAAACCGTATTTTCTTGCAGATTAACTCTCATTAACAAACTTATCTTCATCTTTTATTCCTTAGTTAAAAAGGATAAGTAAACCTCCACTTACATTGATATGGTACAGGTTAATGATTATTCCATTTGCAGTATCTGCATCATTGTACTTTTGACCGTTAAGTTTCAACCAGCCATGGCTGTCGTTACCAACTTACCATTTTGTGTTTATCGCTCCCCTTGCTTTTGTCCGTACAAAATCATTATCCAGCGAAACAGTCAGAGTACTGCTATGTTGTAGATGATATCAAAATGCCGTAAGTACAGTCGTCACGATAATGTTTGTGAGAGTGATGGGTGTAAGCGGGTACCATGATACCGTAAACATAACCACTGAAAGAGTGAGCAACAAGGCAGCGTTGCCATATTTCTGACCCTTTCACCGTATTTAACTTTTGTAAACGTGTGTGTATTTTAATCAGTACCGCAGCAATGCCGTGTCAGATACAATATTTATTCATAATAAATGTATTAAATATCATTATTAACATGCTTATTTCTCCTTCATTGCTCGTTATTAAAATTACGATAGGATCCACACGTCCCATTGGTATTCTACGTGTCTTATATAAACGGTCAACTATATGTTTTATCTTGTACGTCTTCCATTGCATTTCCTATCACATCATAAACCTCGTGAAGGACTTTTCTTCCTAAAAGTGCTTACAAGTTTTTGAAGTTCACATCAAAAAAATTCTCTTTAGAGTTAGATTACAATGGGTGTCGGTAGCAGCAAAACCTTGTGTCCGAATTCTAAATTTAAGGTCTACCATGTGAGGTATATTTTAATACCTGAATAATTTCAATTGTATTTTATAATAAATAAATTGAAAAATATCTATGTAATAATTATTCAAAACGTATGTAACAGTCATTGCAAATGTTTATTTTTGTTGTAAACATGTTTTATAATGTTATGTGAATACATTATATACTTTAATAAAGCAAGAGCTGTGAGAATAACAAGTTTTAAGTTGCTAACAATGAGGTAATAATGAGGTAACCTTGTAGCAATAATGAGTTAAGAGTTTGAAAAGTTACCTGTCATGATTATAGCAAAGATAAGGTAAATTCAGTAACAGTTTAAAATTAGCCAATCAATAGCAAGGAAAAAGTTTAAATAAAATGCAGATATTCTATTGGACTAGAATTAGCCAATCAGAGACTTCAAATACCGAAGCTTACGGGTTTTAACCTTTGAAAGTTGCTCAGTTGCTGGCAAGCCTTGGTAGTAAACAGATGGAAGATGTGTTCTCTGCGTGTAAATCGTAAAATTTGTATACGCGCTAAGTGAAAGTATTGAAGATTCTCACAGTTCTTAAAAAGTGTAGTGCTTTATAAAAATGTGCAAGAATTAATAAAAGTAGTGAATTTTAAAAACTTAAATCCTGTGAAGTCTACAATCATTGTCATACCGCGCCCTGCCTAAGACACATGACTCTACAAACATTACTGACGCAGCCGAGGCAAATTCAAACATAAATAATATATAGAAGCAGTGTTAATAACAAAGTTAAATATTATAGTAACAAACTTGGAATGTAATAACAAAAACACATCAGCTTCTCATACGTAGCAGCATATTGTGTAATAACAGTAACTATTACGTAATTAACAAATTCAAACTGACGCCCAAAGCGTATTCCAGGAGCTCCTTAAATACAACTAAATAAATATTACGTAAAATACAATTACGTAAGCATACATCTTCTTCAAGTTAAACAATACGTAAGTAAATCATCTTCTTCACATGAAATGTTTTACTTATTGTTTATTTGGTCGTTATGGACGTATTGTGGTGGATTCCTCTACGTCTTTATTTTCACCTTCTGTTTCTACCTTTTTAGCAACTACTAGGCCCAATACTTTCCATGGTCTCCACATGCAGTAAAGAAACCGCAGACTAGCTTGCACATTATGCCAGTCGGACAACACCGCAAGCACTGCTTGGCACCCGATCGCTTGGACTTTGCCCTTCCCTTTATCCCAACACACTTTAAAACATCTGAGCGAAGACTGGACATAACTTGCCTTAACTAGTGAAACTGAATCAATAAAACTATTCTATTCCTCTCTATAAGTTTTGTGTTTATAAACAGTCGAAGATTTAGGGTTCGACTACAAGACTTCATTTTGAAGTTAACTGGTTGAACTTTCCAACTGACATTTTTTTGGCCCGACTGTACATTTTACTGTTATAAACAGCTTTATTTTTAACAGCACAAGATTTGTGGAATTCAGAAAAATATGTGGCACAAAATCTGTATCTTGACATATTGATGGCTGTGATGTCGAAAATACCCTTGAGCATTAGGATGACACAAGTCAAACACAATATTTTAATGGGAAAACGGATAGGAAGTGGCAAGTGAAGCCACGTGCCGCTGAAGTTCCTGTGGGACTGGGGTCTGACGTTCGTTGCTCATGCGCCGCCTAGCCGCCGGGAAATGAGATATAACTACACTGCCATCTGATTCCAGCCCGTCAGTTCCTGCTCAGACCTTCATATCATCACACCAGGTGAGATCAACATCCTCATATGTTCCGATGTGATGTTTGTGTAATCCTTTCTGAACGCTCTCTGTAGTGCCGCGGTTGTTCTGACCTTGTGTTGTTTGTATTTTGTGAAAAACTAACCGGTAGCGTGAGCGTTATCTTTCGACTGTGTGTCTAACGGCGCCTAACACAGCGATGTTTTGTTGTGATAACATTTGAAGTATTTTCCTGCTTATACGACAATGAACTATAACCGCAACATAAACCATCTTTTTTTCACTTGCCTTATAGTAAAGAAAACGCATTCGACAAAAATGTTGCTTCGAGGTTTCATTGAAAATGCAACTTGAAGACAACTTATAGAAGAACGTTGTCAGAAATGAACATTTATTTGCCTTTTAGCCCATTACAATATGAGATTTATTTCAGTAGTATATCCAGTAAACTACATGCTTAAAGCCACTAACGATTACAGTTCACTTTTATGTTTTCAGATTAAGTGAATATACACAGAACAATGGGGAAAAAATATAATTGCTAAATCATCGCGATTTTAAACTACTCTGTCTAGTTATTCATGCCTTTGTTAAAAGAGAGTTAAGGCCAGGAATCTTAAGATTGCAAGATGAAGTTTCCTTGAAGTCCTTTCACATGATTAAGTTCTCGTTTTCTTTCTTTAGTTTTCTCTTTTATTTTCTCAACAATTGCTCTAAAAAGTTAAGATTTAAAAGTGCACTCTTTGGCAAGGCCGATAAATTGAATGTTATAGAATAGACTCTGAAATTCTTTTCACTTTTATTGAGCTTTATATAACTGGTAAACCCTTAAAAATATTAAAAAAAACTTACTACAGGAAATATATGAAGCTCATTAAAATATACAAATTGTGCCAAATAACCTTCAAAATACACTTCCAAAATATCCGTTGCGTGTTTGTTTTCCCAAGCAGTCTACTTTGTCATCAGTTACGAAAATATGAAAAGCAATAACCGCTTCTTTTTCGCATGTGCTCATAACAAATAACCCCAACTTGTGATATAAACACTAGAATGTTATTGCCGCATCTTTTGTAGTCAAGTACTTTTAATGTGATTAACGTAAAGGGGATATTATACTTATGTTTATATGTTTATATAATGGATATGTGAATAGTAGGGGTAGAGAAAGTCGTGTTTGTGCTGCACATCGAATTGTTTCCACCAGGGTTAGTGTAATATACAAATACCTTAGGTATGTCTTCTATGTAGCTGATATTACTAGGTAATATAAAATGGAAAAACAAGTGGGATGATATTACTGGCATTAAATCAACTTAACCGTAAGTAGCTGACTTAGCAAAAATAAAAATCACTTTAATATTAAGGTAGTCAAAGTTGATAATCAACAAATACTCATTTATACACAAGTGTTAAAAGTAGGGATATATTTTGCGAGTAGGAATGTTTGCGAAATGAAGCGTATGCGAGTGTAGTAATCCTACGAGCAAAATAAAATCACTTTTAGAATGTGTGGCCTGCACTATTTTTAGACAGTCCTTAAATTTGTGAAATAACAATAAAACAACACTACACCGATTCCGGGCCTCTATGCAACTAAGATAAATGGTGCTTACAGCGAGATTAACAGATGTCTGCAGCGAAAATGTAGATGTTTTGTTGATTCGCTAACAGTGCCTACCTTACACCAGTCATTGAAGCGATTATATGCCATATCTTACTGATTTCTGGATTTTTTGTAGCAATTTCAATGTTACTCTTTCGGCAGCTTCCAGAATTTCGCCCAGATCTTGCAATTCAATTGCATACATATTCGTACCTGCCGCCATTTTATCGATTATTTAGATCATAGATAAAAGCATAACGTTTCAGATCAAAAAAAGTAAAAGGCTGCCAACAAAATAAAACCAAATCTGAATATTCAACCCCGGCATCTAGGTTACTATACCGGGGCATATGTCCAAATTATCTATTTATTGAATCAAAATTTTCAATTCTTATATACATTCATATTACTGATTAAGTCTATAACTACTACCTAACTACAATAAAAGAAAACAAAGTTAGAAAACGTAAGAAAAGAAAATAAATAATAGTAAAGGAGTAAATAAATAATAATTATAAAATCTACTAAATCAATACTAATACTGGTAACCAGCATAAAAGCAACTGGTATCCAGCTACTTAACTGACAAAACTTACTACAAAGCTAAAAACTACTCCACTGGTACCCAGCGGTTACAAACTGGTATCCAGTACTATTTACCAAACTCTTCTAGCTTGAATACTTTTTTTATTCTATACTATTATACAGCTAAATTAATATATAATAAAACTTACTTACATATATTATTATAATAATAATTTACAAATTTACTTGTATTTTTAGATTTATACCTTTACACTATATTACTTATATACAAGTTAACAATTTTTCCTTCATTTACATTTTTATTTATTAATTTCCTTTAAATTACCAAAGAAAATTAGAATCAACTATCTTATTTATATTCATATATATAATTATTTTATAACACATTTATTTTATAATTTATATTTTCCTTTCCTACTATCTATAACTACATGTCTTTATATAATTAATCCTAAAATCCTATTATTTATTCCCCTTTAAAATTATTTAAAACGTTTCATATGAAATGGCTGCCAAGACAAGGAACAGGTTGACTGAACAACGCATTGCGATAAATTGAAAAATAACAATGTGATTTGAGTAATTGAGAACGATATTGCGACTGCCATCAGAAGTTAATCGTGTAAAAAGAGTTAATGAAATGTAAAAGCTAATCAAACCAAAACGATTTATTAAACACGTGCAAATACAAAGGGTAATTTCCACGTTACTGTACTTGAAACCAAAGTTAGTAATAATGGAGTGGAGTAAAAATTGTATCGTTTTAGTGCGATAAATTATGACAATTCATGTGTTAAAAATTCCAGTTTTAGTTCCAATTGTCTAAAAAATGTTATAAGAAGGTTCCTACTCGAATGTCATTAGCAGTATTTAATTTCACGAAAGAAGAAGTTTTCATTAAGGTTAATAATGGTAGACACTGTTTCCTAATGTGGAACTAAACTATAATGGTCATACTATTATTTATCCAAATTGAGTTACAAATAGAATTTTTTTAATGGACGCTCTTTAACTTCTGTGATCCTTAGCGTTCCAGTCTATACTGGGCGTGAAAGACCGGAAGTTTTGCTCAGAGACCTCTGGCTCAGGCTTGAGGTCCGTTTACGTGCCGTAAGTCTACGACACGGGACCACCCACTTTACTTCCCCTGCGAAGGAAGCCACGCTAGTGATTTTTACGCCCGAAAAAGAATCCATGGCCCTCCGCCGGATTTGAACCCGCGACCTCGGGAATCGGAGGCTAGCAAGTTGAGTTATGATAAACCATTATAGCTTCTATAACCTTTCTACTTTCTCTTCCTCCCACCTATACTACGATGGAGCATTATATTGCACCTAAAAATTCCATATCCAGAGTTCACCGGTAATGCAGGTTTTGATGTGTCTGTATATGTTTTAACAGCACAATTCAAAAACGAAAAGTCGAGTAAATATGTAACTTTTTTTAATCGGGCACCATTTAAGCATGCGAAACGAAGATTTTCAAGAGGATATTTCAATTCCTAGTTACCCCTTACACTTAAATATTGTTATTATTTTTCATTTTCTAAAAATCAGCCCTTAACGATTTTTGTTAAAATGCCACGGTGTGAGATATTCACTTAAGTAATAAATTGTATATTTTAATATTCTGTAAATAACTGTGGAGTCCTCATTCTAATGAATTTTAATAATTCTGTATAAGTGGTAAACCATAAAAGACAACCAAAATCTTACTCCAGAAAAATGTTGAGCGCTTTCAAAAATTCATATTTAATGTTTTTTTCTGTAGCATTCGTCGTTTTCGAAACATTGGTGGTTACACCTCAAAGCTTTCCCAGCTTGAACTGTCATGTGGCATCTACATAAAGCATCTTATGCGATTCCTCTTTTGCCCCGCATTGATTCATTAGTAACAAAAAATGTGATATGCGAGCAGTTTTTTTTCTCCTTTTTACTTTCATTACCACGTACACAGTAGGTAAAAAAGGTATTGCATTCTACCCAAAAATACTATACCGATTTCATCAAAAATACATGTTTTGAGGACATCGGAATCTAAAAACAAAGCCTTTTTTGAAAAGAAAAAAAAAGTTAGTTCTGTGTGTGTGTGTGTTTGTGAATAGCAAACTCAAAAACGAAAAGTCCTAGTATTTATGTTCAGTATCTTCCAAAAATGTGACACGAAGATTTTCAAGAAAATCCCCCAACCCAAAGTACTCTTTATATGGAACATTTTTAAATTGTTTATTTTCTAAAAAAAATACTTTAGCTATTTCATTAAAATACCGTGTATTAATGATACTTACATGAGAAGTAAAGTTTGTATCATGAAATTTCTGGGAATGGCCCTTGAAGTCTTCTTCATTCGTAAGGAATTTTGTATAATCCTGTATGACTGGTAAACGTTAAGCGATAGACGAAAACGTACAAAACGTACAAAAATTTTAGATCTCTTTAAACACACAATTTATTTGAAATAACTTTTTTGTGACATCAGCCATTTCCGAGATATCCGTTATTAATAGTCTGACTTGTTCAATACTCAGTCATTCTTTTAAAGTCCTGTCGACTTTCGGTTGTTTATCGGGTTGCATGGAAACAGTATAGAATTTTAGCGGATAGTGTTCTTGTTCTTAAACACTTTACTGTTATTTTCCCTTTGCATTTATAACAAAATGTGTAATTGAGTTACTTGTGCAAAGATTTGTCTCGATTAAAATGAAGCAGATAGAAAAATAAGCTTTCGAGAGAAGAAATTTTATACCCATTAATAAATGATAGAGGGTAGAGAAACTCATGTGAATATAACACATCGGGTTTTTACTGTTTCATTTGTATAGTTCCTATAAACTTTCTAGTCATATCGGGGACTTTAACTTAAGGAATAACTCTTTGACTGTAAGTTTTTATTCTTTTTCATTAGGAAGGACATTGCTCCCGCACTCATACTTCCAGACTCTGCAAAGAATATAGAATGATTCCTATTAAGAAAAATTCACCCACCCTAATCGGAAATCGAACGCGGTAGCCGGGTTGAAAACCCAGAACGCTGACCACTCGACTACAGATGCAGGCGCGACCGGTTGTCTTTTGTTTACCGATGCGCATACTGCTTATTTTAAGATTATTTCTAGTGAAAAGTGTATCGCAACGTAACATGAATACAAAGAACCACTTTGTGTTAATACTGCAATACAAGGGTGGAGAAAACGACTTCCTTCCGCGAGTCACCAAATATGCAACACGCACTGCATCACTCAGCAGCATGTGAAAAACAAACGGACGGTTGCAGAGAGGGAACGGCGCCTGCGAATCAACATGACTCGCGAGTCACGTTTTCGCCACCTCTGCTGTAATATATAAGAGATCATGTGATATTTTGTAATGGTAGAGACTTTCTCATTAATATTCGCTGGTTATATTTGTAACAAAAACGATAAGATTGGCAAACAACAATGAAATTGTCTATTGTTTCACGGTAAATAAAGCAGGTAAGTACTGTGATACGGATTATAAAGAAAAAAACTTGTGTTATTCAACTGACTTTCTCTAACCTCTATCGCTTATTAGTAGGAATACAAATTATTCTTACAAAAGTTTATTTTCCTAACCCCTTCACTTTAATCAAGATAAACCTTTCCGGAAATAACTACATTACACATGTCGTTATCGATAGAAAGAGAACAGCGATAGTCAAATGTTTAAGAACTGGACGCCATACGCTGGTCTTAAAATTCCATACTCTTTCGATGTAATTGCGAGAAACAACTGAAAATCGACAGGACTTCACATAAGAATGACTGAGTAATGAACCATTCGAACCATTAATAACGGATATCTCGGAAATGGCTGATACCACAAAAAGATATTTGAAACAAATGCTGTGTTTTAAAGAGGTCTACATGTTTCTGTGTAGTACGTTTTCTTCTATCGCTTAACGTTTACCAGTTATGCAAGATTATATAAATTTCCTTCAAACTTCACAAGCTATTCTCAGAAAATTCAACGTATAATTTTATTTCTCGTGGAAATGCCTTTAACATATTTATCAAAATCGTTAGAACAATTTTTCAGAAAATCAAAACAAATTCGAAAAATGTTCTATGTAAAGGGTATTCTGTTCTAGTCGCATCTTTGAAAGGTTCTAAACTCAAATACTAGGTTTGTTACTTATCCGACATTTTGTTTCTGAATTACGTTGTTCACAAGAAAACACACACACATGAACATTTTTCTAAAAATGCTTTCTTTGGATTCAGTGGCCTCAAACGTGTATTGCCAGTGAAATCCCAATATCGAATTTTTGGGGTGGAATGCAATACGTTCTCTATCTACTATGTGTGTGGTAGATAAATTAAATTAAATTGAGATTTATTTATGGACGCTCTTTAACTACTATGCTCCTTAGCGTCCCATTCTATATTGGGCGTGAAAGACCGATAATTTTGCTCAGAGGCTCTTTATCAGGCTTGAGGTCCTTTACGTGCCGTAAATCTACGACACGGGACCACCGGCTTTACTTCCCATGCTAAGGATTTTTACGCCCATCACCCTCCGCCGGGTTTGAACCCACGACCTTGGGAACTAGAGGCTAGCACGGTACCACTAGTCCACGGAGGACGACACGTGTGTGTGGTAGAGAAAGTAAAATACTTCGTATAATAAGACGGCCGTGTTGCACTTGTTTCCAAGACAAAAAGTTTTAAAATATTCTAAATGTCCATAGTTCATTATAAACGAATGTTGAAATGTTTAATTCACAAAACTCTAAATAAAGAGATTAACGGAATAACTAATAAATACTCTGTTGCTGTTGCTGCTAGATCACATGGAGAAGAGACTCTTTACTTAAGTATTTAATTTAGCATGTTTACATGTCATTTTAGAGTACTAACGTAGTAATTGTGTTTTCATTACACATATCTAGATCGTACAGTCCAAGACAACAAACGCTCTGACATATTTGATGTCGGGAAACAGTTTAAAATAATACCAATGCTCATTAACAAGATAATTTTAGTCCGACAGTAACATAATTAACTACAAAACGTTGGTGTGTTAACAGCCACAGGAGTTTCTCTGGCAAATAACATTTATTTTTATAGTTATTCTAGAAAGTATTAATAAAAAGCGTGGTTTTCTAACTACTTCCTATTAATGAACATAATATTATCAGAAATACACATTTTGCTATAGATACAAATGATCAGATAGAACTAGAACGTCAGTCAAATATTTAAAAAACAGTCTCTATATACTAACTTTGTTATTGCATAATCCATGAGTTGATGAGGAACAAAAGGATGAATACACTATTTAAAAATCTGATGTGTTACACTCACATGACTTTCTCTACTCTTGTATAAACTATTTTTACAAACGCTTATTCTCCACATGCTTTATGTTAATCGAGATATCGAGATGTTAATCTTATTGCTAGTTTTCTTGTAGGTGCAAGGGGAATATGGTAGGTTTTAAGCGATAGTCAAATCTTTTAATCGCTGGTTGCTATGTGGCGCATTCCATTCTCTTTGCATGTCCAGGACATAAAAAAAATGAATAACGAATTTGAGAAAAAGTATAAGTATTGGAAAATTTAAGGGAATAACAAGCAATATCTCAAAAATGGTTCACTCAACAACAAAAGATGTATATGACATAAATTCTGTATTTTAACAGGATCTACATTTTTTGTGTAGTAACATTTTGTCTATCTCTTATGGTTTACCAGTTATGCAAAAGTCGTTCACAATGAAGAGTACTTTTGGAAACATTCCCAGAAAATTCAAGATATACATTTCATTTCTCATGAAAATATCTTAAACATATGATATTTTAATCAAAATCGTTAAAGCCATTTTTGAGAAAATTAAAATTTTCGAAAAATGTTCCATGTAAAGGGTAATCTGGGGTGGGGGGATTTTCTTGAAAACCTTCGTGTTGCATCTCTGGAAGATACTGAACCTAAATAGCACGTTTGGTGTTTATCCGACTGTTCGTTTCTGAGTTATGCTGTTCACAGACACACAGACACACACAGAGACGCACACACAGACACACACAGGACATGTTTCTAAAAATTTTTTTTTAATTCAGGGGGTCTCAAAACATGTATTTCCGGTGAAATCTCGGTATCGAATTTTTGGGTGGAATACAATATTTCCCCTACTTTACGTAGTAGAGAAAGTAAAAATCTGATGTGATACATTCACATGACTTTCTCTGCGCTTTTTATCGTTTATTAGTGAGGTTACAAACTATTCTTACTAAAGCTTATTTTATATTTGCTACGTTTTAGTCCAAATAAACCTTTGCAGAAATAGCTACATTGCATATTTCGTTATATTTGGATACAAAGGGAACAGCGATAGTCAAATGCTTAAGAACTGGCCTTAAAATTCCATACTGTTTTCATGCAATCCAACAAACAACTGAATGTTGAAAGGACTTTAAAGCATAACCAAGAAATGAGCAATTCGAACCATTAATAACGTATATCTCAGAAATAGCTTATGCCACAAAAAAAACTTATTGGATATAAATTGTGTTTTAAATCTAAGTTTTCATCTAGCGCTTAATGTTACCAGTTATTCAAGATCATACAAAATTCCTTCTGAATGAAAAGGAATTCAAAAGCTATTCCCGGAAAATTAAAGACATACATTTTATTTGTCATGTAAATATCTTTAATATAGGTATAGTATTTTCATCATAATCGTCAGAACCATTTTTTTAGAAAATCAAACTTTTCGAAAAATTATCCATTTAAACGGTAGTTGGGTTGGGGTATTTTCTTGAAAATCTTCTTTTCCCATCCTTGGAAGATACTGAACTTAAATACCAACTTTGGTACTTATCCGACTTTTCGTTTTTGAGTTATGCTGTTCGCAGACACACACACACACATGTTCCAAAAATTCTTTATTTGGAGTCAGGGTGCCTCAAAACGTGTATTTGCAGTGAAATCTCGGTATCGAATTTCTGGATGGAATGCAATACCTTCTCTACCTACTACGAGGGCTGATCAACAAAGACTGAGACTGATTTTTTTCACAGATGTTTATTACTCGAATTCAATGTTTACATGATCTTTTTCAAAGTAATCCCCTCCTACTTCTATGCACTTTTTATAGCGTCTCTGGCAGTCCTTGAACACGTACTGCAGGCCATTCTTTGTCAGGTCCTTGAGAATCGCCTCACTTTTCTTGAGCACTGCTTCAGAGTTCTCAAATCGAATGCCCCTAAGCTTTGCCTTTAGTGATGGGAATAAAAAAAAGTCACAGGGTGCAAGATCGGGGCTATAAGGTGGATGTGGTACACAGGTAATGTTGAATCGAGCCAGAAACTGCATGGCTTGATTTGCGACGTGAGGCCGTGCATTGTCATGATGAAGTCGCCACCCAGTCCGAGAAAGCTCTGGTCGTTTCTTTGCAATGTGTTTCCTCAGTGTAGCCAATACTGACGTGTAGTATGCTGCTGTAACAGTAGTGTGAGGGGGACCTGCATGCTGGTAAATCATTCCATTACAGTCAAAAAATTAGATTACCATCACTTTCCCTGCAGATGGAACAACTTTTGCCTTTTTTGGTGTTGGAGAACCTGGCGATTTCCACCCTGTGCTGGCTTGTTCTCCTTCAGGATCATAATGATGCAGCCATGACTCATCACCGGTGATAATCGATTTAAAAAATGCATCACCTCCATTGTCTGGTATGCGAAATGCACGTAGGGTCTACAAAATAGAGCATTACTACCAACCTACCAATACGAGAGTGCTGCCGCCTACCAACATTATACATAAAAACCCGCTCTTTTCAAATATTTATGTTACAGATACGAAACTATCACGGAAGCTACAGGAAAAAATCAGTCTCAGTCTTTGTTGATCAGCCCTCGTATGTACGTGGTAGAGAAAGTAATTGCATAAAGTACTAGAAAATCCAAACGAAATATGTCATAAAAGTTTAAAGCTGCCGAAATGAACAAATAAATAAAAATAATGGTTTAAAGCGAACTATTTCAACAAACTTACACAATTTTTCTCCCATAAGTGTTTTTCTCCCTTCTCTTCCAGTTCTGCTATTCGAAGACATACACATATACATTTTATTTGATTGCAATATATCAAACAATAATTATGACATTAAAACCAAAATCGTAAAAGCGCTTTTTGGGAAAATATAAAAAATATATATACATTCTCAACGACGTACATGAAAAGTAGAAATATCTTGTATTCTACCCAAAATTTATATACCGATATTTCACCGGAAATACATGCTTTGAGATCTCCTGAATCAAAAAAGCTTCTAAAAGGATGTGTGTGTGAACAGCATAACTCAAAAACAAAGTCAGATAAATACCAAACTTAGTATTCAGATTCAGTACCTTCCAGAGATGCAACACGAAGATTTTCAAGAAAATCACCCCACCGAGACTACACTTTACATAGAACTTTTTCGAATTTTTTATTTTCTAAAAGGTGGCTCTAACGATTTTGATTAAAATGTCGTATATTTTAATATATAAAATATATTTCATGAACTTTCTGGGAATAGCCGGTGAGGTCCAGTTCATTTGGAAGGAATTTTTTATAAACTTGTGTAACTAGTAAAGCTTAAGTGATACACGAAAACGTACCACACAGAAAACGTAGATCTCTTTAAAACACACAATTTATTTCAAATAAGTCTTTTATGGCATAAGCCATTTCGGAAGTATCCGTTAGTAAAGGTTAGAATTGTGCATTTCCTGGTCATTCTCTTAAGTCCTGTGAGCATTCACTTGTTTCTGGGTCTCTATTGAAACAGTATGCAATTTTAAGACTAGCATATAGCGTCCAGTTCTTAAAACATTTGACTATCGCTGTTTCCTTTGTATCTATAACGAAATGTGTAATGTAGCTATTTCTGCAAAGGCTTATAATAATTTAATGGAGAAAAATAAGCTTAGTAAGATTAGTTTGTATATCCACTAATAAAGATAGAGGGCAGAGGAAACCATGTGAGTGTATCACATCAGATGTTTTAATTATAGTGCGCTATTTTTGAGATTTTCCGGTTTACATCTAAATATCAATGGCAGAAGCAAACACTTCAATGTATTATCAGCGCAACAACTAACTCTAAATTTAAACCAGGATAATATTCCTAAAGATTTCAAAGACTCGTTCTTATATTGGCTAAGGAAATAAGACTACAAGCTTAATACTTACACAAAGGTTATTTCTCATTTTATGAGGGAGATTTAAAAGCGCAGTTCTCTCAGCTGTAGCAGTCCATTTTAAAGCGGCAGATTCTCTTTAAAGCTCCATAAAAATAAATCGTATCTATTTTAGCCGTATTCGAGAAAATAAAATACAGTTAACAGCTGAAGTTCGTATAGTAAAGATTTAAAGAACAGGTTTTAACAAAAGTTTCTATCGCTCGCATAAAACCTGTGCATTTATGAGTATTTCATTTCACTTGAACAAAGAGAGATTGATACTTCCTTCTCCTTCTCTGAAGGAAGTAATGTCGATTTAAAACGAAATTCTGAAAAAAAGCTGTAATTGGATATCAACTCATGATTTATCAATTTTCTGCGGAGTTTTTTACTTTTCCCTAATGAATGAAAACCGCATAGATAATTAGGTGACCCACATTAAAAATATATGTGACCTCGCACGACTTTCTCTACCCATTACAAATGCAAATATATCCCTTATACATATATTAAATTATCTATATAAAACGAATGCTCTGTACATTACGTTATTCTCGATAAATGTTTGTCTGTAAATGATTTCAAATTAAGCAATATGGGTTCAGTTACATACATTTATATCATAAACCATGGCAACAAGCTCATGCGCAGGAAAAGAAACTAGTTCCATTAGATAATATACCTTAGTAAAATGTAAGCATACAGCATGAAAGTTTATTAAACGGCTGACACTTCAAAATACGTCATTTAAAACGATTTGGATGTTTTAATAAGCTCAAACGTTTCTGTAGTAAGTTTTTGTCTCTCTATTAGATTTTTCCAGTTATAAAAAATTTACCCAAAATTCTTTCAAATGAACAGGGCATTATAAGCTGTTTAAGAAAGTTTAGGATGTAGATGTTATTCTGCATGTAAGTATTTCAAATATACAATATTTTATTCAAAATCGTTAGAGCTATTTTGATAAACAATTTTCAAAACTCTAATGTATTGCACTCACATGGCCTCTACTCTTGTACAAACTATTTTTACAAACGCTTATTCTCCATCTACTTCATGTTAATCGATATAAACGTTGCAGAAACTATTTTATTGCTAATTTTCTTGTACGTGCAAGGGGAATATGGTAGGCCTTAAGCGGTAGTAAAATCTTTTAAGAGCTGGTTGCTATGTGGAGCATTCCATTCTTCTTGTATGTCCAGGACATAAAAAAGCAAATAAGAATTCCCATTTGAGAAAAGTATAAGTATTGGAAAATTCAAATAAATAACAAGGAATATCTCGGAAATGGTTCACCCGACAAAAAAATGTATATGACATAAATTGTGTTTTAATGAGATCTAGATTTTTTTATTCAGTAAAATCTTGTGTGTCTCTTACGGTTTGCCAGTTATGCGAAAGTCGTTCAGAATGAAGAGGACTTTTGGGGACTTCCCAGAAAATTCAAGATATACTATTCATTTGCCATGAAAATATCTTAAACATATGATATTTTAATAAAAATCGTTAGAGCTATTTTTGAGAAAATCAATATTTTCGAAAAATGTTCCAAGTAAAGGGTAGTCTGGGGTGGGGGATTGTCTTGAAAATCTTTGTGTCGCATTCTTGGAGGATCTAACCTACCAACTTTGGTATTAATCCGACTTTTGTTTTTGAGTTACGCTGTTCACAAACAGACATACACACACACACACACACACGAACATGTTTCCAAAACTTCTTTATTTGGATTCAGGGCACCTCAAAACATTATTTCCGGTAAAATCTCGGTATTGTATTCCAGAGTGGAATACAATACTTCCCCTAGTTAGTACCTATACGTAGTAGAGAAAGTAAAAATGTTCTTGTAAGGGGATAGAGGAATTCCACGTAAAATATTTCATTGTCTATCCTTAAGAGATGATGAACTGAATACGGAATTTAGTATTCATCCGACATTTCGTTTTCATATTATAGTGTTCACACACGTACCCATAGACCAGTTTTGGTGGTTCAGCGAACCTCAACATGCGTATTTTCGCTGAAATTTGTTACCGAACTTTTGGTTGGGATGCAGTATTTCCTCTTCTGCCATTGGCTAAGGATAAAGAAAGTAAAAATATAATATTTTGTTAGGGGTGTAGAGGAAGTAACACTACCTGGAGCTCTACATTTGGTGCTATTGAAGAGTTGCTTCATAAGTTAGTGTTGCTGATGCTCTTTTCGTAAACAACGGTTCATAAGTTAGACATATCAGTTCAAGCTCTGACCACCGTAGCAACTTAATCACCTCACCCTGAAGATGCCAAGCGCTGTACTTGGCGAAACGTCGGTATCTACGATGCCTTCTAGACCAAGGCCTACAAGCCCGGATAGTAGCAATTCAATTATTAGCCATGTCAGTTCTGTGTTGATAACGCTGGGAAAATGATATACGAAGTAAATATAAGGTAATGATAGCCTGCCTCTGTAGTACAGTGGTCATCGTTCTGGTTTCTCATCCTAGAGATCCGGGGTTCAATTCCCGGCTGGGTGGGGGAATTTTTCTTCAATTAGAAACATTCCCTATCCTCCACAGAGTCTGTAAGTATGAAAGGGATAGTGAATGCGAGTGTGTTTCCTAATAAAGAAAGCTAGAGTCCACCAGTTAGTTGTTTCAAAAATTAAAGCCCTCGATATCACCACAGAAGTTAAAGGGGCTATACAAATGAAACAATTAAAAAAATTAAGATGAAGGTCTTCTCTTTCAAAATAATTCATTTCAAGAAACCGGAGCATAGGAACGAGAATTTCACGCGAGAAAACTATTAGCGCTTAGTTTCAAGATACAAAGAGTTCCCAAAAATTCGTGGATTTAGTACTATGGATATTTTGGGAACTAAATCTTAAAACAGTAATTAGTGTAGAAGGTTCTCCATACAAACTGCAATTCTGCACCAGTTTCAACAAAATTTGATGTATATGAAGAAAAATTATCTAAACTATTGTACATAAAGCTTGAACTCGGCAGTTTGCCTAAAAGTCGTAAATTTCTAGGAAGCGCTTTACATAAGCCACCTTTAATTTTGCATCGGTTTTGTCAATTTGAAATTTAACAAGAGAGGTCCTAAAAATATTAATTGAGGCAGTATTTTATATCACAACACTGTGAATGCCAGAGTGATTGTAGTATAAATTAACATTATTGTATGACAATGATTTTAGATGTTTGTTAGCCATAAGCATTGTTAGGAAATAAGTTTACACGGCCTCACTGAAACTGACAATAGAAGTGGGTAACAATGAACCGATGGGGTGAGTTGTTTATCACTAAGAAGAGACAAACAAATGATGTCAGGATAGCGTGCCTTTCTTTAGAAATGGAGGGAATATCTTCCCTTGAGCATATGTGTTAGTAATTGTGATTGGTTACATTATTTTTGCACCATTAATTGCAAGATGTTTATCAGTACCACAACGAGTTTTGCGCCACTTATTAAACATTACCTCCTTTTTTGTTTTTGCTTTTAAGGTGTTAGATTAGTAATGTATAATTTTCCGTCCCACTTAAATTGACTGCGTACTATCAATACATTGATTTAAGGGTATGCAGTACTGGCTACCCACAATTCAGCGCAGCTGAGGTGGGTGCCGGATCATATCGGAATTCTGGGAAATGTGAGAGCTGGTGACGCTGCTAAGAAGTGAACTGAGCAACCTTTTATTGGACCTGAACCAGTACTGAGACTGTCATCAGGACCGATTAAGCTTGCTATCAGGGACTGGTTGCTCAGAGAACACGAGAAATGCTGGAACTCGTCTATAGGTTTCAGGCGCTCCAAAGCTCCCATACAGATATCGTACAGATCAAGCTCCGAGTATTGCTAAAATTAGCAGAGGCGATCTCTCATGAGCAACAGGCCTTTTAACAGGACACTGTACCCTTAGAGAGCACCTGCACAGGATGGGACAGCAAGCGAGTCTTGCCTGCAGACGTGTCAACAGGTAGATGAAGCAGTTGCCAAATTATTGTGCAAGTGAACAGCATTTTCTCTAGAACCCTCGTTTTTGGGAGCCAAATTCCAAATTTGGAAGAGCTTTCAACCATCACGATCCAGAGCCCGATTCAGTTCATTATGATCCTCACTCTTCTGTATCTGCAAAGGTTTCATTGATGGGCTACCTCCTATCAAATTAAACTAAACTAAGGTTACGCGCTACTGACCTCTTTAACCATATATGTAATCGTTGTATCTGCCAATCATATGTCTGCCAATTTTCACTCAGCCAAAACATTAAAGCGCAGCTATAAGGCGAAGTAAAATATAGACACTTCTAGATATAATACGTCGATAAAAGCTTCATATATTTACGCACGTTTTAGGAACAACATCCATAATTGTGAAAAATTGACAATTTCTCATATTTTAATAACGCCTTCTCTTAAGATAATGATCTGGTGTGAATAAAAAGTATACTTTTGGTCGACTACACTATAATACGCTGATTACATGTGACGTAACTGAACTATAATGGCATTCATTTTACTTCAGTGACTCATTATTATCTTACTAGGCCACGCGTGTAGCTCCCTCATACCTTTTAATACCTTCAAAGCAGCAATCCACTGAGATCCATTCCTCAGATAAACATTCAAATGTGTGCATTTAAAATAAAATAAATTCTGTTCATTGTAATTTTAATATTCTAATAAATTCAGTGCATTTCCTTTGTTTCAACATTATTCAACATACGTTAAGTGCAAAAAATCAATAAATATGACCTAGACTAAATAGTACCTACCGACATCTGTTGTAGTACTGCCAAATACGCTCAAGGCCTTGCCTCAGCTGCCATCCGATCATTATCTAATTACACACAATTAACAAGGTCAGATCTTTATGTAAAAACTCAAAATTTTGAAACTCTAATGTAGTCGACCAAATGCAGTCGTATACAACTTGAACATAATGGTAATTATTAAGACGTTCGTATGAAAATTATGATACTCGTTACCGTTCGTTTCATAAACATCCTCGTCTTAATTACTACCATCAAAGTCCTGTTCCATAATAGACTATTATGTTATGACTTATTTTAAAATCTTGTTACGTTTAAATGAGGCAGACTGAACTTTTCGTACATAATCAATTCGATTGCTTTCCTGGCTATTATATTGTTGAATGTACGATGCTATTTTACAAATTTTGCATTGTACATATCTCTTCTTATCAGGATGTTTGTGAATTTCATTTATTTTCATACTGGACACTCCACAGTACAGCAATAAAATGTTAAATGTCGGAACGGGCAGAATAAAACACGGCATTAAACCTACTGTGGATGGACCCGCAAGCATTTATGGTGTGGATGGTAACAGCAGATAGGTATGCCCACATAAATTGAAAGTACATTGAATCTTCTACCATATGGTGGTCTAATAAATAGTCACAAAATAGAATTTTTTTCTCGTCCAAATGTTTACCTCCCTATATATATATATATCGATTATAAAGCATTCACTGACTTCTTCTGAAGGCAAAAGATATAAACCAAAAGTATAACACAGCTAATTATGCTGCGGACCTTTCCCACTGTAAACAGCAGTGAGGATTTTTTTAAATTTATTTTTCGCCACCACAATTAGCTCAAATGAAATCTGCAGCCTATCAACCGAACGGTTTCTTTCTATAACCTTTATCGCACTGTGAATCCCAATTTCAAAACACACATCTATATTTTAGGGATAAGTTTACTACGAAACACGAGAAATAGTGATGTATTCAATTCTTGACTTTTGCCATTAATAAACAGAATAATGGAATGTAATAGAAGCGGAGGGGATTGCGGCACTGATCCAGGTAGTCCGGAAATTGTACCATATCCCCCACAAGGGGACGCCCCCGGGAGGAAGGGATGAAGTGAAGGGAGACACCGGGCGGCTGGGATCAGCAATAACGGCAAACAAATGACAGGGTCTCTAAAGTTTCCAGTTATAAACGTCCCGGCAGACGGACAGGCAGACCTGGTACCCCTGGTACCTCTCAATTGCGGCCCAACGTCCACGCCGGGAGCGGTCCTTATACCCCGGCAACCAGCCGAAGGACGGAGAAGGTTCACAGAGAGCATCCTTTTTCCCTGCCACGCTGCACCAAGACTCCATCACCAACGCTTCCAACCCTGAAACAGACCAACCGGGGTGAAGGATGAATGAAATGATTAATGGAATGAAATGAAGGGACAAGAAATTTAGGGGATGTAATTATCCTTCTCAGCATTCTCCTGGTCACCCGGGGAAACCCCGAAAAAAAAACTTTCGGCCACGGGAATCGAACCCACAACCTCTAAAAGACGCAACCGCCTGAACCATCCCACTCGGTAACAGGATAATATTGAAACATAACATTCGTTATCTAAAGTATGTAAGTAAACAGTTGAGTAAAATATATGGTACAGTTGTCAAATGTATCGTCCATGTAAAGAACGTCAACACTACCCTTATCCCTAAATAAAGCTGCACTGACAACTGAATACTATTATTACTTTCCCTGTCATTTACTACCTATAGTTGAGAATGATTTTTAGCATTTTGATTTGTACATTTAGCATTTTTCAGCGTTTATGTATTCGCAATTTATCATTTTATATCATTTTGAAGAAAATCATACAACTGATAAACAGGTAACGTATTTTGACTTAACATTAAAGTAAAATTAAAATCACATTTGTAAAGGGTTAATACAAAATAAAAATGCATAAAGTAAGTTCTGCATTTTGTATAGTTAATATAGGTTAAAGCAACACAGAGAAAAATGAAATTGATATGGGTTAAAGCATAACATGAGGAAAGAAAAATTCTGATGCAAAACCAGAATAATAAAAAGGCAATACTAGAATTAACTCAAATCAATGGAGTTCATAAATCAGTAATATTGTTGAATGAAATCATAGAACATTCCTCAACATTTTATTCTGGCATTCCTGTTCTGCTGCCATCATTACAGTTAATTATTTAGGGTATTTCAATAAGAGTGTCATACTTCTAAAATGAAAAAAAATGTATAAACGAAAGATGTTTATTTATTTACTTAAATATTACTATTTTTAAGTACACTTAATGACATGCGTGGAAGAAAACACCATTAAATGGCCACCGAGGCTTCATTGAGTTGCTTGTGTGCGGGTCTTCCAATTTTCAATTCTAGACAAACATAAACCAGGCACAAATTACACGAATAACTCGTGTGACGTTGCTTAGTTCATTAAGGGTTTCGAATATGTTAACACAAATCCATCATTTAACATAACCCCATAGTAAATAATCCAACGGCGTTAAATCATATGATCTCGGAGGCCAGGTAAATCATCACGCGAAATGATGAAGCCTCTGAACTTGTCATTCAAACAGTTGATTGCTTCGTAAACAGTATGACACGTGGCTCCATCTTGCTGAAACCAGACACTTCTTACAACCATACCTTCCAATTCATACCATAAATAAGCTCTTACCATAGCTTTCCACATTGCCAAACCCTCTCCTTGTTCATCTAGAAAACAATAGGGGCCAATGATTCCATCATACTAAAGTACACATCACACTGTAACCTTTTGGGGATGGAGTGCTCGTTCTTAAATCTCTATTGGATTTTCATTGCTGCGATAGCAGCAATTTTGTTTGTTGACCAAACCATTCATCCAAAAATCAGCCTCATCACTAAAGATGATGTTTTGCTTGAAAGCAGATTGAACTTCCAATTGCTCCATAACCCAGTCAGAGAATACGCGGCGCAATATGTTGTGATTTGGCTTCAGTTCCTGAATAAACACAATTTTGTGACGTTGAAACTGCTGGTTCATGTGCAAAATCCATCAAGTTGTGGTCGATGAAATTCCCAATTCTTGTGCTCCTTTGAAAATTTATTTTCGTGGATACTTGCGTACATTTTCCCGAACAGCAACTGTTTTCATTGGAGCGTTATAGTTGATTTACAGCCTGTTGATCTGCTACAGAACCAGTTGCCTCCAATTATTCCATCACATTTCGAATTGTTCTTTCGGAGGAACAATCATGGACACGAAACACTGGGCGTATACATGGAATGTTTGGCGAACAGATGAACCATTTTTATAATAATTTTTCACAATTTCTAGACGTTGTGGAATTGCGAAACGTTCCATTATTATTTGTCAACAACTGTAACCTAGTAAAAAAAAATAACTCCTATAGCTTCACAAAAACACGGCAGTTGCTGTGAAAAGTATGACACTCTTATTGAAAGATCCTACATTTACTGAAATACATTTCAGCATCTACGCTATAGATACGATTCCAAATACATTGCAGAATTTTTTAAGCAAATTCTGGGTATTTTAGCTTAACAGTCAACAGCATTTACAGGCAGCTTACATTTTTTATTTTCCTACATAGTTTGGTATGGCCTGTTGAGAATGAAACCTCAAAAAAGAGCTATCCACCTATTAACACCTCGAAAAAGCTGGATCGTTCCTTCTTTAACTTCGACTTAAATTTTTAAACATCTGTTGATAATACTCGGCCAGTGGAGGGACTAAAAGTTTGCCAACCTCTTGGGAGAGAAACAAAAAATGTTTTTCTCATTTTCTCCCATGTGACTTATCAACCTTTTGTTCCGCTTAAATATTCTATAAACATGTTTTCATTTTGCTGTATACAATTTCATTTGAAAAAGAGTCCATGAATGGTACAAATTTCGCATTTATTTTACATTTTGAGTCAATTTTGCATTTTATTGCATTTTCAAAACATATTAAAACAGTGGTTTACAGTCGTGAAAAATGACAATACAAACGTACAAACAAGACTTTATGAGCACTTCGTGCTATATTGCATTTGCGAAGAATCATCATGCCTACCTATAGTACGTAAGAGGAAGTATTGTCTTTCACCCAAAAATTCCATGTCGATATTTCACCATAAATACTCTTTGAGGCCTCGAAATCCAAAACAAAAATAACAGTTTTTAGAAAAATATCCATCCATCTGTCTGTGGATATGTGCGTTTGTGAACAGCATAACTCTAAAATGAAGTCTTCGATAAATACCAAACTTGGTATTAAGTTCAGTAGCTTTCAAAGATACGACACGAACATTTTCAAGAAACTCCTCTCCAAATTCCTTTCTACATGGAAACATTTTCTATTTCTTGGTTCCCTCAAAAATGGCTCTTACAACTTTGATTAAAATACCATATATTTAAGAAATTTACATGACACATAAAATGTATATCTTAAATTTTCTGGGAATAGTCTATGAAGTCCTCTTTTCAAGGGATCTTGTGCAATTTTATGCAACGGGTCAGCTACTAGGGTAATCAAGAAATTAACAACCGTTTCGTTCTAATATTAATATATTAAAGTAAACAATTTGTTAAAAATTCTAATGTGATACATCCACAGACTTTCTCTACCCTCTAACGTTTATTAACGAGTAGTATAAACTATTCGTACTAAAGCTTAATTTTCTGTCTACTACACTTTAATTCAAATAAGCCTTTGCAGAAATAACTACATTAAACATTTATTTATAGGTACAAAGGGACAGCAAGTCAAACATTTAAGAACTGGACGCTGTATGCTGGCCTTAAAATTCCATTCTGTTTTATGCAATCGCGAGAAACAGTAAATGTTGACAGGGCTTAAGAGAATTATCAAGAATTGAACAAGTCGAATCTTTAATAACGGATATCTCAGAAATGGTTTATGCCACAAAAAACTTATTTGAAATAACTTGTGTGTTTTAAAAAGATCTATATTTTTTGTCTATTACGTTTTCGTTTATCGCTTAAGGTTTACTAGTTATACAAGATATTACAAAATTTCTTCCAAATGAAGAGGATTTTCTAGGCTATTCCCAGAAAATTCAAGATATATATTTTATTTGTCATGTAAATATATTAAATATACGGTATTTTAATCAAAATCGTTAGAGCCATTTTTTATAAAATCAATTTTTTGAAAAACGTTCTATGTAAAGGGTAGTTTGGGGTGGAGGGATTTTGTTGAAAACCTTCGTGTCGCATTTTGGAAGATATTGAACCTAAATATCAAGTTTGGTATTTATCCGAGTTTTCGTTTTTAGGTTATGATGTTCACAGGCACACATACACACACGGACACAAATTTTCTTTTTGGATTCAGGGGTCTCAAAACATGTATTTCCGGTAAAATCTCGGTATCGAATTTTTGGGTGGAATACAACACCTTCTCTACCTGGTAGAGAAAGTAAAAAGGCTCGTCACAAAGTTAAAGCTTACTTTATTGTTCCGCAAAATCATCTACGTTATTCAAGCAACTGTCATATCTGTTCACAAGCTTTAGAATTCCCGTTTTGTAGTTGACTGACGCCATTCCATTATGCCAAATGTTCGGACACAATTTCACCAAGCAAAGAACGAGAAATGTTTGGGGAAGAAGTCTGTAACTCGTCTAGGGTTGTGTATCTGTTTTGCACGTTTATGTTGTTCACTTGATTCTTCAAATCATCCGTAATGACTGATGGGTGACGGACATCCAGGTCGAGTTTCGTCATGCGCATTTGTTCATCCATTGTTGAACATTTCATACCACTTTCTCATATGACTTTTGATTCATTACTGTATCACCATACAATTCCACCATTAACAATTTAGTTAACAGTAAATTTCTGTAGATTTCACCTTCCAAGCATTCAAAAATCCAATACCTCTCACGAGACTTTGTATTACGTAGTTCAATTAAGGATCACAGAATGCACATTAACAGTTTTTCCGAATGGCACTCGCACAACATTGAGAAAATACGTGGAGGAAACCCTTCAATCTAGGATAAAAATCCTATAGCGATCTGCGTAGCGGGAATGAGCAAACGGTCGCTACTTCCTGGATTGCCCTCGTATACGAGATAAATAAAAGCTACTGCGAAAAAAGTGTAGATGTCTCTAAAACATACAATTTATTTCAATTAACTTCTTATGAAATGAAGGATTTCCGAGATATCCGTTATTATTGGTTTGAAGTTTTCAACATTTTTGTTATTTTAAGGAGCTATCGCTATTTGGTTATTTCTAGCAATGTCACGAAAAGAGTATGGAATTTGAAGGCCAGCATATAGCGTCCCGCTTTTAAACATGTATCATTCGGTTTGTTCTATCCCCTTAGTAACTATAACGAAATCGGTAAAGAAACTATTCTGTATAAATATTTATTTGGATCAAAATGAAAAATATATAAAAATAACCTTCGTAAGAGTAGTTTGTAGAAGCTATATAAAAGTAAACGATGTAACACATCAATTTTATTTTTCTCCCTGTAAGGCAAATTCTTCATCTCTTATCGTAGTAAAGGATTTATTGAGTGCGGCTTTATCAACTTCGCACGATTTTGATACTAGTGGGGAAAAAGCGCCGTCTACGTCTATACACCACTTTTCCGAAAAATGCAATGAATTTACAGATGCAAGTTTGTCTTCACTGGGTGCTTGATGTATAATTTTAGCGGGTTGTTCATGTAATGCGCTAGGCACTAACCGCTGACGAGCAATTGATATGAACTGTAAATGTTAAACACTGTAAATAAATGAATCAAAAGCGTTAAAGAAGTTATCTTCTAAGGTGTAAAAATTCTCATGTTATAAGCATAAACGCTGAGCTAGCTATACAGCGCGAATACCATCACATTCTCGCTGCAATACTTCCTAGTCTGGTGCCTGAGGTTTTTACCTACACTACATGATCAAAAGTATCCGGACACCTGGCTGAAAATGACGTACAAGTTCGTGGCGCCCTCCATCGGTAATGCTGGAAGCCAATATGGTGTTGGTCCACCCTTAGCCTTGATGACAGCGTTCGCTCTCGCAGGTATACTTTCAATCAGGTGCTGGAAGGTTTCTTGAGGAATGGCAGCCCATTCTTCACGGAGTGCGGAACTGAGGAGAGGTATCGATGTAGCTCGGCGAGGCCTGGCACGAAGTCGGCGTTCCAAAACATCCCAAAGGTGTTCTATAGGATTCAAGTAGTCCATTACAGGGATGTTATTGTCGTGTAACCACTCCGCCACAGCCCGTGCAGTATGAACAGGTGCTCGATCGTGTTGAAAGATGCAATCGCCATCCCCGAATTGCTCTTCAACAGTGGTAAGCAAGAAGGTGCTTAAAACATCAATGTGGTAGGTCTGCGCTGTGATCGTGCCACGCAAAACAACAAGGGGTGCAAGTCCCCTCCAGGAAAAACACGATCACACTATAACACCACCATCTCCGAATTTCACTGTTGGCACTACACACGCTGGCAGATGACGTTCACCGGGCATTGGCATTCGCCATACCCACACCCTGCCATCGGATCGCCACATTGTGTATCGTGATTCGTCACTCCACACAACGTTTTGGCACTGTTCAATCGTGTAATTTTGACGCTCCTTACACCAAGCGAGGCGTCGTTTGGCATTTTCCTGCGTGATCTATGGCTTATGAGCAGCCGCTCGACCATAGAATCCAAGGTTTCTCACCTCACGCCTAACTGCCATAGTACTTGGAGTGGATCCTGATGCAGTTTGGAATTCCCGTATGATGGTCCGGATAGATGTCTGCCTATTACTCTTTACTACCCTCTTCAAATGTCGGCGGTCTCTGTCAGTCAATAGACGAGGTCGGCCTGTACGCTTTTGTGCTGTACATGTCCCTTCACGTTTCCACTTCACTATCACATCAGAAACAGTGGACCTAGGGATGTTTAGGAGTGTGGAAATCTAGCGTACAGACTTCTGACACAAGTGACACCCAATCACCTGACCACGTTCGAAGTCCTTGAGTTCCACGGAGCGTCCCATTCTGCTGTTTCACGATGTTTAATGACTACTGAGATCGCAGACATTGAGTACCAGGCAGTACGTGGCAGCACAATGCACCTATGATGAAAGACGTATGTTTGCGGGGTGTCCGGATACTTTTGATCACATAGTGTATGCGCGATTAGTGGGATCAGTGTTAAGCAGTCAAACTCAGGAAGTTTAAACCTTAAACCATACGAAGAATGCCCTTTTAGTGGTGTTTACGCCAGTTCTTACTTCATACGTCACTATATGCGGTGAACACTGGTGATACACGAAATGAAATGATAATTGGAAGAAAACATTTAGAAAGGGAGTGTTTCAGGGAACCTCCCCAACATTGCCAGTTATGAGGACTGAGGAAAACCTGGAAAAACTTGTTAAGAAGGACGATCCTGGCACATTTGAACCGTAAATCTCCCGTTCACGTGCCTTAACGACCTCGGCAACCCGTTTCGGCGAAGATTACAAGCTCCTCTTTAATGCATTGTACGGTAGATAAGCTTTGGTGAGTGTATGGTGTGCAAAACATCATTGGAAACAGAACAAAAGACTAATTTGCCTTGCTGAGTGTCATCGCAGTACCCAAAGCTGGAGTTCTATTTAGTTAGAGGACTAGATGTAGGTATATCATAATATATTCTAATGCACGAACCAAGATTTCTTCGCTATGTTCGTTACTGTTTCTATTTGATGTGATTAACGTCGGCAGATTCCAAAGTACATCAGGATTGTCTCATTTTGAAATAACCTCCCGTGAAAAGCAGAATTTCCCTGTTTCTGTTTTTCTGTATATAGCCCCCTTTTCACCAAGGCTTTTCGAAAACACCTCCCCCCCCCCGTGTACTGAAGGTTGCAAAACCACTTTGATGTGTGTGGAGTGGCACTACTGAACCAAGTGGGCGAGTCACGTACAGAATTGCGGTAATTCTGTGCAGCGCCCTAGTCTCGTTAACTACTCCCGCTCCGCTAAACGCGAGAACACCTAATCCTTTCAAACGTGCTTTGCTTAAACCAGCATTTTAATGTTGTACTAAATTAGCTTAGCGTTCTTTTCTAACGGGGAATAATATGGAATCTGAGAATAATTAAGTTAAACGTCATCAGCATCACCATTGTCTTCATCCGAAAGTCGATTCTCAGATTTGTTCCTGACTTACGTTTTGTGTTAGAACCTAACCTCTCTATACGCGTTTGTCACTACTACACAGAATGGTGAACTGAAGGACAGCTACAAAGATTTACACAGGGCATTGGCGATAAAAATCATCGCTAACTCCGTGTTTTATGTATCGGCTACTGAGACGCCGCAGCCGGCGGCGCCTGTACTTCAATTCTGCTGCTCTGTATTCTTGAACTTGTAGATGATGTCCTCTTTCCGCTAAATAGCCATTGGTTCTGGTTAGTACATTTGACAGAAGATTTTCGGTTTCATTTCAAACCTTTATTTTTGGACCTTCCAAAGCATGAGAGGCGTTTTTCTTTGTTGTTCTTTTGTTCCATTTTTATCCTTTAAACTATGCCATAAATAGAAATTACAGGCGGCTCTGTATTCTTGAACTTGTAGATGATGTTCTCTTTCCGCTAAATAGGCATTGGTTCTGGTTAGTACGTTTAAGTTTGACAGAATATTTTCGGTTTCATTTCAAACCTTTATTTTTGGACCTTCCAAATCATGAGAGGCGTTTTTCTTTGTTGTTCTTTTGTTGTATTTTTATCCTTTAAACTATGCCATAAATATAAATTACAGGCGTTAGATTTGGGGAAACCAACAGACCCTCACATTCAGTATTTAAACGGTATTAGCAAGAATTTTGAGTGCTTACTTTGCCATGGAGTAGTTCTGAAATTATTATAAGCTATGAGTCAGTTAAACCTTAATTTACCGTGAAATAAATCATACACCTACTACTGCATTATTGTGCTTTACACTATCGGTATTTGTAAGTACGATGTTATTTTTAATATTCCTTTTATTTTGTGGTTATTCGGGGAGAGATTTTTGAGACGAACACAGATATTCACCAGTCTGATTTAGTTTATCTTCATACAAACTGAGAGTTTTAGCTCGTAATTTTTGCTTTATTGCTTGAATTTTATTAGCTTAAAGCTTAAAGCTAATATTTGCTTAAATGCCTAAGGCAGAGGAAGGGCTGCTTTCGGCCCAAAATTTCCATATCGAAATTGCATCAGAAATATGCTTTATGTGTACACATATGTATGTGTGTGCGCGCGCGCGTGTGCGTGTCGTCATTCTATAAACATCACTAAACAATGAGAAGTCATAAAAACACCTAATTCCATAATAATTAAATAAGACACCTTTTAGATAGGCAATATTTTCAGGAAATATTCAGGAAACATTCCCACATCAAACAACGTTTTACATGAAAATCTTTTAGTCATTTTTATTTTCTCAAAAATGTCTCCTACAATTTATTTGAAGTATTTGAATGCTGAATGAAATGTATGTAGAATTTCTGAAGATCCTTATGAAGTTCTCTTAATTTTTATCAAAACATTTACATCTGGAAACCATAAGAGAAAACCTTGCTACAGCAAAGTGTTATTCTTGTTTAAGTATAAAACTTGTGGCATAATCCATTTCAAAAAGCTGGCTGTTGTTTATTTGTATATTCTATTATTTTAAGCAGTTCGTTATGAAATGTTAAGTAGTTTGAGTTTCCCAGCTAGAGAAAGAGGAATGAGAAAAATTCAGGGGATAAATTTTAGTCAGGTGAACTCTCAAACATATTACCTTTTAATTAAAGCACTTAAATCAATGTTAAACAAATAACAAAAAAATGTTAATACAAAGTTATACAATGAACTTCTTTAAAAATTTTACGTTCCTTAAAAATTTTCTAACTTGAGCAGAAATTGGGTATTAATCTGTCTCTCTCACACACACGCCCACATACGCACATGGAATTTTTTGTTAATGTTTATAATTATTATTATTATTATTTCCATTATCATTAATATCGATTATTTCACATTAATAAATACCATTTCAGGGTAAATTCCCTAGAAATGTTATCTGTGATAATTCTAATAGTAAATCTTTTTGCTAAACACAAAGTATTTAAATTCAGCGATGACATTTTCGGAGAGTCGCCATAGGAGCTGAATATTAGTTTTCGACACTTTGTAAACATATGAGAGACAAATGTATATTACAACGTGTCTCCGAAATTGTTTATTGCTTTTGTCACAGGTTTGCCTCATTGCAAATATTCTCTGCAAACCAAGCTGAACCTCAGAGAAGTAAACTGATTTTAATTGCTATTCAAACTCTGCTTTATTTATTACAAATTGTGCAAAAGCTCTTGCCCACATTTAATTTTCTTCTCTCCCCATTGTTTGGAGTAGGCTATTTGTTATTTTAGTCAACCAAAATATTTTTGCATTCCTCAGCTGCCGCCTGTAAACAAACGCATGCAAGTGTGGTGCGACAAAGATAAGCTGGAATCTGAATCAGTCTATAAATGACAATGAAGCCGTATAGCAAAGAGATGGGGAAGCTTAAAGCTCTTTTGAATTGCAATTGTGTTGTGGGGGAAGGCATGGAATGGAATTAGCAGGCTTTGGTTTCCACAAAATGATTTTATTAAACGCTGTGTACAGAATAGTCGATGTTTTCAATGGAAGAATTATTTTTATTGCCCTTAACTGTAACCTATCAAAGAATTTCGCTCATTTTTGTTTGTATATACTCAATGTATAATTCAACTATGCAGTACTTTGTCGCATTATTTAAATAAGTGGACATAAAAGCGTCTACATGATACGCGGTTGTTTTAAAACGTCAACTATGTTTTATTTTAACATGTATTTGTCAGTTAACATCAGGAGTTGCTTCTTGTTTTTCTCAACTGAGCATCTGTGTTTATAACTTTTTCCTAATTACTGGAAGCGTAGAAATACAGTGTAGATAAACTGTAAATATAATAAAGCTGTAACTGATATGTTTCTTTTAATTTTCGACTTTGAATAAGCACCTGATGCTAATGTTTTATAGGGTAAATCGAAGCATAATGTTGCATTTTTAAAAACTCATGTATGCTCGTGTGTAGTTTACTTTCTCTAATGCTTACTAATGATAGATAGAGGAAGTATTGTATTCCACCCGAAAAATTATTTATCCAGATTTCATCAGGAATACATGTTTTGAGGTCCTCTGAACCTCCGTGTGTGCGAGAGAGAAAGAGAGAGAGCACTGTAACTTAAAAACGAAAGTCGGTTATACATCGAACTTCTTGCTATTTAAGTTTAGCATCTTCCAAGAATAGTCACGAAGTTTTTCAAGAAAATTCTCCACTCCAAAGTATACTTTTCATTGAAAATAATCCCTTATTTTTACTCAAAAATGGCTGCTAATATTTTTATTTCTCAAACCGTACACAATAGGTAGGGAAGGTATTGCAATCCACCCAAAAATTATATACAGAGACTTCACTGTAATTACATGTTTTGGGGGACCCTAAATCCAAAAAAAAATATTTTTGCAAAAGTTCGGTGTGTGTGTGTGTGTGCGCGCGCGCGCGCGCGTGCGTGTGTCATAACTCAAAAAGAAAATTTGAATAAATACCAAACTTGGCATTTAGATTCATTTCATTCCAAACATGCGACACGAAGATCTTCAAGAGAATTCCTCTACCTTAAACTAACGTTTGCATGGAACATTTTTCGAAACTTCTGATTTTCTAAAAAGAGACTGTAATGATTCTGATTAAAATATCATACATTAAATCTATTTACATTACAAAATGTATATCTTGAATTTTCTGGGAATAGCCTGAGAAATTATCTTCATTCCAAAGGAATTTTGTATAACTAATAAACGTTAAGTTATACACGAAAACGTACTACATATACATGTAGACCTCATAAAAACCACAATTTATTTCAAATAAAATTTTTGTAGCATCAGCCATTTGCGATATATCGGTATTAATGGTTCCAATTGTTCAATAATTAGCCATTCTTTTCAAGTCCTGTTGATTTTCAGTTGTTTTTTCGCAATGTTGTGGAAAGAGTATGGAATTTTAAGGCCAACGTATAGCTTAAAAATCCAGTTCTTAAATATTTGACCGTCGCTATTCCCTTTGTATCTATGACGAAGTGTATAATGTAGCTACTTCGTGAAAGGTTTACCTCAATTGAAATGAAGTAGATAGGAAAATAAATTTTCGTGAGAATAATTATATATATATATATATATATATTGATTTTTCTTCAAATAGCCCATGAATTCCTCTTCTTTGCGAATGAATTTTGTATAATCTGTGAAACTGGTAAATCATAAGAAACAGACAAAAGCTCACTCCGCGAGAAATGTAGATTTCGTAGAAAAACATATTTTATGTCAAATAATTTTTATTCTATTAATCATTTTTGACATATTTGTTGCTATTGGTTTTTATTTGTCCTCCACTTTTATTTTTTGAAAGGATTGATCGCTATTTCTCGTGATGTCATGCAAAGAGTATGCAGTTTCATGTCCAGTATACATCCACTTTTTAAAGATTTGGCTATCACTTCAACCTCTCCTTGTGTTTATAATAAAACCACTTCTGCAAAATTAACATGAAGTAAGATAGAAAAATAAGCTTTTGATGGAATACTTCGATGAATGGTAGAGCATAGAGAAAGTCATATAAATGTAACACATCGGATTTTTTTGCACTATTCTCATATGCATAAAAACAATTTACTTGATGCAACACATTTTTGGATATTGCATTACCATTTTTATTACCATGGAAAAGAATGATTCCAAACGCGTAACAAACATACACTTTTCTTTATTGCTCCATTTAAATCCCGCCTTTAACTGCAATGGTCATATTACCGATCAGAAATGATGTTAACTCGTATACAGTTGTCATTGGAGTTCTGGTTTTATACATTAGATAACACACACATTCACACTTCGTTCATACTTCCAGACCCTGGTGAGAATAGGAAATAATCTTGGCTAGAGAAAAATTCCCACGAAACCAGGTCCCTAGCACAGCAGGCAGATGTTCTACCGCTGAGCTACGGGCCAGCCCATACACGGTTCCGTGTATGGTTTCATAATATTAATATTAAACCTGCTACTTAAGTTTTAATATTCTAGAAAAATTCAATTTCCGCTTTTGAAAACCGTATCACCGAGTGAGGTGCGCCGCGGTGAAGTGTGCGACTCTCATTTGGAAGACCTGGGTTCAAACCCCCGGGGCCGACCCTCCCCTTCATCACTACATTTTATGTCCTCCATCGCCATACCAGGCATTGTCCTGAATATGCTATAAACCAGAGTTTGCTTGCTCCTCGACAGGCTACTGACCCAAGGCATTGGGTTTTAAGTCCTTGAGGGTGTAAGTCCCGCAAAGAGGGTGTAATCAGTTGAAGAAGAAGAAGAAGAAGAAGAAGAAGAAGAAAAAACCTCGTTTTAACAAACACGTTGCTTAGAGAGACCGAGAGAAGAATATAACGGAATAATGTGAACGAAGTTCGTTTGTGGATTCTATTAGTATGCATATATCAAAGAATTCAGGAAAGAAGATTGAAGTCCTCAAACCTGAAGTTAAAAATCGCATGTATTGCGTCATTTATAGTTTCTTTTTATATCTCTTCTGCAAATTCTTGCAAAAAGCTCATTACTCATTTCGTTGTAGGTACAACGTGGCTGCTGGAGAGCGAAGTGACAGTTAAAATGTTTAACAGCGGCTCGTTATATGCAGGCCTAGAAATTTCATACACTTTTCATAACATCATGAGTAACAATTGAATGCTGATAGCAGTTCAAAAGTGACAAAATGTTGTAAAATTCAAACCAATGGCAATGAATATTTCGAAAACGACTGATGCCACAAAAAAAACTATTTAATACGAATGGTGTGTTTTAAAGACATCTACTTCTTTTTTTACTTTCTCTACTACGTATAGTAAGTAGGGGAAGTATTGTATTCCACCCAAAAATTTGATACCGAGATTTCACCCCCTGAATCCAAAAAAAAATTTTTGGAAACATGTCCGTGTGTGTGCCAGTGTGTCTGTGTGGATAAACACCAAACCTGGTATTTAGGTTCAGTATCTTTCAGAGATGCGATACGAAGGTTTTCAAGAAAATCCCTCCACCCCAGATTACCCTTTACATGGAACATTTTTGGAAAAATTTAATTTTCTCAAAAAATTGCTATAACGATTTTGATTAAAATATCATATGCTTAAGATATTTTCATGACAAATAAAATGTATATCTTGAATTTTCTGGGAATGTCTCCAAAAGTATTCTTCATTGTGAACGACGTTTGCATAACTGGTAAACCATAAGATATAGACATAATTTTACTACACAAAAAATGTAGATCGCGCTAAAATACACAATTTGTTATATACATTTTTTTTTTGTTGAGTGAACCATTTTCGAGATATTGCTTGTTATTCCCTTAAATTTTTAATACTTATTTTCTCAAATGGGAATTCGTTATTCATTTTTTTGTCTTGGATATGCAAAGAGTATTAATCTGTGGCAAAGAGAATGGTGCTGCACCTAGCAACCAGCTATTAAGATATATGTCGATGCTTAAAGGCTACTGCATTTCTATATTTTCTTGCAATTAAAAAACAAGGGGAACATAGTACGTCTTAAGCGATAGTCAAATATTTTTAAAACTGGTTCCTATGTGTAAAATGTAATTCTCTTTGCATGTCAAAAGATCGTTTCTGCAAATGTTTATCTCGATTAATATGAAATATATGGAGAATAAGAGTTTGTAAAAATAGTTTGTACAAGAATGGAGAAAGTCATGTGAGTGTAACACATCATATTTCTATAGTATATTTTTGTCTTTCTTTTATACTTTACCCGTTATATAACATTGCATGAAATTTATTCCGAAAGAAGGGAACTTCATAGATTACTCACTGAAAATTCAATATTTACGATTTATCTGTCACGTCTTATATATGTGGTATTTTAATCAAAATCGTTAGAGTCATATTTGAGAAAATCGTAAACAAGGAAATATTTTCCACGTAAGGGGTATTTGGGGATAGGAGGATTTTCTTAAAAATCTTCGTGTGGAAACTTTGGAAGATACTAAAGTTAAATACCAAATTTGGTATCTATCTTACATTTCGTTTTCGAGTTACTCTGCTCTCTCTCTCTCTCTCTCACACACACACACACACATTTCTAACAATAACTTTATTTTGGACTCAGGTATCTCAAAACATACATTTCAGGTAAAATCTAGATATATAATTTTCGTGTGGAATGCAATACTTCCTCTACAGGTACCTTGTACAGAAACTTAAAACCGGATGTGGTACATTACATGACTCATACCCTCTAGCTTTATTAACGGATATACAAGCTATTCTTACTAAAGCTTACTTTCCTGTCTACTACATTTTAATGCAAATAAACGTTTATGGAAATAACTACATTACGCATTTCGTTACATATACAAAGATAACAGCGGTAGTCAAATGTTTAAGAACTGGACGCTATATGCTGCCCTTAAAATTACATACTGTTTCCATGCAATCGCGACAAGCAACTGAAAATCGATGTGACTTAAAAATAATGACAGTATTGAACAATTCGAACCTTTAACAACGGATATCTCAGAAACACCCTATGCTACAAAAAGCTTATTTTAAATAAATTCATGTTTTAAAGAGATCTACGTTTCTTGTGTGGTATGTTTCGTCTATCGTTTAACGTTTACCAGTGATACAAGATTATAAAAATTCCTTCCGAATGAAGAGGGCTTCTAAGGCTATTCCCAGAAAATTCAAGATATTCATTTTATTTGTCATGTAAATATCTTTCATATATGGTATTTTAACCAAAATCGTTAGAGCCATTTTTTTGAAAATCCAAATTTTCGAAAAATACTCCATGTAGAGGGTAGTTGGGGGTGGGGATTTTCTTGAAAACCTTCGTTTCGCATCCTTAGAAGATACTGTTATCAAATACTAAGTTTAGTATTTATCCAAATTTTCGTTTTTGAGTTTTGCTGTTCACAGACACACTGACACACACCAGCACACAGACATGCTTCCAAAAATGCTTTATTTGGATTCAGGGGGCTTAAAATATGCACTTATAGTGAAATATCAGTATCAAATTTTTGGTTGGAATGCAATACCTTCTCTACCTACTATGTACGTGGTAGAGAAAGTAATAATAGCTATGAGGAGCGTCCAATAAGTAAGTTTCCCTGCTTTATAAAAAGAATTACACGCAATTGATCGTGTTTAATTAATTTTATTTGTATTGTACAATCCTTCTGTTACTTTTCTACATAGTAAACATGTTTTTCCAAGCATTTTTGGGGACGTGACACAAGTTTTTCCAAGCCAGTGTTGTACCAGGTCGGGTCCTGTGCTTGCAACCAGCTGTTCACCGAATTGACTTCATCATCGGTGTTAAAAGTGCTTACCTTTGAGTTGGAGGAACAGGTGAAAATCACTTGGGGTAAGCTCCGGTGAATACGGAGGATACGAGAAAACTTCCAAGTTGAATTTTGACCCAGGTGGAGCTCCTCCATATTCACCAGAACTTTTCCCAAGTGACTTTCACATGTTCCCCTGACTCAAAGGTCATCATGAAGGTAAGCACTTTAACACTGTGACGAAGATCAATCAGAAGTGAATATGTAAAAATGGTAATACAAGCATTAAAAGCGCTTGGTAGAAGAAGTAAATTAATTAACGGATATTAAGAAGGATAGTCGTTGAGGCTAAATGAGATGGAGTATCTGCAGCCCATCCTTTGATCTGAGTAAACCTCATCCGGTGTAGCCTCAGGCAAAGGAAATTCAGGCTTGCATCATCGACCTAATTACTGAACTCTCTAACACCATTTTACTGCCTCACAGAAGGGAACATTTGCTTTTATACGAATTGCAGTGATTTGCATGTTAAACGTTACCTTATCCTTTTACCTCTCTACAACTCTCTTCTAGATTTTTCAATTAAGATTATAATGTGGTTTTATTTGTATTAATAATCTACACTTTCAACAAAACTATAATGGCGCTTTCATGAAAAATTTCGATTGCTTCTAGCATTGCATACAAAAAATATGCATGTGTTACTTCACATAAATTTTTCTACATGCTGTCCTTTATTTTTAAATAGCTACTGCAAACTCTTCCTGCGAAAGCTTATTTTTCTTTCTACTTCATGTTAATCGAAATAAAGTTTTGCAAAAAGTTTCATTACACATTTTGTTGTAGACACAAGAGGGATGCGGAAAGCAGAATCGATAGTCAGATGCCACTATATGCTGGCATTTAAATTCCATACGCTTTCCGTGATATCCCAAGAAACAACTGAATACCGACAGCATTTTTTTAAAAATAACAAAGTATTGAAAACTGTTAACCCGTAAAAACGGATACCTCGATTATGGCTCATGCCCCAGAAAAACTTATTTAAAGTAAATTGTTTTTAAACAGATCCACATTTTTGTGTAGTAAGTTCTTTCTATATTTTATGATTTAGCCATTATACGAAATTATGTAAAATTCCTTCCGAATAAAGAGGATTTCAAAGACTATTCCCAAGAAATTCAAATATACACTTTATTTTTCAGCTAAATATTTTAAATATATAGCATTTTAATTAAACTCATTGGAGAACTTTTTTAAAAAATAAAAAATTTTGAAAGTTTTTCAATGTAAAAGGTAATATTGCGGCATATTAATTTTATTGTCATTACTAGACGCACTGCTGTGCTGTATTGTTGCTATTACTCGCGCAAAACTTCTGGAATCGTGGCCTTGATTGCCAACCCAGCTGCCGAGCCTAGGAATGGTTTATGTTTAGCTTTATCAACGAAAGCGATATAACACCTTTGCTTACTCACAGTGCGTAACACATACAGTCTGCATAGAAAGTGTCTGCATCTGGTTGTAATTTTAAAGAGAGCTGCAGTATCTAAATAGTACTTATTTTATATTTGTTATATTTATAACCATGGCTCCTATGTTTTCAAAGTTAAGTGGTAAGGTGTTACATAGTCAAAGTAGGGAAATAATTGCAAATGTCATCGACTTCATGAAGCAAGAAGCAGAGATGAAGGAAGAAATTATATCCGAGTTCCACAAAAGCCTTATGAGAGTGAAAGAAAGAGTAGTCAAAGCAACTGGTGTTTCACCGAGTTCCGTTTCCAGAGTTCTCAAAGATAAGAGAAAAAACATATGGATGAAAGAGTACCATTTGACACACCTGGGAAGAAACATAAGGTCCCTAAACGTATTACAGAAATAGACGATTTCGAATGCGTCATTCGGCGCACGATTCACAATTCCTATGTGGAAGAAAAAACTGTGCTAACAATAAGCAGATTGCTCATCCAGCTGAAAGACAGCAGAAACTTTCAAGGTGGTGCTGCAAATCTCAGAAAAATTATTAAATATTTAGGGTTCAAATGGAAGAAACCGAAATCAAATAGAAGAGTTCTAACAGAAAAGCAAAATAAATAAATAAAATAAAAGAATAATAATAAAATAAAAAATAAAAATAGAAAGTAAATGTTGCCATGATAGCTTAGTCGGTTAGAGCAACGGCACGGAAAGCCTAAGATCCGTGGTTCAAATTCCGGCTATGGCATTGAATTTTTCAGTCTGATTCTACCTTTCCAAATGACTATAATTTTATATGTACTTATATCAGTGTGTACTTATATCAGCATCAATTTTCAAGGTGGTGCTACAAATTTCAGAAAAATACTATAATGTGTGAAGATGAGTCATACATACACAGCAGTCATACAGCATCTAAAAGTTGGAGTGACGATAGCGAATTAGGTTTGCAGGCACCTGTTGCCAAAGGGCAAATACTTATTATCGTTCGTGCTGTTGGAAAGATCGGCTTCGTTCCAAATGCCCTTCTTTTACAAGTCGCAACAAACAACAGGAGATTTTCATCAAGAAATGAATACAGAAAGTTACATGAAGTGAATCAACGCCATGTTGATATCTAATATGCCTGCTGGGTCTGTTCTGGTCATCGACAATGCTTCACAATGCGTCAACACTCAAATTCACAAACCACCTACCTCAACTTCCTTGAAAGAAGAAATGAGAGCTTGGTTACTTAGACATTAATAGCTTTAGATGAAAGCATGAGTAAAACAAAGCTATATAACTTAATTAAAGCCAACAAACAGCTTCAGAAGTCATACATACTTGACCAGATAGTAATACAACATCGCCATAATGTACTTAGACTGTCATCGTATCGCCAGATCTAAACCCAATCGAATTAATCTGGGCTGATGTCAAAAAAAATGGGTGGCATGCAGAAATATCACTTTTAAATTAAAATATGTGGAGCAGTTATAACGCCAGCAATTTGCTGAAATTGGAAGGCCAGAATGGGAAAATGTATGGCGACATGCTGAATAAATTAAGAATCATTATTCCGAAAAATACGGAATTGCAGAAAATCAAACAGAAATAATTCTCATGCAGGATAATGGTGCAGAAAGTAGTGACAGCAGTGATGACGGCAATAATGTGAGTGATTCCGCAGAAGAGGAAGGGTTGTTAGATGTGGAAGAATTGGAGGCAATGATTGACAGCGTTTTTTATATTAAGCGCTTTCTACAGCGTGGATTTTAATATACTGTATATAACTAAGTTTATCAGCGCAACACAGTGCAGAACCGTTGTGGATATTTGACGATGACTGTCCCACGCACTCCTGCAGCATTCAGTCGATCGGTCACCACCTGATGTGGTAAGCAACTCGCATCATAGCTCTCATTAAGATTTTCACGTGTCTAGAACTGTTGCGCCGATTATACCAGACGTAGCATTACTGGGTCTCCTTAGCTATATTTCGGCTTGACAGTCCTTCCTTTTGGCGCGGACGACGCCAAAGGTAAAAATCTGTTTGAAATTGTCTGGTATGACGTCAGCCCTGTCTGGCTCTGGCTAGACAAATTAGCGTCACTTGAGAGTAAGTGGTCGTTGGAACCAGTCGTGTGTGTCCGACTACGGTCCGTGGCATTTCCGTTCATATCCTGTTTCCTTTGTTAACTATGTAAATCCCGGGTAATGTGTGTTATGAAATCTTTCAATGTAATATAGAAACCCATGCCTTCCCCTTAAATTTACACACCAAGGTCCCGGTCTTATTTTGCTGCCAGCGAGTTGTGCCCCATGTGCGTTTTTGGGTGATCTAAATTAAACATTTTCTGGTAACCTTTTCGACCTTCACCCCAAATGTAATATGGGGGATTTTCTTTAAAATCTAGTCGCGTCTTTGGGCACAATTCAGCATCCATACTGAACTTAAATACCAAATACGTATTTAAGTTAAGTTTATTTACTTGGCATTTCGATTTTGAGTTTTGATGTTCATACGCACACGCACACACACACACACATAGACATACACAGACACAAGTCTTTTTTAAAATTCTCCTTTTGTATTCAGGGTGCCTCAAAACATGTATTTTAAGTGAAATCTCGACATCGAATTTTTAAGTGGAATACAATACTTCCTCTCACGTACGATGGCAGAGAAAGTAGTTACAGTTTTTTACTTTCTCTACTACGTATAGTAAGTAGGGGAAGTATTGTATTCCACCCAAAAATTCGATACCGAGATTTCACCGGAAATACATGTTTTGAGACCCCCTGAATCCAAAAAAAGGATTTTTGGAAACATGTCCGTGTGTGTGTCTGTGTGTCTGTCTGTGTGTGTCTATCTGTCTGTGTGTCTGTCTGTGAACAGCATAACTCAGAAACGAACAGTCGGATAAACACCCCAAACTTGGTAATTAGGTTCAGTATCTTCCAGAGATGCGACACGAAGGTTTTCAAGAAAATCCCCCCACCCCAGACTACCCTTTACATGGAAGATTTTTCGAAAAGTTTAATTTTCTCAAAAATGGCTCTAACGATTTTGATTAAAATATCATATGTTTAAGATATTTTCATGACAAATAAAATGTATATCTTGAATTTTCTGGGAATGTCTCCAAAAGTATTCTTCATTGTGAACGACTTTTGCATAACTGGTAAACCATAAGAGATAGACAAAATTTTACTACACAAAAATGTAGATCGCGTTAAAATACACAATTTATGTCATATACATTTTTAGTTGAGTGTACCATTTTCGAGATATTGCTCGTTATTCCCTTAAGTTTTTCAATACCTATTTTCTCAAATGGGAATTCGTTATTCATTTTTTTGTCTTGGATATGCAAACAGTATTAATCTGTGGCAAAGGGAATGGTGCTGCACCTAGCAACCAGCTATTAAGAGATCTGTGTGTGCTTAAAGGCTACTGTATTTCTATATTGCCCTTGTAAATATATATTCCCCTTACATCTACAAGAAAATTAGCAATAAGATAGAGTCTGCAAATGTTTATCTCGATTAACATGAAGTAGATGGATAATAAGCGTTTGTAAAAATAGTTTGTACAAGAGTAGAGAAAGTCATGTGAGTGTAACACATCAGATTTTTACAGTTGTTTCCCTTGATTCTTGGAATTGAATGAACCGGTTGCCATCAAATTCTTAACGTAACATTATTCAGATTGCACCTTGATTACACTGACGACTTTGCGCACTATGGTAGAGCATTTGTAGACGCTAGCGAAAGGGCGAATAAGGTTTAAATTCGTTGGTGTGATCATAAACAGCAACATTTGAAGCCTAGAAATAGCTCATTGCTTTTCACACATCAGTACTCTTTTTTCTAAACCTTGCATTTTTTCTTTCTTGCTTACTTTTTAGCATTTTGTCCTTTGGTTGATTTCTTTTCCTAAAGTTACAGCCAGTGCTGGAATTCCCATATTGATAAGTTCTTTCGATACCATGTATCGTTTGTGATCAGAAATTAGAAGTAGCGAATAGCATCCTCCTGCATTCTCAGCAGCAGCACAGAGCATCTACAGCCAGTGAGTGATGATGCAGTAATTTGTATCACAAATTACTTAAATGTAAAGAATGATTATAATATGAATATGCATTTTTATGTGACATTGATTTGAGATGTTTATTGATTGTAATTATTGTTGGGAAGTAACTTTATACTGCCTTACTGAAACTGACAATAATAGCGTGCAATAATGCAGCGAGGGGGTGAGCTGTTTATCATTATTGGAAACGAGGAAGTTACGTAATGTTGGCGCGTTTTCCTTTAGAATCTTCTGGAACATTTCCCTAGAGCATATGTATTCATAATTTTCATTGGATATAAAAATAGACGCTAATGTTGGCGCGTTTTATTAGCCAATTGCAGCTCAGTTATAATCTTTAGGCATATCGGGGTGTATGAGTATAAAAGGGCTAGGTTAGAGATAGACCCCGTCAGTTCAACGAAAATATTTGTATGCTACAACTCGCCTTCAGTCCGTCAGTTCGTCGAAAATATTTGTATGATACACGTCGCCTTCAGTCCAGCAGAAATATTACACGTCGGCTATCGATTCGCAAGTTACGCGTATAAGAGTTATGAAAAATCTCAAGTATGGTAAAGTTAATTATACAAAAGGTTGAAGTACGTGAATTAAAAGTGATCAGTAAGAAGTTGTTATAACAGTTTCAGTTTGGCGAGTGTCTAGATCAATGTGTAAATGTGATAGTGAAAGTGTTCGACAATAAAAGTATAAAAGAAATTCTTTCATCAGTGTTATCTTTGGATAAAAGATTCCTTTCCGTTTACACAACCTGTATAAAGAGAAGTGCTCGACCCAAAAAGATAATAGCTAGCCGGAGGACAGTAAACCAAAATTAAATAAAATAACAGTCACATTCTTTCAAACAAACACTAATACTACCGCAAATTGCTAACACCAGATGGAGCTACAAACCTAACAAAGAATCACGTCACAAAATGGCTTCACCACGTGAAGAAAACACACATACACAAATAACATTATAAATTTACCATCGCAAATTGGCTTCCAAACGTGGGGCTCAACAACAAATTAAATAATATTACAATTATACCACTTCAAATTGGCGCCCAACGTGGGGCTCAATAAATAAATAAATATAACATAAATACCGCCGCAAATTGGCGCCACAACGTGGGGCTACAAAAATGTTAAATATAAATAACATTAAACCACTTTCAAATTGGCACCCAGAACGTGGGGCACGATGACCAGGAAAGGAGCAGAATGACCAGGAAAGGAGCAGAATAACCAGGAAAGGGGCGAAGAAACCAGGACGTGGTACGAATGGAGCAGTGAACTGAACTACAAGACGCAGATTCCAGAAACAACTACAGAACACCAAAACGTCGTAGATTCATCATAATACGACGCAGAAGCAACACATAATCTAGGAGAGAGGGGCAGACAGCTGGACATCAAAGCAACATCAGCAGATAGCATCAGAAAGGTTAGAAAAGTGTGATTTTAATTCTAAAAAAAGGTGTAAAACAAGAAACAATGATGAAAAGGGATAGTGTAACAGTTAGCTGTAATTCAATACAGGTTACAGGAAATAGCACAAACAATGTAGGATTTGAGAGAGAAAATGTTAGTGCAGAAAGTGAGAATGGAATAGCAGGAAATGTTAATTTTGATGCTAGAATGATGATGGAAATGATAAGAAATTTTTTTGAAACGTTAGGTAATAGCTTAGAACAAAAACTAACTCAGAATAATGAGAAGAATCATAGGGAATTGAGAGAAGATATTGGTAGGAGGAATGAGATATTAGAGCAAAAAGTAGATCAAAGCAGGGAAGAAATTGAAAAGAAAGTTATGAAGCTAGATAGTAGTATGCCAAAAATGAGAGATGAAAAGCAGGAAGTAATAGCAAGTGAGATAGGAGAAGTTTCAAAGAAAATGCTAGACATGAGCAGGGAAATAGGTAACAAAGAAGGTGAGGTTAATGCTAAAAGTGAACATGTTGATGTAGAATGTACAGAGTTAGGTAGTAGAATGAGTAACATTTCAAGTGAGATAAGAGAGATGAAAGAGGTTATGAATGTAGATGTGAATCAGGCGTAAGTTAATTTCAGAGGGGAGATATCAGAAATACAGAATGAGTCAGTAATGCAAAGAAATAAATTGTACGAAGAAGTTAAAGTTTTGCCTGTAAATAATCAAAAGCTAACTTCTGAAATTAACAAGTACCAAGCTGTTCAAAATGAAAACTCCAATCCAGTACAGATTATTACAGACTTGTCAGAGTATTCTCAGATTAAAAAGATAGCAGATGAATTGAAAATGAAAGTTGTTAAAAGATGTGTTGTTCAGGAAACTTTAGATTGTTTTCAAATGTTATCATGGGACGAAATTTCATATGAATCCTTTAAGAGGCGATTCATGAATAAATTTTTGAAGGTTAGGATACGGTTAAGAGTAATGTTTAGCCACAGACAATTTGATCCAGGAGGTAAATAGCAATGAGATGTAAAGTAAATGCTGGATAGTTAAAGATGACTCGCAGAGAAATGTATTGGAACGTAAGAGGGTTAATATGTATGTATGTCATAAGAAAGGCGAAATAAATTTTGGACATAACTAAATGTTTAAGAGGAAAATAACATTTTATTAGTAACTGTAACAGCATTTGAAATAAAGCATGATGTTATATTAAAGTAAAGTACGTAGATATAATTCCAAGAGTATTGTGAATATACAGTACAAAACAACAAAAACGGGGTAAAAGTCATTAAAACAAATATTTATGTAGCAAACAGAACATGTGAAACAGTGCCTAGATTTAAGAGATGTAAATATATTTGTGTAGATGGTGAATATTTTTGGTAAATATGTTTAATAATTACAAAATTTCTTAAATGTATAAATTTTTGTCAACAACTTAAGAAAGTAAACAATTTTGTAACAGTAATTAAATAATTCAGGGTACAGTATTTGCTATAAAAAAATTGTAATGTCAGATTAAAGTCTAAACACATTATACCAGAGCCAGTAAATAGTCGCAAGATAAAGGAAAAACATATGTCGTGTGTTAAATACGTGTGAAGTGTCAAGTGAAAGTGATAGCGTGTGTTCCAAGATTTAGGAGACTAAAAACCCAATTATAAAATTTCCAAACAAGTTGTAAATATTTATAACTATGTTTCTAGTGGGGCATATGATGCAGTAATTTGTATCACAAATTATTTAAATGTAAAGAGTGATTATAATATGAATATGCATTATTATGTGACATTGATTTGAGATGTTTGTTGATTGTAATTATTGTTGGGAAGTAAGTTTATACTGCCTTACTGAAACTGACAATAATAGCGTGCAATAATGCAGCGAGGGGGTGAGCGGTTTATCATTATTGGAAACGAGGAAGTTACGTAATGTTGGCGCGTTTTCCTTTAGAATCTTCTGGAACATTTCCCTAGAGCATATGTATTCATAATTTTCATTGGATATAAAAATAGACGCTAATGTTGGCGCGTTTTATTAGCCAATTGCAGCTCAGTTATAATCTTTAGGCATATCGGGGTGTATGAGTATAAAAGGGCTAGGTTAGAGATAGACCCCGTCAGTTCGTCGAAAATATTTGTATGATACACGTCGCCTTCAGTCCAGCAGAAATATTACACGTCGGCTATCGATTCGCAAGTTACGCGTATAAGAGTTATGAAAAATCTCAAGTATGGTAAAGTTAATTATACAAAAGGTTGAAGTACGTGAATTAAAAGTGAACAGTAAGAAGTTGTTATAACAGTTTCAGTTTGGCGAGTGTCTAGATCAATGTGTAAATGTGATAGTGAAAGTGTTCGACAATAAAAGTATAAAAGAAATTCTTTCATCAGTGTTATCTTTGGATAAAAGATTCCTTTCCGCTTACACAACCTGTATAAAGAGAAGTGCTCGACCCAAAACGATAATAGCTAGCCGGAGGACAGTAAACCAAAATTAAATAAAATAACAGTAGCATTCTTTCAAACAAACACTAATACTACCGCAAATTGCTAACACCAGATGGAGCTACAAACCTAACAAAGAATCACGTCACAAAATGGCTTCACCACGTGAAGTAAACACACATACACAAATAACATAAATTTACCACCGCAAATTGGCTCCCAAACGTGGGGCTCAATAAATAAATAAATAAATATAACATAAATACCGCCGCAGTGAATAAAGTTGCCTGGCGGTCAATTTTGAACGCTGGCGCTTAGACGCTGTCAGTTTATTTGCTGAACGCTGCTAGCAAATTCGCTGGCGACCAGCGTCTTAATATCGTCCATTACAACCCAGACTGGACATTAGATTTCATCACTAATGCAATGCCTCTATAAAAACTTACAATGGAGCTTAATTTTTTTAATTTGAAAACGTATAGGTAAAATAACTTATGTTAACAAAAGTAAATCTTTTTGAAAAAGTTATTATTTAGGGAGTCATGACAGAAGAGTGTCGTGATTTACAAAAACGTGCGTATGTGTATGTTTTGTGTGCCTGTCTGTCCATTCCTCCGTCTCTAGCTCAAAAAGAAAAATCTGGAATCTTTTAAGGACCCAAATGAACCTTTTCAGAATTCTCCCTACCCAAAAAGAAGCAGAAAGAAGCAAATTATACAGGCCCATATTTCTTTTAAAATTAAACTTGTATTCATAAAATCAAGCACATAATTACTAAATTCTATTTGAATTTTCGAATTATTAGTTTATCTACGCTTGAGTATTGTACAGGAAATAATTGCATTCGACCCAAAAATTGCATATCAAGATTTCAGATTTTAAGTTTCTATGAACTTAAAAAATGGAAAAATATCTTTGTAGATATATGTGTGCAAGACAAAGATGTTTAAAACATTCATCCCATAGCCAAACAATATTTTACGTTGAAAATGTTCACTTGCTTTTGTACTTTTGTAAAAGCAGCTCTAAACATTTTGATTAACGTATCATATGATTTACTGGTAGAGCAAATAAAATTGATATCTTGAATTTTTGCAAGGAGCCAGTATTAAAATAGTTTGTTTCCGTAAATAAAAAATTGATATAAATAAAGGAAGTGAAGAATATTAAACGCGAGCAGCAGTTTGTTCTAAATCTGTAATAAATAAAAGATTTTTGGATAATCTTAAAATTCTCTGCAACTTTGCTTTATGGAGAACATTGTCTATGGGCCAGACATTACGTGATCAAAAGTATCCGGACACCTGGCTGAATATGACGTACAAGTTCGTGGCGCCCTCCATCGGTAATGCTAGAAGTCAGTATGGTGTTGGCCCACGCTTAGACTTGATGACAGCGTTCACTCTCCCAGGCATACTTTCAATCAGGTGCTGGAAGGTTTGTTGAGGAATGGCAGCCAATTCTTCACGGAGTGCGGAACTCAGGAGAGATATGGATGTAGTTCGGTGAGGCCTGGCACGAAGTCGGCGTTCCAAAACATCCCAAAGGTGTTCTATAGTATTCAAGTCAGGACTCTGTGCAGGCCAGTTACAGGGATGTTTCTGTTTGTCGTGTAACCACATCGCCACAGCCCGTGCAGTATGAACAGGTGCTCGATCGTGTTGAAAGATGCAATCGCCATCCCCGAATTGCTCTTCAACAGTGGGAAGCAAGAAGGTGCTTAAAATATCAATGTAGGTCTGCGCTGTGATCGTGGCATGCAAACCAACAATGGGTACAAGCCCCCTCTAGGAAAAACATGACCACACCATAACACCACCACCTCCGAATTTCACTGTTGGCACTACACACGCTGGCAGATGACGCTCACCGGGGATTCGCCATACCCACACCCTGCCATCGTATCGCCAATTGTGTACCGTGATTCGTCACTCCACACAACGTTTTGCCACTGTTCAATCGTGTAATTTTGACGCTCCTTACACCAAGCGAGGCGTCGTTTGGCATTTTCCTGTGTGATGTGTGGCTTATGAGCAGCCGCTCGACTATGGAATCCAAGGTTTCTCACCTCAGGCCTAGCTGCCATAGTACTTGGAGTGGATCCTGATGCAGTTTGGAATTCCTGTGTGATGGTCTGGATAGATGTCTGCCTATTACTCTTTAAGAACCTCTTCAAATGTCGGCGGTCTCTGTCAGTCAACAGACGAGCTTGGCCTGTACGCTTTTTTGCTGCACATGTCCCTTCACGTTTCCACTTCACTATCACATCAGAAACAGTGGACCTAGGGATGTTTAGGAGTGTGAAAATCTCGCGTACAGACTTCTGACACAAGTGACACCCAATCACCTGACCACGTCCGAAATCCGTGAGTTCCACGGAGCGTCCTATTCTGCTATTTCACGATGTCTAATGACTACTGAGGTCGCGCATAATGAGTACCAGGCAGCAGGTGGCACCACAATGCACCTAAGAGAAAAACATATGTTTGTGGGGGTTTCCGGATACTTTTGATCACATAGTGTATCACAAAAGACATAAACAGTTTTCAAAAATTTGCGGCGTTTTTTTTGTCTCGTATACTACTGATTGTGTCCCTAGTGCTCGTGCGTGGATTGTCTTGCTTACTGGGAAAGACACGATAGTTAACCTGGATACGTGACACTTTCCAATAATTTAAACAGTGCACTTTGAAATTAAGTTACCGTTGTTTTGTTCCTCATGGACTATAGCAGAGTATGCATAACAAGGTTAGTATATCTTCACGGGGCTTCAGCCGAGTGATATGTGGTTCCATGACCAAGCTTTCGGCCTTCTACACTCCAGACCTGCTTCAGCGTAATGGCAAAACTGTGCATTTGTGTTACCTTTTATAACTAAATTACATTCTTGTGATTGGTTCGGATGCTTTGGTGAATCCTGCGTCTCATAAATTTAAAACACGGTGATTGGTACAGCTACAGCCAACCAAATATCCAACGCTAAGAAAGCTTCAAACCATTGAGATTGTACTAGTCGGCCACGATATGAATGCGCTTGGAGCAGGGCGCTACCGTTTTGTTTACAATGCTTGACGTCATCATGGCTAGTGATCAAAAGGGAGTGAGGGGCAAGGGGAAATTTTTAACACTAGATAAACGCGCGGGTGTGGGCTCCTACGACGCCCGCTGCCACTCCGCGGCGCCTTTCGGCGCCGCCCCCTGCGGAAACGCACAGTGCGGTAGATATACGCAAGCTAGTCGATAGCGCCCATTCTATTGCATGCCGATTATGTCTTCCCCTCGTATACCCCTAACTATGTCTATATCGTGTGGGAGCATCTACAATCTAAACTTCGTCATGAATTGTCCCCGTTTTGGCGGTGTAAGCAACATAGGAACCAACAGAAAGGGCCTTCACCAGGTCGGGCTTGGCATTCTGTAACAGGGTTTTTTCGCAGTGCGGACTTCGCCTTGGCCAAAACCGCCAGATTGGCGTGTTGCCTCGCTATAAGCGGACTACTAAATTTAGCGATCGTCAGGCTTTACCTGCCCATGTTGCCTTTGGAACGCTTCTATAATTATGAAACATCCTGTATATAACTCGGCTGCAAGTATAAGATGAGGCTCAATGAAAAAATAGGCTCTTACTTACGCTTGCTTTGAAGGTCTCTGGCGGCACCTCTTGTAACCGTAGGGCAGAGTGTCAAAATCGTCTACCAACACCCGCTTTGTGATCACCATTCGGAAGGTCTTCGTCACCGGCTGTGTCGCCATGTTCCACAGAGGATTTCTAACAATCTGATGCCCTGCACCGTTACCACCTTGGCGTTATCGTGGAGAACCACATCGCGGATCACATCCGCATTCATAAATTCGTCCTTCATGTCTTCAAGAAATCTCCCCTCGGGAGGCATCCACAGCCCTGGTTCGCCTAACGCAATGACCGAGTCGGTATCTAAATAGCACACCCGCTCGCCAAGCCGCTTCAGGTAATCATACAGCACTAAGAGCGCATGCGCCGTTGTGTAGGCAGCCATGACGACATTTATGGTTGGGCTTAGCTTAGGGCTCTGCCCGTAATACCGCCACACCACGTACATTGTGTCGTCCGTAGCCGGGACGTAGGTCTGGACCTCCACGGCAGGTTCGTTAAGCAGATCGTTGAGCCTGGTATACTGATCCACTAGCTCGCAGGTGGGAAGGTTACCCCTTTGGCCAAACTTACCCCAGAAGCTGTTCAGCATGAGCTTCGCAAGCTCTCGCCTACTCGGGTTGTGAGCGATGTCGCCTGGTAACGCCTTCTCGCTGGTAAAACCGTCGCACAAAGGTTTCTTTTGCCTCGGGCGTCGCGCATTTGCTGGCCAACCGGAGGCTTTCGTCTTAATCTTCAGAAACTGATTCACGTAGGCCTCGAAGAGCCCCTTAGATCCTGTTTGGGGTTGTATTGCACCATGTCATATTCCCACAGCTCGTACACCTCCAGCACGCGGTAACCCTCCGCTAAAGCTACCTTCACCTCGTCCACCACCCAGGTTCCCGATAGCGCTCTCGCATCGTCGTCGTGTTCGCAATTCACCTGGCTTTCCGCCTCCGCGCATGCGCGGCACAGCGGTAACATAAGCTTTCCATTCACGCGCACCGGCAGCACGGGGTGGTACAGGTGCTGGGGCGGCAGGTCCTTGCACTTCTCGAGCCCTCCCTTAACCTCGTTTAAGCTAGGAAAGTACTTAAGGTGGATTTTTGGATGACCTACAGGGTACGGCTTTGTGTTGTTCACGAAGGGGTACAGACTGCACACATCGTAGTAAAGCAGTCTCGCCGTTCCCGCTGCCTCACAGTAGATCTTTGTGCACTTGGTGCACCCACCGTAAAAGGCATGCCTAGGGTCTAAGAGGTTGGGAATGGCAAACTGTTTTGCATACAGTGGTAGCTCAGAGTTTGGAAAATGTTTAGACCTCGATTAGGGTGTGGCGAATAAGGTTTTGCCTAGGTATACGGAAAACACACTTATTACATACAAACATTGTACCTTTCTCACTAGATCATAAACGAATGTGTACAATTTTTTAGAGGGCAAATATTGCGTTGTGTATAAGGATATGCCTACAATCCAACTATTACCGGAAATGTAACACTTTTTGTTTACAATATTTTTATAATGCTGATGTTGCATTACAGCCTGCTTGCACAAATGTACGAGCACAAAACTAGGCTAAGACCAATAAATAATGCGGATACCCAAGGATTGGATTTTTTTTCCCGTGTTAGCATAAGTGCTGTTGCTCGTAATATGTTGCAGCAAGGTTAATGCAAAATTTCAGAATAAAACGAATTAATCTTAATTGGTTAAAGTTAGACATGAATGGATTCCTACTGGCTGGAGTCGGAGTAGCAGCGAAACCCTGCTCTATGTGGAGAAAAAGAATTGGAAAGCCCATTTTAAGGGTTTAACTAGCAATATCCCGAAAATGGTTCCCTCAAAAAGTTTTAAAATATATATGTCATAAATTGCGAAGGTTTTAACGCCATCCACAATTTTACAGGGATTAACAAGCAATATCCCGAAAGTGGTTCCCACAAAACAGATTTTAAAAATGTATATGACATAAATTGTGAATTTCACCTTGTAGCACAATTTTGTCTATCGCTTATGGTTTACCCGTTATGCAAAAGCGGTTCACAATGTAGAACTCTTTTGGGAGACATTACAGGTTTACGAGATATACATTATAGTTGGCATGGACTTACCATGAATATATGATATTTTAAATAAAAACGATATAACCATTGTTTTTGGCTTCCGAAACATATTCCATGTAAAGGGTAATCTGGGGTGATGGGAATCTACTTGTAACCCTAAGTGGTGCATCTCTGGAAGATTCTGAAACTAAATTCCATGTTTGGTGTTTATCCGCATGTGCGTTTCTGAGTTATGCTGGACACACACACACACACGCGAGCATGTTTTCCAAAGGTGTTTTATATGCATCCAGTGCCCTCAAAACATGAATGTATTGTGAAATCCCAGCATCAAAATTTTGGGTGGAATGCAATACTTCCTCAGCTTCCTATACGTAGTAGAAAAATTAAAAACTAAAAAAAGGGGTAGGGCGGGAAATGTCCTTAGGTGAGAAAGAAACTGCCATATTAGGCGTTCTTAATGCCTTATGGTGGTGTCACTAACGCCTAAGAGAAAGGTAAACGAGCTGAATGGCTTCCATTAACGGTGATAACATTTTTTTTCGAATACAAAATTGAAAGAGTGTTGTGGCATACAGGTTACGAGATTACTATTGCTGTGTAAACATTCTCATGCACAAAAAACAAACTCCCAACGTTATTTTGTCATAATTCAAAATGGGCAGGTAGACAAATGAAAATATGTGGAAATTTAACACTTTGTCTAAGAGGTCACCAACGAAGACACATTCAGCGGAATTTGGCACATGATAACAGACTTGGAGTTTACAAACGGATGTCTGTGGTTGGAGATAACGCCTGCTGTCATAGCCTTGCCGCCCGAAGATTAAATAACGCAATAAAAAGCCATACGTACACAGCATCAGCGAAGGGAATACAAATGCAGATTTATAGTGTATATTTGAGGTGGCCAAAGCAGTCCGTCTCCGTTGCGGCAAATGGTTGCACTGCCTAAACCAACAGCAAAAGAAAAATAAAAGTATAGTTTTGCACCCACACACACACACCTATTCCACTTAACGCGAAACGCGTTTCCGCGCGGCGCCTTTGGAGCCCCCCGCGGCGCCTGCTGCGCCGCCCGCCGCCGTTTCTTCGATCATTCAGCTCTTTTCAAGAGGCGTCGCCGGCGCCGACGATGTCGTAGGTGCGTTTAAGCTTTTCCATCTTAAAGAAATTCTTCTTCTTTGCGGTGTTTTTTTTAACATAATAGCGTGATAGTGCTTCTTTACCCAACATTTTTTGCGCATTCACACGACCCTAGCGACAACCACCATCTTGTGGCGAACATCTTTCCCACCTTTTTTTACGGATTATCGCGACTCGAGCGCTTAGTTTTTCCCTCTCACTGCAATTTAATGCATTTCGCCATCGTGTGATGTAACATTTTCCACCTTGCTCTATTCCGCCATCTTGTTCTCCCAACACTAGTGCCATCCGCCATCTTGTGGCGTAACATTTCCCACCTTGCGTATTTCGATACATTCTCCTCACCAGTGTCTCCTGTGACGGCCACCAAACACGCCCTTATAATAAACCATAAGGTTTATCCCATCATCATGCCCAGAATTAGTGCTTCTACGTTCTTTAATATCATCTTTTCTCTCGCACAACGACCATTTGTGCTATTGTGCTACTCAACAATAAAGAAAAACAATCCGTTCATGGGATATATTGTGTTCGTGTTCCTACATCATAAACATTCGTATTTTTTAAAAAAACATTAAACCCATGTGGTTTGGGGTTAATCATTTTCCTATAGGTGCCGATGCTAGTGATCAATAACCTATAATATTAATTTGTGTGTGCGCACAAAAATTCAAATAAACCATTCATCTATATGTTATAATGTATAAGCATCTTCTATTTCCGATAATTGCTGCTACCACATTTTCTTAGTATCATCTTTCCCTCGAACGACGGACATCTGTGTTAATGTGCTATACATAAACGGACCATTCACGTGCTCAATTGTGTTGATTCTCCTGCAGAAAAATATTAATACATTCCATCCGTGTGGCGTAGGGCTAAAGCATTTTCATACATACGTTGGCGAGTGTGCATAATGTTCTCTAAATAAACAGTGTGTGTGTGTGTGTGTGTGTGTGTGTGTGTGTGTGTGTGCGCGCGCGCGCACTTGAAAAACAATAATCCAATCAACTATACGCTGTAATGTATAATCTTTTTTTTCTTCATATGTTTTTATGTTTGTCTTAAACAATTTCAAATAGCATGCGTTTTCTTAGTCTAACACTAACCAATAAGTACTAAGTATTGTTTCATAATTATATTCTCTGCTCTGTACTCATTTTATTATTTTTAATAATGCTTTATTCATCTATAGGGATTAAACATCTGGGTTTTTACGCATTTCCTGCCAACCCAAAAAAATTAGTAGTAAACTCTTTTATTTCCCCAATTCGTTTCCTTTCTTTAAATATTCCTTGTACCATTTATTGCACCATCTCTTGCAAATTATTATTCAAACCACCATCTTTTGGCTTAACATTGTACGCCTTGCGCTGTTCTGCCATCTTGTTTTCATTACTTCTTCTTCACGCGATATTCCTTTCTTTATTCATAATTATTCCGCCTTCTTGCAATATAATGCAATTTGCCAACCTGTGGCGTAACATTTCCTTCCTTGCGCAATTCCACCATCTTCTTTTAGCGACACTAGCGCCATACACCATCTTGAACTACACACGTTTTTTTTTCCGCCATTTTTTTGCGGATTTTGCGCGACACTAGCGCTTAACACCCTGGTAACAGGGACGTATTCACTTTTCTGACATCTTGTTTTGGCGTCACTAGCGCCATCCACCATCTTGGCACATACTACTTTTTCCCACCCTTTTTGCGGATTCACGAGACACTAGCGCTTAATCACCCTGGTGACAGGGGAGTATACGCCTTTCTGGCATCTTGTTTTGGCGACACTAACGCCATCCGCCATCTTGACACATACTACTTTTTCCCGCCTTTTTGCGGATTAACGTGACACTAACGCTTATTCCCCTGGTGACAGGATTATCGTTAATCCAACTTTTTAATCCCTAAATAACACTACTTGTGTATTATTAAATGTATGGGGTGTGTAGATATATATTCCGTGTTCATATACGTCACCAAAGTTTGCACTAATCGTTCATCTTGCTGCTTGAGTCCCCTGTCAACAATGGCCCTAATGGTCACAATCAAGCTTCGCAACCCTTCTATAGCCACCACCCAAAAGAGTCACAGTGAGTGTCACAACAGAGTGCCTTCCTAATCGACTGGTTTGTCCAACGTGTCACAACTCTCAAATATTCTATCTATAACGAGCATGACCTTATATAGGCGGATATTATCCATTCCACAACCCACAGTACTAACAGAATAAAACCGTATACAAACCGTTAATAAACTTTGTGTTGCAATATTCCTGCATACGTTTGTAACTTGCAGCTCCCATTGTAAGCAGAAAAGTATGTAAATTTACCATTTTATTTTATATTGCTTTCATTGGACCCCAATTGCATCATATTGAGAAATTCTGAATCAGTCGGCGCCAGTGAACTAGTATAAAATACACGATTTCGTAATGTTATGCGTTATATTCGGGTAAAAGTCGCATTGTCTAATCCTAACTCTTTTTTGATTAAGCTATATCAGCATCAAAATTAATATTTTCCACATTGTTACGGTTTATTAAGAGATACAAAACTATATCAGTCTCTGTGAATATTTCATGCAGCAAGCTCTGGTTCACCTTTAGGCCTCGTGCGTCACCAGCTAGTGCAACGGATGAGCAAATTCATCACACTCGCTGAATCCCCCGCTTGCTGAGAGATAACGTGAGGCTCACCTGTTCAGCTAGCATGAAAGAAAAGTACCAACAAGCAATTTGCCAAAGTACTTTGCCATATAATGGATCTTCAAAACTATATCCCTACCAACGGTGCTAACATACAACAAAATTAATTTCTGTTATTGCAATCATTTTTATCCGAAAAGGTCAACAGAGCGAAACTGAAGTAATTAAAAACACGCGCACACATATATATATATATATATATATATATATATATATATCAACGTTATTTTAATGATCAACAAGCACGAGCTCTCTCCGATATTTTAATAATATTAATTTAGTGAGTGCTGTCAAAAAATTTTAAATAAAATTCATATAGGTTCTAATTTAGAAATGAATGGATGTTTTTCTGGAATTTAAAAATATATAACAAGATTCATTTTATGTTCATACAACAATTACTATTTTACTGTTCCTCATTACCACAGTCTAGTATTATAAACACTGTCTATGTTCTGCCATTGGAGCATATTTGGAGACCTTTAAAAGATTGTATGGTAACAGTAACATGGCGTTCTCATCCTTTATCGTATACTTTCATTGCATGCAAATTGTTCATAAAATCCTTATTTTTATATCTGCTTCCTGCTGTCTTCATAAAATGTTCGTCAGAAATTGATTCATTGTGTAATGCATTTAACACTTTGGTAATATACATGTGAAGGCTGAAACAACAGTCAGCTGTTTATAAAGTAGCTCGATATTCGCTAACTGTGAGCATACATTTGAACGTGAACTGCTTAAAGTCCCTTGTACACGATCAAACTTTTCTTCAACTCAAGAGTTTACAAGGAAAATTGTCAAATATTTTTCAATATGTAACAAGATTGGAAAAGACTTGACAAGACTTGACAATGCCAAACATATGTATTTACAAGGTGTCTCTTCGCCAAACTGAAACCCTTCAGAACACATTGATAGTTATGACGCTCTAAACAATTTAGTATTTGCGTCGCAGTATAACAATTCGCAATGGAATATTGTTCTTTACTAATATTATGTAGCACTTTCACGTATTATATCCAATGAAATCGCATTACGAGTGTGGAATACAATGAAAATAACACCAACTGATAGGTTAACCACACTATATAAAATTGCATTAATGCATACTTAGTTCGGAAAACTGCCTGGCAATTATTTCTTCATAATCGCCATCATCTGCTCCATTTGTGGTAATCCACGGAGCTCTCGATGTACAGACATGGCCAGCTTATGTATAACCAGCAGTATGTATAACATACCTTGGCAGGGTAACCATTTTTTATTTACTTTTCGCTTTCAGCCATGTCACAGATTTCGTGACGGATTGTAAATACTCGCATTTCATTGGCCAAAGCCATCAAATCATTGTAAAATCCTTAACCGTTTAGAGCATGTCCTTATTTGATTTCAAGACTTTCAAAGACTAAAAGTAATGGAACCAATTTGACAAGAAAAGCTGTGAAGTTGTGACAACACTTGAAATGTCTTGTGAAGTATTGAATTTGACAAAAGTTTGGTCGTGTACAAGGGGCATAACAATAAGAAATGTTGAATCAATAACGGAATATTTGAAAGTGCTTAATGTCAAAAAGTTTTAATTCACATAAATCATAATTTTAACGAAGTATGCAATTTTCTTCTAGTAAGTTTTCTCTGTTATGTATCATTCAGTAGGAACGAAGGATTACACAAGTTATATTCCACGGAAAATTCGAAATATACATACCGGCATCTCAAGTTTATGACATTATATGAAATTCTTTAGAAATAATTTTAGAAAAAAACTTTAAACCTGTACATTCATGCGGCTTCACACCTAAATGTGATGCATACTTTATTTATTATAGCATTCGCGTTAAGGTAATTCTTCTATCCATGTTACGTTAGTCACGATACATATTGGCCTGCAAATGATTACTTTCTTACCACATACATAGTAGGTAGAGAAGATGCTGCATTCCACTCTAAAATTCGTAACCGAGATTTCAACGTAAGCCCTTCTTTTGAGGCTCCCTGAATCCAAAATATAGCGTCCAGTTCTAAAACGTTTATCTATTGCTGTTCCGTTTGTATCTAAAACGAAATGTGTTTTGCAGCTATTTCCGGAAAGATTTATCTCGATTAAAAGGAAGTAGAAGGAAATTCAACTTCCGTAAGAATAATTTGTATACCCACTAATAAACGATTTTTTACTTTCTCTACTACGTATAGTAAGTAGGGGAAGTATTGCATTCCACCCAAAAATTCGATACCGAGATTTCACCGGAAATACATGTTTTGAGACCTCCTGAATCCAAAAAAAGCATTTTTGGAAACATGTCCGTGTGTGTGTCTGTGTGTGTGTCTGTGTGTGTGTGTGTGTCTGTGTGTGTGTCTGTGTGTGTGTCTGTGAACAGCATAACTCAAAAACTAACAGTCGGATAAACACCAAACTTGGTATTTACGTTCAGTATCTTCCAGGGATGCGACACGAAGATTTTCCAGAAAATCCCCCCACCCCAGACTACCCTTTACATGGAAAATTTTTCGAAAATTTTAATTTTCTCAAAAATGGCTCTAACGATTTTGATGAAAATATCATATGTTTAAGATAATGTCATGAGAAATGAAATGTATATCTCGAAATTTCTGGGAATGTCTCCAAAAGTATTCTTCGTTATGAACGACTTTTGCATAACTGGTAAACCATAAGAGATAGACAAAATTTTACTACACAAAAAATGTAGATCGCGTTAAAATACACAACTTATATCATATACATTTTTTTTGTTGAGTGAACCGTTTTCGAGATATTGCTTGTTATTTCCTTAAATTTTCCAAAACTTATACTTTTTCTCAAATTCGTTATTCATTTTTTTATGTCCTGGACTTGCAAAGAGAATGGAATGCGCCACATAGCAACCAGCGATAAAATATTTGACTATCGCTTAAAAGCTACCATATTCCCCTAGCATCTACAAGAAAATTACAAATAAGATTGACATCTCGATATCTCGATTAATATGAAGCATATGGAGAATAGGCGTTTGTAAAAATAGATTGTACAAGAGTAGAGAAAGTCATGTGAGTGTAACACATCAGATTTTTTTTAAATGAAACCAATAGTTCGTAGATACATACATGTAAAATAAACGATCAAATGTTTATCGGAAACATGGAGAGTAAAATTCAGAAGTGCTAGACCAGGAGGAATAAATTACCTCTCCGAGGTCATACGAAAATATATTCCGGGAAAAGAACAAAAAAATCTGTGTTGCACTTACATAACTTTCTCTACTCTTGTACAAACTATACAAACGCTAATTCTCCATATACCTCATGTTAATCGAGGTGTTAATCCTATTGCTAATTTTCTTGTAGGTGCAAGGGCAATATGGTAGGCCTTAAGCGATGGCAAAATCTTTTAAGAGCAACTGGTTGCTATGTGGAACATTCCATTCTCTTTGCATGTCCAGGACAAAAAAAAATAACGAATTCCAATTTGAGAAAAAGGTATCGAAAAATTCAAACAAATATCAAGGAATATCTCGAAAGTGGTTCACACCACAAAAAAGTATATGACATAAATGGTGTGTTTTAACGAGATCTAAATTTTTGTGTACAAAAATTTTTATCTATATCTTAAGCTTACCAATGTTGCAAAAGTCATTCACAATTAAGAGGACTTCTGGGGAGATTCCCAGAAATTAAAGACGTACATCATTTGTCATGAAAATATCTTAAACATAATGCATTTAATCAAAATCGTTAGAGCCATTTTTTAGAAAATCAAAATTTTCGAAAAGTGTTCCATGTAAGGTGTAGTCTGGGATGGGGGATTTTCTTAAAAATCTTTGTGTCGCACCTTTGAAAGATACTGAATCTAAATAACAAGTTTAGTATTTATCCGACTTTTCGTTTGAGTTATGCTGTTCACAGACACGCACACACATCCACACAAGCACACAGTGGGCTTATTCAGTGGGCCTCAAAACATGTATTCCCGTTGAAATCTCGGTATCGAATTTTTTGGGGTGGAATGCAGTACTTCCCCTAATTACTATATGTAGTAAAGAAAGTGATAATATTCGGATGCTTTCTAGCTTGTTAGGTTAGAAAATCTTTATTTCAGAAAATACACTGCCGTTTGTGAAAATTGCAACACCAAGAAAGAATTTCCCGAATAACTCCGAACTTGGTGGAAGTGTAGAAGTGTGTGCAAGCCATAAGTGATTAGGTTTGCAGAGAGATGGGGTACACGTAGGCCAAGCAGAGGCCTCTGGTGTTGGTCCAACAAGGTCAGCGTTGCGCCCAGTGTAGTCAGTGCAGAGCTGTCAAACAAGGTCGAAACAATAAAGTGAGTGCCAGTATGCCTAGTCGACGCCAAAGGGAGCCATATCGGCATGTGAGCGAGTTCAAACGGGGCAGAATGATCGGTCTCCGGGAAGCGGGTTTGTCATATCATGACATTTCGGCTCGTACAGGGCATGCTGCAACGACAGTGATGCATGTGTGGAAGCAGTGGATAGATGAAGATCGTACGCAGCGAAGTTGCAGGTACTGGACCACGGAACATGACTACAGCACGGGATGGTCGTCATCTTGTCCACATGGCCATAACGGACCGTTTCATCCACCGGGTTCGGCTCGACGATGGAGCACTGCAACAGATGTGAACTTGTCTGCATCAACGGTTCGTCGCCATCTGCTGCAGATTGGACTGGTTGCATGCATGCCATTACGTCGGCTTCCATTGTCCAGAAACCACAAGCTCCTCCTACTATAACAGGCACGTGAACACCGTCACTGGGGTGCTGAGTGGCAAAATGTAGCCTTTTCGGACGAGTCTCGCTTCAACGTGTCCTACAGTGATGGCCGCATGTGTCCAGCGGTACCGTGGTGAGCGCAACCTGGAGGGCTGCATTGTTGAGCGGCATAGCGGACAAACACCAGGTGTGATGGTTTGGGGTGCCATTGGTTACAACAATCATTCTCGCCTCCTACGAATTGAGGGCACTTTGAACAGCAACCGGTACCTAACGGTGGTTGTAGAGCCTGAGGTACTCCCCCTGCTTCAGGCATCTCCACAGGCCACATTTCAACAGGATAATGCCGGCCACATGCGAGGAATCTACAAGCCTTCTTCGAAGAGCGACGGGTACCATTGCTTCCCTGGCCTGCACGTTCGCTGACATATCGCCCACCGAACATGTCTGGGATATGGTTTGTCGGCACCTGGTGCGTCACGGTCACGTAATCAGTCACGGATTTGTGGGCTCGAATACAAACTGCGTGGAGGGAAATCCCTCATGAACTTAATCAGAACCTTTTTGATTCAATGCCACGACGTATAACAGCTCTAATTGCAGCGCATGGAGGCCACACCAAATACTGAATATTAGGGCTCCAAGCGCATGTACAGATTTGAAAAGTTTATCATTTGTTACTTATCATGTACCTAACCAGTGGTATTAAATTCATTGAATTCATGTGTTTCCTCTTGGTGCAGCAATTTTCAAAAACGCAGTGGATAATAATAGAATATTTTGAAAACAGTCAACGATGTGAAGAAAATTCACACAATTGTATATTTTAATGTTGTATGAAGTATGATTTTTCTATCTATATGTTTTTCTAGTTACACAGGAATATACAAACTCCAATCAGAAGAACGGGACTTCGCTGGCTATTCACAGAAAATTCAAGATTTCTCATATCAATATGTCAAAAATGATATTTTAATTAAAATCATCAGATATATTTTTGAAGAAAATATATGACGTAAATTTTTCTATGTAAAGAGTAATCTGGAGTTGGAGGGAAGAGGAATTTTCTTTAACTACGCTCTTTTTGGTTCAATGGACCTCAAAACGTGAATTTCTGATGAAATATTGATATTTAAAATCGTTAAATCCGTAAATCCATGTACTTTTTCAAAAATCCATACATACACTGATAAAACCGCAGTTTTGTATGTCCATTAGTAATAGCTTCGGGTTGTTATTGGCAACCAACAATTTCAATGAGTTTGAAAGCTAATATTCTATTACTCAAAATTAATTTACTTTTCTTTAATATGATTGATCAGATTAACATGAAGCCTGCGCCATAATAAAGTAATGGATATCTTATCCTAACGAGTATCAACCGCTGTGTAAAATTGATATTATCCTTTGGCATGTATTTATGTACACATACTGGTATATACTGTTCTTTATGTATAAAAAACAAATTAATTAGAATCTATAACTGAAATCTTTGTTCGTAAATCCTTATGGGTATAATATGAAATTATGGAATCCTTTTAAAACTAAACTAAGCCAACTAGAACTGCGTGTGAAAAGCAACGATATTCTGTCATGTTTAGCCATCTTTTGCGCTAGGTCTATCCTTTTCTTTGATGTCATTGCAGAAGTTTTGGGTGCAATGTGTACTTTAAATACCAAGTGCACAGATATACTTAATGAATACTGTTTACTTATGTCTGTATCTTTAGAATCATTTTCTTACCTCGGATTTATTATATATGACGCAACCGAGAGCCCGCAAGAACCACAGCACTCTTGACTTGGTGTTCCCGTGCAGTGCCGGAGTGCTGGTCTGGCATTTTCTCTCTGATGAATGCACAAAATAAGAAGTGTAAGAAAATACAAAGCTTTCTCTCGGTTATAAAATGTGTTCGAAGTTACGTCCTTCTGTTTCCAGAAAAGCCCTGCATCTGGTGAACATGTTAATATCTGACTAAATTCAGAAACCGAGATACTGAAGAACGTGTACTAAATATTCATCGAGGTTTAGGAATTGCTTGTATAAATATTGTCTTTGAGTATTTTCCACAAACAGATAATAGCAACATGGAGTTGGATCTGGGCAGCAAGCGGTCCACTCAAATACCCATTTTGGCATTAAAACAGTTCGTAATGGTGCCATAGACCGACATGCGTTATCCGCAGTTCTGCATTATGTAGCCACTGGAGTTTCCAGTTTTCTGAAGAAAGGACACAGTACCGGCAATAAGTGCCTGCTGAGTCAGCTCGAATACCAAGCGTCTCCTCATATTTAGTAATACTGTTTCTGCAGGCAACCTCATCATCCTAAGTGATACGCGAATCGAAACATGTTATCCACCTATACAAAACAAATAATCGCTAGTGTCTGGAAAGTGTGTTGGTATTTGGCAGTTTTAAACGCCAAAAATAAACAAAAGTATCCATCTAATTCATGTTCGTCATATCTTTATGACTTTTATGAGATATTCAAAAGCTGAATGACTAGCATCCTTTGGTGGATATGTTTGTGGAATCCAAACAAGAGATAACTAACAAGGAGACACTCGTCCTTGACCCACAAAAAGTCCCTTACCAACCGCCTTTTGACCGACCGTTTGTGTAATAATCGTTACGCGCCACCAAGCGCATACTGTCGTCCATAACACGATAGTAGAGAGTGTGTAATCCGAACATGCTTGTCTGTCGGAACAAAACTCCCTGTATTGGAGAAGGAAAATCTAGCTCACGTAATGATGATGATGATGATGATGATGATGATATACTCCTCACGGATAAGCAATTTGCCTGTCCCGGCTTCAAACTTCGGACCAGCTTATCTGAGGCTTATGAGAATTTATCTTTTTTAAACGTAAATGTTTAACAGCTCTTCGCATAACACCTACTTAAAGGACCAGACTGGAGTCTCTGCTGGTTCTCAGGGTTCTTGCTAGCCTTCACAGCTGCCGAGCGGACATAGAGAACCAGTCTTCGCCGCTTCTCCATAACAGGCATTCCTCTACTTCCCGTTGGCCAGTCCTCGAAACAAGGACTACAGAAGTTAAACGATGGTGACCACAACAACAACGTTGTCCAGACGTCAACGTCCCTTTGATTAGGACAATTCTCCGTTCTCCCAAAAGACTGAATGTGTGAATGGACGAAAGAATGTGAATATATTATAGAGAGTATCTCACGTATGTATCAAGTGACGAAGCCTAGATATAAATGCTTTGAATTCGTACTTATCAGAGAAGTCTATCCTTCCAGTTCTATTGTATAAGGTAACGGTATAGATTATACAACGAAGGGGGACACCTCGTGCACTGCAACGTACATAGATCTATTGTGACTACCACTCCCCAAGAGGAAGGGCTGAATTGAAGGAACCACAGGAAGCTAAGGGTCACAGAGACGCGCGAAAGTCCCTAATATTTCCAAGCTGAAGACCCGTCTCACTACTGGAGCTGCCTAGAGAGGCGATGAACGACCCGTCGACAAGCAGCCCTCTAGTGTCCATGGAGAGCGCCTTTTCCTTTGAGCAAGCATCCGCGCCATTTGTTCGGAACCGCCATAAGCCACAAAACCTATAATCACATCTGAAAGATGAGAAAGAAACGGAATGAAAGGGAAATTATGGAAAGGAAATCGTAGTAGAAGAGAAACCACTCCAGCCTTCACCTACCGATCGGAGAAAACCACGGGAAAAAAACACGGTTAGAGTGGTGGTCGACGAGAATCGAACCAGCTACCTCCCGAATGCAAGCCTCACATATTACTGCGGAGCGTTCTATTGTATTAATTTTATCGTTTTCATTTTATCACCTTGATGTACGTGTTCTTCTTCATAGTGTCGCAAACATGTTATCGCGAACAGTTTCAATTTCGACCTTCATCTGTTCGATTGTTAACGAAAATAATAATAATAATAATAATAATAATAATAATAATAATAAATAGCATTGCAATTATAATTAAGTCTGTTTTTATAATTATTAAGACTTTATAAGCGTATTTTAAGTCTACATCATTTGATATTTATAATTTTATTTGTGAAATAGTTTAAATAAATGCAACTCGAGCTCCAGATTCTCTCAAGATAAAATATGGAATTCTCGTAATATCACTATAGATAAAAAAACAATAAATTCGATATTCCGCCTAATTTAGTCACTTTTCTATAAAAACACTTCTTTGGAGTTCAGTGAACCTGAAAACGTTTACTTCCAGCGAAATATCGAGATCGAGTTTTTGGGTGGAATGCAATACTTCCTTTACTTCTTTTACTTACTTATAGGTAGGCTTAGGTCGGGAGGGTGGAAAGCTCGCAAGATTGCTGATGATGATGGCAGGAGGATTTGCCCATTATGCGGGGAACAAGAAGACTGGACGCATATTTTGGCAGCATGCGTGCAGACGAAGAGTATTAGGAAAAATTATTACCGGAAGTATTTTTGGCTTCCAACAGACGGAGGGCAGCATGCTGGGACTTGATTCTAAACAGTCAAAACTGGCCAAGCTTGGGCACATACTTAATGGAAGTACGTGTACTAAGAGATAAGGTGTTTATGTAGATTTTCTTTAAATATATGTGGTGCTTGAGCACTTGTGTGCGTGTGTGTGTGTGCTTGCGTGTGTGTTTGATTCAGAGTTTTCTTCCGATTTTATATGTATGTATATAATGTGGTGATTATAAACATAGTTGTTTCTGGTCGATTCTGCAAGTCACGTATACAGACCAGGTATTTTTCTAGAGAGCATGTACGGTCTTATGACCCATGCGATTGTGTTATGCAATTAATGTAATACTAAGTACTTAATAAATACCACCACTACTAACTACTACTACTACTACTACTACTACTACTACTACTACTATTACTACTACTACTACTACTACTACTACTACTACTACTTATAGGTAAATTGTAGAGAAAGTAAAAACCTAAAATAAAGGAGTTAACTGAAGGATTGTTTTTAAAAGGCAAAGAAGCCGATATCAGCAGTTATAGGCGATTATATAAGTGAAGCAATAGAAAAGTTATCTCTGAAGTCTTCCAGAAAATAAAGGAAAAGATTAAAACTTGTTTGAAGCGCGATACTATGTAGTGCGGAAACTTTAACGTTATAACAGAGTGTGGAAAACAATTGGCAGAACTTGCAATATGGATATGAGAGACAAAACAAGTAATGAAGTTGTTTCAGAAAGGAAAATCTATGCTGGAAATGTTAAGGAAGAGAAAGAGAAATTGGTAGGGACCTGCGATCAGAAGAAATTACTTGCTAAGAGAGGCATCGAAAGAGCAAAGTTTCGGGACAGAAAATTAGAAGGAATTTTGCGTTTTAAATACAAGATAATGCGCAAATTGCATAACATGCAAGTGTTACCGCACTCTCACCTTTCAACGCCTTGTAAGTAGCAATTAATTTCAGCATGCAGCTTGCTTCTTAGTAACTTTAAATTAACAAATTTCACGAAAACAACACATCAGCGCCTTGCCAATGGCAAATATTCACGCGATGTATGAAAGGCAAGCGAATAACGATAAGGAGTTTTTTTAAAAGCTTCGGGGGCACTAATTTGCATTCTTAGCGGTTTTATATTTAAATTCATATTTTCAAGGCTATCTAAGGCTATCATCAACATTATGAAAGAACACGAGCGCTTGTATATTAAACGGTAGATCTGTTTGCACGCGTATGTAAAACACCACAGTTTCAAGACAGCCTTCGTAAACAATTTAGATACAAACAAACAATGGCAGGTTTGTTATTGCCCTTGTTATCCTAAGCACAAGATGTAGAGATTTTTATTTCTCTAATTTATACATATGGCAAAATTAGACGGTATTAAAAGTACTTTTATCAATTTACTGATATACTAATACCTACCTCCGCTCGCATTGTCTTGTTGACCAAAGAGCGCACACAGGGACACACATGCACTCACCCACTCACTCTATCTCTCTCTGTCTCACACACACACACACACATATATATATATATATATAACGTATTATTATTTTCTCCACCGTTTACCTATGATAGGTAGAGGAGGTACTGTATTGCACTAAAAATTTCGGTATCGTGATTTCACTTTATGAGATATCCCTAAACCCAAAAGAGGCGTATTTAGTAAAGACGCGCGCGCGCGGTATGTGTGTGTTTTGTGCGAGAGAGAAAGAAAAGAGCATAACTCAAAATCGAAAATTTGGGGTATACCAGATTTGAAACATTTTTAATCTTGTACCCTGTTGCGTCGGTCTTCGCACTCCTTGCTTAGAAGACTGCGCCGGGGAGGTAGCCTAGCTTATCTGTTGGTTGCAGTCCCGGGTTCGATGTGGTAGGTACAGGAGAAGCAATGGTGTAATGAGAAATGCACAGTACCTGCATTTGCCCTTCGCGGATTTTTTTATTATTTATTTATTTAAAGTTTCCATGTTTTGCCCAGTTTATACTGTGTTTTTACTGTTTTCATTACTGCTTATTTCCGCAATTACACAACACACAGACACACACAAACACCCATGCCCATGGCGGGACTCGAAACCGCGACCCTCAGCTTGGCGGAGCGCCGGAGTTATACACTCCAGCAACCACGGCTACGAGGGCCGGCTGGCTTCGTCTTCATCAGCAAATCTCGTAGAAAGATGATAAAAAAAATAATATGATTTAATCCTTGCTGTTGCCCTGGCTAGTTGCTCTCAGCGGAGATATAAGCATGGACTTGGCCTATTACGATTGCTATTAAGCTCATTGACCTCGGTAGTGGAACTATGGAACTCTGAGGAGAATTTACTGGTCATCACAATGTTTGATTTACTGCAATTTATTATCACTCTTGCACTTCTAAAACACTGAGTAATGTTCCTGTTCACTCAGAACTGTACACTGGACTCGCGAAGCACAAAATTAATACACGGCAGTCACACTTATACTTCGGCACAGTGGTGAGGAGACTATTTGTGCGCCAACTTTGTGTTACTGAGTGGCGATCAAATTAACTCCTACATTTTGGAGGTAAACAGTGACTATTTATAGAGTACTATCCCCCATTTAGGATTTACATTTATATATATATTCTGATTGGTTAGTTTATGTATATATACGTATATATATATGTATATGTATATCACATGGCAGTTTTCCGGGCTTCTCTCGGTAATTTTCCGTTCTCGGTTAAATTTCCCTAACCCCAGACTTCTCGAGCGGAGACAAATAAGATCATAAAGCCTTACCCGGTTCTAATACAAAAGATTCCAACTTTCTCTGCATTGGAAACAGGACATTTTCCACAAAATTGCAGAGTTTAAGACATCTTAAAACTAGTGAAACAGAAACATTACATATAATACAAATATTACATTACACAAAAATGATTATTTACACAGTATCCACATTACACCCATATCATTCTTATATCAAATTAATCATTAAACAAATTCACATATTATAAAATTAATCTGGGCACACTCTGTCTCACTTTTTGCAGTAATTTCTGGCCCCATTGATAACTAAAGTAAATAATACACACTATTCAATTTGTAGGAGCTTCACAGTATAGACATGCCCTTCTGAATCCCTTTTTGTTCTATAAATAATTGATCATGCTTTAAATAATTATATGTATATAATAAACATATTATTTAGGGTCATAAAATATCCCTTAAAAGATAATACAGCAAGTTATATTTCAACTTCTTTTTTATTATTATTATCATTATTATTATATTATTATTATTATTATTATTATTATTATTATTAAGGCAACTTGTATAAATTGAATGCAGTACATTTGTGTATACTTTTTAGTTAACAAATAAATAGCATGAAACTGTGATCAGGTACTTATCCAACGATAAACCTGAATATGCACTCATCTGAGTTATAGTCTTAAGTCGGTGTGGCGTTTTCTTTTAGTCTTCCGAGCGGTGGGTCAGATGGTAGATTGTTTTCTATTTGCTAGACCAGGGGATTTTGATGATTTTCGAATGCTTTTTCAAGTCGTATGTAATTCAAGCGGAGGAACATCGTTACCTCCGAAATTCCTGAGTCATCATGCAGAACTGCGCTGCGCACGTAGCATGGTGATCCTGTTGTCAATCGTAGGCTCGTGGTTTGTATGATCTGAATCCTTTTAGTTTGACTGGCAGAAGCAGATCCCCAAATTGGTGAGTTACTGAGGTATATATGAGGCGCTTATATTGTAGTGCAAGTGGTGACCTTTCTTGGAGTATGTTTCAATTGATGAATTCTGTTTCGACATTTAGTAAATATGTCGGTTACATGCGAATTCCATGTGAGCTTAGAGCCAAGTGTCAATCCAAGATAATTGATTGGATCGATGTTGGTATGGGGGTTGATCCAAAATTTATCGGTGGGTATATAGTATTTCTTTTATAGGTAAACAAAACTGTTTTTGACTTACAAGAATTCAGGATTATTCTCCATTTATTGCACCAGTTTTGGATGCTGCTACTAAATTTCTGAAGCTGGTTGGAATATGTTGGAATATCACCTTTACACAGCACAGCTATATCATCTGCAAACTGTGCTACTGTATGATCTTTATGTTTAGGAAAATCCGAAGTATAGCGAAGGTACAATAGCGGCCTCAGTGCGCTTACCCTGTGGAACTCCAGAAAAAATTGGATAGCATCTTGAGTAGGCAAAATCAAATTTAACAGTAAAGTTACGATTGCTGAGGTATGATTTTATCCCTCTAAACTGAGTGTCAGAAAGATGATTATTTTATTTTCACAGAATAAATAGAGATCGTTAAAGTATATAGTTTGCGTCAAATAACCTTTTTGTAATATTAGCTCTTTTTCAAATTTAAATGATAGCTTTCGCATCAGGTTGAACTGTCATATTAAACTAAAATATGTTTGAAGATATGATGAAATCTTTTGTTTTATTTACCTATAGGCTCATTAGTTAAAACAGCACATTGTATAGATTTTCTTTGGGATTTGAATTACTTGTTCAAAAACATATATAAAGCAGCAGTAAATTAAAAGTATATTTATGCATTTATTTATTCAAAAACCTTGTTTAATTTGGTGCAGTTAACATCAGACCTTCTCTTCCACACAACCAGCAATACAAATTGAGAAGAAGGGTGTATTGTATTGTATTGTATTGTTCCACTGTTGAGGAGCCAAACTTGATGAAGTAAATGCCCCACGTATGGTACAAAGTTTCCGGTGGCCTTCGCCCCAACGTTTAGGAATCAACTTTGTATTTTTATGTTGCTTTAAATATTATATATATTTAGGTTTGCCTCGGCTGCGTCAGTATTAATTTGTAGAAACATGTATCTCTTAGCAGGGGGTGATGCGGCTAAAGAATGTAGGGTTACACAAATTATGATTTTTACTTCACTCCTGTTATTAATCCTTCACACGATTAAATAACACTTCACTGATATAGAGAGCTGTGAGATTATTTATTAATTACTTGCACTTTTTAACACGTAAACTTTATAATATACTCGCCGTAATGAATTTTCGTCTCACACTGGATACGTACCCAGCGAATGAACTGCTCAGGTACGCTACCATCTAGCGTCTGGTTGGGAACGCTGTCTACTAGCGACTGGCGTTTACCGCTTAAATTTATAAATTTCTCTATATCAAGTCTCTGATTGGCTAATCCTACTCCAATAGAATACTTTTATTTAACTTAAGTTTTTTCTAGTTGTTGATTGGCTATTTATAAACTGTTTTAAAAATTACATTATTGTTCCAAGAATTACTAGTAGCATTATTAAACTTTCCAATTCATTATTGCCTCAAGGTTACCTCATTGTTAGCAACCTTCAGCTTCTATTCTCACAGCTCCTACATTATTAAATTACCTAATACATTCACATAGCATTATTATACATGTACACAATAATATAAACATATACAATGACTGTAATATACATGTTTATATATTCTAGTATACACATATTGCTTTAAGGCGGGCTGTTATTATATCTTATATTAATTAGACTGAAATCATTTAAGTGTTAAAAATACTGCCTCAAAATCAATAAGAGAGTTTAGAGTTAGTCAAACGAAGGGGATTCCATAACACGTGGCCATTTTGAGCCTTCTGTGCTTCAAACGTGATCTCGGGATGAAGGGGAGACCCTAAAGGCAACCGGATCCGGACGACGATGTGCGCTAGCAAGAAGGAGTTCCTAATGATACCAAATTGACACCAATTCTGACGACGGCTAGTCCTGTCGTAGCCATCCATAACCAAGGGGTTCCGGGAGTAGTCGAGACACTCACAAGAAGGAAGGGAGCCCTAGCAGTCCCGCCAAACAACAGGGAAAACTCTTTCTATAGCGCAAATTCCACCAACCTGTCGCAACACACCAACCGCCATCGCCTGAACCTACAACCCTGAAATAGATGAAAGAAAATAATTGGGAAGAAAATTCGTGGTAGAAGGGAATCACCCAAGTATTGGCCTATCTACCCGGGAAACTAAGAAAAGACCCATTGTCAGAGTGGCCAGCCTCACACGTTACCGCGTATTACAATGTATAAAAAACAATTAATAGTTTAAAAAGAAGGCTAAGCACAACAATCTAATTTATAGCTCCAAACCAAAATGAAAAACTTTAATGGAGATAAACATATTATTTAAAATTCTCTCTTCAACAATACCAACAAAAATACTAAGCATATAATGAGTAATTCATCTTTTTCTTTTACATACTTAGTCGCTTACCTAAGCAGTGGGACTGCTGAATTCAAATCCAGAAACTCGATAGGAAGATTTCACCGAAAAAGACACTCTGTGAGAGTCAGTACGAGTCTGACTTAGCGTGATAGACCGTGATATTGAGGAGGGGCAGCGCCAGCGTGTTGTCACGTGTTTCTTACTTATCTTTTTATTGTTCACAGTATTGAAGTATTTATTGAATAAAAAGTATTTTATACTTATTTTTAAACTCACTTTTACTTTCTCTACCACGTACATAGTAAATAGAGAAGGTATTGCATTCCATCCAAACATTTGATACCGAGATTTCACCAAAAATACATGTTTTGAGGCCCCCGAATCCAAATAAAGCATTTTTGGAAACATGTGTGTGTGAATAGCATAACTCAAAAACGAAAAGTCGGATAAATACCAAACTTGACATTTCAGTTCAGTATCTTCCAAGGATGCGACACGAAGATTTTCAAGAAAATCCTCCCACCAAAACAACCCTTTACATGGAAAATGTTTTAAACACTTTGATTTTCTAAAGAATGACTAACAATTTTGATTAAAATACCGTATATTAAGGATATTTACATGACAGATAAAATATATATCTTGAATTTTCTGGAAATGGCCTAGGAAGTCGTCTTCATTCGGAAGGAATTTTGTCCAATCTTGTATAACTGGTAAACTCTAAGCGATAGAAGAGAACGTGCCACACAAACATGTAGATCTCTTTAAAACACACAATTTATTTAAAACATTTGTAACATAAGCTGCTTCTAAGATATCCGCTATTAAAGGTCCGAATTGTGCAATACTTGTCATTCTTTATAAGTTCCCATCGGTTTTAGATGTTCCTCGCGATTGCATGGAAACAGTATGGAATTTTAAGGCCAGCACATAGCGTGCAGTTCTTAAACATTTGACTATCGCTATTCTCTTTGTAACTATAACAAAATGTGTAATGTAGCTATTTTTGCGAAGGTTTATTTGAATTAAAAATAAGCTTTAGTAAGAATAGTTTCTATACCCACTAATAAAGATAGAGGGCAACTAAAGCTATGAGAATGTATCACATCAGATTTATAATTTTATGCACATCTCGAATTGACTTAATTGAGAAAAATTACTGACCAAAAACACTGTATACACTGTATACCTGAAGCTTACGTTAAATTGTATCAAAATGTGATTACTTTCTCTAGCACCTGTCTATAAAGTAGAGGAAGAATTGAATTCTAGCCAAAAGTTGTATATTGAGATTTCACCAGAAATACAATTTTGAGGTCCACGGAATCCAAAAATAGAGTTTTTAGGAAAGGGTTCGCACGCGCGTGCGTGTGTGTACAACATAATTCAGAAACGAAAATACCGATAAAGATCAACCTTCATTCAGCAACTTCCAAGGAGTGACAAGAAGGTATTGAAGAAACCATCCTTTGCATGGAACATTTTCAGTAGCTTTTATTTTCTCAAAAAATGTCTTCAATTATCGTAATTAACTTACCGTATATTTAAGATATTGTCATGACTAAGAAACTTATAACTTAAATTTTCTGCGAATAGCCTGTGAAATCGTCTGCATTCGGAATAAGTTTTGTAATTTTTTTTATAATTGGTAAACCACAAGAGACAGACAAAAACGTATTTCACAAATATGAAGATCTCTTCAAAGAAAACAATTCATTTCAAACAATTTTTTCTATAGCGTTAGACATTTTCCAATATATTTGTTGGTATTGGTTTAAATTTTTCAATGCTTTGTCATTTTTTTGGAATGCTATGACCATTCAGTTGTTTCTCGCGATGTCATGGAAAGAGTATGGAATTTTAAGCTAGCATATGGCGACCGGCTTTTTGAAAATTTGACTATCACTTCATCCTCCTGCAACACCCTTGTACCTACAACGAAATGCGTGATGAAAACAGTTCTTTTATCTTTTACCTTGATTAACAAGAAGTAGATAAAATAAGCTTTTGTAAAAATTGTTTCTAGAAGTTATATAAAAGTAAGTAATTATAGTTAAAGTAAGTCTTGCGTATGCATCACATCAATTTTTCAAAATTAAAAGGACGAATTATTATTTATAATGATATCCAAACACCCAAACAAGTTCTATCTATTGAATGACACCATTTGCTGAAGTCTATCAAAATTAGTATATGAAACCAAATGGAGCGTAATTTGGTTATCGGTTTGTACGCCATGAATTTACTGTAGTATACTATTTGTATTCCCTATCTGCAATTAAGAATTTGGAAAATTAAGCTGGTTGTTTTTTCTACGTTTAAAGACAGTTTATGTGCCCTAAACAACGAACACTCGTCCACAAATGGGAGTAAAAATTAAATTGAGTTTTATTTATGAACGCTCTTTAACTGCTAACGTCCATTCTGTTTTGGGCATGAAAGACCGGTAATTTTGCTCTTAGGCCTCTTTATCAGGCTTGAGATTCTTTTACGTACCGTAAACCTACGACACGGGACCGCTGGATTTATTTCCCTTCCAAGGAAACCATGCTAAGGATTTTTACGCCCGAAAAAGTCAATCGCCCTCCGCCGGGTTTGAACCCGCGACCTCGGGAACTGGAGGCTAGCAAGGTAACAACAAATAGCAGTGCATTAGTTACATCTTGGATGGATAAAGCATTAATGTATATGAATTAGAGAAAGAAATGGATCCAAGGTTGATTCTTGAAGAACTCTGTATTTAATTGTTCTCCATTCGGACGTAGTAGTTTTATTTTTAAACGAATGGTTTATCCTTGTCATCTTTCTTCATTTATCAATGTAGAGTTATGCGATTTTTCTATTAGAAATCCATGACTTTCACAGTCAAAAGCTTTGGCTAAGTAATAAAACATATCTGCTTTTCCATTTAAAGGTGTTAATGGTTCATTAATGAGCTTAGCAATTGCGGTTTTTAATCGCTGCAAACCTCTGTGGTGGGCGAAGCTGTGACATAACACAAACACTTGGTTTACGTAACTACCATAGTTATATTAGCTTCTTTAGTACCGCAAGGGGTCAGAATACCATCATTTGAAGCGATTACCGTAACTTCCTGCCTCTAGGACAAAATCAGCGCAGTTGGAAAAAGGATATAACAAGTTAAGGCCCTAGGGAATGGTGGATCCGGAAGGACTGGTCTAAAGCTTCCTAGAGGATTTTGTCTCGCGGGAATGAAAAAAATGAAGCGGTGCGGTGTTTCACGGCATTTTATAAATATTTTAATTTACACAATTATGTTGTATCATAAGCCAATGAAATCCTTAAGCGCTGGTTTGCACACTTCCCTTTTTAGCTCGTATTTTCTGACGTCAGGGACATTCCAGTCAATCATTGCCACAACCCAATAACACGAGCACAACTCAATATTACATATGTATGCATATTGGAACTGTAATACCTATGGGAGAAGAGTTGTTTACATTCAGAGAGCATCAACAGTTTCCAATGAGACATAAAATTAAAAGCCAGAAAATTATACAGTTTTTAAAACAAAATCTAATAGACACAGTCACGCGACTTTCTCCTCTCATTATCAGTAATTTATGTATATTCCATAAATTATTCTTACAATTTCTCTCACCATCCTCTTAATAATGATAAACATTCGTATGCCACGTTACTCTGTTTCCTTAGATTAACTGATATTTTAAATTTTACCACATGTTAAACATGAGGCAGTATTTTTACTTTCTCTACTACGTACAGTAAGTAGGGGAAGTATTGCATTCCACCCAAAAATTCGATACCGAGATTTCACCGGAAATATATGTTTTGAGACCTCCTGAATCCAAAAAAAGCATTTTTGGAAACATGTCTGTGTGTGTGTCTGTGTGTGTGTGTGTGTGTGTGTGTCCGTGTGTGTGTGTGTCTGTGTGTCTGTGAACAGCATAACTCAAAAACGAACAGTCGGATAAACACCAAACTTGGTATTTAGGTTCAGTATCTTCCAGAGATGCGACACGAAGGTTTTCAAGAAAATCCCCCACCCCAGACTACCCTTTACATGGAAGATTTTTCGAAAATTTTAATTTTCTCAAAAATGGCTCTAACGATTTTGATGAAAATATCATATGTTTAAGATAATGTCATGAGAAATGAAATGTATATCTCGAATTTTCTGGGAATGTCTCCAAAAGTATTCTTCATTCTGAACGACTTTTGCATAACTGGTAAACTATAAGAGATAGACAAAATTTTACTACACAAAAAATGTAGATCGCGTTAAAATACACAACTTATGTCATATACATTTCTTTTGTTGAGTGAACTGTTTTCGAGATATTGCTTGTTATTTCCTTATATTTTCCAATACTTATACTTTTTCTCAAATTCGTTATTCATTTTTTTATGTCCTGACATGCAAAGAGAATGGAATGCGCCACATAGCAACCAGCGTTAAAATATTTGACTATCGCTTAAAATCTACCATATTCCCCTTGCATCTACAAGAAAATTACCAATAAGGTTGACATCTCGATATCTCGATTAACATGAAGCATATGGAAAATAGGCGTTTGTAAAAATAGATTGTACAGAGTAGAGAAAGTCATGTGAGTGTAACACATCAGATTTTTAACATTTAAATGATTTCAGTCAAATTATATAATATGTAAATTCAATAACAGCCCGCCTTGAAGCAATATGTGTATGTAATAATTTGGAAAATGTATGTAACAGTCATTGCATATGCTTATATTATTGTAAACATGTTCAATAATGTTATGTGAATGCATTATGTAATTTAATAATGTAGGAACTGTGAGAAATAGGTCAAAAGTTGCTAACAATGAGGTAACCTTGAGACAATAATGAGTTTGAGAGTTTAAATGTTACTTGTGACTCTTGGAAGCAACAATATAATTTTGAGACAGTTTAAAAATAGCCAATCAACAACCAGAAAAAGCTTTAGTTAAATGCAGGTATTCTATTGGATTAGGAATAGCCAATCAGGCAGTTGAAATACAGAAATTTACAAGTTTAGACGGTTGAAATCAATTCAGTGATTGTAACCGGATGCAAGATGAGTCCTCGAGAAATTTTATGCGTTTTCGTGTGAGACGAAAATAGTTTACGTATTAAAAAGTGCAAGTATTTTATAAAAACATCTCACAGCTCTCTCTCTCTCTCTCTCTCTCTCTATATATATATATATATATATATATATATATATATATATCAGTGAAGAGTTATCTAAATCGTATCAAGCATTAATAAAAGGAGTGAAGTAAAATTATAATCTGTGTAAGCCTACAATCTTAGTCACACCACAACCTTGCTAAGAGAAACGTGTCTCTAAAATAAATACTGACGCAGCTGAGGCAAACATAAATATAATATTTAAAGAAACAGTAAAATTACAAAGTTAATATTTTTTAAAAAAAACTTGGGGCAAAGGCCATCTGAAAGTACATTTGGGGCGAAGGTTACCGGAAACTGTTTACTATACGTGCGGTTGCAACTACTTCAAGTTCGGTTCCCCAACAGTTGAAATATAATACAACTCCTACTTCAAATCGGCTTTTCATACGTAACATCAACAACGTAAAGAACAATTCTACTTCAAACTGGCGTCCATACATGGAGCTAAATAAATAAACAACTCCAACAAAACACCTTCTTCAAACAATAGACTATGAAATTTCCAGTGGTCGTTCATTTGTTTCTCATAAGCTTTGCAAAGAGTGTTACACAGTATACGAAATGGTTTTTTTTAATCAGTTGACTATTCTCTCCACTTACACTTACCTAAAAAAATGTGTAGTACTGCCTTACTGAAATAATTTCTGACGAATGAATTTGAGATTTCCTTGTGGTTTACCGGGTTAAATGCGTGTCAATTGGGAATTTAATGTCGTGCCGAATGTTTCCATGGTAGCTTAATTGGTTAGAGCAACTGGAAGATCCGTGGTTAAAATCCCGGCTATAGTATTGAATTTTTCAGTCTGATTATACTTTTCCAATCTTGCCCTACACCCAGCTTGTGTGAAAGGACAAGTAATTACCATCCATTGACTTAATAGTTGGCTAAACTATGAAGCTCGGGACTTAATGTACCTACGACATTGTAAGTCGCCATTGGGGCATATAATCTCAAATTGAATTTGAAATCTACTTGTGGTTTACCGAAAAGCTGCGAGTCAGTTGGGGAATTTAAAACCGTCTGGGCAGGTTGCCATGTTAGCACACTTGGTTGGAGCAACCAGACGAACACCGGAAGATCCGTGGTACAAATTCCCGCATGGCATTGAAATTTTCAGTTTGATTCTACCTTTACAGCCTTCTTTTACACACGGTTTGTATGAAAGAACAATTAAACAAAACAATTATTTTAAAGGAAGTAATTTTTCTTCCACACAAGCCGTGTGTTGGACAAGGTTGGAAAGGTAAAATTTTTCAGGACGACTGAAAAATTCAATGGCATACCCGGGATTTGAATCACGGATTTCCCGGTCTCCGTCCCGTTGCTCTAACCACTAAGCTACAATGGCAACATGCCGGCACGACATTAAATTCTCCAACTGATTCGCATTTTTTTTCCGAAAAACCACAAGATAGCTCAAATTTTATTGAGATGACATACCCCAATGGCGACATACGATGTTGTAAGTACTTTAAGTCTTAGCTGGAAGAACAATTAATTCCATTAATTGACCTAATAGTGGTTGAAACTATGAAGCCCAGGACTTAAAGTACTTAAAACATTTTAAGTCCCATTGGGGTATGTCATCTCCAAATATAATTTGAGATCTCCTTGTGGTTTACCGGGAAAAATGCGAATGAGTTGGAGAATTTAATGTCGTGCTGGTATGTTGCCATGGTAGCTGAGTGGGTACAGCAATCGGACGGAGCCCGGGAGATCCGTGGTTCAAATCCCGGCTATAGCATTTAATTTTTCAGTCGCCTGATTCACCTTTCCAATTATTTTAAATATTAAGAGGAGAAGAAGAAGAAGAAGAAGAAGAAGAAGAAGAAGAAGAAGAGGTGGAATGCCTAATCCTTTAAGTCAAAGAGAATATTATTATTATTATTATTATTATTATTATTATTATTATTATTATTATTATTATTATTATTATTATTATTATTATTATACACATTAAAGGTGTTTAGTTTGATTTTTAAACTGAAGAATTAGCACCCTTAACACAACCTAGCGTGTAACAGTCGCAGCACTTTCTTTTGATTTATTTTTATAGTTAGTCTACAGGTCATACCTAACTTTGTTTTTTATTTTTCTCTCTACATCCTCTTACACTTACCTCCACTACGACATTGGCGCTCCAGAACGTGTTAAAATATATTGCTCTATGGGAATTATAATATACACAAGCACTGAACCCCAAAGATCTGGTCAGTTTGTCATTATGGGGTAACTATGATAAAAAGTTCACATTCCACAGTTTTAGCTGACAAGTATATGGAACAAAATATTAAAGTATTACTTAAATTTACTCAAAATAAAATGTCAAGCTGAAAATTTTAGGGGGTCAAATGTTCTCCTTGCCGCCGGACCCCCCCCCCCAGTTACCCTGCGCATATATGTGTATTTCTTCGGAATATAAAGTCTTTTATCTTAATTTAAATGCATTTACTGGAGGTAACAACTACTGTTTCCTCTCCATGTAATACATAACGAAAATTCAAAGCCTCTCGAAACTAAGTTCTTTTGTGATTCCAATATGTTCGTATTCTAGAACATAGGTTTAGTCTTTCAGACAATTAGAAGGTGTCTTATAACCTGTGATAGTTGGCAACTAACAATGCTTTCCAATGGTTGAAGAATTATCACAACCGGTTTAGCGGTTTCCCAGATTAATCTAAACACACACACACACATACACACAAATGTTCTCTTTATTGCATTAGTATAAATTTACCAAAAAGTGGAGATTGTTGGATTTGATTCTAAATATCTACACTGTCACAGAGAGTGCAGCCAATTTATCCGAACCTACACTATAAACCCATTTTGTTTTTCACTTCGAAGAGAAGTACTAATGGATTTTCTGTATTCAAGAGATCGGTGGCAATTCCCAAACCGGCACCAACCCTTGTTGTTTGCCTTGTTACAGACAGCGCTGAGGTGTGACTGAGGTGCCAGAGGATTCACAGTGCAGACCATCCATCACCGACATCACCTCCCTCAACGGGATTCGAAAATTGCAACCCCGACATCAAGAAATGCGCTGCAACTAATCCATCACTCCTTGGAACAACTTTATCCCAGTGCTGTGCCGAAATGTTGCAGACGTTGGTGCTTAGTGATGCAAACAGGACAATCCTTTTTTAAACTGTGCTGTGAAATATAAACATGTTTTCCTAGGTGACTTAAGATAAAACAAATATAATTTGTGCTGTAGATTAGGAGTGTAAATGCCGAAAGAAAGACAAACAGTGGATCGGAAGGCATTTCATGAGAATTAGCTGCGCAAGACTAACGGCCAGTCTACCCTTTAACTGCCGCGGTAAACAGTTTCAACCATTTTTAAGCAAACTTGATTTTTTTTATGGCTGAGTATACGGTACGGTCTAGATGGCAGTGAGGTGATGCTCGCCAATGTTGAGAAAGTGAACCCAGACATGCGTCAGAGGTGAGAACTGGCGTCCATCAACATGGAGAACGAGACCACTGCCACTGAGGATATGTGGGATCTGTCCTCCACAGTGATTCCAGAGGATGTTGATCCTTGGAACTTGACGGCGTCTTCGTATGAGAACCTCAGCGGTTACAACCTGAGCGAGATGATGCAACCGTCATGCGACACGAACGAACCCACCTTGCTCATCATTACACAGGTAAACATTTTTAGTAGATCGAGGATTAACATAAATCATGTTTTTATCGAAAGGTCACATTTATGTATATTTGCATTTCTTTTGTATATTTTCAGAATTTAGCGAGGGGGAATGCATACACTTATTTAATTCTGCTTGTAATTGCACATTTTCCACTGTTCAAGCTTCTCACATAAATTTGCGTTTTAACAAATCCCTTGACTGAGACTAGTTTATGAAAATAGGGTCAGGAAAACCATGAATCGCTACAGTTGAGATAAATGACAATTTTAATAACGGAATGGGTATGTTTTCACCGATAAATCAACGAGACCATCAGCCTTCCACCAGAGCATTCTTCTAGCACCGCTAGAATCCATTGAAGTTCCATCAGGCTCTTTTTACCTCCTATGGATATCCGATGCTCTCATTGATGCCATCAGATCCTTCGGGCTAAAATACCGATGGAGCCCGTGAATGCGATGCCCATTGGTTTCCATAGCATAAACCTACTAAGGCAGCATAAAAGTAACAGGATGAGAAAACCATTAATAGTTTATGGACATACAGCAACAAATTAATCAACTCTAGTATCAGTCTAAAGATTCATTTACATAAATTTGACCATAGCTAAATAAGTTTTATGTCTGTCATATTATCAGCCCACCAATTCCCTCGCAGAAATAAAGTAAATACGTTTTTGTTCAATACAGATTTAATTAATTATTTTAACAGCATACTAAAAATATTTACACAGTGAAGAAATAAAATTGTATGAATATGTTTTGATGCTGATTAATTTTACAGCAAAAGCTTTGGAAAAATGTTTGTCACTGTTACTTCCTGAGGAAAACAGTATTGCCTTTGTAAAAATAGATTTCTTTTTTGTGATTATTAGGACGCTGACTGTATATGATACTTAATATCCTGATAAATATTAATATTATATAAAAATAATTTCCCAATAGTTTATAGAGATTACGGCTTGTCCTAAAATGCTGAAGGAAATTTAGCAAAAATTGTATCGTGTGGAATATTTTGAATATGTAAGGAAAAAAACAGCTTTGGAATACAATTTAGCCTAATATTCAGGAATCTTAAAAAGTCACGTAACAACTTTTTCATGCATCAACTATAACAAGTATAAACTATGAAACTAAAAGGTCTATACACAAAAGAAACATTTACTCATTTTTTAAGAATTTTTATTTGAAAAAAATTTAACGCGCACCCTTAGGACAGATCACGCCTAATGAGGACACTAGTAAAGCTTCATGATGTTGTTACAGGTGCTGTACAGTGCGGTGTGTCTGGTAGGACTGCTTGGTAATACGCTGGTCATCTATGTTGTGGTCCGCTTCTCCAAGATGCAGACTGTGACGAACATGTACATCGTGAACCTGGCCGTGGCAGATGAATGTTTCTTGATTGGCATACCGTTCCTTCTCACTACCATGAGCAAGCAAAGCTGGCCTTTCGGCAACATCATGTGCAAGGCCTATATGACGACAACCAGCATCAACCAGTTTACTAGCTCTATATTCCTCACCATCATGAGCGCAGACAGATACATCGCCGTCTGTCACCCGATATCATCTCCCAAGATACGCACTCCGCTCATTAGTAAGGTAAGCAAGTGCTGTCTACAAATTATAGCTGTGACAAATCGCTATTTTCGCTTAACGGTTGTAACTGCTCCAGTTACTTTGTATTAATGGTTACAAATTACGAATAAATAGGTATAACGCCTTGATTTGCAGTTAATGATACCAGTAATAGTAAATGCTATGTATCTCTCTGACTATAAAAATCCCTATAATAGACTAGAGTTAGGGTCATAAAGAAAGGGGGCGGGATAGAAGGGTAAATCCCACCCCGAACTGAAATTATCATGTAATTAGCATGCCGCCTTCTCCCAGCTGCTTATGCACGGGTTGTGACACTGGAAGTCGCTATTTTTATACCAAAAAGCTCCATAACTGATCCTCAACGACCTGACAAGGCTGAGTGCACTCCGTACAAGATCTTCCAGCTGGGTGAAAATCCTCATACCGGAAATCTCAAACCTCGCACTACAGTCAGCAACACTACCGCAGCACAGTTTGTTAAATTACTACTAAATCCCTAACCATTCTTTCTCAAACTGATTCTCAGTTTCACTGCGAACTGGTGATAAAGATTCTCAAGACAAAAGAATTTAGGTAAATTTCTTTACATTTTCAAATATAATATCGTCTTCTTACAGTGTAAAATGGCTGTAACCGTATGTAGTCATTTGCTAATTAAGAGTGCGAGGCATGTTTTAACGTTTATTCTGCGACTGTATTTTCCCATGCACGAAGATATCCAATATTCTCTCCCAGATTATTACCTCAATATAATTAGAGCTATGCTCTGACGTCATATTTTTCTCCCGCGTATTCTCTTAGGCAATATATCACAGCCCTCGCTGGCATGTAATTCTACCAGGATAATTATGGATAAAGGTCATAAAAGAATAATTATGTCGTATATGTTTAAGAGGAACAGTATTTACCATAATTCCTGTAAATTTAAATATTCATTAAATTAATGTTTTAAAAGTTTTAGCAAAGTTGGTGAACTTTAAACTTACACTATAAACCACCCACGTGTGAAAATATACGAAAAATTGAGAAATAATGTGGTATTTAAACCTTAAACTTTTAGGTACCTACTATTTTAAACATTCTTCTTTTTATACCACTAACCTGTTGTCAGCTAAAAGAAGTATTGTATCCTATATCGAAATATCACCGAAAATACACGTTTTGAGGTCCTATGAACCCAAGAAAAAACAGTTTCTGGCAAAAGGTTTTCATGCATGTGCGTGTGTGCATGTGCGCGTGCGTGCGTGTATGGCATACTGTAAAACTAAAAGTTCGTATTTTCCAGCGTCTTTCAAGGATGGGACAAGAAAACTTTCACGATGTCCCCTATAACCCAAACTCCCGTTACATGGAACAAATGTCCACTACTTTTTTCTTTTCTACAAAACGGCTATAATGTTTTTATTTAAGCAGATATTAGCATAACAAATAAACGTATATGTTGAATTCTCCGACATTGATTATGAAATTCGCTTTATTGTGATTTAATTCCCTATAGTTTTTACTATGGGAAATCATAATATATAGACAAATGTTACTAGGAAAAATCTGCTCTTTAAAGCACACAATAAAATTTCTGTAAAATAATTTTTTTCGTAACGTTGAATTCTAAATGTTCCATTAAGTAAGTTTAAATTTTCTAAATGAGTGCCTCTAACGGAAAGTATGAATTTTGTGATTCTTCTTTCGAAATAATTCCGTGCTTCTGAAATAAACATATTTTGAAAGCTGCTTCCATTTATTTATTTATTCAGCTAAGCACTTATTACTTCATTCTAAATACTTTCTAGTCAAAATGTATAGTGAATAACACCATCAATAATAAAGCAATCCTCTTATGAATACCATAACAAATGAAGTACGAGGGCTGTCCCAGAAGTACCTGACCTAACAAAGAAAACACAAAAATGTTGGGAAAAAACATCTTTATTTTTCTACATTGTCTCCTTTCAGCTCGATACACTTTTCCCAGCGATGTTCAATAGCTTCGATACCCTGTTTGTAGTGAGAACCCTCGAGTTCTGCAAAATAGCCATCAACTGCAAACTCCACCTCTTCATTGTTGGAAAATCTTTTACCACCATACCATTTCTTCAACTTTAGAAACAGAAAATAATCAGAGGGGGCTAACTCTGACGAATAGGGTGCATGAGGAAGCAATTCGATCTTTAACTCATTGATTTTGGCCATGGCGATAATGGATGTGTAAACTGGTGCATTGTCTTGATAAAACAGAACTTTTCTTTCGCTAAATGCGGCCGTTTTTGCTTGATTTCATCATTCAAACGCTGCAATAAGTTTGCACAATACTCGCCATTGATTGCTTTTCCTTTTTGAAGATAATCAATGAAAATTATCCCACGCGCATCCCAGAAAACTGATGTCATGACCTTGCGTGCAGATGGAACCGTCTTCGTCTTCTTTGGAGCCGATTCTCCCCTTTCAATTCACTGTTTTGACTGTTCTTCGTCTCAAGTGTGAAGTGATGGACCCATGTTTCATCCATGGTTATGAATCGACGTAAAACTCAGCTTTAATGCAGCGAAGCATCGCCAAAAACTCTACTGAAACTGTTGCTTTATATGCAACAATTAATGTAAAATTATGATATTCTTCCTCATCATTACAGCAGGCATCGTGGGAAGTAAAACTGTTTATTGACCAATTTTGCCCTGGAATTCAGCGCTCAGTAGTGCCCACAGTAACGTTACCAAAAGTACTTTTTCTTTGTTGGATGGAAGCGACGCAATGGCGATTTCATCATCCCGTGGCGCCACAGTACGACTGCCGGCCTCACGTCCATTTACGCACGACAGAGGTGCACGATCGTCCAACCTATACGGGGAGGTGATGTGGCCAGCATCACGCATTCCTCCAGCTAAAATGTTGGCTTTTGTGGCCAAGATCGTTGCCTATTGCAGCTCCTCGATTTCCTCACGATGCTGAGTGGACGTCAGTGCTACACCCAGGACTGGGTGGGATCAAAACGGAAGCGCATTCCGTGGCCAGGAACCAGAGCTCCACGCTCTAGCCCACTGCACTAGGCGCAGGACCGTAGGTTGATTTATTCTCCTGATAATATGCCTCGGAAATCACTAAAGAAACTCTCAAATGTGTATTGCGAGATGAAATACTCAGTTCAAGAACAAAGCAAAACTCGGAAAAGAAAAATAAATCTAAAACGATGCAACCAAAACACTTTCGTTGCTTTAGAAGCTCAGCTACTGTTGCACAAAATGGCAGACACTACTAAGTGAGTTATTTTCTTATATTTAAACAGAAGTCATCAGCCGGGCTTGCCGTGACCCGTAAAATACTACACACTTGTTCTTATAACATTTATATAGACATGGTCAGGTTATCACAGCATATTCGTTTCCATTTTACATAGATTACATAGTAATGAAATCCTTCTCTCGCAATTCCTTTGCCACAATTTTATTACTTCTCCGTGTAGATGATTGCCTTATTTTGTAATTTACTCTTACTTTAAAGATAAGAGATATTTGAACTTAAGAAATGAATTATTCACCTATTCAGTTATTTGCGAATAAAAACCTTTTTAAGATGGACAACTTTATTCCTAAAATCTTCACTTATAAAACTTAACATTTTGTAGGTTAGGTGCATTGAAGTTAGTAACTGAGCCAGAGAGGGATTTGATCTGTTGTCTTGTCATCAACGGCTACAGCGATAAGAAGTAAGAAAATTCTCCTCGATTCTGAACCTTTAGTTGGTATTCTGATAAATTTGGATTAAGGACCTGAGCAATCGCGTTTTCTACCTTTTCTGTCGGACAGACCATGGAACGACCTAATAAAACCTCTATAACAACACCGCATTATACACTGCTTGGTTTACCACACCGCACCGCGGCTGCTTGGGGAACCTTTAAGGTGGTCATTTGCTCAAGTCGTCCTTGTAACAGTGTATGTGCAGAAGGGAGGGCAGAGAAAGAATTACGGAACAACAGCTGTGTCCTGTTGTGTGGCCATCTGAACCGGTATCTAAATTAATATTGTTGCAGGCTCTGACTCTTATGTGTTTACCATACCGCACCGTTCTGATGTGTAAACAGTCAGTACGCTGCTCATGGTGCCCATCTTCATATATGCTAAAAGGCGGAGAAACCACTCGTTACTTCCTTTTCTGGACAGACATAACTGATTTGTACGTACATCTGTTTCAGGTTGTGAGTCTGACGGCGTGGACGGCCAGTGCGCTGCTCATGGTGCCCATCTTCATGTATGCCAGCACGGTGGAGAGGCCGCCAGAGACCAGTTGCAACATCCTCTGGCCCGAGAGCGAGCACATAAGTGGCCAGGCCGCCTTTACACTCTATTCCTTCATCTTAGGCTTCGCCGTGCCGCTTCTGCTCATTTTCGTCTTCTACGCGCTCGTCATCAGGAAGCTCAAGACTGTCGGACCGAAAAACAAAAGCAAGGAGAAGAAAAAGTCGCATCGAAAGGTTACCAAGTTGGTGCTCACCGTAATTGCTGTTTACGTGCTGTGTTGGTTGCCGTACTGGATCACCCAGGTACTATTATCTCGAGTTTTGTGGGGTTTATGAAATGAACATCCAATCGGGTATCATATTCATTCCCATATTGCTTGATAATGGTGCATTCACAGCACAGTTCTGAACACTCTCACAGTAGAATAATTGATGGTGAATGTCATACCGTAGGTTTTATACAAATAGTGATTAAAGCTACAGACTATTTTAATTAGACGGACAATCTTGATATAATATATAATTGCCTTTGAATTACATGTAGGATGGCACCGCGGTAACGTGTGAGACTCGCATTCGGGAGGTCCGCGGTTCAAATCCCTCCGGATTGTCTTCCCTGGCTGGGGCTTTTTCCAGGTTTCCCTCAGGCCTCGTAACTGGCAAATGCTGGGGAGAGATATTCTAAAACTTAGGCCTGAAAGGTTTCCTTCCCAAAGTTCCCCTCCAAAATATCATTCATTTCATATATCATCAGTGTCAACTGCCTTAGTGCTGTGTGTACTAAGAACGGGCATTAACACTTCTAACAAAATTTGTATCACTTTTTGTTAAGGCACCCATGGGCTGTTACATATGGCAGCACAGTTGGTATTCGCTATAAGAAGAGTTTATGTGATTATTTGGTCGATCCACAGGAGGTGAGTGAAATGATTAGGTATTGGAAATTGAATACACAAATTATTAATGTTACAGATATTCTGTTTATTCGCGCAAAAGCACAGAAAAACACACACAAATCACACCAAAAGAAAATTAAAAATACTAATTTCAATATTTAATAGGCAGTATGGATCCATTCATTTTACTTCGTTATCATTATAATAAGTGCTGAAACATAATGTCCATTGACTTCCAGATGCTTCGGCGTCTCGTACTTGGACGTAACCTTTCTAAGCTGGCAGGTATTCCCCCGATGTCAGCTGCTGCGTTGGCTATGCGTTCTGCAAGATCCTCTTTCGAGTCAACAGGGGTTTCATAAACTATAGACTCCGTGTAGCCCCATAAAAAGAAGTTAGACCAGCTCAGGAGAGCGCGCCGGGCTCACCCCAGCCTACCCTGTGAACACCGAGTGCAGATGTCAAATGGTCACGTACTTCATTCCCAAAATGATCTGGTGCCCACTCATTTGAAACAGCATTTTTGTCTGATATTGTCGTATGCCTCTCTTTATTTATTTCTCAACTACAGAGGGGAGCTACTCGCTTGCGAGAGGGATCGTTAAATCAAACAAAGAACTTCAAATTACGAGGCAACGACGAGGACGCAGCTAAGTTAAATCCCAAAATAATTGCTATACCAATACAATGCCTGGCTTAAGGGAGAGGAAAGATTCTATTCTACCATAATTAAGACTTCCAAGCGTGGATGGAACACCGTTTATTAAATGAAATTAAATACTCACACACCTTTGCCCATTGCCTGCCGACGAGGACATCGTGTTTTAGCAGTTTCCCGTCTGTCTCACTCGAAGCTTACTTACTGACTGTTACAAGAAGCCACGCCAACTCGGGCGTCAGTAACGCTATCCCCTCCTTGACACTGTTTCCCCTGACTCGCCCCTACTCACAGACAAACTGCCGTGCTTCGGTGCCCAGAGAGCGTCTTATCAATATTATCTGTTCACATGCCACAATATTAAGCAAGCGGTTGCAGTAGCTCAAGTTCTTACAAAAATACTACAAACGCATTGGCGTTGAGTCTCGGCGAAAGGTGCGGCCCCAGAAAAAATTCACAATTTCTGCCCACAGCTTGACACCAATGCCATTTAGTGTGACCCAAAAAACGTGACATGGGGTTTTTGAAAGTCCAAATACTGGAATTACGGGAATCACTCAATCCCTCACGTGTGTAAAACGCTTCATCCGTGAATAACATGCGGTTTGTAATGTCTGGTTGGACTGCAGTTTGGTTCAAACACAAATTATAAACTGCGATCGTAATGGCTAATTACCTGACTTAGTAGCATGGACTCCTTCAAGTTGATATGGATGCAACAGCTGTTCCTGCAGAATTTTCCAGACCGTGTCTTTCAATTGGTGAACGATAGCTCGAGTCACCGAAGGATTGTTCTGTGTACACCGCATCACTGTTTTCTCGGCCTCGGGAATTCGCTCAGAATGTCCCCGTCTTGATCCTCTGCTCGTCTGTATAATGCGACCAGTTTGCGTAGTCTCGATTAATGCTGGCAATTGTACTGTGGTAAGAAATCCGTCGGTTTGGAAATCGTTCCTGATAGGCCTTTAAGCCCCGCGACCAGAACCAGATGCATATCCGATTCATTTCGTGTGTAACCTTTCATGTTTCTCGTAGTTTGCAAATTTCGGTGTTCTCCGTGTAAGCAAAGAAGAATTGTACATTATTGAGAAGTAGCCAACAGAATGAGTGGACAAATGAATATCAGTACAAGAAGTCAAAAAATGGAAGTAAAACCGACTGATGTCAGGCAGTAGGTATTGAAATGCGATAAATGCATAATACCGAGCTCCAGAAGTAAACCAACTAGGTCCAGAGAGTAAACTAACTAGCTGGTAGCCTTAATGACAAATCTCACTTGTGTTGCAGCGAGTGATTTTCCCCTCCTTTTGGCATGTTTTGTGTGTGTGTGTGTGTGTGTGTGTGTTTTCTGTATGTTTGAGTAATTAAACGGAATATCTGTAACATTTATGCTTTATTTATTCAAGTTTTACATGCCTAATTACTTCAATCCCTTCCTGTAAGACAGTTTAATTACATAACCCTTTTTTGCACTGATACATAGCCGCGCAGTCTATAGGTGCCTCATCATTTTCAAAAGGTGTTATCTGTCTCATTCCAAAGTCTCATATCGAAACACTGCGTATACAGCAATTAAACACGCAGTTCTCAGCGGAAAAGGAAGTTTCCAAATTCTTTTCAAGACGCGTGTGCCTGAACATAGTATCCTACCCAAAATATGAAACTCCCGATTTTATTTCATTGTCAAATACATAATAGTCACAACAGGATGTCTTTACTGGAAGACAGATGTTCAGTAAGTATTTTGTGAGCTTTCCCTCCTGTTTCTGCTCATGTGGATGTAGGGAATCCATTTTGATACCAGCGTGAAATCTAAATACTGCCTCCTCTACCAATCTGAATAGTGGCTGTAGTTGCATTGTTTGTAATTGTTACAAATTGGCATTTGTGGTCCAGTACTAACTTTGATATCTTCAACCAGGTTTGCCACAGTTATTTCTCTGTTAAAGTATTTTTTCAGTTTCTAATTTTATAAACACGATTTAAACTGTACATATAAAGCCCCATAGTGTTACTGCCCATGCAGGTCCTTGATCTGCCAACCCAAGTGGCCTCACGCCCACACACGTACGGTAGAGATGGGCGATCATCCAACCAATACGAGGAGGAGATGCAGCCAGCATCACGCATCGCCCACGGGAATGTTGGTCTCGCGGCCGGGGTCGCTGCCTATCGCAGTTCCTCATTTTCCTCACTATGCTGAGAGGGAACTGGTCCTACACCTGGGACTTAAAATCCGCACCCCAGCGGGTGGGATTGAACCCAGGCGCATTTCGTGGCGAAACTAGAGCACCACGCTACAGCCCACTGCGCCACGGTGCAGGAAAAATTGTACATATACAAGAGAGATTTCCAAAATGCCCGATCTGCTGATATTTTCCAAATATTACGAAACGTTGGTAACAATATAATATACCTGCCACACTTACGTTGTATCCCTACATGCATATATACAGATCTCAAAGCTTGTGCCCTCCAAAAGTATTTGCGCTTACAAGAGACCAAACTATAATGCGTAATCTGTACACACTTGTATAGCAAGTGTAGCAATTGAAAAAAACTCAAGTTTTTAAGAAAATTTACTCATAAATCAAAAATAATTGTCAGAATGTATTAAATTCAAGAAAATGTGCACTGATATAATATTTCAAGTTCAAAGAATATGGAAAATTAATATTTATCTGCGTTCCCATCTAAAGTTGCAAATTAAGAATGAAAATCGACTGGAGTTTTATAAAAGTCATGTGTTAAATTGATTTCGCCCATGATACGCCTTATCTATATCGCGTGAATTACAAAACTGATATCAGGCTACAATTATTTCAAAGAATATATTGTTGTCAATAGGTTGACAGCACATGAGCATATGAATTGTTTATCTCTAATAACTTGTTTATTTGTTCACAGGTTGCACTGATCTTCACTCCTCCAAGAGTGTGTCAGACAATGATGAGCTTCACCATATTCCTGCTGGCGGGTTTCCTTAGTTATTCCAACTCAGCAATGAACCCCATTCTCTACGCTTTCCTCAGCGATAACTTCAAGAAGAGCTTTCTGAAAGCCTGCACATGTGCGGCGGGCAAGGATGTCAACGCCACTCTACACATGGAGAATAGCGTCTTCCCTCGAAGGCATCACCGAAACCAGCAGCACTGCGGCTCAGAACGTCTCAAGATTCCAGTTGGTGGCGCTGGTGGTGGAGGCGGCAGTGGGAGTGGTGGTGGAACCGACGACAGATGTGGGGAAGAAGGCGCCCTCGTTTCCAAGACGGATCTCTCCACAACGGCCATCACGATGACTTCCCGCTCCAACATCACCGTCAGCAGTGACGCCAAGGAACTGACTAGTAAGGATTGCTCAGTGGCCCTCAATTCGGCTCCGATGTGCAAGGAAACGGCTCTGAAGAATGGCAGGCAGCCAACCCAGGTCTAGGGTCAACTCGAGTGACGTCTCTGTAACCCCAAAAGTAGCTCAAAACGTGGTGTTTTCCCAATCTTTATTAGAGATGTTTCACTGTACACTGAGTTTTCAAAAGGAACATGGAACAAAACAAAAATAGCTTCTGGAATTGTTTACACAGCAAAGCTTCAACAATATTTGTTTTTGTATTTTGTATCAAGATGTTCTTCATGTTGCAATAATTAGATACAAGAAGTGTTGCTAAATCCCATAGAACACCATAAACCTCCTGCGGGGAGAACTAGACGGGTATAAAAACAGATTCGCAATATGACATAGCGGTGCTCACGCCAATAAGATGTTCAACACTGCGTTTCGGAATACCCAGATTTGAAAATTTGTGCTATGTTAGTTTCTGAATGTTTATGCTTCTTACCCACCAACTTCTGAGATTTTTGTGCATCAGAAGTCACAATTCCATATCATTAAATGCATTAACTAACCGTGGAATTGAACTTTTTGTGGAGAGATACTAGAATGGAAGAAACTCTTGTCATTGCTCTTGATACTGCCACATGGGAGAAACCTGCTCTTGTTTCCAGACTTAATAATGATAGTCACAACCAATACTGGTTAAAACGTCTATATTAATTACTAAGACAAACTTTTTCTAGTTTGAATATCCAATTTAAGCCACTGACCAGTGGAATCGCAAAAATATCTTCTCTAGAACTCAACTTATAGGTTTGCTACATTTTAACACGTTCTTATTACTTCCATAATACTTTTAATAATCTTTTTCTGCTTGAGACTGGCATTTAGCTCGGCACTTAACGCTGGTAACGTTGAATGCAGTTAGCGGGTTTTCTTACCAACAGTATGACGTCAGAATTCACTGCCTACTCTGCTCGGGTCGGAGAGGACAGAGTTGCTAACAACAGTGACGACCCGTCGTGATAATGCATAACATCATGCAAGTCCCTACGGGTTAATGGTCAGTGTGCTGACTTCTAAAACCACAGGTGTCGGGTTCTATTCCCAGCAGAAATGAGGGAATTTTACTTTAATTACAGCAATGTTTACCTTTAGCAGTGTCTGTAAAGGATGAATGTGGTTATGATTTAAAATGAAAATACTATAAACCTGAGGTTAAAACTCGACATACATAAGCGAATAAACAACATCTAGTAGATGTTTCCAAAGCCGAAGTATCGCCAAAGTTGACAAGGTGGCTTTGTAAATGAAACAATAAAACAGCTTTATAATGAATTCTATTTCAGCTGCTAACTAGTAGCTGAAATAGAATCAGATAAATACAGTATACATACGTTTTGCCATTTGTGCAGTAGTGGGACTCTAAAGGATAACCATTCAATAATAACAAAGGATGAGTGCTGCGCTGCATTTTCTAATCCCACAATGCTTATCGCAGTGTTACCCTAAACCTTGAGCTCCTGAATAGTGATATAAAGACGCCTGTCTCTGTCTTCACCCTTTCAGATCACTATATAACTATCTTTCATCTTAATTTTATTTCTGAAACCACAACTCTCGGAAGAGCTTATGAATTCATATAATTTATGAAGACCATATTATTATCAGTTTACTCTCAACATGCGCAAATAGCTTCAATAGCCACATTTCTCGAGTATATCGACAATATAGGACAAATATCAAAGCCAACTGTCTTCTTCTTTCTATGCTTTTTCATGCTGTTTCCCACTTCTCTGGGAATTGTTATGTCAGCTTTCTTGAGAGGGCACGCGCAGAGGATGCAGACAAGTAAGCTGAAATGACGGTGAAAGTGGAAGAATGCATCCATGGAAGAGGAATTCTAGGTTGACATCTGCCTTCGATTGAAATGAACTAAGTTAAACGGTGAAAAATGTCAAATCACATCAGTAGGACAAAGTATCAGGACCTGCGTAGCGAATATGAACCCTAAGAGCTATCTCCAGAGCCATTCCAGTCGATGCAAGACTTCTGTTGAGATGTCGCAGCGAATGCTAACATCCGGTCCTTAAACATCAGTTGGCTGAATGACCAACGATTTCCCTCTACATGAAATAAACATTCCTTAAGAAATATACGTCCCTTCGCAAAACAAACTTTTTTCAAACGCCTAATCCTACCATGATTTTCTATACATAATATTTAAACCAAATATAGGCAAGTGTAAGCAATACTTGTAGGAGCACAATGTAAACAGTCTTCGTATCTAAAGCTGTCATTACACACCCACCAGAGGTCAGTAAATGTGCACCCTACCCCTGAACCCATTGTTTCCAAGACTAGAGATTCTTTTAGTAGTCGTAAGCGTTGATACACATGGCCGATGTTCTGCGCTTGCGCCACTTTACGATAACGAGAATACTCGTAACGCAACAAGACATTCTGATTGATTTAGCGCAAAAGTTTATAGTAAATACCCTGGTGTAACAGAATCAAGAAATACTTCATTTCAGCATAAACGTTTATCTAATTCTCCTACGAGAGGTTATTGTTGCAAACCTAACCGCATATAAGCTTATGGAAGGACATTTCATGGAAGTCTGAAATAAGTCAAACTTCGTGCGATCATAATCTCCAAAACATCAGATCCATGTTTTCGAAAAACAGAAACACAGGTGGCAGTCCTTGTCACTTAAACTATATACGTCATCCAGAATTCTTCAAGCTTGGTACCTGAATTACTCTTCTTCTATCAATATGATAGATGATTATATACTTTAATGACGCAAGCCCTCCAAGTTATCTATTAAGCTGACGATACCGCATTCAGTTATGGGGCCAAAACTCTATGGCGGTAAGAGACGTGATTGTACATTACGGTAATGGGTAACGTGATGAAAGACAATACTACATAAGAAAACACGTTATTGCAAAACTTTCAACTGTCTTGCCACAAAACGTTAACCTGATAATTATTTCATTTTAGGAATTTTGCTGGAAGAAGAAAAAAGATATCATAAAAAAGTAAATTATAAGTTCTATTATTAATGGGACCCTTTCTTTTCAGCCCCTTTTCCCATGCACCCAAAGAAATACAAAGTTAACACAAAATATCTGACATTTAAAGACGTCCGTTTTGAAATTTTCAGTTTTAAAAAGAGCTTACGAGTTCTTTTTGGGTTCATAAGAGAAACCAGTTGTCTATACAAAGTTTGAAGGTCATACTAATTAAAATATCCTTCGCTCTTGTATAAATTTCCACATCTTTTTAAACTTGTTGAACGAAATTCCTTTCTAAATATGAAAGCTAAAATATGCTACTGCTCAGATATTGTAATATATTTATGGATAATGTAAACTAATCTGGTTTAATTTTAATAACACCCGACATCTACCAGACTGTTATGAACAAAAGGTGGCATTAATATATCCAGATACAAGTTTGATATATACCAGCCTCTATTTTAGGTGCATTCGCTATTGCGGACCATCTATTAGCGTAGCTTGTCGTCAGTTTGTCTGAATGTAAGAAATTGCAGGCAAACCACTACACGCAAGGAGTTGAAATTCTATGATTAATAGCTTGAAGAAGCTATACAGGAGCATTTCAAGCCTGGGTTGAATTCAGTTTAAAATTAAGGGTAGTGTGTAAACAAAATCATAGGTTTTTCGGTGCGTAGTTGAAATTTTATGTATAAGAGTTTGAGGAGGTTTGTCGCTACCCTCAAACTGATTGAAACTACAACTAAAGTCAAGTAAGCTATTACGTTATACAAACGTTTAAACAGAATTCGTCAACAAATCTTAAATTCTGTTTAAATTTAAGTTGTTGTTTTTTAATGTTCCAATTATATGCCGCCTTTAACATCTAAGGTAATATCGGCAGCTTTTTACCTTTAAAACAATTGCTCATTAGCAATGATGTTCAGTCACTTACAGTGGTGTTAATCTTTGGGTTTGTTTTACTTTTGATTATTACATTAAATTCACACACACACATTCTCATTCATACTTCCAGAATCTAGGGAGAATATGAAATAATCCTACCTAAAGAAAACTTCCCACCCTCCAGTTGGGAAACAAACCCGGCACATCTGAATTTGGAGGTTAGTATGTTAACCACCAAACTACACAGGCCGATATTTAGATTTTAAAACGTATGATTATTTTAGGCTTACTAGATTAATGTTTTATTTTAAACTATTAAAAACTATTAAACAATTCTCTGAATCCGTTTATTAAATCCGCCTAGTTTTGATGAAACGAATACAATATATTCTGAACTCTAAGGTATTCTCTTCACTTAACCAATATGGGTTTGTATGGAAAGCCTCCTAAAAATCAACGATTACTAAAATTATTTTTAAAAATATCCACGATAATAGTGTGGAAGATAGTGTGTCCTTCATGTTCTGGAGGTCCAGAGTTCGAATTTAGGTGGGCGAGTTTGCTGGTTAAAGTTGGCTGGGGAATTTCCCTTATTCTCAGAAGACAAATGTTGGGTAATTCTAAACTCTATGCGTTTCAGGCCCATTTCATCTGGATCTTAAGCTAAACGCTATGAAAATATACTACATATTTATGTTATAAATAATGTACTTTAATGGCTCATTCTACAGTGTTGTATTACACTGCTAACGAACTGTGATTGGTTGCTTTGGTTTTAGAAATATGAATTCAGTGCATTTTTCATCATCATCTACCACAAAGTGAAGGCTCAGAATATTTTCATCATTGGTCTTCCTTGGCCTCGGTGTCCCTCTGGTTTATATTTTTAAGCAATTTTAGCTATATTTGTTTTTGTCCCATTCAATATTTTTAGACAGCATGGCCTAAAAGTAAAACTTTTAACACGGTGTACACGAGCTAAAAGCTTTAGATTTTCGCACTAGTGCAATAATCTTCATTGTGACCAACCTTGGTTTCAGGTCCAATCACATGGCAATTATCCTTTTTATTTGCAAATATTTAATAACTCGACTTGGTTTGATTACCTTTTACTTTTCATTATGTTTTTTTACATGATTAATTTCTCCTGGTGCTTGCATTTTCTGTTCACAATACAAATCGCCATACTTCAGTTTATCGCAATTCATTGTAGAGTTAACCTAAAAGTTATACTGGCAAACTTCTGTTTTTTTATCTAAAATGTTATTCTTTTATCTAGTATAATCTACATCAATATTAAATGGCGTAAATTGTGAATTCAGAAGAAACTGAAATGGTAGAGCTTGATGAAATTGCAGAAGCAGCAGAAAGAATAATACTAGAAGTACTTGCCCCCAAAAAAATCCAGAAAGCAATATGATACAGCATTTAACCGCTTCATTGACTGGTGTAAGGCAAAACATGTTGAAAATAATTTCACTGAAAATGACTGCTAGTGAATCAACAAAACATCAGGCATCTGAAATCTGGCTTTTTAACGTCGTTCTCTTCTTTCAAGAACCACAGTTCTAAAGGTAATCTCTATTAGTTTCAGGAATCAATATTGAAAATATGGTATGTGCTACACGTATTCCTCGTAGGATTGCGAACGTAAACATTCCTACTCACAAAATAAAACCCTACTTTTACCCCTTGTATCATTCATAATCTACTATTATTTCTATATATTATTATTTTTTCATTAAATTAAAATATGTTTAGTTCTTTCCTTATGTCAGTGTTTCTTTTTTATTATTTTATCTTTTCTTCATTGTTTTAATTTTAAAATGTGAGGCATTGGCATTTAAGAAAATTTAGAAAATTCAAAATTGTCAGTCGACGAAATTAACTTTTTACGGAAATCATTCTCAATTGAAACGTGTTCCTAATACTTAGGGTGGCTCAAAATTGAAGCATACCTAATAATACCATTAATAATATTACTTATATTAGAATGTAATAGGCCTTTGACGTAAGCTTAAGCTAAAGGGCGGAAGCTTGAAAACACCAATGTACGTCATGGGATAGCCGTCCAGTAGAAGGAGTGCCAAAAGTAGCTTAGAAACGCAACGAGCACACACAAAAACTGTGCTATAGCATGGTTCGAATCTCAAGTACAAACATTTCAAGATTAAAACTGGAAATGCCAAACATTTAAAAATATTCAAATGATTAAGAAAGGAGGCAAACTGCACCACACAAATTTGTCTTTCTGAACACAAATGTCAGTGACCGAAGTGTGCTGGAAATCCTTTGCGTTTTTTTAGACTATCTCAAATGTACTCTATAATTCTGAAATGTTGCATAAGGGAGCTAAGTGGTAGATGCTTATTTTTACAGATAAGTGGAAAGAATGACGGAATTTACACAAAACGCTGTCAGCTAACAGATGCCATGCCAAGTTTACTTCAAGTTCGCCATTAATAGCTTTAAAACCATATGACATCCCCCATGTTCCTTCAGATACAAGGCAGTTTGGATCGAAATGTATTTCAAGACATAATACACGTAACATAAATCATTGGCCCAACTCTTAGTAGCCTCACTCTTGGTAATGAAAATATATCTTAAACTAAGAACTCTCTAGCAATAGAGTTAATATCGCAATTCATGCAACTAATCTTTTAAATTGCGGAATTCGAATGCTATAAAAATTTAACCGAAGTTTCAGTATTTTATTTTTATTTCACTGTTCTGTTATTTATCAGATATCGGAGTGTATTATTACGATCTTATTTCCTTCTTACCCTATAACCCAACAGCATCTTACGGCGATCACATCAAAGCAGGAACACTACAAAACACATTTAGGCTGTGAATATCAGTATCTTGAGATACAAACGTATAACTCGAGAACAGCTGCAAAATTGCATGATTCAACACAAAATTGAATTATGTCATCTAGCATTAACTTCACTCGCAATTTTTTTAAAAATAATTATACTTTGGAAAAAGTGTATGTATCGCAGAAATTGTGGTATGAGATTCCACAACCTATACTCCGAATCGAAAACATTTATTTGGAAAGAACAAGTGTGGAGAGGCTGTCTTTACTAAGTGTTTATGTAATTCAACAATTTTTCCAGGTCATCCTGTAATAAATTTCATAATCAATCAATATGAAAGTCAAATTTTGATGAAACCAGCAGCAACCATGCTCCACGTTATTCCGTTGACTGCAGGCATTATCTACCTAATGCTAATAACATTTTCGGAGGTACACTGCTAAAACTCAAAACAGTAAATACGTAGAAGAAGGCAAGAAATAATTAAAAATGATAACATCTTGAACAACTAAGCATAACTTTATGCTTAATATGGAAAGTGTATGAAAAACTCTATGCAACTCCTTCTCCTGCTGTTATATTGAAAACATCGCAAAACTTCAACACAACTTCAACGTATAATACTATGAAGAAAAAAATGGAAGTGCAAAACTTATTTCTATTCTGCTGCATAATTAAGTTTGTTTATCAAGTTTGATAACGTTTCAACGTCTATATCATATGGTGACGGTTATCTATAGGTTATTCCATGCATGCCATTCATTGTGTGCGGACAAACGGCCCTAGTCGCGCAGTCGCTTTCCTGCACCATCTACTTGAGTAACTTGCTGATCGCCTTGGTTATATATTTACCTTCCTGCATATTCTTATTTATTTATATTTATTTCATTCTTTGTGTGCCTTTATAAACAATAAAATTATGGAATAAATTTGCCGTTTTAATATTTGAATTTTGGTACTACGTACTCTACAAAATATGCTAAACATATTATGTTATATGTGTGACACCATAAAAGGAACATTAACAACAAAAACAAGAAGAGAGAGACAAAATAAGTTGTACAAATCTATGGCTGTACCGACATAAAGTTGCGAGTCAGAGAATTTGTCATTAAATAGAGCTGACGTAAACAAGGCTGAGTCAACTGCAATGAGATTTCTAACATATGTACGGGATGAATTCTCCTTGGGATCGGAAATGCGTTCTCAAGTTTTAATTTAAAAGACATGATTGGAGAGAGGAAGGAAAATTAGAAAGATCGCATTTTAAAATGGCTCCAGACCTACTAACAAGACAAGTTCTTTCTTATAGCCTGCCAAAAGAGCGTAATGTGACACGACTTAGAAGAGTAGGAGTACACAAACAGAGGGGCTTCCATAAACTGAGCATAGCACCGCAAGTATGCCACCGCGACCCTTTTTGTTTCTAACGTGGCTCTAGGAGAGAGAGGGATGAGGGGGTGGCTGGAAGGGCGACTAGATCCGGACGACGATGTACGCTAGCAAGGCGTCGGTCTCTAACAATTCCAAATGGAGCAGTCAATCGGTTTTTGGGAAGGGTATGGATCGGGGTAGGTAATGTAAGTAAAATGAAACAAAGGCTTTCCTCCCGAAAAAAACATATATAGTCCAACACATGTTTCAAGATATTTTAAAGCATTGGTAGATCCTTGCGTCGGCTAGCCACGCCCTGAAGGTCCCGTGGCCCGAGACACGCGCCCAAGAAGGGGACCCCAACTGACCAACCAAACGCCAAGGGGAAACAATTCCAAAGCGCACAATTCGTCGTCAAGCCGCAACACACCAAACGCTGTTGACTGATCCTTCACCACTGACACAGATGAAAGATAATGATGGGGAGAGGAAATGATCGATAGGAAATTTGTGGTAGAAGATGAACCACCCCAGCATTCGCCTACCGACACAGGGAAACCACGAAAAAGCACATGGTCAGGGTGGCCATTCCGACCGGAGTCGAACCCGGGACCTACCGAATGCGAGCCTCACACGTTACCGTGGAGCCATCTCGCTCGACCGTCCTAAGAAAAGATGGAAAGATAGCCTTTTTCCAGTATTGAGTGATCGGAACGAATCTCTGGTCTACCTTAGTGTATGAAAATGACCGAAATTATATTCAAATGCCTAAAAGTGGATCGCTATCTTGAAATTACATACTTTTTCCGTAACTAAAAAAATGACAAAATTTTGAAAACTTCAAACCAATAATAACGGAGGTGTTGCAAATGGCTAATGCTACAAAAAAGGTTATTTGAAGTAAATTGCGTGCTTTAAAAAGTTTCTAGCTTTTTTGTGTAGTAAGTTTTCCTATCACGTATGTGGTTTACTAATTATACAAAGTTATACAAAATTCTTTCCGAATGAAGATGACTTCTCAGACTATTTCCAGAAAATTCAAAATATACATTTTATTTGTCATGTAAGTATCTTAAACATGTGGTATTTTAATTAAAATACTTTGAGTTATTTTTGACAGATCAAACAGTAAATAAAAGGTTTGTATGTAAAGGATATTTTAGGGAGGAGATTTTCTTGAAAATCTTCGTTTGGATTTATCCAACATTTCGGTTTTTAGTTATGATGTTCTCTCCCTCTCTCTGCCTCTCTCTCTCTCTCTCTCTCTCTCACACACACACACATATATATATATATATATATATATATATATATATATACCACGCGCACGGACATTTATCTAATGAAATCTCAAATTTTTAGGTGCAATGCTACTTTACCTATACCCTACGTAGTAGAGAAAGTAAAAAAAAAGAATTACTGTGATTTTGGACCCCAATATTTTGCATCGCTAATTAATTTTCCTCAACATTAATTCAAAATTCTTTTTTTTAATTTGAAGACAGCAAGTAAAATGGAACTTTACGTTTACGATATAATATTTCGTTTACTTACGTCACCCAATTCTCAAAATCCTCTATAGCCACCTATATCTGCAGAGCAAATTGACGCATTCCTCTGACTTCGCTACCAACCAGTAGGAACCGCTACGGCTTACGGCTTAACTACTCCATCCCTAACTCACTCCTTTATGTTCATTGGTCGTGTAAACCCCTCCATTAAGCTGCGCATGACTCCAAAAATTAAGCATACAGTAAAAGATAATTGCGCAACATTCAAATTTTATATTATCTTGTAATGAATAGTATATATGCTTACAACTTAAACAGGAATCGAGTATGTAATTTAAAAAAGAATAGTTTCTACATATGTGGAACAAAACATATTGTCGCAGCCTCCAATCAGACACGCTCAAGGGGCAGAGCACTCGCTAAAGAGGTAACCGGTAGTTAACAAATTGTAATAATCTGAATAAGGCGAGGCTACGACTAGGGACGCAGTTAAAGTGAAAGTATATGTCGCAGCCTCCAATCAGACACGCTCAAGGGGCAGAGCACTCGCTAGAGAGGTAACCGGTAGTTAACAAATTGTAATAATTTGAATAAGGCGAGGCTACGACTAGGAACGCAGCTAAAGTGAAAGTGCAGAAATATTATTACAAACTGGCAAAGGGACACTTACATGGCTCACCTGTTTACTGTTCCAAGGGTACCGGATTTGATTCCCAATGAGTTGTGAAAATTTTCTCTGATAAACAGGCGTGACGTATTTGTGTGTGTGTGTGTGGTTTTTTTTTTAATAAAATAGCCAGTTAACTATATCAGGACTGTCGCTGAGCAGTTACCTGAATGCATGTACCACATTCATTCTATATGGCACATTTATCATCATAATGAGCACAACTACATGGTATCAAGATGTGCGCCGTAAAAATAACCTTTTAGCAGTTGCGTAGACATTCAGCCACCTCCTAGCCAAACATTTTAGGTGCCATTGTGGAGCCCTAATACGTATCGTCGCTGTTCATTCGTTCGTACGAAATAACTCAGCAATTGCTACAATTACATAGTTGAGTTTTGATATACTTGGGTGTTTGAAGAAAACATGTCGATACCTTTCAAATTTGGTTGAAATGGGTATAAATTTAAGGGTGGTTTAAATGAAGAGTCTTCTAAAATGTTTCATGAACCACTGCACGTACGGAGTGTGCAAAATTGTTTCACATATTTCAAACTTAGTTGAAGTCTGAGTAAAATTAAGGGTACTTTGGACGAAGAGCCTCCTATAAATATACTATTTGTAGGATTGTTTCCTAAAATATCATTTAAATATCAGAAAAATAAGAGACAACATTTTGCGAACATCCCTGAAATGAAACAATGTACGTAAATTTATGATCTTCTTTTTTTTAACAGCTTTGATATTACACCTTATATGCTATATCCCGCATTCTTCTCTCTCTCCCTCTTTATTTATTTGTTCATTCATTCAATTACATCTCTCTTCACTTCAGCACGAAAGGAAATAGGATAAATACTGTAGGCCGTTAGGATGGCGGTCTTTGAAATCAGTATTAGAAAGTACTTATTTAGATAGTTTTCTATTCTACCCTGGTGCCCTTTTCCTTCCAAAAGTACATGGCAGTTGTGTACTGATCTTTCTCGAGAAGTAAAGTTGTGAAATATTCCAAAATTTGGGTGTTTTAATGGGCGAAAAATAAGCTTTGACACACTTTGAAAAGCATTACCTATACCTAATCAAAACAAACAGCAAAATCGCATTTCAGTTAAAATATTTTGCGCAGACAGCATTGGTTTTATATAACTGACGTTGGTTATTTTAAAGTTATTTCATATTAATGGACCTTTGTGGAATATTGTAAAACTGCATCATCATTTATAGTTTTGTACTCTTCATGCTTCGTGTTTCTGTTCAGCAAACGCAAATCCGCAGCAATACTACGTACAAATGTGATATACTTTGCAGGAGTATATTTGAATGTTCTAAATTTCACAACAAAAAATACTTTTACAACGATAATACAATTTTAAAACATTTAAATTACCCTTTAAATGTGTTTTGTGTCCTTTACCTTAGCAGCGCCGTTTTACCTTCATATTTCATAGATACCATCTCCTCTTTCTGATTGTGAAAAGATAGATTGCTCAGATAATTTTGATTTTACTATTATGAAGAAGAGACCCCCTAAAAGTGAGAAACTGCCTAGGAATGATGGTTCAGATGATTATAATGAGCCAAAATTTCAACATAAAACACTCAAAATTACATTCTGGCAGGACCAGAAAGACTGTTCTTATAACCCATGAGTCAGAAGTCTGAAATGCATCAGATTTAGTGAATATACTATGACATTTATGGCAATTCTGGCTGTACGAAGTTCATCATCCATTAATTTTTTGTCTTTGTTGGATATTTCAACCCCTCTTTGTAGCCACATCCTCAGTTATTCCGTGGTTCGAAGACGACATTATGTTACACAGACTTAGTCGTAGGGCTAAACGTTCTATGCTCACTCCGCTACTTTACTCGCAATTGCTGCACTTCGAAGCACTCGATATCACAACGAATTCTTCAAGTAGTTGCTACTGCCTCTTGTATATAAAGATGACTCGAGTTCGAGAAATTTATTTTTCCAGAGCTTCCCTACTGTTTCTATTTTTAGAAGAATCTTCAATTACACCGCAGCTTACGAGCTTCCTTTTCCCCATAAAGATGCAATCCGCCAGCAGCTCTCAACAGTGGATCCTACAATTCGGCCCCCTCCTTGTCATGATATGAACTCACATTAGCCAAAGATACGATTAAATTAGACAACTATTTTAAGAAAAAAATGGTTGTACTACATGTACTTAAAAAGAGAAGTGTACCTTAAGTGGCACATATTTTTAGAAATAAATAGAATGAATCTTTTCTCTAAAATGAAATTCATATACAATTAACTGCGAAACATAGAAACCAAAAAATAAGCACAGTATCTTTAGTACCTCTCATGAAAAAATGTAAAGCAAATAGTAACAGAAATGTACCCGTTCTAATAATAGATTAGAGGATATTAAAGGTGCATTTTCAGTTGCATAATTGTGGGGATTTGCGTCGCCAGGGTCGCAAGTGATGTTTGTTCTAGTGGTTTCTGAAAATATTGCGAACTAGATAGATAATAATATCGTTATGCAACACATTTGAATGGATCCCTATCTACGGTAGCGCTCTATATTGTGTTTATGTACATAGCTTAAAACAGCAAGTTGACAGCCAAGGCCTTGAAGCATGTTAGTTTAGTTTTCCTTTAACTCGCCATATGTCCAGGATTGCTCCCAAATGCGCCAGCTAATATATACGTATATGACGTATTATGCTTAACTTTGGCCAAAACTCAATTTTAACAAAGATAATATCAGAGAACCAACAAGGTTTGAAATCTTGTGAAGTAAAGCAACTTTAGTGAATCGCATGCAATAAAAGTCCTCTATGATGTCCGAATTACTTTGAAGAGCAAGAGTTTGGAGCTGTGTTTATTAATATTTGCCCACATTTTCAAGAGATGTTCCAGGTCTCTAAAAGAAAACGAGCTTGAATTGGAAATGTGATACGAATTCAGAACGAATACCATATCTGTATCTGAACTTTATTTTAGAGGCCTTTTGGCCAAGAACTCTTTTCAGAATAATATATATCGTGATATAGTTAACCTGTGCTATGCAGTTTCTCTCAGCATTTAGAGCGCCACCTTTATTAGCAATGATGAACGGTGTTTCTCCATTGTCTTACAGTAAACCCCTCACAATGTGGAAATGTGAATGACAAGATTTTTTATTTGAGCCCGTGAAATCTCGTTATCACATTTTCAGTAACATCTGTAACTGGACTGGAACTGCTTACCAATGTGAAGCAGAGTGAACAATTGTAGCCAATGTGTTTCTGGTGTATGTGTGTGTTCTTCGTTATTCACATAAGACAAACTGGTTTTATCTGTGTAGTATGTGAGAGAATCTGAATGTATATCAATGTGATAATATGAATGAAAGTGTGAAACATGTTAACTCCTTTCTGTGATCACTATTTTTGTATAAAAAGAGTTCAAAACTAATACAAAAAAATACACTTTATCTTGAATGAACACCCTACATGCAATGGTCGATACGTAATCTGGAAGTGTTTACTGTTATCCAATAGCAGAACAATGCTATTAAATATCCTATATCACACTGTACTGTAACCTTCCTTCAACATGACCGACTCTGTTAACTTCAATGTTTTCCATTAAAGATCTGATTATAAGTACATGCATTTGTTTTCATTGTTGTGCACGCCCCACGAGTTTTAGTAAATTCCACAACTCTGGTAATAAAACAGCAAATTAAACAAAGCATTTAAGATTAAGCCTCTATTACATTGGGCGACTTAACGCTAGCGAATTTGTTAGCAGGAGTCCAGATTTGTTCTGTGTAATTGTAAACAGCAGATTAACGCTGAGTACCCAAAAACACCAACGTAATCCAAGTTTTATCATGCTGAAGCACTGCATTATAGAAATTAAAGTCCGGAGAGGTGCTCATGAAAATAGGAAAAGCAAATCGTTCTACAATACAAGCAATCATTTATACGTACTTTTCCTTCATACTGTGGCCTACTCGCGCGCCAGCCGCCGAAACATTATAATATCCCCGCAATCGCCTCACCTTCTCATAGTTGAATTACGATTACAATAATAATCACATACCTATCATAAGATATGTTGGAAACGCCCTTTATCCACACATTTCTGGCATCTTCTCAGGAAATTTTCATTCACACTGGAGAGTTCAATATCCGAAATTGAGTGAATTTCCCGTCTGATGTTTTTTTTTAGTTCTTCCAATGTATATGGTTTGTTGCATACACATTATTTTTCATACAATCATCAGAGTTGGATAAATTTCTGTATTTGTATTTTGGGAAATTATAGCGTAATTGACTCACGCTTAATAAGTATTATTCTCTCACGAAGCATGGTTCCATTTGTATGGCTACGTTTCGCCGTAAAGATACCCTATTTTACACATGAGATTCCCTTGAATGACACAAAAATTGGTGTGCAGTCAATGCATCGAATAATAGGACCAATATTTTTTGAACAACCAATAAATACAGACAGTTATAAGAATGTCACACGCCTTTTTTTTTGAACAGCTGACCGGTGTTCAATGTCAGTCTGGATTATACCAAGAAGACTGCTACCACGCATACCACTGATAATCGTTAAATTTAATTCAAGAATTTTTTAGAAAATAGGATAGTTGGTAAAGGATCGTGCTCCTCACGGTCCCCTGATTTAAATGTATGCGATTTTTATCTATGGGGAACTTTAAAAGATGTGTATGCAACAAACCCCCATATACTATAAGAATTAAAAGAAAACTTTAGGCGAGAAATTTACTCAATTTCAGATATTGAATTCTCGAGTGTGAATGTAACTTTCTGAAAAGATACCAGAAGTGTATGGATAGAGGAGCACAGCATTTACATCTATTATGATAAAGTATGTGCTTATTATAATTGTAATTGTAACTATAACTACTTGAACGTGAAGCGGTTGCGGGGATATTACACCTCTTTCGGCGGTAGACCAAGCCGAGGCGGCCGGTGCACGAGCCGCCGAGTGGTAGCCGCAGTGTGCGAGGAAAACATGCATTAGAAGTCGTAGCTTTTACTTTGAAAACATGAAAAATAACGAAAAATATTCCAAGTTGAGGGTAGTTTGGGGTGGGGGGATTTTATTTTAAATATTCGTGTCGCATCCTTGGAAGATGCTGAGCTTATTACAAGATCTGATATTCTCCGACTTTTCTTAATGTTTCTTAGTTATGCTGTTCACATACACTCACTCTCATTCACTCTCTATAACACACAAGCACACACGAATACACATACATACCTTCTTCTAAAATTCTTCTTTTTCATTTGGATGGACCTAAAATGCGTTTTTTCGATGTTGAATTCTTGGGTGAAATACGATACTTATCTACCTAATATCTAGTATAGGTAAGTGGTAGATAAAGAATAAAAGACTCACTAATCTTTCTGTAACCCATAGTGTTAAAATGATCCAAACATGTGTTTATTGAATAAATTAATGATTATTATGAATTGTATTAATAATTTTACCATTAATTCTAGAAGTTAAAAATCAATGGTAAAAATCTGATGTATTATACGCACATTACTTTCTCTACTCTTGTACAAACTAATTTTACAAACGCTTACTCTCCATCTACTTCATGTTAATCGAGATAACATTTGCAGAAACTTATTGCTAAGTTTCTTGTAGGTGTAAGGGGAATATGGAAATAAACTAGGCTTTAAGTGATAGTCAAATCTTTTAAGAGCTGGTTGCTATGTGGGGTATCCATTCTCTTTGCATGTCCAGGACATAAAAAAACAATTAACGAATTCTCATTGAAAAAAGTATAAGTATTGGTAAAATCAAACAAATAACAAGGAATATCTCGGAAATGGTTCACTCCACAAAAAATGTATATGACATAAATTGTACGTTTTAACGAGATCTACATTTTTGTGTGGTAAACTTTTGTCTCTCTCTTACGGTTTACCAGTTATGCAAAAGTCATTCATAATGAAGGAGACTTTTCGGGACATTCCCAGAAAATTCAAGATATACATTTCATTTGCCATTAAAATGTCTTAAACATATGATATTTTAATAAAAGTTGTTGAAGTCATTTTTGAGAAAATCAAAATTTTCAAATAATGTTACATGTAAAGGGTAATCTGGGTGCGGGAATTTCTTGAAAAACTGCGTGTCGCATCCTTGGAAGATATTAAACTCAAATACCAAGTTTGCTATTTATACGACTTTTTGTTTTTGAGTTATGCTGTTCACAGACACGCACACGAATATGTTTCCAAAATGCTTTACATATTTGGATTCAGGGCACCTCAGAACATGTATTTCCGCTGAAATCTCGGTATCGAATTTTTGGGTGGAATGCAATAATCCCCCTACTTACTATATGTTGCAGTCGTCCTCCGTGGACTAGTGGTACCGTGCTAGTCTCTGGTTCGCGGGTTCAAACGCGGTGGAGGGCGATGGATTTTTTTCGGGCATAAAAATCCTTACCACGGCTTCCTTCGGAAGGGAAGTAAAGCCGGTGGTCCCGTATCGTAGATTTACGGCACGTAAAAGAACCTCAAGCCTGATAAAGAGGCCTCTGAGCAAAATTACCGGTGTTTCATGCCCAATATAGAATGGGACGGTAAGGACCATAGTAGTTAAGAGCGTCCATAAATAAAACTCAATTTAATTTAACTATATGTAGTAGAGAAAGTAAAACGTCAATTGCCTAATAGGTTAGCCATTAAAAGAACCGAAAGCTGGTTGACCCCCCAAACTTCTTCAAGCATAGAGATACATACTCGTAATTCTATAATTTTTATATCTCTACGAGTAAATACAATTTTAGATTACCGATTTGAAAACATTAGCATAATTTTCACAATATCCACTGATGGAACCGTTACAGTGTTCTTAGAAATCAAATTTAGTAGATAACTACAGCAGATTGATCTATCTAGTGGTTAAACGTTACACAAAGATGAAAGTTGTAGAGAGTCCCTCTGTTTCAGACATTGGATACTGAGCAGATGTAGACTTGCACATGATGTTAAGATCGTCCCCTGCTGATGTTTGTTGATCCTCGCTTGTTACTTGCAGCACACACTTAGTTCCACAAACAAACAGCGGTTACTACGGCAACCTCATTCCTCATGTGTGTCAAGTATCCCATGCTTCTTTTACATTCCTATTAAACTCGTACTGAAAATGACTAGCCAATCGCTGAATCAATGCCTGAACCATTGATCACTGCATACCGTATACTGTATAGATAAACTTAACATGAGTGCAACGCAAACATATTTTTGCACCAGCGTATGTTTTCAACTCGCATTTGCTATAGTCTTCTTACTTTCATTGTTTATTGTTTATTGTTCTGAGCATAACAGGCATAAGCCCAATTACAATGTTCATTACAAAAATATAGTAACATACAATCATTTATAACTATAACTTATACAGAAGAAATAAACAGAAATTATAAATAACAATAAAAAGTTCGAAGAAATGGAACGAAATAACAAAAAATAATAAGGAACATAAAACAACCAGAAAAAGAAGAGAAAAAAATCTGATGTGTTACACTCACATGACTTTCTCTACTCTTGTACAAACTATTTTTACAAACTTATTCTCCATCTACTTCATGTTAATCGAGATAAACATTTGCAGAGTCTATCTTATTGCTAATTTTCTTGTAGATGTAAGGGGAATATATATTTGCAAGGGCAATATAGAAATACAGTAGCCTTTAAGCACATACATATCTCTTAATAGCTGGTTGCTAGGTGCAGCACCATGCCCTTTGCCACAGATTAATACTCTTTGCATATCAAAGACAAAAAAATGAATAACAAATTCCCTTTTAAGAAAATAAGTATTGAAAAATTTAAGGGAATAACAAGCAATATCTCTAAAATGGTTCACTCAACAAAAAAATGTATATGACATAAATTGTGTATTTTAACGCGATGTATATTTTTGTGTAGTAAAATTTTCTCTATCTCTTATGGTTTACCGGTTATGCAAAAGTCGTTCACAATGAAGAACACTTTTGGAGACATTTCCAGAAAATTCAAGATATACGTTTTATTTGTCATGAAAATATCCTAAACATATGATATTTTAATCAAAATCGTTAGAGCCGTTTTTGAGAAAATTAAAATTTTCGAAAAATGTTCCATGTAAAAGGTAATCTGGGGTGGGGGGGTTTCTTGAAAACCTTCGTGTCGCATCCTTGGAAGATACTGAACCTAAATACCAAGTTTGGTGTTTATTCGACTGTTTGTTTCTGAGTTATGCTGTTCACAGACAGACACACATAAACAGACACACAGACACACACACGGACATGTTTCCAAAAATGCTTTTTTTGGATTCAGGGGGTCTCAAAACATGTATTTCCGGTGAAATCTCGGTATCGAATTTTTGGGTGGAATACAATACTTCCCCTACTTACTATACGTAGTAGAGAAAGTAATAAATATTTGCATTAATCCACGAAAATGACTGTTGACTATTGCATTTCTGAACTGATTTTCAGACATGTTGAAAATATCTACATCGAAATAATGAGGTTTGTTATATAAATATACAATTCTGTTTAATGGTGAATTTTTATGAATTTTGAATTTACTCTTGGGGTGAAAAAAGCTTCTTAAAGCTACTTATTTTATTTGGTACATAAAATAATATATTTGCGATAATATTAATATCATAAATAATATAATGTAACGATTTATACAGAAATATTAATCCCGCAATGTCTCTTCTGAAATTTAAAGCTTTAAATTTAAACATATCTAAGAGGGTATCGTAGTTTGTGTAAATAGGATAACATCCAATTCTTTTAAATAGTACATATTAAAAATTTCTATTGTACTTTTTCTATTAAGTTCACATACTTTGTGGTTTTAGGATTCCATATAATAGATGCATATTCGAGATTTTGCCTAACAAAGAAGTTGTAAAATTAATGTTGTTTCTTTGAATGTATATGAATTCCTAATAATGAAGCCTAGGCAGTTTACTGATTTTGTCACAATTAATTCAATGTGTCTGTTAAATCTAAGATTTGTTGCAAAATATACCCCTAAACCTTTATTTTCAACCACTTCAACGAGTGGGTCCTATTAGTGTTATAAAGATATTTAAAGGGATTTTTACCTCTAGTGTAGGAAAGTTTTACAAACTTACTAATATTAAATGGAAGTTTGTTCGTTTTTCCCCCTTACATATAAAGAATCTAGACCATGCTGAAGTTCTAAACAATCTTTAACACTATTGACACTTTTGTATAATTTAACATCATCAACAAACATTAATATTTTGGAATATTTCTCTACTACTTACCTAAAGGAAGCGTTGCATTCCACCCAAAGCTTCAATTATATACAATTCTGAGATCCCCTGAATCGATAAAAGTCATTTTTAGAAAAAGCTTCGTGTGTGTATGTGTGCATATGTGTGTGTGAACTGCATAACAACTCAAAAATATGATGTGATACATTTACATAAGTTTCTCTACCCTCTATCTTTATTAGTGGATATACAATCTATTCTCACAAGCTTATTCTTTTCACCTATTACATTTTAATCCAAATAAACATTTGCAAAAATACCTACATTACACATTTCGTTATAGACACAAAGAGAATAGCGATAGTCAAATGTTTAAGAACTGGACGCTATATGCTGGCCGTCAAATTCCATACTGTTTCCATGCAATCTCGAGAAACAACTGAAAATCGATGGGACTTAAAAGAAAGATAAGTATTGAACGATTCGAACCTTTGATAACGGATATCTCAAAAACGGCTAATTCCACAAAAAAGAAACTTATTAGAAATAAATTGTGTGTTTCAATGAGATTTTTATGTGGTACGTTTCCGTCTATCGTTTAACGTTTACGAGTTACACAAGATCATACAAGATTCCTTCCGAATGAAGAGGACTTTCTAGGTTATTCCTAGAAAATATAAGCTATACATTTTATTTTATATGTAAATATATATATGATATTTTAATCAAAATCGCTAGGGTCATTTTTTAGTAAAAAAAACTTTTCGAAAAAGTTGCATGTAAAGGGTAGTTGGCGGTGGGAGTATTTTCTTAAAAATCTTCGTGTTGCATCCTTGGAAGATACTGAACTCAAATATCAAGTTTGGTATTTAGCTGACGTTTCGTTTTTTAGTTATGCTGTACACAGACACAAAACACACACCCAACGGACATGTTTCCAGAAATGCTTTATTTGGATTCAAGTGGCCTCAAAACATGTATTTCCAGTGAAATCTCGGTATAAAATTTTTGGGTGGAATACAATACTTCCCCTACTTACTATCGTAGTAGAGAAAATAAACATTGACTGATTACCTAGGAACACCGAGAAAACAGGTATTTTAATTAAATTTTCATTTTACATTTGCTAGCTTGTTGTAAGCTTTTGAGTATTTTAGCTCGACCATAATAAATTATATTACTACTTTTAAGGGAATTAGAATGCGATTGTCACAATTAAAGATTTTAAGAATAAGTACTGACACGCACCAAGAGGTGCTGCTCCAAGTTACAATACCTACCACATTTAGACAGCGCAGTCTCTCTTAGGGATATTATACCAAAAAAATCCTTTTGTACTCTGAGCCATGGATGGCTCCCTCCTTGCAGCGGCATTCGTTCTTCCAGGCTGAGCGGTGAAAAAGCCTTTAATATTTCACCTGCCTTACCGGCCAAAGCAGACTTCTTTTACGCCTGACCGAGGAACATCGCAGCCTGGCATATCTCGCCTGATGCAACAGATGGTGGGCTAATATCGTTAAAGTTTAAAAGAGTATATTCATATTATACAGCTGCAATAATGCAACATTTTATTTGTTTAAGGCATTGTTTCTAAACCTTTGATATATTGCTCCTTACATTTATACGAGTCAGACACTACGATTTTATTATTTTTAGAAGAGTGTTTATTCCTTCAATACCTAAAGTTAAATGGGCCCAGTACGCAATTATAGTTGACACGCTATTACAGTCAACGTTAAATTCGTTATTGCAATTTGGCAGTAAGTGAAGATTGCTTCACCATATTTCACACTGCAAATTTACGAAATGGTACCAGAGAATACACAACAAAACATATTAATAATTTGTAACAGAGAAGGTAATCAAATGGCAGTGAAACTATACCATTAAAACTGTTACAACCGTTCGCTCCTCCCTCTTCTACAAACTATTCTTTCAGAAGCCTATACTATCTACTTTTTGTTAATCCAGATAAATTATCAATTTAGATCTACACAAAAGTACTTATACTATACTGAAATTCAAACCAATAACAAGGAATATCTCAGAACAATTTGATTTCGCATAAATGCTGTGCTTTAACGATATCTTTTTTGTGTATTAAAATTGTGTACACTCTTACTTTATACCAGTTGTACAAAAGTCATTCAGAATGAAGATGACTTCTCAGGCTATCCCAAGAAAATCTAGGACATGCATTTCATTTGAAACGCAAACACCTTAAACATATTGTCGCGTTTATGCTACAAGTAAGATGGGGGAAGGAGCGAAGCCTTGGCAACATGGCGTAATCTCTGGAGCCATCCTTCTACTGCCACGGCCGGACAGCGAATCTGGAACTAGTGAAACCTGAAAATTCCTACCTAATTTAATAACATGCGCTCGCTTGGCGGACTGAGAATTTCCAGGAACGCACCTAAAGGAAGAATGAAAAGAGCATAGCTTAATTCAGGGTTTACATACATAATTGAGAATGAAAAGAACGATAGATCAACTCAAAACACACACACACACACACACACACACACACACACACACACACACACACGTAGGTAAATTTGAATAAAACAGAATGCCTACGAAGAAAAGAAGATAGGTTAATTCAGGGTTTACACATATAATGAAGAATGAAAAGAACGATAGCTCAACTCAGAACACACACATTATACAATAAGGTACAAAGGTTTTACCTGATTCAACCTAAGCGTCGCTTTGCCTTGCAAGACAGGAGATCCGAACGCTACGTCTTCACTCGCCCAGGTCCAGTTGCTAACTGCTCGCGTCCCCACGCTAAATATCGCGACATCAGTCACCGCGCATGCGTACAACATAAAAACAAAAAACATCCCGACACTAGCAATCCCTCTAAAACATATCGCCACGCAATTCCCAGTCCCACAACAGACTGCAAACAATAGCTTTAAACAATATAGAAAAACTATAATAAACTATAAATGTCACAATATGGTACTTTAATAAAAATCGTTTCTCCATGGGTAGCAGTACCCTGAAAGCCTGCAGATGCCATAGTTAAATACTTAGGCCTCGAGCTCACTTGGAAACTGCACCTTAATCAGAAACTCACCCTTGCTATTCCCGATTATCCAAACTCTATCCCTCAATGAACCTCAAATCCTCTCTCAGAAGTAATCCTACAATCTTACTCTGCACTTCCCTCATCAGTTAATAATCTACACCTGCCCAGTGTGGGACGGAGCAGCTCCCAGTAAAATTCAAGCCCTGCAGTCTCTTCAAAACAAATCCTCTGCATCGCCGTGTCCGCACCCTGGTTTGTGCACAATTCGCAACTTCATCTGAACTTGGTCTATTCACTATTCCTCAGTTTATCCAGACCCAAGCTACAAAATTCTTCCGCAACCTCCACAACTTTCCTGGAGCTATGTTCTTTTCTCTCGGCCAGCAGTCTCTCCTCCCTGCCAGAATTAAGAGCCGTTTTCCACAGGACGTTATTCTACCTTGGGCAGATTCATCCGAAGAGGTTACTCCATACTTCGCAGCACCATCATCCTGCGTTTTCAGTGCTTCTAGGGGCCTGATTGAGGATGACTTTCTTCCTGACTTTCTGATGTCACCGTGAATTTCTTTTATTTGTATGTTTTGTTATCCTGGTTATGTATTTTCCAGTGTTTCGTTTTCTTTCTGTGTCTCTTTTATCGCTTGTCTGTATGACGCTTGTGCGTAGAGCGACAATTGTTAAGGCTACTTTTGAGAGAATAAAAGATAACGAAATGTTTCCGTTTAAAGAGTAGTTTGGGATAGGGGATTATCTTGAAATTTTTCGTGTCGCATCTTGGAAGAAGCTGCACTTAAATACCAAGTTTGGTATTTGCTGTGGTATTTTTAACATGGGGCGCTGTTTTTTTTTTTTTTTTTTTTTTGAGCAACGAGACTCTTATCTCCAAGGTGCGGTAGCAGGAGAGCAATAATTTTCCTCGAAGTTTTAAATTCAACTAACTTAATTAGACACTTCGTAGCCATTCAGTTTTATATATATATATCACAATGTTTATTACTATGCTATTCTATTAGCATACTATTTTATGCCGCGATTTCTCTTTCCTATGCGTCGCGATTTCTCCCACCGTGTAGCAAGGCGTCTTCTTCCAACATTATCTTCGGAAGAATGGTGAAGAAAATTTTCTTGTATCTATGTACAATTTGTTACGTTGCCATTGTTTTTATTGTTCCCTTTTGTTTAATATTGATTCGCCAAGGATGTATTTAAACAAAACATAGCGAATCCCTTGCATATTGCTTATGCATTAATGATGGCCATGTTTACAGAATTTAAAGCAATGCACTCTTAAATATAAATGAAACTTTCCCACTAACGCAACAGCACGTGTTAACACAGTCACTACAATTAAACAGTAATAACATAATTAACATTAATCACATTAATAATAATTTTGGAATTAACACATTCATATAATCTGCCTCATACTTAACCGACTTTTCGTTATTGATGTATGCTGTTCACAGACAATTAGGCGCGAGCACACACGCACTCATGCACAGGCACACATACATGACATTTTTTTCTAAAAATGCCTGCTTTGGATTCAGAGAACCTTAAAACGTGTATTTGCAGTGAAATCTCTATATCGGATTTTTTCAGTGAAATGTATTAGGTACTTCCTATACCAGCTATAGGTAAGTAGTAGAGAAAGTACAAATGATATTATTTATTCAGATGACCTGAAATCTCAGGGAAATCTTAATATAAATTATACAGGTGGAATACAATGCTTTACTTTAGATATGCGGTAGAGAAACCACTTGTTCCATCTAAGAATCCATGCAACTCCTGAAATGTTATTGAAAAGGTAGTGAAAGGGTACTCGAACGCATACAGACTTGAGCCAGATTTTCACACTTGTTGCGTGATAATAAGGCACACGCATTCTGAGAGTATCGATTCTAAGACCACGCGTACGAATGCAAGGGCCATCAAGATATTACTCGAGGCCAGCACTCCTCGTAAAAGGACTTCTTGAGCACGTACTGGATAGCAGCAAGGAAACTGCTGCTGCATGGACCGCATTATATATGAATCACCAGCAAATGTAGTAGAATAGCTCATAAGGGGACTGTCCAACAAGGACGGTCCTCGATTGATCTGGAAAGCTGTAAAGTATAACAATAACTAGCTGCCTTAGGCTGTGTGGCACGGCCTAATGATTATTATTAATTATTTATTATTATTATTATTATTATTATTATTATTATTATTATTATTATTATTATTATTATTATTATTATTATTTCTAATGATGTTTCATCAACTTCAATGCATTCATAGTAACACCACAAATGTATATGAGATATTAATATTCTCACGTGTAATAGGTTATCTAGCTTAATAGTATGTTGTGATACAAGTACGGTAAGTGCATAGAGAACGAGGAAGAAGTTTGAAAATACGAGACGAAGTCGAGCATTTTCACTTCTGCGTTTCTGCAAGGACCTAATGTATGTGCATTGCATACTATTTTTCGACAATAGTGAATAATAGAAATATTTACGCGAAAATAATATTAATTACTCTCGGATGTCCATAGGCGGTATCAAGGTCAACCGCGCTAGCCTTTGCGAACTAAAAAAATTAAATTGTGTTTTGTTTATGGACGCTCTTTAACTGTTATACTTCCAAGCGTCCCATTCTATATTGGGCGTGAAATACTGGAAATGCTTTGCCAACTGGTGATCGATTTAGTCCTGTTGACCAAGCCAGTCAACAACTGAAGGTGAGGTGGCTGCTTGCACCGAAAGAGTTATACTTAAATTCTGTATGAATTAAATCGTAAGTAAATGCTAATAAGTAAAGGGAAGTAAAGACGGTAAAATTTAAATGGTAAAATTGAACTATCAGATATGAATATATTGCATATCTGTAACAATATATACACATGTCAACATGTTGAGGATTAAATGCATTTTATTAACATCTGCGGTAAAAATGCAATACGCACGGGATGCAGGAAATCCAACTTCCCACGCATGATACATGAGCGGGAAGTGGATAAAATAACAGTATCGCCGAAAACAATATTTGAATAAATTATTTATTTATTTGTATATTTATTTATTTATTGTTACATATTTGTGTTACTTTAATTTTGCAATAGAGCCCAGTGTTGCTACAGTGCTTGTTATTTTAAGGACCTGTACAACTACTAGTCGGCCACGATATAAATGCGTGTCGTGGGAAAGGAATTAAATGGTTACGAAACAAGAAACAACGAAGCGGGGCATCGGAAGGACAGCCAGGTAAAGAAAACACCCGCAGTTCCGAGTTGCATTTACTAGCGAGGACAAACCTGCCAAATGTGTTACTGTTTCCGTTGTACAACTGGTACCTTCCCCTATCCCCTTGCCCCTCACGCCCCTCTGATCCCAAGTCTTGATGACGTTAGGCAGTGTCAACAAAAACCTGGCGCCCTACTCCAAGCGCATTCATAATGTGGCCGACTAAATAACACCTTGGTTGTTGTGTATACTGTCCAGCCAGTCAGATGTTGGCAGGCTAGGGCAGCCCGAATAAACGTACAGATGACTCCAAATGTTTTCCAGGACACGTGGGTTGTCGTCGTGAGCAAAGGCAGTGCATGTTATCGTGAAGTTATGCAGGTGCAGTTTCAAGGAGTAGGAGAAGGATTAGCTACGGATGGGGACTTATCACCTCGACCTACAAGATCTTTTGTGCCTAAGCCCCTCACGGGGTGCCCAGGAGGGAAGGGTGAGCTGAGAAGAGACAGAGGGCGTCCGGACCAAGAGGCACGACAAGGCAGAGAGCAGGGTCCCTACATTTTACAGTTTGAAACTCCCGGATGGCAGCTGATGCAACCGGTTCCCTCCCCCGTGCAGGCTTGCACATCCTACTGGTGAGCCCGAGACTCGGGGACCATCCCCATTCTGGAGTATGAAGGGTTACAGAGCATTCTTTTGCTCTGCCATGCAACGCCGGGACTCCCGCCGACCCTGAAATAGACAAAGCAGATGAAGGGTGAAATGAAATGAGAATAGAGGTGAAATGGCGGGACAGGAAATTCGAGGGAGTGTAAATCCCCGAAAAAAACCCTTGGGTCATGAAGGTAGGCCGCGGGAATCGAACTCACAACCTCCAGAATGTGGGCCAGAGACGTTACACCTGAACCACCCCTCTCGGTTGCAGCCTCAAAGATCGACTTGGCTTAGCTTATAACTGCTCAATAACAAGGATAAGGGATGTAATGTGGTTCCACTTCTAAAACATTTCTCTTAGACTTGAAGGTCCTGGGTTCGATTCCCGGCTGGGGTGGGAATTTTTCTCTAACCAAGATTATTCCCTATCCTCTACAGAATCTGGAAGCGTGGATGTGAATGGTGTGTGATCTAATGAATAAAACCCAAAGTTACCGAAATTCAACGAAAAGCGAATATGAGTTAACACTATTGCCTATAGGCAACATGTTCCAAAGGAAAGGCCGCCGATAAGACCATTGCATTTAAGGCGGGGTATAAATGGAAATAAAAAAAACTCAAAAAGGTAAAGTCGTTTAAATACGAGGCTACGTTTATGGCCGAGTGCATCTTCCCGGTAAGTATAAGCTGTTACCATGCCGCGGTTAAACAATTGCCGTGATAAGCTTGGTTTAAATGCTAGCCTCTAGTTCCCGAGGTCGCGCGTTCAAACCCGACAGAGGACGATGGATTTTTTTCGGGTATAAAAATCCTTAGCATGGCTTCCTTTGGAAGGGAAGTAAAGTCGGTGGTCCCGTGTAGCAGATTTACGACACGTAAAACAGCATCAAGCCTGATAAAGAGGCCTCTGAGACCGGTCTTTCATGCCTAATATAGAATGGGACGCTAAGGACTACAGCAATTAAAGAGCGTCCATAAATAAAACTTTAATTTAATTTAATTTCCTGTATGAATACCGCAGTTTCGTAGTGCCTGGTTGTCTATTTTACTCCTCCGAAGTAGTTCATGGTAGTATTCAGAAAGCAGTGATTCATTTCGACAGTCACTTGCTAGTTGTGTTTATGCGTAGAGTGAACGTAATAGCTGCTGTTAATAGCTTGCATTTAACCTGTATTTCATCCATTTGCAAACATTCGCAATAGACCCAATGAAGAATATAGGCGATAAACCATCAAGATCGCCGGACTTTAGCACTATGAAGTTTCGTGTTACTGGATTTAGTAGATAAATCCATAATCGAAAACAAAAATATAATGGCGTTAACAAAGTGAAAACTTAGCAAAAATTCTGATGCATTACATATACATTATAACTTCTACCCACCGCTCTTACGCTTATTGTTGTATCCACTTCATGTTACCCGAGATAAACCTTTGCAGAAATGGTTACACTACAACATTCAATGTAGACACAATGGGGATAGAGGAAACTTAATCGATAATCAGATGTTTAAAAGCTATTGGTATATACTGGCCTGAAATTGCATGCTATTTCGACTATATCGCAAGAAACAACTGAAAGGAGCTTTAAAAAAAATCTGATGTGATACGTTCCCACGACTTTTTCTGCGCTCTATTGCTTATTAGTGGATATACAAATTATTCTTTCGAAAGTTTATTTTCATTTTACTCGAGATAAACCTTTCCAGAAGCAGCTGCATTATACATTTTGTTATACATACAAAGGGAATAGCGTTAGTTAAAAGCTTAGGAACTGGACGCTATGCACTGGCCTTAAAATTCCATCTTCTATATGAAGTCACGATAAACTGAATATCGAAAGGTGTTGCAAAGGATTGAACAATTCGAACCATTAATAACGGATATCTCGGAAATTGCTGATGCCACAAGAAGAGTTATTTGATATAAATTGTGTGTCTTAAAGAGATCTACCTTTTTTTAGTAATACGGCTATCGCTTAATGTTTACCAGTTCCACAAGATTATACAAAATTCCTTCCGAATGAAGTGGACTTCAAAGGCTATTCCGGAAAATTCAAGATATAAGTTTTATTTTTAATTCAAATATGTATAATATATAGTATTTTAATAAAAATCGTTACAGGGATTTTTGAGAAAATAAAAAATCTCTAAAATGTTCCATGTAAAGCGGTGAGGAAATTTAATCTTCGTGTCGCATCTTTGGAAGGTACTGAACCTAAAGATCATGTTTGGTAATTATCCTACTTTTCGTTTTTGAGTTATGTTGTTCACAGACACATATATGGACGGACCTTTTTCTAAATATATATATTTCCTTATGAAAACTCGATTCAAATTTTTGGATGTTGAAACGGCAACTCTAGGCCGAGCCCAAGAACTGTAATTACAGATAACTTATTAATTAACTTTTAGTGATGTTAAATCGTATTATGTAAATATCTTTTTCTCATACTGCATGTATATTTTAAGAAGGGTGATTTAACGTTATGTATCTATCTAGGTTATTAATATTAGTAGAGTTATAAATGGTTTAATGTAAATAATTTAAGCGCTATGTTAAAATACTGTCCACGAGGGAATGTTTTAGCTACAGGAATAGTGCTTTCGAAGGCAGAAAACTTAGTTTTATTACCTCTCTCCGGTCGCAGTGCTATTATTCCTACAGCGAGGGTGTAGAGCCTTTGTCCCATTATTTGATAATTCGCCGTGACCAAGTGAGTGAGAAGGACAATCTAACGGTACATGTAGGAAAAGCCGCGATTTATATTAAAATTGGACCAATGAGATCCCTGAAAGTTTATTCGAAATAGTTAGACGCGTCGAGTCGCGCTAAAAATGGACCAATAGGAAAGGAAGCAGCCTCAGAAGCCTGAGACTATAAATGGATCTGTTTGGGGAAAATTCGGGGCAGTTTATGTCATGTGTGGTTAGGGAGAGATGCTGCAGGATGTGTGAAATATCGCGCCAAAAAGGGAATCAAGTCAAATTTGTCATGTCAGCTTAGTATTGCATTTTATTCGAGAGTTTTCGTAATGTGTGGTCAGGGAGAGATGCTGCAGGATGTGTGAGATATCGCGCCAAAACAGGGAATCAAAATAGTTTTAGCAACACACCGAAGATCCGCTACTCTGAAAGCGACAATAAGAATAGTTATATTTCGTACCATATCCACGCCATAGTTTAACAGCGGTGGACAGTATTTTACAGCGGCAATACCAGTTTTGTATACTACGAGTGTTAATTAAATAAAAAGAAACGGCAGTGTCATCTTTTCATAAACAAAGCAAGTCTATGTCTTCCTATATCACCACCCGAGATCTACGTTTTCCTTTACCGAGGATAAGTCCATGCTCCCATATAATTTAAGGAAAATTACTGCAGCTAGCCGAGGATAAATTGAAGAACCAACACGCTGAGAACTTCTGGAAGCCACGGGAGAAGCATCAAGGTAAGCTACAGCAACGGACGAGGAGGTGATCGCCGCAAACTGGCGCCCAACGTGGGGCTAACAAACGTTAAGAGCGCCGCAAACTGGCGCCCAACGTGGAGCTCGAAGGGAAGAACGACACAAACGGAGGACTAGGAAACAACGAACAGACGAAGAATCTTCAGAGGAAAGGGGCACAGCAGAACAAAATTACAACGCGAACTTCTAGTCTACCTACGTGGGACAACAAAACAGCTGAGAGCATCGCTTCGAGAACTTCACCAGGATTCGAACCCGGAACGCATCAGTTAACATAAAAAAAATACAGGTTAGAACATTTATTCAAAAACAAACAAAAAGGCATGCAGAGTAGTGACTCAGTTTTGGTGAACACATGTTATTGAGAGGGGGTAAAGTCATTACTAGGGAGGTAGAACTTGCTAACGGAACCATGAGTAGGTCAAGGGAAGGTTCAGAAGAACTGGATGGGGAGGCTATTGTCAGCATAACAACGGATGGAAAAAATATGGGTGCAGCAGAAGTAGAAGTTAGTCTAGAAAGGCAATCACCGATTGAGCAGGTCATTGACGCAGGTCAAAACCAGCTGCTAATATTGCTTCAACATTTGAGCACAAAGATAGACGAGATGGGTAAGGACTTAAATGAGCGGGGTAAGATAATAGATGAGCGGGGTAAGATCTTAAATGAACATAGTAAGAACTTAGAAAGAATCATAGACGAGCGGGGTAAAAGGTTAGAAAGCATAATAGATGAGCGGGGTAAGATCTTAAGTGAATATAGTAAGAACTTAGAAAGAATCGTAAGTGAACATGGTAAGAATCTAGAAAGAGTCGTAAGGGAACAAGATAAGAATTTAGAAGGGGAAGTAAGGAAGCAGAGTAAAGAAGTAGAAAAAATCGTAAGTGAACAAGATAAGAATTTAGAAAGGGAATCAAATGGGCATAATAAGGACTTAGAAAGAATCGTAAGTAAGCAGAGTAAGGGCTTAGAAAGAGTCGTAAGTGAACAAGATAAGAATTTAGAAGGGGAATCAAATGAGAATAATAATGACTTAGAAAGAATCGTAAGTGAACTAGATAAGAATTTAGAAGGGGAATCAAATGAGAATAATGAATACTTAGAAAGAATCGTAAGTAAGCAGAGTAATGACTTAGAAAGAATCGTAAGTGAACAAGATAAGAATGTAGAAGGAGAATTAAAGGAGCAGAGTAAGGGCTTAGAAAGAATCGTAAGTGAGCAGAGTAAAGACTTAGAAAGAATCGTAGGTGAACAAGATAAGAATTTAGAAGGAGAATTAAATGAGCAGAGTAAAGACTTAGAAAGTATCGTAAGGGAACAAGATAAGAATTTAGAAGGGAAATCAAATAAGCAGAATAAAGACTTAGAAAGAATCGTAAACAAGCAGAGTAAAGACTTAGAAAGTATCGTAAGGGAACAAGATAAGAATTTAGAAGGGAAATTAAGTAAGCAGAATAAGGACCCAGAAAGAAACTTAAGTGAACAAGATAAGAATGTAGAGGGGAAATTAGTTGAGCTGATGAAGGGGAAGTTAATAGAAACACTTGAAGGGAAATTACTACAGATACTAGAAACTAAAGATCCGAAAACACTAACGGGAGAAGAGACGTTAGAGAAAGCTTTTGAAAGAATGTTAAAAAGGGCGCAGAAAAGAAAGCAGGAATTTAAAACAAGGAAGCGAAAGAAAGGGTTGATCGAACTTGGAGAATTAGTATGGGTATAAAAAAAAATCCAGCATTCAAATTAAAAAAAAAAAAAAAAAAAAAGAAAGACAGAATATCATTGATCCTGATTCTACAGCGCCTGGAAAGGAGAGCTTTCACATGTGAATTAATGAATTATCTTAAGCAGTTGTGCAGAACATTTTTTTTTTTTTGCATTACTAAAGAGACTTGAGTATTAAATGATCATTAGTGATAGTGAAGAAGAACAAGAAACACCTTTGCCATTAATATGTTTCAGTTTCTTTCTGTTTGAATAAGTTTGTCTTAAGGTTGAAACAGCTTTTATTGTCAGAATATTTGTTATTTTTTGATATTTAGCAATATTTGTAAATTATTAATTGGTTGGTATGCTAGCAATATGCTGACAGTTTTCTTTAAACATATAAATTAGTTTTATTAATTATAAAAAAAAAGAGGTATCATAGAATGGAAAATTTATTTAAAGGTCCATACCGGGTGATTAACATTTTTGGCTCGGATACATTTGAGTTACAAGAAATAAAGAATTCCAAGATCGTAGGGAGATATCATAAACAGTTGCTCAAACCGTACAAATGTTTAGAGAATGAGAAGGGTGAAGAATGTAATGAAAATAATCAGGTTAGTTTTACTCGAAATGAGGTAGCAACCCTGTGAACAAATAGTAAAGGTAATACACCCGAGAAATAAGGATGTAAAGAAGTAACTAAATGCATAATAATTATGTACCAATATGTATGTAAATAGATTTAAGTTCTAGAACTTAATTTGGGTATTAGAGTATTTGTTTGCGTTACAAGTTATTCATGTGCGCGAAATGTATTGTGTAAGAATGTCTCTCGGAAACCTGTTTTTAAATGGTGAGAGGGGATCAACCATAACAAATGTAGAGTGAACGACCCAAATGTAAACACCACTGGTTTGGCAGAACCCTTGTGAAGGAACCGGTATAGCGAAGGGTCTATGTCAACAAAACAAACGAACAAAGGCCATAATCAGAGGAATTATTCTGGAAAAGAAAATTGTATCAAGTGCTGAAAAATTTATTCTTTTCCAGAACAGGGCAATTTGAAACGGCAACTCTAGGCCGAGCCCAAGAACTGTAATTACAGATAACTTATTAATTAACTTTTAGTGATGTTAAATCGTATTATGTAAATATCTTTTTCTCATACTGCTTGTATATTTTAAGAAGGGTGATTTAACGTTATGTATCTATCTAGGTTATTAATATTAGTAGAGTTATAAATGGTTTAATGTAAATAATTTAAGCGCTATGTTAAAATACTGTCCACGAGGGAATGTTTTAGCTACAGGAATAGTGCTTTCGAAGGCAGAAAACTTAGTTTTATTACCTCTCTCCGGTCGCAGTGCTATTATTCCTACAGCGAGGGTGTAGAGCCTTTGTCCCATTATTTGATAATTCGCCGTGACCAAGTGAGTGAGAAGGACAATCTAACGGTACATGTAGGAAAAGCCGCGATTTATATTAAAATTGGACCAATGAGATCCCTGAAAGTTTATTCGAAATAGTTAGACGCGTCGAGTCGCGCTAAAAATGGACCAATAGGAAAGGAAGCAGCCTCAGAAGCCTGAGACTATAAATGGATCTGTTTGGGGAAAATTCGGGGCAGTTTATGTCATGTGTGGTTAGGGAGAGATGCTGCAGGATGTGTGAAATATCGCGCCAAAAAGGGAATCAAGTCAAATTTGTCATGTCAGCTTAGTATTGCATTTTATTCGAGAGTTTTCGTAATGTGTGGTCAGGGAGAGATGCTGCAGGATGTGTGAGATATCGCGCCAAAACAGGGAATCAAAATAGTTTTAGCAACACACCGAAGATCCGCTACTCTGAAAGCGACAATAAGAATAGTTATATTTCGTACCATATCCACGCCATAGTTTAACAGCGGTGGACAGTATTTTACAGCGGCAATACCAGTTTTGTATACTACGAGTGTTAATTAAATAAAAAGAAACGGCAGTGTCATCTTTTCATAAACAAAGCAAGTCTATGTCTTCCTATATCACCACCCGAGATCTACGTTTTCCTTTACCGAGGATAAGTCCATGCTCCCATATAATTTAAGGAAAATTACTGCAGCTAGCCGAGGATAAATTGAAGAACCAACACGCTGAGAACTTCTGGAAGCCACGGGAGAAGCATCAAGGTAAGCTACAGCAACGGACGAGGAGGTGATCGCCGCAATGTAAGGCAATATCTTCTCTACCCGCTATGCACGTGGTAGAGAAAGTAGTAACAAAAGTGTTGAAAAATTAAAAACAATATCTCGGAAATGCCACAAAAAGGTTATTTGAAATAAATTTTCTATTTTAAAGAGTTATACAGTTTTTCTGTAGTATGTTTTTATGTATCTCTTAAAATTTACTAGTTAAACAAAATTATAAAAAAAAGTCTGATGTGTTACACTCACATGACATGCTCTACTCTTGTACAAACTATTTTTACAAACGCTTATTCTCCATCTACTGGTTAATCAAGATAAACATTTGCACTCTCTGTCTTATTGCTAATTTTCTTGTAGGTGTAAGGGAATATGGTAAGCTTTAAGCGATAGTCAAATCTTTTAAGAGCTGGTTGCTATGTGGAGCATTGCATTCTCTTTGCATGTCCAGGACATAAAAAAATCTGATGCGTTACACTCACATGACTTTTTCTACTCTTGTACAAGCTATTTTTACAAACGCTTATTCTCATATGCTTCATATTAATCGAGATATTAATCTTATTGCTAATTTTTTTGTAGATGCAAGGGGAATTGGTAGGCTTTAAGCGATAGTCAAACATTTTAAGAGCTGGTTGCTATGTGGAGTATTCCATTCTCTTTGCATTACCAGGACAAAAAAGATGAATAACGAATTCCCATTTGAGAAAAAGTATAAAAATTGCAAAATTTAAGGGAATAACAAGCAATATCTCGAAAATGGTTCACTCAAGAAATACATCTGATGTGTTACACTCACATGACTTTCTCTACTTTTGTACAAAATGTTTTACAAACGCTTATTCTCCATATGCTTCATGTTAATCGAGGTATCGAGATGTTAATCTTATTGCTAATTTTCTTGTAGATGCAAGGGGAATTGGTAAGCTTTAAGCTATACTCAAATATTTTAAGAGCTGGTGGCTATGTGGAGTATTCCATTTTCTTTGCATTACCAGGACAAAAAGATTGAATAACGAACATGAGAAGAAGTATAAGTATTGGAAAATTTAAGGGAATAACAAGCAATACCTCGAAAATGGTTCACTCAACAAAAAAAATGTATATGACATAAATAGTGTATTTTAACACGATCTACATTTTTTGTGTAGTAAACTTTTGTCCAACTCTTATGGTTACCATTTATGCAAAAGTCGTTCACAGTGAAGAATACTTTTGGAGACATTCCCAGAAAATTCGAGATACACATTTCATTTGTCATGAAAATATCTTAAACATATGATATTGTAATCAAAATCGTTAGAACTATTTTTGAGAAAATTAAAATTTTCGAAAAATGTTCCATGTAAAGGTTAATCTGCGGTGGGGGAATTTCTTGAAAACCTTCGTGTCGCATCTCTGGAAGATACTGAACCTAAATATCAAGTTTGGTGTTTATCCAACTGTTCGTTTCTGAATTATGCTGTTCACAGACATACACATGCACAGACACACACACGGCCATGTTTCCAAAAATGCTTTTTTTGTATTCAGGGAGTCTCAAAATATGCATTTCCGGTGAAATCTCGGTATCGAATTTTTGGGTGGAATGCAATACTTCGCCTATTTACTATACGTAGTAGAGAAAGTAAAAAATGTATATGACATAAATTATGTGCTTTAAGGCGATCTACATTTTTGGTGTAGTAAAATTTTGTCTATATCTTATGGTTTACCAGTTATGCAAAAGTCATTCACAATGAAGAGTACTTTTGGAGACATTCCCAGAAAATTCGAGATATACATTTTATTTGTCATGAAAGTATCTTAAATAGATGATATTTTAATAAAAATCGTTAGAGCCTTTGTTTATACAATTAATATTTTCGAAAAATGTTCCATGTAAAGGGTAATCTGAAGTGAGGGGATTTTCTTGAAAACCTTCATGTCGCATCTCTGAACCAAAATACCAAGTTCGGTGCTTATCCGAATGTTCGTTTCTGAGTTATGCTGTTCACAGACAGACACAGACACACACACGGACATATTTTCAAAAATGCTTTTTACTTTCTCTACTACGTATAGTAAGTAGGGGAAGTATTGCATTCCATTCAAAAATTTGATACCGAGATTTCACCGGAAATACATGTTTTGAGGCCTCCTGAATCCAAAAAAAAAGTATTTTTGGAAACATGTCCGTGTGTGTGTGTCTGTGTGTGTTTGTGTGTGTGTGTGTGTCTCTGTAAACAGCATAACTCAGAAACGAACAGTTGGATAAACACCAAACTTGGTGTTTAGGTTCAATATCATCCAGAGATGCGACTCGAAGGTTTTCAAGAAAATTCCCCCATCCCAGATTTCCCTTTACATGGCACATTTTTCGAAAACTTCAATTTTCTCAAAAATGGCTCTAACGATTTTGATTAAAATATCATATATTTAAGATACTTTCTTGACAAATAAAATGTATATCCCGAATTTTCTGGGAATGTCTCCAAAAGTATTCTTCATTGTGAACGACTTTTGCATAACTGGTAAACCATAAGCGATAGACAAAGTTTTACTACACAAAAATGTAGATCCCGTCAGAATACACTATTTCTGTCATATACACTTTTTTATTGAGTGAACCATTTTCGAGATATTACTTGTTATTCCCTTAAATTTTCCAATACTTATACTTTTCCTCAAATGGGAATTCGTTATTCAATTTTTACTTTCTCTACTACGTATAGTAAGTAGGGGAAGTATTGTATTCCACCCAAAAATTCTATACCGAAATTTCACCGGACATATATGTTTTGAGACCCCCTGAATCCAAAAAAAGCATTTTTGGAAATAAGTCCGTGTGTGTGTGTGTATGTGTGTGTGTCTGTGAACAGCATAACTCAGAAATGAACAGTCGCATAAACACCAAACTTGGTATTTAGGTTCAGTATCTTTCAGAGATGCGACGCGAAGGTTTTCAAGAAAAAACCCCACCAGATTACACTTTACATGAAACTTTTTTCGAAAATTTTAATTTTCTCCAAAATGGCTCTATCGATTTTGATTAAAATATCATGTGTTTAAGATATTTTCATGACAAATGAAACGTATATCTTGAATTTTCTGGGAATGTCTCCAAAAGTATTCTTCATTGTGAACGACTTTTGCATAACTGGTAAACCATAAGAGACAGACAAAATTTTACTACACAAAAATATACATCGCGTTAAAATACACAATTTATGTCATATACATTTTTTTTTGAGTGAACCATTTTCGAGATATTGCTTGTTATTTCCTTAAATTTTTCAATAATTTCCTCAAATGAGAATACGCTATTCATTTTTTGCCTTGGATATGCAAAGAGTATTAATCTGTGGCAAAGGGAATGGTGCTGCACATAGCAACCAGCTATTAAGAGTAATGTCTATGCTTAAAGGCTACTGTATTTCTATATTGCCCTTGTAAATATATATTTCCCTTACACCTACAAGAAAATTAACAATAAGATAGAGTCTGCAAATGTTTATCTCGATTAGCATGAAGTAGATGGAGAATAAGCGTTTGTAAAAATAGTTTGTACAAGAGTAGAAAAAGTCATGTGAGTGTAACACATCAGATTTTTTTGTCTTTGATATGTAAAGGGTATTAATCTGTGGCAAAGAGAATGGTGCTACACATAGCAACCAGCTATCAATAGTATGTATATGCTTAAAGGCTACTGTATTTCTATATTGCCCTTGCAAATGCAAAACAAGGGGAACATAGTAGTGATATCAAATAACTTTTATACTGAGAAATAAACGAACTGTATGATTTTGTGAATCTTCTATCGGCTTTTGCTTCAAAGGAATGCTGATTTGAACCAATTTCGTTAGATCGTTTCATTTTATTAATTCATATCTTATTGTTCGTTATAGTTGCATTTTAATTACTTTTTACTTTCCCTACTACGTATAGTAAGTAGGGAAAGTATTTTATTCCACCCGAAAATTCTATACCGAGATTTCACAAGAAATGCATGTTTTGAGATGCACTGAATGCATATAAAGCATTTTTGGAAACATGCCCCTGTGTGTGTCTGTGAACAGCATAACTCAGAAACGAAAAGTCGGATAAACACCAAACTTGGTATTTAGGCTCAGTGTCTTCCAGAGATGCGACAGGAAGGCTTTCAAGAAAATCCCCCACCCCTGAGTACGCTTTACATGGAATATTTTTCAAAATTTTAATTTTCTCAAAAATAGCTCCAACTATTTTGATTAATATACAATAAGTTTAAGATACTTTCAAGGCAAATGAATTTTATATCTCAAATTTTCTGGGAATGTCTCCAAAAGTATTCTTCATTGTGAACGACTTTTGCATAACTGGTAAACCATAAGAGATAGACAAAATTTTACTGCATAAAAAATGTAGATCGCGTTAAAATACTCAATTTATGTCATATACATTTTTTTTTGGTTGAGTGAACCATTTTGAGATATTGCTTGTTATTCCCTTAAATTTTCCAATACTTATACTTTTTCTCAAATGGGAATTCGTTATTCTTTTCTTTTTTTCCTGGTAATACAAAGAGAATGAAATACTCCACATAGCCACCAGCTCTTAAAATATTTCACTATTACTTAAAGCCTACCAATTTCCCTTGCATCTACAAGAAATTTAGAAATAAGATTAACATCTCGATATCTCGATTAACATGAAGCATTTGGAGAATAAGCGTTTGTAAAAATATTTTGTACAAGAGTAGAGAAAGCCATGTGAGTGTAGCACATCTGAATTTTTCTTTTTTATGTCGCATTAATTCTAAGTTCTGCATGTATTTAACAGGTTCTCCACGTAAAATACCCACTTATCTATTATCACACGTATTTCATTTCGTGCATAATTAATTCATTGGCTTTCTAAACACTGTCGAAGTTTTGGCGCGGCATGATTCCTCTGGGTAAAGTGGATTTTGCCGTCAAGTGAGTTCAGAAGAGACTGGCGTTCCACCAGAATTTTTGGTTTGTATATCCTTACAGTATGGCGATTCTACGTTCAGTTATATTCTCATTGGCAGTCGCAGGGTGCGACTTCTTAAATTCGAAGATTTTAGGTGGGAGATAATTCATTGTAATTGTCTCCTGGAATATCGCATGGTTTTACATAAAGGAAAATCCCCGGGTTACGAATTCAGAGGGTATCTCTACTAGTCGATGTACTTTTGTCCTCTTAACACTGATGTCTTACAAAGGCTATTGCCACTACAGCTTACCATGCTAGCCTCTAGTTCCCGAGGTCGCGGTTTCAAACCCGGAGGAGCGCCATGGATTTTTTTCGGACGTAAACATCCTTAGTATGGCTTCCTTCGGAAGGGAAGTAAAGCCGGTAGTCCCGTTCGTAGATTTACGGCACGTAAAAGAACCTCAAGCTGATAAAGAGGCCTCTGAGTAAAATTACCGCTCTTTCACGCCCAATATAGAATGGGACGCTAAGGACCACAGCAGTTAAAGAGCGTCCATAAATAAAACTCAATTTAATTTAATTTGTCACTACAGCAAGTTCACCCCTGCTATTGTATCACACATATAGTCAACAGAAAGTTTCGTAGCTTATGGAGTTTTGCGTCTTAACTTAAGCGCGCGCACACACGCACACACACACACACACATACATACATACATACATACACATATTGGTTACATGACTGATTAAGGTGTTTTGATATCCTTATCTTAATGAAAATACTGCTTCAATGTAAAATAAGTTTTTTTGTGGTGTAAGCCGTTTCTGAGATATCCGTTATTAAAGGTTCGAACTGTTCATTTCTTTGTCATTCTCCTAAGGTCCTTTCATCATTCAGTTATTTCTCGCGATTGCATGGAAACAGCACGACATGTTAATGCCAGCATATAGTGTCCAGTTCTTAAACTGTCACTTCTTAACATTTAACAGACAGTTCTTAAACTGTCGCTGTCCCCCTTTGTATCTATAACGAAATGTGTAATATAGCTACACCTGCAAAGGCTTATTTGGATCAAAATGTATAGATAGAAAAATAAGCTTGAATAAGAACAATTTGTGTACCCAGTAATAAGGGATAGAGGATAGAGAAATTCATGTGAATGTATCACATCAGATTTTTTTTTTTTTTTTACTTTCTCTACTACGTGTAGTAAGTAGAGGAAAAGTATTGCATTCCACCCAAATTTCGATACCGAGGTTTCACCAGAAATACATGATTTGAGCGCCCTGAATCAAAATAAAACATTTTTGGAAACATGTCCGTGTGTTTATGAACAGCATAACCCCAAAACGAAAAGTCAAATAAATACCAAGCTTGGTTTTTAGGTTCAATATCTTCCAAATATGCGACACGAAGATTTTCAAGAAAATCCCCCATCCCAAACTACCCTTCATATAAAACATTTTTCGACATTTTTTATTTTCTAAAAATGGCTCCAATTATTTTGATTAAAATACCATATATTAAAGATTATACACGACAAATAAAATGGGTATCTTCATTTTTGGGGGAATAGCCTGTGAAGTCTTCTTCATTCGAAGGGAATGTTGTATAATCTTGTATAGCTGGTAAATGTTAAGCAATAGACGGAAACGTGCTACACTAGATCACTTTAAAACTCACAATTTGTATCAAATAATTTTTGTGCACCAGTCATTTCCGAAATATCCGTTATTAATGGTTAGATTTGTTCTACACTTTGTCATTCTTTTTAAGTCACATCGATTTTGAGTTGTTTTTGACAATTGCATGGAAACTATGAAATTTTATGGCCAGCGCATAGCGTCCAACTCTTAAACATTTGAGACTATCACTATTTTCTATCTATCCTAATGACATGTGTAATATAGCTATTTCTGCAAAAGTTTGTCTGCATTAAAATGGAGTGGATAGAAAAATAAACTTTCGTATACCCACTAATAAACAATAAAGGGTGGAGAAATTTGTGTGTATGTAACACAGATGGCTATGCAAAGAGAACGGAATTTCCAAGCCATCACCTAGCGACGTAATTTTAAAAGAGTTGACTATCGCTTTGGTTTACTGTATTCTCTACTACGTATAGTAAGTAGAGTAAGTATTGTATTCCACCCAAAAATTCGATACCCAGATTTCACCGGAAATATATGTTTTGAGGCCTCCTGAATCCAAAAAAGGCATTTTTGGAAACATGTCCGTGTGTGTGTCTGTAAACAGCATAACTCAGAAAGGAACAGTCGGATAAAAATTAAACGTGGTATTTAGGTTCAGTATCTTCCAGAGATACGACACGAAGGTTTTCAAGAAAATCCCCCCACCCCAGATTACCCTTTACATAGAAGGGTGGAGAAATTTGTGTGTATGTAACACAGATGGCTATGCAAAGAGAACGGAATTTCCAAGCCATCACCTAGGGACGTAATTTTAAAAGATGGCTGTAACGATTTTGTTTAAAATATCATATATTTAAGATACTTTCATGACAAATAAAATGTATATCTCGAATTTTCTGGGAATGTCTCCAAAAGTATTCTACATTGTGAACGACTTTTGCATAACTGGTAAACCATAAGAGATAGACAAAATGTTACTACACAAAAAATGTAGATCGCGTTAAAATACACAATTTATGTCATATACTTTTTTTTGAGTGAACCATTTTCGAGATATTGCTTGTTATTCCCTTAAATTTTTCAATACTTATACTTTTTCTGAAATGGGAATTTGTTATTCTTTTTTTTTTTGTTCTGGTAATGCAAAGAGAATGGAATACTCCACATAGCAACCAGCTCTTAAAATATTTGACTATCGCTTAAAGCCTACCAATTCCCCTTGCATCTACAAGAAAATTAGCAATAAGAGTAACATCTCGATATCTCGATTAAAATGAAGCATATGGAGAATAAGCGTTTGTAAAAATAGTTTGTACAAGAGTAGTGAAAGTCATGTGAGTGTAACACATCAGAATTTTTTTTTAAATTTTATACGTACAACGAAATGTATAAATGTGTAATGAAGATTTAACTCTATTAACAACAAGCAGATACGAGTAGAATGATAAGCTTTTGTATAAACAGCTTGTACAGCTTGTATAAGATGAGTAGAGAGTCGTGTGAATACACACATCATACCTTTTTTAAGTTAACAATTCTTCAAATGAGCAAAGTCCTAAAAAAAACTAGTTTTCAAGGATTCCTTACATGCATGGCACAGTGGTTCACTTATTACATGGTTATTACTCGTTGTGAAGCTCGAGACTGAAGTTGAAGTTCGAACTCCTTTATTTACGTTGTTCACTTGGGTCTGTTCAAGAGTGTGTCCTTGACATCAGATGCAGTTTTATACGACATTTGCTTGAGTTCTGTGATTAGATTTTTATCGTAAATGAAATTACGAAATGACGTGAAAAGGAAAGTCAATCTGAAAGACGGTGTCACACAAAACTACATTGTTCAGAAAGGCATTTTCAGGAGCTGTAATAATAATAATAATAATAATAATAATAATACAATTTTTCATAATTTCTAATTTTGCTACCGTCTTTGAATGTTGATATCAGGGGATTATAAGTTTCCCCTAATGTGAAACTGCGGAATCTATTTGTTATCAAACAATTAGGGGACAAAGAGAAAGTATCAACACTTTAAAATGCATTTCCTGCGTTTAACATTTCTCGGTCGTTTGAACATTGTTTTTTCACTGCGCAGAATTTAAATATTGTCGGCGTAGGTTAAGGTAAGAAATATCGGGATATGCTTGTACATTATTAAGAATATCGTCTGCACCAATTTGGCCCCCTTACTCCTTTATGAGTTCACGGAGACGAAGTCAGTTCGCGAGTTCAGTGATGACACCAGCCAGAGTTTAATTTGTTCTATCTCACAATATATATATATATATATATATATATATATATTGTGAGATAGAACAAATTAAACTCGAGTGTCACTAATTCAGTGCAAATCTTGTGAACAAAACATAATATGGAATAATAACACAATATGTATAATATAGAATTCCAATTGTCCATCTCGTTAAGAAACAAAAAAAAGCTTTGCTTTGAAGGATATTGCGATGATACTATTGTAAAATGGGACCTTATTAATGTATTCGTGTGAGCCGTTCACTGTTCCTTGTCAGGCAAAACATTATTAATCTTCCATGACATTTGATCATGGATTTTGGCACTGCAAATACTGAAAATTACGTAGAATTATCTTAAAGAAAAGGTACTAAATTTGAGTAATTTTTCTCATGTAGACAATTATTCGTAGTAAAGGAGGTGAAGCATTAATAACGTTCTGTGTAAGGATCGTTGTTATCAACACATTAAAAGGTACTTGTAATTTTCTCAGGAAAAATTCTACTTATCTCAGGTAAAAAATTTTTATTAATTAAACTTCCTGGAGCCAAAACATTACGGACTTAATTGTATGAACTCGAGAGAATTTATGTCGTGTTCTCTGGTAGATTCATTAGAGGAAATAAATTTGTCGATAGATTATTTGTTCTGGTATCTTTTTAATCTGGTAATCCTAATTGTTATTTCCTAAGCCACGTGTACCTACGGTCCAGTCTGAGGAATTTTCTGGGAGTATTAAATTGTTGATATATACCTATTCTTGTAAACGTATATACTCCAGGAAGTGATGCGGGTCACTGTTAAGGGGTAAAAGGTATGATTCAGCATAAACTCTTCTAGATCAATGCATTGTATAATAATATCATAAAGAGTATGGGCAATACTCCCGTAAATGAGAAGTACTGGACTCGCTGCACACATAGCATATCGATTTCGTAAGTGTTTTTATGTAAAGACGTTCATTCCCATAAATGTTATTTTAAAAGATATTCATGCAACGCCGGCTAAGCTATCTGGTTATTGTAATAGTGGATCCGAGAATTCTATAGTGCAAAAATTGTCTTTAAATATGTAAAACGTATTCAAAACAATAGTACCTACCTTAATTCCCCTTTCTTCTTGTCTTTTTCGTTTCGAACTGTGATACATTCGCCGCTCAATGTTTAAAAACTTACACTTTTCGCGCGCACAATTACTAAACTTTTTTATACTTCCGGAAGCTGGTGCAGCCAACCCTGTGAGCCAACCTGAGCAAACCGGGAATCAGAATACCAACATAATAAAAATTTAATTGTTATAGTTTGGTGTTCTATGATAGTGCATGCGTCAGTCATCAGCTGTCACATTTGGAATTAAATTAAAATCCAAAAATTTCACAATATTCTTTATGTAATATAAATGTATACAGCATTCTTTCTGCTGCATTCCTTTATTAAGAAATATATATTCTTATCAGAAAACAAGTGAAAATATACATGTGAAGTTAACGAGCATTATTTATATTTTCCCCAAAAGTTAGGATTTACATGCATTTACCTTATCGTCTATGCATCTAATCAATAATACAGGGCACCCCTGTATGATAATATCTACTTCTAATGCTTATCGTTTACATTGTCAAAATGTAAGGTTAAACTGATCGGTTTAAGTTCTGTGGTTTTAAGCTTTTTGTAGGAATCAGTGGTATCATGCAAACGTTGTTTGTGGCATGAATTTGTGAATTCTTTTCTCTGCTGTTACCGTGAGTTGAGCTTCAATGAGCATTATTTTCCTGAATAATTCAAATTGCTATTCATTGTAGCAATGCATTTTCTGCTATATTAATTCATAATTCTGTCACATCCACATTATTCTTTTTGTTTTGCTATAAAAATAATCCTCTTCACCAAATTTGGCTGCATTGCTCTTGGGCAACTCTTACTAAATATTATTTCAATGCTGTTTAATAAAGAATCAGGACATTTTAACTTCATAAGTTATGCTGTTCTTGAGTTAAGAACACCTAATGCATATCAGAACAGCCACATATTTTGTAGTAAAGAACAATATGAAATTACTTTGCATATAATGAAATTCAATGGATAAAGAAACCCTGACTCAGCTGTTCCAACATGAATAAAATTGTAAGTACATGCTTTTGTCTTCCACCTCATTTGAAAGTAAAATGAACGTTTAATATAGGTAGCCATTGGATATGAAGCTTCATTTAACACCGCAATGAAAATAAATAGCCCATTCCATTCATTGGGCAGCATGTTTGGAAGAAATACAAACAAACATTCCCATTCACATAGACATATAGTAGCAGTGCAGGTGCCTAATCTCAACACTGAAATCAATAATAATAATAATAATAATAATAATAATAATAATAATAATAATAATAAATTACAAGCCTCTAAAAATTTGTAATTTATGATTATTATTATTTTTTTATTCTTTCTTTTGTCAGCATGCCCCGTTATTGTAGTAATATAGTAATAATATAAGCATCATATGTAATATTACCATGGTAATGGGGCATGCTGACAAAGATTATTAATAATAATAATAATAATAATAATAATAATAATAATAATAATAATAATTTATTAAAGTTAGCTTTAGAGGTATTAAAGAACAAAATTTTGTCAGAATATAGACCTTCCACAGGGAGCTTCCAAGGATTTATAAATAGATTAGAAAGAACCATCTCATACATTTACACTGAAAATGCTGAAATAATAGTTTGTGGAGGTTTTAATATTAACACACTTAATGACAGCGAAATGAAAACTAACCTCACTTTCCTGTTACATTTTAACTTGGAATATGTGGTTCACTTTCCCATCAGAACTCATATGAACACTGCAACAGCTATAGATAATATACTTCTAGACTCAGAAAAAATTCCAAATTATGCCATAATTCCTGTTGTAAATGACATGTCAGATCAGGATGCTTAGGTATTGTTGGTGCCTACCAAAGTTAGCAAACAGATTGATAATAGAAAAAGTAAAATTACAAGACGAATAATTTGTATTGAGCATATCAGTAAATTTAAACTAGTGTTAAAAAAATGAAAAATGGACTATTGTCGATTCCAGCACTTAAGTAAATGACAAATTCTATGAATTCCTTAAAATTGTGCCATTTACATTTAAAGCTATTTTTCCTAAGAAAACAATAACTCCATCAAAGGTAACAACGGCCAAATGCTGGATTACTTCAGTATGAGGAAGTCATGTGCAAATAAAAGAAGTTTGTTCTTACTATATCACACAAGTAATGATACAAACATTAAAGCACACTACAAAACATATTGTAAAATACTTAAAAGAGTAATTAATGAAGCAAAAAGAAAGTAATACTCACTAGCTAATGGTGATTCCAATAATAAAATTAAAACAATGTGGAATATAATAAAAACTGAAATGGGGAGAATTAATTCAAATAGTAGTATTACTCTCATAACTATTGGAAATCAAGAAGTAAGTACTGTGCTATTGCTAATGCCTTTAGCATATATTTCCTTAATGGAGTGAAAACCAAAACAAGCCGATCCGACCCAAACACAACTGCGCTTAAAATGCTAAAAAAAAAAAAAAAAAGGGCACATCCCAAAATTAATTGTAAATTTAAGATGGAGAGAAAATATTATTAGCTCATTGAAAAGCAAAACCTCTCATGGGTTGGATGAGATAAGTATCAAATTGTTAAAATATTGCCTAGCAGAGTTGAGCAAGTCTCTTAGTCATATATGCAATCATTCCCTTTTGTCAGGGATATTTCTGAAAAAAAATTAAACACATAATTGTTAAGTCTCTATACAAGAAAGGAGCCAAAAGCCTGGTTACCTTTATAGGCCTATCTCTATTTTGACAGCCTTTTCTAAAGTAATGGAAAAAGCTGTATATAATTGGGATTATAAAATACTTGAAGTTCAACAACATTCTCTCGGCATAACAGTTCAGGTTTAGGGAAAAAAAGTCAACAGAAAATTCAACATACATGCTCACTTCTGAAGTATTAACAGCCTTGGATAAAAAGAAACTGCCATTAGGAATATTTTGTGACTTAGTAAGGCATTTGATAGCATAGATCACAAACTCTTGCTGCAAAAGTTAAAAGTTTATAGTTTCAGTGATATCTGTATAAATTGGTTCAGATCTTACTTAACAAAAATGGAACCCAGAAAACCAGAATCAATGGTTGTGATTCAGAACCAGGTGTTACTACTAGAAGTGTCCCACGAGGTTCTATACACGGCTCTTTGTTATTTTTAATATGTATAAATGACCTTCTTATTATCTTAGCAAAGATTCAATAGCTGTGCTTTTTGCAGATGATGCCAGAGTATTTATATATGAAAAGTCACTTTAGCAATTAAGAGATTCTGTCAATGAAGTGTTTGAACAACTCAACATTTGGTTTGAAGCTAATAAGCTTTCATTAAACTATGATAAAACTAACTTTATTCAATTTCAAATGAAATAAACAAGTGAATGAATTAGCAAAAAGTATCTGATACAAAATTTCTTGGGCTTCAAGTAGATGGAGAGCTGGAGAAAACAAATAAAAATCATGCTACCAAAACTTAGCTCAGCTTGCTTTGCCTTAAGTAACTTTAAAAAATCTGCTCAACCAAAATGCCTTAAGAACGCATATTTTGCCTACTTTCACTCCGTTTTGCAATATGGAATAATCTTTTGGGGAATTCAGCACACAGCAAGCAAGTATTTATATTACAAAAAATTGTATATATGTATTATTTGTGGTGTTGGGTTCTGTCATTCCTGTAGGCCCTTATTCAAAACTCAAAAAGTTCTTACTCTTGCTGGTGAATGCATCTCTCTTGAGCTACCTTACAGATAATTATGATAACTTCACAACAAACCTTGCTGTGCATGACACAATACAAGGCACACAGGCAATTTGCATAGACCAGCAAATAGCTTAAAAATGTTCCAAAATGGATGTTACTATTCTGCAATAGCAATTTATAATAACCTTCCATGTTACCTAAAACTATTAGGCAGTCCTAATCAACATAAAATCTTTAAGAAAGAGTTAAAGTCTTTCTTATATACTCACTTCCCATACACTATGGAGGAACTTTTTAATGTATCGTGCAACATTAATATTCGAAACATAGGGCAGATTGCATATAATGGTGATTTACATTTATTTGTTATTGTTATCCTACTGTAATGCATGTTGAGATATTTACTCTTGGAATGGTGATGATTTACACATCTGCATCTCTTAGATAATGCATGTGCATGACATAGAGAGAAAGAAAATAAAAGTCTGGTGTTTGTTATGTTATTAGTTAAACACAAAAAAAAGGTCTTGGCGTTGGGTATGTTATTAAGTTACATATTTCATAATTGTATGACGTATTCACTGTCCCTGAGCATTGCTCACAGTGGGGCCAAATGAACGAACATAAACAAACAAACAAACAAACAAACAAACAAACAGTCATTTTTGGGACATATCATAGCACCCCTTGCAACTAAATGCATACATATCTCTGATTTTTATTCAGATTTCTAAATAAATATCCATAATGCTAATCTATATAGTTCATTTGATATTACTACTTATTAACCATATTTGAAACCAAAAGAATTATTAAATAAAATTTGTTTTTCGTATCATAGGTGTGAGTGTGCAACAATTTTGTCTTTGATAATAAGTTTGAAATTAAATGAAACTACCACATAAAACAATTTTTGCTGAAACTGAAATTTAAATACATGTATTAAAACCATTATAATGTAATGCATGGATTCTCAAAATCAAACACTAAAGATTTTGATAAAGTATTTTAATATAAGTAAACTAATGGAAAACGAATGGTACCAAACTCACACACCCAAATTCCAGATTTTTTTAGAGTAGGAGAAAGGAAATACAGCAAATATTTGATCTTAACAGATATAGGAAACACCATATTATTAGCTTAGTAAATGTTTCTGTTTAAATTACCAAGCTCATTCATATTCATCCTAGGACTAAAATCTGATATGTTACACTCACATGACTTTCTCTACTCTTGTACAAACTATTTTTACAAACGCTTATTCTCCATTTACTTCATGGTAATCGAGATAAACATTTGAAGACTCTATCTTATTGCTAAGCTTCTTGTAGATGTAAGGGGAATATATATTTACATGGGCAATATAGAAATACAGTAGCCTTTAAGCATATACATATCTCTTAATAGCTGGTTGCTAGGTGCAGCACCATTCCCTTTGCCACAGATTAATACTCTTTGCATATACAAAATAAAAAAATCTGTTACACTCACATGACTTTCTCTACTCTTGTACAAACTATTTTTACAAACGCTTATTCTCCATCTACTTCATGTTAATCGAGATACACATTTGCAGACTCTATCTTATTGCTAATTTTCTTGTAGATGTAAGGGGAATATATATTTACAAGGGCAATATAGTGCGACAGTATTAATGTTCTTTTTATTTAACATTATTGCTTACGTAATATGTTTTTACGTAAAGTATTAGAACTTGAAGATCTTATGTTGTGCTGCTTTTGTTTTGTTTGGTTACATAATTTTTAACTGCCCCACGTATGGGAGCCAATTTGTAGCGGTTAAATGTTATTTGTGTAACATTATTGTAGCCCCACGTTGTGGTAGCCAATTTGCGACGGTATTACTTACAAAGTTTGTTTACATCAGTGTTGAAGCCATCTTGTGACGTCATTCATTTTGTTCGGTTTGTAGCTCCATCTAGTGTTAGCAATTTGTGGTACCTAGTGTTAGTGTTTGAAAGAATTTTTAAGTTTTGTTTACTGTCCTCCGGCTAGCTATTATCCTGTTGGCTTGAGCACATATCTCTATACAAGTTGTGTAAACGGAAAGGAATCTTTTATCCAAAAATTACACTGATGAAGAAATTTTGTTTTACACATTTATTGTCGAACACGTTAACTATCACATTTACACGTTGATCTTAACACTCGCCAAACTGAAACTGTTATAATAACTTCTTACTTATCACTTTTAATTCGCGTACTTCAACTTTGTGTATTATTAACTTTACAACACTTTAGATTTTTCGTAACTTGTGAATCTATAGCCGACGTATCTCATACAAATATTTTGACGAACTGACGAACTGAAGACGACGTGTAGTGTACAAAGAATTTTGATGAACTGGGCAACTGAAGGCGACGTGTAATGTATTGAGAATTTTGATGAACTGAGCGACTTACTGACTTTACCTCTAACCTAGCCTATTTATACTCCTGCATCCAGATACGCCTAAAGATTATAAATGAATTACTATTGGCTAATAAAACGCGCCAACATTAGCGTCTATTTAAATATCCAATGAAAATTATGAATACATATGCTTTAGGGAGGAAACATTCCAGAAGGTTCTAAACGGAAAAAACGCGCCAACATTACGTAACTTCCTCGTTTCCAATAATGATAAACAGCTCACCCCCCCTCGCTGCATTATTGCGCGCTATTATTGACAGTTTCAGTAAGGCATTATAAATTTACTTCCCAACAATATTTACAATCAATAAACATCTGAAATCAATGTCACATAAAAATGCATATTCATATTACAATCATTATTTACATTTAAGTAATTTGTGATACAAATTACTGCATCATATGCCCCACTAGAAACATAATTATAAATATTTACAACTTGTTTGAAAATTTTATAATTGGGTTTTTAGTCTCCTAAACCTTGGAACACACGCTATCACTTTCACTTAACACTTCACACGTATTTAACACACGACATGTTTTTTTTTTTTGTTGTTTTTTTTTTTTTGTTTTTTTTTTTATCTCGCCACTACTTACTGGCTCTAGTTTAATTTGTTTAGACATTAATCTGACATTACAACATTTTTTTTATAGCAAATACTGTACCCTGAAGTATTTAATTACTGTTACAAAAAATGGTTTACTTTCTTATATTGTTAACAAAAATTTATCAATTCAAATTTTTTTTTTTTTTATTATTATTAAACATATTTACCAAAAATATTCACCCTCTACACAAATAAATTTACATCTCTTAAATCTAGTCACTGTTTCACATTTTCTGTTTGCTACATAAGTATTTGTTTTTAATTATTTTTACCCATTTTTGTTATTTTGTACTTTATTATAACAATACCCTTGGAATTATATTTATGTACTTTTAATTTAATATCATATTAAGTTTCAATCTCTGCATTCTTAATTTTCAAATGTTGTTACAGTTACTAAAAATTTATTTATTTATTTTTTTTTTTTTAACATTTCTCTTTTTTTTTATAATTTATTTCTCTTTTCAAATGACATATAAATAATTAACCCTCTTACGTTCCAATACATTTCTCTGCAAGTCATCTTTAACTATCCAGCATTTACTTTACATCTCATTGCTATTTACCCTCCTGGATCAAATTGTGTGTGGCTAAACATTACTCGTAACCGTATCCTAACCTTCAAATTTTTGTTCATGAATAACCTCTTGTATTCATTTGAAATTTCATCACATGATAACATTTGAAAACAATCTAAAGTTTCCTGAACAATACATCTTTTAACAACTTTCATTTTCAATTCATCTGCTATCTTTTTAACTTGAGAATACTCTGACAAATCTGTACTAAACTGTACTGGACTGGAGTTTTCATTTTGAACATCTTGGTACAATTTATTTCTTTGCATTACTGTCTCATTCTGTATTTCTGATATCTCCCCTCTGAAATTAACTTGCGCCTGATTCACAACTACATTCATAACCTCTTTCATCTCTCTTATCTCACTTGAAATATTACTCATTCTACTACCTGACTCTGTACATTCTACATCAACATGTTCATTTTTAGTATTAACCTCACTTTCTTTGTTATCTCTTTCTCTGCTCATGTCTAGCATTTTCTTTGAAACTTCTCCTATCTCACTTGCTATTACTTCCTCATTTTCATCTCTCATTTTTGGCATACTACTATCTAGCTTCATAACTTTCTTTTCAATTTCTTCACTGCTTTGATCTACTTTTTGCTCTAATATCTCATTACTCCTACCAATATCTTCCCTTAATTCCCTATGATCTGTGTTTATAGCTTCTCTCATACTCTGAGTTAATCTTTGTCCTAATTTCTCAAAACTCTTTTGCATATCTTCCCTGTTTTATTCTAAACTCTTATTAATGTCTTCCCTTAATTCTCTCTTATTCTGATCTAGTTTTTGTTCTAAACTCCTATCAATATCTTCTCTTAATTCCCTATTATTCTTTTGCATATCTTCCCTTAATTTCTCATTACTCTGAGTTAATTTTTCTAATTTCTCATTATTCTTTTGCATATCTTCCCTGTTTTGATCTATTTTCTTACTAAGATCTTCCCTCATTTCCCTATTATTCTTTTCCATATTCTTCAGCATTTCCATAATCATACTAGTATCAAGATTAACATTTCCTGCTCTTCTATTCTGACTTTCTGCACTAACATTTCCACCCTCAAATCCTAAAAAGTTTGAGCTATTTTCTGTAACCTGTATTGAATTACAGCTAACTGTTACATTATCTCCCTCCATAATTATTTCTTCTGTATTATTAGTAGCCATTGTTTTCTTTATCCTACCACTCCTTAAGTACATTTGAAGGTTACAATTTTGTTTTCTAAAAAAAAATTATGATACTCTGACCTTTGTGATGCTGTCTGTTGCTGTTACATTGATGTCCAGCTTCCTGCCCCTCTCTCCTAGATTTGTATGTCGCTTCTGCGTTGTGTTATGAATCTACGTTGTCTCGATGTTTTTGTGTTCACTCATCCGCGTAGTCTGTCGTTCCTATAGTTGTTTCTGGAATCTGCGTCTTCTCGATGTTTTTGTAGTTGAATTCACCTGTTGCCTTGTAATCTCGGAATTACGATGTCCAATCATCCGCGTAGTCTGTCGTTCCTTTTGTTGTTTCTGGAATCTGCGTCTTGTAGTTCAGTTCACTTCTCCATTCGCCCCTTCCTGGTCATCTCACTTCTTCCTGGTTAATTCTGCCCCTTCCTGGTTATTCTGATCCTTTCCTGGTCATCGTGTTCCTTTCCTGGTTACTCTGCCCCACGTTCTGGGTGCCAATTTGCGACAGTAACATTCTTGGTGCTTACGTAATATGTTTTTACGTAAAGTATTAGAACTTGAAGATCTTATGTTGTGCTGCTTTTGTTTTGTTTGGTTACATAATTTTTAACTGCCCCACGTATGGGAGCCAATTTGTAGCGGTTAAATGTTATTTGTGTAACATTATTGTAGCCCCACGTTGTGGTAGCCAATTTGCGACGGTATTACTTACAAAGTTTGTTTACATCAGTGTTGAAGCCATCTTGTGACGTCATTCATTTTGTTCGGTTTGTAGCTCCATCTAGTGTTAGCAATTTGTGGTACCTAGTGTTAGTGTTTGAAAGAATTTTTAAGTTTTGTTTACTGTCCTCCGGCTAGCTATTATCCTGTTGGCTTGAGCACGTATCTCTATACAAGTTGTGTAAACGGAAAGGAATCTTTTATCCAAAAATTACACTGATGAAGAAATTTTGTTTTACACATTTATTGTCGAACACGTTAACTATCACATTTACACGTTGATCTTAACACTCGCCAAACTGAAACTGTTATAATAACTTCTTACTTATCACTTTTAATTCGCGTACTTCAACTTTGTGTATTATTAACTTTACAACACTTTAGATTTTTCGTAACTTGTGAATCTATAGCCGACGTATCCATACAAATATTTTGACGAACTGACGAACTGAAGACGACGTGTAGTGTACAAAGAATTTTGATGAACTGGGCAACTGAAGGCGACGTGTAATGTATTGAGAATTTTGATGAACTGAGCGACTTACTGACTTTACCTCTAACCTAGCCTATTTATACTCCTGCATCCAGATACGCCTAAAGATTATAAATGAATTACTATTGGCTAATAAAACGCGCCAACATTAGCGTCTATTTAAATATCCAATGAAAATTATGAATACATATGCTTTAGGGAGGAAACATTCCAGAAGGTTCTAAACGGAAAAAACGCGCCAACATTACGTAACTTCCTCGTTTCCAATAATGATAAACAGCTCACCCCCCCTCGCTGCATTTTTGCGCGCTATTATTGACAGTTTCAGTAAGGCATTATAAATTTACTTCCCAACAATATTTACAATCAATAAACATCTGAAATCAATGTCACATAAAAATGCATATTCATATTACAATCATTATTTACATTTAAGTAATTTGTGATACAAATTACTGCATCAATAGAAATACAGTAGCCTTTAAGCATATACATATCTCTTAATAGCTGGTTGCTATGTGCAGCACCATTCTCTTTGCCACAGATTAATACTCTTTGCATATCCAAGACAAAAAAAATGAATAACGAATTCCCATTTGAGAAAATAAGTATTGGAAAATTTAAGGGAATAACAAGCAATATCTCGAAAATGGTTCACTCATCAAAACAAATATATATGATATAAATTGTGTATTTTAACGCGATCTACATTTTTGTGTAGTAAAATTTTGTCTATCTCTTATGGTGTACCAGTTATGCAAACGTCGTTGACAATGAAGAATACTTTTGGAGACATTCCCAGAAAATTTGAGATATACAATTCATTTGCCATAAAAATGTCTTAAACATATGGTATTTTATTCAAAATCGTTAGGGCGATTTTTGAGAAAATTAAAATTTTCGAAAAGTGTTCCATGTAAAGGATAATCTGGGGTAGGGAGATTTTCTTGAAAACCTTTGTGTCGCATCTCTGGAAGATGCTGAAACTAAATACCAAGTTTGGTGTTTATCCGACTGTTCGTTTCTAGTTATGCTGTTCACAGACACACACACACACATGGACATGTTTCCAAAAATGCTTTATTTGGATTCAGGGGGTCTCAAAATATATATTTTCGGTGAAATCTCGATATCGAATTTTTGGGTGGAATACAATACTTCCCCTACTTACTATACGCAGTAGAGAAAGTAAACATAGACCACAGTTTCACACATTCTTTTTATATGCATGTAGCTAATAGTGTCTCGACTTGTATTAGCCGGGCTTCGCGGATGGGCGGGGTTTAGCTTTCCCTTAATGCCATCTAGTGTCCAATATTGGATCCTGCAAGTGTACTTAGCCGACTGGTTAAACAGATCAAAGCTCTGTTAAACAGATGGCAGCACAAGCCTTATTTCAATGTTATTTGCAAAAAGAAACAAAAGTGTTGTAACTGATTGAAACATTAAAAAAAGCATTATATATTTCAATTTTAGAATTAATAGTACATATAAATGCGATAATGCTAAATAAAAATACTTGCTATGACATTTAAGCAGCGCCCAAAAGCACTGTCATTTTAATCCTTAAAATGTACGAAACAAAATAGAAGTAGTAATGTGAGACAAAATTATTTCATCACCGATTACGTCTGCTCCTACGACGGGAATTTTTGAAGTGGGTTAGACACAAGAGTCTGACTCGCAAAATACCTACTTGCATTATATTACTTTATCATGGGCGTATGCTCTCATTAGAGGTGAGTCGAGGTCGAGCGATTGTTTATATTCGGTTTATGCGATTCGTTCGCGGTTCATGAGTCGTCCTTTTGCTACTTGTGTGCTAGTCTCTCCCAGCTCACGATTCGTTCATGAATCGTCACTTTGTCTGCTGGTCTGCCCCAAGGTAACTTGAGTATAGGGTCTGCCCTAGTTCATGAATCGTCGCCTTGCCTGCCGCCTATTTTCACTCACGATTCTTATATGAATCGTCCCTGTTTGTACTTTGCTTGCAGTTTGCAGCCAAAATACGCAATCAGGACTTTTTTTGTTACGATGGGGCTATGATCTTTTTTCTTTGGCATATAAAAGACAATGTACCTATGTAAAAGTGCTTTCCGGGTTATTTTGAATAATACACTTGGAGTTTCCTGAATTTGTCATAAAAATCAACCTGTGTGATTCCACTTAAGTTACGATTACATAAGGTGTTATGCAAAGTAACTATGAAGATATTATTATTATTATTATTATTATTATTATTATTATTATTATTATTATTATTATTATATTCTTCATTTGGATGATTAGGCATTCCATTCGATTCTTTACTTTACTCCTCTCTTTTTCTGGTGTATCCGATGTCTCTTTTTCCCGACGGTTTGTATTTATTAATTAATAGTGGTATTCGTTCTTCAGTCATGTAGTTCATATCGCTTTCCAATTAAGTTAGTTTTCTTCAATTTTATGATATAATTTATAAATATTCAGTTCTCTAATTTTATCGTTTCATTTCTTATTAGATCTAATCTAGTGCATTCTCAAGTTCTTCGTAAAAATCTCATTTCCGCGTCTGAATTTTACTTTTGTCCAGTTTTATTGTTGTTGTTGTTGTTGTTGTTATTATTATTATTATTATTATTATTATTATTATTATTATTATTATTATTATTATTATTATTATTATTATTATTATTATTATTATTATTATTATTATTATTCGTCACTACTACCGAAGTTGCACACAAAAATAAGCTATATAATTTTTATAAATACGTGAAAAGGTATAAACCCGGTATGCAGAGAATAATAATTTTTTACATAAATTTTACATCAGCATATTCGAGGTGCTTTTAATGCATTAGAATTGGCTTAGTTATATCGAAGCATGTTCTTATACTTTTAATGTAGATTATAGTATAGAAATTAATTCTTTTAAATTATATAATTTTAAAAGTTATTAAAACCAAGAATTCAAAAATTCCCTATTTTTCTTCCATTTTGCATATATTCTGGTATTGTATATTATAATACTTACTACACTGTAATCATGCAATACTGTGTATCAGATCTCTCAGTAAAGTACTGAAAATTACTTCTATTGTTTATACTTCAGCCTCCGTTCATCCATTGGCAGTGCTTACGATTCATTTTACTGCGGTTTACAGCTATTTATGCAATTTGTTTTTAGGAATTAATCTTTCTCGGCTGAACTTGATACTCCTAGGTTATGCCATCAGCATCTCAAAGAATCGTGTTGATCTACCAATTCACATTATAAATTCTAACAAATCTTTCAACCTGTGCAATTCACTACTATGAATCGACAGAACTCGGCAATATATATTATTGCGGTGCTGTTCTGTTTTCGTATACTATGATATAGCATCACAATGCTTGGTAACTTCCCTGCTCATCATCGTACTCACTCGGCAGCTGGCTTCACTTTCTTTCTTAGTCAATTAGTTGCTGTTCTATCATATATTTCAACAACACACACCTTATTTGTTCCATATGTGAATTATAACTTCTTTTTATGTTGAAATAAGCAAATTCTATTACAATTTTTCTACATATTTGTGCATAAAATTCCCTTCCATTCAGTAAGTGAATACTTTTAGTAGGTCAATTTAGTTTATCAGGCTTCCTAAAGCAATCAGGGCATTAAGCTACGGGGTCAACTAAAATCCCAGCCCCCCTAATAGCCCCTCCCCTTTACGGGTAATCCTGATTACAGAATAACCAGTTTTACTGGTAGAGCCAATTTATAAACTGAGGAAACAGTATCCAAGTGTTTAGAATGCATGTACATTTCATACATTTTTATTTTCTCTACCACATATCTAGTAGGTAGAAGTATTGCATTCCACCCAAGAATTTAATATCCAGATTTCAATGGAAAAACGTTTTAAGAGTCCTAACTAAAAAAAAAAAAAACGCATTTTTAGAAAAAGGTCTCTGTGTGCATGCATGCGTGGGGAGAGAGGACAACATGACTGTAAAATAAAATGTTGAGTAAACACAAAAATTGATACTTAAATTCAGTAACCTCCAAAGACGTAGCACAAAGGTTTTCAAGAAACTCCCCCATCCCCCCAAACTGCCCTTTACATTTAAATTTTTTGTTATGTTTTATTTTCTGAAACGTCTGTAACAATTTTAATTACTATATGATATTTACATCATAAATAACATGTATATTTTGAATTTTCTGGGAATAGACTGTGAAGTTCCTTTCATTTGGAAGGAATTTTGTATAATTTTGTATAACTGGTAAGACATAGACAAAAACTTGTTGCACAAAAATTGTAGATCTCTAAAACATGTAACTTATTCCAAATAACTTTTTTGGGCATCAGCCATTTTTAAGATGCTGTTGTTATTGGATTGAATTTTTCATTACTGTGGTCATTTCTTGAAATGCTATCAACATTCAGTTGTTTCTCGCGATGTCATGGAAAGAATATGGCATTTCAAGGCCAGCATATGGCAATCCGCTTTTTAACATTTGACTGTGGTCTCTTGAATCCACCTTCTAACTACAATAAAATGTGTAATTAAACTATTTCTACAAATGTTTATCTTGATTAGCATAAAAAATAAGCTTCTGCAAGAATAGTTTTTAGAAGCTATATAAAAATGAATGATAATTGGTAGTGGAATTCATGTAATGTAACATCTTAGATTTTTAAATAAGGCTCCTAAGTTTGCCCAGTGGTATAAAACTTAACACATTCATATTTTGAAAATAATTGGCATCCACACGGTGGTAACTTTATTACTTTTACTGAAGAAGAAAGTTCCACCATTTATCTTAATTATGATCTGTACACTTTAATTTCAGAGTGTTATCATACCTATTCATAATGGAGAGCAGTGGCTGGATGACTGTTTTGAAGCTCTACAGAAACAAACTGCTCTGAGAAAGCTGCAGATTGAAGTATCTGTATTCAATGACGCAAGCCAAGATCATACCCAAGAAATGTTGGAGGAATGGTTTGAAAAGCTGAAGGCTTCTGGAATTGTGTTAAAGACTTGCAACAGTCAACTGGAAAAGCCTCAAGGAGGTAGATTTATGCTGTTGAATATACTATGGGTTTAATATAACAAATATACTTTACTTTCAGCATGTAAATTTATAAATTTCAACAACTGCTACATTCAGTCAGGAAATTAATCCAAAATTCAAATAATTTACAGTGGGCTATGCAAAAAACAGAGCAGTAGAGCAGAGCACAGGAGGGTTCCTTTGTTTCCAAGATGTGGTAAGTAATCTTAAGGATTGTGGTGCACTATTAACATCATCATTATTATGAATCATAGTAGTGGTAGTATTTAATGTCCATACACTTGGATGATCTCCATTCCTCTTCTTGCTTCCCAATATAATTTTGATGTTGAAATCAGATGAGATTAGTGCTGAACACTTATAGGTCATTCCATGTAAAATTGAACAGCCAAAAACCTCACAGTTTTTGTTTATGTTATAATTTTTCCTATTAAGGGATGCTAAGGAAAGCATATTTATCAAATATTAGCATCTAGAACCCAATGGTTGTCATGTTATTGAACTATAAATATACTGTGTCAATTCGTTTTGTCGCATTTTAAGTGTGCATAGCTCCAGAATCCTTTATTTCAGAATATTGTACCAAATCTCATTTTGTACATTAAAATCTGCATTTCATTACAGCATATACTAATTATTTTTATAATATTCGCAAAAATCTATATACAGTTTTTACTTACTTTAAGCATCTCCAGATTTTTAAACAACTAAAATATTAGATTGAGAATAATCCATAGTGCCATTAAGAGAAGTCGGCAACCACATACTGCTTAGTAAGCATTGTCATTGTTTAACCTTATGTGCAGCGGCATGTTTGACCTTTAAAAGTTGAGTTCAAAACAAACAAATGTGTTTTACTACTCCTGCGCATAAAGTAATTCACTTCTTTAATTATTTTAGAAGAAACCGTATCAGTAACCATTGCAGTAAAATGCATGTTTAATTGTGTTTAAATTACAGAAAAATTTTAAATTACCATATATTAAATTATTAAAAGTTTAAATTATCATATATGATAAAATTATTTTTCTTAATCCATAATCCATAATAGAAATTTCTTCACTTAAATAAAAATAAGAACATGTTTACTTATCAGTATGAAATTGAAGTTTAGGGAATCAAAATAAAGCTTGATTTAAATAATTAGATTTAAAGGTTTCAAAGTTATAACAGTTTGAAGTTGGAAATTTTATAAAGATACGATAAATTTGAACAATTTTAATTGCAAAACTATGATGTTCTAAATTATAAGAGTTCGCATAAAGCATTATATAGGGCTTTTCTACAAATGCAAAAAGTTTTGTTTCATTTAAAAAATGCAAGGTTGGTTTTCCTATTTCAGACAATTTGAAATGGAATGTCGCTTATGCAGATGGTCCAGATCCATGTTAAAGTTTTCTTCATTGCAAAGTACACATTTAGGTGAAGATATTGTGCAGATGAGCAGCCAAGCAGTCAGGTTGAGTCAACAACCTAAAATTTGCCACAGATTTTTGTCTTGGTAATTCAGGAATACCAGTTTTAATGAAAGGACACCAAGATTTATTATATTTATCTGAATTTTTCATTTATGTTTTTTTTTTAAATATTATTGCTTATGATTAATTTAACATGTTTGGTTTTCTGTAATTTTTGGGTGCCTTTCTTCGTAAAAGAATATTGTTATAAAAAAAACACTTAATAGAAAAGTGGAGTCAACTTAAACCTCTTAATAGCTTCACTCACCTATTTTTTTTACAGAGCATGTATTGTGAGCATCTCACATCATCAGCTGCTTCTCCCATATTTCAAATTCTTTGGGTTTCTAGGCTGGCTTCAATAACATCATGTTGGTTCCTATATCATGGTTTTGAGTCCAGAATTGTGAAGCAACTGTTGATTTTTCAGTCTGTTTAAATTTGATGCAACGCCAGTGTTCTTTGGAGCAGGTGTGCATGTTCCCATTTGTTTCCCAATGTATACCTTCACACAATGTTAACATTGGGTCCGTTAGATTCCTAACTTTTTCTCCTGAGGTATGGGATCAGATTTTCTTGTTTTAATGAGACTTTTAATGAGGCTGTATTTGTTGTAAGATGCTAATATATTGTGGTTCTTGAAAATTTTTTGAAATTTATGAAAGAGACCCAGCTGGTATATAAATTTTCTGAAGTTAATCTTTTCTCTGTGTTTGATATTGTTGTGATGTTTGATGCATTTTTGTCTTTTGAATTTCAGTATTTTCCTGTCTACCATTTCTTGGCTGAATCCATTCTGTTCTGCAGCTTTCATGATTATATTCCTTGTTATATTCAGTCTTGTTGAGGGGGATGTTGATTAGTCTTATAACTCATGCTAATGAACGCTGCTGCTTTGTGTGCCTTGGGGTTGTAGCTGCATGCTTTGATATAATTGTCTGCGTGCATGGGTTTTCTGTGTATCTTATCTGCAATCTTCATCAATTTGAGGTCCAGGAAAGCTATGGAGTTGTTGGTTGCTGTGTATACTGTGAACTGATTAGATGGGTCCTGTAAGTTTAACGCTGAGTGCAATAGAAACCAACATCAAGTAATTGAAGCCACCCAGAAGCCCAAAGAGTTGGAAATGTGGGAGAAGATTTATATAAGAAATTTAAAAACCAGATCATAAATTTGATTTGCCAGAAGCAGACAACCATTCAGGTTCATTAACAAACCATCCCAGGCTATCAACAAACTGACTCAAAAAATGATCTGGCAGTCAACAGATAGCTGAAGATGTGAGCTCATGCTCACGATACATGTTCTGCAAAATAAATAGGTATGTGAAGCTGATTACTTCATATATTCATTACTCTGATGGCCATAATAACAATGATAACAACAACAATAATAATATTTAGGCTGACTTATAAAAATAATTTCTGAAGTATGTTTATAGTCTCTTTCTTATTGCCTTGAATTACAAATGTTTTTAAACTTCTTTACTCCAAGCTGAAGCATATCAAACATGAGACAAGATCCTTACATGTACCAGATTTTGGTGAAGATGGGTAAACAGTATAGATTTGCAAATGATTTTAAAGGGGTTGTAAATTGCAGTTAAAACAAAAATGACAAGATCAGCCAGGTCCTGTTTTATTATTTAATAAGAAATTGATGATTCATTTAAATTCTCATTATGATAAATCTTATACTACATGTAGTGTGTTTAAACATTTTGAGCTTTCTTAAAAAATTACTAGGACAGTACCCTAACTCAACCAAACCCCTACTCTCATAGGCATTTGTAAGCTCAAACTTATTTTGCATACAAAGACGGTTACTGAAATGATTATAAGGAAAATTATAATCTCTCTAGCTGCGAGAGAGAGAATGTATGCATTTTGTTATATGGGCATTACCACATATTATTTGAGATAGCTGACCTATAACTATAAAGCTAATGTCACTAGCATTATTTTATATTTTGCACCATAACCCTCCTTCCAATGCAATTTGTTTCAACTATGTCATCCTTTCTGCACTGTTGATTTCCTAGAAGAAGAAAAAAAGTGCTCTAGTAATTAGGATCTCCCTTACTTTGTCAAAGCACTCTTTTCTACAAAATATTGCAGTTTTTTGTTTTTATTCTACATACTTTTAACTTTCTTTTTGTGGGGGAATGGTTTAATTTGGGAAATATGCCCCCTCCCAAAGTCCCATACTCAGTCTTCTCTACTTCACCAGCTGTAATTCACACCTATGACTTTGTTCCTTAATTATGTTTATTTGTATTGAATTTATCTTATAGCATAATTTTTCAGGAATATTGTATATTATCCTACAGTTTTTGTAAAAATACTTATATGTAAAAGTAATGTTTATACAATTAGCAAACCAGAAAGAAAAATAAATAGGTCTCAAAATGAATTTTAACATTTTACTATATTTCATAGTTTTTAGTAATGAAACTTGTGTACAACTCACAGTCATACAGAAATGACATTTGTTTGTTATTTTTAATGGAGTGTATAAAGATTAACTACTGGGTATTCATTTATATTCAGACTTTTGCAGGCAAAGGTTGGAAGTAGCGACATGATCAGGAGAGCCAGTTTCATAGAGATTGACATTAACACAGAGGTATTAACCATGCTAAAATTGTGAACAACATTGTAGGACTTCTGATCAAGTTCACAAATGTCCTAATTGCACTCTTATCACCATTAGGTTGCATACTTCAGTCCTGGCAGTGAATCATGTAACAATAGAATAACTGTAAAGGGCAGTAGGAAGTAATGTCTACTAAAGCTATTTTAATGTTGTAAATACAGAGAGAGCGAAAAAACTACAAACCGGCTGCACGGTGCTTTTCCTGTCTGCATCCTCGGCATCATTGCCGTTTGCCGCTATCATAGAAAGGCACGGATGAAACCATACAACATTTTTAAAACTACTTTTAAAGGCTTTACTTACCAACTTTATGAAAGGAGATGCTGAAACCGGCCACCGTCGTTGTCCATACATTTTTGACACCTCTTTAGGAAACTATCCATCACTCACTGTAGTTCATGTTGAGAAATGCTAGCAATTTCCTGCAGATAGTTTGTTTTAATTCTTCCAGGTGTATGCGTTTGTCTTGTACACTTTGTTTTAAGTTACCCCAGAGATAGAATTTGCAGGGGGTTAGGTCGGGGGACCGAGGGGGTCACAAATCACTATTAATAATTCTATCCTCAAACACACTTTCATAAAGTTGTTAAGTAAAGCCTTTAAAAGTAATTTTAAAAAAATGTTGTATGGTTTCATTCGTGCCTTTCTATGATAGCGGCAGACGGCAATGAGCGTCGAGGACACGCAGCCGGTTCGTAGTCTTTTGGCTCTCCCTGTAGTTCTTGTGGTATATGGGCGAAGAGTACAGAACACCTTCAAAAGGAGCTCCCTTTAGCTAGGTTATGAACTAAATGTAGAAAGCTACTTCAGCTCACTCTCCCTGCCTAAGTTGTGGCTCAGGATAATTTGCATGAGGCAAAAAGCCCCTCAACTCCTTTCTCCCAGCCTGTGTCCTGTACAGTAATGTTTCCTAGCTAACCATGATGTCATGATATTCAAATGTATTGGAGGAAGGTCTGGAAAAAAATGAACATCCAGTATTAGTCACCATGGTAGCAATTCCTGTTATTAGGTATTTAGTAAATGTTTTCCCAAGTATCTCATTGTGTTAAATCAAGTTGCTCAAAAAACACTGCTAGTGCACAATCATGTAATGCTTTTGTGTGTCATTTTGTCATTTACAAGCATAAACACCAAATAAAGTTATCAGAATTTTGTTTTCAGCAATAAACATGTTACTTTGATCTATGATCAGTACCAATAAATGGCAGAACAAAATAAGAAATTATTTTCTCCACATAATTTACACTTTTTGAAACTTTTGTTTAAGGATGATGTTATGCTACCGGATCGTATATATAAACAGTATGAAGCTGCAAAACTGCACCCCACTGCTGTAAGTAGATAATATATTTTAAAATAAAGAGAGTTGAGGGTTGTTACACTACATCACTAAAATATTCTTACTTGAACACGTTGAGAACATGCTGACGATGGGAACAAGCCGTCTCCCGAAATGCGTTCAAGTAAGAATATTTTAGTGATGTAGTGTAACAACCCTCAACTCTCTTTATTTTAAATTATGACACATCACTGTTACTAGCTTCTAAGCCTTCAAAATTAGTAGATAATATATGTTATGTTAGTGAAAGAAATGGACCCAAGATTCATCTTCATAGCTTCCATCTTAGTATCATGTAAATGTTTTCATTAAAAGAGAACAAATGATGTAATACAAATTATGTTCAGCATTAATTGTTCTTCTACAAAACCCATATATATGACAAGGTTGGAAAGATAGAATCAGACGACTGAAAAATTCAATGCCATATCCAGGTTGTGGCACTAAAGAATTTTTTTTTGTTCACAGTACTTGAAAATAGAAATTGATTTCATTACACATACTTCATGAGTATCTTAATTAATTACATGTAAAAATTGTGTTTCCAAAACATAATCGTAATTGTAGTAACTTTTCAAAAAGATTTTGATTGATCTTACCTAAGAGCTACTCAAATTACTATCACTCACTAAGTGTAGCTGTTTCTACTTTGACTACCACTCATATGATAGGTAGAGGAAGCATTGTGTTCCACTCAAAATTTTATTAACGAGATTTTCCCAAAGACAGTAGTTTTGATATCCTCTCAAAACAAAACAAAACAAGAAAAGAGCCTTTTTAGAAAAAGATTTTGTGTGAAATACCAAACTTGCTATTTAAGTTCTACACTTCCAAAAATGCAACATGAAGATTTTCAACAAAATCATCCCATCCCAAACCACCTTTTTCATGTAACATTTTGGTTATTTTTCATTTTCTCAAAAAGCTGGTAATGATTTTGATTTAAATATCTTATGCCTAAGATAACTTAGTGGTTTCAGTCACAGCTAGGGGTCTGTAGTTTGATTCTCTGCTTTGGGATGGCAATTTTAAGTCAATCCTATCCAAGTTTTCACCTCTGACTAGTTCAACTGTAGTATTCCCAAGGGTCACCATGATTCGGAATCCATAGTAAAAGCTCTAGGTCCTCTGATTCAATGCCATCCTCCTCATTGCCCTAACAGAGCTAATGGATACCACATTGCTTGGTGGAAAGATCATAAGAGACCATATGGGGAGCATTGAAAGAAAGAGAGAGAGAAAGATTTATATGACTAATAAAATTTAACAATGACAGAAATCAAAATTCACCCAGGGAATATCAGATCAGAGACAGCAAACAAACTATGGTGATAGACAAACTAGACAGAACAGGAGGGATGCCACAATAAACCACATGCATTTCACAGGGCGCAATAATAATTACAATGCTAACTTCAACAATGACCAAAGAAACTTTCAGGGAAACCAAAACCAGTACTGGGGACACCATAACAATTACCAGTATAGGAGAAATTTGAATAGTTCAGGAGGAAATAGTCAGCTTAGTTCCCAAACCATAGAGAACACCAATAATGGAAGGAGATGGGGAGATCAAATCCAGAATTAAATGGGGAGATCCAAGCTCAGCCAACTGTACAGAATGCGAAAAACCAGGTCCAAGTAAACATCAAAACCAGAAGTGACCTAATCCAGTCATCTCATTTAGGGTCCATTGCAACAACAAGTGTACTGATATGCTAATCACAACAATCTAAATAAAATGTGTGCATGCTTAGATATAAATTAATCATCTAGGATAACAATAGTATTTATGGGTGTGATGTCAGAGGTGTCCATAGATACAGATGCAAATGTTTCAGGATGCTCCAAAGAATATTTTCAGAAAACAAAAGAAAATCATGTCACTAACAATTAAAAATGTGTATTGTACAGTAGTCATTTCCAAGAACAAAGGGCAGCTTAAACAGCAAGCAATGTTTTCAATAGCTAAGGGAAACGCTACACTTTATATAATTTTTTTTTATAATTCCACATGTGCAACAAGATGAGCCTTCTTGCCATGGATTGTTTCAGTAAATGGGAAGCTATTATTAATTTTGAAACTAAGTGTTTAATTGGAGAAAGGAAGATTACGGGGGACAAGCAAGTGAGGAAAACTCCCCCACAGAAGGAGAGCAGAAGACAGCTGAGGAAACATTTTTTGTAGAATCAATCAATTGCATACAGGACCAAACATAACTATCATACATGCCAAAGAGGGGCAAATACAAAGTAATTTTTAAACACAGAACCAGAACTTGGGCAATGAAATTTATTACATTAACACTCTGGAACTTTGTGGTGATTCTGAACATGTCAGGTTATTCACAATCAACACGGGTAATGATAGCAGGTAAGCCAAGGCTAGTTTGCAGCACACTAGAGTAACAGCACCTGGGAACAAGAAATATTTACCAAAAAGTAGATGAGACAAATAAGTTATCTGCCAGGTGGAAAGAGATTTATCACGGTTTTACAAAACAAAACAATAAAGAAGTATTTTCACCTAAATCAGCAAGTGCACTGCATACATGCATTCCTTTGAAGTAAAGCCCATAGCACCATATACATGCAAGTGTAGAAACCTTGCTTTTGCAATTAGAGAGTAAGAGGAGAAAGTTATGGAGGAAATGTTACAAAATGATATAGGTGAACTGTCAAATTCTGTGTACGTAAATCCGTGTTGTTGGGTGAAGAAACCAAAAGGTAAATTACAAATGACATTAGATGCATGCAGGCTTGTCATTCATGCTTCCTAATCATTTCTCCACAGAAGGAATTGAGCAACTTTTAGCCAGAGTTAACAAAGAAAAACATTTCTCAGGGATTGATTTAGTGCAAGCATTCTGGCAAATGCTATTAGCATAATAAATTAATTTAAAATTGGTAATGAATTTTCATAAAAAGGATGTTACAAGTAAAATGAAGATAATCTTATCATTAATTTCCAAAACTAATATTTTATTTTAAACTTATTTTATTTTTTTATTAATATTTAAATAAGAATAAGAAATTAAGGCCCCTAACTGAATTTTTATACAAAGATAGGATTTATAAATAGATACCTGAGATCAGAGATTTGGTGCTGGTATTAAAAAAAAAATAACAAAAATTAGACTCATGGAGCAAGAACTGTCACAGAATGAATTTGCTGTACAAATGATAACAGTGAAGTTTAGGGAGCACACTTTTGAGCTTAGGGACAAAGATAGCAACAAAAATTTGGGGAGGTAAAATAAGCAATTTTTAAAATCCTTCAAATCATAAAGCATGCTACTCCAATACTCTAATATATTTCATAAATTTTGTCATATTATTATGTTGTATGTTTATAGTTAAAGTTTGATTAGTAAGTGACAAAGGTAATGTTTTGTATTCTATTTTTCATATCCTATTTCATTATGTTTATGCCAATGTAAGATACTATACAGCAAGAAACTCACAAAATTCCAGTGTGAGGTATATGTACAGTAGAATCTCGTTAGTACGTTTTTGCAGGGACCTAAGGATTTGGACGTCATAGGCGGGAAAACGTGTTAACGAAAATGCAAAATCTGCAATTTAAGAACATAGGTAATAAAAATGTAATAATTACTACGTCTCCATGGGCAATTTAAATCGATTTTGAGTACAATTTCATACTAAATACGATCCGCGTTTCCATGTTAAATTCAATATGTTTAAATGGATTTGGATACACAAAGCCTGAGAATAAATAATTCAAGCTTTTATTTTGGTCAACTTGGATTTTTTAGGTTATGAATGTTTTTGAGAAAATAAATTGCGAATTGTGGAATCGGCAATAGTGGTTTTGCTGTGTGTTTTATTACACACGTGATAACAATTTCTGATAAAAAAGAAAAAATTATGAGCGTGCATCGTGTTACGAGTACAATAGACGATATTATCTTTGGTGTATACAAGACGATTTGAATACGGAGGTGTTTCCATGCAACAAATTTCGTTCCGGTCCTCTTCTGATCCTATTTTCCAAGAGAAAAGTTTTGTTTTAGTATTTTTCCCTTCTTTAAAAGCAGTTTCAATCAATTTAGGTTTGCTAACAATCGTTTTTAAGGTTGACGGAGGAATGTTTAACTTCCGCACTATATCGACATGTTTTATATTTGGATTGTGATTACATCAAGGATTTTCAGTTTTTCACTGTTGGTTATTTACCTACTACACTTTCTGTTTTTCATTGTAAATGAAAAGTTAAAATACAATCTACGGTTGTTTGGTCATCACTCAACATTAGAAACTATCGTTAGCGTTTACCATGCCAAGGTAAAGCATTCTCTAACCCGCCATTCCCGCCCACAGAAATCGTGTCACACAAATATTTAAATGCATGTATGTGATTGGCTGCTGATTTTCACCCCGTGACCAAGGATTGACCAAAGTAGCAAATGAGGACGTCAAACTATGAACGTGTTAAACGCCTACTCCCACTGTGCCGAATTGCCGATCAAGGATTGGCCAAAACAGCGAATGAGGACGTCAAACTTCAAACGTAGTAAGCGGGACCGGGAAAACGCACTAAGCAAACATTATTTATTATATTTGGTGATTTGGTACCGGGACTTTTATAATTAAACGTAATACACGGGAAAACGTGTTAATGAGGAACGTGCTAACGAGATTCCACTGTATATTTATTTATTTGTTTAAGGATAATTAATGACTACTGCTTATGAAAGGCACATAATTAAGGACGTTGTGATGGTAATTTTAGGGTCTGTTTAATTTTTTTAAATGGGAACCTACCTCTTTTATGCTGTTTTCTCACTCCTCATAAAAAACTAAACATTTGTATAAAGCACTTTGCAATTGTTCTTACGCCAAAATAAATAAGAACGAAAATTCTGAATGGCTGTGTGCGAAGAGCCCAATCAATGGTTGGACTATACATGGATGGTCATTTGAGGTCAAGTTACATTTCATAATGGGAACCAATGGGTGATATGAATAAAACGGAGAGTTTGCTTTTTGCTCCAATTCTGGAGAGATTGCTCACATTCATATCAATAAAGTTTACTCCTTCCGCGAGCAATATTCCCCTCCAACGGATGTTGCTCCGTGACCTTGGGCTGGCAGCAGTATTCTCCACTTCCGTATCAATAAGAATTATAAGTTGCTCCTCTGCAGGGTAACTTGAGTATAGGGAAGGTAGGCCACTCCGGCCATTTCGCTCTCATTGGCTGCGCACCTGTGACGTCATGTGGAAGGTTGAGCACGCGCGCTCTTTGGATAGTAATTGAAAGAGAACGGTTTAAACCCGTTTTAATACGTACAATTTCAGGCACGGATTGATATACCCATTGTGTAAACGGTTAAGCAGTAATTAAGGAAAAGTAACATAATGCAATGACATATGTTATGAAAGATACTTTAACTGAAAATGCATAGGAAACTTTTCTCAACTCATTCTACTAATTACAAACCAATTTTATCAACACCACCATCTAAACTATTACTAAAATAAAAAGTAACAAATTATTATTTGTTTAATCTTAAAAGTAGATTTAAATTTAGAAGTGACTGGTCATGCTGCTGACATTTCCTTGTATCTCTTTTTTCCACGGTTGCAGCTTTTAATTTTGTATTCAAATGCCGTATCCTAATAAATGTGCAGGTCCTGACTTATATATAAGCAATTCTTATGTCGAAATCAGGGAATTTAGAGCAAATTATGTCGCTACGTGTTTTCATACTCTTTAACACATTTGAAATATGAAAGCCATGGAATCATATCATCGGGAGACAGACACGGCACTGCACATCACGTAAACTTTTCCGTAGAGGTAACCCAAATAATTCATTTTTTAAGTCCCATTCATAGTCGTCAGGCCGAAAATATACTGGGCAGACTCGAGCATTATCAGTGTTGAATTTATCACTCCGTTTACAGCTAGACACCCACATGCGCCTTAGTTTATCATTTTAGGAAATCTATGATACATAATTCCAGCGGTTTTTGTTCCTATATTAGAACATACTCAACAGCACAGTTAACTTTTTTTAACATTCATTTTGAGCACGAATGCACACCACACTTGTATTTCCAAATCCATCCACAACTAGAACTTCAAAGTAATCGGAAAGAGCATTCTTATTTAGTGAGCAACAGTGCTTACCAAACAACGTTTGCATCTGTGGGATACAAAATTGTTGCTCATGATTGATCAGTACAACGCATTACAGAAAAATGTTATTTAAAGTGTTGTTCTGCGATTCCACGAAATAATTATATAGGCGTTATTTAAGAATGGTTTTTCCCCCCAGAAAATAGGGAATATGCTGTTTTAGAAATTAGTGCGTGAACACGTGCAATCAAATGCACCTAATAGGGTAATTTGGCGCTCTTTATGACACCTGTTCACGCTGTTTCAAATGCACAAGGACTCGGACACAACATCTCCAAAACTTTCAAGAAGTTCAACAGAAAGATAAAAGAAGGCGAAATCTAATAACTTTCGCTTTGCCTTAGGGTAATACACCGCCTTAAATACTAAATCATATGGAAATTCAGGTATAACGTGGACAAAATGCTGATGACCCTTTTGCATACCTATGCAAGTGCTCTTTTAAAACCCGAAATAAGAAAAACATTTTATTTGCTATTTTAAGGGGAAGAAACACTCGGTCCATGCTGAGGAATATCATTGTAATGATATAACATTGTCATGGTATTCAACTAGAAAGTGTAATCTGCAATAAAATTACATTATTTTACAACCTCAAATAAGGATTTTCTATAGCTTACTTTTATTACTGTGGTCATCTCTGAAAACGCGTAACATATATAACTAAAATTATTTATAGCTGTTTAAAGTGTGAAAATATGCACATATATATTGTAATTATAAAACTCGGATTTTCTACATTCACATGACTTTCTTTGCTCACTCTTCTACAAAATATTTATAAAGAAGTTTATTCTTCTATCTAACTTGTTAAAGAGAGATGAACTGTAATTACACTTTAGTTGTATGCGTAAGAAGGATTTAGAAAGTTAAACCAATAGTCAAATTATAAAGCGTGTCGCTATGTGATGGCTTTGAAATTCCATGCTCTTTGCATGACCACTAGGGAAAAAAAGCCGAATAGCGACTAACCACTTAAAAAAGTTTAAGTATTTGAACATTCAGACAAATAACATAGAATATCTTGTACATAACAATATTTATTTGGCATAAAGTGTGTCCTTTAACAAGATCTACTTCTTTTTAAAGTCATTGTTTAATCTTTTAACCTTTACCAAATTATACCAGCCATTCAAATGAAGTTTTCACAGGTTAATTACAAGAAATTCGAAATATACATTTTATTTGTCATGCGAATGTTTTAAACATATCCACTTTAATCAAAATGGTATTAGTCATTTTTGAGAATGGTTAATTTCCCATGTAAAGGGTTGTTCGTGATACGGAATGTTCTTAAAAAATCATGTCGCATCCTTGGAAGATGCTGGAGTTAAATTCCAAGTTTGGTATTTAACCGACTTTTCGTTTTGAGTTATGCTGTTCACACGCACGCAAAACCTTTTTCTAAAAACGTGGTTTTTAGATTCAAGAGTCTCAAAACATGTGTTTCCAGTGAAATCTCGGTATCGAAATTTTATGTAGAATACAATACTTCCTCTACTTACTATAAGTAAATAGGAGGTAAAGTAAAATTGCAGAAATAATGCATAGTCTGAAGGTTCTATTTTATTTTAATATAATATAGTTTTTCTTCCCCCTTGTTTCTCTCTCTCTCTCTCTCCCTCTCTTCGTTTATTACGTGTTTAAAAGGCAATAATACTTGTTATCTTTGCAAGAAATGCATTGCAATTATAACTTAAATGTTGAAAAATTTAAAGCAAAAAAAAGTGTTGTTTAACAAGACAAGCTGTTAGAGTATATGGCGCAGTTTTGTTTCTTCCTCTGTATTATTTTTATATATTATATGTTACGGAATGAGAATTTTGTTTCAAATAAATTTGCTTGAGGTGACCATGTCATGTCAGAAAGCATGTCAGGATTTGAATTATATCGTAAACCCTGAGCTTCCACATTGGAATAGCGATGTCAGCTACCTTCCACGTGACGTCACTAGCAGACAGCTCGACAAGCAGTGAATGCGCGGGAAGCGGGAAGAGGCCCCCCTGGCTCCTCTGTGGGAGAAGTTGTTCCCGAATATTGGAGCTATATTAGTAGGCGACTCCTGCTTGATAGAGCAACAAGTTTTAAGTAGGATGACTGAGTACATGATGATTGTTTGTGGCATAAAAGTGTATAAGTCCCGCCGAGACGCATTATTATTTAACTATAAGCAACTTTACTGATTTGAAAAGGAAAATGTGAGATGGTTAGCGGAACATTTCCTTGAAGAAGATGGCAATGAAACAAGAGGAGGATCGTTATCTAAGGAAGAAAAGATGAGAATTTTTTGCGTTATATAGAAGATCCTGGATTTCAAACTGGTATGGCTGAAGATGTTGGTCTGAGTCAGAGTGCAGTATCCCTTACAATTTATAGTGTTATGGATGCTATATTAAGAAAAGCGCATATTTGGATAAGGTTCCCCAAAACTGTCCATGAACTTAAAACTGCAAAAGCTGAATGGCAAGAGTGTTATACATTCCCTGCTATAATAGGGCCTGTTGATTGCACCCATGTTGTGATTAAGAAACCCAGTATACATGGAGATGACTATATTAATGGAAAATGCGTTCCGAGTATTATTGTACAGGCTACATGTGATTCTAAAGAAATGTTTACCAGTGTTGTTGCTACTGGCCTGGATCAGTACATGATTCACGTATATGGGCAAATTCAGATGGCTGTAGGGTTATGTGTGGAAATCTTGCAAATGCCTTAATTCTTGGTGCTATTGGATATGCAATGGCTCCGTGGCTCATGACACCCCATCGCATTGTACTTACCCCAGAACAGAGATCTTACAATAAGTGCTTGAGTAAGAAATGTGTCATAATAGAAAGGTGCTTTGGTCAAGTGAAACAACGTTTTCCTATTCTCCAAGGGAAAATAAGACTACAAACAGAAAAGATTCCCTCCATTATTGTCTGCTGTTCTGTCCTGCATAATGTGGCTAAACATCTAAGTGACGAAGATTCCGAAATTGAAGTAAACAATAATCAAGAAGACACTTGGGAAGGGGAAGCTGTAGGATGTATCAGAGAAAGAGGGCAGCGAAGAAGAGACGAGATAGCCGAGATTATACATGGCTTCCAAAATTAAGTAATACATGGATTTGTAAATGCATTGCACATTTTAGCTTTAAAATCATTTTGGTCTTTTACTATAGCAATAACTTTAAAAGCTGTATTTCTTTTATGTATTTTGTAGGCAAATATTATCACGCTGGGCTTTCAAACAACTTATTTATAAACAATCACTTTTTTTGTTTAAAAAAGTACTTGTGCGACAATTTCTTCCAGAATGAATTTAAAATTTGCATATAGTGCAAACTTATGTACTTGCTTATACATTTTATTTAAAAGTTTCTCAAGACCGTGTTAGTGTGGTGGTAATATGCCTACTTCCTATTTAGGAGGCTCCAAGTTCGAATCTCGGTAACGTGGGTTGTCTAGATAAGGTTTAATGTGAGAACCAAATTTTACCTTATACATTTTCATTATTTCTTTTAAAGCTGTTGCCCTTTTTTGGCCTCTTTCCGGTAAGTGGGGTTTTTCTAAAACCACGGGATGTTCTTTTAGGATTTCTACGAACCCGCTTGAGATTCAACCTCACGTTCTTTTTCGGAAATGCTCATCGTAATGGTTAACACCTAAATGTTTGTCATCTCACTGCATGGTCACTCTGGCTGTATCCGTTGTTTGTTTATGCAGCTGCGAGGTAGCGATAACAGAAGCAGAGTAAATTGCTATCACTATGGAGAAAATGCTCTGCACACGTAAACAGTTTTTATTGATACGAAACAAAGATTTTGCTCTTGCAGAATAGTTTACTCTGTTTTGCTCTCAAGAGTTTTCTCCCGAGAGTTTGCTCAGTTTTATCGATATCACCCAATATTTGTTTATTTTGTTTCCTTATTCCTCATCACAAAATAAACAGTATTTTATAAACCATTTTCTAATGAGAAAGCAAGACACCAAATGTAGGTTCCCATTTAAAATAATTAAATTGATCCTAAAATAACCATCATAACATCCTCCAAACAAAACACGACTAATGGCATTTGCTTTCCCTCATAATATCAAGCAACTTTTATTCAAGACATTTCTTCCTGCAATGCTTAGTTTTGGAGGTATTGTACAGTCTCAACTTAAATGGCCCAGTCTGTATAACAGTAAGAGGACAGCTGGCAACCACTGGAAAACATTACAGCAGCAATACAATTTTGTAAAACTATGTATTGTGTTGTATTTATTTCATCCATAAAAACATAATACATATGTTGTAGGACACATCAGTTTAAAATACAAAGAAAATAATTACAAATGCAGAGATATAAGATTCAAAACATTTTAAAACACAAAGGAAAAGAATAACATACATGAAAGACTATACAAATTTGAGTTATAAAGAATCGCTTACAAATTAACATTTTACACTAACTACTTCATGATGTAGGAATTCATCTACACTATAAAAGCTATATTCCATTAAGAAATTAAATAAAGCCTTTTTAAATTTTTGTTGGGATTCAATATCCCTTATATATTGAGGTAGTTTGTTATATAAATAGTGAAAAGAAACACATGCGAAGTGGCCTGAGAAAGTAGGTATTCAAGAGAGCTAGTGATAAACCAACAAAAAGAAAACCCCAAGTGTTTCCAAACGTTGAGACAAACTTCAGTGGCACAAATATGTATTGTAGGTTTAATTTATTTATTTCACTTTCATGCAATTTATCATTTCTTTGTATGCTTATTTTTATGGGAACTGTCATCAGCATTCTGAAAATTATTATGCTCATAATTTTAAGTATGTAGATGAGGGGCATTTGTAGAGGAACATGCGCTCGACAGGACAAGCAATGTAAATAACAGAAATCAATAATAAGATAGCAATATACTAATAATGTAATATAATACTCTAAAATAACTTGTACCATAAAAGGTAGAGATATATAAAGGAACATTGTAATTAGCTAGGAAGCAAGCTAGCAGCAGGGTAAAAGTCTACCAATGACACACAGGATTTGGGAAATTCTAGGATATTCATTTAATATCCTTAGAGGAACTAAATAGATAAGCCACCCCTCATCCAATACTGGATGTGCAGTTTCTGATAAGTTTGCTAGGAAAAGCAGTCTTTTATAGTTGCTCTTCTCTAGCTTTTCTTTGTCAACCTTTACACCAGTGATCATTCCTTCATGTCTAGCATTTATTATTTTTTCGTTAAAGGGGACAGTATACTTGGGGAAAATTCAGTTATTTCCATAGAATTTCATTTGCTATTATATAATCATTAAGTTCTGAATGAACTTGTGTATTATACAATATGCAAAGCTTCAGCTTTCTAGTATAGAATTTCCCAGAGAAAGGTACGTAACCAGGCAAAAATGTAGTTTCCAAAAAATTACATTTAAAGGGGACCTTGGCATGGTCATTTAAATGATTGAAAGTCCTCCAGATCCTAATAATACTTACAGTAGACGAATTGCAGATATATTAAAAACCTAAATGCAAAGATTTAATTTTTGACCATTTCATTGAAAATTAATATGTAATGTACTGCTAGTTCAGTATTGTCACAATTTATTATGATACAGTCACAAGGTTTCAGGTGTTTTTTTCTGCAGCACTGCTAGTGGAATGGTTATGTTCCAACCAAATGGCTATGTTAATTTGTTGAGAGAAAAGGACATGTGGTTATGTGAAATGTTTGTTAATAATATGTGGAATGAGGAGGAGTACTTCAGATTTCCAAAAGATCCAGTAAGAGTTCACAAGACATTCTACCTACATTAAAATGTAAAAATATGACAATTCATGAATGAAAACAATATTCATGGGTACAGTAAATTCCATTAAGCCTACAACCTGAAATAATAATTACTACTATTATTTCTCGTGTCTTCATGTTTATGGTGGAATTTATTATATTTCATTAAAATATAAATTAAATATGCTCTATAATTACTTGAGCATTAGGAATCAAATTTGAGATATACTAGCTTCACTTACTCTGTTATTATTACATGATATGTTTCAGAAGCCTTTGCTTCCATCTTCAGCAGTAGGGCAACTGATGGTGCTGGTTGCGTCTTCATTCTGGTAGATGGCGTGATGAATCTGGTGTAGATGTCTGGAGGCGGGATTTCAAAGTTTGTAATGGATGAAAATTTTCTCCCATAGGGTGTGTTCTAAAGGATGGTGTACTTCTTTTAACAATTTGGAGTTGTATTTATTTTGTGGTTGGTATTCCAAAAGTGCTGCATTTGTCTGTCTGTCTATATTTTGTTCCAGATGTGTTCTTTGGTACAGATGTTTATGTTTTGTTTGGTTTTTCCAGTGTATACCTTATTGTATTCATGGCAATAATTTTATTCTGTAAATTCCAGGTTTAGATGTTTTGGATGTTTATTTTTCCAAAAGAACATTAATAATGATAGTACATTTTGTGGTCTGCTGAGATGATCCTAGTAGCTAGCCACCAGGAGTGCTTATATCAAATCGATGCATTTTCTCTACCTGTGCAGCTTTGTGACTGTATATAGTAGACTGTGTTATTATCTAGAAGCTGAAGCACAGTGCACAAGACCAGTATTAGGCATATTGTGTTGAGCTTCCAGAGAAGGCCATTCATGTTGCAACTGGGTGCCAACCACACAACAGCCCTGAAGAAGCTTACAACATGAGAGCAGAAAGACATGATCTTGTGATAAAAGAGAGGTGTCATAAAATATAGTCATACTTCAACTAAAGCTGCTGTCTGACTGATGTGTCTAATATAACTTCCCTGGTTTTAGATTATAGGTAGCAAATTCTGTCGGGAACCAGTTGACTCTACAGTTCGTTTCACCAAATGGGCTAACTCATTGGATGAGCATCAATTATACAACCAAGTGTATACTTCACATGGACCAACTCTTTTAATGCCCACTTGGTTCTGTTCACGACAAGTTTTCGATAGGTTTGTTTCTTCTTCACCATGAATAACTTCTAAGTAATTATTATTATTACAACATTTAATCTCAAATATTTATTTTTAGCAAATGTTTAAACTGAACCACTAATAAAGTCATACAGTGCTTGAATAGGCAGCCATATGTTGTTTGTCAGCCACTTTCTAGTCTGCTGCATGATTTTAAATCTAGTCCAGTCAAGCAACTGAAAATCATTCTTTGTTTAGCTAACCTGCTTGAGGTAATTATATTAGAGGATGAAGAGCTACAATTGACAGAATGGCATTGACACTTTCTGACTCATTAACCTTTTACAACTATCACATGAGTACTCTTGCACTTAAAAGATAAATTTAACATTTTTGCTTTTTCTATTACTTACCTATAGTAAAAAGAGGAAATATTTTATTCTACCAAAAAATTCACTATCAAGATTTCACAGAAATGACATTTTTTGAGGCCCCTGAATTAAAAAAAGAAATAAACATTTTTAGGAAAAGGTCCATGCATGTGTATGAACAGCATAATTTCAAAAATGAAATCTGGGATAAATACCAAACTTTGTATTTAGGTGTACTACTTTTAAGGTATGTGACACAAAGATTTTCATGAAATCCCAAACTGTCCTTTATATGGAAATCTTTTTTGTTATTTCATATTTTCTCGAAAATGGCTAATGATTTTAATTAAAACACCATATGTTTAAGATATTTGCATGACAAATAAAGTATATATCTTAAATTTTCTGTGAATAGCCTATGAAGTACTCTTCTTTCTGAATTAATTTTATATAACTTGTAAACCTTAAGAGATAGTCAAAAACTTACTACACAAAAAGTGTAGATCTCATTAAAATGCATCATTTGTATCATAAATGTTTTGTGGCATTAACCATTTCAAGATATTCTTTATAACTAGGTTTAATTGTCAAACAATTCATACTTTTTCAACTGCTAAGCCCCTTTTTTTCCATGGTAATACAAAGAATAAAATTTCAAAGTTATCACTATGTGACTAACAAAATGTGTAATAAAATCATTTCTGCAAACATTTATCTCGATTAACAGGAAGTACCTAGAAGAATAAGCTTTCATAAGAAGTTTATAGAAGAGTGAGTAGAGAGTCATGTAAATATAACACAGATTTTTTTTTCCCCTCCGATTTTTCATAGAATACAGTGCTAGAGAATTAGTGTATGATTGTAAAGACACCCTCTGTAGAAGAGGTTGGCTTAATTGATGTTGCTATTCTGAAATTGGACTAATTGCTTTCTGCTTTTTTGTAATATCAATGTATGTTTTCTAACACTGACTACGGATTTTAAACTACAGATATTTTCTTTCCTTCAATTCAGAGTTGGAGGATTTTGTGAAGATGGTAAAGGAACACCTGAAGATCTGATTTTCTTCTACAAACACTTGAACCATGGAGGACAGCTCTACAAAGTTCCGGAGTGTCTACTTATCTACCGCTATCACCCTACTGCAACTACTTTCTCAATTCATGAGTATGTCTTCTGATCTGGAGAGAAATTGAGTTAATTATATAAGTTCCCTGACAGTCAACTTATGAAATAAAGCAAAAGAGTGAATCTATTTAAAAGGTGATCAAAAATGGAATATTCTTTGGAACTGATGTAGTGACACTAATTACTTCACTTATTTAGTTCAATTTGTTCCCTGCTCCCTTTTTCAAGTTTCTTTCAGACCAAAGAATACATGTGCAATATAAAATACAAACAAGATTATTAAAACAGCAATCACCCTCTAGAGCTCTTCAAGTGGGTTTTTATTAGTGAGAATAAAGCCACCAGGCATATTCACAAGTTCTTTGTGCCATCTACTAGCTGTACACACAAGGAAAACAATGCCAATCAAACCACAGTTGAAGATGAAAATGAAAGCTTTTGAAACATGTTCTGTTTTTTAAACAAGTGAAGTAATTTGTGTCACTACAAACTCATAATTTCAATCTATCACCTGTTTCACTGTCTCAAGCTTTTTTTCAATTAAGTTACAAGTATTCTTTATTCAAATTATTTATGGATGGTTATAACTTATTTAAAAAGTATTTGCTTTCAAGATTTAATTTTACCATTATTTTTAGCTGTTAAAAGTATTTATATCATTAATACAGTGAGTATCACATTTTACATGAGATTCATTTGTCATCAGTTTACTATAGATAACTATTTGCTGTGATGGCTAATGTAGTCACATAATATATTTATTCCATAGCTCATATAAAATTAGTTTGTTTTTATAACCTTCACTGTCATATTGACTCTTTGGGAACCTGTTGACAGATACTCTGTTCAATTACCTCTTGTAATCATAACAGTATAATTGGCTGAAATACTTCCAACCATTATTTATTAAAAAAATATATTTAAAATTCTATATGCATCTAAGTTTTATTCAGCATGGACACACGTTTATCAGCTTTCATCAGGTTGATCATTTATACTCTGAAAGTTTTGTGAGCAAATATGCTATTCAAATCCTTTAACTTGCTGGTTCTCCAACATGTTCACTATGGTATCATGGAGTCTGTCTCCCAAAATTTACGTGGAATTTAACAAACTTTCATAGCAAATGTTTTGTGTCCATTTCTCCTCAATGTGCGAGTTTGACCTGTACACATATGTCTTTTTAACTTTCCCCATACTTGCCAACTTCTTGAAGTTGAAATCTGTAAAACTTTGTCCAGCAAAGGGTAATAATTTTGCAGTGACATGAAATTTAAGTGCAGTAAATGTACAAAAATTACACGTGAAATAAATGGGAATTCTGTTTTATAAGAATCCTTGAAAACCTGGTACTACTGCTGCTTTCTGTCACACATTGTAAAATTCTTCATAGTACGACAGATAAACACATATTAAAGCAAAGAACACCACTTCCTAGACTATACACAGATTTCTAGTCCATATTTATGCTTCATAATGTGAACTACAAGCAAAAACTGTCACAAAAAATAGAAAACTTATATCCCATAGCCATAGTACACAAATAAGATAAATGATTTACATGAAGGAGTTCACTTCACTGTCCAAGTCATCCACTACCAAGTGTTTGTGCCCAAGTGTTACTAGAGGTCACTAGAGTGCAACCAAATTTTAAATCTGTGCACTATGCATTTTCTTGCATCCCAGTGAAGGGGAACCATGATCATACTCTGGCTATCATAGTATTGTATACCAATTAGTGAGGTACATTTAGTCTTAATCTTAAGTTATAATATAATGCAATCAAATTTGTCATGCCTATTGTGAAAATCTGTATCTGCCCACAAAGCCATAAAACTGCCTCTGCTCCCGTATTTTACAAGAAAACCATAAAAGTTGGCAAGTATGCTTTCCCGCATACAAAAGCCATAAGGGAAGAGGTAAGGGAGCAGGTTGTCAGTCATCTGCAATAACTCCAAATAAAACTGCCTTACTTGCATGTGGTATATTGTCACGAACGTGACTGAGGAGATCCGTATTGTAATTATTATTTTATATTAATCGCCATTATTTTATTAACCTGTCATAAGTTTCTGAATTCATATACAATCATATTTTATATTCTTAATTCTGCTAAAGTCTTAGTAAATTGTATATATGACAGGAAACAGTGGTTTGTCCTTTCCTTTGACATTTCAAAGGGATGTTACTGTGCCATCATTTCTTGAGGAGTACGTGTCTTTCTGCAGGCTCTTAGTTGCACCTTAAACCGCGTTACGTCACATAGAATGTTCTAGAACATTGACGTATCGAGTTATGATTGGCTGCTATATTTCAAATCCAGGGCAGTGGCAGACATATTTGGTAATAGCTGTCAGGGTATTTACCCCTATATAAAGAGGCCCTCAAGCTCGACTCGGGGGACTTTTGTGTTGTAACTTGATCGGGACCGCTATGGTACCCATTGATGGCCGCTCCGGATGGCTTCATCTGGCACCACTAGCAGCTTGATGAAGTCGTGTTGAGTATTGGCTCTCCTCATTCACGACGAGACATGTTTCTCAAGGTAAGCAGTATAGAATAACTTAATAATAATAATAATAATAATAATAATAATAATGTTAGCTAGTACCATCATCATCCCTGATAATGTAAACCCAACGATCGCACTATAGAAATCTAACTTTCTAGAATATAGTAGTTTCGCTAAGCCAAGCTTTGAGTTCTCTATTATCTAATTCCCAGTTATTCCCCCCTGTGTCCAACCTTAGTTGTGACAATATGAGCAATTTTGTTAATTTCAGAAGATGAGTGTTTTAAAGGAAAAAACAGAAAGGCAGTTTTTTGACATTTTCTTTCATAGTCATAGCTGTGGTTTAGCACAGCATAATCTTTTCTTGTCATAGTCATCTGCAATAACTCCAAATAAAACTGTCTTACTTTCATGTGGTATATGAGCAATTTTGTTATAATTTCAGAAGATGAGCGTTTTAAAGAAAAAAACAGAAAGGCAGTTTTTTGACATTTTCTTTCAGCGCTATATCTTTAGACCCTTACTGTACCGCAATAAAGAAAATCTTAATTCTTACCTGCTTGTTTCATAAATGACAAAATATTGTTTTCCCGTCTTGATATAAGGTACTTTCCACCATTCAGGAATTTAAGAATCTTTCCAAAGTTTGTATTGTGGCATCATCTCCCTTCATAATACTACAGAGTGCTGCTGAGCACAACACAAATCATGGGCACCACACACAGACACCAGAAGTGAAATATAAAATAAGTACTGTACACCGTTGTAGCATTCAAATGTTGAGCAGTCATGTTAATCACTGGCAGCCAGCTGTAATGAGCTATGTTTCATTGTTGACTCAAATCCACATTGTAATATCTGCATTTCGCAGTGCTTCTGAGAATGATGCAAATTTAAAAGGAAATAATTATTTTTAGAAATTATTTTTTTTCAGGTGTCACTAAGCAAAAGGCATCAACAGCCCTTTTAAACACTATAATTACATGTTTGGGCATTTCTAGGCAAAAAAGCCATAAACTAAGCTTCAACCACCCTTTTAGGCAGTATAGTTTTAAACAGTATAGCTTTTCATGATTCTTAAACATGTACAATTATCCAAAAAGTAGTGTAATCACACACAGTGAAGCAGTTAATAAAATACACTTGATGAAAGTCAATCTAAACACTCTTACTAGCTTCACATAAATTGGTGAGTGAAGTAGTAAGAGTGTTTAGGTTGACTCCACTTTCATCAAGTGTATTTTATGTACAATTATTTTCTATTTCCCTAACGGAAGTAAACAAGCATTTGCCTAAAACTCCACTGTTTAATTATAACATTCATAACTCAAAAGATATTAATGCCAGTTTATAATACAAAAACTACATATTATAACTAAGCATTTTATAAAAAAAAAGCCCAGAATAATGCTAAAAATTTTCATTCTGCAGGGAGAAAGTAGGTTTAGTGTGAAAGATGTAAAATGCTGATTGCATATTTGTATCTCAAAATTAAATTTATCTTTTTCCTTCATAGGGATACTATTTGGGATTTAAGGCTGGAAAGATTACAGGAAAAGGTCTTGAGCTCATGGCCAGAGTTCACCATTTGGAATGCAGGGAAACAGGGTCGTAAGTTTTACCGTTCGTTACAGCCCATCTTCCAAATGAGAGTGGTTGCATTTTGTGATGTTGACGTCAAAAAAATAGGACACAGCTATTCACCTCCATGTAACCCTAAGCACTGCATTCCCATTCTGCATTTTTCAGAGGCAAAGCCTCCATTTGTCATCTGTGTTAAACTGGTGAGTTCAACATACAGTAAGCCATTCTAGAAATATTCTGGTATTATGCCATAAGAGTTAAAATAAATGATTGAGGTTACAAATAGCTCATGGTGAAAAATTTTATTTCATCATAGATTTTTAACAAACAAAAAAAAAAAAACAGCTGCAGGTCAAATGATGCAAGGGTGAATTATTTAACATAATTATCATATCCTTATCATGCACATTGCTGCTATATTGCCATGGTCTATAAACAGCATACTAAACTTAAGCATACATAATATCTGAATCAGCTTGGATAACATTTTAAAGTTAACGATTATTTGTATACTTTTATTAATCTGCATTATACATTTATTCATATAATTTATCTTAACTTTTTGTGTTTTAGTACACATTATACATGTATGTATATGGAGTAGTACAGCATTAATTTAAGAGAAGATATTTTATTGCTTGGTAACAAAACATTGTAATACAATTCTATAGTAGGGAGCCAAAAGCTGATATGTGCATTTTTGCAATCTTTAATCTGTCAAAAGTTGATAAGTGTATGATTGGAAATAGAGCCAAAAAGTTACCTGGACACTATCTGATATCTGATTTATGAGAAAAATGGTAATAGCCAAAAACTGATATGTGAGCTTATCAAGTTTTGAACATGTCTAGATCTTATAAATCGGAAAGGTCAGAATATAATGTGATTAATGAAAAGTAATAAAGTGTATTGGCTGCAGTGTAAACAAGTCCAATATACATTGTTGGCCACACTGTCATTTCTAGAATTTGCTTAGCTTAATACACAACTTCTTCATATGTATTGTTTTGTATGCATACTAACAGCTGAATAAGTTACAAGTAATTTATGAAGTAAGAAATTCTAGAAGCAATCGACTGGTTGAGTGAGCTAACTTCAAATATAAGAAATGGCAAAGTATTATTATTATTATTAATTTTGAAATTTTATATTTTGGAGCCAAGATGGGGAGCATGTTCCAGAGAAAGACTGGCTTACTGAGATAGAAGATAGTTCAGAATACATACCAAGGAGCAACGAAAGTGATGATAATGAAACACTTTCTCCTAAGAAACGTAAAACAAAGAAAATATGCCACATTGTAGCAGATAATTCAAAACCAGTAGATCCAGTTTCAGGTCCATTGAAAGCTTTTATTCGATTTTTAAAACTTGATCTATATTAACTACAAAATACCTCATGTCTATAAATAAAAACCTGATCTATAGTAAAATTTTATATACTGTAGTTTTAATATTGAGGCAGTATTTTTAACACTTAAATGATTTGTCTAATTATATAATATTAAAATATAACAGCCTGCCTTAAAGCAATATGTGTATAAATAACATATAAAATGTACGTAACATTTATTGTATTAATGTTTATATTATTGTATACATGTATAATAATGTTATGTGAATGTATTACGTAATTTAACAATATAGGAGCTGTGATAATAGAGGTCAAAAGTTGCTAACAATGAGGTAACCTTGAGGCAATAATGAATTATAAAGTTTAATAATACTACCAGTAATTCTTGGAAACAATAATGTAATATTCCTAAAACAGTTTATAAATAGCCAATCAACTAGAAAGGCTAAAAGTTAAATAAAAGTATTCTATTGGATTAGGATTAGCCAATCAGATTTGAAATAGAAAAATTTACAAATTCAGGCTGTAGAAGTCAGTTGCTAGTAGACAGCGTTCCTAACTGGATGCGAGATGCGTCCTCGAGAAGTTTAATACGTATTCGGTGAGAGACGAAAATTCATTACGGCGAGAATATTATAAAGTTTACTTGTTAAAAAAGGTGCAAGTAATTAATAAATAATCTCACAGCTCTTCATAAAAGTGAAGTGTTATTTAACCCATTGTGAAGGATTAATAAAAGGAGTGAAGTAAAAATTATAATTTGTGTAAGCCTACATTCTTTAGCCGCATCACCCTCTGTTAAGAAATACATGTTTCTACAAATTAATACTGACACAACCGAGGCAAACCTAAATATATATAATATTTAAAGTGAACATTGGGGTGAAGGCCACCGGAAAGTGAACATTGGGGCGAAGGCCACCGGAAACTTTCTACCGTACGTTGTTGCAACTACTTCAAGTTCGGCTCCCCAACAATCGAACTATAATACAACTCCTTCAAATTGACGCCCAAAGGGTGGTGCAAACAATACAACCTTCCTCAATATACATAATATGCAAAAAATAAATAAATGCCTATCCTAATAAATGAAACACAGGAAGATATGAAATTGAGAATAATGAATTACTAATAAAATGATTATCAAGTACATCTGTTTCAATGTCATTGGAAAGTAAAGATGTTCAAGCTTCATGTACAAATATTGTTTCTATAAATAAGCCCACTAACAGCAGTGGCCAAATACTTTAAGTCTCCAGTCAAATATAAAAAGGGATCAAAATGAGTAGAAATGCAAAGGAAGAAAGATTTAGGACAAAACTATGAAAGACACAAAAGACTTTCAAAGCCTACAGAAGATCTTGATGAAGATTTGATGCCAGCCAAACCAGAAAAGATACGCCAACATCCATACCAAAAGAATTTGACGTTACTCAAAGTTATTCACCATCGGTAACTATAAACCCCTTGAAAAAGAAAAACCTTCCGGGTCATTTGTCGTTACTAAATCCAATACATAATTATTATAAAAACCTTACAACCAGAGAAACAGATAACTACGCAGACTGAATTACTAGATGAATGAAGGAGAATGAATCAGAAGGAGATAGTAATTTAATAATTTCTTCCCTGGTTTCAAGGGTTTTATTTACATTAGATTAAAAAAAGCACATGCATGGTGTATTTGTCTGTAATGGTAACATAACTGTTAACAGATTAATGATTAATATATTTTAACTCATGTAAATGTAACAAGAAGCTGTGACCGTTCGAAACTAAGCAACTTGATATGCTTTTTTTTTTTTTTTTTTTTTTAAAGAAGAATATTGATGATGAAAATATACAATAATAGTAGTTTGTCAAACTTTCAAAACCTTATCCTTTAAAATTTCTATTTTGCACATATCGACTTATGGCTCCCCACCACAGAATTTTATTTCTTGATTAAGGATTTAGGCGAAGAAAAAATAAGTGTATTTGTTCCCTAAACTTGAACAAATCTTTGGATATTGAGAATAGTATTCAGAAACACACTTTCCTCTTCACTTCTTAATAAAACTCATCATTATATATACTGAAATTAATAAAGTGAAATAATGAGTAATAATCTTACACCGAGTCAGGTTTAAATACACAAACTTCACTAAAACTACATGTTTATAAAAGTTAAATGTACACATTTTAGCAAAGTTTGTGTATTTAAACCCAATTTGGTGCAAGACAAGGCTGGTTCACAATCAACAAGAATGGTAACCAGAATAGTAAAAAGAAGACTTCCCAAGTTTTAACTTTCTCGTTCTCGGGCACAGCATATTAGATCTATATTCTGCATATTAGATTCCTCTTCTTCTCACTTCAAGGAGTATTAGATTCAAAGCGGCCATGACGTAAAACAGCCGTTAAAGCTCTCTCCAGTCGCAAGTTGTGAAAATCGAACCGAAAGGAATTCTGGTAAAAGTGCGTCTTTATCTCTGAAATTGTTTAGCGCCGGTAGTTCTTTTGAAAGCATACAGTTTAGGTGCTTAGAAGTTTGTTGCTTTTTCTGTTATCTAGGTTTCTGCGTTTATATTATACATAATTTGTTTTTTTTATATAAGGTTTATTTTCTGTTTTTGTTCTTCACCATTTTTGTTATACACATATTGTTTTCTGTGTTGTTCGCTGTTGCTTATTCTTTAATCATAAGTTTGTGTATTTCCATCACCAGTGGAGTAATCAAAATTTGATGAAGTCCTACTTTTGAGCATTCAAGAAAAGGAGCATTTGCATAATAAAAAGATACCCAGTTATAAGGATGACAGAATGAAGGAGAACACGTGGCTTTCCATAGCCAAAGCACTCAGCACAATCGTAAGTAGCGTTATTTTATTATGTAGCTGATATAACAAGTATTAATTTATTATTTTGTATTGTTGCAGCAGTCAGATATAATCTTGTAATAACTGATTTTTCAGCAGAAACTGCGAAAAGAAGATTTTGCTCGACCACTTCATTTGGGCCTATAGAGAAGCATCTAAGGGGCTCCCAAGTGGATCAGAGGCCCAAACAAAGATGAGTTCATTCCATACTACGAGGCAATGGAGTGGTTTATTCCATTTCTTCGTAAGAGGAAGTAAGTAATTTGCCTATGCTAGATGGTTTTGCATAGTTGTGGAGTAGTTTGTTGTACGCTGTAGGTAATTTATATAAATTTGAAATAACACAAATCATATCATTAGTAATTTTATTTTTTCTCTCCAAAAATAGTAGACAGGACTAAAATACAGCAATCAGTTGTTAATAGCCATTTACTATGAGATAAACAGTTGGCAATAAGCACTTTTAAATACAGAGCTAATGGTACCGTAATAATAGCAAACCAGGGGAAACAGTGCGTAACCTGTGATCTGTTTTATAAACATTAAGTAATGTTACAATGCACATGCTTCAAACGAGTGAAAAGCATACATAATTTCTTCAGTTTGTATTTGCTGCCTACCAGGAATGCAGGATTTATTTGCAATAGGGAAATAAGAATAAACTAAGGTTGCTATAAACTTGCACAATAATTTTTATAATTGCACTTAAGTAACAGCTACAAGAAGAAATGCTTGAGGGGCAAACCTCTGTAGTCACAGACTTCAACATTGATAATTGATAACATAGTGTCATAATGTTGTAAGTTTTTTCCAGCACAAATAGATTAAATTCTTGCTTAAGCAAATATTGTGTTGCCTATATCTTTTAGAAGATATTTTTGGAATGTTTTGAGTTTTTTTTTTTTTGGGAGGGGGGGGGGGGCAAAAAAAAAAGATTAAAGCATGTAATCAACAGTGATACTGTGATTATATTGTTGCTTTTCAAATGTGTGCACTTATTACTGGTTTTTAGTTTAAATTATTACATAAAAAGAATGTGAAATTATATATACAAACATACAGATATTCTGCCTCTCTTAGTTGCATAAATGCTATCTATTATCACATTTGCATTCAAATTATTTTATAATCTCTATCATTCTAAAATCAAATAACTATCATCAGTATTCTCCAAGAATGCAGCATAATGTTGCACTAAGTAATGTCAAAACCACTAAATAAGGTATATAAAGGCCACAGAATTTTGTTATCTATTGATTATAATAAGCCCTAATCATATCAGGAATGTCTGTACTTTAACACAATGTAAAAAAAACTGGAAGAAACATACATATTATCTGTGTATTTCAATGATAAAGCATGATAAAAATCTTTTGTATTTTTAGAAGATTAATATTTTGTTTATTATATTTAAATTAGTGTGTGTTTACATAACAATCCTATGATTTACAGGAGTTTGAAAATTATTTTGCAATTTCTAACTTGCCTTTGTAATTTCTTTGATATTGTCCCACTGTATGACCCTTTGGGATCTTATGCACAAATAATTTTTAAAAAATTATGTTGTGTATAATTTTGTTTAATAACTTCACATTTCAGGGCCAAACAAATTTATTTGTTGACTGAATTAAAACACAAATTTGAATATAAAAACCCAGTTGGAGATGTAAAATTGCACATGCAAAAATGTTTGAGATCACTAAAGCATTGGAACAGTGACACCTGTTGCTTCCCTCCAGATAATGATAAAGTGGGTTTTTGGAAGAATAAAGTAGACTGTATCTGGGAGAGAATACCTTGTAAATTAATGATTTGCAAAACTAAGCCTTTGCCCCAAAGCTATATAAAGCTAGCTGGTTGGATATACACAGCATATCTGTATTTGGTGAAAGAAGAGACACGTTTTATGTAGCTAAGTTCAGTAATATTCTTAGCTTTATTCCAAGTCCACACAGCCATCATGCAGGCTATAATAAAAGATGGTTATTTTACAGTAGATGATTTACATGCCTCCCTTTTCTTTTGTATTTTCAGACTAACATCATCTCTCAGTTTCGATCCCATCACTGACTGCACACCCGATGTCACTGTAGAAGAGGGCACATATATGTAGTATAAATGAGGAAGGGATGCTGGTCCCCTGTGGACGAGGCGGCTACCTCAAGTAATCGTCCAAGCATCTGTGGCGCCAGACATAGTGTCAATGAACCATGTATGAAAAGGATGGCAGTTTCTAATTTAACCACATTAATGGAGGTGAGATTTTCACAGCTCACTACTTGTGAGGTGCAATCCATCGACAAAAACGTTTTTACACGTCTACTGTTGATGTAAAATGTTTTGGATTTGACTCATACCAATGCTCAATGTTGCTCAAATAAATTCATAAGATGTCCGTCGATCTTCTTCAAGCATTGCTCGAACAGCGGCAGTACGTTTATCGGTAAGGCTGATGTGAACTTTATGAAGTCTCCTGTGGCCAATATGCAGTTGCTCTTTAGAGAGAGAGAAAGGTGCCATTCAAGAGAGACATTTTGGACTTGTTAATTAAATACATCAATAAAGAATAAATGGAGTTAGGTTTAGGAAAAGCAGTGATAAGATTTGTGTTTATTTTTAATTTAAATTGTAATTGTATAATTTACTTTGGCATAATATAGTTCAAAATGCAGTATTTTTACCATTATTTATTCACAGATATAATCCTGATATTACCTTTTATTGTGAGGTCAAGTTTCAATGCTTTTTAACAATTCTTTGGTAGCACGAAAGAAAGTAAAGAAACAAAAGTAGGTGTACTGTTGTTTATCCCAAAGTAATCTTTTTGGTTTTATTTTAATTTATAGGTGCATTTTGCTGCCACGCAAAGAATTTCGTTAATTATTAGATTCAGCTAAAAACAAGGTTAGGAGTGGGAGGTTTCAAGAATTTTCTCGAGTGTTTGGAATGGTTCTTTAAGGAGTGAACACAACTGGTGCATCATGGGTATTATGATGTTACTTTGAAAGTTGTCTGTGCTTTCTGTCAGTTATGTTAAATTATCTGAAGCTCTTCAAGTCAGTACTCTTCTGAAACATTTGTCTCCCTCCCTAACAAGTCAGCAGACACAAAAAGCAAATAGGGACAGGAGAATCTGTTGTACTCACAGATTGCTCCACTGGTTTTTCGACTTAGGGATCTGATTTCTACAAATTGGTTCATCTCAATGTTTGGTAAGTGACTCACAAAGAGCCATGACTTGGCCAAACTTTTTTTTAGCAATGATAAATGTTTACAAAGCATGCTTGTTCTAAAATTATGTAGTAGTATAAGATGACGATAGGTTGAAAGCTTCACATATGCTGCCCTCAATAAGGGTCAAGAGTATCTAGTTTATTCATTGGAAAAGTGAAATAAGTGCTCTTAGAATCTCAGGACACACATGTGCTTGAGTACTTCTTCTTCCATCTAATTGTAACATCTGAAATATACTTGGCTTAACCTCATTATGTGCAATGGTACTTAAAAAGTAATTCCTAAGCACTAGAAATTGCTTTAAGAGTAGATTTCTCCTCTAAACCTGTGCCCAGCTACCCGACCCCTTTTAAGTGCCTTACTTTCATAGCAGAACTACACTGTAACGACAACAAATATCACCATCTTGTTACTACTGCACATGCGAGACAGAAACTGCCAACTTAAAAAGCAAAATCCACGTGTAAGCGATATTTTTCCCTTTTATTATGCTTCCCACTCATAAGTAAAAGCTTATATTAAAAAAACCTAACCTAAGGCTAACCTTCCATGAATTCAGAAACCTAAGCTTATGTGATAAACATGGCATTGTTAGCATGCTTTGGTTTAACCACTGGTTGGTAATATAAGCTTATCTATATATATATTTTTAAAAAAAAAGGCTAACCTTCCATTAATTCTGAAACCTAAGCTTAAACAGTGAATCATTCACATTGTTAAGAAACACACACTTGCATTACCGATTCACATGTTGGCAGCATTTAGCTTACATTTGGAAAGTTTGCACAAGGAGGCAATTATACTTTGTCCTCTTCTAAGGCACACACTTGTAAAGATTCCAGAGTCACTTATATCTGCCCAGATAAATTTGTAATCGGTATCACAAAAACCTAAAAGTACAACACAAAATGCTGTTTATAATTATAATATAATGTTCCTGATTAATGAGGACATTGAATTTCCATGTGCTTCCCATCAATTGCATCCAGTGTATTTGGAAAGTTCCACTTTGTTGCAAAGCCTTCACTTATTCTAAGCCATTCCTCCTGGGTTGGTACCTTCATGTACGTGGGGCATAACACTTCCCAAATTATAAGTAATAATGTAGAAGCGGTTGATAGTGAAGTATTTCAAATGAAAACGAATGAGCAGCTGACGAGAGCAAGGGACTCTCGAAACATGTCCAAGTAATTCTACTTAAGTGAAGAGTGTAAATGAGTTTTCCTACTCCTCGTTCATTTTCACTTCCCAGATTGCTTCACAAGTTTGCAGAGGACGAGGTGTGCCATAGTTTCTGTAGAAAAGTTTTGTGTGTTCCTCTGCCTATTTTAATACGTTATTGAGCAATTAACAGCTATAATTGCATGCAAGAGATCTACAGGAGTGTTTTAATTTAACTTGTACTGTAAGTTATTTTCAGTAGTTACTAATCTAAAACAGCTCAATCACGTTATATACGACCAGGGAGCTCAAGTCATACATACATACCTAACCTCTCCAAATGAAACAACAAAACCAATTGTTAAATTGAAATAACCTCTGAACAAGGGACCATCATTTCAGAAATACAATCAAATGGATCCCAATCATCTAGAAGCTATGCCACTGCTACACAGAAGGATGTCTTCCCTACGAAAGAACAAGCTATCATCCTGCATTCTGTGGATGGATTCACAGTAAAGGAATATACATATGCTAATCAAGCCTGCAAATATATCCTTTGCATCTAGAATTGCCAAAAACCATATCTGCCTCTATCTAGCAAGCAAGGAAATAGCACAGCAATTAACTGAGAATAAACATTGCAGACATATCTTTGGAAATAAGGTCATTGCTAACAAAATTTCAAAGAATAATAATTTCAAATGTGTGCCCTGTAATTCCTCACTATGTACTGGAACGTAAAATACCAGCTCTAAATATTTGTTTGGGATCAACTATAACATTTTTTAGAGCGGGGATGTCAGAACCAGGGTTTGCCCATATTCTAAGTTTTAGAAGACAAGTTTATGTGCACCCAGATGACTTAGATAAAATCCTAAACTCCATGCATGTGGAATATGATGGTACAACTTACTGGATATACCTAACAACAGAATTGCTGTCATGCTTTATATGTAAACAACCAAGGCCATGTAGCAAAAGACTAAACATGAAGATGAACAACATACGGAACCACAAACGGAACCTAATCACAGTACACCTACTACTGAATTCCCACCATTAAAAGCAGTTATTTCAGAAAATGCGAAAACACCCATACTAAAACCAACAAAACGTCCAATGTCAATATGAAAGAACAACCAGTAATATAAACAATAGCAAGTCCGGCAATTGTAAACCATAATAAACCAGAACAAGATAAACTGAAAACTGAGCTCCAGTTGAAAACGCAAAACAATCACAATCTAGATTCACAACTTACTTTGCTAAAAGAAAGTTTATCTGACACCCAAAAACAAACGTCTACTAAACTATATGCAACTCAAAAGTCTCTTAGAGATAACTAAAGGCAATTCGAATCCAGTAGCTGTTGCGCTGGAATATTTAGAAAATACAGATGTTCAGCCCCTGATAGAATTTTTGGATGCACATTACTGTCTAATAAAAGACAAAATCATGAAACAACGTTTTTCATCCTTAAAAAGAAAATTGCAAGCATATGCTGAAGACGCTTGCAATTCTACTACACTAACAGATGGCTGTAACTAACCCATTTTATAATGGGTCATTTTTGCTCCAATGGAATATAAATGGATTTCAATCCCAGTATGAATATTTACAGCATGCAATTCACAAACACCAACCTCTTCTTATCTGTTTCCAAGAAACTAACTTCCAAAACCAGTATGTAGCTAACATTAAACAATACACAACATACCATAAAAATCGTACTTCTGCAGTACATGCAAGTGGAGGCATGGCCACGTATATACACCATAATCACCATATTGCACATCATAAACTCACCCTAACATCTGAATTAGAAGCTGTTGTAGTAACAGTCTTAGCACCTATTACTATGTGTATATGCAATGTTTATCTTCCTAACAGGCAAAATATTAAATTAGAGGACCTAACAGAACTAATAGTATAGCTACCAAAGCCATTTATTATTCTTGGGGATTTTAACTCGCATAACTCACTTTGGGGCAGTTCACATACAAATCAAAGAGGTAGAACTTACATCAACATAGATCTTACCCTTTGTTCTCCTAGCTTTGCGCCTCTATTTACCTGGTATGTCTATGATAACCAATAGGAAGTGACCATTTTCCAATTATTTTACATACTGATCAAATATCAACATTTACCACACCCGAATTTAAATGGAACCTGCGTCACACAAACTGTAACGAATTTAAACATTCTATGGACAAACTTATCACTTCATTAATTCCTTTCGAAAGATTCCATGAATTTACAGCAAGTCAAATAATAACTAATTTTACTGACACCATGTTAAAACAGTGCAAAATCAAGCATTCCTATTATAAATGTTAACCATAACAATAAAAACATTCCTTGGTGGAATCGACACTGCAAAAAAGCAATAAAAAAAAAAAACCTATTATAAGTACAAACACCACCCAAGTCCAGAAAACAAGTTGCTTTTTTAGAAATTACGAGCTGTAGCTAGACACACTATTAAAGAAAGTAAAAAGTCCTCGTGGCTGTCATTTACATCTTCACTGTCTTATCAGGCCCCAATTCAAATAGTATGGGAACGAATAAAGCAAGTTAGAGGCATTTAATGTAGCAACTGGATTAATACGTTACACAACCAGAATAACAATACTAAGGTAACTTCTCCACAAGATATTGCTGACACCTTAGCAGAGAGATATGTAGAAATATCCAGTAATGCTAATTATGAAAAAGATTTTTAGAATACAAAAACAAAGTTCCTTACTTTAACACCATTGACTTCCTACAGAACAACTCTGAAAGTTATAATGAAGATTTTACTTTAAGTGAATTACAAAATGCCCTTTACCAATGCAAAAACTCCAGTCCTGGACCAGATATTCCCTAGTCATTCCTACGGCACAGGAGTATCTGCTATCAGCATATAACCATATTTGGACACACAACTCCTTTCCTACTCAGTGGACATGACAGCCTAATAATTGCAATTGCTTAGCCTAATAAAGATCCTTCACTCCCAGGAAATTACAGACTCATTACCATGACATCCAAACTAATGGAGAAAATAATTAATAAGCATCTAAGATGGATTCTGGAGAGGAATAATTTCTTCACAGAAACTCAAAATGGCTTTAGACAGTTTAATTCAACAAATGACAATCTAATAGCTTTACAGTCAGATATATTGGATGCTTTCCACAACAAAGAACATGTAATTCCAGTTAGTTTGGATATTCATAAAGCCTATGATATGGTATGGCGAGAATACATGTTAAAAATCTTAGTACAACAAAAAATATCTGGAAACATGCATATGTTTATCTATAACTTCTTACAGCATCGCAAAAGCCAAGTAAAAGCTAACAGCATTTTATCAAAAAAGTCTCTATGCCAAATGGCATACCACAAGGTTCTGTATTAAGAGTCACTTTATTTTTAATAGCTATAAATGGCATTGTTTCAGAAATTAGATCACCAGTTAAATCTAGCTTATTTGCAGATGATTTAATTATTTATTGTAAAGGATTGCTCAAGTTTACCTGCAAGAATCACTTCAGAGCATTCAGCAATAGTGTAAAGAAACAGGTTTTCAAATATCTTCATCTAAGACAAAATGTATATTATTTTCCAGAAACAAACACAACCATACTCCAGAACTAAAATTCAAAGACAAAATACTTGAGACAGTACATACTTTAAAGATACTTGGACTTATATTTGACAAAAAATTAAAATGGCAGACACAACCAATAAATTTGAAAAATGACAGGCAAAGAAGGCTAATATTTTAAAAGTTTTGGCTGCATTAACTGGGGAGCCAGCTACCATATGCTGAAGTCTACATATAGGGCCATCATTCGCTCAAAGCTGGATTATGGTTCCATAATATACAGTTCTGCCAGACCCTTCTCCCTGAAAATGCTTGATGTCAATCACACTTCTGCCATTCGGATTGCATTAGGTGTCTTGCATACCAGTCCTGTAAGCAGCGTGCTGATTGACACTAACGAAATTCCACTAGAAATCATAGAAAACAACTCAGTATCATATATGCCCTCAAGATAACAGCAACTCCTGGCTTCACGATGCATTCATATATTTTCCCAAAATATTTTCAAGACCATTTTCCTGTACAACATTTTTTCCTTACCATTCTACATTAGAATACACAGATATTTAAAAGAACTAAATATGCCAATACCCTGTATAACCTCAAGACAAGAAAAATCAAATGGACCGCCTTGGAGAAATAAATTACCACTAATTGATATGGAAGTAAATGAACACAAAAACGTAAATACCAGCCCACTAATTTATCAACAATTATTTAAAGAAAAAAATTAGTAAATATCCAAATAGCTTCCGCATTTACACTGATGGCTCCAAAAGTGAAGACTGTAATGGTTGTGCTATAGTGTGCAGTGATAAGAGCTTCCAATACAATTTACCATCGTTTTTTTCCAGTCTTCAGCTGCGAATTGTATGCCATTAAAAAGGCACTTGGTATATATATTGAAAACACTACATTTAAAATAAAGAGAGTTGAAGGTTGTTACAATACATCACTAAAATGTTTTTACTTGAACACATTTCGGGAGACGGTTTGCTCCCATCATCAGCATGTTTTCAACACTACATTATCACACCTACCTTACCAACAGTGACTCCCCGTCTGCTTTAAAATCTCTTCAAAACATATGCTCCACAAACAGCTTAGTCCAAGATATACATTCACTGTACACCAACCTATTTACCCTGAACAAAATCTGCATTATTGTTATATGGATACCTTCTCATCAGAAAATTATAGGAAATGAAAAAGCGGACACTGCTGCAAAGGAATCAATATGTCTACCTACACAGGATCCTACTACGATGCAGTTACTCACTTCAAGAGACAAATAAAAAATCAGTAGTGGAATAGTTGGATACAGAGCAACAGTAAACTTCACAATGTGCGCCAGACTTCTATTACAGAGTATCCAGTTAAAAACCTCAAATTGTAGAGACCAAATTACAATAACCCGCCTAGGAATTGGACACACAAGAATTACTCACTTCTACCTGTTAAACAGAAGCCCTCCACCGATGAGTGCACTAACTGTAGAACATATTATACTGAGATGTTCAAAGTTTCAACAGCAGAGAAAACAATTTGGTGTACCAATAAACCTTCATGCAGCACTCAATAATCCTTGTCACTGTCGAAACATTATCAACTTCATTAAGGCAATTGAATTATATAACCATATTTAATCAAGAATTAAAAAAATATTTTTGTTATTCTAAAATTACTGTAATGTTCATTGTGTATTAATTGTTCTTGTAAACCATTGTTATGTTTAATGTGTAATAATGGTAATGTAAGGCTATCATTATTTTCAATGGAAATTGTTATATTCTTGAAAAATCGTGCTAAGAAATGTTTGTAAAATTGTTCTACTGAACCTAAATCGGTCACGATTAGACCAAAATGGTTAAAGCGACCATAAGCAAATAAATAAAAAAAAGTTTGCACAACAACTTGGGATACTGTAGACTTCCCTACACGAAATTCCCAGCTTAGGCTTTGGAATGAACCTCCATGGGCCTATTTTATTGTCATAGCAAGACGAAGCTCTGGAGACAAAAACTCCCTTCGGCTCCGCCTCAACAGTTTTGGTTTCAACATATACACCAGCTCGTTCATCCGTGTAGCAGAAGAACATCTCTACATCGCCTTGCCCAATTTCCTCAAACAGGGTTATAAATGCTCCATGTTCATTGTGCCATTCATTTATAGGACAAACCCACCATTTGGAACATAAAATGAAAATTTTAATAATTAGGCACATAAAATTGTATTTGCAACAGAATGAAACATACAAGAACATTATCTATCAACAATACATATAATACCTCTTGTTACTAAATAAGTTGAATTATAGGCATGAAATGTGCCTGCATGATTTACTATGGTGTTGGATGGTATTTGAATAGATCATGATGGTTTTCTTATTAGGGGGCAAAAAATTGTAACATGATTGGTGAAGGTATGCTGTATGCCGTGTTCAATATTCAATAACTCTGCTGGCTATGGGATCTGAGAAAGAAAATGTAGCTGAAATGTGGTGGCAATGGCTAATAAATTCAATTTCAAAAAATACTGACCTTCTGATTGGATCATTTGCTAGCTGAGCGCACGCATAATGCCAATAGCATCAATCTGCACGTTGCAAACATGAACTGCTCTTGTTCATCCATGTCTTATGACATGCAACTCATAAACTACAATTAAGTGCGAACAATAATAAAAAAAATCTAAACGGCCAACAACAGTAGATATTAATTTTAATGAATGAATGAATTTTTTTATTTCACTTCAATTATACATGAACTTTTTAACTCTAAAACTATCTCTATTACATATAAATATACCAACTCTTCCTTTCTAATATACAATATATATACTTGAGTTGCACCTGGTGCAAATGTAGTAAACACTGGTTATTAGCACATTATACACCAGTTCCTAACTACCTACGTGTAAAACACACTTATTTATTAAATATACCAATTTACTTGATAGGCATCCTTGCAAAATATACAGATTTATAATTTTGAAATTCTTCTCTTATATTTTTGTTTAGTCTTTCCTAATTTTATAATCTCTTCTGTATTTTTAAGCTTTCCAATTCTCATTTTAATTATTGGTCTCAGTAAAGTCAACCACCCAACTGGTATCTATTGATCTCTCCATTGTTTAGTCTCATTACAATCTAAAATAAAATGTAGGTCATTCTCCATTTCCCCACATAATGGACACTTCTATGGATCCATTCCCCCTTTCATTGTTCCAGATCTAAACCATGCCCACCCTTCCCTTTCCAATTTATTGCACACTTCAATATATTTTTCCCTGCCCCAATCTTTTTTAAGTTGCCTGTACAAAACCAAGGTTCTCTTGTCCCTAATGCTGCTAAAAATATATTGTATATTGATATCCTCAACTCTCCGTCTGATTTCCTTCCAGAACCTTCCTCCTAATAATTCTCTCTCCCTTCCTCTCTCTTTCCCCATACCTATTTCCTCAATAATTTTTTGTACAGGTAAGGCCCAATTACCAGGCATTGGCAATTTCTCTTGCATAATCATAAATTGTTTTACAATATTCTGATCATCCAAGGCTCTAACCTGATACCAAAACTGTATCAATCTTTCAATTATTAACCCTTTACTTCCTGATCTCCCTAATTCCAACAATGTTACTCCCTTCAGTGATGCAGCTGTAAACTCAAAATTAAACGACCAAAACTTCTAAATATTAAGTCCACTCCTTGCCAACCTTGATCATATCCGCACCCCTCAATCCCATAGAGCATTTTGGCTTCCACTATTGCCTTATATACTCTTTCTAACCACTTGATTTGTATTCCTGGTATTTTAAATACACATGCTCTTATCCCCTTCATGGCAATTTTACCCTTAGCTAAAACTGCTTTCTTTTGATCATGCCAACTTCCATTACTACTTAACTGAACCCCCAAATACTCCATTTTTCTCACTAGAGCTATTTCCTATCCTTCCATACTCCATTTTTCTTCTCTTTTTAATTTAGATCCCTTTTTTTGAAGACCATAATCCTAGTCTTTTTATAATTTATCTTCAACTCCCAACTTCTGCAAAATCCCAACACGTTTAGAGCTCTCGATAATCCCCCAATAGATATGGACCCCACTACCAGATCGTCTGCAAACAATAACCCTGGGATTTTCCTATTATTTATTGTAGGTGAATATACATTCTCTTTGCTAATTTCTTGTAGGATATCATCTATAAACAGATTGAATAGTATGGGGCTCAACTTACATCCTTGCCTAAGTCCTATAGAATTCTTAATAGCTTATAATTTTAATGAATGCTAGGACTTACACTTGCTAGACACTTTCTGTAAGGAATTAGAAATAGCAATGGCTGCATGTTTAAAAAAATCTTAACTTATCGAAATTTGGCGTTGGCTAACCTGTATTATGTTGGCTGCATTGGAGAACAGGTGAACATTTTTCATTGGTCAATAAGAAACAAATGACATTCCAATGTGCAATATCTACTTTGCTATTGAGATGATGATCGATATGCATTTCCATTCTCGTTACCAGGTGTTGTGAACCAAAATATTTAGGCGTTCTGGTTATCGTTACCAGGTTTTTGCAAACCAGCCTCTAGTCGTCATTGTAACATATTTCTGATTAGTTCCAATCCATGCAAATTCTTTTCACTCTCTAAAATTTCTTCCAATCTGTTTTGTTGAATGTCTTTCTGGTGTTAGTAGTGGAGTAAAATATTCATATTTTTGCTTCTAAATCTTAAGAATTTAAAATGTGTAAAATTATGTTTACAGGATCTGACTGGGGGAAACTTTGAAGAGAATTTAAAGTCGCTGAACCTCAAGGAAGGGACAGACTTCATCCACTTCAGTTGATATATCTGAAAGTTCCTTGATCTTTAAAACAAAGGAAAAATGAGTTATTGCAACTTATAATATGGAGAAATTCTGTAAATTGTAGAGTTCCTGAATTGCCAATAAAACTTATGTTCTGTTGTAATGATAGCTGTTAAGTTATGAAAGATGCTTTCAGTGACATCAAATTATGCCATGAGAGGCATAGAAATTGTATAAAAGTTCTACAGAATAAAACTATTATCAAACATTAAGTAGCAAATTGTACAAAAATATGATTTGTATTATCAAGCATGTTTATGCTGTGAAATAAAATATGAACACTTAGAATAATAATATATTTTTATTTCTTTTAAAGCAGCCAGACAATAAAGCACTTTAAAACAGTATGCATGCAAAGAATTTATACCAGTATCATACATATGTACAGGAAGAATTCACACACATACTTGATCACCTACTAACAATGCTGAAGAAAGTAGCAAACAATTGTTTTATAACAGCTGATCTTAATTCAAGGAAATAGTATTCTTGCTCCAATTAACTCATTCCAGTTCAGACGAAGTACTTCTGGCTTTGCACTTGTTTCTTCTTCCTTTTCCTCAGTTTCAATGTTGAATTTACCTTTTGGGACCACACATTGGTCAGCTCCTTCTGAAATTATAAAAAAAAATCTAATGGATAACGATTGCATAACTTTCTCTTCATTTTATTTATTTCTATAACAATTCTATAAATTATTCAGGCAAAACATTGGGATTGAGGAATTTTCTGAAAAATCTTTGCCTTACATCCTAAGAATGCGCCTGATTTAAGTACGAAAACTTGCTATTTGTTACATATTTGTGTTATGCTGTTCACACACCTGAACCTTTTTCTAAAAATGCTTCTTTTTTTCCATAGTACTTCAAAATGTGTGTTTCTAGTAAAATCACAATACCAAATTTTTTAGTCAGGTGCAATGCTTTCTCTACCTTATGTACGAGGGCTGATCAACAAAGACAGACTGATTTTTTTTCACAGATGTTTATTACTCCAATTCAATGTTTACATGATCTTTTTCAAAGTAGTCCCCTCCTGCTTCAATGCACTTTTTATACGTCTCTGCCAATCCTTGAACACGTGCTGCAGACCATTCTTTGTCAGCTCCTTGAGAATTGCCTCACTTTTCTTGAGCACTGCTTCAGAGTTCTCAAATTGAATACCCCTAAGCTTTGCCTTTAGTCATGGGAATAAAAAGTCACAGGGTGCAAGATCGGGGCTATAAGGTGGATGTGGTACACAGGTAATGTTGAATCGAGCCAGAAACTGCATGACTTGATTTGCGACGTGAGGCCGTGCAGGATGAAGTCGCCACCCAGTCCGAGAAAGCTCTGGTCGTTTCTTTGCAATGTGCTTCCTCAGTGTAGCCAATACTGACGAGTAGTATGCTGCTGTAACAGTAGTGTGAGGGGGAACTGCATGCTGGTAAATCATTCCATTACAGTCAAAAAATTGATCACCATCACTTTCCCTGCAGATGGAACAACTTTTGCCTTTTTTTGGTGTTGGAGAACCTGGCGATTTCCACACTGTGCTGGCTTGTTTTCCTTCAGGATCATAATGATGCAGCCATGACTCATCACCGGTGATAATCGATTTAAAAAATGCATCCCCTCCATCAGCAAAGAGACGCAGCACCTCACGGCTTGTCTCCATTCGCACAGCCTTTTGTTCGGGAGTCAACAGACGTGGCACCCAACAAGCACAAACTCGGGTCATATGGAGATGGTCGTGCATAATTGTAAACACACTGCCATATGAAATTCTCAACACTTCACTGAGGTTACGTAATGTTATACGCCGATCCTCTCGGACAATCACAGCAGCTGTGTTGATGTTGACTTCAGTCACAGCAGAAGCTGAAACACCAGGCCCACCTTGCTTAACACTGACAAGTCGGCCTTCTTTGAAGCCCTTGAACCACCTAAACACTGTTGCACGAGGTAGTGCATCTTCACTGTACGCTTGCTTCAGCTTTTCATAAGTTTCAGTGGCTGTATGGTTTAAACGAAAACAGAATTTGATTGCGCTGTACTGCTCCTCTCGCATCACCTCCATTGTCTGGTTTGCGAAATGCTCGTAGGGTCTACAAAATAGAGCATTACTACCAACCTACCAATACGAGAGTGCTGCCGCCTACCAACATTATACATAAAAACCTGCTCTTTTCAAATATTTATGTTACAGATACGAAACTATCACAGAAGCTACAGGAAAAAATCAGTCTCAGTTTTTGTTGATCAGCCCTCATACCTAAGAAGAAAGTAAAAAGTTACCATCACTAACTTTTCCAGCTTTATCATTGTGTTTTCTTAATTACATTTCCTATTTATTGTATTCCATGCAAACATGTAATATCAAGGTTTCACCGAAACATATCTTTTGAAGTTACCTGAACCAAAACAAAAAAGAAAGTGTTTTTAAAACATGTTCCATTTGAGAAATGAGCATCACTAAAAAACAAAAAGTCAAATACCAAACTTGTTGTTTCAATTCAGCATCTTTCAACAATGCACTTTCAAAATATCTCCATCCCACTCTATATCTACATGGAACATTCCTGCATTGCTTCACTCAAAAAGACTAACAATTGTGATTGAAATAACATATGTTTAAGATATCTGCATGACTAATAAAATCCATATCTTGAATTTCCTTCAGTAACCTGCTAAGTCCTCTTCATTTTGCACAAATTTTTACCTTCTCTACCACGTACCTAGTAGGTAGAAAAGGTATTGCATTCCACCCAAAAATTTGATACCGAGATTTCATTGGAAATACATGTTTTGAGGCCCCTGAATAAAAACAAAAACTTTTTAGAAAAAGGCCCATCTGTATGTGTGTCTGTGAACAACTAGACTCAAAAACAAAAAGGGGGATAAATTTAGGTTCAGTACCTTCCAACGATACAACATGAAGATTTTCAAGAAAATCCTCCCACCCCAAACTATCTTTTAGATGGAACATTTTTTGAAATGTTTTATTTTCTCAAAAATGGCTCCAACAATTTTGATTAAAATATTATATATTAAAGATATTTAATTACAAATAAAATGCATATCTTAAAGTTTCTGACAATAGCCTGTGAAGCCCACTTCATTCGGAATGAATTTCGTATGATCTTGTATAACTGGTTAACGTTAAGCGATAGACAAAAAATTTAGATCTCTTTAAAACACGCAATTTATTTCCAATAACTTTTTTGTGACATTAGCCATTTCCAAGATATCCATTATTAATGTTTGAATTGTTCAATACTTTGTCATTCTTTTCAAGTGCTTTCAATATTCAGTGGGGCTTCCCCGGGTAGACCTTCACAATTAACTAACTGTTCATTGCAATTATTACAATGCAGAGCATGGAATTTTAAGGCCTGTATATAGCATCCAGTTCTTAAACATTTGACTATTCCCTTTGTATCTGTAATGAAATGTGTAATCCTGCTGTTTACGGAAAAGTTTAGCTCGATTAAAATGAAAATAAACTTTGGAAAGAATAATTTGTATACTCACTAATAAGGGACACAGCATAGAGAAAGTCGTGTGAATGTATCACGTCAGATTTATTAAAACTGCTAAACCAATAAATCTAGTTGTAACACAAAATTTGTCAAACCGTTTTTGTGCCATTAACCATTTCAAAGATATGCGTTGCTATTAGTTTGAATTTTCCAATACTTCATTGTACATGTTTTCAAGCACTAAGTCACTTTACTTTTGTTTCTTGTAATATCATACAGAGTATGAAGTTTCAAAGCCAGCACACAGCGATCTGTTTCTTAAAGATCTGACTACTGCTTCAACCTCCTCTATTACCTTTGCACCCATAACAAAATGTGTAATGAAACCATTCTGCAAATGTTTATCTCAATTAATTTGAAGCAGATAGACAAATAACCTTTTGTAAGAATGATTTGCTGGACAGGGATGTTAATGAATAGAGAAAATGCTGTGAATATGAAACATCAGTTTCTCCCCCCCCCCCACAAGTAAATCCACCTTCTAGTGTATACAGGTATAAGGGAATGTAGTGCCAAAAACATTATGGATACAGGAAATGTTATTTATATCATATAGGTACATATAAATTTTCATGTGCTGCAATTTTGTGGTATTGAGCATCAAATTATAAGACAAATATTTTTGCCTTTGGTAGTACATTTGGGTGGTAAACAACAAGTAGCAGCCTGCTACCTGTGTTCAAGCAGTGTTATGTGGTTGCCACCGCTCCACAAAGTCCAACATATCACCATTCGTGCGAAGGTGAAGGTAGGGAGTACTAATGAAAATAAAAGCACCAACCATTATTGCTGGGGTGAAAATGCAGCATTAGTGTTTGTCTAACTATTGGGCGGACAAAGTTTGTCCTACAGGAATAATAATGAGCCTTTCCATGCAGGAATTGGCAGATATTACCACTGCAATTTGGAGGGCTGCCATCAGATTGTATAGGGAAAGATTTCCTAGTCACTGCTCACAGAACATTCATAGCTGCATTCCAGTGATTAAAGAAACTGGTAGCGTTTTGGCTTCTTATCGAGATCTCAGTGAATGTTACAAACTGAAGAGAATGTTCTGAACATCAAACAGCAACCTGGGAGCAGCACATGCAGTGTTACACGAAATGTTGGTGTGTCTCATTGAATAGTGCATCGTGCATTGCATGAGGCATGTGTGCACCCATATAACATGTATAACACCTTCAAGAAGAAGACTTCCACTAAGAAGGGAGTTCCCTACATGATTTCTACATAAAGAAACATTGAACTTACGTTTTGCTTCACCAGTATTAGCCACAAACGAATCCTGTTTTATGAGGGGTATTGAATTTTCATAATGCCCAACATGGGCTGTCATTAACCCACATCTAATTTGACAAGGGCGTTTTCAGCAGCAATTTACTGTGAATGTGTATAATACAATCACTGTGATACAGTTTTCTTTGGCATCTGGTGCTATGTTGCCTTTGTGGCAAGCACACCTGAATTGTTGTATACTGAATAAACTGTATCTTTGTTTCATAAACGATGCAGGCATGGCAAATTACCATTGTAATTATACTCGGCACCAATCCAGAAGGTGACCGACAGTTACTAACCACATGGCGGAAAGCTTTAAATGAATGGGAGGGGATGAATACGTCACAGCGGTCGTCATAGCAACCATTAGAAGGACCAATTAGAACTAAGACGTTTCTATAGCAACGATAGAAGCAAATGCGTTGTTGCGATATAACACGTGATTGACATGACGTGCCGGGCAAGAGACCGTTGCAGTAACATGAACTGAAGTCTTATCTTCTGCTGTGGCTGCAGTTATAAACAATTCCTCCTTTTTGCACCAGCTTGCTTGTGTGTTTGTATCAGTTTAGAGTTTGCCTGCGTACTGAAAAGTTCTTTTGTGTTGTCTTATGGTATTTGCCTTGTGTTACGTGTATTTGTGCGTGTGTGTGTTGTGTGAGCATTTATAATTGTGTTTAATGGATATTTAACAATGTCCAAAAACAGTGACAAAGATAGCGTAGCCAAACGAAAAACTGGGCAACTCGGGAACCGAATAAGTCTATCAAGCGAGCAGCAGCAGCAGCAACAGCGATGCAAGCAATTCAGAAATCAGTGGCATTTTTCCATTAGAATAAGCATCAATATTTCACAGGTATGTTTCTTCTGTTAACGAAGATATTTACACTGATATATTCTTGCATGATCTATCCTCTGCACGTAAATTCATTATTTTACAATTGTCTTTGTATACGAATATAAATAGTATCCGCTCTACAATGCAGGCGCAACCCAATCTCCTTCGACACGCTCTCCACGTGGTCGCGATGAGCGGCAACGTCGCCTCTCTCGCTCCGCGAAATGTCAATCACCTTCTTGATTGGCGCCAGGTATAGCTCCTTTAAAAAAGTCAATTTGTTCGGTTTGGTGTCATACACATTAGTCAATAATTTCTTACGGCCAGAAATGCAATTCTCCCAATAAATCTTTAAAACTCATCTAGCCAGTTGCAAGCTTAGTTACAAAAGTTATGAAGAATTTCACAGAGCTTGCAAAATGATACTGTCTTCTTTAGTGCCGCCATGGGCAGCTGAGGTCGTTAAAGCATGGACTCGTAAATGGGAGGTCTGTGGTTCAAATCCTGCTAGAACCATCCTTCCTGACTGAAGAGTTTTTCCAGATTTTCCTCAGTCCTCCTTATTGGTAAATGCTGGGGGAGATACCCTAAACCTAGGCCTGGAACATTTTCTTCCCAATTATTTTATTTCATGTATCTCCAATGTTGCTACCTGTGATGTTGTATGTAGTAAAAATAGGCATGAAACACTACTAAAACGAAGTCTTACTTGGTAAGAGGTACTGGGGAATTTGCAAGTGCAGCCATTAAGTAACTGTATTCAACTTGGAGGCAGGGAAAGCATATTTTACCTTGTAATTTCAAACCTAACAGAAATAAGTTTGTATGTATGTATTTATTTCCATAATACTATACAAAAATCTTACAATTTTTAATACATTACTTTGAGTTGCTATTTTTTTTCTTTAGTCCATCATGCATTTTAACACCGTGGTTATTTATGCATGGTGGGTTATAACGAATTTATATTGCTTTATTTTTCTAATCCATTTTTCTCTTACTCTCCCCATATATTCTCCTATTCTTTTTATATCCCTCTCCTTTTGTATTTTCATTATCCTAACTTTTAAGACTTCTTTGTTAACATTCTCCCATTCTTTAGATAAAAACTGATCTCTCCACAACTTAGTTTCTTCACATTCAGTTTGTATGAAAGTAACTTTTCCATTTTGTTGGGTCAAGTGGTATGTTATTTACAAACCTGCTTACCCCCAACAGTGGTAGGGGTTGCAAGTCTGTCTGCCTCATATTATGGAGGGTACAAATTCAAATTTTGGAGTGAGCTACCTGGATAAAGTTTATTCCAGGGTTTTTCTTTATACTGGGTAGACAATTGTCATGCAACTCCAAGCTCAGTGGATGCAAGGCTCATTTCAGTATTCACTGGCTTTATTCACCACGTGATATATGAACCCGCACACTTAAAAGTTCATTCAGCTTAAAAAATTGCATGTTTATTAAATTCAGTATATAATCTTACTTACGCAAGATATTAAGTTCCATTTGTTGTGAATCTGGACAGAAATTCTTCACCTCTGCTACTATGTAAGCAGATAGCTGGGGTGTGTAATCCTCTCCCATTCTTAGAATCTGCAAAAGCATTACAAGAGTTCAATATTAAACATCTGTAGAAAATTAATTTCATGCAGTTTAAGAATCAATACATTAGCTGCATTTCCTTGCAAGATAGAGATACTACTAAAATAAATGCATATCATTGTTGCTCTTACAAAATCCACTGTGTGCAACCCTAGAAAATTATTTCTTTTTACACTATGAGGGTTTCTTGATAAGTCTGATAAATTTACACGACATGGCAGGAAATTTTGTTGTGCAGCATCACTGATTGTAAGAGTAATTTGTGTAATGGTTTTAGACAAATTTTAAGATAGCTGTGATAATTGCTGAGAACTTTCCGAAATGATCAGCATCGCATGTGCCATAGAAAATACAAAAGAAAAAAAAAAGCAAGTTTTCAGCTGTTCATTTAACATTTGCATTTAAAGGGTTGGACTGCAAAACAGATCAAAGCAGAGCTGGAGAGGTTCATACACACCACCATTACAGAACACCATTTATTTCTGGATGAATGAGTTTAAATGGGGTCGAAGAAGCAGTCGTCCAGTTGAGGCCACCACAAAGAAAGTCATTGAAAAAATCCATGATATAATGTGAGACTGCCAAGTGAACAGAGGTGTACATTTTTGCAATTTCTACTGCCTGCACCTGCCTACTTCAGTAGGTAGGTTTTCAGCAGGCCAATTTATGCATAGGCAGCAACCTCCCTCAATGCTTGGCAGATCGAGAAAAACCTGTCTCTCACACTCTTGCCTGCTGCTAGTAGTAAGCAGGCTAAGCATTATTTCATCCATGGCTTAAGATACAACATCCATGTAAAATTTGTTTCTATTAGATTTAAGTTGTTTTCCATAATTATATTCTCCAAACTGCTAAATAAATAATAAAAATCTCACCATTTTGGAACTGTTTGGAAAGTTTTCATTGAGATTGTTCCAACCATTACTTGAACAACCTTTTTTCAACTTTGCAAAATGATACTTATCATTATTATTATTATTATTATTATTATTATTATTATTATTATTATTATTATTATTATTATTATTATTATTATTAACAGGTTATATCCTTGTGACTACAATTGTTCAAAATGTATGCTTCAAATAAAATGCACAAATAATCTTGTGTTTTTTATCTATATTCACCAAATTTTTCTGCCTTTAATTGTTGCCTTAAAGATGCTGCACTGTCAGTTTAATAATGTGCACTCCTATAGAAGATGATCTAACACTTCATCTCCATCTCCAGAAAGATACTCTTTAAAACTGGATGAAATCTAATAAAAGGGTCAAAAATGTATAAGAATGTAAAGGTTGTACACTAGTGAAACATTTACATTTAAGCAAAGTTAAAATATCTAACAATGCCAAAAGCATGTAAAAATGTCGAAAAGTGCAAATATGTGAGAACCAGGAACAAAATTTGATGAAGTGTAAAAGGTTAAATGTTGTAAAATTGTTATTTAAAAACATTGAAAATGTTTTCAAAAAGTATTAAGAGAGAAATCATCCTTGCTACTAAATGTCGTAACATGTATTAAGCTAGGATGAAAATATAATACAAGCGTCACTCCAAAAGTTTTGAGAATGGACACAATAAAATATTAAAAATTTAAATCTGATCATTGCATCTTTTCAAAATATTCTCCATTGCATTCTATGCACCATCTCATCCTTTCAAACCATTTTTCAAATGCTGAACGCCATTCTTCTTTGGAGAGAGTGCAAATACATTCTTCGTAAGCAGCTACTGCAGCTTCAGATGACTGAAATCGTTGACCTCAAATTTTTTTTCATTTTGGGGAATAGAAAAAAGTTGTATAGGCCAGATCTAGACTGTAGGAGCATGGGACAAATATCTGACTCCTGCAGAAAGTGGATTGTTTTTTGTGCAGTGTGGGCAGAGGCATTGTCATGGTGCAACCAAATTCCATGCAGACCACTTTTTTCCCAGTTAATTGAACACTTATGGCAGACATTTTGTGGTGTGCAATCTCACAGTAACCATCTTTTGTACCTCTAGCGGAATCGTCACAATCTGGCCACTTGCTGAGAAGAAGGAACAAACCATCTTCTTGCCAACACTTCTCGTTCGCTTCACTTTTGTTGGGGGATCTTCTCCTGCGAAAACCCAGACCAATGACTGTCATTTAGTTTCTATCATATTGGTAAATCCAGCTTTCATCACCTGTTACAGTAGTGTTAAAATGTTTTTGGATCTTCCTCCATTGAATTTTTCAATCATTTCCTGGCACCATTGCACACGCTTGTTTCTGCTCATTTGTGAGGTGGTGGGGATCCAGCGACTGCAGAGCTTCCTGACTTCAAGTTTTTTTTCAGCTTTGTTTTCGCTACTGCTGATCCAATATTTAGGGCTTCTTGAATCTGACCATGAGTGCAACAATGATCTTCCCGCAACATGTGCTTTGCTTTCATCACATTTTCAACCATTGTTGCTGTATCCGGCCGCCCTGCTCAGTCTTCATCTTTGAGGGAATCCCCGGCATCGTTTAAACTCTGCATACCATCGATAAATGGTGGATTGCGAAGGGCAAAGATCCCCAAATGCACAATGCAGTCTTTCAAGGCATTCTCTGTCCCTAAACTGACTTTAAATCATGCTCTTCCTTGAGATCCATACTAGCTTACGGCATAGCAACACTTGCTATACATACACATGCAGTGCTGACGATGCACATTATTGGAGTACGCCCAGTCTTGCACGTGTTGCTATCAGAAGATAGGAAAAGCTGCTTTGGCTTACCACTACTCATTGTTGCCACTTCTCAAAACTTTCAGAGTGACCCTCGTATGAATGTTTGTGCTTCACTAACTCCTAATGTATCTCCAAAGTAAGCATGGTGCTGGATGGCAAACCTGTTACTATATAAATCCAGCAAGGTTCTAGGTCCTTTAGGCATACCACTACTGGTAGGTCTAAACTGGACTGTTCTTGTGGAAGGGAGGGTTGGAGAAGATAAAATACTGCCTCCACTCAACGGATGAGATTTCCTGTACACTGCCTGAGCAAGCAGGCATAGGCAGGAATAGATCTAAAACTGTACACCTCTACAAGTGAAACAAGATAACAGAGACTGTAGGCATCTCAACTAAATGAATGCTCAATACTCTGCATGAAAAATTATCTCCATTCCAAAAGGATTCAAGCTATGTGCACATTGGGTGCCACAATTGCTGACTGGTGATCAAAAACACATACAGAAGAATGTTTCAACACTGTCTGGTGCTGTTTTATTACAATCCATGGGACTTCTCGTACAGATTCATGACTGTAGATAAAACTTGGGTTCACTATTACGCACCGGAGACAAATCAGCAGTTAAAACAATGGACAAAGGCTGGTGAGAGTGTGCTAAAGGACTGTTTTGTCGACTGGAAAAGTAACGGCCATTTTCTTCTTTTTTGGAGGGGAGGGGGGGAATTCCCAGGGTATAATAGACAAAACCATATCTGAGGACTATTATGCTTCATTGCTGGGTCATCTGAAATATGCATTGAATGAGAAACTACCAAGATCGGTACATAAAAAGGTGCTCCTTGACCGGGACAATGCTCCAGCACACAGCAGCAACCACACCGGCCAAAATGCAATAACTGGGCTTTGCATAGATTCCTCACCCACCCTATCCTTTGGATTTAGCTCCATGTGACTTTTTCTATTCCCAAAACTGAAAGATGGCCTTGGTGGGAAAAAATGTTCTAAAATGAAGTAATTGCCACTGTCAATAAGTAAATTGTAGAGTTTAACAGATCCTATTTATCTGATGGGATGAAAAAAATTAGAAACTTGCTAATCCAACTGTATGCACATTGATGGAGACAATGCTGAAAAATAAAACATGTTATGAAAAAATAATTTTTACTTGTGAAGCAGTAGCAATATTTCTAGTGTTCAAAAACTGAAGTTCTGTAAACTGCTGTGTAATGGAACTACTGTGCAGTGTTTTTTTTCCTCTAAAACAATTTTTCTTTTTAACTTATAGCAGATTCTATAAGAGGAATACTATACTCCTGCAGGAAAGGGAGAGCTAATTTAGGTTTTAAACTTGAAGAGGTAGAGTAAAAATGCAGTAAAGTGTTGTTTGTTTTCACAGTTTGGAAGGTTAAATATACATTAGTTGTTAAAAGACAAGACATTTATTAAAACAATAAGTTCTATATATGTTTCAATTTGTACCTTTGCAAGCTAAATATTAAGGCAATACTTTTGAAGTCAGCACATATTGTAAGGTTAATGCTCTTGTCTCTCAAACTGCTGGCTGATCAGTCAAGGTACCTGGCTGTTTTATTCTCAATTCTTGGGATCACATAGTTTTAGCATTTTAAACCCCTGCGCTCACTTGTAAATCATTTCATACACGGTCTGGCAAAAACATCTGACACTTTAAAGTTAAAATTCCTTACAATTTATGTTATAATTTTTTCAGTCTTAAAGCTGGTTCACAATATCCAAGAACAGAAAGGGAAGCAAAATAGCTAATAACATTTTGGTTCACAATACCCCAAGAATGAGAATGGGAATGCATATTATGATCATATTGATACCAAACTGGAAATTCAATTTTGTGCATTTGGACATCATTTCTTGTAACTGATTAGTGATATTTTTTCACCTATTTCCAATTCAGCCACATAATGCAGGTTATACGTCAAAATTTGATAAGCGTAAATGTTTTATAAATGCAAATGCATTACTATTTCTCATTCTTTTGTCATACCAGACATCATTAAAGTTACTTCTTTTTCTTTGTTAATCTCTACCAATGTTTGGTGTTCTTTATAGTTTTTGCTCCTTTTGGGAGGGGGTTTGAGGAAATAGCCAATTTTGAGTTGCATATAAACAAACTACAGATGATGCTTTCACTGGAAGAACCAAAGTTCAATGGATCTAAGGGTCAGGATGCACATTTGCTGAAATTTCTTTCGGTTTTATTTTCCAACTTGCAACTTGAGAGAGAGCTCTAGCAGCTGTTTCATGTCATGGCCACCTGGAATAATTTCTACAGTAAAGAGTCTAATATGCACGATATGAATCTAATATGCCAACCTGGAGAATGAGAGTTAAAATTTGACCAAGTCTTCTTTCCCATTCACAGGACTCTGGAAAGCTTTCTGTTAATTGTGAGCACTCATATTAAAATACATGCACTTTAACTTTGTCATTCTCATTCTGGTTTCCACTCTATTTATTATTAATCAACCTTTATATTAATTATCATCCATGTAATTTCATTGCTGCTGATTTAATTCTAAGTATTTACTGGCCAACACTTAAAATATACATCCTTTGTTGAAGGGGTATTAGATGCCATGCTTTAAACTAGAGAAAGATCTCAATGGGCATACTGAAAAATTTTATGAGCACTTTTCTTCTTTTACTGATTTGCAGAAAGCTGTTTTGAAAAGCAAACCACAGCTTAAGAGTGTACCTTTCAAATGTAGATGATAAATGTTGATATTTGCACTTTGTTAATTGTTTATTTCAAAACATCTGGGACTTTCTGGATTACCCTCGTACATGGACTGAAACTTGACAACGAGCGATACCACAAACATCTCATTCATGAATGATGTCAGTTATTCAGGTCATTATTGATACCTCTGCAATAAATGAAAACAGACTAAATATATGAAAACTACCAGAAGAGATACGGGGAGACCAAATACTATTTTCAGTTCTTGCATTACAATTTTGAAAGCTGTAACAGCTTAAAATAATTAGCCACTATAATAAAAGAAGAAAATAAAATAACAGCTGAAATAAAGACAAGTATAATGGCTGGAAACAGATACATTTTCGCCTTGGAAAAGCACCAAATTTTAGCACACTCCAGAGCAGCAAATAGATCACAAACAATAATAAGGCCAGTAGTAACTTATGCCAGTGAAGCATGGTCCTAACTAAAGATAGAGAAAGCATGCTAGCAGTAAGGAAGAGAAAAGTGGTAAGGAAAATACATGGCCCATATGTAATAAATGGTCAGAGTAATTGGCAGTTGCTGGAGATGTATGGAGATCCAAATATTGTGCCCCATATTAAAAAAAGTAGATTAAGATGGCTGGGGCATGTGGAGCATATGCCAGAAACATGACTACCTAAACAGGTATTTCACAGACATCCAGGTGGAGCAAGAGGAAAAGGCAGATCTAGACTTAGATGCAAGGCTGCATTTAGGGTGTGTTAAAAAAAAATTGAGTTTTATTTATGGATGCTCTTTAACTGCTGTGGTCCTTAGCGTCCCACTCCATATTGGGCGTGAAAGACCGGTAATTTTGCTCAGAGGCCCCTTTATCAGGCTTGAGGTTCTTTTATGTGCCGTAAATCTACGGCACTGGACCACCAGCTTTACTTCCCTTCCGAAGGAAGCCATGCTAAGGATTTTTACGCCTGAAAAAATCCATCGCCCTCTGCCGGGTTTAGGGTGTGTGACACCCCAGTGCAGTAATTCTCTTTGTGTCCCCCTTCCTAAACTTCAGTATTGTTATTCATTCATGGACTACCAACAATAAAGCTGCAGAATCATTAACTTCAATTTTAAACTTTGTTGAAGTATTTAAATAACATAACACAAAACACATGTGCAAGTTAAATATTCAAAAGTTATAAAATAACTACTACAGTTCAATAGACCACAGAATCATCAAACTTAGACACAATATATGGTAAAAATACAAAGAAACAAACCATAGCTTAACATCCCATACAAAAATTACTTCACTTAAATATGAAATTTGGTCAGTTCAAAATACATGATACAACACCATTTAATTGACCTCTTCCAAAACTTATCAAACTTGGAAAAATGACTTCCTTCTCACTTTTGTATTTGCAAATTCATTTATCTCTTCCTCAAAATTCAGACTGTCCTGACTGATTCTATGGCTAGTACTCGAAGATTGACCAGCCATTCTTAATTCTCTGATGTCCGTAGGCAGTTCTTAATCCATTTTAAAACAGAAAAGGACTTTTCAGCAGAACAATTTGTTACTGGAGTACAGTTGTAAATTTTGGATAGACATTTGGATAGACCACCAATTTTTTTAAACCAACATTCTACAAGAAATCGAAACCTTTTTTCATACACAACAGATAGCTTTTAAAATGTATACATACTTCACCAAAGTTGTTCTCTATGTCAGAATTATAAATGGCTCTAAGTTTCTTTGCAGCATCTAAATTTGAATGGCTTCTAGTTAGGTGATATTTGAGACAAATTAAAATCTTAAGTTATATCCTTTGTAGACATTAACTCTCTTTCTGTAACTCATCCTGAAGAGTTTGTATTATCTGATGCAGTAATTTGTATCACAAATTACTTAAATGTAAATAATGATTGTAATATGAATATGCATTTTTATGTGACATTGATTTCAGATGTTTATTGATTGTAAATATTGTTGGAAAGTAAATTTATAAGGCTTTACTGAAACTGTCAATAATAGCGCAATAATGCAGCGAGGGGGTGAGCTGTTTATCATTATTGGAAACGAGGAAGTTACGTAATGTTGGCGCGTTTTCGGAAGAAACTTCTGGAATGTGTTCTCCCTAAAGCATATGTATTCATAATTTTCATTGGATATTTAAATAGACGCTAATGTTAGCGCGTTTTATTAGCCAATTGCAGTTCAGTTATAATCTTTAGGCGTATCTTGATGAAGGCGTATAAATAAGGTAGGTTGGAGGTAAAGTCAGTCAGTCCTTCAGTTCGCCGAAAGCATTCATACATAACACGTCGCCATCAGTTGCTCAGTTCATCAAAAATCTGTGTACACTACACGTCGTTTTCAGTCAGTCAGTTCGTCGAAAGTATTAGTTCGTCATACATCGGATATAGATTCACAAGTTACGCGAAGCAGAATTATGAAAGATCTAAAATATGGTAAAGTTAATTATATAAAAGCTTGAAGTACGTTGATTAAAAGTGATCAGTAAGAAGTTATTATAACAGTTTCAGTTTGGCGAGTATCTAGATCAATATGTAAAAGTGATAGTGAACGTGTTCGACAATAAAAATTATAAAACAAATTTCTTCATCAGTGTAATTTTTGGATAAAAGATTCCTTTCCGTTTACACAACCCTGATCAAGACACATGTTCGACCCAAGATAAGATAATAGCTAGCCGGAGGACATTTGAAATGAAATCAAACAAAAGCTAACACTGATGCAAATTGCTAACACAAGATGGAGCTACAAACCAAACAAATGAATGACGTCGCAAGATGTCTTCAACACACGTGATGTAAACAAACATTATAAGTAATACCGTCGCAAATTGGCTACCATAACGTGGGGCTACAATAATGTTATTATAAATTGGCTCCTATACGTGGGGCAGTTAAAGTTATGAAACCAAACAAAACAAAAGCAGCACAATATAAGATCTTCAAGTTCTAATAATTTACGTAAAAACATATTACGTAAGCACTAATTCGCTACAAATTGGCTCCCAAACGTGGGGCTCAAAACGTAAACAAGAATGTTACTACAAATTGGCTACCCAACGTGGGGCTAACAAACAAACAATAATGTTAAATACATTAACATTAATTTACAACAAATTGGCACCCAGAACGTGGGGCAGAGTAACCAGGAAAGGAACACGATGACCAGGAAAGGATCAGAATTAACCAGGAAGAAGTGAGATGACCAAAGGGGCGAATGGAGAAGTGAACTGAACTACAAGACGCAGATTCCAGAAACAACAAAAGGAACGACAGACTACACGGATGATTGGACATCGTAATTCCGAGATTACAAGGCAACAGGGTAATTCAACTACAAAAACATCGAGACAACGTAGATTCATCATAACACAACGCAGAAGCGACATATAACCTAGGAGAGAGGGGCAGGAAGCTGGACATCAAAGTAACAGCAACAGACAGCATCACAAAGGTCAGAGTATCGTAATTTTTTTTTAGAAAACAAAATTGTAACCTTCAAATGTACTTAAGGAGTGGTAGGATAAAGAAAACAATGGCTACTAATAATACAGAAGAAATAATTATGGAGGGAGATAATGTAAGTTAGCTGTAATTCAATACAGGTTACAGAAAATAGCTCAAACTTTTTAGGATTTGAGGGTGGAAATGTTAGTGCAGAAAGTCAGAATAGAATAGCAGGAAATGTTAATCTTGATACTAGTATGATAACGGAAATGCTGAGAAATTTTACAGATCAATTAAGGGAAAATTTTGATAGGAGTTTAGAACAAAAACTAACTCAGAATAATGAAAAATTAGAAAAACTAACTCAGAATATGGATAATAATAATGAGAAATTAGAAAAATTAACTCAGAGTAATGAGAAATTAAGAGAAGATATTGATAGGAGTTTAGAACAAAAACTAGATCAGAATAAGAGAGAATTAAGGGAAGATATTGGTAAGAGCTTAGAACAAAACAGGAAATCAATTGAAAATATTGGTAGGAGTAATGAGATATTAAAGCAAAAAGTAGATCAAAGCAGTGAAGAAATTGAAAAGAAAGTTATGAAGCTAGATAGTAGTATGCCAAAAATGAGAGATGAAAATGAGGAAGTAATAGCAAATGAGATAGGAGAAGTTTCAAAGAAAATGCTAGACATGAGCAGGGAAAGAGATAACAAAGAAAGTGAGGTTAATACTAAAATTGAACATGTTGATGTAGAATGTACAGAGTCAGATAGTAGAATGAGTATCATTTCAAGTGAGCTAAGAGAGATAAAAGAGGTTATGAATGTAGATGTGAATCAGAGCAGGTTAATTTCAGAGGGGATATATCAGAAATACAGAAGGAGTCAGTAATGCAAAGAAATAAATTGTACCAAGATGTTCAAAATGAAAACTCCAGTCCAGTACAGTTTAGTACAGATTTGTCAGAGTATTCTCAAGTTAAAAAGATAGCAGATGAATTGAAAATGAAAGTTGTTAAAAGATGTATTGTTCAGGAAACTTTAGATTGTTTTCAAATGTTATCATGTGATGAAATTTATATGAATACAAGAGGTTATTCATGAACAAAAATTTGAAGGTTAGGATACGGCTACGAGTAATGTTTAGCCACACACAATTTGATCCAGGAGGTTAAATAGCAATGAGATGTAAAGTAAATGCTGGATAGTTAAAGATGACTTGCAGAGAAATGTATTGGAACGTAAGAGGGTTAATTATTTATATGTCATTTGAAAAGAGAAATAAATTACAAAAAAAAAAAAAAAAAAAAGAAGAGAAATGTTTAAAAAAAAAAAAATTAAATTTTTAGTAACTGTAACAACATTTGAAAATTAAGAATGCTAAGATTGAAACTTAATATGATATTAAAGTAAAAGTACGTAAATACAATTCCAAGAGTATTGTGAATATACAGTACAAAAACAACAAAAATTGGGTAAAAATAAATACTTATGTAGCAAACAAAAAAAATGTGAAACAGTGTCTAGATTTAAAAGATATAAAATATATTTGTGTAGAGGGTGAATATTTTAGTAAATATGTATAGTAATTACAAAAATTCTTAAATGTATAAATTTTTGTCAACAACTTAAGAAAGTAAACAATTTGGTAACAGTAATTAAATACTTCAGGGTACAGTATTTGCTATATAAAAAAAAATTGTAATGTCAGATTAATATCTAAATTAATTCAACCAGAGCCAGTAAGTAGTGGCAAGATAAAAAAAACAAAAAAAACAAAAAACATATGTCGTGTGTTAAATACGTGTGAAGTGTTAAGTGAAAGTGATAGCGTGTGTTCCAAGATTTAGGAGACTAAAAACCCAATTATAAAATTTCCAAACAAGTTGTAAATATTTATAATTATGTTTCTAGTGGGGCATATGATGCAGTAATTTGTATCACAAATTACTTAAATGTAAATAATGATTGTAATATGAATATGCATTTTTATGTGACATTGATTTCAGATGTTTATTGATTGTAAATATAGTTGGAAAGTAAATTTATAAGGCTTTACTGAAACTGTCAATAATAGCGCAATAATGCAGCGAGGGGGTGAGCTGTTTATCATTATTGGAAACGAGGAAGTTACGTAACGTTGGCGCGTTTTCGGTAGAAACTTCTGGAATGTGTTCTCCCTAAAGCATATGTATTCATAATTTTCATTGGATATTTAAATAGACGCTAATGTTGGCGCGTTTTATTAGCCAATTGCAGTTCAGTTATAATCTTTAGGCGTATCTTGATGAAGGCGTATAAATAAGGTAGGTTGGAGGTAAAGTCAGTCAGTCCTTCAGTTCGCCGAAAGCATTCATACATAACACGTCGCCATCAGTTGCTCAGTTCATCAAAAATCTGTGTACACTACACGTCATTTTCAGTCAGTCAGTTCGTCGAAAGTATTAGTTCGTCATACATCGGATATAGATTCACAAGTTACGCGCAGCAGAATTATGAAAGATCTAAAATATGGTAAAGTTAATTATATAAAAGCTTGAAGTACGTTGATTAAAAGTGATCAGTAAGAAGTTATTATAACAGTTTCAGTTTGGCGAGTATCTAGATCAATATGTAAAAGTGATAGTGAATGTGTTCGACAATAAAAATTATAAAACAAATTTCTTCATCAGTGTAATTTTTGGATAAAAGATTCCTTTCCGTTTACACAACCCTGATCAAGACACATGTTCGACCCAAGATAAGATAATAGCTAGCCGGAGGACATTTGAAATGAAATCAAACAAAAGCTAACACTGATGCAAATTGCTAACACAAGATGGAGCTACAAACCGAACAAATGAATGACGTCGCAAGATGGCTTCAACACACGTGATGTAAACAAACATTATAAGTAATACCGTCGCAAATTGGCTACCATAACATGGGGCTACAATAATGTTATTATAAATTGGCTCCTATACGTGGGGCAGTTAAAGTTATGAAACCAAACAAAACAAAAGCAGCACAATATAAGATCTTCAAGTTCTAATAATTTACGTAAAAACATATTACGTAAGCACTAATTCGCTACAAATTGGCTCCCAAACGTGGGGCTCAAAACGTAAACAAGAATGTTACTACAAATTGGCTACCCAACGTGGGGCTAACAAACAAACAATAATGTTAAATACATTAACATTAAACTACTACAAATCTTAGAAAACAACACTTTCACTCCAGATCTCAACACAATCTGATCCTGTTTCTTCTTCAGGACATTTGAGTTCTTCTTCCGAGTCAGATGATTCATCAAAAAATCTCTTGCCCTTAATTTGACGCTTCCTTTTGTGATTATCAGCAAATGAAGGAGGCAGAACTGATTCATAATTCCTGATCGCCAAGTTTCTTCTCAACTGAATCCTTGTGAATTGAAAAAGATGCCTGAAGCTCAGTTAAAAACATGTAAGAGAGTCATACATTTCAACATAAGTTCTACACCTTTGGGTTTGCAGTTTTTCCACTGCTTTGCCAAACTTTTGCAAAATAAAACCCCATACTGATGTCATGAAAGCTACCTCAATACTACTTAATTTTCTAAGAAGACTTTGCTTTAGCTTCACATCTAACTCTACCACTCTCATTTTCTGAAATTGTTCTTCATGCAGAAAACACTGCTTTTCAATCTGCATTCAAACTCTTACAAGTATCCTCACGTGCACACCATTGAGTTGTTGACAGTGGCTTCAGTGTCATACTACCAGAATCAAAAAATGTTTCCAAGATGTTCCATCTACCTGCAGAATCTGCAAAGAAGGTGTATAAACCTTGAATTAACTCAAAAAACTGTATTGCAGCTGTGCAGCATGGTGCAGCTCGCGAGCCAACTAGATTCGGCAAGTGAGCTGAATATGGAATAAAGAAAATTAGAGACTTTCAGTCCTTGAGTCTTGCCTGCAATCCTGAATATACACCAGACATGTTTACTGCATTATCGTATGGCTGACTTCTACAGTTGTCAAGTTTCAGTCCATGTACGAGGGTAATCCAGAAAGTCCCAGACGTTTTGAAATAAACAATTAATAAAATGTAAATATCAACATTTATTATCTACACTTGAAAGGTACACTCTTAAGCTATTTTTCTACATAATCGCCATTCAAATTGAGGCATTTATCATACTGTGGCACAAGTTTTTCAATACCCTCTCTGTAGAAATCTGCCGACGAGATCAACCACTGGTTTACACCGGCATGCAGTTCAGTATCAAAGCCTTGTGTACCGAGCCATTTCTTCAGTGGTGGTCACTCTGCGCCAAATCCGGGCTGTATGGTGGATGGTCAAACACCTCCCATCCAAAACCATCCAAGAGTGTTCAGGTACGATTGGCCAGGTACGATTAGCCTTCATGCTAAGTTTTCCTCGACACTTATTTTATATGGCAGGCCTTAACTTTCTTAGTGTTTCACAATACCTCTCTGAGGTTATTCTTGTTTCAGAAAAGCACTCCCTTAGAGTTCCAAAACACAGTAGCCATGACCTTTCCTGCTGACAGCGTTTGCAAACACTTTCTTGGTTTCTTGGGAGAATGTGTGTGTCCCATTCCATCGACTGCTGTTTTGTTTCACAACTGACATGCTTCACCCAAGTCTCGTCCCCAGTTACGATACAATTGAGTAAAGCGTTACCATATTTGTTGAAATCTTGGAGGATGGTCAGTGCTGCAGCCAGTCTCTGTTTTTTATGGTCTTCCGTTAGGATTTTCGGAACCCACCTAGCACAAAATTTGTGGTAACCAAGCTTCTCCACCACAATTTGATGCACCAAACTCTATGAAATTTGGGGAAAATGTTCCGAAAGTTCTGTAATTGTGAAACGACGATTTTCACAAATTCTGTCATTGATTTACATTGAGATCATCAGCCATAAGGCTAGGACTACCACTGCAATCCTCATTGTGAACATTGGTAATGCCATTTTTAAAATCAATGCAGCATTGCCTAACTCGGCTTTCCTCATTATTCCCTGCCCGTAAACATCACAAAGTTGGTGATAAATTTCAATTGGTTTGTTCATTTTAGCCAACAAAAACCTAATCACAGACCGCACTTCACAAGTGGTGGGATTTTCTATTGCAGCGCAAATTATAACAACTCACAGAGAGCACAGTAAAGAAGGCACAGTTCTCAAGCTACCACAGCTGGGTACGTGCTGAATGTAGGAACATTCTGACACCAAGATGGCAGCTCTAGCCCTACTCATCGCCACGATAGGCCAAAACACCTGGACTGCCCTCGTAGTTCTAAAGAATTAAAAACTGCTTCAGAAAGTTTCTCTCCAGCACAGCCTGCATTTTTTATAAAACACAGGAATCTTTCAACTGAGAGCCCATCTTCAGTTACGTATCTAATGATTATACTTAATTGGTCATAATAGGATATATCTTGTGTAGAATCTACAATAACTGAAAAATATTTAGAAGAAATAACTTCATTACCTATCGTTTTGGTCACTAATCTACCCTTAAGACGCTCGTATTAAATCTTCTGAAGTTACCGGTGACAAGCATGAAAGTAAATTCATTTCTGGGGCTATTACCAAACCTTGCTGTATGGCCAGCCAAAAAAAGAATCATACTCTGCAATTAATTCCACACACATCATGAAATTTCCATTTTTCACAGAGCCAAACATCTCTTTATCTCCATGAAATGTTAGACCCCTAGAAGCTAGCTTCTTAACTACAGAAATAACTCTTTTTAGGACATTTTCCCAATATGTAACTTCATGTTCATGCTGGATGAGCAACCAAGCATTTGTCAATTCTATTCATCTCATTTCCTCTGTTTTTCAATTTTAACAAGCAGTCTCTGTGAGAGATAACATTTTCATGCTCAGTTATTCGTATTCTAGCATGGCTCCAATCACTGAAACCAGATGTTGCAAATTGAAATGCACAGAGCAACAATCCTTGGCTTGTGGAATATAAAAGGTATTCACAGCTGATAATTTCCCCATTCACCAAAACCCTCTGAAACAGTTTTTTGCTGCAAAACCGCTTAGATCCGTTGGTGTATCGCCGTAAGGACAGAAAAAAATCAGCATTTTTGTTTTAATTAACCAAATAATCCAGTGTCTGGTTAGTGTTTTCCCAATAAAATGGGTCATTACTGGGAACAGAAAAATCCTCTGCTTTAGAGAATGTAGATTCTTGACATCCTTCTGAACTTCCGCATTCTATTTACTGTTTAGAAATCTTAATTTCGCCTGCACTTTCAGAGTTACACTGTTCATTGTTACTGTTTTGAACCACAACTTCACCTGAATGTTCAGAGCTGTACAATTCACTTTTACTTTTACCACTAAAATACGAGTCCAATAGAGGTATTTTCTGTAAAAGTTTACCATCCCTGCATCTTTTTTCTTCAGGTTTCTTTCGATATGCAGCACAATTTAACCTAGATCATTCATCCATACCACTACCGTGAACAAACCCCTCAACCAAAACAAACAAAAAAAATCAATCTGCGATGTAGAGTGTTGGAAACTGAACATACTTTGATTATATCAAGCATAGAACCAACTTCACTGTACCCTAATTAATATCTTAATTTTAAGTTAAGAACCATGTGGAACGATGAACCCACCAAGCCGCTTGGGTTGTGTATGATGTCAACATAACCATGAATGGATGAATATACATATCTCATAGGCTACGTCAAGGGTGGCAAAAATGCCTTCCTTCCACGAGTCACCAAATATGCAACATGCACTGCATCACTCAGCAGCATATGAAAAACAAAGGGACAGTGGCAGAGAGGGAATGGCGCCTACGAGTCAAAATGACTCGCGAGTCCCGTTTTCGCCACCTCTGAGCTACGTGATTATGTGGAGAGCTATCTCATACTGTAGCCTACAAGATTAATGCGCTCGTATACAGAAGACATTATACAGGTGGACCAATAGTAAAATATGAGTTTAATGCCAGGTAGAAATATTTGTCAACACTTTGTCAATAAATTACTGAATACCTGAAAGCTAATGTAATGCACATTAAAATTATACTTAAAAATAATTTTTCGATGGCAACATTTTGCCACCCTGTGCAGTTGCACATTATGCACATGCCTAAACATGGCCCTGTTTAGTTGGTTGCAGGATGTGGAAGAGGATTTGAGGGAGTTAAGTGTGAGAGGGTGGAGAAGGAAGGCACAGGATAGGTGGGAGTGGTTTGAACTAACTGAGGAAGCCCTGGCCCTACATGGACTGTAGTGCTAGCAATGAATGACGAATTCAGGCATCTGCATTGATGACATTTTGTAAAAAAAACAGCAAAAGTTCAATACTTTTTGCTCTTGCTATATTTTTGCTATGTTGTACTTCCACTATATTATCATTTTCTAAATACTAGACATTTATAAAATTAATTTGAAATTAAATATTTTCAATAACTCACATTTGTAAAATTTGAAAATTCATTAATACATATACAAAACAATTGTTTATTAACTAAAATTGAGCAATAACTGCACTACAATTTCTTTATATTGCCACTTTAAGCTTAAAATAAAGTTTTAAGACATGTAAAATAAACCATTTGGAACAAGAAATATTTTCCATTAGCATATCAAAATTCATTAATTACAAATAAAAAAATTAATTTATTCACAAAAATAAATTGACATTAGTATATTATTTGTCCTCTTTGTTTTATATTAACTGAAAGAAAATTGTGGATTTTTAGGTCTTCATAAATTTGTTGCCTTAAGGAAGAAAGTGAAGGTAATGAAAATATAGATTAGTTGTTCTGCTACTTCAATAAGACTTGCCTTAATTATTGTGTATGTGAATTATTCCATAAAAGGTACACAAAATTTACTTTTTCAATGAAATAAGCCTTTACAACTAAAATTATATTAAAATGTTTCTTCCGTGCATAGAACCACTTCATATGCAAATGACATTTTGAGGCGGTATTTTAATGCCTAAATGATATTAATTGTGTTTTATTATAATTAAATTCAATAACAGCCCACCTTGAAAACAATATGTGTATAATTATTATTTAAATTGTATGTAAAGTAATTGTAAATACTTATTTTTATTGTAAACGTATTTATTAATATTATGTAGATGTTTATATACTCTAATAGTGCGAGGGCTGTGAGAATGATGTGTTTTGGAGTGTTGATAATGAGGTAATAATGTAATTTCTGTGACAATAATGTGTCTGGAGTTTTAAAAAAAAATACTGGTCATGAAAAGATCGGTAGTGACGTAAGTTTCACTTACAGTTTGGAATTAGCCAATCAACAGTAAAGAAAAGTTTTATTTTGAATACTTAAATTCTATTGGACTAGAATTAGCCAATAAGAGACTGGCATTACCGAAGCTATAAGATTTTTACCGTTGAATTTAGTCAGTCGCGGGTAAGATGTTGTAGAGTACGGATGGTGAAAATTGTGTTCTCCGCTAGAATGTATAAAGTGCTCACAGTTTTCTTTTATAAAGTGTTGTGTTTATAAATGTGCAAGTATAAAAAGAAATAAAAAAGAAGTGAAATTCTGTGACGTCTTTTAATTTTTGTCTTATCACAACCTGAAAAGACTTGTGTTTCTATAGTGCAACTGAAGCAGCTGAGGCAGATTTATTTATTAATATTACGTAACACAAGCATCATCTTCACTATAAAGTTTGGCATCCCAAGCATCAACCAACTTCAAAGTGTATCTTCATTACGTAACCTAAATACATTTTTAAAGTGACACACATACATAGGGATTCTCACATCTCATATCCAGCATCCAGCTAAATAACTTTTTCAAAGTTGGCAACAAACATACTTCTTCAAATTACAACTGTGGGTCAAACTCCTCCAAACAACTACGTAACCTATAAACTATCGCAAATTGACGCCTCAACAAGGAGCCATCATCATAACTACTACAAATTGGCTCCTCAACAAGGAACAACCATAATAACTCCCGCAAATTGGCGCCAAAAACGTGGGGCTTACAAGAAACATCTCACAACAAAAACACATCACCTAAAAATCTCCCGCAAATTGGTCTCCAAGCGTGGGGCTTAATATACAAACTGCAAATTGAATCAACATTAACTACCGCAATTTACATAACTTTCATCTGATATATTGATAACTTGCATACAATATACTCTATTACTTTGACCTATATGTATCCTTATACCTTTTCAAAAATGACTGAAAGGTTGAATATATTGAATTAACTTGTTCTAATCACAAACAAATGACATAATAGTATTTGAATAAACTGTGAAGTCCAAACTACTATTTGACGAGATCTGAATTTACAGCAGAAAAGATACATTAAAAATTACATAAATAATGCCAAATTAATTTTCTCTCCTCAAATAGACATAATACATTTTGTAATGACATTCTCAAGTAAAAAGCAGCATGCAATAATTATTTACCTTGAAAGCAAGTATGTCCTTCTTCCTTGGAGTGGTTTCAAGAACAGGATAATTTACTATATTTTCTGTAGTAAGGGTAGTATCTGCAGGCAAGTTCATTCCATTCATTTCTTTGTGTCCATTAACTACACAAGTTTCTTGTGTCAAATTTTCAACTTTTTTAGTTTCATCATCCTTTGAAATAATGGTGATAGTTTCAGTTTTTATTGGTTTCTTACGTTCATATACCACTGGTGTTGAGCTCCAACCTAAGGAAAGCAGTTTTGAAAATGCACTGGCATCTGGAACATCTGGTTTTACATCCCACTGTGTAGGCTGCCTTGCAGTATTCTGTTCCAAAGAAGTGCTCTTTAACTTATTTGCCCCGTTTTCTTTTGATGAAGTAAATGAAGAATTTAGTGTGGTTGAAACCGTAATAGGATCTTCTGATATCACTGCTGATACATTCTCTGTTACTGTGGTGTTTACACTATTCTCCAAAGTTTCCATTACTGTAGTATTTGCAGAAACCTTTGTACTACTATCCTCAACACTCTCTTCAACATCAGCAAATCTAATATGTTTGCGTGAGAGTGTCTGACTTTCTTCTGCTTTCATCTCAGAGCTAGCAAAGTTCTTAACAGATGTGTTGTTTTGAGAATCTAACTTTTTAACTTTGCTTTTCTTAAGGGTTCTTTTCCTTTTTCTTTTCCGTTTGTTTTCAAACGAAGCTTCACTTCGTGAAATAGATGAGTTTACAGGAACTATGGCTTGAGAGAATCTGAACAGTTTGTCAACAGCTTCACCCCCAAGACTAATATACTCTTCAGTTCTGTTTTCTGTCTGGGCAACAGCACCTCCCTTAGAACTGAGCACATCTGGACAATGCAAAGAGTTATCTTGTTTTACAATCTGTTCATTAGTTTTGCTGTATGTAAATGCATGAGCAACTTCACCTTCAGTTGCTTTTAACACTTCCATAAGATGACCTACTGCATATTTTTTCAAATGCTTGTTATTCTTGTCATATTTGCAACTATTTTGTGTTGCTCCTGAGTTCTCCTCTCTTTTTCCTTGCTTCAAATTTTTCTCCTCTTTATTGGTTTTAATTTGCTTATGTTCATAACATGTTTCAATTTCTGGAGCTTTCATAGAGGTTCTGAGGCTTTCTTCTGTTTGGCACTCATCTGAGGAAACTAACAAAGATGAACAATTCACCAACATTGAACCCTGCTCACTCTCAAGGTTACCTGTTGTATCTGGATTAAATATTTCATTATCATCTCCTTCCTTTATGTTTGAAAGGTCAGCAATGAAATCACAAGCTTCAGTTTTATATTTGCTCCTTTTCTGTTTCTTTTCATATTTGGAATGTTCCTCCTTTTTATATTTTTTCTTTTTCTTCCATTCTGAGTACTCTATATTCTTTTCTCCTGGTTCTGCAATATCAGCAGTGCCATCATTGAAACCAGCTTCACAAAATACCCTGAAAAGTTAAAGAAACATAATTATATAAAGCCAGACATAGATAAACAATAAAATGATAGTGAACATCCCTCTTCTGCTTGCAACACCCTTGCTTCTGAGCAACGGAACCTGTAAAACCTGTAGTAATCTCCAAAGACTAATACATTTAAAATACTTGATGTGTTACACTCATATGACTTCTCTACCCTTTTTATATCCTTTCTAAAACCTTTCTTACAAAAGCTTATTTTTCTATCTGTTTCATGTTAAAATTGTGGCGGTATTTTAATAACGGGTTCTTTTTTTTAATTTTATTTGAGCTATGAGTCCTCTATTTAATCTTAGGGTAGTGTTACAGTTAAGATTCCATGACAAATAAATTTAATGCAAGTATTTCATTTTTAATGCATGAATTTTCTTTTATTATAAATTTTCTTCCACATTTATAATTAACTTATATTCATTATATTTCAAGCCAACCTATTACATTATGTATATATCCAGAAATATAACAAGGTAAGAACTGATTAATGCAATCAGTACTGGAATGGTACTCTACATGATTGGAATGCTGGTAGAATACTGGTCTGCACAGTCTGAATGCTGGTAAGATACTAACTTATTTGTACAAGGAGGAGAATGTTATTTACTCCTCCTTGGTAATGCTTTTTGTTTTATTAAGTTTTCTTTGTAGTAGAAATAACACATTTGTTAATTCCATGGCCATATAGAGTATTTTATGTAAATTTTCTCTATTTACAAAATTAATTAAAAGTTGGCCACGATATACTTTAAATTGCTGTTTTATTAATAAATGAGTCTAATTTCTGGATATATATGCATTAATAAAGAACATATTCATAATCAAATAAATACAATAATCATAATAATAACACTAAAGATGTGTGAATAATACAATACATAAATGCATGCTATATTATAACAAACAATTCCTTCATCAGCTATTTCATACTTACACAGGTAAGTAAAGTATGTTGTTAAATAAATGTTTCTACCACAAATGCTTCTAGTGTTTTCAATTCAAATTTATTAATAATAAATTTAAGTAAAATCACAACCCCTTTGTGTTTTAATTTTTTAACTGTTTATGCCTTGTTTATATGTGAATTTGACAAAGAAATCTGATGTTACATGTGATTTTCTTTTATATTTTCTTCCATGTTCTTCAGTTTTGGATAACCACTGTTGAAGTTTTGATTTTTATCTAAAATACAGTTCAATTAGGTGTAAATGTTTATTCATATTTCAACATATTTGTTTTAACCCAAGTATACCTTTATATCAACAGCAATGTACAGAAGTGTACATTATATCATTTATATTTATTCCTATTATCACATTTTTAACCTTATGATTTCAAGGTGCTACTTATTTTGTGAGAAAATTAAACATATCATTTTTATTTATATACATTTTATATTATCGTAGCACCATTTAAAATCTTTTGCAACTCAAAATCTATCCAAAATTAAGAATTCCCACATTTATATTCACATAACTCATAAAAGCTAAATTCTCCATTAATAATTCTGATTTGCCACTTTATTACCAATAATTCTTTATTCTATCATAAAAAAATTCCTTTCACTTATAATCTCACTTGATATTAAATTAATATATTTTTACGTGATGGCAGTAATAATTTTATTATATATACAATATGATTTTCAAATGCCTTTAAAATTGCCATCCTTTAATTTGACTGATCTTCCACTAAGTATTACGTTTACAAACTAACTTGGGATATTATTTGTGTATTACTATTAAGAATGGTTACATTTACATATTTCCATTTTATTTATATTGTATTTGAAGATATTAAACTTACCATAAATATATATTCTCAGCAGATGATCATAAGTTATCCTCTCCGTAAGTCTCATATGCATGGTTACCATATCAAAGTTTTCAAACATTTACAACATATTTTTTTTTAATTATATCTCTTTAAAGGGTTCTAATTTATTCTTATTATAGCTTCCTAGGGTCTTTCTGTTTAGATTCTGTAAGTCGAACGTGTGGCATCCAAATTGTTTTATGATTACCAACGGTCCTGTACACAATAATTCCATTTTATAATTTCTTTTCACTGAAGCTTTCGAAATATTATGTTTCTTTAGAAAAACCTTGTCTCCTATTTTAGTATCCATTTATTTTGGAATCTTTTAACTCTTTCCCTTTTCTTATTTCCTTTTTCCTGCAATCTTATGAGTGCTAGTTGAAATTTCTCCTTTTCAGTTAGTTCTCTTTGCACTGCCATGATCATAGGAAAGTCAATGATTAAAGTTTTAGGCTTCTTGTTTAACATCAATTCCGGAGCAATTTGGTGGTGGTATTTATGGTGTTGTTTATGATTTCTTCATATATTCACACTTGTTCAACCCAGGTGTGATCTCAGGATTTTATGCCACTGCACTTGACCTTGATCTTGTTTTCCTGTGTGTGTTAGTTATTCGTATGTTGTTACTGTATTTTGTGTCTGACTTCGTTCTGTATGTCTGGATCTTCCTTATATATCTTGTATTCCTTGTGTTTGTCACTCTATGACTCGTTAAATATTCTCGGGGTATTGTATGACTAATTTTTCCCGGAAATTTTGCAATCTACTGTTATGCGTTACTACATATTTTTGCTGTATGCGTCCTTCCCTTCACAACTTTTCTTTTTTTGAGTTTCTCATTTTGTTATTATCAGACAAGCTGTGTGCTGTGTTCTAGTGTAGTGCATTGTTTGCATAACATGTGTTATATGTGTGTATAAGTGGGTTATCGTTTTTTGAGATTTATTGTTTTGCCATGTCATCAATATTTTCATTTGATTCATAATTTTCATTACTAATTTGCAATGCATTTACAAACCTCTTTATTCTCTCTAGATTTTCTTGTTTTTTCTGGAATTTTTCTTCTAACATTTTCAGCTGTTCATTTACTTCTTTGCCTAGTTCTACATTACTGTGCCATATTTTTTATCTCTTCTTGTTGCAACTCCATTGCATTTGATACATCTTTAATATCAGCATAACTATATATTTCACATTTTCACTATTTAAAATGTCTTTTCTTACTACTTCTGCTTCATTACACAATAATTTCCTGACCTCCTCTGTTTGGTTCATCTCAAAATTGTTGACATGTTTTTGTAACTTCAGTTTCCTCAGCTAATTCTGTTCTTATACTACTGACTTTGTTTTCTATACTATTTGTATATTCTAGCATTCCATTTCTATACTTGGCTATGCCTTCCTCAAATATGCTCTTATTTTTCATTTCAATTTCCAAATTACTCATTTTATTACTAACAGCTTCAATCTTATTTTCAAAACTATGTTTTACTTCTTTAAATTATTGTAATGATTTTCATGTATTTTTACATTCCTTTCTTCCGTTTTTTATTTCTTGCTTTAACTCTATTACTTCAATTTTCCTTGTATCTGAATCTTCCTTTCTTCTTTGTTCTACCCTCTTCTAACTCTTGTTCTTTCCTACTTCTTTCTATTTTTTGTTTTAATTATGCCATTTCAAATTTTCTATCTGAATCTTTTTTTATACTTTGTACTATCCTCTGTCCCAAATCATGTTCTAATTCCTTTCTACTTTGCTTCATTTTCTGTCCTAGCTCATGTTCTAAACTATTTCTCTCAGACTCCTCCATTTCTCTGCTCCTATTATTCTTAGACTTCTTCATAAATCTATACAAATCCTCTAATGTTAATCCCATTCCTTTTTCCTGATCTGTTTCTTTTGACACTTCCTACTTCTTCCTTAGCTGATCCTACTGAATTTTGAATGTTCATCTTGGACGGTAATATTTTCTTATTCCTCAATATAAAAATTTTAAAAAATCTTTACCCTACTATGTGATGTCTTCTACTCTTGCAATCCTCTTCACCTCGCTGCAATCCTTGGCTGTCCGATGATTGTCATCTTCTTGTCTTCGTCTCATCGTCTTTCTTCTAGTCAATGTACCCCACCATTCTGTTGCCACTCATCCTTCAATCTTCTTTAGATTCATGTTGTTGTGATGCCTTCTAGTTGTATTGTCCTTTTTATATACATATATTTTTTTAATTAGAATCTTCCACTAAATTCACACGTCCCACATTGAGAAAGCCAAATGCAGTGGTTATTTCAGTAAAAACTGTCGGATTATTTTTTTTAATTGTATTCGAGCTATGAGTCCTCTATTTAACCTCAGGGCATTGTTACAGGTAAGATTCCATGACAAATAACGTTAATGCAAGTATTTCTTTTCCCAACAAAAATTTTCTATTTATTATCAAACAATTTTCTTTCACATTTATAATTAATTTATATTCTTCATCATATTTCACATCGACTTATTAAATCATTATAATCCAGAAATATAACAAGATAAGAGCTAGTTAATGTAATCTGAGTGCTATTGGAATGATAATCTACATAACTAGAATGCTACAGGTCTGCAAAGTCTAAATGCTGGTAAGATACTAGCTTATTTCTACAAGGAGGTGAAAGTTATTTGCTTCTCCTTGGTAATGCCTTTTGTTTTCTTAAGTCTTCTTTGTAGTAGAAATTACAAGTCTGTTTATTCCATGGTCATATAAAGTAATTTACATAAAATTTTCTCTATTAACAAATTTAGTTAAAGTTGGCCATGATATACTTTAAATTGCTGTTTTATTAATAAATGAGCCTAATTTTTGGAAACATATGCATTAATAAAGAACATATTCATAATCAAAGAATAAACACAATAATCATAACAAAACCAAAAATGTGTGAATAATACAATACATAAATGCATACAACATTAATACAAAACTCTTACATCAGCCATTCCATACGTACACAGATAAGTCAAGTATGTTGTCAAATAAATATTTCTTCTGCAAGATAAACACAAAACTTGTTTCATGCACATTTCATTATAGGGGGATACAGGAGGCTGATGCGAGTCACTTCTTTATAAAACACGTTTTTAAGATATTCATTTGAAATTCGACTCTTTCTATGGCACCATGACAAACAAAAGAATAGTTTAGCACCTCAAAAGATGTATAAAGTATTGGAAAATTCAAAGTAACAACAAATATCTCAGAAATGGTCAATATTGTTTATATAAATAGTGTTTTGACAATTTCTACACTTTTCATGAAGTCAGAACACTCCAGTGACTAGTCAAAATTCTCCTTGATTAAGTGTGATATTAAATATGCAGTTGTGAGAAAAGTACTTGCAACATAATATGCCTAATAGATAAGTTGGCCTACATTAAAATCATCTCCCGAGACATCTCTCAGCCAAATGTTTGGTGTGAAATCAAAGTTGGAGCCCCTAAAATGTGGAGTGTCACCTGTATGTATTGAACCAAATAATCTCTTTTAAGTTACTACTTCACCTATTAAGCTAGAAAATAAAACGTCACAAAAAATGCACAAATCAAAATTTACATTTGTGCAAAATTCTGCTAGTACAAAATGTTATAAATTATACAGAATGAGGGTTTTAAAAGTGAAATATGTGTATATTGAATTGAAGCCAACAGTAATCTACTAAATGAAATTTTATTATTTTTTTTAAATTAACTTTTACACATATAGATCCACACATTCCATATCATATCTGTCAGCAGTGTCAAACTGTCAGTATTGATTTGCATATTTTGCATTACATTATTTCACATTAGAATACATCGGTTTTTATACATACTCCACGTGCTGAATGCCTTTTCAAAATCAAAGTCGTTGCAAGATGGCCCTTCAATATTAATTATCAGAAGTTTGCTAACTCTTCCTACATAAACGCGATTTCTGATTTCTGTTTTTATATTGTTCATGCAACTAAACCCTTGGTTACAGTCAACTGTGTGCAGGGGAATAGTAGCAGTGTATTCTATAATTAAATCCATAAGAGGGAATTATTCACTCATCTTATTACGGAGGGTTGCCCCACTTAAGCTTGGACGTTTTTACTTATGTTTTTTCATGCCGAGATTCCCTTTCGCCACCACCTATTGTGTTCAGTGTGATTTCCACTATGGCTCTGCAGCACAATTTCCATTGAAGAAGGCTGTGTCTAAGAGCAGAAAGGGATATGTTAACCCACTCCTCCTGGCAGACTTTCCAGAGTCCTTCAATTGTGGTGGGATGCCGAGAAGCAAGGCGCTGTTTCAGCAGATCATATCAGCAAAAATCCAATGGCAAGGCATCTGGTGACTTCACAGGGATCCTTTTAAATGGTATCACATTGACACCGTTTCAATAGCTTTACGGCGGTAGTAATGCTAGGAAGAACAAGAAGTGTGACTGGATGCTTTATCCATGTGGATCCAAACATTTGGGGCATTCTCACCATACAACCGAGGAATCTCATCAAAAATTGGGTCCATAACATTACTTTGATAGTAGGCTGCATTAATTTTTGCACTGTTGGCAACTCTGTAAATGCCGAATTTTCCCTGAGAGCAATAACCTGCAACCACCATGAATCCCTTGGAAAACTTTTCCTTGTTCTCGTGAATAAAGTTGGAGTGCCCCTTTTGGCCCACTTGATGGTAATAAATGGCTCAGGGTTTTTGTGTCACCTAGATAAACCCATTCTTTGTCTAAAGAAAATACCCATTGCTACTTTTCACCTGCCAGGTGTTGTTCATAGAGTTTTCTTGCATTGGTGAAGCGTTCTCTTATTTCTGCTCTTTCAAGGCATATCAGGTGCTTTATGGTGCCGTTCTAGACCCAAATTGCTGTGTATTATTGATAGACGGTCCCTTTGGATATTCCAGTGTTGCTGGAAATGCTACTATGGGTTGGTGGGTTTTCTTGAGCCACTGTTGCACTCACCTTGGCTACTAGTGCTTTAGGTCGTGTTGGTTGTGGCCTTTTTCTTGCTAGTTTTTTTGAACAGTGAGCTACAGATGGGAATACATTTTTATGCAGCTGTGTTATACATCCTACACATGCTTATTTATGGTAAGACCTTGTTTGCACTTTTCCACTTCATTGAAAGTCTGTAACCAGCATCGGAAAGCCCAAGAATGTACCCCTGCCACAAGTCAGTGATTTTTGAAACCATTACAAGTAAACTTTGCCTCAGACTGGCCCAGCAGACATCGGTCACTCACAGTGAGCTGATGCAATAATAAACATAAGCAGTTTGACCAATGACAGGAGTGGGAGGCGATTCAAGGTCGTCCAAGCTTAAGTGGGACAACTCTCTGTAACATAAATGAACTCTACCGGCTCTTTGAAATGCATTCCATTGCATCTACTGTTCAACACCTTCTTAAACAATGCCCATTCCATAACAGATCATTTAAATTCATAGATGTGGCACAATTAATTAATGGACATATTTCTGTGATTTCGTTATGCCATCATTTTTGTAGTTTTTAGGATACAGTATATTAAATACTCCTCCTATCTTATCTAAATCTCCTAGTCTCTCATTTATCTAATAATTTGCAAATCGTGGACTTAACAACACTTATATGCTGCAATTAGTCCTGTATTATGTTTCCACGAAACTTGAATTCACCTTCTTGAAATTCTGGAAGTACTTTATAAATAAAAGAACTGTAATTTGGACCAGGTTTCGATTTAAGGTCCTCAAGCCCTCGTATGCATGAGTTTACGCAAATCTGCATGCATTCTGGATCTAAATTTTACTTTTGATAAGTCAAACACAATTTTTTAAAAGACATTTTTCATAAAAGACAACAGTGACAAAAATTTTAGACACTTTACATTTTTTAGTAAGCCAGCAGCTACTGGTCTTTTTATCTTTTTCCAGCACAGAATTCCACTTTACATATTGTGAATTTACCACCTCTCCCAATGAGACCCAGCGAATGGCAAAAGTTTTAATATGTTTTTTTCCCTGGCTCATTGAGTATTTCTTGCATATCTGTCAATGCCTTGGAATTCTTTAGTGACTGTTCAAAGTAGCTATATATTCTGTTTAGAGTACCTTGAAACTCCACAAGGTCCGAAAGTATTCTGCTGCTTGACTAACTACTAGAGCTAACCGATGGGCCACGCAATACATAGATAATATATGGGGGTAATTGTTTTTTAAAAAGAGTTGCCACCCCAGATCGACTGTCATAACAGATGCACCATCATTAACAATTGAGGAGCACTTGCTCTTATCATTGCCATGCCTATCAAAAATTCCTATATTAATATATATCTCTTGCAGTATATCCTGTTAGTGGACAGTGTTAAGTAATGCATGTACATATTCCCCTTCTGCACTATTTTTCACATACATGATTAGAGTTTCAGTTTGCATAATGTCAGTAGACTCATCTATCGTAATTGAATACCACCTGGCTGATTTATTTTTGATAAAATATCATCAGTAAATATTTTACACACTGCATCCTCCATATCATGAATACTATCATAACTTTCATAATTTGCATTGCCACTGAAAGTTAATTTGGTCGAAGAAAGACATCCTAAGTCTATATACAGTTCTTTTAATATGGAAACTTTCTTGTAGCAATATTTTCCTTTGTCATTGTGTAAACGATTTTCATAGTGGCTACTACACTTTCCTCAGCGTTTTTACAGAATGCAGGCGAGGCTTTGACAAAATTTGGTGCCTCTAACAACTCTCGAACTGAATTCTTATGGTCTGCTGAGATTACATGCCTCCTTAATGTATCAACTTTGACAACATGATATCCTGAATGTAAAAGAAAAATAAAGTACATTTAGTGGTCACGGATTTATTCATATCTAGCTTAGAACCAAAGTAAGATATGGAATCCAAATTATTAGAGAATAATTTAGAACTGCATTAACAAATTAATTAGGTCGACTTTATAATCAGATACACTTGAACCAGGAGCATTTTCTTTTTTCAGGGAACCTAATTTGAGTTAGATATAAAGAATGATTTTATAATTATCATATTAAAACACTGTTTTAAACTGTTAAGTTCTTGTGTTTGTTGTGAATATTAATACTACAGCTTACCTAATGATGATACCAAACAGTTCTTCTTTTCCGTGTTCTCGCACAAACTACACATAAATAATGAAATTTCTCCAGAATACTGCACTTTGCACCACTTATATAACACTTTCCACTTTTCCACAATTGTTTATTTGGTATGCCTATTTTAGTATCAGGTTTAGTTTTTTTGTATGTCCATTTTTAGTTTCACTGGGACTAGGACTTCGTTCCCTTTTCTTCCTTAAAACAAATTTATCCATCACTTCTTAAAAGCACACACATACACAGTTACATTTGACAAGAATGAGTGAACCACGCAGACCAGATCAGAAATGAGCTCCACTAGCTGGAGGGAAAGCCGCATATCGTTTGTTTCCATGACAGATTGTTACGGCTTGTTGAAAGGTTGTGTTTTTAGTCTCTTACAAAGAAGCAGTATATCGTTTGTTTCTGTGGCAGATTGTTGTTGCCTTTTTGCAAATGCTGCTTTAAAGTTTGTTGCCTTCTTCGACTTTGAGTAGCAAAAAGCAACTTTAACTTACACCCTGCTTCACCATGAATTTGTTAATGATTCTGGTGAAGTCTTATCAAAGCACACCTCAGTGATTAAGGGGAAGGGACCTATGAAAATTCTATTTTTACTTTCCCTATTACTTACCTATAGTAAGTAGAGAAAGTATTGCATTCCACCCAAGAATTCAATATAGAGATTTCACTGGGAAAAGATGCTCAGAGACTTAATGAATAAAAACAAAGAAAGCATTTTTAGAACAAGGGGTGGGTGGAGGGTGGGTGTGTGTAGCATAACTAAAAACAAAATGTCCAATAAATACCAAACTTAGTGTTTAAGTTCAGTATCTTCCAAAGATGCGATACAAAATTGTTCAAGAAAATCCCCCATTCCAAACTACCTTTTATATGGAAGTTTTTCTGTTATTTTTTAATTTCTAAAAAATGGCTGTAACAATTTTGATTAAAATTCCATATATTCAACATATTTACATGAACAAATGAAAGTATATCTTGAATTTTCTTAGAAAGCCTGTAAACTCATCTTCGTTCAGAATGAATTCTGTATAACTTGTAAGCTTTAAAAGATAGACAAGAACCTACTACAAAAAAAAAATGTAAATCTCAATCTAAGGTACAAATTTCCATATTTCTGAAAATTTTACTGTGATTGCATTGCCGTTAAATTAATATGAATATCAAATTTCATTTAAATTAGACAAATACTTTGCAAGCTATTAATTATTTCATAAATTTTATTATGTAAATCTATCGCATAATCAAAATGATCCACGCGCCTCAAAAGTTGAGAAAATTAGTTGGTGTATTTTTTAAATTGGAGCTTTAAACTGCATTCATAAATAGTATGTCTTGAAAGTTCAGTATGTTTTGTTGAGTGAATTATCATAATTTTTTTAACATGTTAGAAATTTAATCTCTAAAATGAATCATTTTTGATAAGAATTTTTTTTTTTTTGGGGGGGGGGATGATTATTGGTGTCAGCATATTTCGGTAACATAGAATATTACAACGGATACCACTGCAGAATCTGAGAAATTTTATCTGTATTTAAAGAAAAACTGAGGTGTGTGTTAAATTTTGAACATGTAAAAATGAAGTTTTGAGAAAAACACTGATTTATAAAATATTAGATTAGATTAGATTAGATTGTATTCTGTGAGTTCACTAGCAGCCATAAAGACTTGTGAACATAGAACATGTCAAGGAAATGTACAAAAATTATATATAAACATAAATATTACATAGAATATGGAACATTTGAAATAAAATACAAATACTATATGCGTGTTAAGGAAATGTACAATAAAGTTACATATATACATAAATATTACATAGTATACAGAACATTTAAAATAAAATAAGGACATATTATATACAAAATGAAACAAATCAAGTGTAATTTATTACAGAGTTGTATACCTCCTTACTGTTATAAGGTTAACATATGTATAGGCAAGAACAGTTATTTTAACATTCACTAGGATTTTACCTTTGTTAGTCTGATCATTTTGTTCTATTTGATGTGTAATGCATAGCATTTACTGTCAGTTCTTAATATACATACATTTAAATAGCTTCATTAATTCTAGAGCAGATATCAAATATGACTGGCAATTGTCATTAATATTTACTAATACTACTTACAGAGCTATATAAGTATTATCAGTAGGATAATTTGTCATTAAGATAATCCTGTACAGAATAATATGCTTTTGAGCATAGGTACTCTTTAACAGCAGTTTTAAAGACATTGAAGTTGTCAACTTTTCTCTTAAGATCATTAGGGAGAGTATTAAATATTTTTATGGTCTCATAATATACACCTTTCTGGAAGCAAGAAAGCTTTGTACTGGGACGATGGATGTTACCCTTTTGTCTAGTGTTTATCTCATGAATTTCCATGTTTGTAATAAATGTGGTTCGATTGCATACATAGAATTTTAAGATTGAAAATATATACATGCAAGGTAGGGTTAATAACTTTAGTCTTCTAAAAAGATGTTTGCAAGAGTGTCTGCTATGAGTGCTGGAAATGATTCTTATAACCTTCTTTTGCATGAGGAATATTCGTTGACTTTCTACCGAATTTCCCCAAAATAATATTCCATATTCAATGATAGAGTTAAAATATGCATAGTATACTAATTTAAGTGTATCTATAGAACTGACATTTACCAATGCTCGGATAGCATACCATGCAGAACTGAGTTTGGGTATGATATACCTAATGTGAACTTTCCAATCTAAATATCTGTCTACTTGGAGGCCCAGAAATTTAATGTTGTCTATTTGTTCTAGTGACATGTCATTAATCCCAATTTCTATTGGAGTGTGTAGTGATCGATGGGTTATAAATTTAACAACTTTTGTTTTGACTAAATTTACAGATAATTTGTTAGCTTTAAACCAGTGTGACATACAGTTCAAAACATAATTCAATTTAATTACACACTCATTCAAATTTTTACTAGTCACCAGAACACTCGTGTCATCAGCAAACAGAATTATACTTGCAATATCCTTTATATAAAGTGATAGGTCATTTATATAGATCAAAAATAATAAAGGTCCTAGGACTGAACCTTGGGGCACTCCATGTGTTACTGTTTTCCATTTTGATGTTTTCCATGTTTTCCAAATTCAATATCATTGACAACTTCAACACTTTGTTTTCTTTCATTTAGATATGATACAAACCAACTTAGAGTTTCATTTTTTAGTCCATAGAATTTCAATTTTGCTATCAGAATATCATGATTAACACAGTCAAATGCCTTTGCTAAGTCACAAAAAATCCCACCTACATGCATTTTTTTGTTTAATGCAGTTAACACTTCATGAGTAAGTTTATAAGTTGCATTATTGGTCGACATTCCTTTTCTGAACCCGAACTGATCCCTGACAAGTATGTTGTTACATTCAAGGTATTTATAAAGTCTATTAAACATCACCTTTTCAAGAACCTTTGAGAAAATTGGCAAGAGAGATATTGGTCTATAATTTGAAACATTATTGTGTTTGCCTTTTTTGAAAAGTGGTTTAACAATGGAAAATTTCATTCTGTCAGGGAAAATTCCTGACCTTAGTGACTCATTGCACAAATAACTAAGGGGAGTGGAAATTTGAGATGAGCATGATTTTAAGACTTTTATTGTTATTTCATCATAACCAGAAGAGTTTTTTGTTTTGAAAGAGTTAATAATTTTGTTTATTTCAGAAGGTGTTGTCAGGCTAACTTTAAATTCAGGCACTTCATTAGTGAAATTTGATCTTAGAAATTCCAAAGCTGCCTCTTTACTTCCAAAATTAATACTCATTTTGTTTTTATTTAAAGGTGAGTCGAAATTGTTACACTAACATCACTTAAGTTTACTCACTTAACATGTTTCGGGAAACCGTTGTTCCCATCCTCAGAAGGTTAACTCATTTTGTTTGTTACATCCAAAAAGAATTTGTTAAATATTTCTGCAACTTCATGAGGTTTACTAATTTCTTGATTATCAATGTTTAGTGTTATCAAGTCATTTTGTAATGAGGATTTACCGGCTTCTCTTTTTATTATATTCCAAGTAGTTTTTATGCTGGGAAACAGTGAATTGTATGCTTTGCATATCAGAACTCTTCTGATTTATAATCCTGTGTATTTGTACTTCTCTTTGTGTCCTTTTTATGTACTTTTGTGCCCTTTTTGCCACCTGCAGATTCTTTCTTGTCTGTAGCAGCAAATCTCCTCTCGTTGAGTCATGTTGTATCAAGGTGTGATTGATCTTTAAAGGACACTGGGGCTGAATTTTGTAACTTTTTTGAAAGCTATTTACTGGAAAATTTGTACATTTAATTAATGAGTAAATAGAGAAAGCTCAAAGCCGTAGTTAAATAGTTTCTCAGATAATACAATTACATATTTTTCATCAGCAAAAAAAAAAAAAAAAACTTTTCCAACTACCATGCACATTCACATTTGTCAGAGAAGTATGATAGTGGCATTTTCTTATAGTTTAGTACAATGAAAAGAAATCTAAGCATTTGACTGAAGTTGCTATTATTTGTATAGAAATAAATTTTTGTTTTTATGAAGTTGATGTTAAAATTTGCCTTGATTTTCAGTATCAATTAATTTTTTGTGAGCCAATGAGTAAAGCAATCAAAATGCATCCTTGAATCTTTATATATTACATTTGAGAAGATGTGTGCAAATGTACATGCAAATCAGACCAAAACTGAAATGCAAGGTATCAATTTTATGTGCAAAAATGAAAAACTGAGAAAAAAATACATCTTTCTAAAGCATGTACATTCTTTTTAAATTTACAGCTTATCATTTACTTAGAGCCGCCCTGAAGCATACGTTTTCCCATCCTTTTTTTATTTGGCTTGCTCCTTTTTGATAATTTACTCTTCCTGCGAGCTGTTTCCTTCTTCTCAGCTGAAGATCAAGCACCCTCATATTTTCTTGTGTTGTCGCATCTCTTCATAATCACATCTGATACACTGCAAATTGTAGAATTATTTTTAGTAGATTTCATTTCTTCTGTAACTGAGCACCCCATATTAAATTCTGACTAGCATTTGTTACAGCAATTGTGATGCTCTTCTTTGATACAAACATTTCTTTAGGACATTCCTCCATAACATGGCATGCAGCAATTCATGTTGATTTTGTGTAACATCTCTTACACAATTATGCAGCAGCTCATCACAGGCTAGTCTTTGGTAGACAGGCATTATCTTGGAAACAGCTGATTCAGAAAGCTCTATGGACTTTTATCATTGGTATCAGGTTGTGTACCATTAGCATTAGGTTTTGTTGTAAAAGCACAAGGAGTCAGTTCCAGTGGGACATTTGACATGCTGGGGTTTGTTGTCTGTTGGCATGCAGTGACTGAGGGTTACATAAATAACATTTTTTATAGCATGTTTATCAGGAATATTTTGTACTATAGCATTTCTATTGTAAAAAGTTAATTTGCTAAAAATGCCATTACACATTTTCTGTTTATTTCAAATGGAAACCTCTAGATTCTTTTATCTTTATTTACACAAGGACTGGAATATTTCTGGGTAGGGCTAAAACCACAATTGTTGCAATTCATATATAACCTTTGAGCAAAGCTATGTCTTTCTCTAATTTGTAAATTCACACTTGAACACTCACATTCACTACAGTTGGGATGTTTAAACAACTCACTCAAAGTTTGCTTTCAATACCAAAAGCATATGATTCATAAACAACAAAATGTATCAAAAGATGCGTAAGATAGATATATAAACAAAGTCTTTAATAACCAATAGTTTATTAAAATAATTGCAAGATGCTGTAAAATAAGATAATATGGGCAAATGGAAAGAATTTTAATGAAATAAAGTACAGTACCAAAATATAATTTTTCTTTTCGAAGTTCTAAACTTGTGTTCATTACGTGGTAAATAGTTATGCATTTAGGCGCCAGATTGAAGCACAAAGCAGATAATTACATGTGATACCAAAAGGCAGCCAAATAAATAGAAAAATATGCAGAAATTAGCAAATTATGATGCTTTACATATAGAAACAGGAAGTGGGCGAGTCCAGTGGAGTTTTAAAGCGAGCACACGGATGATTTTGAAGTAGTATTTTTGAAGGAGAAGTATTGCTGCAGTTGAAGAGCCAAACTTGATGAAATAACTACCCCACGTATGGTACAAAGTTCTGGTGGCCTTCGCCCCAAGTTTTAGGAAAAAACTTTGTATTTTTATGTTTCTTTAAATATTATTTATATTTATATTTGCCTCAGCTGCATCAGTATTAATTTGTAAAAACATGTATTTCTTAACATGGGGTGATGCAGCTAAAAAATGTAGGCTTATACAAATTATAATTTTTATTTCACTCCATTTATTAATCCTTCACATGATTAAATAACACTTCACTGATATAGAGAGATTCTTTTATTAATTACTTGCACTTTTTTAACACCTAAACTTTATAATATTCTTGCAGTTATGAATTTTATGTCTCACACTGAATATGTATTTAAATGTTCGGGAACGCGTCTCGTGTCCATTTAGGAACACTGTCTACAAGCAACTGACTTCTACCGCCTGAATTTGTAAATTTTTTTATTTCAAGTTTCTGATTGGGTAATCCTACTCCAATAGAATACTTTTATTTAACTTTTAGCCTTTCTAGTTGTTGATTGGCTATTTATAAACTGTTTAAAAATATTACATTATTGTTTCCAAGAATTTTTAGTAGCATTATTAAATTTCCAATTCATTATTGCCACAAGGTTACCTCATTGTTAGCAACTTTCGGCCTCTATTATCACAGCTCCTATATTGTTAAATTACCTAATACATTCACATAACATTATTAAACATGTACATAATTATATAAACATAACACAATGACTGTTACATACATTTTATATGTTATTTATACACATATTGCTTTAAGGCAGACTGTTATTGAATTTTATATTATATAATTAGACTGAAATCATTTAAATGTTAAAAATACTGCCTCAATTTAAACATGTAGCTGGGCTTTTAAAAATGGCGGATAGTGAAAAATGTTTGGCCAAAATGATTCACAAAAATATTTATGTGATATAATTCAAAAATCGAACATTTTGTCATTTTCACCTAAAAATTCACTCCCACTGCCCCCTAAATGTGTTCATAAATACAGTTTATGTCAAATCCATTTTTTTTTAGATAATCTTTGTTATTGTTTTGAATTTACAAATGTTACTTGGGACATTTAGCAAGAGTGCTGGTTTGTTTGCACTGTTATGAATTGCATTCAAGTAGCGTATACTTGCTCTACACAACAGGGATAGTTGCTGCTTTCGCCACAAGAAGACAAAGCTTGAGATATATTATGTCCTGAGTAGTACTCACACTGTTTTCAAGCTGTAAGTCGATGTGACCGTTTGTCGAGCAACGAATTTCAAAGCCATCACATAGCAAATCGCTTTTTAAACATCTATCGCTTTAGTCTACTGTATCCTTCTTATAGCTACAACAAAACATGTAAATGTGTAATGAAAGTGTATGCCAATAAAGTAGATATAAGGAAAAGCTTTTGTAAGAATAGTTTGTACAGGAGTGAGTAGGAAAAGTCATGTAAATGCAACACATCAGATTTTTTTATTCTTATTATCATGCCACTAATGTTGCATTTATGCACCTTTATAAAATAACTGCAAAGAGATATTTTGATTACTGTTATACACTGTTATGGCACCCAAACTTGACAACAGTCAGTCTAGATCAGCTTTAACAGAGCTGGAGATGCACAAAGGGCTTTGTCACTATGGACCATGAATGCAGTCTACATCATTGCTGACATCATCAGCACTTCTTATTCTAATGTGCACAAGATTATCCACAGGAACAGGGAGATCCAGTTCTGGCCATAAAGGAGTACCTCTGATTGCGCAATTAAAAATTCAGGTTCCTCACAATTCACACACAAGATCTATGGATGCCAAGAATCATTTGCAACATGCACAATATGTTAACGATAATAAAAGAGAAGACTATATCAAATGAATTTACAGTCCAGATCTGCTACAGAACCTCTGCTGACAGAGGATTAGCAAGTGTGTCAGATGCCCTTTGGAGTAATAGAGCACAATGTTCTTTACAAATGAGAAGTTGTTTAGGGAGCCAGTAAGAATGGAAAGAGTTTGGAGGCCTAGGGAACATTATGTAACCTGAAATTACTTTTGATGGAGACATTGACATTGGTCTATGCAGGAATCATCATTGAAGCAAGAGCAGAAATGGAGTTCATTAAAAATCTGCTGCTACACTCACATGACTTTCTCTACTCTTGTACAAACTATTTTTACAAACGCTTATTCTCATTCTACTTCATGTTAATCGAGATAAACATTTGCAGACTCTATCTTATTGCTAATTTTCTTGTAGATGTAAGGGGAATATATATTTACAAGGGCAATATAGAAATACAGTAGCCTTTAAGCACATACATATCTCTTAATAGCTGGTTGCTAGGTGCAGCACCATTCCCTTTCCCACAGATTAATACTCTTTGTATATCCAAGACAAAAAAATGAATAACGAATTCCCATTTGAGAAAATAAGTATTGAAAAATTTAAGAGAATAACAAGCAATATCTCGAAAATGGTTCACTCAACAAAAAAAATGTATATGACATAATTTCTGTATTTTAATGCGATCTACATTGTTTGTGTAGTAAAATTTTGTCTATCTCTTATGGTTTACCAGTTATGCAAAAGTCCTTCACAATGAAGAATACTTTTGGAGACATTCTCAGAAAATTCAAGATATACATTTTATTTGTCATGAAAATATCTTAAACATACAATATTTTAATCAAAATCGTTACAGCCATTTTTGAGAAAATTAAAATTTTCGAAAAATCTTCCATGTAAAGGGTACTCTGTGGTGGGGGGATTTTCTTGAAAACCTTCGTGTTGCATCTCTGGAAGATACTGAACCTAAATACCAAATTTGGTGTTTATCTGACTGTTCGTTTCTGAGTTATGCTGTTCACAGACAGACACAAAGACACACACACGGACATGTTTCCAAAAATGCTTTTTTTGGATTCAGGGGGTCTCAAAACATGTATTTCCGGTGAAATCTCGGTATCGAATTTTTGGGTGGAATACAATACTTCCCCTACTTACTATACATAGTAGAGAAAGTAAAAAATGAATCACTAAGAGCTTATCTGTATAGTTGTGTTCATGCCTTAACATCCATTTCTCATTCCACTCCTTTTAGAGTGTGAAGTGGTCATGTGGAAAGTGTTGTCGCGTCTTTTGCTTTGGTGACTGAGATTAATGTTAAGTCAGCTAGTAAAATGTTAACAAATTTTAATCTTATATTTTTCTTAACAAATAAGCATTATTACTGCATTGTGCAATATGAAAGGCATAAATATTAATTGTTGCCATCTTTATAACTATACCTGCGAGTTGTACTTTTAATTTTTTAATCAGCAACAATGAATTTGTATTATTCATTACTGCAGAACACTTGCATCATACCCTAAATAAAAATAAAATCATACCCGAGAGATTAATCTTCATCAGATTCATGTGTCGCAGAGTCATTTACATCTGTACTTGCTGCTTCCCAAATCGAACACTGATTGAACATTCCTGTACTCATTTTTGGTTTTCTCTGCATGTTTTATATAGTTCCGCCATTGTTCTGCTGTCACTTGGTCACATGCATCTTTCAATATATGTATCACTTTCACTTACTGGCCATTTTTTTTAGATTTCGAGATGCTACCTTACGCTTTATTTGAGAACATATAATCTATTGGATTAAAAATACAGTAGTATGGTGGTAACCTTACCATTAAATGATCATATGACACAGCCATCTCATCAATTGCATATATTTTATTTCTTTCATGTGCGGGTAAAAATTTATTGATTATTTGTAGAAGGATCGGTATAATTGGATTTGGAACTGGAATGTTGTGCTCTTGAATGAAATGTAAAATTTGATCTTTTCTCCAAGATGTGGAAGGTCTAGGGTTTAGGATTCAGCTGTGGTAAGCAGCATTATCCAAAACAAATACAGATGGCTCTTCTGTTTTAAAATTTTGTTTTCAAACCTGTTTTCAAAAATGTCTGAATTTACTGACCCATAATAATCCGCAGGAGCATCCACCATGTTTTTGTGAGTCAAAAATAAAGTATCCTCCAAAAAGCCTGATCTTCTGCCACAGTGAATAACGATTCTTTCATCTTTGTTGCCTCGTGATGATGCTATGAAGCAATTGCCTGAATCATCTGACCAATTTTTCATCCAAAAAGTGTTGCTGTCACCTATGTTTCATCAAGATAAACATTATTGTATCCTTGCTCACGAAGATTCTTGATTTCCCCCAAATACTTCTATCTCCATGCAAATGGCCCTAGACTCAGGCTTGTCATTCCCCCTGGGCGATTTGCCATGGTTTTCCAGGCTGAGGTCTTTGGGATTTAGCATGTGCTATACATATTTACAACACACCACGCGTACGAGCGGATGTATACATCTGCTTGGATAGTATGGCAGCTTTGAAAGCCCTTAGGGCAGTCAAATCACATCCAGACTGGTGTGGCAATGCCAGAGGTTGTTGGATAGACTATGTACCACCTGCCTGGTTACATTTCTTTGGGTACCGGGGCATGCTGATATTAGAGATAATGAGAGGGCATATGCTCTAGCGAGGAAGGGATTGAGCCTCAATTTTATTGGGCCCGAGCCCTTTTGTGGAGTGTCTGCTGGAAACGTCAAGTATGAGATTACCCAGCTTATCTACAGCTAAGCTTAGAGGGTTTGTGGGCTATCTTACAGGCCACAATACTCTGCGCAGACATTTATGCATAATGGATCTTATACAGGACCCTTTATGTAGGAAATTTGCTAGGGTCTTTGAGACCTCACAGCATGTGCTATGTGAATGCAAAGGTTTCGCTGTGTATAGGTATGTATCTATAGGGTCCTTTTTTCTGGAACCTGAGGATATAAAAAAGACGGATATCAAGGACGTGATCCAATTTATACGGACCATTTAACTAGGGTGATGCCAGTATATGAGGCACAATGGGCTCTTGAGCCTGCATGCACAGCTTCTTCTTTTAGAGGCCACTCATTTATCATTCATTGCCATGCAATAACATCATTAGACTCAGCTCTGCTTGATTTCTTTTCTAAAGTGCCGTATTCAAATCTCATTGAAACCAAAAATCTACTTACTGTACTTCTTCCATAACTCATAATCAGTATCATCTGTCTTCTCATGCATTATTTGGGTTAACATTTGTGCTGTAGGTGATATGCTATTCATAAAACACTCCACTGTTAACCTGATACTGTTCTACGCAACAAGTCACATGTAAAATCATCAATGCGATCAAATGTAATTTATTTCTATTTACATGCTTTTTTGTTGCAGTCTGACAGCTCTCTGGGTTTGAGATATTTGAAATTTTTTTAACAATAGTAATGCCTATGCCAGTAGCATCAGCGGTTAATTGGTTGAGATTTTTTGAAATGATAAAACACCATATTTATCAACACACATTTAAAGTAGGATTTTACATTCCGAACTATTTTCACAGCTTGTTTCCTAAGTTTCGTACCTCTCCCTATCACAGGTTTCCTTTTCTTGGCAAGAGTCCTTTGAACTGAAGGACCAGCAATGTTAACCTTCTTATCTAAATTTTCTTCACGAGTTTCCTCACCATCTAACCACAGATAGAAAAAGAAAGACATATCTAAAGACGCACCTCACTTTAACCCTCCTAAATACACACTAGAGATATGTGCAGAAATGTTAAGACTTGGCAACAGCAGGTTTTTTTTCCGGAATAGATGTTGAAAGGACCCTCTCTATTTTGGTCATGCCACTAGTACCTTCAGAGGAGTGAGGGTCAAGTTTATGGCCTCTTGGAATGTGGATGTTAAGGCATGAGCACAAGTATAGATCAAAGAGTTTTCATAGATTACAATGTCTTTTGCACCCATTATTATTGACAACACTATTCTGATGCACGATTATATGTCCATACATTGCCCAATGTGTTTCTGAATATCTCCATGTTGGGAATGACCACATGGTATGAAAAGCATGCAATTCAGAAATGAACCAAATACAGCATGCTTGGGAGACATGACATGGAAACTCATATATCAAGAGGACACTCAGATCTTATCCAGAGCACGCCTTATTAAATTGCAGATGTTATTAGCACTAAAGGATAACACTCATAAATGATTCCAGAAAGGTATAGAGCAATAAAAGGTGTCAATTATTAAATATTTCTGGGATCTGTTTAACTCTATGTTTAACTACACTTAAGGATTCTCTGCATTAAAATCAATTCCTGGAGGGTGAGTTAGAGTTCAACATGTTTTGTGCATGTTAGCAGATGATTCTCGTTAAATAGCTGAGAGAAAAAATGCAGTTCAAACCATTAGGGCTTTTTTGCATTTCCTTGGTCTTCATAGAAAATGCTAATAAAAGCTAAAGGAAAGTGAATAAATTACCTTAGGAGTAGGATTTAGGAGTAGTTGTCTGTTCTATAACTAATGCCCACCTGCATGCCCATTTTAGGAGTCCAACTTTTATAACAAAATTACGGTGTGAAGACAATAAACGTGGCCATCGCACCACTATTACACATGCGCAATGGGAACTACCAACCTAAATGAGAAGTGAAATCCACAAATTAAGCGATATGTTCTTACTTCTACTTCCTCTTTATTTTCTTTTGCTGCTGATATAAATGCAATGCATTGTTGTTAAAAGTGCACTACAGGAAACAAAATGGCTTGCGGAGAATGTGAAAATACAATATACACGATACTAAATATTAATAAAGAAGTTGATTTGCAGTAACCATTGGTAGATAATTAAGTTCATATAAAAAGAAACCAACCCTAACCTAGCCTCCTGTGAATCATTACCCTAAACTTATATATATAAAAAAAAATGGGTCCTAACCTCCTGCGGATCAGAAAACTAAGCTTAGGGACACACACTCATGTGCTTTAGTGCAACCATGGTAGCTAATTAAGGTAAGCTTATATAAACAAAACTAAATCTAACCTACCGTGAATCAGAAACCTAAGCTATTTTATATATATAAACCCAAACATAACCTCCCTTGAATCAGAAACTTAAGCTTCGCTCACGTGCTTTGATGTAACCACTGGTAACTAAATAAAGTAAGCTTATATTAAATAAAAACTAACCCCAGCCTCCCGTGAATCAGTAACCTAAGCTTATATAAAAAACAAAACAAAACCTTATATTTAAAAAAACGAAATCTAATCCAACTTCCTAAATCAGAAATGCAAAACTAATAAACCTAAAATAAAAAGTAATTAGAACGTGGGCGGTATCTTACTGGCTTTGGCGGTATTTGTTACTCATATGTTGCCAGCATTGTGTTGGAGCTAGAGGATGACATCTATACGAGATGTAAGGCATCACTTTTATCGCTTTTGAAGGCCAATGGAATGCAGGTTACCCCAAAGAATTAAATGTATCAATTCGTTTGCCGCTAAATTATAAGAAACTAGCCACCCATTCCGAAGATTTATTCCGTATCCGGGTAGAAGCTATGAAATACAACGAAACTACGGAACCGCATTCATAGCCCCTACCCGGATATGGAATAATGTCCAATGGCAATATATTTCATAAATGACATTAAACACCTTCAGTAATTACCGCATTATGATTCCTAATTCCTTATGAGTGCATTTTAAGGGAACACTGATTGCCAGAAGACGTATATTACGGTTTGTAAAGTATCGGAGGTGCTACCTTCCTAAAATTATGTCAACAAAATTGCTGAAGCATAACTTACTTAAGAGTATGAATTTTCTTAAATATGCCACTTATCATTTACTTACGTAATTTCGTCACCATCACGAACAGCATGAATGCTTTCCGAAGCCGGTAAATAATAGTCTTCAACAAACAAAGCTACACTTTTCTTGCTTTTAAGAATATTTTGTACACTACAAACTATGTCACCAATAGTTTTATGCCGTATATAATCTATGTGCAAAATGAATTTGCTTCTTAATCCACTTCCAACTCCTGATGCATCAACCTTAACCCTGAAACCATATACATCCGCTGCCATCTTTCAAATGTTGTTGTTGTTGTTGTTGGCTTGTTTTTAGACGCTACTGCTCCACCAAAGGTGAGCTACTGCGTCTCAGGAAAACGGTTAGCAGCAGTGATATCAGGCGCCGTATTTAAAATGAGGAGTGGGGACACCATCGTCTACAACTTCATTTTAGTGCGTGTGATGAATCTAAATAAAGCCCTACAAAGATGTCCGGAGAATGGCAGGAGAATCGAAGGTAAATGGTATGGTCCCATAATACCCATGTCGTGTAAAGTGGCAAAAAGAGCAGCCGTAGCGGCCTGGTGACGGGGGCACTCAAAAAAAAGGTGATTAACATCACCCCGATGACCACAGGTGCAGAGGTCCGTATCTCGGAGACCGATACGAAAGAGATACGCAGGAGTCAAAGCCACATGAAATAGAAGGCGAAAGTAAGACGAGAACGCCCGATTAGGTAGTCTTGGATAACTAGATAAAAATGTAGTTAGATGATCTGCAGTTGTATGCGGCATCTGTCCCATATCGGGCACCACCCGTAATAGATGTCTTACAATGTCCGATGGAGGCGTCCGTAATTGGTCACAGGTCGTCCGGTTCTTCGTCGCGTCCCGCGCAGCTGCATCCACACATTCGTTACCCGGGATTCCTACGTGGCTCGGTATCCAGGTTAGAAATAGGTGTACCGTCCCCGGTAAAGTATGCAGGAGATTCCGGATAAGCACTTCATATATAGGAACCTTGGGCCACCGGACCGGGCATTGCAGAACCGTCAAAAGACTGCGGCAGTCAGTAAATACAATACAGTGTGGTACTAAATGACCATGTAGGTACTTCAGTGCCCTATAGAGTGCAATAGACTCCGCCGTATAAATAGTAGTAGCGTCGTCCAGTCGCCATGTAAAAGTTTCGGACGTTGTGTCAACATAGATCGCCGCACTAGTGCCTTCCGGGGTTTTGGAGCCGTCTGTGAAGATTAGGAGTGGGGAATCGTCCTTCCAAGCGATCTTCCGGTCCTCGCGGTATGCGTGCCATAATGTCTTATAATCTGAAATCGGAATATGGAATGTTCGGGTGTCAACTTGTACATAGTCCGGGAGTGTGTGGGCCGGGATGTCCAGCAGATACGCCGGGTATACCGGCGTGCTATAATATTGTGTGCGTTGTCGGAATAAGGCAAGAGCGCGTATCAGTGGTAAAGGTAAATGCGCCACCCCTTCGGGTTTGGCGCATAGTATTTCGTATAGACGGGTAAGTTTAGGTAACAATGGGGAATGAGAGTGAGTTAGTAGGTCAGCCATAAAGTGTATGCTGAGTGCAAATAGCCGCTGTTCCAAATGATATCGCGGGAAATGTCTTTGCGAGAGGTATTTAGCCGGTTTACCCGGAATGTGAAAGATGATGTTATACAGTTGGTAGAAAAAGGTGTCCAGCGTCCATCTAGTTCCACCCGATAATGGCGGTACAAGAAGTTGTCCGTATTCCAATCTAGCGTGTATCAGTGGTGGTATCAGTCGGAGTAGTAAGAGAGGATGCATGCCCCAATGCCGGGCCGCACAGGCTCTGAAGAGATTTTTGATACGATTCAAGGCAGTCACAAGAAATTTGAAATGTGATAAGGTGGAGAGATTATGTTGCAGATGAAGGCCTAGATATTTCACCGTCGGTGTCGGGCTTAGATCGTGGTCCAGTATGTGGAGTACAAATGGTGAAGGTCTAGTGGATCTACGGAAATGCTGGAATTTCGTTTTCCGGATGTTAACCCGCATGCCCAAGGATTCCAAAAAGCGTATAACACGTAGGCAGTCTAGTTCAAAGAGTCGAAAGTCGCCCCCGGAATTCGGTTGAATCGGTGTGTATATCACCAGGTCGTCCGCATATTGTACCACACGCGCAGTGATTGTCACTTCGGATCGGATATCTCCAATGTATAAAGAGTATAACAAAGGACTTAGTGTTGAACCCTGTATCAAACCGCGAGATGTAGTACGTGTGTGGGGATTATGAAAATACGACGCGAGGTGGTAACGGCGATTGTAAAAAAGGCCATAAAGTAACGCACATATACGAGATGGAATGGAATATTTACGGAGACGGTCTATAAGCATCGGCAGAAGGACATGGTCATACGCTGCAGACAAATCAAGGAAAAGTGCAAGCACCTGTCGGTGTGTGTGAAAGGCTATATTAATGTCGGTAAGAAGAATGTATAACGGGAATGTGGTGCCATGGCCCTTTCGAAATCCATATTGTGTGGCGGGCCATAAGTTATGGCGTTCCAAGTAAAAGCTTAAACGGTCATGTAGTAATTTTTCAAAGGTTTTGCGTAGAGTAGGGAGCATGCCAATGGGGCGATAGTCTGCAGCGGTCAGTCCCGCGCTACCCGGTTTTAAGATTGGATAGATAATTACCTCGCGCCAAGACAGTGGTAGTACCCCCGTACGAAGGATGGAAGTAAAGGCATTCGCAAGCAAAGTGTACCATGTGGTGGGCAAAGCCTTCAAATGTCGGTACGTAATATCGTCAAGTCCCGGGGTAGATTTATCTGATCTTCCAATCACGACACTGCGGACATCAGTTCCGGTAATCGGTCGAAATAATGGGTCGGATATATTGGTATCAACCGGAAGAGCTAAGGGGGGATCCAGGGCTGAGTCAGGTGCGACATGTCTCAAGAATTCCATCTGCAGTCGTGGATTTCCCGATATCGGTGCCGGTGCTGATTGTCTGGCTTTCGTAAACCACGCAAGACGTTTCCAAACCTGGACTGTAGGGGTACGGGTAGTAGTCGAATTACAGAAGGTGGCCCAAGCTGCACGTTTAATCTGGCGGAACCGGCGGTGAACGTGTGCTTCTTTAGCGCGCACTAGTAAGAAGGTCTCCCTAGTTCGTTCCCGATGATATTGAGCATAAAGCCGACGTTTCTCCGCCACTAGTCGGGCGCATTCTGGGGTCCACCAAGGCGACCTTGGAATTCTGCGTGGACGTCGAGGTGTTTTAGGATGGAAGTGATCGAGATATCCGGTAAGGGTATTCTCCAGGTGTTCATAAGTGGCATCGGTGTCATGGAGTAGTCGGGTAACGTGTTGTAGTTGTACCTGAAAGTGATGTGGCGCAAAGTCACCTGTTCGGAGAAGTCGTCTGTCCGGCGGTATCACTGCTGTGGTACTAGCGGTGTAAAGAATGAACGGGTAGTGGTCGCTACCCATGGTGTATTCAAGGCGGGATACCCGTAGTTTTTGTCACGTCAGGCGTAGCGAATATAATGTCCGGCGAGGAATCAAGCTGCCGTAGCGATCCCTGCCGAGTAGTAAAATGTTGCGTAAGGATCTGCCATCTATGTTTAGTCGCCAGTTGTCCTAATGGTACGCATCGCCTCCTTTGCGGTGTTAAAGTCGCGAAATGTCCAATATTGAAGTCACCTACAAGTAAGTATTTTGAATCACGGGGGTTAAGAAATCCCTCCCACTCTCGTAGTGTGAATCGAGCGCCCGATGTGTAAACACCGACGACAGTGAGATCCCCCAGCACGACTCGAACCGCCTCGAGGTGCGGTGGGAACCGAATGCCCGTCCTCCAATTATATACGGACAAGTTGTCTGCGACACAAATAGCCACACCCCCACCCGGAGATTGTCTGTCCGTTCTATAAATGTTGTAACCTGGGAGTCGAAATGCCTGCCCTTCCCGTAACCAGGTTTCCACGATAATCACAACCCAGGGACGGACCTGGGCTAAATATGTTTGGAGTTCCGCCTTCTTTGAAGTCACACTACGCGCATTCCAGTAGTAAACGATTGGCTGCCCTTCCATACGTTAAGACGCTTAAGTTTATAAATGCAGCTGATGCTGCAGCCCCTGGAGGGTGTGTAAAACGTAGTCCGGTGCCATCATGCATAATTTTACAAAGAGTGTCCTGAGTTGCATACTGACCCCGGGCATCCCCGTGGGCTCACGTGTCTGTGGTGTAAGCTGTGCTCCTCCCGGAGCTAATACATTGTCACCCCTACCCATGTCCGCAAACCATGTTGTCGGGTTCTCCCGAGGTAAAGTCGAAGGCGTGGGTCTCCCACCACCATCTCTCCCCAGCTCGTATGCGTCCCTGTTCCTACTAGTAGCTGCCTGCGCCCCCTCGGGCCACCTGCCGTGTGGTGCCCAGCGCTCCTGTACCCACTCCGGGGTCGTAGGAGTACTAGACGCCATACATTTACGTTTATTAGAGCCATTAGCCCCTGTACGCCCCAGTCCCTGTGGCGCCACCATGGCACCCGGTACGGGAGTTGTCACCTGTGGTATAGTGGGCGAAATTTCTCCGGTATGTGTCCTAGGTGATGGAACACTAGGTGTACGTAGAGCCTCGGCATAGGATATTCGTCCTGTCGCCATTTGGCGTGCTTCATACCGTGACACTGGTAGCGACGCAATGGTCTGCGTTATTTGTGTTTCCAAGTGAAATGCCGGGCATTTCTCCGTCTCCGTGGGTAGGTGTTCCTGTTTGCAATTGATGCATCTCAATCTATCCGTAAGACATTCAGGTTGCGCATCCAAATGGTCTTGTCCACATTTGAGACAACGTGGTTTATTTTTACAAAATTTGGCCCTATGGTGGAATTTCCCACATTTAGTACAAACGACTACCCGCGCATTGTATCGGTCCACCTGAAACCTTTGATAATAGAGATATATGGGATGGTAAAGTTTGCGTGCGAAACGTGATTTTCAGTGAACGCGTAGGAATATATTGGGTTTCCCCATCTAACTGTGCTCGGCGATTAAATCGCATGATATGGTGCACTGGTATTTGTGCAGTCATGCTAAGATGATTGCGAATCTCGTCGAGATCCACGCCTATATCTATTCCCCGTACCACTCCTGATACAAAAAGGTTATAGGAAGGTATGTATGATCGGGTATCATGTATCGAATCAAAATCTGAATCTAAGAAATCATTCGCTCCCTGTGCCGAGGCAAAATGTACTTCAATTTGGTTAAACCCCGATTTGTTGCTATGCGTAACTCCTTTGGCGTGTAAAAACAGCCATTCACCGAGCTTTAAGGGGTGGAAATCCCTTATATTTTGGCTATTACCACGCACAAGCACAAAATAAGGTCCTGCATCCGTGTGCATGTATCTTAAAGGTGGCTGTGGTGGATTCGTAGCCGAAGCAACACGTGGTGCTATCACTTCCCCATTTGACTGGTGCTCCATCATGGGCACATTAGACGGGTGTAATTGTTCCGCACTTTGAATCTGAGATATTATCGGCGTGCTAGTGATCACCTCCGTCTCCATTCCTACACACGGCGTTTCACACAAAAGATTCTCCTCTGCCGCCGCCATGGTACGGCTGGGAACCCCCTTGGGGGCTGCGCCCCTTTCTGTAGCTCACAGATCCACGCACGAATACAAAGAGAAAAAATCACACTTACCAGAAGACGACAGCCACACTCTAAATATACGAAAATCAAGAAAACTACAAGAAACTGCCCAATACAGGCGTAAAGCGGTGCACGTGCCAACCTGCACTTCAGGCGAATACACGCTCTAACGTGTATCCCCACCCCTCCCAACTGAAGTCGATATACACTATGCGCCTTGCTAACCTGCTACCGTGCCGTTCCTAAGACGAATGCATCTTTCAAATTATGATTGTTTATATTTTCCTCCACATTTCACCTACGAAATTTGACAATGCCGCCAACAACAATAAATTTGCCTAGCACTCGTCCACGATGCCAGTTTTATTCTTCTTGCGGGGCACAAATGTGGCACTTTCTGTTTGCACACAGCACGCAAAATTGCACGATTTCGTGTTGCGCCACTAAAAACGTTGCACGAGCATTTGCACGATGCTATATTTGTGGCGGAAATTTTTGTGCAGGCCACTTTCTAGCCAGCTGTGTTCTTGGTGTGGCGAATATGACGTCTAATTAAAATATTTTGTCCGCAGCGTGTTCGTCTCTTATTTTACTTCGTCGATGTAGAGAAAAACATAAAGGGCGGCAACAACATGGGTAAGAAAGTGGATTCTAAGTCGCGAACATTGTGGCATTGTAAGCACCTTGCTGCAAGAGGCTGCTTCAAGTACTCGTCCACGATGCCAGTTTTATGGCATGCCAATTTTCTTGCGGGCCACAATTGTGGCACTTTCTGTTTGCACACAGCACGCAAAGTTGCACGATTTCATGTTGCACCACTAGAAAAGTGGCATGTTCCATAGAAATGTTGCACGAGCGTTTATACAATGCTATATTTGTGGCGGAAATTTTTGTGCATGCCACTTTCTAGTCAGCTTTGTTCGTGTGGCGAATATGTCGTCTCATAATGCAGTTTTGTCCGCAGCGTGTTTGTCTCTTATTTTACTTCGTCGATGTAGAGAAAAACGTAAAGGGCGGCAAGAAAATGTTGGATAAGAGTGGATTCTAAGTCGCCAATATTGTAGGGTTGTAAGCAACCTGCTGCAAGACTTCTATGAGGGATATAAACATTTCTTTGCATATCACCGGTTGATTTTAATTATTTGCTTAGAATAGTAGCACCTGTAATACACAAGCAAGACAAGATCATGAGAAAGTCAATACCACCAACAGAACGTCTTGTGTTGACACTGAGATTTCTATTCGGCTTAAAATAATTGAGCGGAAACATTACCGAAAAAAATTGAGTTTTATTTATGGACGCTCTTTAAATACTGTGGTCTTTAACGTCCCATTCTATATTGGGCGTGAAAGACCGATGTTTAATATATAATACGTTCGGCTGTCCTTATTTATAACTATATAATCAATGTGATTTATTTTAGGCAGCAGCTATCAGTCACATGTATTTATTTAGAATATTTGACACAACGAGATATAAGACTTTGTGCCGTTTCAAAGAACTGTAAAAATCCTCATACTGCAGCAAAAAAACGTTAGCAATTCAAGAAGTATTGTTTACCGTGAAGGGGAGGTTCCATGACAATATCGCTACCCGCTACATTTAAAGTGAGTGTGTTGGTACTTACCAAAGAATCTACTCATCTACTGCATTATGATTGGTGTTGGTATAGTAAAACATAAACTCAGTGCATCGTAAAATTCCCATTTTGTTTTATACTTGTCTTTTACACCAGATCCAGATTTCCCTGCCTTCATTTTTTTCCTTTCGTTGGTGAACTGGGTTCTCAACCTGTGGATTTTTACTTTAATTTCCTCTGCTGACATGTTGAACTCTATTCCTATATCATATAACGCATTTTGTCGTTTTTGTTTATTTCTGTAATCCGCAGTGTCTACTCTCCACAAGCAATCTTTGGGTCTCAATCAGTTCATTCAAATTCTGTGTCATTTCCCTCGTCCAGTTATTGTTATGGACATTATTAGCTATGAAGAAATAAATTGTCACCGTACTACAATAAATTGTTCGTATTGTTAAGGAAATAAAATGCACGTATCTGTCTTAATTCTGAATATAGTGTAACACAAATTATAATCCTGGTACCTACCTCTCAAACAGCTATTTACTATCACAGCAGACGACATAACAAAGTTGCACGGCATACGCCACAAAAATTTTCTAAACTGTTCAAGCCACTTTCAGATGGCGCAACCTTCTTTTTTTCGCTGCGTACACGAAGCAACTTCCTAAGTTGCACGCCACTTAAAAGTTGCGCTGAATTTGAGTTGCGCGTGCAATTTTGCTACTTGCTTGGCAGTTTATACGGTGAAACTCCACTTTTCTTGCGCAGTTCGAAGTTGCAAGCCATTTAAGTTGCATCGTGGACGAGTACCTTTAGAAGAGTGTCGCCTGTAATACAAAAGCAAGACACGATAAAAGGAAAATCAATAGCAGCAACAGAACGTCGTGTTGACACTGAGATTTCTAGCCAAATGTACTTCGGTTTAAAATAATGGAGCAGCAACATTACCGAGTTTAATGTACACTACGTGATCAAAAGTATCCGGACACCTTGCTGAAAATGACGTACAAGTTCGTGGCGCCCTCCATCGGTAATGTTGGAAGTCAATATGGTGTTGGCCCGCCCTTAGCCTTGACAGCGTTTACTCTCGCAGGCATACTTTCAATCATGTGCTGGAAAATTTTCTTGGAGAATGTGAAGTGGTTTAATGCTTTTTTAGCCCCCACGTTGTGGTAGCCACTTTGTGACGGTAAATTTATAATATTATTTGTGTATGTGTGTTTACTTCACACGGTGAAGCCATTTTGAGACGTGATTCTTTGTTAGGTTTGTAGCTCCATCTGGTGTTAGCAATTTGCGGTAGTATTAGTGTTCGTTTGAAAGAATGCTACTGTTATTTTATTTAATTTTTTGTTCACTGTCCTCCGGCTAGCTATGATCTTTTGGTCAAGCACTTCTCTTTATACAGGTTGTGTAAACGGAAGGGAGTCTCTTATCCAAAGATAACACTGATGAAAGAATTTGTTTTACACTTTTATTGTCGAACACATTTACTATCACATTTACACATTGATCTTGACACTCGCCAAACTGAAACTGTTATAATAACTTCATTACTGATCACTCTTAATTCGCGTACTTCAACTTTTTGTATAATTAACTTTACAACACTTTAGATTTTTCATAATTCTGCTACGCGTAACTTGTGAATCGATAGCCGACGTGTAATATTTCTGCTGGACTGAAGGCGACGTGTATCATACAAATATTTTCGACGAACTGACGGGGTCAGATTCAGATTTATTTATTAAAGAAATGTGGCCTGGTGCCGGTACAAGGGGCCCGGCTTACAGTCAAAAATTTACATTGATTTACATTTGTCTTCTTTTTATGAGATTAATGAAAAGAAAAATATAAAAACCCATACGGCAACCATCTTTAGGTTGCCGAGGACAGTTTTGTTGTGTATGTTGCGGTTTTGTTTCAATTTGAAAACAACTTTTTTTTCGCACATACATACACATACACATATACATACAGCAGGAACGATGGATTTGTGCCGGTGAAAACTGGGTGCGCAATCGTTTAGAGCCCAGTTGCCGAGCCTATATTCTCGGTCATGCGCAGTATACTGAAATGGCCAGTATTGTGGAGAGCTTTGACCGTGCAACATCCGTCTTCTACCGCTTCGGTGCCAGCACGTTATGTTTTACAAGTTTTAGAAAGTAATTGTTAATCGCATTCGTGATTAGTGTTTTGTGTCTTGTGTGTATGTGTGTGCGCGTGTATATGTATTTGCTTATTTAGACTAAAATGCCTTCCATTCAAAGCAAACTTGGTGGAAAAACACTGCAGAGCCAAACACGTGAAGTTGTTAATAACGTGCATTTCTTCATGAAACGGGAAGCAGCTTCTGGCGATATTCTAATTCCATTGAAGAAAGTGCAAGAGAGGGTGAGTACAGCAACAAAAGTATCTGAGAGGACAATACGTAAAATAATTAAAGAAGGGGGAACATGTGAGGAACAGGGAACCTCCTTTGGGACACCTGGAAAGGTACATCGTGTACCAAAATAGATCACAGACATTGATGACTTTGATAGGTGTGTGATTCGGCAAACAATTTACAATTTTTATACACTACACATATTATGCACACACACACACACACACGCACCCTCACGCATTCCTGGTCATGCGCTGCACGTCCCAGTTCCGACACACGGAAAAACTAGCACACGAAATGATAAAAACACTTAACACTGACTATATACAATATATACAAGTCCGCGGATTTGCTGTGTGGCAGCTTGTATCATCCGTGAAGGGGGACGCCATCTGGCGGGGGCCTCTGCCGTAGGTGTGAGTGGCCTTGGGCCGGGTGAGATGGCCGCGCAAAGTGGCGAGCCAGTGTTGTTTCAGAACATTTTGATTCGCGCATGTTTGCGATGTTTTGGCTCGCCACTGCCGATGTTGGAAATGAGATGATTATCATGTCGTCGTATGCGCGCCCATACGGAGCAGCCTCTTTTTGTTATTGCTTCTGCTATTGTTGGCATGTTGGTTTCTTCATGTAGAGTTCTATTGTTTGTGAAGAAGGGGACTTGGAGAATTTTCCTGAGGGAAATGTTTTGAACAGTCTGGAGATATTGGAGGGCAGTTTTAGAGGCGCTCGCCCAAGCCACACAGGCGTAGAGGACCACTGATAATATAAATGATTTATAAAGAACAAGTTTGGATTTTAATTTAAGTTGTTTGTGGCGGAAGACGGGGCGCATAACTTTAATCGCTGCCGCCCTTTGTTGGCGGTATTTTTTAAGTGTGTTGTCCATCGCATTGTGTGATCCATTGTCACGCCAAGGTACTTGATTTGCTGACGGCAGTGCAATCTTTGACCACCGACCGTTAGGTCCATTGCCGGAGAGCGTGCCCGCTTAGAGAAGCAAATTAGCTGGCACTTATTTGCATTAATTTCTACTTTCCAGTCGTGGAACCACGAGAGGAAACGGTCAACATACCGCTGCATTTCCAAAAGGCCGAAACGAGGATTTTTGTGGTGGTTGTAGATTGCAGTGTCGTCAGCATACATTGCGATTTTGCATCTGGCGTCCACAGGGAAATCATTAGTGAATAATATGCACAAAAAGAGGGGCCTTTATAGCCCCTTGAGGGACGCCAGCCCGCATAACTCGCTCCCGGGAGGAGGAGCGGCCCACTTGGACGTAGAAGCGCCCGTTTTCTAAGTAATTTTGAATTAAGAACATGTAATCCTGGAGGCCGGGAAGGTTGTGGTGCAGTTTGTAAAGCAGGCCATTATGCCAGCACCGGTCGAATGCGGCTTCTACGTCCAAAAATAACGCCAACGTTGAAGCCCCATTGTTAAATTGCTCGGTTATGTCATCAGCAAGTCGTAAGAGCTGTAATTCTGTAGAGTGTGCTTTTCTAAAACCAAACTGAGATTTTGAAAATTCATTAGTTTCCGAAACTTGTTTTTGGAGTCGATAAAGTATAATTTTCTCAAGCAATTTGCCAATACTAGACAGGAGACTAATGGGGCGGTAATTTTGAGGTTGCCTGGTGCTTTTCCCTTGCTTAGGCAGCATAATCACCTTGGCTCGTTTCCAAGTGGCTGGGAAATAGTTATACCTCAAACAGGCATTGAAAATCTTGGTGAGTTGCACCAGGGCTTTTCTCGGGAGATGTTTGAGTTCCTCATTAGTCACCTTGTCCGGGCCGGCGGCTTTCCCATTAGGCAATTGCCTAATGAGCTTGTACACTTCCTGCGGTGTTATATTTGGGTGATGTTGCTCACGCTTCTGCGCCATCCAGTTTTGTACCCATGTCTGTACTTCTTGTGCTATGTTTAGATTGTGTGTGGTGTTTTCTGAGAATCTGTCTTGCAGACAGTCGGCGAAAATCTCGGCTTTCTCCTCTGAGGAGAAGTGCAGGCCGAGTGGAGTGTGAAGCGCCTCAGTGCCAGTAGGAGCGCTAGAGGAGACCTTGATGCCCGTAATAATTTCCATAAAGACTGGTCCGAATGTGTGGTACTCAGCATTTTATTTTCCCACTGTTCACTTTTGTTAAGCTGAATCTGTTGCCGAATGATGTTGCGTAGCCATTTTGCTGCAACTTTGTACTCGGGCTGGCGGGTAAGCCGCCACAGTCTCGTCAGGCGGCGCCTCCTAGCAATGAGCTGTTCCACCTCCGGGTACGTGCAAAAACTGGGTGGACTTGTGGTGTACGTGGTAGCGTTTCTTTTGACCGTGTGTAGCGAGGCAGTAAAGTTTTCAATGGCGGCATCAATGTCTGCCTCGCTGTAGTATGACAGCCTAGGCTGAGCCATCCTGTGCATTTCCATTGTAAATTGTTGCCAGTTTGTCTCTGCTCGGCGCTGGGGGCCGCTCCAACCGGCCGTGACCGCGACGCAGATTTCGAAATGCACAGGTAAATGGTCAGAGTCTAGGCTGTGAAACACTGTTAAATTTGGAGTAATAGCCGCATTTTTTGTAAGCACGAAGTCCAAAATTTCAGGATCAAAGTGACCTGTTTTATGCCAAAAAGTGGGTTCTGGGGGAAAGTGAACCTCAATGTCGTCATTCTCCGTTATAAGTTCTACCAGGAGATTTCCGGTCGCGTTTGCTCGGCGTGAGTGCCACCATGGGTGCCGAGCGTTGAAGTCTCCTGCAATTATAACGTGCTCCTCTAAATTGAGGATCTGCTCGAGGTCTCTCAATAAAGAAGGTTTTCCAGGGGGCCTGTAAAGCGCTACCAACAATACCGTTCGGTTATTAATGCAAACTTTTAATGCTGTGCACTCCAACGCTGTCAATGCTGGAAGCATGACAGGAGCGTGAGCAACTGTGTTTTTTAAAAATATGGCGGTACCACCCCCCTGTCGGCCAAATCTGTCATTTCGAAAAACATTGTAACCCCTGAGCTTAAAAGTGTACTCTTGTTTTAATTTAGTTTCGCAAATAAATGCGACATCAATTTTGTTACGCCGCAGGTAGTTTTCAAGTTCGTGCTGCTGCCGGTAGATGCCGTCGGCATTCCACAGGAGCGCGCGAGTTAAAGTTATACCTCCCCTTACAGTAGCCATCTAGTCGAAGATTGTGGAGAGAAAGCATATGATGGCTTCTAGCTTGTCCCAGGTGCTGGTGCAGCCTTTGAATTTTGTGATGAATGGCTTCACCTTTGGGAGGAGTGTTGGGAGGTTGATAGATTTAAACAAATCTATAAGATCTTTTATCCCGCCCAGGTCGCCAACGGGCTCCTGGGAGGGAGGGGAATTGGAGGGCGGCCCACTTGGTGGTGGCACGGGTGCCTTTTGCCCCTTAGCGGCGCCTGCAAATGAGACGCCTTCCTTGACCAGGGCCGGGTTAAGGGGTCTTTACCTTTAACCTACCTTTTATACTCCTACACCCAGATATGCCTAAAGATTATAACTGAACTGCAATTGGCTAATAAAACGCGCCAACATTAGCGTCTATTTTTATATCCAATGAAAATTATGAATACATATGCTCTAGGGAAATGTTCCAGAAGATTCTAAAGGAAAACGCGCCAACATTAAGTAACTTCCTCGTTTCCAATAATGATAAACAGCTCACCCCCTCGCTGCATTATTGCACGCTATTATTGTCAGTTTCAGTAAGGCAGTATAAACTTACTTCCCAACAATAATTACAATCAACAAACATCTCAAATCAATGTCACATAATAATGCATATTCATACTATAATCACTCTTTACATTTAAATAATTTGTGATACAAATTACTGCATCAAATGGCAGCCCATTGTTCACGGAGTGCGGAACTGAGGAGAGGTATCGATGTAGGTCGACGAGGCCTGGCACGAAGTCGGCGTTCCAAAACATCCCAAAGGTGTTTTATAAGATTCAAATCAGGACTCTGTGCGGGACAGTCCGTAACAGGGATGTTATTGTCGTGTAACCACTCCGCCACAGCCGTGCAGTATGAACAGGTGCTCGATCGTGTTGAAAGATGCAATCGCCATCCCCGAATTGCTCTTCAACAGTGGGAAGCAAGAAGGTGCTTAAAATAGCAATGTAGGTTTGCGCTGTGATCGTGCCACGCAAAACGACAAGGGGTGAAGCCCCCTCCAAGAAAAACACGACCACACCATAACACCACCACCTCCGAATTTCACTGTTGGCACTACACACGCTGGCAGATGACGTTCAACGGGCATACGCCATACCCACACCCTGCCATCGGATCGCCACATTGTGTACCGTGATTCGTCACTCCACACAACGTTTTGCCACCGTTCAATCGTGTAATGTTGACGCTCCTTACATCAAGCGAATCGTCGTTTGGCATTTTCCTTGCGTGATGAGCAGCCGCTCGACCATGGAATCCAAGGTTTCTCACCTCACGCCTAACTGTCATAATACTTGGAGTGGATCCTGATGCAGTTTGGAATTCCTGTGTGATGGTCTGGATAGATGTCTGCATATTACTCTTTACGACCCTGTTCAAACGTCGGCGGTCTCTGTCAGTCAACATACGAGGTTGGCCTGTACGGTTTTGTGCTGTACATGTCCCTTCACGTTTTCACTTCACTATCACATCAGAAACAGTGGACCTAGGGAAATTTAGGAGTGTGGAAATCTCGCGTATAGACTTCTGATACAAGTGACACCCAATCACCTGACCACGTTCGAAGTCCGTGAGTTCCACGGAGCGTCCCATTCTGCTATTTCACGATGTCTAATGGCTACTGAGGTCGCGGATAATGAGTACCAAGCAGTAGGTGGCAGCACAATGCACCTAAGATGAAAAACGTATGTTTGTGGGGTGTCCGGATACTTTGGATCACATAGTGTATATGTATAAAATGTGGTTTTCCAAAGTTATGCAATAGCTGAGCACAATTCTGAATCATAACACTGTTCAACAAAGTTTTAACTTTGTTATGCCAGAAATGTAAACATGTAGCTTTTACTAATTCAGGTCTCCTAAATTCGAATTTGCAGTAAAATATTCCGTAAAATATGCCGTTATCTCTGGCAACCATATTAATATTTTCGTTAAAATTTTATGTTTTTTCATAGTTGTAGTTCCAGAGTCAAAATTATACTACATTTAGGGTTCAAAAGTACCCATTTAATTGAAAAGAACGCGCTGATTACTGATAAAGTGTCAAAGAGTTAAAAAAATTATTACAGGCAAATAACTTAAAAATTATTTTAAATACTTACGATTTTGGAATGTTTTTTTCTGGAAGACTCTTTTCTGACTGGGCCCGGAACACTCAAAGACATGAAAACAATAGTCAGCAGCATTTTAGGAGACCATTTTCCTGCATATTGCTTTTCCATTTGGGATATCAGCTGGTGAAACCTTTCTCCATACTCGTCGCTGACCATTCCCAGGTTCGGTGGAAAGAAGTTAACATCGGAGTACAAGAAATGAATTTTAAGGCACATTTTGAAGCCCATTACCTCATATGCCTTTAACAAATGTTTCCAGAACTTCGATGTAGTTATCTGCTCTGTAACTTCCCAGGAATTTCGAACCTACATCTTTGAACGCACACCACGCCACTTTTCTGTTTCGGTGAGTGTTTCCTCGAACATAGGATCCTGCTGGGTTTTCCGGATTTGAGCACCAATGAAAATGCTCTCTTTTAATTATCCCTCACAGAACCTGAGAAATTTGTTTCTTAAATACTGAAAACCATTCCATATTTTCCATTGCTTTAACGAAATTATTCATTACACCCAGTTTCATATGGAGCGGTGGTAATAAATTTTTCTGTGAATCTACGATAGAATGAAACTTTACATTTTTCTGGCCTACTAATAAACTTTGTCTCAAAGGCCACTCCATTCTGTAATGGTTAACTCTGTCCCGAGAGCTCCACTCATACTTTCCGGTTAACAGACCTACTTTTAGGTCTCCATATATTTGCCATTTGTGATCGTTATAACTTAGTGCTTTTAAGAGGATATCCATGTTTTATGTGTTTCTTTCATATTTACGAATAAGCAAATGGTACCAAAGGGTAAATATTCCCACTGTGTAGCAATACTACTGTTTAGATTTGACTTTGAAGAGTCAATAAATAAACGCGAATCATCTGGAATGTATTCTCTACCTAGCTGACGCATAAGTTCAGTCACATTATTGCAATAAATAAGATCACCATTTTTAGAATAGCATGTCGATAAACTAGGTTGACGCTTACGATAAATGACACTTTGGTACCTGGTTGTAAGAGATTTCATTCCTTTTAATCGAGATGCTAACAAGACTGGGATGGTGTGTGATTTAAATCTCTTACAAGATCGTTTAGCATTGCTGCGAAATTAGAAAGGGTTTTTTTTGGGGGGATTCCACGAATTCAGAATCAGAATGAAGATCAGGAGTAAAAGAAGTACTGGGACAAACCTCAGTGGAAGTACCGGATGCTTCCTCTTGTGAGGTCAGTTTTCCAGGTGGCGTTGGAATACGAAATGAATCGCCATGCATAATAGGCCTTCGCGCGGAAGGCAAATCTGGTTAAACTATACACTTTTTTTTTTAATGAGAAACCAGAAAGTGACGACACTAATGGCTGCAAAATGGATTTAAGTATTCCTGGGATAATCGCTGAATACCTTTCGTTAAATTCAATTGAGTTTTAATACCGTCAACAAAGTGACCGCGAAAGCTGTCGAGTACAAGCGTAGACTTTTTTATTAAAGAGAGCTCCTGGACTTCGTTTCCACACAGCTCTTCACCAGATCCGCATCCATCCACCCTTTCTCTTGTACACGGATGTGAATTCCCTTCGGGATGTCTTCTTTAGGCAGTTTTTCGCTTGAAAATACAGTATGGCGGGAGTTTCCTGCCATTTGCAGTCATACATAGCATCACAGTACAGTGGAACTCCTCAGCTCCGGTGGTTTTCACTAAAACATTTATGCTCCTGCTGTATTTATCGTTTTTTAATCTATTTATCTTAAGTCGCTTTGATAGCTTGGTCCTATCGCGACTATACAACATATAAAACAATTCAGTTCATTATATTACAAGCATTGTGTTTGTTGGCATGTTGAAAAGAAACTCTGGTTTGGTCGGCGTTTCCATTTTGCGATAAAAGAAAATTGTGTTCTTGTCCGATTCTAATCACGAAATGATGAAATTCTATGACTTTCTCTGTGTAGTTAACTGGAAGCCATTGACATAGTGAAGTTCACCTCAAACTCAAAAGTGTCACACGCATAAATCGTATTGTCCAGCTTCGGCTCGCCTTAAATTCTGAACCCGAGATCCCTTAGTTTTTTGCAATCTCACGCGTTTTAAAGTGCAGCATTTCATGAGTTAAAGCGTGATCATTATTCCTTATTTCAACAAGTCACTCTAACGCTTTTTATCGACTTTTTCGTACTCTCCTTTCCGGATTCCACGAAAAGATTAGTCTCCTTTAACTAGCATTAGATGTTCTTTCCGATTGCGCCATTACCGAATCATTTTAGGTGGTACATCGAAATCACGATATACAGCTCTTGTAACATTTTTATCCTCAGCATTTAATTTAAAAGAGGATGTAACAGTCATCCTGCAATTCCCGGTACTCATTTTATGTTTTCACACTCACACTATACATCGAAAATAAAGACTGGACGAGTACAGAAAGTGCAAACCGTGCAAACTAAGCGCACACGCGAGTGGGTGGGAACCAGGAAGGGTTTTGCCGTTCTTCTTCTGCGATTGCCCGTAGCCTGAAAGAAATCAGGTTTTACCGCGCCGTTTGTTTGTCACAGAAGCTAATACGGCAACGTTGTCAGATTTAGATTGCCGTAAGAAATTCGTCGATTTCCCAATTTTATCACTCAAACATTAAGGGGGGCTACTATACGCCACGGGGTCCTATAGCCGACTAAATACGATGATGATAATAGCCTGTAGTACAACAAACTTTATGGGCCTAGGACAATCTACCCGATTACCAATCTCACGCCACATGCACACGGCATAGTTGGATGACCATCCAGCTCCTATGGCGAGATATCATCAGCACCCATGCTTTCCCTTCCTTTAGCATGGAATATTAGTTTCTGTGACCTAAAAATTGCTACTTTCGTAGCTCCTCAAATTCCTCACGACGCTGAATTGGCACTGCTCTTATACATGGACCCGAAAAATCTGCAATCCTATAGGTGTGCACTGTAGATGGGAACAGAACACTAAGATCCAAACCATTATACCACGATGAAAGATGTGCAATGTTACACCTAAATCAGGATGTTTGCTGATAACCAAAGAATCAAATTCATGATTGTTGAGAAATGAGTGGGATGATAATCACTCCAGACTCTAATCCAATCTAATGTACCTAGCCAAATCTTATTTTACTAATAAAGAAATCCTGTTTGAGTTAGTTTAGGCAAACTTTATGCAACCATAACACAACTAATGTATAATGGTTACACAATGGTGAAATTTGTCTGCATATAAGTGCTGATTACATTTAAACTTTTCCATGCCCAAGTTCATTAACTTTCATTATGGCACACGTTCTATGAATGAGACTTCATTTAATAGACATCCTGTGAATGGGAAAGTTTCATTTAATAAATTCTTGAAGACTACACCACCAGAATCTGTGTCAAGCAAACAGTTTCATTCAAATTCAAAATGTTACATATATTCAGCTCTCTGAATTGCTTTCTTTCCTTGATGTTTAAAGCTAGTAGTCTACCTACCTACAAGAAATAGTTTGGCACAATATCTTTAATCAACTATTTTTTTCTTGACTTTAACTCCAGTCTTCTAGTTAACTACATCATAGGGTTAATTTGCAACTATTATTTCCCCACATAGGTGTGTAGGCTAATATTGGAAAGTGGATTAAATTTTTAATGATTACACTACAGTGAGAACACAAAAACACATATTTTCACCTTCACAGAGCTACCATGATCAGATATCCCAACATACACAGAACTCCTTACATATGATTCTTTTATCTCTATCAATCTCAATTATTCTCAGATAACATACTTAAACTACATCTAATTTTTTCTTTTTACATTGGGCATGGATAGGCTAATGATTGAAAAGTTGAATCAGATTTGAAACATTCATTGCCTTAACCAGAACATAAACCACAAATCTTTAAGTTTTCATGCCAACACTATTACATCAACCATGACGCGACTCCCAAATGGATATTTAAGTCCTCTTGTCTAATGCATTTTTTTCCTCCCTTTTTAACAGTACATGTCTTATTTATTTCTGGAACATCAGAGTCCTGCTTCTCTCAACTTGAATAATACAACTATATTCATATGCCACGAGTGTTTCAAAAATGTTAAAATTTTGTATTTCATGACAACCAAGTATGAGTATATAAATTGTTAAGAATTTAAAATGATTTCATAAACATGACAGCCATATATCAAATCTAACACTTATTTCATTACACTCCAAATAGCTATGTAATGCACAAGCAATATGCCAACACAAAATTCAATATACAAAAATAATAGAATATTATCAAAAGTAAAATTTGATAATTTCAACCGGATGCATATGTAAGTTAGACATATTTCATCTGTGTGTGATCCTATTGTTTTCAACTGTTTGTTAATGTTATGAATTTTTCTGGATGCACAGAATACACTTTAACATAAAATAAAACCATTGCATCTTCTGCTGATGCGTTAGGATGGATTTTGTTTACCAAGCCATAAAAGTTTTTCAGTACTTAAGCCTTCAAACTTTGAATTTATCATTCAGCCAATTTGTAAGTAGGAAAGCTGTGGAGGGAAGACAAGGCTTTATGTCATTCCTTGTAGCCATCATATTAGCTCCAGTGTGCAGGCATGCATTATCCTAATGGAAGATGATCTTATGTACTAAACTTGGTTTATCCTTTTGGGAGATAATCAACCATTACAATCCTTTTTGCATCCCAGATGCCATGAGTTTTCCAGCTAACTTTAATGACACTGCTTTCTTTGGTGCTGGACATCTGGGTTCCTTTCTATGTTTTGATTATCATTTTATCTCTGAAGTGTGGTACATGATGATGAATTGACACAGAAAATTGGAGAAAATTTTTTTTAAATGACCCAACACTCTTGGGGAAGCTTGCACTTAAGTCCTTTTTTTGATCAGGCATAAGCAGCCACTGCACTCTTTTTGCTGAAGGCTTTGTGTATGCTTAGATCTTGAGTTAAAATGCTGTGCACCCATTCCTTTGATATGTTTACCATAGTGGCTAATTCACTTAATTCAAGTTTTCTGTTTGTCAGAATGGATGTTTGATAATTTCTTCTATAGTGACACTTCTTGGGCATCCAGAGCAGTGTTCATCTTGTATACTCATTCAGCCACCAAATGTTTTACCATCACATATGATGGGACTCTTTCACCCAGTACACTCATCTCCTCAAAAATGTGTACAATATTCAAGCCTTGTCCATAAAAATAACTTAACAACAGTGAAAAATATTGTTCAGTTTCAAGCATACAAAAAACCAGTTTCCTTTCGGTATGACTGACAAAATAGTTAAAAGATAGTTATACTTTCAGTATTGCCAACTAGAAGACTGAATTTCAAACTGTTAAAACATTTATCTATCATGGTCCACTGTGCTAAGGCTAACCAATCATCATCCCAACCTTTACTTCTTAAACTTCTAGGTTATGAGAACATTGCATACTGCTGTCATACGAATCACTACTTGTCAGTTCACATTTCTACAAATATGCCAACAAAACATAAAACAGTAAGAATCTGAAGATTTGACAGATTTGCAAGACTTGAAATAATACAAAGTAAAATTATTCCAACTACAAATCTAAAAAATGTAAATTTGTAAAGTTTTAAGAAACACAGTGTGTAAAACAATCCGAAAATGTTCTGCCACCTGTAAGATTGTAACTTTTATGAAACAGAGCCCAAGTGAATTTTTAGGTGCAAGCAATGACTGCTTTAATACATGATTATTAATATAACATTCATTTTTACTTTTAATAAAAAACTTATTACTTATTAAACAATATATATGGCGAGCATGTTGCTTCCATTATCAACTTTGGCTTGACAAAGAATCCTTTCTTTGTGGATGGGGACCTCTCGGGTGCAGTCTCAAAGTCCATTAGAAGGTCTCTATTTATCCAGATGTGGTTATTTTCCAATGTTGCAAATTCTGATCTGTTATGCTTTTTGAATGCATTGTTTCCACCCTCCGCAATTTTGTACTATTCTTTTCTTCAAAAGCCCCACAAAACTGCCAGTTTATCTTCCTGTTTGATATTCACGTGATCTTCATATCTGGTTGCTAAGTTTTGCCTATGAAATTCTTATCACTGCTTCAACAAAAACATCTACCCAAGATTGGCACAGCAGAATCCCTTACGAGTCATTCCAAGTCAAGTACACAAATTTTCACCAAATTTAACCATCATGTCTCCGATTTACTTCAAATTTTGTTAATGGATTGCAAAAACAAAGTGAATTATCATGCAAATTCATATTTTTTTAAATCATAAAAAATATTGTGCAATACCACTTGTAAAATGCAACACACCTCTCTAAGTATAAATTAGAATCTCTCACAGGCGACTAGATGATAAAAGTTATGTTATAAAGTTCAATACAAAGCTTAATGTATGATCATTTCTTATAATTGACATAATTAATAATTTACATCAATTTTTAAAAAACAAAGAATTTAAAAACTGTACATCCCTACTAACTTGTTAAAAGTTTCTATAAAAAAAATATAAATACATTCCTTGATGTTTTTACTTTCTCTACTACGTATAGTAAGTAGGGGAAGTATTGCATTCCACCCAAAAATTTGATAGCAAGATTTCACCAGAAATATATGTTTTGAGGCCCCCTGAATCCAAAAAAAAAAAAGCATTTTTGGAAACATGTCCATGTGTGTGAGAAATGAAGTTGGGTAAACACCAAACTTGGTATTTAGGTTCAGTATCTTCCAGAGATGGGACATGAAGGTTTTCAAGAAAATCCCCCCACCCCAGATTACCCTTTACATGGAACATTTTTCGAAAATTTTAATTTTCTCAAAAATGGCTCTAAAAATGTTGATTAAAATATACGTTTAAGATATTTTGATGAAAAATAAAATGTATATCTTGAATGTCTCCAAAAGTATTCTTCATTGTGAATGACGTTTGCATAACTGGTAAACCATAAGAGATAGACAAAATTTTACTACACAAAAAATGTAGATCGCGTTAAAATACACAATTTATGTCATATACATTTTTTTTGTTGAGTGAACCATTTTCGAGATATCGCTTGTTATTCCCTTAAATTTTTCAGTACTTATTTTCTCAAATGGAAATTCGTTATTCATTTTTTTGTCTTGGATATGCAAAGAGTATGAATCTGTGCCAAAGAGAATGGTGCTGCACATAGCAACCAGCTATTAAGAGTAATGTCTATGCTTAAAGGCTACTGTATTTCTATATTACCTTTGTAAATATATATTCCCCTTACATCTACAAGAAAATTAGCAATAAGATAGAGTCTGCAAATGTTTATCTTGATTAACATGAAGTAGATGGAGAATAAGCGTTTGTAAAAATAGTTTGTACAAGAGTAGAGAAAGTCATGTGAGTGTAGCACATCAGATTTTTTTGCATAGAATGAAGATAGAATCCTCTATAGGTAATGTTAAATAAAATATGTACCTTACAAAGAGGTGCATAACGGATTCCAGTGTGGCACGGCTGGAAAGTAGCAGCAACACTTTATCACTGGATGGCTTGTTCACAACACTTTAGTTGCACTAGTTTGTTCAGATGTAGCTGTTAAATTTGGCATTTACAGTTTAGAAGCATTCAAACTTTCAATCTTATCTTATGGGAGGAAATATAACTACAATTTATATGTGCACTTTTTTTTCCATTCAGGTTCAAATGAATATCGTCTGGTTATTATTGCACAATTGTTGATGGAATTAATTAATGTAGCTTTAAGGTACCAGGGATCACTTTCGCATTGCTGCATCTTGCCTTAAAATGATCATTATGTTCCTGATGTTGACGCTGCATGAAAAACTTAAACCTTATGTTGAGAATATTTCATTTTCCCAAATAATTAATTATTTTTTCAGGAATTTTAATTGGATCCTGAGAGAGTTAAAAATTTGGCTCTCATTGCTTGTCTTTTAGTGGCACCTCTGATACCACTATCACATGGCCCTTTTCTGTGTGACGTCATAAAGAAATGCCACTCAGCATGAATACTAAAATCCTAATGGTATCACAAATTAGAAAGTTTATACTGGACACTGGCACCTTCAGAAAAATAATAAACCTTCAAATGTTTAATTTCTTTTTTAAAAGCTTTATCAGTTCTGTCTAAAAAAAGATGCACAGCATTGGTGTCATGCTTCAGGCACTCCAAAATTGGAACAAAGTTCAGGTGAGTGTTTCACTGCATTGCTGAAATAGACAACAAATGGTACACCAAAGCTTGGTTGTTATTCCAATGTATGCCTTGGATTGAACCTTGCACAACAAAAGCATAGTTTTATGAAAAATCAGAAATAATGATACAGTCTTCTTCCTCAAGGTTTTCTGCAAGCTTTACCAGAAACAGACTGTTGCTGAAACATGTGAGGTATTAAATTATTTAGTTTATTTGCTAATTTCTCCAAATATCTTGTACTGGAGATTCCAAATTTGTTCTCTGCACAGTAACTCACTGCTTATACCTAAAATATTGTATGACTTCGGCATCAAATTGTTTTTGTAAGTGTGTATGAAATTATCAGTTTCAGGACAATCCGGGCATTTCAAAAGATAATAATACTGAGACAGAGGACTGCAAACTATTTGGGCTCTAACATCTATAATTATTTATTATTCTGCTTTCTTCAGTACATTTTGGAATATTTGCACCGTCAATCAACTTTAACATTTTCATGGTAGGCACAGATGCACAGTGCGAGTTCCATGAGATCCAGGTAAAATACACTGTTTTGGTCTTAGCTTGACAAATTTAGAAAATCCAATTTTTACTTGGGTATTCATCTTTAAAATGCTGGTAGGTTTCTGTCAAGAGTGGATAACATCAGTCTCCTTTGTTTTTGTCCCTTTTCTCGTTCTCTCTCCAACTAACAAAACTCTGCCCTGCCATCACTCTACTTCATCTTAAGTATAAAATTTGAGGACTTTTTGTACTGCTGATGGTTCCATTTTTCCTGGCTTTACACTAGGTGTTGACAATATTCCCTTCTCTGCAGCAAGTTTCTTTTGCCTTCCTAATCCTATGAACTGATGCACTGAAGCATTGCTGAATTTTTGTATATAGCCAGTATTCAAAAATGGTTAGTATTTGTAATTTTAAATTCTTATCATCAGTTGTATGGTAAGAGTCTGACAGTTTCTGTATAGTAGTGGAACTGTCAGTTGATTTTTCATTGGAGGTTGAACTTTGCTTTTGCTCTGCAAGAAATTTTCTTTTAAGGGATATTTCTATAGTTTTCAATTTTGCTGTGGATATTGTATGTGGGTTAGTTTCCTTTTCTTAATGGGCGATACACTCAAAATACTACGCTTTTGTTCAGCTTAGAAACACTTGCATCAAAATCAGAAAAAACACCTGAAGATTAGCTCTGTGTCACTTGCAGTACTCAAAACCACTTCTGGATTATTCATGGCACTGGTACTTTGTAGCACACAAATCACTATTAACAGTGGATGGTACTTTGGGACTTCTTTTTTTCGACATGCATCACATAGTTTCAAGTCTGGTGACAAAGTTATGTTCTCCATTTTTAGGTTTATAAGCATATTTTGGATAATAATCTAAATGATTTATGCATTGTGTTTTGATTGGGAACCTTAAATGGATTGCAACAATAGTCATACCTACAATTTCTTCATTCGCTAATTATAACTTTCACAAACTACGTACAGAGCTAAATATTAACTTCTAGTGCAAAAAGCTGAACAAAAAGTAACATTTAAAATGAAACAGTGGAGAGAGGCTTCAAAGAATATTAGTATCCAGTTGCCAAGTTATACCGAACACTGGAAGTGCTAGCCTATCACGTTCGTACCGTGAAACGCATCGGCCAGCGTGTCACTGAGGAATGAAGCTCTCGGTCATTAGTTTATGTTCTCAAACATTACGCACTAACACGAATAACATCTTTAAAAGCATACTTCTACAGAAGATCCCATCCTGATATTAACAGGTGTAAAAGAAACTATATGAAAGATTCTTTCTGTATTTTTTCAAGATGTTAATATTATGGGGTTAAAATTGATACTGTGGTTTAAAATATTCGTACTTAAAAAAGCAATTGTCCTTTATTCCAAATAAATAGTGTTTTGAATAACGAAACCTGCAATGTTTTTATCTACAAAATGACATATCATTCTTATCCCTGAGTACTGCGAGAATAAATTGCTTTTATGTAATGCTGTGCGTGTATAAGAAAAATGTTAAGTACACTGTAAATCCTAAAATAATTTGATTTTCCGCAAAATAAAAAATGTGTGTCCATTTATTTTGTGTGGAACATGTAAAATAAAATTCAGAGAAAGTGATGTTTTATGTGTGTTCGGTTTAATGTGGAATGACTCACATGCCCTTTCTGTGAATTTCAAGAAATGGGGAGAAACGACCTATTCCACTGCCTAGCTTTTGATCAACATACCAACCTCTCATCAAAATACTGGAGTACAAGAGAGCGAATAGCTTCATTGTCAATTACGCAACATTAGATACCAGCCATAATTACTATTTTTCATTAGCATTTTTTTAGTACTAATATTTATATACATTACATTATTACAATATTGGTTAGTTTACAAAGCTCCCCATAAGGTAAGTGACCTCGAGGGAAACCTTGTTCCACCAAGCGATGCATGGACCCCATTTATTAACCAGTGGACCCAGGGGGTAGATTCCGTTACCTCTGATGAGAGGGTGATGATGGTAATGGCAATAAATGTTAACCAAAACACTTAATCATTTTATACTAATCAACCTATTCAGTCAAATCACTATATCAAGTTGCCAAATTCCCATGAAGTCCCAATATTTTCATAACACAGAGGTTACATAATAAGTAAATGATTTACAAGTCTTATTTTTTATCCCAAAAAATTTGTGTCAATTAGTTTGCATCACTGTCGGCCAGTTCCATTCCATAATTAACCCCTTTTTGTTTATACACTTACCTGAACTATGGAAGTAAAATAAAAGCATCCCTTCTCAATTCCTGAACAGTGGAATGTTCAGGAATGTCACTTTCAAATAGCTAGGCTGACCATCCAAACGTTCAACATGCTTGGGGCTATTGTACATTGGGTTCCATCTACTGATGATTTTGTTGAACTCACTTAAAAGTATTTTAAATTTCACATATTCCTTGTATATTTTATAACAAATTTCTTTTACAGAAATAAACCCTATTCATTTGCAAATAATGTTGTTTTATTTTTCTATACTTGAATTTAAAATTATTTACTTTTATTTTAATTTACAAGGGTTTAAAAAATTATTAACTTCTAATAACCCTTTGTAGGGACGTTAGTAGGATGTTATACATGCACATTTCATGACTCAAATTATTATCTGCTTACTTGCTATTCTTGCGTTTAACAAAATAATTTATCACTAAGCAGTTAAAATATTATAGTAATTATATTTGCTATGTCAAAACATACATATATTGCAAAGGGTTCCACATGGACTATATCAACTTGCAAAATTCAATGTTGCTATTTAATCTCATGTACAAAGTTAGAAAGTTTCAATTTTAAAATATATGTATTGCCTATTTTCTCTTTGTGAAATCAATAATTTCAAAGTCATACACCAGAACATAGAACAATCACTTACACAGAACTATGCCAAAACTAATGAATAGCGATTTAGATATAGCTCTGTCTTCAAGGAACATGGAGCAGAAAGAGGGAAGAGTTATTACAAATAACATGCTAACAAATAAATTAAAACAAATTTAAAATGCACATATTATGAGCAGGAATCAAGGATGAACAATTTGAATTTGACAACCTCCTTGAACCGTTAGTCATACAAAAGACTGTGAGTTGCATGTTTTGATTAAAAAGGACATAAAATGAACGCTAAGGTCTAGATGATCAAAGTTCAACTGTTACAGATAACTTAGTTTCTTTCTTTTTTTCCTGCAACTGCAACAACAGTCATCAACAGTCATAAAACAGATATTTCATTTCATTGGTAAAATGGTATTAACTTCAATAGATATATTTTAAACATGCTGGGTAACATTGATCACTTTCTTTCCTTGGGGCTCTTTGGAAACAGCAGCAGAGATAATGAACAAGATGAAGCAAGCCTTGGTTTACAGATCATAATGACAGAAAATCATGCTTTTAATGCTTGGATAGGGATTTTATAGAAGAACAAAATATATTAATTTATCTGTGTGTTTCTTTGAAATCATAATGATGCTGTAGTTACAACTTGAAAACAAGTTATAAAAATTGCCCATGAATTACTTATAGAACATTACAATGATGAACACAACACAAAAAATAAACTAACATGGTATGTATTACCATTAGTACACAAAATATTAACATTTTTTTTTTTCAAAATATGTTTCTAAACATAGTTACTTAAGTGAAAAGTATTGTATATTTATGGCTTGTTTGAAACCTATCACTAAAATATGCATCTAATCTTTATTTTCAAAGCACAACAATACATTATTGGAGTGATAAAAGAAAAACTCATATGTGAATTGGAACATGGACCAGGAGTTCTGATCTCTTAGTGAAAGTTTCACTACACATTTCGCATGTAAATTCCACTTTCATTTCCTTGTTGCCACCCAAATCTTCTGAGGCTACTATACTGTTAATATCCACTTTTTTAGCTGTTTTGCCTCTCACTTTAGCACTTTTCTTGGGACTTTCCTTAACTACCTTTTTTGGGAAAGTGGCGGGACTAATTTTAGACTGCTTCACATTATGATAATTCACGTTTTTCGTTCTTGGCCCAGCCCTCCCACTACCACCAATTGGAACAGGTGAAGATACAGCCTTAAGGGCAGCCAATGTGCTCACCGTAACATTTTTTGTTCTAGGACGTATGCGTCCTTCACCTGCTGGCCGATTACTCTTCACAAAACCACCAGAAGACAAATCCATTCTGCGAGCTACCACAGGACGTACTGTGGCTCCATTGTTGTTGCTTATTGCTGTGGTTCTTGGTCGTTTTCCCTCTCCAGTTGTTGCCCGGCGCTTGATTTTGTGCTTCTTCTTTTCAGTCCTCTCCTTCCCCGGCTGTTCCGTTTTTGAATGGCTGACAATCGAATTCAAGTTCTCAATAACAGATTCAAAAGTTTTCACTACTGATTCAAAATTTTCATCAGGATTTGACTTGCCTTTTTGTTTGTACTTCTTCTTGATAATCTTCCGCTTGTAGGCAGAAGAAGATCCATCATCCGATTCCTCATCAGCTGACGATTCTTCAGCACCTCTTGCAGATCCAGACAACATGTTGAGCTCGTGGGAATTCAGTTTGCGACGTCGTTTGTACTTACGAGGACCAAGCCTCGGCATTCGGTGTTTGGCTGTGTTATCATCACTGTGCTGGATTAAGTGGGCACACAACTGCTCTGAAGTGCTAAATGCAGCTGCACACACTTTGCACACATAGACAGCAGAATGGCTGCTTGAAGAGCGTGGCTCTGGCCCAGAATGGTGTGATCGAATGTGCTCTCGCAGCACCACCTGAAACATTAATGTGCAACCATCCACAATTAATGCACAATTATTTGGCTTATAATTTGTTTCAGAAACTACAACATATAGCAGTTAATCACATAAGAAAATCAAGATTATATTATATTTTGTTATGCTCTAAATAAAGGGAATTCAGAAAGCTTCTATCACAAAGTCTAGATTATTTTAGCAATGCTTTCTCTAAAATTATATGTGCTTGATGCATGAACTGCAAGTATATGTCTGAAATTAACTGATTAACAGTTTTGAAAATATTTTCCTTTAAGAACTGTAACTGCTTTTTATAAGGCATAAACCTTTTCTACACGTAACAATTTTGTCACTGAATGCCTATTACCTATCTAATTTAAAAAATGTGAATGCAGTAATGCTAAAATACATATGTAAAGAAATGCTGCTTTTTGTATATTTCACAACATGGATGTGTTAAGAGCTTTTGAATATTGTGGCATGTGCACAGATTATAGTAATAGCTGTGTCCTCTGGTTACCCAAGTTGAAGGTTGGCAGTTTATCTGAGGAGGGGCGATTGAGGGGAAACAGTCTCATTGGTGGGGATGGCGTTAGTGACGCCAAGTTAGCGTGGGTTTTCAAGTAGTCTGGGACTAGTGTTCGCGAGAGCTGGACGGATAGCTGCCCTACGATATGGCGTCCTCGCCCGGCAGACACATGGGGTAAGCACATATTATAATAAATCTACTAGTTGTTCATTTCCTTGCCGTTTTAATTATGGTAGAATAGAATCCTTGCCTCTCCCTTCAGCCAGGAATTATGTTAGTGTAAGAATATTTTTGAGATAACTTTAGCTACGTCCCTTGTCGATACCTCGAGTTTTAAAGTTCTTTGTTTGTTCAACGATATCTCTCACAAGCGAGTTGCCCTCCTCTGTAGTTAAATAATAATTAAATAGTGAGGTATTCGACAAATTGGCGGAGGTGCCAAGGAATTGGTTTGATTTGTTTTGAGATTTTAAGTGCAAAATTTTTTTTCCCTCCAAATTTAACGGTTTGTTCTCCACGTGGTCGTGAAAAATGTAAAGTTCTTTCTGGCTGAAGGGTAAGGATTTTTATACTTTAATTTGTGATTCTCTTCTTCTAAATTTTGTTTCCATCATTTCTGAAAGTCTGGTGTCGAAATTTCAATTTTGAGTTCATTTTTGCATTTTTCCCCATTGTCTGCCGGGTGACGCTAAAACTTCTGACTCCATTTTCCCCTTGTTTTGGTTTCATTTCCTTTAAATTATATCACTGTGTTCCGTTCTTCGTGCTGGTTATTTTCAAAAAATGTTTTTGTGAAACTTGGGTTGTGAAACGAGCGAGATAGTTGTTTCAAAATGTGCTCGTCACGTGTTGGCTATCTGTTTGCAAATCTTGTTTTTTTGTGCTTATTAGCAGTGGTTTAGAAATGTATAACTTTATATTCCAGTGATTGTGATTTCTAGCTATTTACTGCACTTTTCTGGATCATTCTTCGTGTAACTTTTATGTACGCACGTGTGTTGTGTAATTCCCGCGTGGTCATGCATTTCAGCAATAATTTTTAGCTTGTGAAACCAGTCTTCCTCAGCACGTGTTTTGGCGCGTTTATTTGCGTGTGCATATCAGATTATATACCTTTGATTTAAGAAAAAAAAGAGAGAAGTTTTGTGTGCTCGTATAAATTACAAGTTTGTATTCTGCTCCTTTTGAGAATCTTCGCGGTGGTCACAGTAAGTGTGACGTAGTTTTTTTAACTTCCAGTTCGAGGTTTCTCACTGAAGCTATCATTTTGTTTTCTTCCATGTGTTCATTCTGCTTAAAAATCTTGGTATTGTGTCCAAGTGGCTTGTGTAGCCGTGTGTTAGTATAATTTTCTGATATTTCGCCGCGGGCACTTAATTGTGTTCTTTCTGCAACTGTTTTATTTGGCTATGTTCTGATCTTGCTACTTACATTCATGTGATGCTATAAGTGTTTAGTTTGGTGTAATCTGTATTACTTGGTCCTACTGTTTGTTTATTGGTTGCGTTATCTTTTGTGTTGCAATCATGCCTAAGCGACGTACTGCACAGAAATCTGATATAGTAATTGCTCCAGTGTTGGTACGCCTGTTGCAAAGAAATCAGCTGTCTGCCGCCCGGTCATTGACCCCTCTCATGTGAAGAATCCCAGTAGGATGTCGGCGTATAAGTTACTTTAGAATTTTGAAATGTTCGCTACTACTGCTAATGGCCGCTCTGAGAAAATCATAATGATGATAATTTTGCTTTACCGTTGCCAAGTTTGGTTTAATTCCGCAATGCATATTTTTAAGGGAAAATCTTTCGCAGTTACTCATGTAAGTAAAAGTTTCAGGAGCTACCAACCTTGCCAGTATCTGCACCTAATTAGGTTTGATGTGCTTCTGATATGGACCAGTACGATGTGGATGTTGATGAACCAGCTGTACGTGTGTTACCAGATTTTGGACAATTTGCACGGGAATTTTGTGGTAAACGAGTAAGAGAAAAGAAAAAAATCACCTGTAAGTATGTAATCATTGTGAGTGCTAAAGTTTGGATGAATGAAACAGTTTTACGACTCACACAGGTATGCTAAATTTATTGTTTCACTGACTGATGCTTAATTAAGCTTTGTTTTTCAGGAATACTGTGCTATGAATGTCTCTGCTAAATTACGAGTGTATTATTATTGTGGGTGTAATTTAAATTTTGAATTGTGTTTTGGTAACTGCAAATCATTTGTTTGTTGTATTATGCTGCAGGAATGTGTTTCAGGTGTACTATATGCTTAATTGAGCTTTCATTTTCAGGAATGTTATGTGACAATATTGTTTTGAGTAATGATGTGATGTTGTTTTGTTGCATTTGATTTGATATATGATTTGATTTTGGGTTTCATAATGATGCTGTGATCTTTATTTGCAGAAAATTGTTGCATGAATAGTGTTTGTATGTATGTGTGTATTTGAGGTTATGTGATATAGGTGAGATTTGCCTCGGTGGGAGTGCCAAAGTGTAACCCCGATGGCGTAGTGTGAGGTTATGTGAGAAATAAGAGGTGAGATTTGCCTCGGTGGAAGTGCCAAAGAGTAACCCCGACGGTGTTGATGTCAGATGAGGAGAGATGAGATGAGACGAGATGATGTCAGCTTCGGTGGAAGTGCCACAGTGTAACCCCGACAGTTGTTGTCTGATTTCAGAGATTTTGCTTATTGGTGTTGCTGTAACGTGCCCAGTATAGCGTGTGTGATGAATTCACACGAGAGATTATATAGATGGAAGTGAATGTAATGAAAATAATTTTTTTTTTTTCTCTGTTTATGCAACAAGTTTATTACCATCTTAGATAGCAAATGTTAATACCACCTGTTTTCCAGCTTAAATTTTCATTTTGAGGATGTAGATGCAACATTATAATGTCATGTTATTTGTGTAATTCCTGAATTGTTAATGTGATTTCTTGAAGGTTATGCCTATGTCAAATGTTTTGAATTTACAGCATGTTAAATGAGACACGTAAGTGCAGATGTTTTGTTTTGGAGAGAAAATTGAAAGATGATGATGCTTGAAGTAATGATCGAGATTGCACCATTACTGCTGATGATGTTGATGATTATGATTGCGTTGATGCTAATACTGCGATGAGAAAGATAATGATGTGGACAAGAAGTTGTATTGGTGACAAGAGTAGGACACTAGTAGTTGAAAGCATGTCACGTGGCGTAGTTTAGAAATGTATTGTGGATGTAGCTTGTAGTGATGTATACACTAGTTTGAGTAGATAGTTAAGTCAGTGTTGTGTGTAATTTGGGGCCATGGTCAGTGCGAATGAGTTCATTTCATCGTCATGTGTGACTGTCTTGTAAGTGCACTTACTTTCTTTTGTTTGTGATACCAGCTGGTTATTGAGATGTAATATTGGGATCCCAAAACAAGGTTATGTTTCATTTCTGTCATGTTTATGTATTTTGAGTCTGTTTTACTCTTATTTGGATTGTGAAGCATTGTAAGTTACACTTTAGATGGCAACTCTGTAAAATTTCTTTCTTATGCCAATTTGTACTAATTTTTTTTTCTCTTTCTTTGCCCCATGTCATAAGAATTCTTTTAGTGTACATTTTTCAAACTTTAAAATCTTTAATTGTAAATGACATACCCTTCTTTTGTGTGTGATTCTTTGTGGGAGCATCCTGTTTATTGTGTGGTGGTTTTGTTTTAGTATTTTGCTGTGGCAGAGAGCGAGAAGGTGCATCAGCATCCCCAGGGCACACCAGAAGTCAAGAAACACCACAGGGAAGCTGTCGGGCAGCCACTACACTGCCATGGCATAAGGAGCCACCATGTCGGGGGGCAGTCCAAGCCAGCGACTGCCCACCCTGTTGTCATCACCAGAGACCTGCGGTGCTAATTCTACACCAGGACAAATCGTCGATGTGGGCACTGTCTAAACCCACCCACAAACAGTTACGGCAGTTCATCACCCTTTTGCGCAGTGTAGTGTGCCTGTGAACTAAGGCAGCGTGGTGTGTGCGTGTGCGGGATGCTAAAGCTAAGTGCATTAACAATACTAAGTCGACAGCACTTACGTCGCTCGCCTCTCGTCATCGCCCAGCAATATTGTGTCGTCGGCTGGGTGCTTACCACACATATATATTACTGTTATATTTTACTTCACACATTTGTATGTCATTTTTTTTTTGGTATGTCTTTGTCTTGTTTTTTTTTCATGTTTATTGTATTTATTTCTTTCTGTCGACGAGGACGTCGACTTCGGTGGCCAGGGGGAGATGTGGCATGTGCACAGATTATAGTAATAGCTGTGTCCTCTGGTTACCCAAGTCGAAGGTTGGCAGTTTATCTGAGGAGGGGCGATTGAGGGGAAACAGTCTCATTGGTGGGGATGGCGTTAGTGACGCCAAGTTAGCGTGGGTTTTCAAGTAGTCTGGGACTAGTGTTCGCGAGAGCTGGACGGATAGCTGCCCTACGATATGGCGTCCTCGCCCGGCAGACACATGGGGTAAGCACATATTATAATAAATCTACTAGTTGTTCATTTCCTTGCCGTTTTAATTATGGTAGAATAGAATCCTTGCCTCTCCCTTCAGCCAGGAATTATGTTAGTGTAAGAATATTTTTGAGATAACTTTAGCTACGTCCCTTGTCGATACCTCGAGTTTTAAAGTTCTTTGTTTGTTCAACGATACCTCTCACAAGCGAGTTGCCCTCCTCTGTAGTTAAATAATAATTAAATAGTGAGGTATTCGACAATATATACAATTAAGAAAAGCAGGGAAAGTCCTTTCCCTTCCATCAATATCCAAACTATAGTTAAAAAGGAATGGATGCATGGTATTAGTAAAAAATACAGAGTGTGTTCTGATCAGTTTAAAAACATGATTATTAAACTACAGTAACAAGCAAGTATAGTACACTCTGTGTTTCTACAGAGGGATCAGAATAGCACTGAATAATTTTAAGGCATGATTCAGGGGGAGGGGTCAATTTGAGTTTTTCCTTTTAGGGAATCTATGCCTGTAAAACTGTCTTGATATTGAGCTAGAGTGCATTAACGTGCCATGTCAGGTTATATGAAATTCCACTGAACAGGTTGCTATGCATCTTTTGCTACAAGACATTGTGAGAGCTTTGAAATAAAGAGTAACTGCATATCTTTTAATTTTAAACAATACAAAACTCTCTTTTTGACTTAGTAACTTGTGAATCTTTATTTAATTATATGGCACTAAATCCATGTGCTCTGAAGTAGGTCTAAAACTTCTTTAACTAATCTGCATCTGTGAATACTGTCAATAATATGGGCAAAAAATAGAGAAAAGTTAAAACAATGTTACATGATGCAAGCATATGTTTTTAAGAGTCCTCAAACATATACTATGTGATCAAAAGTATCCAGACACCCCCACAAACATACGTTTTTCATCTTAGGTGCATTGTGCTGCCACCTACTGCCTGGTACTCACTATCCGCGACCTCTGTAGTCATTAGACATCGTGAAACAGCAGAATGGGACACTCCATGGAACTCACAGACTTCGAACGTGGTCAGGTGATTGGGTGTCATTTTTATCAGAAGTCTGTGCACGAGATTTCCACACTCCTAAACTTCCCTAGGTCCACTGTTTCTGATGTGATAGTGAAGTGAAAACGTGAAGGGACATGTACAGCACAAAACCGTACAGGCCAACCTCGTATGTTGACTGACTGACAGAGACCGCCGACGTTTGAAGAGGGTCGTAAAGAGTAATATACAGACATCTATCCAGACCATCACACAGGAATTCCAAACTGCATCAGGATCCACTCCAAGTATTATGACAGTTAGGCATGAGGTGAGAAACCTTGGATTCCATGGTCGAGCAGCTGCTCATATGCTACACATCATGCAGGAAAATGCCAAACGATGCCTCGCTTGGTGTAAGGAGTGTCAACATTACATTGAACAGTGGCAAAACATTGTGTGGAGTGATGAATCACGGTACACAATGTGGCGATCTGATGGAAGGGTGTGGGTATGGCAAATGCCCGATGAATGTCATATGCCAGCGTGTGTAGTGCCAACAGTGAAATTTGGAGGTGGTTGGGTTGTTATGGTGTGGTCGTGTTTTTCCTGGAGGGGGCTTGCACCCCTTGTTGTTTTGTGTGGCACGATAACAGCGCAGACCTACATTGCTATTTTAAGCACCTTCTTGCTTCCCAATGTTGAAGAGCAATTCAGGGATGGCGATTGAATCTTTCACCATCATCACCACTGCTCTAATAATATAACATTGGAAAGGTAGAATCCAAATGAAAAATCCAATGCCACAGCCAGGATTTGAACCATGGATATTTAGCTTTCTGTACCCTTGTTCTAACCACCTGAGGTACCATGGTATCACATTGGTGTGACGAATTCCCCAACTGGCTCATATTTTTCCTGTTAAAACCACAAGGCATTCTCAAATTCATTTTGTGATAACTACAGCTCAGATTTTTGCATATTTGCATGTTTTATTCCTTGATAGTTAGATGTATGCAAGTAAGTAATAAATTTATTCCATATTGTAAGGAGTTTATTATGGAAGTTTTATAGTGCATATTTAAGGGGTTAGTGCATATTTAACTAATTTCTGCATATTTTTGCATATATGTTACTTTTTCAGCAATTATTCATGAAATATGAATTTGTATTTCACAACGATACTTTAAGAGAAAGAGAGGGTTCAGAGAAAATTTCTCTTTTGTTGTTGTTCTGTTTGTGTAGAACTGTTAAGCTATCATGTTTCTAAATGCATAACAGGTCGCCGAAAATGAGAACATAGCTATCAACAACCAGCGCTTCCTGACATAAAAATGTGCCATCAACAGATAAACTAGATAGCGTTCAACAATCATGCGGCAAATCTTTAAAGTTCGGCGAGGCCATTGTTACTAGATACGGTTTGTATTAATGTTACACAAACGAAGCCGTCTGGCGCAACGATAACATTTCCAAGAAATAAAAGGTGCCGTTTTCAGTCACTCTTAAACTTGTAACTAGTGTGTATTCTTAAGTGTAAGCAGTAGGAAATGGAATATTACAATGCCTAAGGAGAAGAGCAGTAAAGCTTACTTGCTTCGAAACTGGATTGATGAAATCCTACTCTAACAACAGATGGAAATATAGTACTGTGTCAAGTGTGTTAAAAAACATGTAAGTTTTATTGTTTTATTTTCAGAATATTTTAAAAATCAACGCGATTTTCGTTAGCGAGTGTTGGTTTTATTTAACTAAAATAACCTCATATTATTTTTATACAATTGTTATAGGTGTCCTGCAACAAAAAATTCCAGATTATGCAACATCTACAAACAGCTACTCATAGACATGCTATCAATAAAAATGTCTCCAAGATCCAAACAACCTTATCAGCAGCATTTTATGCAAGCAGAAGTGGAAACGATGACAGTAATAATTTTTAAAAAGATATCTGCAAAGCATTAGTTTCAGCCAACATTCCTTTGAATAAGTTAAATAATATGGAATTTCGAAATTTCCTGGAAAAATATTCCGGACGAAAAGTTCCTGACGAATCAACAATAAGGAAAAACTACCCTGGCAAATTTTATGAAGAGGTAAGTTTAAAAATTTATTAAACAAAGTTATTTATGTATCAACTACCCCAACACCCTCCCCAATATTTTGAGCTTTATAAAAATTTGTCGTTTATTTAAAACTTTTAAATGCATTATAGACAAATATTTTCAAATGGAAACAAAATTACGTATGGCCCGTAGTGTCACGGAGTTTTGATTTCTTTAGTTGTTTATCAAGAAACACTTTTTTATATATTTTGAAACTTGTTTCCCCTAAAACTGAGCCTCCAAATTACACTCTCTATCTTTACTAATTTTCAACATAATAATTATTTTTTCAGGTAATACAAGAAATAAGAGACGATATCGGTGTCTCAAACTTGTGGTTATGTGTAGACGAAACAACTGACTCGTGTGGGAGATTTATTGCCAATATTGTCGTGGGAAAAATGACTGAATCTAAACCAGAAACGCCACATCTCATTGTCTCCAGGGTACTGGAAGTAACAAACCATTCGACGATTGCTAGAGTTGTTCGTGATGCATTACGTGTTTTGTGGCCTGCTAAAGAAAATGAGGAAAACCTCTTAGTGATAGTTACAGATGCAGCAGCATACATGCTTAAGGCAGTTAAAGCTTTGCAGGTATATTATCCTAAGGCAGTTCATATGACTTGTTTAGCACATGCTCTCCACCGGTTAGTGGAGGAAATTTGAGCGAATTTTCCAGAAGTAAATGCCTTAATTTCCTCTGTGAAAAAAGTATTTGTGAAGGCGCCATCAAGAGTGAAATTATTTACTGATAAGATACTGGTTTACCCCCAAAGCCTATCCTCAAGAGATGGGGAACATGGATTGAAGCACCTCTATATTACAGTGATCATCTGGAAGACGTGAAAAAGGTGCTCGACATGGACAAAAATGAAGCTGCAAGTATCCCTGTTGCAATGAGTGCTTGCAATGAGAAGGGTCTCCAGAGTAAATTAGTGTTTATTAAGACCTACTTTAGTAAAATACCAGTCGCAATCAAACATTTGGAAAAAAAAGGAATGCGTTTATCTTCTGCCCTGCAAGTATACGAAACAGCTGTCGACGAAGATATACCTGGAGAAATAGGAAAGTGTCTTCGTAACAAAATTGAGAAAATTGAAGCAAGAAATTCAGGTTTAATGTTTCTTCGGGATGTGAATAAGGTGCTACAAGGAGAATCTGAAAAAGAACTTAATGCTTATTCTGTATGTGACATAGCCTCTTTCCGATACTGTCCTGTGGCTTTGTGTGAAGTAGAGAGATCTTTCTCTTCATATAAAAACATTTTAAGCGACAGAAGAAAGTCGTTTCTTCCTGAAAACTGTGAAAAATATTTAATTGTTTATTGCAATAAAAACGACTAATGGTAAACTAGACTGAAAGAAAGACTAACAAATATTAATTTTGTTAATGTCTCTGTTTAAGACTGAATTTACAATCTGATTACTTCATCAAGATTAATATATGTGAGAAAGTTAAAATAATATGCTTTATTTTAAGTGCATATTTTCAAGTTTTTAGTGCATAGATGCATGCATATATTCATACTTTATACTGCATATAAATCCGAGCTCTAGTGATAACATACCCCAACATTCATTTACAATATCATAAGCACTTGTCCTAGGCTGATAATACTGCTCACTTTAATGTTGTAATGAAGTAGGTTACCGAAAACTCATTGGAGAGCTAAATCAATAATGGGGTGAAAGTTACAAATGTTCAAAGAAAGCAAATTACACACTGAAAACTGGTTTTAAGTTAATAGCTTTTCCCCCAAGTGTTAAGATTATTTCTGCTTTTTTCCTGAGTATATACTGAATAAAATTATTACATCCACTAAAACAGCTCTATTAATATGGACATGTGACTGAGTCCAATAAATACCCAGCATTAAAACACTAACACATATTGGCTGTATTATTGCATTTGCATTCACAGAAGTAATTTAAAAAAGTGATATTCATGTCTGACAAAGTTAATAGTTATATGCACTCATCAGTCATCATGTTTATTATTTATGTTTAAGGTCAAGGACCTTCATTTTATCTATTTCCTAATTCAGTTTTCTTTATCCACTTCTGAAGAGAAAATGTTTAAGGCAAACAATTACCATATTTATTCGGCAATAGGACACCATCGCCCATAGTAACCCCCCCTTAAAATGGTAAAATTAAAAATTCCAGGAAATTGATGAATTCCTTACTTATGTTAATATAAATCTGTCTTTCTATGACAAGCAAACAGCGTGGTAAAATGCAGTGACAATTAGTCTTTCAGGCTAAGGTCAATCACAGAAGAAGAATGGTAAAACCAAAACCCTTTTCTGGTTACCTCCACTCGCACAGCTGCTTGGTTTACACTTTCTTTACTCGTCCAGTCATCTTCAATGTGTACTGTCAGTGTGACAACTTATAAAATGAGTACCCGGAATTGCATGAGAGTTTTATAGCCTCTTTTAAATTAAATGCTGTGGAGTTTGCAAAAAAAATTACATAAGAGTGGCATCTCGTGAATTCAATGTACAACCCACAATGACTCAATATTGGCACAATCAGAAGAATCAACTAATGCTATGAAAAAGACTGTAAATCTTTTTGTGCAATCCGGAAAGCAAAGTACGAAGAGGGCGATAAAGAATATTAAGAGTGGGTTGTTGAAACAAGGAACAATTGGTCATGCTGTAACACATGAAATGCTGCAGTTTAAAGCACATGAGATTGCAAAAAACAAAAGGATCTCAGGTTTAGAATTTAAGGCAAGCTGAGGCTGGGCAGCATAATTTATATGTCGTAGCACTTTGAGCTTGAGGAGAAGAACTTCACTATGGCAATGACTTCTAGCTGACTACACAGAGAAAGTCATAGAATTTCATCGTTTTGTGATAAGAATCCAACATCATTTTCTTTTTATCGCAAATTTGAAATGCTGACCAAACCCAGGTTTTTTCAACATGCCAACAAACACTACGATAAATACATAAGTGTTTTAGTGAAAACCCCTGGAGCTGAGAAGCTACGCTGTACTGTGGTGCTATGTATGACTGCAAATGGCAGGAAACTTCCGCCATACTGTATTTACAAGCAAAAAAACTCTGCCTAAAGAAGATTTTCCAAAGGGAATTCACATCCGTGTACAGGAGAAAGGCTGGATGAATGCAGATATGGTGAAGGACTGGTTAAGAACTATGTGGGAACAACATCCAGGTGTTTTATGGTTAGCAAAGATCAAGTGGCAGTTCATTAACTTAGAATTTTGTGTGACATTAATAAAATGTCTATGCCTGTACCCGACAGCTTTCGCAGTCACTTAGTTGAAAGTGTTAAAACACAATTGAATTTAACCAAAACGTATTCAGCAATTATCCCAGGAGGACTTACATCCATTTTGCAGCCATTAAACGTCTCCATAAACAAGCCTTTTAAAGGCCACATGAGATCGTTTTACACTAACTGTCTTAAATGTTCCTTTAAATACAATGCACAAGGTTCAAGTGCAGAAGACATAGGAGTACCTATCCAAACAAAAAAGTGCTGCCATCTAATGACAAAACTCTGCATAAGAAATTTCTATTTACTATACAATAAATTTCACAACAGTGCATAAATGTCTAAATCATTGATAGATATGAAAGAAAAATTTATTTCATCATTTGAAACACATATCACAACAAAAACTTGAATTTATTATGGTTAGCAAAGATCAAGTGTCAGTTCATTAACTCTAACTTAGAATTTTGTGCGACATTAATAAAATGTCTATACCTGTACCCGACAGCTTTCGCAGTCACTTAGTCGAAAGTGTTAAAACACAATTGAATTTAACCAAAACGTATTCAGCAATTATCCCAGGAGGACTTACATCCATTTTGCAGCCATTAAACGTCTCCATAAACAAGCCTTTTAAAGGCCACATGAGATCGTTTTACACTAACTGCATGGTGGACAATGTGCATGAGCCAATAAAAACTGGGAAAATCAAGTGACCATTGCTACAATGCATTTGTGAGTGGATTTTGTGTGCTTGGGGAATGATCACTCCTGCAATTGTTGAAAAGAGTTTTAAAAAGACAAGTGCATTGAAGGCTCCGAAGACAAATCCTCTATGGAAATAATGTGAAGAAAATTAAGACACATATTCCAGCAATGATGATGACAGGAAGATGCAATGAGGACAGCCTGTGATTCCACAACAATAGGTACCATATTACTATTGAGGCAGTATTTTAATGCCTGAATTATATTAATTGTATTTTTATTATAATTAAATTCAATAACAGCCCACCTTGAAAACAATATGTATATAATTATTATTTAAATGGTATGTAAGTTATTGCAAATACTTATTTTTTATTGTAAACGTATTTATTAATGTTATGTAAATGTTTATAATAGTGCAAAAACTGTGAGAATAATATGTTTTAGGTTGTTAACAACGAGGTAATAATGTACCTTTGTGACAATAATGTGTTTAGAGTTTTGAAAAGTACTGGTCATGAAAAGATCGGTAATGACATAGTTTCGCTTACAGTTTTGAATTAGCCAATCAACAGTAAAGAAAAGTTTGTTTGAATGCTTAAATTCTATTGGACTAGATTTACCCAATAAGAGACTGGCAATACCAAAACTTTAAGGTTTTTACTGTTGGAATTAGTCAGTCGTAGACATGATGTGATAGAGTGCAGATGGAAAAGTCATGAGCAAGATTTTATAGTAAATACATTAAGCATGTGTAAAGTTTCTCACAGTTTATTTTATAAAGTGCAGTGTTTTATATGTGCAAGTATAAAGAAATAAAGAGAAGTGAAATTAAAAGTAATTCTGTGACGTCTTTAATTTTTGTCATATCACGGCCTGAACAAGACCTTATGTCTCTATAGTTTGACTGAAGTAGCCGAGGAAGATTTAAATAATATTACCTAAGCTTAATTGCAACCTATGCCCAAAGCAGCAAATTAAGTACAAAAATCTTCAAGTTTCTGCGTAAAAATTACATTGTGCAATATTGTGTAACATTATGTAACACAAGCATCATCTCCACCACTTCAAAGTTAGGCGTCCCAAGCAACAAGCATCAACTGACTTAAAAATGTATCTTCATTATGTGGGCAGTTTAAATTAAAACTCAAACTTCATCTCTCCATAAGTTTGAAGAACATAACATCTTCACCATTCTTCTTCTATTCTCTGGTGCATTTTCAAGTGTCAGAGTAGCCTCATTCAATCCATTTCCTCCATTTTAATCTATCCTCACTTAGACTTTTCAGTTCTGCCACTGTCTTTTCATATTTCTGCCCAATTCTTTCAATCCTCTCCTCCCATGTCATTCATGGTCTCTCTCCCTAACCTTTCTTCCATACATATTTCAAAGACCTGTTTCACTTTTCTTTCTTCACCATTTGTCTTACATGTCCAAACCATTTTAATTGCCTCTCCTCTACGGTATCAACTATTGCTTTCTTCTGCCCTATCTCTATCCTACACCTTTGTTTCTTAATTCTCTCTCTTCTGGTTTTCCTTGTTATTCTTCTCAAGCACTTCATTTTCACTGTTGTAAACTTACTCAAATGCTTATCCTGTAATGCCAAACTTTGTTCTATATAGTTCTATTGGCTCCATTATTGCCTTATACATTTTCAGTTTTGTTTTATTATTTATTTCCTTTTTGCCTATTATTATATTATTCATTCCATAATACGCTGAGCTAGCTTTTTAATCCTACTCAGTACCTCCTGTTCTATTCTCCCATCACTACTTATTGTCGTTCCCAAATACTCAAAAATTTCTACCCTCTCCAATACTTGCCCTTCGCATTCTATTTTTAACTCTTTATTGTGTGTCCCTTGTTTTGATACCCATATTACTTTACTTTTCTATATGTTTATTTCCATTCCATTCCTTTTTATTTCATTCCATTCCATTACTGCCTGTTGAAGTTTCCTTGGAGTATTTGCTATTAATACATCATTCGCAAATAACAAGTCTGTAGAAATACTGGTCTCATTCTCCATATTCCTTATGTTCTTCTTTTGTATAGTTTTGTTATTTCATCTATAAAAACATTAAATAGTAGCGGGCTGAGCTATCTCCCTGTTTCACTCCTTTTTCCATTCTAAATTTACCAGATATTTCCCCATCAATGCTTACCATTCCTATTGGTTGTTTATATATGCATTTTACAGCATTTATTAGTCTTATTGGTACTCTCTTGGCTACTAATGCATTTTAAAACCAAAAAGGCAAGGTATAAATCCTGGTTCTTTGCAATATTCTTCTCTATTGCTGTTCTTAGCATATAGATATGATCCTGAATTTGACATTCTGGTCTAAAGGCTGCTTGTTTCTCCATATCATCTTCTACCACTCTCCTCAATCTCATTACTAACACCTATATCTTATATGCTTACTGATGATAAACATATTGTTCTGTAGTTATTACAATCAGAGGTGCTCCCCTTCTCTTCCATTCTTCTGGTATTTTCTTCCCATATTTTTCTAAACAACTTTGTTAATTGTTTTACCAGTGTTCTCTTCCTCCATATTTAATTAATTCCAGTGCTGTTCCATCTATTCTTGCTGCTTTTCCTGTTTTAACTTTATCTATAGCTATTTTCACATCTGTTTCACCTTCAACCAGTTAGTTCCATATTTCCTCATGTGGTCCAAACATGACCCCTTCCTCCAGCACATTTCCATTTTCTTAAATTTATTTTCATAATTTTTCTTCCATACTTCTAATACTTCTTTCTTTTTTGATATTAATTTATCATCTCATTTGCTTGTCATATTTTCCTCCTACACTTTTTAATGTCTCCCAAAATTCTTTTATATTCCCTATTGTTGCTTTGTTTCCTATCATATTTTAAAATTCCTCCCATGATTTCTCTTTGGCTTCTTTTACTGCGATTCTTGCTTCCTTTCTCTTCTCTATATAATCTTTTTTTTTTTTTGTTGTTTTCATCTGTCCTTATTCTTATATGGTTTTTCCATGCTTTTTTCTTATTTTTAACCTTCTCTTTCACTTCTTCCGTCCACCAATTTGTTCTTTTCTTACTTATATCGTTTTCCCACATACTTCTTCCGCTGACTATAGTAATACTGCTTTCAGTTTAACCCATATGCCCTTTAAGTTTTCATTTCCTATTATCTGTTCCTGCATTTTTATTTCCACTTTTCTTGGTATTCCTTCGTCTTCTCATTCTGAAGTTCCTTTATTTTTATTACCTCAAATCTCTTGGTTTTAGTTTTTGCTGTCTCCCTAAATCTTGTATCAATCACTAATACTCTATGGTCCGTTGATATTTCTGTTCCTCTTATTACTTTCCCATCCATCATACTGCTCCTCAATTCCTAATGGTAGTACATAAAATAGCTATTATGCATTCAGCAATTACTATTCTTTCCTTGCTTAAATATTTTTTGTGAAGCATGAACATAATTACCTTACCGGTATTAAAAACAAGGATTTTCATGTTATAGGCAGCCAATCATTCGAGTTTCAACCTGCATGTATTCCTTGTTCTGCAGAACATGCCCATGCACCACATTATGCATCTTTAAGGAGGTTACCATTGTGGAGCATGTTAACAGACTTACTATTAGAGCAATTAATTGTTGATTACATATGTAACTTTAGCATTAACATAAAATAGTTATTTTTTAATTACTCCTCTACAAATCAATTGATACTACAAAGTTCGCGCCTATAGGACCCTCCCTGAATTTTAGAAGTAAAAATAGAGAAAAAAAAGTGGGGTCCTATAACTGTAAGTAAGATACTCATGCTTACTGATGCTAAAGTATAGTCTTAAGGCTGATTCACAATAACTGAGAACAGAAACCAGAACAAGAATGACAAAGTTAAGTTATATTGTGAGCATTCACAATTAATGAGAGGCTTTCCTGGGTCACAGGAATGGGAAAGAAGACTTGGAATTGCTCAAGACAGTTGTGACATAAAACAGTCACTAGAGCCCTCTCTAGTCTGGTAAAATGAAACCAGAAGAAATTCCAGCAAATGTGCATCCTGACTACCTCAGATTCACTTAGCATTGGTTCTTCTAGTGCAAAAGTGTCGCTTGTTTGTTTATATGCAACTCAAACTGGTATTGCCTTAACAAACAATAGCAAAAACGGATACAAATTAATAGAAAACAACAAAATAAACAACTTTAACATATACTATTAATAAACAACTTGGTATGACTAGAAGAATCAGAAATTGTAATGGATCTATGTTTAGAAATGTTTACTCAAACAAATTTTGACATTGGCTAAACTGCATTATATTGGCTGAATGGGAAGCAGGTGAAAAAATATCAGAGGTCAGTTACAAATAAATCAGACACACTCAGCTCTGAGATGGCGAGGAAGAAGGTCCGCTCTGTCGCCGCCCCTGCTAAGGCAGGAACCTCATTATCTCCTCCGGTACCTGCCGAGGAGATTTTGCCACAGCATAGGGCAACCTATGCCGCAACCGCCACTAACCAGCGCATGTTCCCCGCAACTGCCTCCGCAGTTGCCGCCAGCTTCACCGGTGCCAACGCTACCAACACTGGGTTCTTCCCAGCCACCGCAGAGCCAGCCTGTGCCTCAAGGGAGGAACAGTGCCGTCGTGGTCCCAAGGGACCTGCCAGCCAGGTTCCTCATCACCGCAGCTCACCAGGATCATCAGAGCACAGGGACCCACGTCACTCGTCAGGATGGAGTTTGCAGACCCTGGTGACTACAAAGCGGCCTTGAGGGGGGTCTGCCCTTGTTAGGGCGGTGCTTACGCATCGAGGCCAGTCGAGTGGAACGCCAGGCTCTGCTGTGCCTACGGGCACGAGACGTCCTGCGCAGCACAACCCAGGTGCCACTACTGTGGATCAGCCTGCACCACCTCGTCGTGCACCCAGCACAACCATCGCTGCCAACGCCGCTACTGTGCGACCCGTGGAGGGTCATCACACTTCACTGGCCAAGCGCTCTGCCCCCTGCATCCTCGCAGCAAGGCACCACTGAAGCCACCAGCACCTACACAGCAGCCAGTGGCCGCTCTACAGCCGCCGTCACCAGCGCAGACACCAGTACCATCACCAGCGCCATCACTCATGCCAATCATCGAGGATGTCCAGGGCCTACGTGACGCCGTTCAGGATCTCCACACGCAGTTCCTGAACATGACGACAAAGCTGACAGCCCTGGAGGAACTCATCAGGGACCTTCAAACATCATCAGCTGCCAACAGGTTTTCCTGGCTGGGCAATTCGACAGCACCTCATCGAGACTTACAGCCATCACCGAAGCCATCCGGGTCTCCTCACTTGGTCCCAGGCTGAAGAGCAACCCGGAGAGAGTTGCGAACTTCTTACAGCAATGCAAGGAGTTCAACCAGCAACAGGAGCATCATCGTCAGTAGCATCCTAAATCCTAACTTCCATTCACTTCCTAAACCCTCGCCATTCCCACTAGTGTTGCAGTCAGGTTTCATGGCACAACGCCCACAGGGCGGCAGCCAACAGCCTTCACTTACTAACGCGGATGCTATGCGGGATCGCACAAAGCCACGCCATTCCACTTTTCCTTCTTCCTTTTTCCATCCGGTGGAGGAGTTTTTAGTGGGTATGCCGACTATTGGGGAGTCCCACACTCTCAGTCCCCGATTCCCATCGGGGCTGGGGTCAGTGATTAAATCATTTTCTCCTCAATCGGGGAAAAAAAAAAAAAAAAAAAAAAAATAAATGGTGTACCAATGCACAAAATCGACTCCCCACTTTACTATTGATATGTATTCCCATTATCGTACCGGGAATATTGTGAACCAAAATGTATGCCGTTTTGCTCCCTTTTTTGGTTTTCATTCTTGGCTTATTGTGAACCATCCTTAAATGTTCCTTTAAATACAATGCACAAGGGTCAAGTGCAGAAGACATAGGAGTACCTATCCAAACAAAAAGGTGCTGCCATCTAATGACAAAACTCTGCATAAGACATTCCTATTTACTATAAAATAAATTTCACAACAGTGCATAAATGTCTAAATCATTGATAGATATGAAAGAAAAATTTATCTCATCATTTGAAACAGATATCACAACAAAAACTTGAATTTATGGTTAGCAAAGATCAAGCGGCAGTCATTAACTGTAACTTAGAATTTTGTGTGACATTCATATAAAGTGTATAGTAGCCAGTTAGGTAGGAAAGTATTTTAGACTCCAACAAATCTCCCCAGAACCAAGACATTGGAGCATGTATACACCAAAATGCATAAACTTATGACATGTTAATGCATCAAACTCCTGATAATTTGTGGGTAAATTATTCAATAAAAGAATAATCCATGCACTGCTTTCCAAAACCACAAACATCCATGTTAATGCAAAAGCAAATACGTACATTTGAACTATGCCCAAAACATAACTCATGGCAATTAGCAACATGCAATATTAGGTTAATAGCAAAAAATGAGGGCAGTTTTCCACATAAACAACATTATTTGATTCTTATTTTATGGAACATATTTTGACAAAAACTAACTAAAAGTGATGCAAATTCATACATATCTAAGGAACAACAGCAAATATAATGCATTCACCGCAACTTTCTGGACACCCACTCAACATCTCCCCAACTAGCTTAAAACTTAAGTGCCAACTAAAAGTAACTTGTGGTAAGTGCTGTTGTATGTGGGTAGAAAATGCTCTTTTTTCTTTTTGCTTTGTTTAAAAAAAGAATGATACTAACCCGCTGGTTGAATGCACGAGGACACACAGCGCAGGCATAAGGCTTCTCGCCTGTATGTATGCGCTCGTGTTTGCGGAGAGTGCCCCCATCAGCAAATGCCTTCCAGCAGAAGCGGCAGCCATATGGACGCTCGCCAGTATGTATGCGAGCATGTATCTGTTGACTGCTTCGAGATCCAAATGTCTTTCCACATTCTTGGCAGGAAAACTGTCGTGCAGATGGTTCCTTATTATGACTATGTCTGTGATTGATAAGAGCTCGTCCATCCGGGAATTCTAGACCACACTCTTCACACGATACAGCCTTGTCACGATGTGATACCATGTGTCTGTAAAACAGTGAGTAAATGTTTAACTTGCAGATTTCACACCAGAAAATAACCTTCCTTTTCTTTTCAAACCAATGAATTCTGGATACTATGCTTAAAGTAAATTCTTATAACGGACAGATGGGAAATCTGTCTGTAAATAAAGCTAAGAAGCAAGTTATTCTGAAAAAGAGAGTGAGAAAATAATGAAGTTTCTCCTCTCACATGAGTACACTTTGTTTGCTCCATCCTTTTCTATTCATGTGTTGTCATGATTTTAGTGAAAAGTGAACTTTTATGATTTAATACTGAATGCATGAACCTGCAGAGAATTTTCCACCCTATTAGGTAACCGTAACATTAATAAAAGTTATGAATTAACAGCAGACCTACATAAAAGAAATATTTAACAATGCAGAGCAAACTAGGAATTTGTTTCTATGTTATATAAGATTTATGTTAGATATTTAATACAACTAGGATCTGATATCTTTCAAAAAAAGTTGCGTATTAACAATCAGTATTCCACATTTCATGAAAACTTTGTGATTGTGATGATTAAGAAAAGTTAGCTAACAAGTTATTTTAAATTATTGATTGTGCATCACCAGAGAGTGCGTGCGTGCGTGCGCGCGTGCGTGTGTGTGTGTGTGTGTGAGGGCTCTAGAATTATAAGACACAATGTAATAGTATATTTGTTGTTCATGCTCTTTGACAAAATTCTTTACATATTATTGTTTATATGTATAAAAAAAGTTTCTGTATTTCTCAACAATTTGGGCTTTGCATTGTTAAAACAGGATAACATTTTTTGGTTCTGGAAAAGGGTGATATATCCAATGCAAAAAGCATAAATGTTATCCTTAACCCAAAAAAGATCTCAAGACTGCAAAAACAATTTAGGTACATTTTCATACTGTTCTTTTTGTATTAAAAAGTGCATTCACATGACTTTCTCTACCTGCTATTGTTTATTTTTATACAGCTTCTACAAACTATTCTTACAAAAGCTTATTTTTCTACCTACTTCATGTTAATTGAGATAAACCTGGCAAAAGTATTTTCATTATGCACTACACTGAAGTTACAAGATGAATAGAGAAAACTGAATTCATGCTCAGATGCTTAAAAATCGGTCGCAATTTGCTGACCTAGAAATTCCATACTTTTTCCAGAGCTCATGAGTAACAACTGAACAGCAAGAGTACTTTAAACATCTGTGTTACACTCACATGACTTTCCCTACCTCCTACAGTTCATTAGTGGGTATACAAGCCATTCTTATGAAAGCTAATTTTTCTATCTACTTCATTTTAATATTATAAACCTTTATAGAAATAGCTACATTACTCATTTCGTTATGGATACAAAGGGAATAGTGCTAGTCAAATGTTTAAGAACTGGTCAATACTGCTGCCTTAAAATTCCATACCCTTTCCATGCAATCGCAACAAAACAACTGAATATCGACAGGATCTTAAAAGAATGATAAAATTAAACAATTCAACCCTTACTAACGAGTATTTTGGAAATGGCTTATGCCACAAGAAAAGTCATTTGAAATAAATTGTGTGTTTTCAAAAGATCTACACTTTTTGTGTAGTGCATTTTCATGTATTGCTTAATGCTTACAAGTTATACAAAATTATATAAAATACCTTACAAATGAAGAGGACTTCACGGGCTATTCCCAAGAAATTAAAGATATAAATTTATTTGTCATGTAAATATCTTTAATACATGGTATTTTAATCAACATTGTTAAAAGCCAGTTTTGAGAAAATCAAAGCTTTTGAAAAAATTTTCATGTAAAGGGTAGTTTCAGATGGGGGAATTTTCTTGAAAATCTTCATGTCATACCTTTGGAAAACATTGAACTTAAATACCAAGTTTGGTATTTAGTATTTATCCAACTTTTTGTTTTTTAATTATGCTATTCTCTCTATCACACACACATGCATGAACACAGACCTTTTTCTAAAAAGTTTTTTTTTATTCAGGGAGCCTCAAAACATGTATTTCCAGTGAAATTATTGATTTGTATTGGGAGGGAATGGAATACCTTCTGATGTGTTACACTCACATGCCTTTCTCTACTCTTGTACAAACTATTTTTACAAACCTTATTCTCCATATGCTTCATGTTAATCGAGATATCGAGATGTTAATCTTATGGCTAATTTTCTTGTAGATGCAAGGAGAATTGCTAGGCTTTAAGCGATAGTCAAATATTTTAAGAGGTGGTTGCTATGTGGAGTATTCCATTCTCTTTGCATTACCAGGACAAAAAAAAAAATGAATAACGAATTCCCATTTGAGTATAAGTATTCGAAAATTTAAGGGAATAACAAGCAATATCTCGAAAATGGTTCACTGAAAAAAAAAAAAAAAAAAAAAAATTATATGACATAAATTGTGTATTTTAATGCAATCTACATTTTTTGTGTAGTAAAATTTTGTCAATCTCTTATGGTTTACCAGTTATGCAAAAGTCGTTCACAATGAAGAATACTTTTGGAGACATTCATAGAAAATTCGAGATATACATTTCATTTGTCATGAAAATATCTTAAACATATGATATTTTAATTGAAATCGTTACAGACATTTTTGAGAAAATTAAAAGTTTCGAAAAATGTTCCATGTAAAGGGTAATCTGGGGTGGGGGGATTTTCTTGAAAACCTTTGTGTCGCATCTCTGGAAGATACTGAACCTAAATACCAAGTTTGGTGTTTATCCGACTGTTCGTTTCTGAGTTATGCTGTTCACAGACACACAGACGGACATGTTTCCAAAAATGCTTTTTTTGGATTCAGGGTGTCTCAAAACATGTATTTCCGGTGAAATCTCGGTATTGAATTTTTGGGTGGAATACAATACTTTCCCTACTTACTATATGTAGTAGAGAAAGTAAAAATACAAAAAGGAAAACCTACTATGGAAGGAAGAGACATTTGGCTTTCTCTTGAAGGTGGGTTAGAATGGCTGGCCACAGTAGAATTTGATGAGTTCCAGAAAGCAGACATAACTGCATTATGGGATAATACTAAATTTCTGCTAGAATCTCCATCAAAAACAACGGCAACATCAAAAAAAACTCTGCAACATCATAGCTCACATACTTTCTAGGGAATAAACAGTAATCTGTTTCGGTGTTTGTTTGTGTGAAATTGCTTTCCACTTAACATTGAAATTTGATAATTTTGAACTACAAATCGACTCCAACGTGCAGACACCTTTAGGATTTGGAACCTGAAGGAAGATGTAGCAACAACAAATTAAGTAATATAAGTATTATGTAGTGCATTAACACTTAACAACAAAATAATGTGTCGCCCAGTTCGCATCAAACTGCCAAGTGTTTGCAACTATTCCTCTTCCTCCTCCTTACAACTGTGTGCAACTAATGTTATTTATTGCCTTCGTTTGTAATGGAGACTATAGTGGTTTTAATTCTCGAGGCATTTGTTTTGTCCATTTGCAATGAAATTTTACAATTTTGATGAAAGCAACTACAGTCAAAACACTTACTGCAACTTTTAAAATATGAATGAAATAAAATAATTGTTTTAACTAAAACATATACTTACATGCACTTAATACAAAAACCAAACAAGTACACTAGCTTTGAATTGCCAGATTCAAAAAGAGATCATGCATTTATCTCAGCCATCCAACAAAAATAAATAAAAGTTAAAATGTTACCTTTATTTAGCAAAATACATTACTTTATTTAACATTTTATAAAAGAAGCTAAGAACTATCCCATTTAACTGTAATTAAAAACAAAAACACCCACCCTCAAAAAATTGGCAACACAATTTCCGCGCCTAGATACAACCTCTTAACTCTAACACAGATTTATGCAAAACCAAAATCCTAAATAGTTTATGGTGAAATTAGGCATTTAAGGAATAAAGTGAAGATAAATAACATAGATAGTTTGCTATTCTGTTGTACATATTAAAGGCTAAATTAGGGAATAAAAAGTTAAAAGCCGTTATGGCATAAAAGCTTCTAGAGGTGCCTTGCCTCTTAAACTAACAGACATAGTTCATACTATGGTCAACTTATCTAGCTGAAACTTTTATAGGTATTTCCTACAGTCCTCAAGAGAGAATATCAGTAAATTTAAGTTTCCAGCTCATTTCATTTATACACTTACTGTATTTCTCCAAATACACAGCTGCTTTTTCCCCACAATATAATTGCATTTGCAACATAAGTTTCCAAATAGAGCAAAGAAAGAAAAAAAGAGTTCCAGACTTCACAGGCTTGTGTTGAAGGGAATGAGATGCCTTTTGGAAATGCTAAGGGTTACTGTCAGTATATCAGATGGCTTCTGCATATTTCACTTTGCATTGGCAAGTTAAGCGATTCACAACAGTCTAGTGAATTTAAGACAATATTTGTGGGTTATAAATATTCCCATTGGCAGAAATGTTTTATTTTCAAAGTCACAATAGAAATATAAGATTTACTTTTCTAACTGATGATTTGGCAGGCAATGGCCATGCAGAAAGACAGAGATATTTTTGTCCCATCTCCAACCACTTAAAAAATTTCCACATAAATTTGTAATCAGCAATGTGTTATGTGTTATATTTGCATAATTCTGTATTTTCTGATCTCTTAAAGCATCTTAAAGAAAATTACATCTATCAACATCATCTCTTTCTGATCTGACGACTTCAAATGATTTTGAAAGATGGAAAGGGAACCTACATTACCTGCACTGGAGCTGAAGGATTATAATGCATATTATCGTTATCAATACACACACAAAACCATGGTAAATCGAAAACCACTTTAACTGCAAAGTTCATCATCAAGATTTGTCTCAGTTTATACAAAAACACCAAGTGCAGTGCTATTTAAATTTCACTTTTAAAAAATTAAGTTGTGCTTCTTTTTTCTCTTTCTTTGTTAATTCTGAATTCCTACTTAGTTCAGGGAAAATGATGTTATCTTTCATTTGGAATCATCTTGTATTCAGAAAAGTATGGTATCTGATACAATCTACAGTGCTAAAGAGATTTTAAATTTACACATTTCTAAAAACATGGTAGTACTCGAAGACCTATCTTAGAGCAGCAAAAAGAGAGTTTTAAATACCACATTATTCATATGAAATCTGCTTTTGATATTTCTAACTAATGATCCTGTTCTAATCATAAACATGATATGGAAAAATTAAAAGTATATACAAAATTTCAAATATGTACTAAATATAAACCAAAAGAAGTAAGAGATTTCATAATATAACATGATATCCAATTTTTTTTTCTCCAAAAATTGTACTCTAAATGCCAAACATTTTCAGCAAATTGCTTACCGTTTCAACCTGGCACGGCTATGGAAACGTTTTCCACATTTAACACATGAAAAGCTGCGTTCAGCTGAATGAACCCAAGTATGCTTCTGTAGGGAGCGTCGATCTTTACATATTTTGCCACAAAGGGTGCAAGCATTTGGCGGGATGGATCGAGCATGCCTTTTGCGTACATGGATGGCAACAGCTTCTGCATCAAGAAAGCATTCCCCACACATCATGCAACGATGGGGTTGGTATCGTGAATGTGTCTCCAAGTGTGCTAGAAGGTCTGATTGATCAGGAAAGCTCTGGTCACAAGTCCGGCAAGTCCATGAAGACTCCCCACCAGAATTAGGTGATTCCACTTTCACATGAGTCCTATAAAAATATTGTAGTGGTAAAGCTAACACACTTCATGCCATTGATAAATGAGTGTACGATAGTCAACATCATTTGTATCATTTATCAAGTTATGGTAAAATGAGCAGATTCTATATATTTCTGAGTAGAACCAGAAGGGAAAAAGCATAACTAGTATGTTCATTAATCACTTAAAGCATTTAATTCCTTTATATAATTCTCAATACCTACAGTACCAACACCTAAATTGAAATTTCAGTTATAGAAGCAGTTTTTCATATTAAGTACATCTATAAAGTATTAGCTGCCAATTTTAAGAGGAAAGGTAAGCAAAATGTTTTGAAAATATTTTTCTTTTCTTTTGGTCTTAAGTATTAGGAATAATATCATAAAGCAGTAATGCTGTATTCAAAGGAGTAGATTAATTATGAAACCAACAACTTCTATTAATTTAAAGCAAGTATATTGCATTCTTCAACTTTAAACACATGGCATGCTTCTTTTATATAAATATATATACAGAGTGAGGCAAAAGATTCTGAACTGCCTGCACGGTGTTTTTCCTGTCTGCATCCTGGGCGCTTGTTGTCATCTGCCACTATCACGGAAAGGCACGGATGAAACCATACAACATTTTTAAAACTACTTTTAAAGGCTTTACTTACCAACTTTATGAAAGGAAATGCTGAAACTGGCCACCATCGTTGTCCATACATTTTTGGCACCTCTTTAGGAAACTATTCATCATGGAATTTTTGGGGGGAATTTTCCAAACGATGACCGATGTCGTCTAAAGTTTCTTTGGTAAGAACCGAACGCCGTCTTTTAGATTTCTTAGCCTGAACACTTCCTGTGGCTTGAAATTTACTGTAAAGTTAATAGATTGTTGAACGGCCTGGAACTTTTACACCTGGAAACCTTTCTGCAAATCGTACTTTCACTTGGCAAGCTTACCGAGTTAACACATATGAATCATAAATAAATGCATGTTGTGCAGCAGAAAACATATACTGAGCCATAATATACTTTGTGACTAAGTACAGGACAAAATAATAAATAACTTGTAATAACTGAACTACATCACATCACCGTCAACTCAAAACTGCACTTCACCTGCACAGCAAAACCACAACAGCGTGATTTTGTTTATAGCAGCAGTGCATTATCATATTTCCACACCCCAGTGGAAAAACACCGCGCAGCCGGCAATATTGTTCATAAAATACCCCACCGGGATAACCTAAAACACAAAGTGTACAAGACAAACCCACACACCCTGGAAGAATTAAAACAAAATATCCGCCAGGAAATTTCTCAGCGTGAACTATGGCGAGTGATGGATAGTCTCCTAAAGAGGTGGCAAAAATGTATGGATGACGGTGGCCAGTTTCAGCATCTCCTTTCGTAAAGTTGATAAGTAAAGGCTTTAAAAGTAGTTTTAAAAATGTTGTATGGTTTCATGCGTGCCTTTCTATGATAGCGGCAGATGGCAACGAGCGCCGAGAATGCGGACAGGAAAAACACTGCGCAGGCGATTCGGAGTCTTTTGGCTCACTCTATATATATTGAATTTTTTATTGCTAATAGTGAACTCGTTTATCTATTAATTCTTAAAGATAGGCTATCCTATAATGGCACATGGTTTAATCGCAACAGTTTTGATATAATGACATTTCAAAAAAGACTACATATTCAATTTTCTTCAAGACTTTTGGGGAGTACAAGAGATTTCAAAATTATCAAATAGGTTCAAGGCCTCATGTCAGGTTTAAGGCTGGTTCACAGTAATCCAAGAATGGAAATGGAAAGCAAAACACCATACAGCATTTTGTTCACAATTCTCCTGGAACAACAGCAGGAATGCATATTGATGACCATATCAATAGCAAATGTTAACGTCGATTTTGCACACTGGACATAATTTGGTTGTAACTGACCAATAATATTTCTCACCAGCTTCCAATTTAGCCAACCTCATGCAGATTAGCCATGTCAAAATTCAATAGAATAAGCATTTTCTACTTGCAGATCCATTGTTATTTTCGATTCCTCCAGTTACACCAAGCATCGATCTTTTATTAATAGCATACATTAAAGTTATTTATTGTTCTTTATTGTTTTCTGTTAATTTCTACCAGTTTTTGCTGTCTTTTGAAATTTTTACTATTTTTTTTGAGGCAATATCCAGTTTTGAGTTAAGTATAAATAAACTACATGTGACACTTTTGCTAAAAGAACCAATGCTCAGTTAATCTGAGAGAGGTTAGGATACACATTTGCTGGAATTTCTTCAGTTTGATTTTCTCACCTTGTGATTGGAGAAAGCTCTAGCGTCTGTTTCTGTCATGGCAACCGTGAATAATTTCTACAGTAAAGAGTCTAATATGAGCAATATGGATCTAGTATATCATCCTTAGGAATGGGAACAAGAAAGTAAAATTTGATCATCTTCTTTACTGTTCCCAGGAAGGAACGCTTCCAATTGATTGTGAGTGCTTGCATTACAGTACATATATTTTAACTTTGTCATTCTTGTTCTGGTTTCCATTCTTGGTTAGTGAACCAGCCTTTATTAGGGCTTTCAAGAATAAAATTGATATAACAGGGTGTCTACTGTCTTGAAGATTTAAAATTCTAATATATTTCCAGTAGAAGTTTTGACAAAACAGTACTGCTTCGTCATATTACAGTAAAAATGCACCAGTATTCAAATGAATGTTGTGGCTAGCTTAACATCTTTACTGGTTCTATTTGTTTCCATAGCCATAATATGAAGCTGCATTTATTACTCGCTACCATGATGTAGCATGGGTGGCTATTTAAATCTTAATTAAATTTACTCTCTGTACTTTTTAAGAAATTAGTGTACAATGATCTAGAAGATTTTCTAAGCTGAATTTTCTCCTTTGCCCCTAGAAATGTAATTTCATAAAATTCCCATTCTATTCCATTCATAACAATGGACCAAAAATTCACTGATATTCACAGAAATGGAAATGAAATATCAGCAGATTTTGTATTTCTAATCTTAGCTCACCCATTCCCTCGTCCACAATACTATTCAAAATTCTGGAAATATTGTATAGCCTGTAAAAAGTTTTAAAGGTGAAAGATTATCAAAATGTTTCAGTCATTTTTACATAATATAAAAAATTATGGGGGGGGGGGAATCATGCAGAACAATAACATTTAAAAACTACTTATTAAATTAATAGGATTTTTCCAAGAACTAAACTCCTGAAAATTCAATCTGAAATAAATCATTGTTATACAGTTACTTCATCCAGGTTTTCCAGTAAGAAATCACTAATTCCAGAATAATTCAGTATATCCAGTATCAGTAGACACCCTGTATAAACAATATTATGATTATAAAATATACACAATAAAAGTATTTTGTCCTATGCTCTTGTTTACAAACAAAATAGCACATTGCAACAGTGTACCATTATTACCAACAACCAAAATATGAAACAATGCCTAACCTCAAAAGTAAAATGTAACATTAAGAGAGTAAAAATATTAACTCCCTGAAAGAGCAACATTTATTCTTAAACTAAGCTAATTAGGAGTATGAACTTAACTAAAGCTTAAAGCTGTAATTTTGTTTTGCATTTCCTGCAATCAGAAACAAATGACAGATAATTCTCACTGTATTTAAACACGGAAAAGACAAAATCATTAGATAATTATCACCTCCATAAATTGCCCTTAATCAAACCATGGTTGGTTGATATCCAAAGTGGTCTTATGTGTTATTCGTATGCATTCTATGTCCTATGAGTGAAACAGCTACCAACAGCAGTAAACATTTCCATGCCTTATCTGTAATAATTACTAAGAAGAGTACACCTGAGAAACATCTTAACATGGACGAGAAATACCTGGTTCCCTCTATTGAAAACTTGAAATCAAGCACTAAATCACCCATTTGCACAATAGTGAAGGAATATTTTTATGAACCAATTGAACTGGACAGCCCTAACTGTGTCCATCATCATGGAACTAGCTCCGTTCTGATTCAAGCAGCGATGGGCATTTGCATTGGATATTACAGTGTAGTTTGCAAGATTGGGACTTCAATTTTGGAACCTTGCCATTGAAATTGGGAGTTAACTTTTCATTTGACCTCATTAACCATACAGGATTTTCAGGCTGGTTTTGCCACTAAAGGTTTTGTACTTGAATTAAATTTATGGTACAATTTGTTCTACAATTTGGTTTAGAATATATACAATATGTATTAATATATCACTGTACCCTTACATTTTATGTATAATTTGTCTGGTGCTTGTTTTCTTATTGAGCCACTCAGATTGCTTGGCTCCCAGGTCTTATCGCTCACTGAACGGCCCTTGCTCCTCTTACTTTCCTAGACCATTTTTCTTTTATCTTCCTTAAAAATTCTCTCATGCCCTTGATTTTCTTTTCTTCTTTCCATGTCAACATCTTTATAGCTCCTATTTTTCTATCCATATTTTCCCATTTCTTCTCCCACACTTTTTCCCTCCAGCTCCTTGTTTCCTTACATTCTGTCTTCCCCTACACAACTCACATATCCCTCTTCCACTGCCTCTCATCCTCTTAAATACATTGATCCCATTCTCATCCATGCTAAACCTTCCCTTTCTTGTCTATTACAGCAATCAATGTACCTCTCTCTTCCCCACTCCTTCTTTATCAATTTATAAAAGCTTAATGATTTTTTATCTTCAAGGCCTCCCCATATCTCTTGTCGTTCCATATCTTCCACTCTGTTTCTTACTACTTTCCAAAATCCATTTGTATTTCTTTCCTCCAAACCCCATATATCCCCCATTCCAATTGACTCCATTATTTTTTCGGTTTCTTTCTCCACCAACTGTTTTTGTTTCTTAGAACCTTTTGCTGAGTCAGTCATATCTTTAGGATTTCACCTTCCTCCTCCATTTTCATACATCTAAACCAAAATTTTAAAATTCCTACTACTATTATACCTTTCCTCTTCAGTCTTCCTAGTTCTACTAATGCAACCTCACCTGGTGCTGCTCTTGGTAGTTCAGTTAATTCTTTACAAAACATTCTATACATTTGGTCAATGTTTTGTAGTTATAAAAATGTTTGATCTATAATATAGGGAAAATTACTAGAAATGATTATTTTGATCTGTTACTCTGTTTAACCGTCAAAAAGTAAAGTGATATTATGTGCAATGATTTATAAATTGTAACACATTTGTTTACAAGAGATGTATTGTTTCCTCTATGAGCCTTAGGTTTAGGGAATCTTTTCAAACAAAAATGAAAAAGTAAACTGGCCCCTTTTCCTCCAGAAAGTATTCTCACAAATATTTACTTAAAGGGCTTAAAGGGGTGTATACATTTTAAAGACCAAAATTTAATTTTTCATATATTTGTTAATTTTAAAAGCTTTCAGTTTGTTGCTGGTGGGAGACAAAAGGTAAAATACCAAAAATTGCTTAGTTATACATTAAAGCATCTTAATGTGCAGTGTCATGAGAATATCACCCTTTGTTCTACATTTTCTCAAAAATTTGCATTACAACTTCTACAGTTTTCAAAGTAATTGCAAAAAATTTGCACACTGAAGCGTCATACTGACCTTGAATGTTTCATCCTCAAGAGAAAAAGAAACTGCCTTGGATTTTAAATTCAAAAAACTAAAGAGCCTATGCTTTCAAGCACACATTTTAACCAAGGTTCAGTTTGTGTGCTCACATATTGCTTAATATCACCATACTATTATTCAGAGAAGTTCAAAATTTGTGAATGTGATGTATATAACACTGACTCTAAAGAATCTAATAATGAAAAAAAGACTCTGATAAGGAAAATTGAATTGTTAATTATTTGCACATTTTATAACATACAGAATAATTTTTATCTTATGTTGAAGAGCAGCTTTTAAATGCAAGCATATACAATTAGAATTAAGAGAATGTAGAGAAGCAGGGAAAAGAAAATGTGAACAAATTAAAATTTTAAGTGTCAAATGTGTATATAACTTTTTTACGTGTTTTTGAGTTTTGCAGAATGAGAAAAAGAAAAGATAAAATAAAGTAAAAGGGATTACATTATAGAAAATTATTGCCAAAACTGAAATTTATGGGGAAGAAAAATTGTATGTATCTCTATGAAATAATAAATTCTTTACAAATCTGCATTAATCAGTAACGCTACATAATACTCTGTGAATTGTAATTAAATTTATGAAATTTATTGCTGCTAATACAGACATGCAGAACAGTGAACCTGCATCTGAAGACAAACATGTTATTCTCCTTTCCTAAATGCTTATGGAAACCCACCAGTTTCCATAAGTTCAAAATTTCAGAGTTTGTGCTTGAATAGTGGAAGCAGAACCTACACTTTCCTTTCTCCTCCACCCTTTCTTTCCAAGTTCTGGGTTGCCATGTTACTACAAAGAAGAGCAGAAATTAACTCTAAAGATAAATTTATATAGAGTTGTATGTGAAATTTTATATTGTACAGATCTGTTTCATACAAAACAAGTATTTTACATTGATAACATATACTTAAGGAAACATACAAGTCACCATAAATCTTTTCTTTGCTTCCCTAACCTCAATTTTCAGAACAGAATTTACTTTTTACAAAATTTTTTGTATATTTTCTGATCTCTGAAATCCTTTAGTTTGAAGATTCTTACATCTATTCACCCTTAAACATAAAGCTTCCTTAGCTGATCACTCTATGTTTAATTTGCTATAATGAATAAATGTTGACAGTAAAGAGAGTTGGTATGTGCATGATACCTAGAACTTTGTCCTATTCATGTATAGAACTCCTTCAATGGCACATAAGGAACTTACTCCATACTCACCAGAACATTTTTTAAGAAAGAAAAAAAAAAAAAATTCCCAATATGAACCAGTATTAAAAATGTCTTCCTTGTTTAACTACAAAAGTCTGTCAATATTACTATTCATAATATTGTCAAAATATTGTGCATAGTATTAGCCTAAAACTAAATATGATGCTGATTTAGCAATACTCACCTGCGGTGACGTTTCAGCAGATCCTGCCTATGGAAGCCAACACCGCAGGTTTCACAGTGAAACTCTCCAAAACGATCATCGCCGGTATAAGTACCAGAATTGTCACCCTGATGATCATCCAAGTCTCTGCCAGCATGCTTTATCTTGGAGTGTTCTTTCAGCAAACCCAAATCCCAGAACATTTCACCACAGGTATCACATTCAAAGGGACTATCTCCAGCATGAATGCGTGCATGTGAAGCCAGTGCTTTTTCCCGAGCAAATCCCACACCACAATGTTGGCAAACATATGGCCGTGTTTCATCAACAACTGGCCATCGTGGAACTGATGGCTCTTGAGCTTCCATTATGCCACTCATAGGTGTAAAATGTGCTGGCGGTGGTTGAGAAAGTAATTTCACATCTTCCTCTACGTAGCTGTAACTGCCTGCACCGCTGTTTCCAGGCTTTTTTCGAGACACACTGCTATAACTGCTGCGTTTGTTATCCTTAGAATTGTAGCTATTGTCTTCAACATAATCTCCATATCCAGAAGTTGGTGCAGAAGAATGATTCCTACGTTTCTTTGCAGCAGCAGACTGAGATTTCTTCCTTCTAGCTTTGGGTGGATTGTTAATGACAGCATTTTCATTAGTATTGGTAACTTCATCATCATCGTCATCATCACTAACTATACGCCCTGGTACATACGCATGGATTTTCATATGATTAACCAGGTCACATTTCCTACGATAACGAACTCCACAAAGATTGCAGCCATGTGGGCGGTCAGTTTGATGAGCTACCATATGGTTCATAAGATTGGCTTTTTTCCGGAAGCGCCTTGGACAAAAGTCACAAGGATATGGGCGCATCGTTGTGTACTCATCTTGATCTTGTGGTAAAGGTATTTCAACATCATCAGATTCCACTACTGGATTACATGTCACCTTGATATCCAAAGTTGGGCTGAAAGAAGAGAGATTATATTTAATACCCAACTTATACAAATAAGAAAAGGAAGAAAAAAAGAAGGCAATCTGTGAAATGGTGCTTAATGTCCAATCCACATCAATTATAAGGACAGCAACCTTATGATCCTGTACAGACAACAAATATTTCAGCGACAAAGGAAAGCATTATCACATGTTAACATGGCAAGATTATCCAATTGCAAGCCATATATACAGACTTGCAGTCACTTAATCACAAGACATTCTTGATTGGCATGCCACAAGTTATAATTTACATTGCTGACAGAATGTTCAGGTGACAGATCAAGATTTTCCTTCATTAATTTTTAACATAACATATGTGGTTGTAACAAAAGCTCTTGCACCTGACGCCTAATAGATAAGTTGGTCTACATTAAAACAACAGATCATCTCTCAGGGCATCTGTCAGCCAACTGTTTGGTGTGAAATACAAAGTTGAAGCGCCCACCTGTATGTTTTGAGCATCACCTACTTTGTAAGCAATTACTTCACCATGAATCACTAACGGATTCTAGTGAAGCATTTTTAAAACAGACGACCTGGGTGATTAAGGGGAGGGAGCTCTGAAAATTCTATTTTTACTTTTTCTACTACTTACCTATTGTAAGCAGAAGTAGTATTGCCTTCCACTCAAAACTTTGATACTGAGATTTCACCAGAAATACACGTTTTGAGGCTCCCAACCCACACCCAAAAAGTAGCAGCATTTTTAAAACATGTGCACATGTGTGAACAGCATAACTCAAAACAAAAAGTTGGTTCAGTACCAAACTTGGTATTTAAGTTCAGGGTCTCCTGAGGATGTGAAACAAAGATTTTCAAGAAATTACCCCTTGCATAGGAAATTTTTGATTATTTTTTATTTTCTCAAAAGAGGCTCTAATAATTTTGATTAAAATACCACATGTTTAAGATATTTGCATGACAAACTGTATATCTGGATATTTCTGCAAACAGCGTGCAAAGTCCTTTTCATTTGGAATGAATTTTGCATAATTTTGAGTAATTGGTAATTGTAGTGGTTCAAATGTTATATTTATTTAACATTATTGTAGCCCCACGTTGTGGTAGCCAATTTGTGGTAGTATACTTATAATATTGTGTATGTGTGTTTACTTCATGTGAAGCCATCTTGTGACATCATTCATTTGTTCGGTTTGTAGCTCCATCTAGTGTTAGCAATTTGTGGTAGTATTAGTGTTTGAAAGAATTTTAAGTTTTGTTTACGGTCCTCCGGCTAGCTATTATTTCTCAGTCGAACATGTCTCTTGATCAGAGTGTGTAAACGGAAAGGAATCTTTTATCCAAATATAACACTGATGAAGAAATTTGTTTTACACATTTATTGTCCAACACGTTAACTATCACATTTATACATTGATCTTAACACTCGCCAAACTGAAACTGTTTTAATAACTTCATTACTAATCACTCTTAATTCGCGTACTTCAACTTTGTGTATAATTAACTTTATAATACTTTAGATTTTCGTAACTTGTGAATCTATAACCGATGTATCTCATACAAATATTTTGACGAACTGACGAACTGAAGACGACGTGTAGTGCACAAAGAATTTTGATGAACTGAGCAACTGAAGGCGACGTGTAATGTACAAAGAATTTTGATGAACTGAGCAACTGAAGGCGACGTGTAATGTATTGAGATTTTCGATGAACTGACCGCGATCTACCTCTGACTTGGCTTTTTATACACCCACTCCCCGATATGCCTAAAGATTATAACTGAGTTATTATTGGCTAATAAAACACGCCAACATTAGCGTCTATTTAAATATCCAATGAAAATTATGAATACATATGCTCTAGGGAAACATTCCAGAAGGTTCTCAACGGAAAAACGCGCCAACATTACGTAACTTCCTCGTTTCCAATAATGATAAACAGCTCACCCCCTTGCTGCATTATTGCGCTATTATTGACAGTTTCAGTAAGGTCGTATAAACTTACTTATCAACAATAATTACAGTCAAGAAACATCTCAAATCAATGTCACATAAAAATACATATTCATATTACAATCATTATTTACATTTAAGTAATTTGTGATACAAATTACTGCATCATATGCCCCACTAGAAACATAATTATAAACATTTACAACTTGTTTGGAAATTTTATAATTGGGTTTTTAGTCTCCTAAATCTTGGAACACACGCTATCACTTTCACTTAACACTTCACACGCATTTAACACACGACATATGTTTTTTGTTTTTTTTTATCTCGCCACTACTTACTGGCTCTGGTTTAATGTGTTTAGACATTAATCTGACATTACAATGTTTATAGCAAATACTATACCCTGAAGTATTTAATTACTGTTACAAAATTTTTTTTTTTTTTTTTTTTACTTTCTTATATTGTTGATAACAATTTGTGCATTTAAGAATTTTTTTAATTACTATACATTTTTACCAAAAATATTCACCCTCTACACATAAATATATTTACATCTCTTAAATCTAGGCACTGTTTCACATGTTCTATTTGCTACATAAATATTTGTTTTTAATTATATTTACCAATTTTTGTTATTTTGTACTTTATCTTAACAATACTCTTGGAATAGTATTTATGTACATTACTTTAATATAACATCATGCTTTATTTCACATGTTCAGTTACTAATAAAATGTTATTTTCCTCTTAAATATTTAGTCATGTCCAAAATTTATTTCTCCTTTCTGATGACATACATATATAATTAACCCTCTTACGTTCCAATACATTGCTCTGCATTTCGTCTTTAACTATCCAGCATTTACTATTTATCATCTTTGTCTTCTGTTTCACCTTGATCTTCATTGTTGTATGGTTTCAGCATCTCAATATGGAACTTTCCTATGCTTTTTCGAGTTGTTGGATTACATAACTCATATGTATTAGTTCCATATGCTTCAACAACTTCATATGGTCCATGGTATTTGAGAAACATTCGCCAATAAAGTTTATTTGCTTTATCCGACAATTTCTTGGTTTTAACCAAAACTAAATCTCCTATTTTGATCCTCTATTCCTTTCTCTTCTTTTCTTCATGTTTAATTTTTCTTTTTATGGCCTTTTTCTTCATCCTCTCGAATGCTTTTCGGAACATCTCTTCTTCTGTTTGTGGTATTGAATGCGCATCTGGAATGGCTTCTGGAATTTTCTTACACATTGTATTGATCTTCTTTCCTAACTTAAGTTCACATGGTTTGTATCCTGTCACATTGTTTACGGTTTCATTTAGTAGATTCTGAACGAAATTCACGTATCCATACCATTGGGTTTGTTTTCGATGACACAGCACCCTTAAATAATTTGAAATTTCCTTAATTTCCCTCTCCACTGGGTTGGAGTTCGGTCTGTATCTTGACGAAAAATATTGTTTAATGCCATTTTCTCTCAGTCCATCCATAAATTTTTTTCCTGTGAAGTATGAAGCATTATCGCTCAATACAGATTGAATAGGTCCTTCTTCTATCACATATGACTTGAGTAGTCTATTCAAACATGCTAAACCTGTAGGTTTTCTCAAAGGGTAAATTCTTACATATTTGCTGAATATATCATAACAGACAAATATATATTTGTTTCCAAGTTGACTTGGAGGCATCGGACCATGAATATCAATACTAATTACACATCTCGGCTTATCCCTTATAACCGAATTAGTCTCAAATGCATATGCTGTATTTATTTGCTTTGCCTTCTGACACAGGTTACAGCACGATATAAATTTCTGAACTTTCTGACGCAATTTGGATATGTATAAATTCTCTAAAATCATAGAAGTTGTCCGGTCCGTCCCTGAGTGTGCTAACCCTTCGTGAAAATTCTTAATTATTTCATTTTCCATGCTTTTCAGAACCATTACCTTCCAACTAGGCATTTCTTTTCCATGCTTCTTGTATAATGTCCCATCCCGAATTGCTACAATTTCTTTCTTTGCCTCATCAATTAATGGTACCTTTTCTTTAAGTTCTAATAATTTTGCGTCCTCATTTTGGATTTCCCCTATATTTTTCAATTTTCTAATCATTTCTTTGCTTAAAGGAATTTCAATTGTCAATATTTTGACTTCATTTCTAGGCCTTTCAATATTTTCGGGAATTTGTGGGTTGTAGTTCAATCTTGATAGCAAATCACTGAAGGTATTATTTTTGCCAGGAATGTGTATAATCTCAATATCGAATGCAGATATGCATGAATGTATCTAGCAAGTTTTCCACTACATAATCTACACCGTTGTATGAAAGTTAAGCTAATGTGGTCTGAATATACTTTCACCTTTTGCTGATAAATATAGGTTTTAAAACAAATTAATGAGAAATATAGTGCCCCAATTTCTAGCTGAGTCACTGAAGAATTCCGTTCAATATTTGTAAGTCCTCTAGAAGCTGTACTAATGACGTGAAAGTCATTGTTGATGTCTCGCTGTCCTAAAATTCCGGCGTATCCTTGCATTGATGCGTCGACATAAATCTCATATTCCAAATCTTCTCTGGGCCTCTAGAGCAATATGGACTTAGCAAAGAGTTCTTTTACTCTCTCAAAACATTTTTGATGCTCCTCTGTCCATCTCCACTTATTGTTCTTTCGGAGTAGCTGCCGCAGTGGTTCTATTTCAGCCGAATATCTTGGTACGAACTTACTCTGAAAGTTCAATACCCCTAAGAGACGTCTAATTTGTTTTACGTTCCTTGGTGATGGAATTTTCATTATTGCTTCTATTCTTTTCTGATCAGGTCTTATACCTCGTTCATCCACTACATAACCCAGAAAATTTATTTCCTTGACACAAAATTTTGATTTTAGTATGTTCACAGTCATACCATGTTGTTGCAGTTTATTTAACACATAATGGACATTATTCATGTGTTCTTCAAATGTCTGACTAATGATTAGGAAGTCATCAATATACTTTATTAAAAAGTCATCTGCAGAATTTCCAAAGATACTGTGAATGGCTCTCAAAAATCCACTTCCTGAGTTTTTTAAACCAAAAGGATTTACACAAAAACGATACTGGATCCCTGAGTATTGAAATGATGTGTAATCACGCACTTGTGGATCTAATTCCACTTGCCAATATGATGCAGTGAGGTCAATGGATGTCAAAAATCTCCCTCTTGAAAGTTTCGTAATTAATTGTTCAATTCCTTCACTTTGAAAATGATCTGGCTTCATATACTTGTTGACATATCTACCGTCTAATGTTAATCTCAAACTACCATCTCGTTTAATACTCCAGCAGATTGAATTTATATACTGAGAATTACTTTGCTCAATAATCCCATTTTCTAACATGCTATTTATTAATTGTCTAGCTTTGTCTCGAAGACTTATAGGTAAATTGTCATACTTGTGCCTATATGGTGGTACGTCTTCTACTTGAAATGTATGCTGATATACATTACATCTGCCTGGGATATTACTAAATACTGAACTATTGTTCATCAAAACATCATGAAGGATTTGTTTTTGCATTATCGTAATGTTATAGGCTTCTTCACACTTGTGTGTTATTTCCTCATTTCTCTTCTCTTCCCAGCTATTGTCTGTCTCGCTCACATGGTCGTCTTTTGTTTGGATTGTAAATTTCTCTACTTTCTCTGGCATTTCTGCTAGCTGTTGAAAATATGGCGTGGTATTTCCTTCATATTCTGTGACTACCTGCTTTATCTGACTATTTCTATCAGTCTCTGTTATTTGTACAAAAAACTCTTGGTCACAAATATTTTTCTCATCCTTTGTCATCTCAATTACAGAAACTTTCTCTTTTATAAATCGTACCCTTATTTCTCTATCGTCTTTTGTCATTCTTAACTCTTCATGTTTAAAATCTATACATGCTTCATATTCATGTAGGAAGTCACATCCTATAATTATGTCACAAATCAGATGGTTTACAATTAGAAACATAACCTCAAAATTCTCTCCGCCGATAAGTATGTTAAGTAGAGCTTGTGTTTTTATGACCTGTGTCGTTCTTCCTATTGCAACACGACAAACTAAATTACTAGTGGGAAGAGCCATAATTTTGTTACCTTCATTAATTAAATTTATGTAAAATTTCTGTGAGCAAATTGAAGCTGACGAACCAGAATCTATAGTTGCAATGATCTCTTTCTTCGCAATTTCCATCCTAACATGAGGTGACTCGAAATTTTCTCCCTTATCTTTTGTTGCTGTAACCTTATTACAGGGTGTGTGTGTAGGCATATTGTATTGTATTGGTAATGGATACTGAATTATTAAAGACGTCCTGAGAACCTACTACACAGGAGTCTATTAACAGTTTTCCTGGTTATTTCCATGTTCACGTACGGGACTGCCATTCCTAACAGGAGCTAAATCTATCTCATTGTCGCTACCATTGTTTTGAGTTCCCCTTCGAGTTCGGAATCCTCGATTTCTGACATTATGTCCCCTTGGCACGTAATTTTCTTGCCTTTCCTCAGATCTTTCCCGGTTATTGTTTTCCCTCCAGTGAGTGAAATTTCCCCTTTGTCTAATGTACCGCCTTCCATAATTTTGCCCTCTTTCAGGCAATCTTTCTGTCCTAACATAATTTATTTGTTCCTGTCGACCTGGTCTCCCATCTGTCCTTGATCTTTCAAATTGTGGAACGTATTATTATTATTGGTATTATTTTCATGACGTCTGTCTTGTCCTCTACTTTGCTGATAACTACCTTGGTAATTTCGTCTATCTCGCACATCTAAAAATCTATGCTCCCACTCCCGAGATATATCTTCTTCCTGTTGTTCCAAAGCTGTCATTAATTCTGTCATCTCATAGATGCTGCGTGGTTTTGCAATTAATAAGTAATTTTGTATCCTTAAAGGATAATGACTTGTGAGCAAACTCACAAAATCTTCCTCATTGATTGGAGGTGACAAGTTCCTAACCTGACTTGCATGTTTCAGTAAGTAATCAGTCATTGATATTCCCTCTCGTGGATTAAATTGACCATGACTAAGCATTGCTCGAATTCTGTGCTGTACCGTAACATTCCAAAATCTGTTCATGAATAACCTCTTAAAGGATTCATATGAAATTTCACCCCCTGATACCATTTGTAACCAATCTAAAGTTTTCTGGTCCAAACATCTTTTGACAATTATCATTTTTAATGCTTCAGGTATCTTTTTAATTTGAAAATACTCTGATAAGTCTGCAATAAACTGTACTGGACTGGAGTTTTCATTAAATTTTGGAAGTGGAAAATCACTTAAGATATGATTGTAATTTTGCAAATTCCCTACTCCCATATTTAAATTCTCTAGTGTTACTTGTGCACTCTGAGTTTCAGCATTAGCTATAGATGAACAACCGCAACTGAGGTTTATTTATGGACGCTCTTTAACTACTATGGTTCTTAGCGTCCCATTCTATATTGGGCGTGAAACACCTGTTATTTTGCTCAGAGGCCTCTTTATCAGGCTTGAGGTTCTTTTACGTGCCGTAAATCTACGACACGGGACCACCGGCTTTACTTCCCTTCCGAAGGAAGCCGTGCTAACGATTTTTACGCCCGAAAAAATCCATCGCCCTCCGCCGGGTTTGAACCCGCGACCTTGGGAACCAGAGGCTAGCACGGTACCACTAGTCCACGGAGGACGACGCTATAGATGAAGCTGCCACATCACTCACATTATTGGTCATACCTGAGGAACTACCTCTTATCATTATTTTGTACATCAGATACATTCACATCACATATATTTGCCCTTGAATTCAATTCTAACCTATTTACAGTACCTTGCAGATTTTCTATTGTCTGTTCCAATTTTTTATTATTCTCAATTTGAACAGCTTGGTGTTTGTTAATTTCAGAAGTTAGCTTTTGATTCAAATCTTTAGACAAATCTTTAACTTCATCAGACAATTTATTTCTCTGTGTTTCTGACTCCTTCTGAATTTCAGATATTTCTCCTCTGAAATTAACTTGCACCTGTATTAAATCTGCATTTGTAGCCTCCATCATCTCTTTTAACTCACTTGAAATGCTACTCATTCGGCTACCTAGCTCTGTACATTTTACATTAACATGCTCTATTTTATTATTAACCTCATTTTTTTGGTCAAATATTTCCCTGCTCATGTCTAGCATTTTCTTTGAAACTTCACCTATTTCATTTGCTATCATTTCTTGATTTTCATTTTTCATTCTAATCACACTATTATCTAGCTCCATGAATTTCTTTTCAATCTCTTCCCTGTTTTGTTCTAAGCTCTTACCAATATCTTCCCTTAATTCCCTATGACTCTTTTGAATATCTTCCCTGTTTTGATCTATTTTCTTTTCTAATTTCTCATTATTCTTACAAATTTCTTCCCTTATACTCTGAGTTAATTTTTGTTCTAATTTTTCAATATTCTTACTACTATCTTCCCTGTTTTGTTCTACACTCTTATTTAGTATTTCACCAAAATTTCTTATCATTTCCATCATCGTACTAGCATCAAAATTAACATTTCCTGCTATTCTATTCTGACTTTCTGCACTAACATTTTCACCCTCAAATCCTACATTGTTTGGGCTATTATCTGTAACCTGTATTGAATTACAGCTAACTGTTACATTATCTCCCTCCATAATTATTTCTTCAATATTATTAGTAGCCATTATTTTCTTTATCCTACCACTCCTTAAGTACATTTGAAGGTTACAATTTTGTTTTCTAAAAAAAAATTACGATACTCTGACCTTTGTGATGCTGTCTGTTGCTGTTACTTTGATGTCCAGCTTCCTGCCCCTCTCTCCTAGATTTGTATGTCGCTTCTGCATTGTGTTATGATGAATCTGCGTCGTTTTGTTGTCCTGTAGTTTGAATTTCCCTGTTGCCTTGTAATCTCGGAATTACGATGTCCAATCATCCGCGTAGTCTGTCGTCCCTGTTGTTTCTGGAATCTGCGTCTTGTAGATCATTTCACTGCTGCATTCGTTCCACGTCCTGGTTCCTTTCCTGGTCACTCTGCCCCACGTTCTGGGTGCCAATTTGTAGTGGTTCAAATGTTATATTTATTTAACATTATTGTAGCCCCACGTTGTGGTAGCCAATTTGTGGTAGTATACTTATAATATTGTGTATGTGTATTTACTTCATGTGAAGCCATCTTGTGACGTCATTCATTTGTTCGGTTTGTAGCTCCATCTAGTGTTAGCAATTTGTGGTAGTATTAGTGTTTGAAAGAATTTTAAGTTTTGTTTACGGTCCTCCGGCTAGCTATTATTTCTCAGTCGAACATGTCTCTTGATCAGAGTGTGTAAACGGAAAGGAATCTTTTATCCAAATATAACACTGATGAAGAAATTTGTTTTACACATTTATTGTCCAACACGTTAACTATCACATTTATACATTGATCTTAACACTCGCCAAACTGAAACTGTTTTAATAACTTCATTACTAATCACTCTTAATTCGCGTACTTCAACTTTGTGTATAATTAACTTTATAATACTTTAGATTTTCGTAACTTGTGAATCTATAGCCGATGTATCTCATACAAATATTTTGACGAACTGACGAACTGAAGACGACGTGTAGTGCACAAAGAATTTTGATGAACTGAGCAACTGAAGGCGACGTGTAATGTACAAAGAATTTTGATGAACTGAGCAACTGAAGGCGACGTGTAATGTATTGAGATTTTCGATGAACTGACCGCGATCTACCTCTGACTTGGCTTTTTATACACCCACTCCCCGATATGCCTAAAGATTATAACTGAGTTATTATTGGCTAATAAAACACGCCAACATTAGCGTCTATTTAAATATCCAATGAAAATTATGAATACATATGCTCTAGGGAAACATTCCAGAAGGTTCTCAACGGAAAAACGCGCCAACATTACGTAACTTCCTCGTTTCCAATAATGATAAACAGCTCACCCCCTCGCTGCATTATTGCGCTATTATTGACAGTTTCAGTAAGGTCGTATAAACTTACTTATCAACAATAATTACAGTCAAGAAACATCTCAAATCAATGTCACATAAAAATACATATTCATATTACAATCATTATTTACATTTAAGTAATTTGTGATACAAATTACTGCATCATAATCCATAAGAGAAAAAAACTTATACAAAAAATGTAGATCACTTTAAAACACACACTTTGAAGTCTCTTTTGTGGCATCAGCCATTTCCGAGATATTCGTTGTTATTGTTTTGAATTTTGCAATACCTTTTTTGAGGTGTTGTCACCATTCAGTTTCTTGTGATGTCATGGAAAGAGTATGAAATTTCAAAGACAACCTGTAGTGAACTGCTTTTTAAAGATTTGAGTATTTGCCTCCTGCATCCCCTTTGAACCCACAATGAAACGTGTAATGAAAGTATTTCTGCAAACGTTTATCTTGATTAACATTAAGAAGTAGAAAAATAAAGTTTTGGAAGAGTAGTTTGTAGGAGCTATACCAAAATAAACAACACTAGCTCATGTACTATATGGGACATATAACTTTGAGCTCGGTTTGGTGTCGCTGTTATCATGTTTATGTGTAGTGGTTGTTAAGCCATCACTCACAACACGCATAGTTCCTTCTTTGGACACAGATAAACAAATGCAAAGCTATCTGTAACAGGTAGTAACATAAGATTTTTTTTTACATGCTGTTGTTATAAATATGAAGAATCAACAATAAGGAAAAAGTAACGTTGCTTCTTTCATATTTATGAATATAAGAGTGGAAGTCTGTAAAAGATGGCAGATAACATTCTTTGGAGTGGTATGGTATGGATGGTAGATGTTCAGAAGAGAAGTGAAGCAGTGCAATCTTCTATAGATGTATTTCTCACTGTGTTCATAGAATGATGCAGTGTAGAGGTAAACAATGTCAATGAGTGTGATTCTAACCTATCTGGATGAAAAATCACATATGCTAACAGCATCTTCACTATGGCTCAAATATTCAGAGCCAAAGTCAATTTGGTCTCTGAAATTTTTACTTTCTCTACTGTGTACTTGCACAGTAAATTTGATGTCGAAATTTCACCCAAAATACATGTTCTGAGGCACCATGAACCCCAAAAAAGTATTTATTAGGAAAAGATCCATGTATCTGTCAGTCTCTGTGTGATTGTGAACAGCGTAACTCAAAAATAAAAAGTTTGATAAATACCCAACTTTATTTAAGTTCAGTATCTTCCAAATATGAACATGAAAATTTTCAAGAAAATCACTCCACTCCAAACTAACCTTTACTGGAAATGCTTTTGATATTTTTGAATTTCTAAAAAATGACTCAAAAACGTTATTAGTACAGTAAAACGTGCCTTCAACGCACCCCTTGTTAAATGGAAATATTTCATGGTCCCACGTTTTTCACCCATGCTAAATTCTCTTTATTAAACGGAAACCATCTTACGCAGACAACGGAAATAAAAATACGGCTTTTAATGGAAACTTTCCAGTTCTGGAATGCAGAGTTTAGAAAATTTTCAGGCACCCTGTGAAGGTCTGCGTTGTCTGCTCTAAGTACGTGATGTTTAAGTTGAAACATGACCATTTTGCTGCTACCTGACCAGTCTAGGAGGGGAGTGTGCTAATGACAGTCCGAATATTGAGAAACCTGTCACACTCATCGTTTACTGCATAGTTAAGTTAACAATAAGCAGGGCTGATTGTCTTTAATTGTTGCTTCTTCCCTTTCCATTTCCTGCTCTAATGACTTGTCAGACAGTATAAAATACACCTCCAAACTTACATAGGTGGTGATTTAGTTCAGCAGTGGTCACCATCACCATGGCTTCGAAAACAAGAGTTGTGCTAGATCTTAACACGAGAGTGAAAGTGATTTATGCTAGTGAACGTGATAAATTGAGTGCAAAGCAGATCATGAAGGTGTTCAACGTAGGCAAAACTCAAGTTTACATGATTCTAAAGAAGAAAACAGAAGTTCTGAAGCAGTGGGAAAATTGCGCTAATGGAAAAATAAAAAGAGAACTTAAGAAAACTGAAAACCAGGACATTAATAAAATAGTGTAGTGGTGGTTCCTTAGTGTTAGGGCATAAAATTACTGCATATCGGGTCCTATGTTACAGGAATATGCTAAAAAGCTAGCTGAAAAACAGGGTAAGACTGAATTCAAAGCATCTAATGGATGGTTGGAGAGTTTCCACAAAAGACATCAGATAGTTTTTAAGGAACTTTGTGGTGAATCAAGTGACGTTACTATTGAAACCATCACTGATTGGATTGCTAAACGACCTTCAATAATCAAAGGATATGAACCAAAACACAGCAAACGGCAACGAGACAGGACTATTCTTCTGCGCGTTACCGATTAAATCACTGTGTTTAAAAGATGAGAATAGATGTATGTTTATGGTTGAATTTTGTTAATAGCCTAGGCCTACCTTCGTTAAACAGAAATGTTCGAGAGCCCCGTTCAATTCTGCTGAAGGCAGGTTTTATGTACTATATATTTAAGACATTTGCATGACGACTAAAATGTATATCTTTAATTTCTTGGGAATAAGCCTGTGAAGCCCTTTTCATTTGCAAGGAATTCTGTATAATGGGTAAAGCACAAGAGATAGGCATAAACGTATTACACAAAAAGTTTAGTCTTCCTTAAAAGACACAACTTATTTCAAATAACATTTTTTGTCACATCAGCTGTTGTTCTAACTTTTCTCTGATGTCATTGAGTTTTTCCTCTTTAAGAACACAGTGATTTAATTTTGGTTTCTTATCAAGAATAGGTCCAGTTTCCCTAAATCTATTCACAAGATTACAAACCGCTTCTTGTGAGGCACACGAACAGCAGGGAATCTAATTATAAATCACTGTCTCACTTCTCCACTAGAGTTTGTCACATAGGAATCATACATGAAGATTCTGTATGGTAAAAGTGTACGGACATTTTAGCATTATAACACTAACACACTATAACCCTGAAACACATGGCCTCACAACTATCAACCTCTGTACAACATGGACTTAACAAAAATTTATTAGCTGAAACATGGAGAGGAGAGCAAAAGGAGAGGGAACAGAAATAGTTGGAAACTTCATAGTGCAGGGCAAGTAATTCCCAGTAATATAACCATGCATCCAAACAAAGGCATTGTAATAGTACTCCCTTAACTAAACAATGCACTCTTTTCTTTCCCAAGAGCATGTTTTTCTGTTTCTTCAAATTTCATCTTCCATTTATTGTAAGTCCAAATAAACGCATTCATATAATGTTTAAGTCATCTTTACCAGTAGATTAAGTAATAAGCATTCTAAATATTATGATATGATACACTCACAGGACTTTTTTTGTCCTCTATTGTTTATTAGTGAGTAAACAAACTAGTCTTATTAAATCTTATTTTTATATCTACTTCATTTTAATCCAAATAAACTTTTGCAGAAATAGCTAAATTGCACATTTCATTATAGATACAAACGGAACAGCGATAGTCAAATGCTTAAGAACCGGATGCCATACATGGCCTTAAAATTCCATACTGTTTCAATGGAATACATGAAACAAAATAAATCTCTAATATATTATCCTGGCATCTGATTGCCTAAGTGAGGACATATATTCCAAATTTGTTATTTATTAATCAATACTTATTACATTATTTGTTTCTATTCATAATTGTACAGATAACTATATTCTTAACCTGCTAAACAAAACTAAAATAATTAAATAATAATGAAATAAAATAAAACATACATTAACAATTAATTCTAATGATATTCCCCACTATTACTTGCTACTGGAAGCCAGCAGCTCTTCCAACTGGTTGCCAGCAGTGTTAATGGTAACCAGCATCCCTCTTAATCTAAGTGTGCATTTAATTCATGTATTTAGTCTTTTATTTCACATTAATTTCTTTTAACTATTGTAACTAATTCTTCAATAATTCCACTTACCAAATTTCAAATTTGTTAATACATATTCTTCACTTTCATCTAAAAGTTCCTAAATACTTCTTTATATCATTATCTATCAATAAATTTAGTCATTTATATCCTGTAATAAAATCATTGTTTCTTTGATCTAATATCCAACCTAATTATTCATTACTTTATATTTTAACTATTATCTTTAGACACTACATCTATAGTATATTTATTTTAAATATTTAAGCATCCACTAGCCACTTCACTTTCTTCAATTGCTAATTTACTTAACTCTTACTATTACCTTTCATTTTTACTTATCTTTAGCTTCACTAACGTTCACTACTCCACTTACACTATTGGGTACTTTATCCTTCTTTAATTTTCACTTATCACTTTACTCTTTCACTCGCCTTCTCCTTCCCAGATCCAGTAGTTTAGCTCCATCCTTTCCCCCAATCCTTGCTTGGCTCCCAGTTTCTCCTCACCTAATCAGCAGCTGTACGATTTCCCCAGCTCCACTACCCTCTCCACCATTCAGTTCTCCATCTGGTCCCTCCTCTCACCTAATGCAGGCATGTTTTTCCACCCTTTGGCTCCACTACTCCCTCCTCCTCCCAAATCTCCATATTTCCATCCAATTCCTTTTCCCTTTCATCATCAATCTCTTCTTCAGTCTGTGTTCATATATATGTTACTCACAGCTCTTCTTCTACTGTCCCCATAATTTGTTGTCGTAAATAATCTTTCCGATCTTATAATTTCTATTTGGGGTGTAATTGTATTTTCTATTGGTACTTCTATAATCACTCTAGATTCCCACGTTAGTCTGCTGATTTTATTTGCTAAGTTATCTAAGATGTTTATATAATATGTTTCTAATAATAAATCCGATTTGATATCCTTCTAAAGCTCTCATTTCTTCATCTACTTCATTGTTATTTTTCGGGCATTCAAAAAGTTTGTACTCCAGTGTTCCGTATAGATAATATATGTTGCATATATTATTTAAAGTTTTTTTAATTTTGTGCCAGTATGTTTTATATGGGCCATGCCCAGTCAGGTAGCGTCTTAAACCTTTTGTGGGTTGTACATGTTTAAGACTGAGTCTTTCCACAATATTAAAAAAAAATATAAGTTCTCCTTCCTACTTATACGCTATTCCATTCCATCTGCCAATCATGTAGTAAAGTATTCTTAATTTTCCTTAAATTTAAACATTGTCTTATTATTTCTTCTATTTTACCTAATTTTCCTTTTTTAAGCCAATAAGTTGCTTCTCTTAATTTTATTTGATAACCAATTAGTCTTATTCCTGTTAAAACTAATAATGCTGAAGTCGAGGTTGTATTAAGAGCACCCATATATCTGAATAGTACCTTCCTTTGGGATCTTTATAAAAGTGTCTTAATTTGTACATTATTCATCCTTGTAGCAATACTCCTGCACTATATAATATAACTGATGAAAATATGCAGTTGTGATATGTTGTAATTGAATTTAACGGTATGCTGTATTTAGACTGTGTTATCCTGGCTAAGGTCATTACTGTTTTAGCTTTATTGTGAACGTAATCGGTGTGTTTCCTAAAATTTAATTTTTCATCTACATAAATACCAATATATTTTGCTTCTTTTTGTCGTGTTATATTCACATTTTTGTATTTAATTACAGGAGCTCTTATCATTTTTCCTTTTTAATAGCATAAAACTGGATTTACTAGGTGCAATATCCAATTTTGTCTGTTTGCAGCATGCTTCTAATTTTGCAGTTAGTTTATTAGAACATTCACTTTCTTGCCTACTTTGTCCCTCTACAATAAATAAGAGATTGTCGGCATAAGCAATGGTTTTTGTTACATCCGGTTCATGTAACAGATCATCTAATAAAGTTTCCAAAACAATGTCCCAGAAGTCCAAGGACCAAGCCCTGGGGACATCCTTGGTAGTTTTTCTATAAATTGTATCTTTAATACCGTTTATATAAACTCTTCTATCTTTACAATAATCCTTCAAAATTTCATATGTACATCTGAGGTAATTTTTACATCGCAGTCTTTCAAAAAATGCGGGATCAGAGATTATCAAACGCTCCAGAAACATCAACTAGAATTCCAACGACATTTGATTCTTCTATTGTTGATATAAGTTCAGTGATTGCATTCTCTGCTGATCTGCCCTTCCGAAAGCCGTATTGACTTTTATTCATCCCAATCATTACCCTAAATTTCTTATTATTTTACAAATTAATGACTCAAATATTTTCCCAATGGTGTTATGGGGGCAAATTGGCCTGTATGATTTTGCTTACAATTTATCTTTATCCTTACTTTTTCTAAGTAATATTACATGTGCCTCCTTCCAACAATGAAGAAATCTTCCTAGCCATAAGCAGTTGTTAAGTAATTTTTGTAGGTATGCTGTTAACCCTTTTTCTAAGCAACTAAGAACTTAGTTATGCCATTGGTCCAGCTGCTTTTTTATTTTTTAAGTTCTTAGTTACCAATCTAATTTCAGTGACATCAAAAGGGTAAATGACTTTTGTGTTGTTATACTGCTCTCTCATTCATTTTGTTTCTTTTAATCATATGTATATCCTAACTAGGGTTAAGGTAAGTCCATAACCATGTATGAACTTAGCACTTAAATAAATAAATAAATAAATAAATAAGTGTATATCCTTTCTTCCTCAATATTATCACTAGGTAACAATTCATTCAGTAAAAAAGTTACAACTTCTTTCCAATTCTTGGTCAATTCTCCATTTTCTTTATTGAGTGTAGATATGTTTCCAGTTTTTTTAATTTTATCCATAATTAATTTATATGGTATATCCCAGACATTTTTGCTTACGGTATTCTCCATAACTCCTCTGAATATAGCTCTTGTATATTATTCCACACAGGCATTGCAACAGAACCAGTTGCCTCAAAATTTTCAATCAAATACTGAAATGTTTTCTCACAGGGGTGATTACATGCACTAAGCATTTCACATAATGCACAGAAGATTTGGTAGGCAATGATCCAATATGATAATACATTTTAACAATTTTTATACTTTGTGGAATGCGTAACTTCCCATGGTTATTGTCAAACAACTGTAACCATGTGAAAAATATGACATAGCTCCATAAATATAACAGCTGTTTTACACAAACCTTCACTAAGTTTTTAAAACTGGAATATTTTCGAGGACATTCATCCTCCTAAGTTAGACACTATTATTGGAACACCCCTATACGGGTAATGTACTCGATAATACAATATTGCATCATAAATTTAGCCATTTAAGAGTGAAACAAATTCAATGATCTCAAAAACTTTATCAGCAGACACATGAGCAGAAAGAAATGGTAATTAATTTTTCTTCTACACAAGCCGTGTGTAGGACAAGGTTAGAAAAGTAGAATCAGATGATTGAAAAATTCAATGCCAGTTCCCGTTTGATTGCTCTAACCAACTGAGCTACCACGGCAACATGCTGGTAGGCCATTAAATGCGAGTCAGTTGGGGAATTCAGTTACTGATGAGGAGGAATGCCCTCAAAAATGTTTCAGTTTTAATAACTTGGTAAGTGTAGGTTTTATGTAAAGATAGTGTGACTCATTCCAAATTCAACATGAAGAAAATTTCACCGTTTGTAATGGTTCTGTTTTTAACAGCTAACAGATCCAATGTTCCTCATAAAGTTAATCAGCACCCAAATTCTCCTGAGCAGGTATTAGGTGCAGCTAAACCTGAAAAGAGCAAAGTGTTGTTGCTAGAATGTAGCCATGATAGGGATATGGCATTCCTGCTAAAGAAGGATTTGGGAGATGCTATGATGTGTTCAAAGCAGTTAAGCCTTGTATTGAACTCACTCGGAAGATCAGGTAAAACTTTCTTATGTTTTACCAAAAGGGATCATACAGTTACTGAAGGATGCCTGGTTGCAAAGTAGCCATGGAATTTATTGTCATGCATTTGTTTTGTACATCATTAGCTGTCCCTGTACTTTGTCGGGGATTTAGAGATCTGTGGACAGTGAATTTCCCAACCTTTGGTTTACCTATATCTAATGTCTGCTTATTTGCTTTAAACCAGGAACACAGGAAGTTTAAAACCCCATTTAATTTAAATCACAATTATTTAAGGCATTAACACTTAAAAATACAGTCGCATGATCTACAAATAGTATATTATGGCATTATACACATTTCTGATAGAAATAGACACATTGTTTATATAAATAAGAAATATGTAAAATCTAAATAACATTATGAGAATTTAATGAAAGAAACCTAAAAGAAATGTAGGAGGTACTGCAATAATCATGGAATAGTTTTATAATACAAATGTAAATGGTAAATTTGACAATTCTCTATGTATTTTAAAATTAAATTTGTGTGCTTTTCATGAAAAATCAGAAAAAGGAAGCATAACACTGGGGAACAAAAATTTTTCTTTTCGTGGTGCCTTGAATTTTCCACCTGATTCTGGGTATTTTGATGCTGCTGATTACAATGTCATCCATTTCATTCTAGCAGCTCTAGTTAATGATATCTTTATAAATTGCTCTTATGATTCCTTTGTTTTACAGCACATTTGTAAATTGATTATATTATTTTCATTATACTAATTTCTTTTATCCAAGGTCTATTGTTTGCAGATGTACTTTAACTATTCTGACATTTATGTCTCCTTTTTATAGGCACTGATATGGCTTCATAACAAAGAAAATGTTTGAATAATTCTGATGTGTTTTGTTTCATCTGCGGGGAATACACATTCATCCAGCAAAGAAAACCCATAACCGATTTTGTAAAAAGAGCTTATTTGGCCTATTTCAAAGTAAAACTTGGAGACCAAGATAAGGCTTGAGCACCTCACATCGTATGCAAAACATGCACAGAGCATCTATGACAGTGGAAAAATGGGAAGCAGAAGTGCTTGAAATTTGGGGAACCAATGATATGGCGAGAACCAATAAACCACAGAGACGATTGTTACTTTTGTTCAGTAAATGTAAAGGGCACCAATAGCAAAACCCGGAATATGTGGAAATATCCCAATCTACGCTCTGCAAGACGTCCCGTTCCACATTTAGAGGAGATACCTGTTTCAGTATTTATCAGTCTTCTAGAGTCATCAGAAGTGGATAAATCAGCTGAAAGCTATGCTGAGCAAAATGACAGTGATTTTGCAGGACCTTCATCAGTTTTATCTGGTTTTAATCAAGTAGAATTGAATGACCTCATTAGAGATCTTAGTCTCCCAAAGAAGTAGTCAGAATTGTTAGCTTCTAGGCTGGCAAAGAAACAATGTCTGTTACCAGGAACAAAGGTGACAGTCTATTGCAAAAGAGAGCAATTCTTCACAACAGAAAACTAATTTTTTTTTTGCATCAATGTTGAAGGACTGTTAATGAAACTGGGTATAAGAAAATACACACCAACAATGTGGTTATTTATTGATAGCTCCAAACGCAGCTTGAAATGTATTCTTTTGCATAATGGGAACAAATACAGGTCAATACCAATTGGTCACTCAATTACTTTGCATGAAAATCAAGCTACAATAGCTACAGTCCTAGAGAAGATCTCATACCATGATCACCAATGGGTTATCTGTGACGACATAAAGATGAATTTTCTTCTAGGACAACAAGGTGGGTACACGAAATACCCATGCTTTATATGCCTATGGAACTCTAGAGTTAAAGATCAACATTGGATGACAAGACAGTGGCCTCCTAGAGAAAGCATGATCGTTGGAGAAAAAAACATCATCACAGAACCTTAGGTTGACAGAAACAAGATCATATTGCCACCACTGCATATCAAACTTGGGTTAATGAAGCAGTTCATCAAGGTGTTGAATAGGTATATTTGACGGATCACAAATCCGACAACTCATAAATGATGAGAAACTTCAAGAGTCAATGAACGATACTGAGACAGCTACGTGGTCGTCATTCTGTAAGGCAGTACAGAATTTCCTTGGAAACTATTAAGGCTCTTAACTATAAAGAACTGGTTAAGATTATGCTCACTGTTTTTTGTGCTCTTGGTTGTAACATGAGCATCAAATTACACTACCTGCACAGTCATTTGGACTGATTTCCAGACAATCTTGGAGATGTAAACGAGGAACAGGGTGAGCGTTTTCACCAGGAAATAAGTATAATGGAAGAACGGTATCATGGACGATGGGATATACATATGATGGCGGACTACTGTTGGAGCATCCAGCGCGAATGTCCAATATCATTGCATCGGAGGAAATCACATAAACGAGGATTCAGTGACCTGATGGAAGAAATTCAATGACCTAATGCGACTAGTATATAAATACATTATGGTAGTTGATAGAAAGTTGCTTCATGAAAAAGAATGTGCTTGATCCATCCAGATGTATTCAGTATTTAATTGTGTGCAAGTAATATAGTTGTATATGCGGACCAGTACGGTTAAATTGATGTATAATGTGAATAAGCTGATAGGAAAAAACTGAGAGCATTTTTGGAATCAGTGACCCAAATATAGTAAGAAATAGGTCAGAATTGTAAGGCACCAAATCACTGTTCCCCAGTGTAATCATATAAACAGGGAGTGATTACTAGAGGAATCAAACATCTAGTCAGTGAAAAAGGCAACTACATAAACTCAAATGCTGTTAAAAACCCAATGTTGCATTTTAAATAATTTGATATGTCACATTCACATGACTTTCTCCATCCACTATCATTTATTTTCTATATCTCTTCTAAAAACTATTCTTACAAAAGCTTACTTCTTGATCTACTTCATGTTAATCAAGACAAACCTTTGCAGAAATAGTTTCATTACACATTTTGTTGTAGGTACAAAAGGGATACAATAAGCTGAAGCAACAGTCAAATCTTTAAAAAGGGGTCACTATATCTGGTTTTGAAATGCCATTGCTAAATACAACTGAATGGAGACAAAATTATTTGTAATAAATTGTGTGTTTTAAAGAGATCTAATTTTTTGTATAATTTTTATGGTTGAGATCTAATTTTTTGTATAATTTTTATGGTTTACTAGATATACAAAATTTTTAAGCATCTGACGTGTTACAATCAAATGACTTTCTCTACCCACCATTGTTTATTTTTATACAGATAGATAACAAGGGTGGGGTTGGAGTTTCGTTGACCTCCTGCATGTCAGCCTAAAAGGCTTATTGTGCAAACCCATTGGAAAGCATGCCTTTATTGCTTACCAAAATCCTTGAACAAGTTAGAGTATCTTGATTCCAATGTCAGCATCATTTCCCAGATCTACCTTGGTTATAGGCAAAGTCTGTTTCTTGTCAGGAATGGGCAGCTAAAGAAATATGCAAAGCAGTTTCCTAATCCTCTTTGCATATATTTTTAACTTTTAACGCTATTCTTACAAAAGCTTGTTTTTCTATCTAATTGATGCAAACCATTGCAGAAATAGTTACATTTCATTAGAAATAGAAGGGAAATGGAAGATACATAATTGAGTCATGTTTAAAAGCAGACTGCTATATGCAGGCCTTAAAATTTCATACTCTTTAAATGATATTGCCAGAAACAACTGAATAGCAACAGTACCTTAAAAAATCTGATGTGTTACACTGACATGATTTTTTCTACTCTTGTACAAACTATTTTTACAAACGTTTATTCTCCATATGCTTCATGTTAATCAAGATGTTAATCCAATTGCTAATTTTCTTGTAGATGCAAGGGGAATATGGTAGGCTTTAAGCGATAGTCAAATCTTTTAAGAGCTGGTTGCCATGTGGCGCATTCCATTCTCTTTGTATGTCCAGGACATAAAAAAATTAATAACGAATTTCCATTTAAGAAAAAGTATTGGAAAATTTAAGGGAATAACAAGCAATATCTCGAAAATGGTTCACTCAACAAACAAAATGTATATGACATAAATTGTGTATTTTAATGTGATCTACATTTTTTGTGTAGTAAAATTTTGTCTATCTCTTATGGTTTACCAGTTATGCAAAAGTCAATCACAATGAAGAATACTTTTGGAGACATTCCCAGAAAATTCCAGATATACATTTCATTTGTCATGAAAATATCTTAAACATATGATATTTTAATCAAAATCATTACAGCCATTTTTGAGAAAATTAAATTTTTGAAAAATGTTCCATGTAAAGGGTAATCTGGGGTGGGGCGATTTTCTTGAAAACCTTCATGTCGCATCGCTGGAAGATACTGAACCTAAATATCAAGTTTGGTGTTTATCTGACTGTTCAATTCTGAGTTATGCGCGCACGCACACACACACATACATACGGACATGTTTCCAAAAATGCTTTTTTTGGATTCAGGGGGTCTCATAACATATATTTCCGGTGAAATCTCGGTATCGAATTTATGGGTGGAATACAATACTTCCCCTACTTACTATACGTAGTAGAGAAAGTAAAAAAAAGACAACTATTGAAACATTCAAACCAACATTAACGTATAGCTCGGAAATGGTGAATGCCACGAAAAAGGTAATTTGGAATAAGTCAAGTTTTAAAGGGTTCTACACTTTTTGTGCAATTTTTTTTTTAATCTCAAGGCATACATTTGATTCATGTAAAGGACATATCTCTTTCTCTCTCTCTCTCAAAGTGCTTTTGCTTTTTCACTGGAAACATTTTTGAGTGGAATTAAATGCTTCCACCTCTGCCTACGGTAAATATACCACAATAGGTCAATATTATGAACCAAAATTTAACACAATTGCGCTACATTGTAGCTAACATCCCATACTCCCATTCAACCTGTAGTCATTATATCCATACGAATAACTGCTGCATTATGTCTATCATTTACGAGGTGTGATAAAAAAATAACACAATTTTTTTTAATTTTGCAAGCTTTATAATCTGAAGTTCAAAACTTTTGTTTTTACTTGTTGGTGCACATGTTCCTGATGCATGTGTGCATTTTCAGCTGTTTTGAATAATTAATTTATTGTTGACAGTCGAAAGAGTTATACGTGTTTTCGAGTGCTTGGTGAATTTTTACTTTAGAAAAAGATGGATCACAGAATTTGCATTAAATTTTGCTTGAAAAACGGAATAAAGCGCAGGACCACATTTGAAATGTTGACTGTGGCTTTTGGAGAATCTACTATGAGTAAGACAAGAGTTTACAAGTGGTATAAACATTTCAAAGAGGTTGAGAAGATGAAGATGCCGCCGCCCTGGACGCCCTAGCACATCAATTACTGACGACAATGTGGAAGTAAAGAAAATGGTTCTGGAAAATTGCCGAATCACCATCAGAGAGGTTGCTGATGATGTCGGCATATCCTTTGGCTCATGCCAAGCAATTTTTTCGAATGTTTTGGGCATGAAACATGTAGCAGCAAAGTTTGTTCCAAAATTGTTGAATTTAGACCAAAAATAACGTTGCATAGACATAGCTCAGGAATTGCCGAATGAAGTCGAAAACGATCCAGAACTTTTAAAGAAGGTTATAACAGGTGACAGAAGGTGGGTATATGGGTATGACGTCGAAACTAAGGCCCAATCGTCCCAATGAAAACTGCCTGAAGAACCAAGACTGAAAAAAATTCGACAAGTTTGATCCATGTGAAGGTTCTTCTCACTGTTTTCTTGATTACAGTGGGATAGTGCATCAGGAGTTCCTGCCTTATGGTCATATGGTCAATAAGGAATGCTGCCTGGAAGTTATGCACTGTTTGCGTGAAGCAATCCAAAGAAAATGACCAGAATTGTGGCAAAACCACTCGTGGAAATTGCATCACGATAATGCACCCACTCAAACCTCAATGCTTGTTCGTGACTTTTTGGCAAAAACCAAAACTGTTATGCTGCCTCAGCCAACATATTTGCCGGACATGGCCCCCTGCGACTTCTTTCTATTCCCGAGGCTGAAGAGAACCATGAAAGGATGACTTTTGCCACCAATAATGAGATAAAAACAGAACTGTTGAAGGAGCTGAACACCATAATGAAAAGTGAGTTCCAGAAGAGCTTCCAAGATTGGAAAAAGTGCTGGCACAAGTGCACTATATCTGAGGGGGATTACTTTGAAGGGGATAAAGTTGATTTTGATGATTAAATAAAAATTCTTTAAGAAAAACAAAAATTCCTGCTACTTTTAGATCATACCTCGTATATGAAATGACCTAAATTTTGGGTAGTATGGTTATATCCCATGTCTCCCTGACTTCTGCTTTCCATTTTCTCTCTGTTGTTACATACTGTTTTCACTCTTCCTACTTATGAAGTTTTGAATTTTACAGATTAAATCAGAATTATAAATGTTCACTTTCAAAGGAGAAGATGGACTTCTGAAAAATTACTGAGTATTGCAACAGAAGTAGCATGCTTTTCATTAGTCCAAACAGAACAGCTGACATGGGGAGATAAAATGTTTCCATGTAGATATGTTAAATAGCATTAAGCAAATCTGACATGCAAAAATACAGAGTGAATTCTAGATGTCATCTTCAAAGACCAAAGTTCAACAGACAATAGGAAATCTGTATAGGAATTGCTGTGATATGATCAGTTATATAGATAAAGGGTCCTGTGCTGAGGGCTACAGCATGGAACTCTGGTTCCCGGCTATAGAATGCACCTGGGTTTTATCCCAACCATGGTGGTGCAGATTTAAAGTACCAGGTATAGGACTGGTGCCCACTCAGCATTGTAAGGAAAGTGAGGAACTACAATAGACAGCAGTCCTGGCCTCATGAGCGAAGTTTACGGCTGGGGATGCATGATGCTGGCCACATCACCTCCCTGATCGGTTGGATGATAGCCCACCTCTGCCATGGGTAAGCGGGTGCAAAGCGGGTAGTTGAGTCGGCAGACCCAGGCCCTTTACAGGCTATAGCGGCACAGGATTTACTTAAAGAAGCAATCAAATCCAGAAGTCAATTAGGTAATAGTTACTTTGATACACTGCACAAGTAATTGGAGTTATGTCAAGAAAACAAAACTATGTGATGTATTTGTTCCTGGAAAGGTGAGAATACTTGTATTTAAAAAAAAAAAAAAAAATGGATCAGGGCAGTGCTGCTGTAGATAACATTCAAAGTATAGCTTGCGGCAGAAACAATACAAGGGTTTTAAAGTGAAACATTTTAATTCCTAATAATTATTCATATTTCTCTTACATTACTTTACAATACAGTTCTTGGAGAATGGAGAATACACTTTATTTTTTGAAGACTCACCGACGTTTTGATCCAATATGTGTATGGCAATAACATGCTTCCTTGTCGACTGGCGTGGACTCCATTGCACAGATGTCTGTACTTGCGCAAACTTTTTGTTTCTGCATACATAACGAGGTCACCCAAGCAGTACTCTGTCACAGTATCTTTTCATTCCATTGTTGCACTCAACAATGAATAGTATTCTTAGATAGCACAGCATGTCAATTCAGTTCCAGAAATGCTGGAAATGTTATTAGGGTTCTGATGTATAGCACAACACACTCTCTCTCCCTGTCCAGTGCTCCATGACTAACACATTGGAGAGAGAATACAAACTGATGAAGTCCTTTCCAAGGTTGGCTCTACAATCCTGCCATATATTTGTAACAAAGCCTGCCAGATTCAAAATAGCTATCAATTCAAACCTGCTGCATCTGTACAACCTAGGGGTGATAAATGAAGGATTTCCATTCTCTCAGGATGCCAAGTGCATGTCACAGCATTCAGTATACTGAAAGCCAAGCCTGGTTTGTCTTCAAGTACATTAAGTTTTCCGTGCAAAGTCACAGTTCTAAGCAATGTTACATTACTAATCTGTTTCAAATTGTAGGTACGTAATATAAGCACATGAATTTCAAATTGCATTCATCACATTATCTTCAAAGCAGACTGTATGACCCGCTTATCTGACGTTTAATTACAATGTCTAGGACATCTGTGCACAGTGCTTAATGTGGCAAAGTAGGGATTTCAAAATGTGTGATGTTTGCCAAGAACATGTGGGAAGTTAAGTCTGAGCTTAAATTGTGCATAGAGAAAGTTACACACAGAATACTTGGCCTATTTGGCATGCATGGCTAGAGGAGAAGAGCGGTAGAAGACTAAATGTGGGCGGCAGAATACTTTGATATTAAAATCATGTTCTAACAATTGACACAGAGTTTGAGGGCTTCTTAGCAGTTCATGTGATGGGCTAAACTATTATACATAAAGACATTAATAACTTTCATTTTCTCTTATCCTCCTAGAGTCACTCCTTATCAAACAATTAAAATTTTTACCACTAAATAATAGCATCTTTTGTACAGGTTTATGGTAAAATTAAGCCTTGGGAATTCTAGTGAACATACTGTAGGGACGATGGTTCTGTGCTGGTGAAGCCTGGATGCGCACTGGTTATCTGGACAGTGAGCGAGCATGCACATTGAGTGCAACCACTTCAGTCTAGCGGCAGCAGTAGTTTGAGTAACATCTCTCTTGCCAGCTGTCTGTTTATGACTTTATTATACCTTGAACTTTGTATTTATAAATTAGTTACTATATGTTTCTGTAGGAGCGTCATTTCAGTTTCTGCATAAGGGGAGGGGGGGACAAGATTGCTTGGAGCAGTTTCACAAATTTTCATGTGGATTTTAAGGATATATTTGGCCTAAAAGAAAATATTTTTTTATTTCTTAAATGTGAAATATTTGTATTAAAAATACAGATGTAATTTTTCTTTTGGTAGAGCAATAATGTAAACTAATTATTTCTTGTAACTTAGGGGAGGGGCCAATTGACTCCCTGCCCCCCTAAATGACATCCTTGTGTTTCTGTAATTAAACTTGGATTGCATACATTGTGTATTTTGGTGTGTTTATTGGAGGTTCTTGCCTTCTGCAAATTTTTATGTAAAAATAAAAAAAAAGTTAATATACCACAAAATGATGGGGAAAAATACCCCCCCCCTAAATGGCTAAAGGAAAAACTAATTCCTAACTTGCCTCCCAGATCTGTTTTGGTGATTGATAATGCACCGTACCATAGTGTGCAGTTGGAAAAGGCTCCAACATCTCATACCAAAATAAGATGCAGAACTTGCCCCATTCCATGAAAAGATGCTAAGTTTGGAACTTTACATCCTAAGTAAGGGTCAAAGCCTTTTCCGAAAATTTACGTTGATAGTTTGTAGACCATGCACACAATGTTCTCCGATTACCGCCCTATTCATTGGGTCTTAATCGAGTAGAACTCATCTGGGCTCATATAAAGCAATGGGTAGCTTGGTAGAACACCCTTTTAAACTAGTTGATGTTATTTATTAATGGAATTAATTGTTCCTTCACACAAGCCGTGTGTTGGACAGGGTTGGAAAGGTAGAATCAGATGACTGAAAAATTCAATGCCATAGCCGGGATTTGAACCACGGATCTCCCGGTCTCCGTCCGGTTGCTCTAACCACTGAGCTACCATGGCAACATGCCGGCACGCCATTAAATTCTCCAGCTGATTCGCATTTATCCCGGTAAACCACAAGGAGATCTCAAATTGTATTGAGATGTCGTACCCCAATGGCGACTTACATTCTTTGTAAGTACGTAAGTCCTGGGCTTTATAGTTACAACCACTATTAGGTCAATTAATGGAATTAATTGATCTTTCACACAAGCCGTGTGTTGGACAGGTTTGGAAAGGTAGAATCAGATGACTGAAAAATTCAATGCTTATTTATTAAGCTTGGCTAACATGTTGAGGACATTAGCGTGGAAAAGTGGGAAAATGCCTGTCACATTAAATAGGAAGACAAATATATTGAAGAACAAGGCCTGTTTGAAAATGCCATAGAAGGTTTTTGTAATCCAAGTTAGGGAATATAGTGACAGTGAAGGAGAAGACTGAGGACGATGAAAGGGAAATATCTGAAGAAGATGAAAGGGAAAGTCTTGCAGAAGAAAACGATGGTGGTGATATTTCTGGTGTAGAGTGTTTATCACACTAATAAAGCCCCTGCTAGTTTAAGACAATGCATTTGCGTGACAAGGTTTGTGTATAATGTGAAAATATAAAAGCATGATAGAGCAATCTGAACATAGTGGCAATAAACCAGTCATGCAGTGGTGTGGTGTTGTGTGTTTATGTCGTATCAGCAAAGTCCCACATCTTCCAGCAGGCAGACAGCTGCCTGGCGTTAGGCATAGACTCTCTTCAGTGCGTGAGGAAAGAAGGTCACTGGCACAGAACTATTGTCCCTACTGTACACTTATCCAAAGCCATATATTATATATTTCATGCACAAAAACTTGCTTCTGAAAAGCTCATATAAACAGCTAACTACAGTAATACCAGTTCTCTCTCTCTCACACACATATACATACACTAATCTAAGGTTATATCATTTGGAAAATACAAGACCAAGTAGTTTAGCTGTGACTTTCTATGCTAATGAGCACAACCATTGTACACCCTAAAGCCATACTACTACTGTGACTTTCTGAAACCTATTGACCTGTGCTCACCTACCACTCATTTTAAAGCAAAGGCATGCAATTAGGTATAGGGAATGTTGTCAAAGATAGGGAAGAACTAGCACACAAGTATGAGCAGTTTAATCAATCTTCCATTATCATTTCAGAAATTTACAACATGAGTCTGATGGCATTGATTTGATTTATATAAAAATGGAGGTGTGTTATATTATCTTCTCTGAACTCTGAAATTGTATTATTCTTCTATCTTAATAGTTTTAGTTAGACTTGTTCCTTTAATAAACAGTAATAGGTTTTTAACTAAATTCTTTGTAGGAATATCATCCTCTGGGTTTACAATACCCAAGAGGTTGTATCTTTTCCTACCTTAGGCTTTACATATAAGGATTATGTGAGAAGCAGTTTTGTCTTCATTGCATAGTTTGCATAATGGTTCGTGTTTAAAGACTCTCACTGTATGCAGATGTTTCTTTAATCTACAATATTCCACTAATAGCCCAGTTATTTTGTTTATTTGGAATCTATTGAGTTTAGGTACATCTTCAGTAAGCGAAGAGGTTTTCATTCATTATTTGCTTATTGTTCTTGCATCCTTCCGTTTGAACCCATTGCCTTTGATGAGAGAGCCATTCCATGGAAACTTAAACCAAGCTGGAAAACTATATTTTTTGATAAGTCAAGGTTGATAGGTGTTAAATTTGAAGTAAAATATATTTAACTGTGAGAAATTGTGTAAATAACAAGTGGGAACATTTTTACCTCTCTATTATTGTGATTTTATTGCAAAGTGACAACAAATGTTGAAAGAGGTGCTTGGACAGCTATATTTTAGAAAGCTTTTAGAAAGCAAGCTTTAAATAATTTTGAAAAGTAATGTTATTTACTTACATACAGGCTCTTTAGCTATATTTACATTGAATTTATTGGTCATTGTTAACTTCATATTATACCTCACATTGGAACTTTAATTATCATTGTTCAAATGTCCTATTCCATTACAGAAAAAGCATATTTTTTTGTATTATTTTGAAACGCTTAATATTTATTCAATGCTGATATAAATGATCAGTGAACTTTATGCGATGAACATCCAACAGCACCCTAACCTCAAATAACACAAAAACATAACACTGCAGAAAGTTTTTAACAACTGTCCCATTCCATCTCAGATCAGTATATGTGAATCACTAAGTTCAACATAAAATGATTTAATTTAGATTCTGAGAAACACTTACTTTTGTAAGTGCAATGTATACTTTAAAATATGGGATATGCCTTTGCAAGTAGTGTACTTTAGGCATATATCTTATAAAATGCCCTGTGTGAGATTAATAATTTAGTTAAGCAATTTTATCAAAGGGATGACATATTATTACAAGCTCCTGGGAAAATGATGCCATGACAGTAACAGAGAATGAAGAAAAAGAAAAATTTCAGAAGACACATGTATACCACTATTGCAGAGGCATAACACATATTAAAAAGGTAAGACTGATAAGAAAGTGGGAAATCAAAATTTGATATTCCAGTCAGGGAAATGCCCTGGTGGTGGTGGTGGTGGTGGTGGTGGTGGTGGTGGTGGTGGTGGTGGTGGTGGTGGTGGTGGTGGTGGTGGTGGTGGTGGTGGTGGTGGTGGTGGTGGTGGTGGTGGTGGTGGTGGTGGTGGTGGTGGTGGTGGTGGTGGTGGTGGTGGTGGTGGTGGTGGTGGTGGTGGTGGTGGTGGTGGTGGTGGTGGTGGTGGTGGTGGTGGTGGTGGTGGTGGTGGTGGTGGTGGTGGTGGTGGTGGTGGTGGTGGTGGTGGTGGTGGTGGTGGTGGTGGTGGTGGTGGTGGTGGTGGTGGTGGTGGTGGTGGTGGTGGTGGTGGTGGTGGTGGTGGTGGTGGTGGTGGTGGTGGTGGTGGTGGTGGTGGTGGTGGTGGTGGTGGTGGTGGTGGTGGTGGTGGTGGTGGTGGTGGTGGTGGTGGTGGTGGTGGTGGTGGTGGTGGTGGTGGTGGTGGTGGTGGTGGTGGTGGTGGTGGTGGTGGTGGTGGTGGTGGTGGTGGTGGTGGTGGTGGTGGTGGTGGTGGTGGTGGTGGTGGTGGTGGTGGTGGTGGTGGTGGTGGTGGTGGTGGTGGTGGTGGTGGTGGTGGTGGTGGTGGTGGTGGTGGTGGTGGTGGTGGTGGTGGTGGTGGTGGTGGTGGTGGTGGTGGTGGTGGTGGTGGTGGTGGTGGTGGTGGTGGTGGTGGTGGTGGTGGTGGTGGTGGTGGTGGTGGTGGTGGTGGTGGTGGTGGTGGTGGTGGTGGTGGTGGTGGTGGTGGTGGTGGTGGTGGTGGTGGTGGTGGTGGTGGTGGTGGTGGTGGTGGTGGTGGTGGTGGTGGTGGTGGTGGTGGTGGTGGTGGTGGTGGTGGTGGTGGTGGTGGTGGTGGTGGTGGTGGTGGTGGTGGTGGTGGTGGTGGTGGTGGTGGTGGTGGTGGTGGTGGTGGTGGTGGTGGTGGTGGTGGTGGTGGTGGTGGTGGTGGTGGTGGTGGTGGTGGTGGTGGTGGTGGTGGTGGTGGTGGTGGTGGTGGTGGTGGTGGTGGTGGTGGTGGTGGTGGTGGTGGTGGTGGTGGTGGTGGTGGTGGTGGTGGTGGTGGTGGTGGTGGTGGTGGTGGTGGTGGTGGTGGTGGTGGTGGTGGTGGTGGTGGTGGTGGTGGTGGTGGTGGTGGTGGTGGTGGTGGTGGTGGTGGTGGTGGTGGTGGTGGTGGTGGTGGTGGTGGTGGTGGTGGTGGTGGTGGTGGTGGTGGTGGTGGTGGTGGTGGTGGTGGTGGTGGTGGTGGTGGTGGTGGTGGTGGTGGTGGTGGTGGTGGTGGTGGTGGTGGTGGTGGTGGTGGTGGTGGTGGTGGTGGTGGTGGTGGTGGTGGTGGTGGTGGTGGTGGTGGTGGTGGTGGTGGTGGTGGTGGTGGTGGTGGTGGTGGTGGTGGTGGTGGTGGTGGTGGTGGTGGTGGTGGTGGTGGTGGTGGTGGTGGTGGTGGTGGTGGTGGTGGTGGTGGTGGTGGTGGTGGTGGTGGTGGTGGTGGTGGTGGTGGTGGTGGTGGTGGTGGTGGTGGTGGTGGTGGTGGTGGTGGTGGTGGTGGTGGTGGTGGTGGTGGTGGTGGTGGTGGTGGTGGTGGTGGTGGTGGTGGTGGTGGTGGTGGTGGTGGTGGTGGTGGTGGTGGTGGTGGTGGTGGTGGTGGTGGTGGTGGTGGTGGTGGTGGTGGTGGTGGTGGTGGTGGTGGTGGTGGTGGTGGTGGTGGTGGTGGTGGTGGTGGTGGTGGTGGTGGTGGTGGTGGTGGTGGTGGTGGTGGTGGTGGTGGTGGTGGTGGTGGTGGTGGTGGTGGTGGTGGTGGTGGTGGTGGTGGTGGTGGTGGTGGTGGTGGTGGTGGTGGTGGTGGTGGTGGTGGTGGTGGTGGTGGTGGTGGTGGTGGTGGTGGTGGTGGTGGTGGTGGTGGTGGTGGTGGTGGTGGTGGTGGTGGTGGTGGTGGTGGTGGTGGTGGTGGTGGTGGTGGTGGTGGTGGTGGTGGTGGTGGTGGTGGTGGTGGTGGTGGTGGTGGTGGTGGTGGTGGTGGTGGTGGTGGTGGTGGTGGTGGTGGTGGTGGTGGTGGTGGTGGTGGTGGTGGTGGTGGTGGTGGTGGTGGTGGTGGTGGTGGTGGTGGTGGTGGTGGTGGTGGTGGTGGTGGTGGTGGTGGTGGTGGTGGTGGTGGTGGTGGTGGTGGTGGTGGTGGTGGTGGTGGTGGTGGTGGTGGTGGTGGTGGTGGTGGTGGTGGTGGTGGTGGTGGTGGTGGTGGTGGTGGTGGTGGTGGTGGTGGTGGTGGTGGTGGTGGTGGTGGTGGTGGTGGTGGTGGTGGTGGTGGTGGTGGTGGTGGTGGTGGTGGTGGTGGTGGTGGTGGTGGTGGTGGTGGTGGTGGTGGTGGTGGTGGTGGTGGTGGTGGTGGTGGTGGTGGTGGTGGTGGTGGTGGTGGTGGTGGTGGTGGTGGTGGTGGTGGTGGTGGTGGTGGTGGTGGTGGTGGTGGTGGTGGTGGTGGTGGTGGTGGTGGTGGTGGTGGTGGTGGTGGTGGTGGTGGTGGTGGTGGTGGTGGTGGTGGTGGTGGTGGTGGTGGTGGTGGTGGTGGTGGTGGTGGTGGTGGTGGTGGTGGTGGTGGTGGTGGTGGTGGTGGTGGTGGTGGTGGTGGTGGTGGTGGTGGTGGTGGTGGTGGTGGTGGTGGTGGTGGTGGTGGTGGTGGTGGTGGTAATAATAATAATAATGATAATACTTTATTATCACCTTATGCTTTACAGAGCATTGCTGAAAACAGGCAAGTCATCAGATATGAATATACATATATTATATTAAAGCAATCTAATCATAGTATAAATGATATTCTATGTGGATTAAAAAAAAATCAAAGTATATAAGACAAGATGCTAGATAGTACATAACATTGAATTAATAATTGAACTCTTAACTTATTTAAAAAATTCCTCAAGTGAATAAAAAACATTGTCAGGTTAGATTGCAAAGCAGATTAAAATTTTCTGTAATTGTCATATCTTTTAACTTCTGCTGGCAGCCTATTATAGAATTTTACACCAGCATAACTAGTCAGCTTTTTATATAGACTAAGTTTGCACAACACAGATTACTTTTATTTCTTATGTTATGTTCACGTATATTTGAATTTGCTTGCATGGGAAATTTGTATTTTATAATGTACAAAATGGTATTATAGATATAAAGACTTGGTAATATCATTATTTTTAGCTGTTGAAAGGCTTCCCTACATGACACTTGCATTTTTAAGTTTGACATATACCTGATTGCAAAAATGTTATTTAAATTTGATTTAGAAGTACTGACCCATGTTTCTATGCCATATGAAATATATGACTGAATGAGAGAGAAATAAATTATCCTAATAGTTACTGCGGAACACAATTCTTTTAACATCTAAGTAGAAATAGATTTTTACTTAATTTTAATGCTAATTTATCAATATGTGGGGTAAAGAATAACGTTTTATTAACCGTGGCAACAAGTAGCTGTACTTTGTCAACACTATTACTAATTTATTGTCAATATATAATTGTAAAGGTAGATTAAGGGTTTTGTTTCCAAAAGTTATCAATTCACATTTAGTTGGATTTATACTTAAGTTTATTGTTGTAAAGTATTGCAATAGTTGGGTAGCTATGACGTTTATGCTTTCCTTCAAAATTTTGCTTGAGGCATTGCTGGCTGTAACACTAGTGTCATCTGCATATTGTAAAATTTTTGTACCAGCAGGTGTATATTTGGTTATGCCGTGGATGTACAGGATAAACAAAAAAGGTCCAAGGATTGATCCCTGTGGGACACCATGTGTCAATTCCGTCATAGCTGAAATAGCTTCATTATCTGCAGAATTTAGAACTACATATTGTTTCCTATTTGTCGTGTAAGATTCAATTAAATGTCCCAAACCTCTAATTCCCAGGACTTATAATTTATTGAGTAGAGTGTGTTTTTTTTCCCCCTCCACACAGTCGAAGGCCTTGATAACATCTAATAAAATGGTTGTTGCATATTTTACAGAATCAATAATTTTTATAATTTCTTCTATACATTTAATGAGCGCACTGATTGTTGATCTATTTTTGACAAACCTGTTTTGGTATTTAGTTATTAAGCTGTACTTATTAAGAAAACTCATTAGTCTTTTGTAGGTAACTCCTTCGAAAATTTTGGAGAGAGCTGGTAGCTAGTTATTTAAATCTCTTTTATATCTTTTTTAAAGATTGGTATTACTTTAGCAGTTTTTAACATGTCTGGGAAAATTCCAGATTTGAGACAAGAGTTTATTATTTCTACAAGGGGATTTACAATTTCCTGACTGCATGTTTTCAGTAAAGATATAGGGATACCATCAATACCAATACTATTTTTCGCTTTTAATAGTTTTATTATACTGAGGATCTCATTTGCAACCACTGGATAGAGGTAGGTACTTGACGAATTTTTAGATCTCGCTTTTGCTTTTACTTTATTAGGGCTCAAATTAATGGAGTTAATTTTGTTGTGATTGTGTATATTTATATCAATAGAGGCAAAATGTTCATTAAAAGCAATGGCAGCTTCTCCAGCATCATGTATGATATCATCTTTCTGTTAAACGTTAAAATCAATGATATTAGAGGATATGCGAAAATCATTGATTATTTGCCAGCTGGATTTACATATATTAGAAGAATTTAGAATCTTACTACTGATGCTTTTCCATTTGGCATTTATGACAGTTTGATCATAAATATGTTTTCAGTTTTTTAATCCTGTTGTATTAACTTCTACATTACTGTTGTGAATGTTAACTGGAGATGCATTTGTTTAATCTCTGTTGTGATCCAATTTAATTTATTACCTTTATTATGATTTCTATTTCTGGCTGTAATAAGGGGACAATAAATGTTTATGTTGTACATGAATATTTTATAAAATGTGCTAAGTTTTGTATTTGGATCTAACTCTCTGTATATATCATTCCAATTGACATTAATAAGGGCTTTTTTTTAGCATTAATAAATTAATTTCAGTAAAGGAATTGTAGTTTCTTATTTCAACTTTACAAACATTTGGGTATTCAATTCAGATTGTTCATGATAACTTATTTTTTGAGCAGTATGGTCTGAAAAACATGACTGAATGACTTGTTTTATATGGTATATTAGAAATATTTGTGATATTATCAATTGTTGTGGTTGTATTTGTAGTGATATGAGTGGAAGGAATAAGGAATCATCACAACTAATCAGTACTTTAGTGTGCAATTCTGAAAATGATAACTGCACGTCAAGCACATGTGATAGTTGTGGCTTCAAAAACCTTCTCAGTCAGTATAATACTTTAACAGATGATAGAACTGAATTAGCATGGTTTGTTTGGAACACCATTGACGAAAAAAATTGTCTGTGAAGCATTTGAAGAACTTGTTGAAAAAATACCCCAACTTTTAAACCACTGCTTCTTGGTAAAAACTCAGCCTATATATTTTCAAAAGGAGCTGTAGGTGCCAAAGAAATTGTAGTAGAGATTAATTTTGTCGAAAATTACACTGCCAGATTTCAAAATGAAATTCCATCGACATATTGGAACTCCCAACAAATCACAACCTTTACAGCTGTTGCCTGGGTAAGTCCTGGAATGGTACAAAGTTATGCAATTGTCAATGACGAAATATCACATGACAAACATGCTATAAACACATTCCTTTGAAGCTGGTTTCTCAGATCAGGAAAACTTACCCAGAGTTCTCAACAATTAACACCTTTTCAGACGGTTCAACAAGCCACTTTAAACAGTGTTATTTTCATGTAATTTAACTCACCCTCAGGAAGATTTGAAGTTCTGTTAGCATGGAACTTTCTAACTACAAGCCATGGGAAGGACAGTGTCGATGGTGTTGGTTGAGAGCTAAAGGGATTAGTATGGCATGCTGTATTAGGTGAAAAACACATGGTTAACACTGCAGAGTCTTTACTGCTGAGCCAAGAAAGTGTTAAAAACAATAGAGGTGATATTTTGTTTTAAATATGAAGTGGATCAACAAAAGACACAATTTGATACTAGTGATTGACGCCTGAAATTCATTCTAAGCACTACATTAAGGTTGCATCTCCATATAATGTGATTTACAAAGAGCAGACTTTGTCCAAAAAAGGCTTCAACTGTTCAAGTAAGTGCTTTTGTAATGGTGAAGTTTATGACCAAAAAACCACCTAAAAACTGTACAGGACAAATCCTGCAGGTTGACAATACTGAATGTGAGATCAATTTCATGAGAAAAATCAACACAGATTTCAAATTTGCATTTAAAAGTAATGACATTTCATGAGTTGCTATTTATGACATATTGAAAGTACTTGCAGTTTCTGATGTAGATAATCACCAAAGATTTTTATTTCCTGATGTAGACACATTATATATCATAATGTGAGTTCTGATAAAGAATGCAACATAGTAACACTGGTATGATAGTTATTTTATGAAAGATGCAGTTTCAGCAGTTTTCATTTTGTACATGTCCCTTTCCGTCACACTAACTGTCTCGTCCCATCCCATCATGCAAGTAAAAAATAATTAAAAAGTAATGATTTCAATTTAATTCTCCATACATTATATTAATACTTGATATATGGCTATTCATTACTGAAATGTAGAGACAGCACATTTATATAGTTTCACAGAACTTTCGAGTTGTTTTAACTCAGAGGGAACTTCTTTTTTTGTCCATGTCCCATTCCGTCAAGAAAATTACTTTATATTTTTAACTCAATTAACAAGATATTTTCTCTTTTATGCTTTTTGTGTTAACCTTAGGATTGAAATTCTCTGTTATGAATAAAATAAACATTCATAATTTGTTTTAAGAGTTATTTTTGGAATAATACAAAGAAACAAAACCTTCCAATGGTCCCATTCCGTCACATGAAATGGCCGGGAATAACCAATCCACTCAACAATGGCTCTTGAGCAGCATTTAAAGGAATGCCAAAAACTGGTTATGCTCAAGTAAACGATTAAGCAGTTTCTTTCCTTGACACGGTAACTGCTTTTTCACTGCCTAGGATTCCCTTATGTCCACGCACCCATCCAAGAATAACCTTTTGTTTTACCAGCTGTATAATCCAAGAATAACTTGGATGTTATCTAATTTGCAATTGCCTATCAGAGAAAACCCAAATGTTACCACCTTTGTACCTCATTTTTAAATTGCAAAAACTTTGGCTTAGAGTACTGTGGACAACCGCAGCATATATCACACTTTGGTGTCTCCCCATGGATTCTAGCTGCTGATTCAACAGTCTGATGGCGTATGTTATGATACAGTTTCACTATAGGAGTGAGGTCTTATCCCAATATTAATAAATGCTAGTGAATTTCACTAAGGTAAATGTGAAAAAAAATTAAAATTGGATAAAAGAAGAATGAAACGACATACAAGAAGCATAAGCTGCATATTCATTATATTTCTGTGATATACAGTACAGAGGTACCACCCATTAGACCAGACTCGGCTAGTGAAATATGTATAAATGCTTTTGCATCCCATAGGTAATTTGCATTTTCACTTACCTTTCTTCAACCAACTGTTGGCCATTATCCCAAGTTTCGCACACAACTTCCTCCTGAATGCCAACAAAATCTTGCTCATCAAAAGTATACTGTACAATTTCAGGTTCCTGTACCTCTGGCACAGTAACCTCATTCTGCGGAAATATCACACAATCATTTCCAACACCACATATCATTTCCCCAGAGTCCCTTGTGTCCATCCATTGGGAGTTAACTTGAGTTACCTCCACTGTTTCTATAGCTTCTGCCATCTCAGGAAAATATCATTTTACTAATCATCACACTGAAATGTATTTTAAAAAATAACATTTGTTATTGCATATTAACATAAAACGTTTGCATTACCTACTAATGAATATTAATTTTAAAAATAAACTTAGCATATCATATATGTAGAGCATATAAGACCCTAATTTCCATCACAATGAAAATACACACATCTTAAATGGACAATAACCTATATGTGCGCTTGCTTCTGTCACGCATAAACAGGTACATCTATCAATGGCGCCACTACATATTACTTTCATGAGTTTTATAAAATGTATATATTTCATACTTACATCACGTTGATTAATGATTACAAAATAGTACCACTGTGCACGAACACGTATATTTCATGATGCATTTGATGTTACTCCTAACCTTTGTTAACAAGTTGGGGGTTATAGACTCCATTTTCTACTTGTTTAATCTCTGCAGAAATGATGACAGTGTAGCAATATGCACCTTCGCCATAATAGCCAAGACATTATTAGTTGATGCCACACTCAATAATTATGGTTAAAGTTCAGTTTCGTCACCGATTAATCACATAATAAAACAATTTAACCTCTTCAAAAGAACTCATTCCTAACCAAATTTCATCAGGAACAGCGTCTACTTTCAACTGTTATATTTGACCCCTTTCAGTAACTTACTGCAACGTGAAAGCTAACCTACACGCATGTTTTTATAAACACTTCACTACAAATATACTTTACATAAAATTGTCTTTAGTACCTCAATAATTACGTAATAAAATATCTACAACAGGTTAATAATTAAAATTGTTTACAAATAAAAGTAAAATCATTATGCAAGACGATCATATTATAGGGAAATTTGGTAGCCGCCATTTCGGTCATTTATGTTGGTTAAGCTGACAAAATTGCAAATTGCGCATGCCTAATAATTACCCTTTCCTCCCGCCAACATTTTAGATACAATGACGACAGTTTTAACCGCTATCTTTGAATTGATGACCAATATGTAGAGATTTATTTTTTTCTTTTCGCATTTATTACATTCAAAGCAGTTTGTTAAAATGCAAAAAGTTCATCTTTTGTCCCATCCCAACTTAGCTTTTCAATTATAAAAGTAACACTGTATGATCAAAATTCTAACAACCATATTAACAAAACACCTGAAGGATAAAGTATATTGTTATTTTAAAACAGAAAAAGCTAGGATATCTGTTCTTATTGGCAAACATGGGAATAGATTATTATGGAATTCTGGGTATTAAAAAATGTAGCTCTGATATTGAGATAAGCCAAGCTTATAGAAGGCTTATTTTTCAATACAATCCTGAGAGGCAAAATGATGAAAATCTTCAAGATTTATTTATCGCAGTATCAGAAGCATATGACTGTTTAAGCAATTCACTTTATCGTGCTGTGTATGATCAATATGGAGAAGAAGGTTTAAAAGCTGGTGTGCAAGGTCCTGAAGGTTACATCCAACCTTATGTGTACCATGGTGATCCTTCACGCACATACCGAGAATTTTTTGGAACTGAGAGTCCATATCCTGATTTGCTGGAGGCTAAACCACCCATCTGCTCTTCAGGAAAACCAGAGAGACAGAAAGAAGAACCAATTAAACGTCCCTTATTTCTTACATTACATGAAATATTTCATGGTGGAATTAAGAGACTTAAAATACAACGTTTTGAGTGCATAGGCAATGATTGCAATAATAAGGAATTAAGGGAGAAGATACTGGATATACCTATCAAACCTGGTATTTTGCCAGACACGGAAATCACGTTTAAGGAGGAAGGGGATCAGGATCCTACAGTGATACCTGCAGATATAATATTTATTATTAAAGATCGACCTCATCCTAAGTTTGAGAGAGTAGGAACCAATATTATCATGACATGTAAGGTAACACTTGAGGAAGCATTGATTGGTTGCATTATTAAAGTGGTAACATTAGATGGGAGGATTCTGCGCATTCCCATTACTGACATCATATCTCCAGAATATGAAAAGGTAATAGAAAATGAGGGAATGCCAGATGTGACAAACCCCAATGAACGAGGAAATCTGATACTACGATTTAAAATACGGTTCCCAAATTACTTGCCAAAGGGTAGCAAACTGTTAATAAAAAAGGCTATCAATCTAGCTAAAGTACCATGTGATGCAAATCATGTTCATCAACTTAGTAAACTTATTCTAGCTGACAAAATGAATCAAGTTGCCAAAGATGAGAGGCTTCCAGAATAGTTTCAACAACTTCAGAAGTAATGTGTCAATTATATCTTTCAGCAATGCCATTAAATATTTGTAAGATATAGTGCTATAGTTTTGTAATTGCTTTAATACAAAATGTGACTCTGTTTTAATGTTATAAAATAAACATAGTGGCTTTCTTAAAATGTAAATTTTCTGTATTTAACAAACTCTGCAGAGGCAATTAGCTATTTTATGTTTGATGTATAACTGAACACGTTCTAATACTATGATCTCAGAGATAGTTTGTGTTTTAAACCCTATCTAACTCTCAGATTTATCCAAATATACCAAATGGTTCACCACCCCTATAATTTTAAGACATCCTGCAAAAACATTGGTCATGATTCCCATTCAGGATTAACAGAATGATAAGCTCATGCCAGAAATAATTATGGATTTAAATTTAATGTGGGAAGCTAACAAATTCTTAAGACACACACAAAAGCAAATAAGCATTATTTTCACAACCTAACACTATGAATAGTCACTGTACATAGTGTATAAATTTCCTTATTTCTCAAGTCATGCAGTACCTAAATAGGATAAAGCATGTATAATATTGGGCCATAAGTTTTATTTTGTTTCCCTTCTTTGTTTTTTAAAAAATCCTCCTTAGAACCCACAGAGCACAAAATCAGGTAAAAATTGTGGGTATTTTTGTATCTGCCTCGTTACTGGTTTTATTTTTTCCTTATTTTATGCTCATTTGCACCATGTCATACATTTATGACACAATAAATGATTAACTGCAGCAAAAAAAAAAAAAATTAAAAAAGAAAAAATATTCCAATGCATGGTAATGTGCACTGATTTGGATACAAAGGAAAACAGCTGCTAAATATGAAACACTCTGCTGTGACAGTGTTGACAAGATAGGTGTGTGGCATATGTACCTCTCTCTTCTAATTAATCATCTTAACCCTACATAACCATTATAAATGAAATATGTACATTAAAAAAAAAGGTTTTATCTGTTACATTCACATGACTTTCTGAATTGAATTGAGTTATCCATTCTTCAACAACCTATTACAAAACCTTATTCCTCTATCTACTTCATATTAATCAAGATAACATTTGCAGAAATGGTTTTATTGTATATTTCCTTGTAGGTAAAAAGGGATTAGGGAAATACAGTAGGCTTAAGTAATAGTCAGTGGGTCGTTATGTGACAGCTTTGAAATTCCAGTTTCTTCATGATCACTAGAAAAACAATGAATAATGATCTCACAATACAGAAAAATATAAGTATTTGAAAATTCAAACCAAGAATAAGGATTATCTCAGAAATGGTTTACACAAAAAAATGTATTTCACGTAAATGGTGTACTTAATGAAATCTACATTTTTTTTTGTAATAAGGTTTTGTCTATCTCTTAAGGTTTATCAATTATGCAAAAGTAATTCAGAATGAAGAGGACTTAAAAATCTATTCCCAGAAAATTCAAAATATACATTTCATTTATCATGAAAATGTAATAAACATATATTTTAATCAAAATCATTAGAGCCATTTTTCAGAAAATCAAAATTTTCCATATAAAGGGTAGTCTGGTGTGGAGGGAAGGATATTCTTAAAATCTTCATGTTGCATCTTTGGAAGATACAGAACATAAATACCAAATTTTATATTTATGGGGCTCTTTGTTTTTGAATTATGTTATTCGTACATACACACATACACATGCACCTTTTTCTAAAAATGCTTTTTTATGGTTCAGGAGGCCTCAAAACATATATTTCTGGTGAAATCTTACATTAAAATTTTTGGTGGAATGCAATAGTTTAACTTACTGTTAAGTATACAGTAGAGAAAGCGAAAATGTGTGCAGGTTCTAGGACTCAAAATGTTTATCTTTATTTTCCATGTGATACCTTGTATGTATTCATCCAGGTACCAAGATTAGTTCATACTTAAAAAGGTGTGTTTTCACAATTTTAGCTCATAATACATTGTTTAACCCCAAATTATATGTTCATTTAAACAGTCATGGGCAGTTTCAAAGAGGAACAATACATTGACTGTTTTTCTTGTCTATCTGTGTATGGCATTTGCACACTTTTCAATGCCATGACACCTAATAGACAGTTCCCTAACTGTAGAGCATCTGTCAACATTCAACTACCCTTCTGTCTGAAGCATCTAATAATTGCTGCATATGAACAGACTTGAAATTTTATACAGAAGATTATAAATAAAATTCAATGCATTTCCAGGTTGGAACAAAATAAAGAATAGCTTATATGGACAGTCCTAAACAAATTATGCAAAATTTTAAATACACAGCTTTGAAGAAACCTTGTTAACGCATTTAAAATTTGGTTGAAATCAATAAAAATTTATGGACACTTTATTGATAGAACCTCCCAAAAATATATGATTTTTAAGCAAATCATCAGTAAAGTATGGAGCTGAAATTATACATTTTATATCTTTTGAGGATTTAGATCCTTGGGGCTGACCAACCAGACCAAAGGTTTTTTTCACGATTTTCCTTGATTACTAGACAAATGCTAGGTTGGATAATTGGATCCATGAATTTTCTTATAATCCCTTTCATCACAAAATTTCATTTTGTTCTTCTTCCTGCCATACCAGGCATTGGGCTGATCATCCATCCTGGATATATGTACTATGATCCAGAGTTTGCTTGCTCCTCGACAGACTACTGATCCAAGGCATTAGCATGTAAGCCCTTGGGGGTGTAAGTCCTACAAAGAGGAGGGTAATCCATTAAAGAAGAAGAAGTAGGTAGTAGTAGTGGTAGTATAACATTCTGAAGAAAATTCTTCTACACATTCAAAATTTGATTGAAACTGATACAAAATTAAAGAGTAGTTTAAATATACCTTTTTTTCTTTATTTATTTTACGTTGCTTTCACTATGTGGTCATATTGCAATGGATCTGTTAGTAGATACCTCGTGGACCAGTGTATGGCAGACAGCCTTCTATGTAGGTCTCATCCCTGTACCATATCATTTGCTTTGTCACGTGTACACAGAGCACTTAGCGCATAGCAACTGTACCACTGCTTCTGAAGTGGGCACATGGTAGCTTTGACATGTGTCCACAGAGAGCTTATAGCATAGCAACTGTATCTCTGCTTCTACATGTGCTGGGCAGATGACATTAGGGTGCCATCTAGTCTATCTGCTTTCAATATCTGTGGATAGATGGCAGAGCATGCCTATTACCATCTATTTTTCAATTGTTTAATATTATTTTAGACTTTAGGTGGAACTTTGGATTGTGGTATTAAATATCCAATCTGGTATTTACCCTAGTGACAACAGTTAGATTTGTCAGCCCACAGATGTTACCACCTAAGCCTAGTTTATATTGTGAGCATTCTAAATACACTACTGCAGGTAAGCTTGAATTTCTTTTTATAAAAGTGTAAAAAGAAAATCTCTAAAGACATTTCAGATTTGGTCAATGCAAAATTAAGTGTATTTTATCAATGTTCCCAAATTTAATGCTAACCAAACATTTACCTTGTTTACGTTATGTTATACTCAGCTCAGGGATGATGCAAACTTTCTTTTTGAAGTTCTGTATTCATTATGTCACGGTGCATTTGGCATTAGCATTATTATAATGATTAATGTATATTTTTTGGCCATATAATTCTAAATTGTTAAACCTGGAATTTATAGCTATTATATGGTAGTCAAGCGACAAGACATGGAGTCGCTGCATCAAACATCGTTAACTCTGAAGCTGTTGCCTGGCAAATAGCTGAGTTGCAGCAAAGACGTTCAACTAAATAAGTGGTGCATCTAGTGGGTTTTGTTTATAAAAACCTGGTTCTATGCTTCATGGTAGACTCGAACTGTGCTGCGGCGGGAGCCCATGCCACTCTGATTCTTTAATGAGCATGTGGTCCAAAAGGTTATTTTAAGATGTGATCACAATGAATAGCTAAGCACCAAGCACCATTACCCTTCACTGCAGGTAAGGTAATATTTTATTTACGTATTTGTAACTCCTCTCTTATGGCCTCATGCCATACTTATAATAAATTATATTTTTCTAGAAGTGTTCGGTATTATGTGATAAGTTTAGGATCCCCTTGGTCTTATCTGCATCCTTCCCACGTCATGTCGCATTAAGTATAGGAACCCTTAAGGACCTTCCCCATCCCGGGTTTCCTTCCATGTTTCACACGAGCACTCTAGGTTTGTGGATTTGAAACCCCGAGTTAGAAGTGAAGTAGCGTGTGTAGGAGATACACAGGTCTCCTGCAGCATGTTAGTGCTTAGTCACATCACATGGCAATCCTCTGAGCTATCCCTTCAACTATGTCCGTGACATAATTGCTGGAGGCATCTGATGTGAGTGCCATCCTTTCATCCCCTTCTTACTGTGACATAATTAGTGGAGTTGTATGGGTACAAGACCGCAGTAGGGTAGTTACCCTTGTGATTCATTGTGACATCCCCCAAAACCACCTGTGACACTTGGTGGATGTGCCTCTTTGAGCACCCACCTTTACACTCCAAATATCCCTTACTTTTACTGTGACTCTGGTGTCAGCTTCAGGTGTCACCCCTTCCAACCTTTTTCCTTAACCCATACCCTACTCCTATTTTTACAATAATTTCATGTTTTGATAAATGTTCTTTCACACATGTAATTTGTGTATGCACTAAGTTGGAAAGCTGAATCAGATTTGAATATCTGACATGTTACATTTACATGAGACTTTCTCTAGCTACTATCATTTATTACTTTCTCTACTACTTACCTACAGTAAGTAGAGTAAGTGTAGTATTCCACCCAAAAGGTTGAAACAGAGATATCACTGGAAATACACCTTTTGAGACTCCCTGAATCCAAAAAGGCATTTTTAGAAAAAAAGGTCCACAAGTGTGTGTGTGTGTGTCTGTGAACAGCATAACTCAAAAAAGAAGGCCAGTTATATACCAGATTATATGACATGAAAATTTTCAAGAAAATCCCTCCCCAACCCCAAATTACCCTTTACATGAAAAAGTTTTCAAAAATAGCTCTAACAATTTTAATTAAAATACCAAATGTTTAAGATATTTTCATGAGAAATGAAATGTTTATCTTGAATTTTCTGGGAATAGCCTCTGAATCCTCTTCATTCCGAGTGACTTTTCCATAATTTTTAATTGTGACCTTACTACACAAAGCATGTACATTTGGTTAAAGCACACAATTTATTCAAATAAATCTGTTTGGTATAGTTAACCATTTCTGAGATATTCCTTGTTATTGTTTGAATTTCAAATACTTATACTTTCCTCAAATGGGAGACCATTTGTTTTTTTGTTTTCTCTTTTCTTTTCTTCCTTTATCTGTGATCGTGTAAAGAGCATGGATTTTCAAAGCCATCACATAGCAACACACACTTTAAAAATCTGACTATGCTTTACCTACTGTATTGTACAATGAATGAATTGAAATTTTATCTGGATTAACAAGAAGTAGTTAGAATAATGTTTTTGTAACGGATTGTAGGAAAGTGAGTAGGGAAAGTTATGCAAATGTAACATCAGATATTTTTTTATATAGCTTCTGCAAATTATGCTTGTAAGAGCTTGTTTTTTTGTTTACTAAATGTTAATAAAGATAAATGTTTGCAGGAATACTTTCATTACACATATTATTGTAGATATAAATGGAGATACAGGAGACAAGTGACAGACAAATATGAAAAATGAGCGCTATATGCTGTCATTTTAATTCCATTATCTTTTGATGACATCACAAGAAACAACTCAATGGTGACAGCACTTCAAAAGATTAAAAAACTATTGAAAAATTTTAACCAACACAAATACCCCAGAAACGGCTGTTATTTAAAAAAAAAAAAAAAAAAAGAATTAAATAAGTTGTGCATTTTAAAATCTAGATTTCTTTTTGCAGTCAGTTTTTGTCTATTTGTTATGGTTTTCCGATTATATAAAATGCAATACAAATGAAAAGGACTTTGCAGGCTATTTGTATAAAGTTTAAGATATGCATTTTATTATTATGTAAATATCTTAAATATATACCATTTTAATCAAAATCATGAGTCATTTTTGAGTGTCAAAAATAATAAAACTTGTCCATGTAAGGGTTAATTTAGAGTGTGGGTATTTTCTTAGAAATATTTGTTGTATCCTTGGAAGATGCTGAACTTAAATATGAAGTTTGGTATTTATCCCACTTTTCATTTTTGAGTTATGCTACTCAGACACAAACATACAACATTCTAAAAATGACCCTTTTAAGGATTCAGGGGGCCTAAAACAAGTATTTCCAGTGAAATCTCACTATCAAGTTTTGGGTGGAATGCAATACTTCATTTACCTATTATAAGTGCGTGCGTGCGGGACAAAGTATGTAACATTTCAATGACACCCTGGAATGGTAGCAAAGATCTTTGGCTCTTTATGCTGATACGTTTACCACTCAAGCTACCACAGCAAGACAACTTTATGTGCATTAAACCTTCTCATCTGATTCAAGTACCCTGGTATACCTCGTTTGCCTTAAAGATTTACTGGGGTACTTGAGTCAAATAAGAATGTTTAATGCACATATGATTATCTTTTCTTTTATTTGTGCTGATCTCGTGCACAGTTATAGTGCATAGATAAGGACTACTGAATTCTGGTTATCTCCTTTTTCCTTGCTGCAAATGAACATGACTTTATATTAGTGGCAGGTTAATGAAGATTCACAAGGAGAACTTCCAACGGTTTTACACTAGGTAAATCTGATAGTTACAAACTGGCATTGCAGACTGTATCCTGCTGAACTTGAACAAAACTGGAACCACTTCTGCTAACTGAATGAGTGGGAATGAGGGCACTTTGATATCTTCAGTGTGGTACTGTGCCCCTATCCTAAGTGTAATTGTTTAACGCACTGATCTTGTGCAACTAAAATATATGCATTATTTTCAAACACATCATCACTTAGAAAACCCAGAACTTACTTGTACATACAGTATTTATAAAATTCTTGATTTGAAATAATTTTGTTCCCAACAAATGTATATTTTACTCATGAGTGTTACCTTGATTAAAATAAACATAACTCTAAAAATATTTAATTTTAAATAAAATGTTTAAATTAAATTCACAATAATTGTTATTTTGAATGAAGATCTAAAAGATATTTCTACTGTATGGATAAGTTAGCAACATGGCACATGGATTCAAGCCCAACCACTGGGGTGCAGATTTTTTTGGCCCATGTATAGGACCAGTGCCGACTCGGCATCGTGATGCATTTATGGAGCTACAATAGGGTCTGTAATTCATAAAAACTACACTATGGATTGTGGAAGTTTGGTGCTGACATCATTCCTGATATGCTGGATGATTGTCCATATTTGCCATGCAGTTGTGAATGTGTATCTGGGAGATGGTAGGCCTAGGCCCAAAAGGGCTGTTGTGCCACAGATTATTATTTCTTCTTTTTTTTATTAGCAGTGTTTAATCCTCATTCTTACTGCATACAGCACCACATGTGGTGGACACTGATGATACTGAAATGATAATTGGAATAGGACATTTGGGAAGGAAATGTTCCAGGCCTACGTTTAAGGTACCTCCCTGGCATTTGCCAGTTAGGACTAAGGAAAACCTGAAATACATCTGTTCAAGGAGGATGATCCTGGTGGAATTTGAACTGACCTCTCATTCATGAGTTCATGCCTTTGGCCACATATTTTATATATATATAAAACATACTTTAAACAGATTGTGTCATAAGTGTTACCCTCAGTTAAATTATCAATTTCATTTAAGCTTTGTTAGGTGCTTCCTGTTGAGGGTGATAAATTGCATTTGTAGTTGTGTAATTTGTGTCCTGTTTTTCTACTACTGTTAATAATTTTATACCCAACTAATACTCATGAGATGCATAACATGGGTGCACAAAAATATCACTTTTAACTAAAACTTGTGATTCGCTTAATAATAAATAGAAATCTGTAACCTCAAAAAATATGCGAGTAGATATTTGATTATTAATTACAAACAAAAAAGGCCAATGAGCATGTACTATATATCATTAAGAATATATAGTTGTTTTATTCAGAACAGAGCACACTATGCTTGTTAAAATACATCAATTATACATGAAGTTTATAAAACACATCTCCTTTAAGCTTAATGCTTGGCATGGGCAGCATTGCTAATACTTCTTATACTTGGAAGATATGTACAATGATGTAATTATTACCAATGAATGCAAATTGAGTTGGATAAAATACGTACTACACTGGAAGCATTTGCTTCCACGAGTTGGCATCTGTTTGATAAAGCAAATGCTTCCAAAACATATCCTATTAAAAGGGATATTCGGTGATGTACAATGAATCTAATCTGACAACTTCTATTCATTGAGTATTACTAATTCTTTATCAAAATCAACATTCATAGTTATATCAACATATAACTATCATTCTTTTTTATTTTAAATAAGATCTCCACATAAATTAAATACAATACATTTATTTTCTCTTCATTTTCTACTCCACCTTGAAATACACCCAACATACTGGTTTTGTTTTCTTTATAGCTCATTCCAAAAACTACACCAAAACATACGTAAGAATGGAATGGTAGAATCAGTCAACATGGCATGTTGCCATGGTAGCTAAGTTGGCTAGAGCAACCGGACGGAAAATGTAAGATCTGTGGTTCAAATCCCGGCTACAGCATTGAATTTTTCAGTCGTCTGATTCTAACTTTCCAACCTTGTCCAACACATAGCTGTGTGGTAGAACAATTAATTACCATGGTAACAAAGTTGCATATTTTCAGCAAAGAGTTGTGGCATTTTTAGATGATCTGATCCATTTGATGCTCCTCATTGGAATCAGAGAATTAAATGTCATAGTACACTGGCCTACAGTTTCTTTGTGCAATATCACATGCTTTATTTCTTTAGGATTGTTACCATAAAGGCTACACTCAGAATGTTCTTTAGCAGAAAATTTAATTAAGCTATGCTGCATATTCTAGGAAACTCGCGTTACAATAAGTATAAACCAAAACAATTAAACTTCATCCTAAAACACCATATCAAATTCTCTTAATTAGTATTAAATAATGAGGTAAAACACATACAAATAGAAATACTCACTGTCTGAATTGCATTCTGCAGAACTCACACAAAACGTGCTTATGCAATCACTCAAATTAGTAAAAGGACTACACAAAATGGCTTTCTGTTAATATGCCCATTATTAGTTAATTTAAAATACAATTATTAACATTTATAAGAAAGTTTGGCAATTCTAAAGATAGTTTTTGCTATACTTAGAACTTTCAAAGTTTTAAAAAAATCATTCTATGCTTTGACACAGTTCATTCAAGAATGCTATTAAATTATTAAAACTCTTCTGGAAGCACTGTTTATTAAAACAGAGCAACAATGTACTGGGGATGCTTGAAAACTAAGATTCCTTGAAATTAACCAACACTGTATTCAAAATGTTCTTTTGCTATCAATCTAAGCTATTTCCTTTCAGATAGAGCCAATACATTAACCTTTTAAAGAAATAGTAATAAAATATAAACAACAAAAGCATGGTGATTGTAAATTGACAAGTTATTTGAAAAGAATCCACATGTTAAATGTTCTTTAAGAATCTGGCACACCAGTTAATTTTTTTATATATAACCAAATATGTAATGAAGCATATTAACTTAGATATTTACCTTGTTTGTCATTAAATGCATATACATTGTCAGGAGACATGAGGTGAATTATATAACTTCCTTTTTTTTTTGTCACTTTCTCTGCCACTTGCCTATAACCAAAAATTCAATACCAAGATTTCATCAGAAATACATGTTTTCAGACTGTCTGAATAAAAAGAAACATTTTTAGAGAAAGGTCCACATGTCCGTGTGTCTTTGAACAGCATAACTCAAAAACAAAATGTTGAGTGAATACCACAATTAATATTTAAGTTCAGCACCTTCCAAGGATGTGACTCAAAGATTTTCAAGGAAATTCACCCACCTCAAACTACTCTTTACATGGATAATTTTTTGTAGTTTTGATTTTACCAAACATGTTGCAATGATTTTGATTAAACTACAATATGTTTAAGTTATTTGATGACAAAATGCAATATCTTGAATTTTTTGTGAATAGCTTGTGAATTCCTCTTCATTCTCACTTATTTGTGTATAGTAAACTGTAAGACACATACAAAATCTCATTACACAAAAAATTTAGATCTCGTTAAAGCTCAAATGTAAAAGTTTTATGCGGCATTAAACATTTACAGAATATTCTATGTTATTGGTTTGAATTTTCAAGTACTTATACTTTTTTCAGGTATAACTATGCTTTTTCTCATGGCCATATACGGAATATGGAACACATCGGTCAGAAAGTCCCGGGACTAACTACTAAAAAAAAATCTGATGTGTTACACTCACATGACTTTCTCTACTCTTGTACAAACTATTTTTACAAATGCTTATTTTCCATATGCTTCATGTTAATCGAGATAAACATTTGCAGACTCTATCTTATTGCTAATTTTCTTGTAGATGTAAGGGGAATATATATTTACAAGGGCAATATAGAAATACAGTAGCCTTTAAGCATATACATATCTCTTAAAAGCTGGTTGCTAAGTGCACCACCATTCCCTTTGCCACAGATTAATACTCTTTGCATATCCAAGACAAAAAAATGAGTAACGAATTCCCATTTGAGAAAATAAGTATTGAAAAACTTAAGGGAATAACAAGCAATATCTCGAAAATGGTTCACTCAACAAAAAAAAAAAAATGAATATGACACAAATTGTGTATTTTAACGCAATCTACATTTTTTTGTATAGTAAAATTTTGTCTATCTCTTATGGTTTACCAGTTATGCAAAAGTCGTTCACAATGAAAAATACGTTAAATTAAAATTTTCGAAAAATCTTCCATGTAAAGGGTAATCTGGGGTGGGGGGATTTTCTTGAAAACCTTTGTGTCGCATCTCTAGAAGATACTGAACCTAAATACCAAGTTTGATGTTCATCCGACTGTTTGTTTCTGAGTTATGCTGTTCACAGACAGAGACACACACACGGACATGTTTCCAAAAATGCTTTTTTTTTTGGATTCAGGGGGTCTCAAAACATTTCCGGTGAAATCTCGGTATCAAATTTTTGAGTGGAATACAATACTTCCCCTACTTACTATACATAGTAGAGAAAGTAAAAAGACATATTTTTTTTCCAAAATTTGACTTTACTCATCAGTATAGTCTCCTTTAAGAGTGATACATGTTTCTCCAACATTTTAATGCCTTTCTTGTAGAGCAAACAACCACTTCAGTTTACGATATGACCTTCATTTGTGCCAAATCTCTTCCCCTGGAGCATCCTTTTGAGACTTGTGAACAGGTAATAGTCGCTAGGAGCCAGTTCTGGAAATTACAGTGGGTGGGGGAAACAATTGGAAGCCAATCATGTAGTTTTGCCATTGTAACCATTGACTTGACACAGTGCATTGTCTTGATGAAAAAGCCCTTTCTTCTTCTTCTTCATATGCAGCTATTTCTTCTTGATTTTATCCTTCAATCGGTCCAATAACACTGTGTACTATTTGCTATTGATGGTTGTTCCTTTCACCTGGTACTCAAAATATTATGCCATGAGCATCCCAAAAGACACTCGCCAGAACCTTTCCCACTGAACTGCTGTCTCTTTGGTCATTTTGAATGGCTTTCACCTGCTACTTACCACTCAGCTGACTGCCAATTTGATTCTGGAGTGTAATGGCGGATCCATGTTTCATCCATTGTCACATATAGACACAAAAAATCCTGTTTATTCTGCCTAAACAGCTCCAAACACATTTTGTTCCACGGTAAACAAACGCAGCACCCATTTGGAAAACAGTTTTACCATGCCCAAATGCTCATGCAAATATTGTATGTACTGCCTTTTGATATCTTTACAATGTCAGCTATTCCCTGAAACTTCACTTTACAGATGTCCAAAGCAATTTTTCTGATTTGTTTTGTTTTATGTTTTCTGGCATTGTCACCTCATTTGGACCTCCCAAGCATTCCAAATCATTGGTTGTTTTAGACAGAGCAGATTTATGTTTTCTGGCATTGTCACCTCATTTGGACCTCCCAAGCATTCCGAATCATTGGTTGTTTTAGACAGAACAGATTCCTTATAACACTTTTCAAGCCATTGCTGAGCATAAACAGTATTTCTTCCCATCAAAAAACAGTGTTTAATCAACACATGAAATTCGGTTTTGTCCAATGTTTTGAAAATTACACTAAAACTTGAATATTTCAATAAGTAATGGTCAAAATGTCATGAAACTTTGACATGTATCACTTGAAAGTTAGTACTATCTAACACACATACAATATTTGATATGTGGTGATCTGTGGGTTAGTCCCGGAACATTTTGACTGATGTGTTAATTTCAAAAATAAGATTTTGTAAGAATTATTTGTAGAAGAGTATAGAGTCATGTGAATGCAACACATCAGACTTTTTTACTTCTTTTGTAGATGCATTTTACAGAACAAAAAGGTTATTACATATACTAATACCAAAGAAAGCTTTGGACCCTACAAATAAATGGAAAGGATTGGAGATGAACAAGCCAGAAAAAATACCTTGGAGGATTTACAGTCCCATGCGAATTAATCAGAACAGAACAGTGACACAGCATTTTACATGCTTTCATGAATTTAATCATAAATTACTACATTTCTTCCTTTCTGTTTTGTAAGTTCCATTACACGATTAGGCATTGACCCCACAAGATTGGAACACACATTTTTGAGATCATCTTCATGAAATCACACTTGAATTAAAGCTAATATCAAACTTTCTTTTGTGAACAGTCAAAGTTTACAAGTCTCTTTTTGCAAATAGCCCAAAAATTTTCTATAGGGTTAATGTCAGGTGAATTCCCTGACCAGTCAAGCACACAAACATTGTTATCTTTGAAGAATTTCTTCACTTTCTTAGAAGTGTCGCAGGTAGCTAAATCTTGCTGAAAAATTCCGTCACCTTCCGGAAAGCTTTTCTGGAGCTCACGAACAACTCTCACCAGTACTGTGAGACTTATCACTTTTCATCATGCCTTCAACATGAATTAAAGGTCCTAGTCCTTCATAGGTTAAACAGCCCCAAAAATTTTCTTCTCAGAGTGTTTTACAGTCTGTTGAAAATGTGCTGAATTTGCAGGTTCATTATTTGCTTGGCGCACATACTGAAGCCTCTGACCTTGCACTTTCGTAATGAGTCTCTCAGAGAAAATAACTTTTTTCCAGTCTTGCAGTGTCCAATTTCGATGAGCATGCACCCATGAGGCGCTTCTTATGCATTACTTGTGTAAGAAGTTGTTTCTTCACAGGTTTTCAGGCTTTTCTCCAGCTGCTAAAAGTCTACGACAGACATAAGATGCATCTAGATTCACTCCCTTGTCCTTCAGGCCGAGCGCCAAGTTCACAGCAGTGGGCCTAGGGTTTGTTTTGCTTTTCCTAAGGAGAAAGCTATCATCAGTTGGTGAAATTTTCTTTTTCTGACTACATTTCCTATTTTTCTTTGTTGTAATGGAGCCAGTCTCTTTGTACTGATGAATAATTCTATGTACAGTGGCTACACCAACACTGAACTTTGTAGCTATCTCTCTTTGAGAAGAAGAATTTTGTGCTTATGCTAGAATCGCACTTCGCTTCCTGGGAGTCGTATCCGTCGAAGACCGAAATTAAAAATATTACAAGAGAACTATAAAACTCGACCACATCCAAATAAATACACACTTGAACTGAAAATCAACTGACACACAACAATTGACATGCAAAATAATAAGCAAAACTGGCCAGAGAGCATTTTATTTATTATAAGCACAGTGCTGACAATTGTTTGGGAAAATGCAGCAAAATTTACTTTGTTGCGATTAATTTGCACAGGACTGTATTTTTGTTTTGTTTCATTTGTAAAGTTCCCTTTAACTCCTATGGTCATACTGGGGAGTTTGACTTCTGAAGCAACTGATTGGTGTTTTGTAACTCTCTAAATTAATTTTGAACTGCGGATTTTATTTATTTTTTACCATAAAACACACTTGCATTTACAATTCCAGACTTTACTGAGGGTAAGAAATGATTTAAAAAAAAAAAAATCCTACACCAGTTCGGACTCAAAACAAGGATCGCCAGAAGAGACAACTGACAACACAACCAGAGGGGCAGCCATTAAGTAATTTTCTGAAGCAAATAAACGTATTATTATAGAACCAAATTTAAACCAGTCCAATTTAATGTATTTCCTAAAAATGCTTCTGATGCTACGCCAAAATGAAGCTGTGCCAAAATACTCTCTTTTTTTCATTGTAATATTGATAAAATGTTGCTTTAACTTTGACAAAATGAAATTCTAAACATTTGAAGTAGGAGCCATCACAAAATCAAATAAAAGGACATGATTATTTTTGCTATACAAATCTTTCTCTCTACTCTGTACATGTCACAGCACACAAGGAAATGTTAAAAGCTAATCACTCTGTAAGTCAAGAAGGGGGAAAAAAAAAAAAAAGCATTGCATTGATAGACAAATCAAAAAACATGACCTCTTATGGTAGATTTACTATGGACACATTAAAATTTGGCAAATGCTCTACATAATGATGAATACTAATGAAGTAATAAGAGTTGATAAAAATGATAGTAAATCATGCTGAAGTGGTATAAAAAATAGCATGCAGAGATGTGGGCACATGTACTTTGTGATATTGCAGGAGAATCTTGAAGGGCATATGACACAGTTTTAATGTGACCATTATAAACCTGCTTTTATGCACATAATCCTGCTGCACTTGTCCGACAATAACCACTGACCCAAGACAACATAATATTGAATGACAGAATGATGTATGCATTGATATAAAATATAATCCAAACAAATTTCAATTATCCTCAAGCATTTTTCTTTTCTCTGTAACAATTTGCCATCTTACATCAAACAACTTAGGTGAAAAGTAAAATTAAACATTTCTTACTTCCAGAGCAGGTATTTATGAAGCATAAAAACTTACCTTAAGTCTCCAATGTCAACACATTGGCGATGTGGTTCAAAAAGGTTCAGAAAATTATTTTTATATGGATCTGGGAAAGTACATACATTATGCATCTATAGAAACCTAGCACAAAAACAGTGCTTTGTGTAAAAATATACCATTAAATTTAGTATTTAAACAATGAATAAATGTTCTATGAAAATGGCAATATAATATACTCTAAAGTTGTAAATAAATTAAGACGGTGATTTTATATATCTACATGATTCCAAAATGTTTATTTTAACAATAGTGTCTGCCCAATGTCAGAACATATATTTATATATTTTCTTCTTTCCTTTTTGGCTTCTAAATATGCACAGTGACATGATTCAAGAGTTGTGTCCTTTCTGCAAATTTTTCTCCACACATATCACAAGTAAACCTCTTTTTAATAGTTTTTACTTTCTTCTGGGTACTTGGATTTGGTTGAACCACATTGTTAGCCTTATTTGGTGTCCGTACAAATGAGTCAGGAACGGTGGTAGAAGGTGAAGTATTCTGAGTGTTTGTTGAGTCATTGAAATATTTTGCTTTCATTTTATTAGCCTTGGCTGTTGCAGCCATCTGATCACTGTGCTTGACTATATGTGCACACAGTGATTCTCGATCTGCTGCTACATGTTCACACAGAGGGCACTGGCAACCAATCACATTTTTAGCTGCATGTACCCACCGGACATGCTCCCTCAACACAACTTTTTGGTTGAATGCACGGTAACATAATGGACAGGCATGCGGGCGTTCGCCTGTATGGATACGTTCATGCTTACGGAGAGTGCCGCCATCACGGAATGCCTTGAAGCAGAAACGACAGCCGTAAGGACGTTCACCAGTATGCGTGCGCATGTGAATCAAATGTCCCTGACGAGAAGAAAATTTCTTGCCACATTGTTGGCAGCATAGAGCAGTATTTCCTGCTGAACTCTGACCACCTGTTGCTCCATGAATGCGACCATGTTCCCAAAGACCTTGCCGAGAAGCAAAGTTCTTGCCACACTCCAAACATGGATGGGGTGTATCAGCAGCATGATGTGTCCTCCGATGTTCATCTAGTGCAACGTTGTTTTCAAGGTACAGACCACAAGTTTCACACAAATGCTGCAGCTTTCTATGAATCCACATATGCCTGAAAAACAAACCAGCATATTATCTAAAGGTTTATATTTTAACTAATTTTGTTTTAGGAATTTTAATATATTTATGCAGTTTACTCTTCCTAAAGAAGGTATAGCTGTGACTCAAAGAAAAAAAAAAAAAAAAAAAGTTTTTGTATTTCATTAGGACAATTCTGCTTTGTGGAAAAATAATGATGTATGGGGTCATTATGTGGTTGCTGATGTGCTGCAAATCTCTCTCTCTGTCTCACTGCTCAAGCCTGTGTTACTAATCTGACCAAAAAAAAACAACTTATTTGAATGCCAGTTTACTGGCAATTTGTTAAAACCATACTTTTGTCATAGTTATACAATATTTTTCCACCCATTGTCCTTTAGAGAAAACTGAGGACCACCTTCCTCCACAAAAATTTCTCTTCAACTTGATGATTTTCTTATGCAGAGGAGTGCTATCTCTTGCACACATTTTATTGCACGAAAAAAAAGACTAAACAAATACATAAAACTATTCTAAATCACTTGTCTGCAGTATTATTACTTCATATAAATTATTTTTTTTATGGAACAGCTCAAATTTATAATCTCTCTCTCTCTCTCTCACCCACACCCACACACACACACACACACACACACACACACACACACACACACACACACAGTGGGAGGGGATTATTTACAAATATTCTTAATATTTACTGTGAAGAACGTATTAAACTAATGTATGGGGGCAATCCCAGAAACAATATCCAATGCAGATGCAACCAATAAAAATACATGCTTGTTATCTATTATATTGTTATTGTGAGTCATTCTAACAAGTTTGTGTAAGTTAATTCAATTCCTTAAAAACTTCTTCCTCTGTAAGCTACTGAAATGAACAACATAAATTAATAAGGTCATGCTAGTATTTTAGGTTTAAGATCTTTTATTAGATTTTCAACTTTATACGAATGTTAATTAACAGAAATTTATGAATTTCTTCAAGAAATGTATAGTGGTTTTACAGTTAAACATAGCTGCATATCTCAATGGTGCAAATGTTTTTGTTAGCATTCTATTACCATAGAAGATAATTAATGCTAATGTAGACTGAGATGTCTGTGAACTTCAGTGCAAAAAATGTTATTGTTAATGTTTTTGAAGAAGGGAGAGGGATGAGTCATGAAGAAATAGCCCATGAATAAAGTATATCCAAATCTCTGTATATTGCATATTTAAACACAAAATGCAAGACCACATAAAGACAAACTATCAGGCAGACACTGAGCATGCAATTGAAAACCACTCTCTCTTCTGTTTATGATCATTTCTCCAAGCATACAAAAATACACTTGAATGTGCTGTAACTTGATATATCTGAGAGTTAAACTTTACAACAGAATTAAACTGCACACAACAACTGCTGCAACATTGGGAAACAGTCATTAAACTCCAAGTGGTTTATTTTGAATAATGTTGCAGTAAGCATTTGAAGAAATGAAATATGTGGCAATTAACCCCTTCCAGAATATGCATGTGCAAA